>OU342741.1:359423758-360659796 GCA_910589775.1 Avena eriantha
AACCACATGTATGAACCAATTGCATTGCATGTGTGTTCTTTTCCACAAACCACATGTATCAACCAATGTCATTGCATGTGTGTTCTTTTCCACAAACCACATGTATCAACCAAGTGCATTGCATGTGTGTTCTTTTCACAAACCACACATGGATCAACCAATGGAATTGCATGTGTGTTCTTTCCACAAACCACACATGGATCAACCAATGGCATTGCATGTGTGTTCTTTCCACAAACCGCACATGGATCCAACAGTGTTCATTGCATGTGTGTTCTTTTCACAAACCACAAATGGATCAACCAATGGCGTTGCATGTGTGTTCTTTTCACAAATCACACATGGATCAACAAATGGCATTCCATGTGTGTTCTTTTCACAAACCACACATGGATCAAACAATGGCATTGCATTTGTGTTGTTTTCATAAACCACATATGGATCAACCAATGTCATTGCATGTGTGTTCTTTTCACAAAACACACATGGATCAACCAATGTCATTGCATGTGTGTTCTTTTCCACAACCCACATGGATCAACCAATTGCATTGCATGTGTGTTCTTTTCACAAAACACACATGGATCAATTAATGGAATTGCATGTGTGTTGTTTCTAGAAACCACACATGGATCAACCAATGGCATTGGATGTGTGTTCTTTCCACAAACCACACATGGATCCACCAATGTTCATTGCATGTGTGTTCTTTTCACAAACCACACATGGATCAACCAATGGCATTGGATGTGTGTTCTTTTCAAAAACCACATAAGGATCAACCAATGTCATTGCATGTGCGTTCTTTTCACAAAACACACATGGATCCACCAATGTCATTCATGTGTGTTCTTTTCCACAAACCACATGGATTAACCAATTGCATTGCATGTGTCTTCTTTTCACAAACCACACATGGATCAACAAAAGGCATTGCATGTGTGTTCTTTTCAATAACCACACATGTATCAACCAATGGCATTGCATGTGTGTTCTTTTCATAAACCACATATGGATCAACCAATGTCATTGCATGTGTGGTTTTTTGACAAAACACACATGGATCCACCAATGTCATTGCATGTGTGGTTTTTCCACAGACCACATGAATCAACCAATCGCATTGCATGTGTGTTCTTTTCCACAGACCACATGGATCCACCAATGTCATTGCATGTGTGTTCTTTCCACAAACCACACATGGATCCACCAGTGTTCATTGCATGTGTGTTCTTTTCACAAAACACACATGGATCCACCAATGTCATTGCATGTGTGGTTTTTCCACAGACCACATGGATCAACTAATCGCATTGCATGTGTGTTCTTTTCACAAAACACACATGGATCCACCAATGTCATTGCATGTGTGGTTTTTCCACAGACCACATGGATCAACTAATCGCATTGCATGTGTGTTCTTTTCACAAACCACATCTGGATCAACCAATGCCATTACATGTGTGTTGTTTTCACAAAACACGCATGGATCCACCAATGTCATTGCATGTGTGGTTTTTCCACAGACCACATGGATCAACTAATCGCATTGCATGTGTGTTCTTTTCACAAACCACATCTGGATCAACCAATGCCATTACATGTGTGTTGTTTTCACAAAACACGCATGGATCCACCAATGTCATTGCATGTGTGTTCTTTTCACAAAACAAACATGGACCCACCAATGTCATTACATGTGTGGTTTTTCCACAGACCACATGGATCAACCAATCGCATTGCATGTGTGTTCTTTTCATAAACCACATATGGATCAACCAATGCCATTACATGTGTGTTGTTTTCACAAAACACGCATGGATCCACCAATGTCATTGCATGTGTGTTCTTTTCACAAAACACACATGGACCCACCAATGTCATTACATGTGTGTTCTTTTCCACAAACCACATGGATCAACCAATTGCATTGCATGTGTGTTCTTTTCACAAACCACACAAGGATCATCTAATGGAATTGCACGGGTGTTCTTTCCACAAACCAAACATGGACCCACCAATGTCATTACATGTGTGGTTTTTCCACAGACCACATGGATCAACCAATCGCATTGCATGTGTGTTCTTTTCATAAACCACATATGGATCAACCAATGCCATTACATGTGTGTTGTTTTCACAAAACACGCATGGATCCACCAATGTCATTGCATGTGTGTTCTTTTCACAAAACACACATGGACCCACCAATGTCATTACATGTGTGTTCTTTTCCACAAACCACATGGATCAACCAATTGCATTGCATGTGTGTTCTTTTCACAAACCACACAAGGATCATCTAATGGAATTGCACGGGTGTTCTTTCCACAAACCAAACATGGACCCACCAATGTCATTACATGTGTGGTTTTTCCACAGACCACATGGATCAACCAATTGCATTGCATGTGTGTTCTTTTCACAACCACACATGGATCAACAAAAGGCATTGCATGTGTGTTCTTTTCACAAACCACACATGGATCAACCAATGGCATTGCATGTGTGTTCTTTTCATAAACCACATATGGATCAACCAATGCCATTGGATGTGTGTTGTTTTCAAAAAACACGCATGGATCTACCAATGCCATTGCATGTGTGTTCTTTTCCACAAACCACATGTATCAACCAATTGCATTGCATGTGTGTTCTTTTCCACAAACCACATGTATCAACCAATGTCATTGCATGTGTGTTCTTTTCCACAAACCACATGTATTAACCAATTGCATTGCATGTGTGTTCTTTTCACAAACCACACATGGATCAACCAATGGAATTGCATGTGTGTTCTTTCCACAAACCACACATGGATCAACCAATGGCATTGCATGTGTGTTCTTTCCACAAACCACACATGGATCAACCAATGGCATTGCATGTGTGTTCTTTCCACAAACCACACATGGATCCAATAGTGTTCATTGCATGTGTGTTCTTTTCACAAACTACAAATGGATCAACCAATGGTGTTGCATGTGTGTTCTTTTCACAAATCACACATGGATCAACAAATGGCATTGCATGTGTGTTCTTTTCACAAACCACACATGGATCAAACAATGGCATTGCATTTGTGTTCTTTTGATAAACCACATATGGATCAACCAATGTCATTGCATGTGTGTTCTTTTCACAAAACACACATGGATCAACCAATGTCATTTCATGTGTGTTCTTTTCCACAACCCACATGGATCAACCAATTGCATTGCATGTGTGTTCTTTTCACAAAACACACATGGATCAATTAATGGAATTGCATGTGTGTTGTTTCTACAAACCACACATGGATCAACCAATGGCATTGGATGTGTGTTCTTTCCACAAACCACACATGGATCCACCAATGTTCATTGCATGTGTGTTCTTTTCACAAACCACACATGGATCAACCAATGGCATTGCATGTGTGTTCTTTTCACAAACACACATGGATCCACCAATGTCATTGCATGTGTGTTCTTTTCCACAAACCACATGGATCAACCAATTGCATTGCATGTGTGTTCTTTTCACCAACCATGGTAGGATTCTGCCCGAGTTATTAAGTGGGGATAAATCACGCTTCACCACTACCCTGACATCCAAAGGATCCTCTTTCATCTGCCCTCGCTCCTCTCGCTCATGGCTCGCAGCTCATGCAGTTCGTCTCGGGCGGAATCACGGTCGGCTCAACGCCGTCAGGCGGGTGCCCCCATTAGGTACCGGAGGGCGCCCTACGATTACTACCCCGATATGTTGTGTTTGTGCGGTGAGAAGATGCCGAGATGGATTTCATGGACCGACGAAATACTGCAGGAAAATTCAGCAACTGCAGCATCAGAGAGGTAAGTTTGTACTGTAGGTACAATGGTAACCCGGATCCGGAAAGTGTAATGTAATTGTTTTTTTTGTTTCCTTCGATCTACTTCGCAGGAAGGGAGGGGGACTGGCTGTGACAAGTTTGTGTGATTGAAAAACCACTGACAGGTTTTCACAAAGAGCTTGTTTAGGATCTGCGTGATGCTGTGTGGGACAAGAAAGAGGAGATTCGTGCGATGGAGCGAGAGATCTGGGAGCTTCGCCAGGTGCAGGGGAGAGGGCAGGGGCAGGGAGGTGGTGAGACAGACGGGCTCAAGATTAGGCCAGATAGTGGAAACAATTTCCTCATTATCTGGGCATTATATATTGCATTTGAAGTTTATGTTGCCATGTCGTTGTCTAGTAGCTAAAATAAGTTGCTGCTTCTTGGAGTGTAGTAGCCATCTTAGAAATTGTTTTTCAGCCCAGAAACTTATCATAAGTGTAATGCCAATAGGAGGGATTTATGAAGCTCCTATAAATAATTCATGTCTATGCCGCTAACACCCATCGATTTTGGAGACCCCTTAACCGCTCAGCTATCGCGATTGTTCAGATAGTAGTGGCACCGTCACAATTTTGGATTCAACTAGTGGCCTTGGCCGTATCCAATCCTAAAGTCGCGATATATTTTACTCTGAGTACGGGAGGCGGATTGTTTCGCCCGACAAGTTCCACGCACACAGCTCCAGAGTTTAACCGAACTACATATATAGGTTCAAGTTCAATACGTCATTAGGCTTCTACACTGCTAGCCTTCTTTCTGTGCTTGGGTGCCAACTTTATTCCTCTTGCCTTCACGTCCACTGGCTTCTTCATCTCCTGCCTTCTTCCTCTTCCTGGGTGCCAATTTTCTTACCTTCACATACCCTGCATCTCCGGGTCGAGGGAAGTCAGGACAATCAGCATCGGAATTTTGTCCAACATCATCACTCCACTCGTTTTGGTTTTCTTCCCGCAGCAAAATCACTGAGTCAACTGTCTTGTTTCTTACCTTGCGCTTCCTGTAAAAAAGACATACATGGTTTACTACCTTATATCTACAGACTATAAACAATTTTTTGTGTGAATGTACCATCTCATACCTAGGTTTGGGAGCATTAAGGGGACATCCCACTACTCTGTGGCCTATAAGATGGCAGGTCTTGCATCTGTTTTTGCCCTTCTTTGTAGCACAGAAAGCCGAACCCTTCTTCTCGAGAAAATGCTTAAACCCATTCACCTGAGGTCTTCCTCTGCCCCTTTTTGTAACTGGCTGTCAAAGCTCGAAAGACAGTTGGACTTGAGGCCACTGAGATGGGTCTGTACATGGCTCGACGGATCCAGCGTACACAGCTTTGAACTTTTCCATAGAGTAGTAGTCTGACAAATACTGATCCAAATGTGGTAGAGTTCTTTTCTTCACCAAGAAGGCCAAGGCGTGGTCGCAAGGTTTCCCGGTATGCTGCCACTCTAAGCAGGTGCATTCTCGCAGGGGGATGTTCACAACATCCCTTTTGCCACTCTTGGACATATCGACCACCTCACAGCTTCTGCTGGTTGACGGGAGAACCTTAAGATGAGCAAGTCCTCGGCTTCTCTTGTGTAGTTGTTGTACAACTGGCGGTAGCATATGTCCTCTAAGTCTCCTACCGATCTCTCTCCTTATATTTAATAGCTTCATGATCATACCACGTATGCTGTCCATTAAGATATGAACAAGACACACTTTTATGTCCTTCACCCAGTTATTCAGGCATTCTACAAGGTTGTTGTTTATGTAATCAACTTTGATGTCAGGGTTGAATTGACTCCTCTTCCATAGCTGCGAATGATGGATGGCTAAGTACTCTGGAAGTTCAGGGGCTTCCGCAAAAATCTTGCTCATGAAATATTCGCTTCTACTAGGTTTGTAAACTCTAGCAACAGGAAACATGTAACGAAATACGCTGCCTGCATAGTGTGAGTACAAGTTGAGCATCATATGGGCATGGCATTCTCTACCTTCAGCTCGCGGGAACACCTCCTTCACTGCATTCGTTAGCCCTATGCATGCATCCGTGGATATAGCTAATGGATCCATGTGGCCTATTGATATCCTGAGCTGCCTCATAAACCAGACCCAGTTTTCCTCCGTTTCTGTTTCAAACAGCCTGAATGCCACTGGGAACATCCAGTTGTGACCATCAAGTGTTGTGGCAGATGGTAGGCAGCCTTTCCATTTGCCAGTTAGGACAGTGCTGTCTACACTCAGATACGGCCTATAGTCGTCCTTGAATCCCTGGGTGCAAGGTTTAAGCGCCATGAAAAATCTTTTGAATTATATTTTACCACCTTATGATTCGGTGTCAATCTCCACATCACTCCCCGAACACCTAGCTTGTACCTTCTCCTTGAAGTTGTACAGCATCCTGAAGCTATTGGTCCAATCCCCATGCAAGACCCCTAGAGCTTTCTCTTTACCTTTACAAACCGTGTAATACGGAAGGACAATGTTGTATTTAGAACCGAGGCTAGTCTGAATATTCTTCGCGGTCTCCTTAGGGTTATCCTTTAGTACGAACATAGATTGCATAGCCACCCACTCTGTATCAGCCATTGAGGATTTCAGTTTGCTATCTGTCGGACACATGTGTGGAGGGCCCATTTTTTTCACCTGCAACATAGATTCATTTAAAAGATAAGCGGAGTCGACTAGTTGCCAGAAAGATATCGCACATCAATTGTAGTTATAGAGTGAAAAGAGAGAGAGTTCTAATGGTTTGCTGCATTCATTGCTCCAGTACCCTAATTGCATTCGACGGAGGTAAGGCTCTTGTTGTGATCCTCCATGGACAATGTACCTCGGCCCGTCCATTCATCCATGTTACCTTGCAAACGGCCTCATACCTCTCGGCAGTGTTCTTTAGTCAATAAATGTTGAACTCCCCCTTGATACAAAAATGCCAGAACGACATCCTGAACTCATGCATGCTCCTGAACTCGGTGCTGACCGAAATTATAGGATACTCGTGGTCATGTTTCATTTCTTCTACTTCAACACCCAAATCATCAACTGGAATACCAGCCTCATCGTTAAGTTCCTCGTATATTTCATCATCACCAGATTCTTGATCCTCTACAGTGCCTTCTTCTTCATCTGATTCAGAATCCTCGCCATCGTCTCTAATGCCTAGTACTGCACACATCATATTGACTCCCATGGGTGGGGCTGCACCATCGTCTCCACCCGGATGGACCAGAACATTGCCCCAATCCACCTCACCAGCAACTCTGTTTTCTCCAAGACACTTGGTTGGTTCTGCTGCAACCACATGGGGTGGTCTTACGTTTGCACGCATCCTAGGTACTTCAGTGGACAAACATCAGTCAAAATCAATTCCATCTGGACTGTACAGAACCCTCTTGCTCTTCCTGTGTACATCCTCCTTCCTGATGTAATCTTTCCTGATGGTATCAGTAGGGCTTGACATCTGCGTTCATTCCCCATCGAACTAGGCTTTTTGCTGCCGCTCTTGGGTGTGATCTCCTTACTGCCTCCAGTCACGGGTGTTGGCTCTAGGGTGTTGGCATTATTTCCTAACCTCTGTGGCGTGTTCTTCTTCGAATTAGCCCTTTTGCTGCTACTATTGGGCGTGTTCTCCTTCGTGCTGGCATTATTGCCTGACCTCAGCGGCATGTTCCGCTCCAAATTAGCCCTTTTGCTGCTAATATTAGGTGTGTTCTCCTTCATACTGGCATTATTGTCTGACCTCAGCGGCGTGTTCCGCTCCAAATTAGCCCTTTTGCTACTACTATTGGGCGTGTTCTCCTTCGTGCTGGCATTATTCCCTGACAGCGGCGTGTTCCGCTCCAAATTATAATTTTTTTGCTCCCACCGGGTGTGGTAGCCTCCGTGCTAGCCATCTTCACCTCTTTGCTACCACTCCTGGGAGTGTTCACCACCGTGCTAGCCCTCTTAGTGTTTTTGCTGCTACCGTTCGGTGTGGCATTTTGACTGGATCTCAGGGGTGTACTCTGCAGCGTAGTGCCTTTTTTCGTTAGACTCTTGGGCGTCCTCTTCTCTGGCGTGGTCTCCTTGGTGACGTTCTTCTTTGGGGTGCCCTTTCTGGGGATGCTCTTCCTGCTCCTCTTTATGACGCTCCTCTGTAAGACTCTCCTCTGTTCGAAGCTACCCTCAGTCGCACCAGCCCCAGTGATGCCATGGATCAGGTCACGCATGCCTTCTAAAAGTCCATCATCTCTATTGTCGAGTTCCAATTCCTCTGCAACCATTTGCGCTATCAAGTGGAAGTACACTTCACCCATATAATGTTTCCTTGTAAACGGTATGACTAAATCCCTGGTATCTTTCACTTTGATAGCCTTTTTGCTCCTGTAACCAAAATATAACAAACGTGCTTCCTGGGAGGACCCCCATGGCACCTTCACACGTAACGATGCCATTAGGTCAGATAACTCTACCACTTCAGGATCGTATCTGCCAAGGATTACGTCAAACTCGTCATAGAATTTTTCAGTGCCATCATCTAATTTTGCAGTATAATCCGCGACATCGATACGAACGATTACTTTTCCATCATCAGGTTCTTCAAGATAGAAACCTCCGAGAGGTTTGAGAGGTGGAGCGGCACCATCAGACCCAGCCCCAATGCCACCGCCACCATCACCAGCGTCATCGTTAGCTAGATCAACCTCGGTGGAAGTAGCAGGACCACGAGCAAGGCGAGGGCCCTTAGCAGCCAGAGCTACATTACATAGTGGATAGGCATGGCCCCTTCTAATGACAGTCACAATAGGATCAGCCGCTGCCATGCCACATCGATGATCAGGAGCAGTTCCCACAATAGCAGTGTTTCGAGTGCTAGGAGAGTCCAGACCATGAGCTAGCTCCAGACCAGCAGCTCGCTGAACCTGAGCACGGGTTCGAGGAGGACACAAGGCATCAGTCTTTGCAACAACAGTGGGGCAGCCTCCGGAAGCCTTATTTTGCTCAACAGCGGCAGGGATTGGGTCAACAACGGCCAGATCAACAACAACACGAGGACGACAAGTACTAGCAGATTCCAGAGCACGGGTTCGCACAACTTGAGGACGGTTTCGAGGAGGAGCAGCACACAAGGAAGCGGTCTTGGCAACAACAACGGGGCAGCCTCCGGAAGCCTTAGTTTTCTCAACAACAACATGGATTGGGTCAGTAGCAGCCGGAGCAACAACACCACAAGGACGACCAGTACCAGCAGATTACAGAGCAGAGTTTTCCACAACAGCGATACGGGGACTCCTACGAGGAGGTTGCCTGATAGAAGCATGTAGTAGACGAGGAACCACATTTTTCTCAACAACAATAGGGGTTTGAGTTAGACCTCCCAGTCCAATAATAGATGGGCGACTCCCAGCAGCAGGAGCTTCCTCATCTAGTATGTTACAAATCAGCATAACCGTTCGAAACCCAACATACTGTTTCATCAACCCAATTAGCTGACTGTTAAACGTTATAGGAACCGTGAAGCCTCGTACATCAACGAAGCTGAACCGTGCAGTCTGCTCTAGCCTCATTTCAGCAAGTTCACGCACATCAGCAACCAAACCAGGGATAGTGCATAACTGCACATGCTCTACTTCCATCTTCAGATTGTGAGCTTGATTCCACATGCTCTTCCCATCTGCTAATTTAATGTGGTAGCCGCAGATGGTGACTAGAACCGTGTATTTGGGTTGAGCAGAGATCCTACTTGACAGAAAATTGGAGACAAAAGATACAAATTGTTTGTCAGCGTCGTGCTAGCAAACAATTCTATGTTCGATATATCTCTGTAATGCCAATAGCTAGCTAGAAGTTATAGGTAGTGCGAATAGCAAAGAGAAGAGTAGCTCACCTGCAATTAGCCAGAAGTACTTCTTCCTCGACAAATGGATCTTCCATCCTTCGCGCTGCTCATCTCGTTGGCGGTAGGGGCAGGCTAGATCGTCGCAATGGCTGGCACAACATTCGGCATTAGAGCTCGGTAGCAGCGAGTAGGCGCAACAACTTGGCACCAGAAGTCAAATGCCCGAAGAGATCATTCTGGTTGGAGAGGGGATTTCGACGCCGCTGGTGCTAGGGTTCATGTGAAAGGAGGGAGGGAGTGGATTTGTGAATTTGGTCAACGCACCATGCTCCTTTAGTCTCTTGTTTGGCCTACGTGGTTTCCGCATTGACGCTCGCGTCACGGAAATATTACTGACATGAGGGTCCCGACCGTCTACTTCATGGGACAGTTTCACGAAATGTTTTGATTTGGTAGGGGTGAGATGAGTTTGCATCGAAATGGCCCCTCTCGGTTGTTGGCGGCCCAACATTCCGAAACGCGGCAATTTCAGGCAACTTAGGTACCACGCTGCACTCGCCCAGGAACTCTGGTACCGCAGCCCGGTAGCCCCTACTGATGGGGCGCACAAGTCGTCCCATGTGAACCGCAGCCTGACCGAGCCCATCTAGGCCCAGATCGGACCCATTCGCCAACCACCACCTCATCGGTCAATGCTGCCAGACTAGCCGCCGTGGACAGGGCCTATCCTTGGATTGGCCCTAGTGGGCGTCGCCGCATCGGATGACTTCTGCCAACGAGAAGAACTGCAACTGCCACCGCTTAGGCCTGACGCTCCTCCATCCTTTCTGGGTCATTGGCTAGGCTGTGCTGCATGTTTTCACTTTGCCGATGAAGGCGAACACGCATGTATGACAAGTCACCCCGTCCTACTTTTATGTATCTTGAGAATCTTGCTTGTTGTGTGCAACCATTCTTGCTATCGCGTCTATGTGCTATTAGGGATGTGAGTGTGCTTCTTGCTGGTGTGCGGATGGTGTTGATTTTCTCCTCCTAGTGTAGCAGAGCACGTGCCACTGAGATAGACTGATGCATCTGTGCAGACGATCATCTTGGAGTAAAAGTGAAGTTATGTCTGTACGGAAATAGATAATAACTCTATCATAAACTAACATACCAACCGTATATGCCTAAGACTCTAACACTCCCCATAGTCATAACGACATTCACGTGAATAACATGAACATCGTAGATGATCAGACTAGAGAGAAATCAAAGTAGAACCCAGTAGGCTGACATCCTCCCACAAATGAAGCAGGAGAGTCATAGACGACGTGTCGCAGCGCGGATGCTTGGACTGTAGAGGAACTCGATGAGGTGCTCAAGCGAGGTGGTAGCCCTTTATTCCGATGTCAAGGTAGCTGAGAGCGTTGGACGATAGAACCTTGGTTGAGGTAGTGATGCAAGGGGTCGCCGTGGTCGGGGTGCTAGTGTCAAGGTATGCGCATGTGAAGCCGCAAGTGCACAGTGCACAAGTAGATTGACGGAGATGCATCGGGTAGTCATCGAGGATGTCGATGTAGTAGTCGATGCAGTCCGAGATGTCGAAGACAAGGTACGGCCATAGTTTTGCCAGAACCAGGCGTACATTGGGCACGAGGGCATACTCTGGTTTTTCTAGAATAGAGTATGCAAATAAGAACTTGTCGGTGTCACGTCCGAGGCAGTTGTAGAGGAAGGTGTCGATGCGTAAGAAAACGTTGTCGAGGCCGACAAAGACGAGTTGCCGATCCAAGGTTGCTAGACTCAGGGCCGAAGGCACACACCAGTGTTTCTAGTACTAGGCATGCAAGGGCAGGGACTAATACATAGAAGGTCATAAAACCAACGACAAGCTATGGTGGTCATGCTGGACACCTAGATTAGGCGTGGTGGAGGTACTCAAAGTTGGCGAGGAATAACCCGATGGCTTGACTGACGTGGTGTCTCCACGGTAGTGCCCATGGCTGATGAACTTGGGTTTTCAGGAAGAAGGTGTGTTTTGGTGACTTCGTCAGGTAGCAAACAATAGGGTGACATAGTTTACCCAGGTTCAGGCCACTAGAGGGTAATACCCTACCTCCTTGTTTGCTCTTAATTGATGATGATGTAGGTTACAATGTCAGTGAGATGGCAATGTGTGTGCAGATTCGATCTAGAAAAATCTACGGGTGTTGCGATTGTGGATCTCCTCCACGAGAGACCCTTCTAGCCTTTATATATGAGGAGGCTAGGTGATGACTCCAAAAATAGCCATCTTTTCCTGCGTTTAAACATTGTTTTTAGTCAAGCAATTGACAAGAAAGTCTCTAGTCTTGCCACTAATGACTCATAATTGCAAAGATCTACAAACCATTGCTTTGATTTGTGTTGTACAGGAAATCTCGCCTTTTAATGCAAACTCGTGAGAAATAATGAAGGTTTTGAGGAAGTCCACACGACCAAGTAATTCTGGAGCAAATGTCAGGCGTCTGCAGCCGTAACGACCACTGGTATGGGCAGGGCCCACCTATACCGTCTGCCCGTACCATGTGGCGGCGGCTCCGTCTTGTCAAACCCAACAACTTTCGTGAAGACGCCTATATATTTTAAGGCCTCAATAGCCACGCAGAAGGCCACATTCTAAAATTGCATCAGTGAAGGAGATATGCCTTGGAGGCAAATAATAAACAGGTTTTTATTCTCATATCTCAGTTAATTTATAATAGTTTCATATTGTGCTATAACTATAGTAAGTAGAAACATTGGTACAGGTGTGGTAGGAAACAAACAAGTCCCTAGTAGCATCTATTTATACAAGTTCGTTGATCATGAGGATGATCTGGGTTTTAAGATCATGGGCATTTATGCCAATTGACAACAAGGTCATATCATTGGAGAATGATGTGATGGACATACCTCGAAGGATTGTGACACGATCAAGTCATATAGTTCATTATTGCAATAGCTAAAATCTAGACTCCTTTTCCTTAGACCGTGAGTTCATATTACTCACTATTTCTCGAGGTTGCTTTGACTGCATCAATCGTTATCTAGTAATACGGTGATCATAAAGGTGTACGTTGGGTATTCCAAAGGAATAGTAGATGACATGTGACCACAAGACTGGGATTTGTTCACCCACGTGATGGGTAAGATACATACGGCTGGCTTGGTGAGATTACATCCATAAATGTTGCAACATGTGACTCAATCATGGGGATGTAATATCACGGTAACAAGTAAAACAGAACTTGTTGGTAACAAGATTGAACAGGGCATGTGATACCAATGATCAGATCTTGAACAAGTTGTATCAAGAAACAAAGGGAAATTGGATGCCACATTTACTGGTTCAAACGACATTGTCATCATGAATGCATAGGGGTCACATGGACATTCCTGGTCCCTCTGTTGATCATTGATATAGATCATGTCTAGAGCATTCCCAAGCCGTGAAGGGATACACTTAAGGGTATGATGAGAGCGATGGAATCAAAGTAGAGATAGAGAAAGCCGGAATTGTTCCGCAGAGAGATCCGAAGTTGTTCGGAGAAGGAATAAAGGAAAAGACTGGTAAAGTGTTTCGGATAAATGAGAATTTAAATATACATTTATTATATGTTAATTACAAATTAATATGTTCTGAATAATATTTAAATTAAGATTTATAAAAGCAACTTTCATATTAGGACAAATCCCCGGAGGGAAAAGGCCTAAGAGTAAATCTACTGAACATGAAAAGGGGAAAAGAAAACAACCCACGTGGGCGACGGATAATATCCGCCACACAGGGCGGCAAGCAGCTTGGTTGCGCTAGCGGGCGAGCGGCAGGTATTACGCACCGCTCAGGGTGGCGCAGCACCAGGTGTCGCACGCATCACGGGCGGGCCGCGAGCGACCAGCCGGCCCAAGCCGGGGCCGCTTCTCACCTGCCGCCTAGCCTGTTGCTGGGCCATCGGGGGGCAGCGCTGGCCCACCCGGGGCAACAACTGCTACGAGCTGCTGCTCTGCTAGCTCGGCCTCGGTGGCGCCCAGGGCCCACCTGGATTGGCTCCCCTTTACAGCTGGGCTTAAAGTGTTGGCCCATCCGGCTGATATGATTTTTCCTGTTATTTCCTTTTGCCTATTGGTCCCACATGGCTAACCTAATGGGGAGGGCACACCCTCCTCCGCCTATATAAAGGGGTTCCCATTGGTGGGATTAGACACACCAATATTCAATTTGAGAAGTCCTTTGGTTCACTTCCTCCTTCCCTCTCTCTTTAGTCTCCACGTGTTGGTACGGTCCCAAGTTAGGACTGTCCGTGCAAGAGATGACACACCCGCAGGACGCCATTGGGCTATAGGGATTCCTAACTAGATACCAACTTCCGCACTCCTAGCGGGATCGGGGAGCCGGAGGTCTCATCTTACACCGGATGTGTATGAAGACACGAGGCATAACACTTGGGGCGCTTAAATGTCGTGAGCCAGAGCTGCTGCACGATGAAGAAGGACCAAGGGGTGACCTACGAGGACCTTCACAACCTTGAGGTCGGCTACGAGTACGACTACATCAACCACGTTCCCCTCCGAATTTTAATCGTGTACGATATACAAGGGTATGTATTCTCTACGCTCCAGCTGTTATCGCATTACTACATAGATAAATCTTGGGCGTATTAGGCGGTTTCAACATAGGAATTTTTTTGTTTTCTACTATGGAACCCTTCAGTGGTATCAGAGTCAATCTATGCGTAGGAGTGTTGACGGCCAGTACACACAAGTTTTGTGAGGGCATTGATCCCTTATTTGTTACCCTCTAACGTGTACTTGTTTATATCACGGTATTTTTGGATGAAGCGGCCCGGACCGACCTTATGTGTATTTGTACGCGAGACTGGTTCCACGCTCAACATACGTCTTGTATCGTATAAGTGGCTAGCGGGTGTCTGTCTCTCATTCAATAGTTGATATAGCATTTACAACGGAGGGCTCCTAAAGGGGTGTATTGCGAAAGCCCTAACAACCACGTAAAACTTGCAAAAGATAAAGTAGAGGAGTCTACCTTTGTTTTGCAGGAGGGCATGTGATTAGGATATGGTATTGGTCGTTACAAAGGTAAAATTAGTTTACTTTTTTATTACTAAGTAGTATAGTAATAGTCATCGTTCCGATGGACGACCGGGTTGTGGCACGTGGACTTGGCGTCAAACCAAGGGCAAGATGGAGATCATGCCGGAGCGCTCGATGGAGATCAAGGCACAAGGTGAAGGACCATATTATATCACAATATACCTATGATGTTGATACCTAGTTTACATCTTATTGTGTGCTAGTATTAGATGCTCAACGGTAGCAAATAAGATAATCCCTATTTAATTCCAATGATAGTGTTCCCCTTGTGTGTGCATCACCAAGAAAGTTCTTTGTTATGAACCCGGCTGTGACGATCGGGGGCTAGACATATCTGCGTTCGCATATAGTGGGTGTAAGCCATGTTGCACAACGAATACACACAAGTTAGATTTGGCGAGCCTAGCATGTGTAGACATGGCCTTGGAACACAAGAGATCGAAAGATCGAGCATGAGTCACATGGATGATGTGATTGACATTAGGGAATGTCAACCTTTGACACTGCAATGATGGCCGTGACGATTGGGAGAGGTGCAGACGATTGGGATCATGTGATCACTAAAATCATCCAGGGGATGACAATTTTAGTGGGAGATCAATTATAAATTGAACTCATATTATGAACTTAGTCTAGAAGTTTGTTTGTAAATATCTTAGTAGATCATGGCCTATCCCATTGGGGTCCTTTGCGACCATGGGAAAATTTATTGCTTGATGTGGAACTTAGCAAAGGGTCCAACTTCATAGGTTAATACCCGCGCCTAAGGCATATCCTCGTAAAAGGTGCTCTTCTCTTCTTGATACAATAACCATTAGGAGATAATTCGATGACTCTGCAAAGTTTATGTTTTCTCCATAATCATCCAATAAGCCATTCTCCATACGATGGAGATTGGACGACAATTTTGTATTATGCAAGATCTAGCACATAAAGTATGAACCGTTGGATGGATTTTCGTCCATCATGGATGAATAGAGAATATTTGGAAAATCACTTAGTGATCTTGCATTAGAGTTGAGAACTCTTAGAAGGGCTTGATTGCAATGGAGGTCATGGATGAAAAAGGTATATGTTAGATATACGAAGTTATAAGTGTAATTCTTGCAAAAACTCGTTGGAGTTTGCAAAATATTTGATACTTGTCCTGCTTTGTGAAAACAGGATGATCTGCTTGAGAATTGCTGGATTTGAGGAAATGTGACTTGATGACGGCAAGCAAAACAGTTGATGGCCGACATCACCCCCTTCCACAAAGTTTATCATTTGTATTAGTGTACTTGAATATAATTTTGTAATCCTTGTTCGTTTGTCTTGCTTTTGGCGAGACAATTACTCATATGAACGAGTTACAAGCCAGTTGTACTATTCTTATGAACAATACTGTTATGGTCATATTGCGATTATAAACGAGTTATTCTCATCACTATGTTAATGATAATAGTTTAAGCATTTATAAAGGATTAGAATGCTAAAAGATATGCACAATTAATAATGAAATGACACTATAATTTAAGTCATTTTGGTTATTGCATGTTTTTCATTCTAAATGAAGGTCGGGGTCCTAGATGCTTAATCTAGAGACTTTGCAAAACCATGCCTCATTGGGCAGAATGACTAAAACTCTGCATTCTGGTAAAACAGTGATATGCGAAGAAATGTTGAATCTTATACATAGTGATGTAATGTATTTTCAACAAATAGTGGAAATCATTAGTTAATTGTGGACTTAAGTGAATAAGCGTATTTACTTAATGAAACCTAAGCTTGAAATGATTTGAATTGTTCAAATGAGTTCACAACAAAGTGGGATATTGAAATACAAGGTCTCTTCGATTTGATCGACATGACTAAAGTATTTAAGTTAAGTGAAAAAGGGACTTGTGAAATATGTTTCACAAATTATGATAATTAGATGAATTCAAACTGTATTGAAATGTCTGAACATCATAATCATTTTGTATTAGATACATATGATCTAATATTATCTCTTATCGGGGTTATAGTTGTCATTTAGAGTTAGATATCAAAATAAGCAAACACTCATTTATAGGAACATCTAAAGATTCGTGGAAACAACACCATAAGAGTTATGGCACATTTGAGTTTCTGGAGATTTCGATGAGTCGAAGTCGTGGCGAATAAACAGGTCTTTGTAGAGCATTCTTAGGAAGCTATGAATGGATCTTCCACAAAGGGGAAAACCTGATGTTGTCCAAAGTTGACGTGTCTTGATGAAGATGTAGGTGGAATAAAGTAAAAGATCAAAACTAGGTATTGGACATTATCTCCGAATTGGTGAGTGGTGCAGCCGAATTTGTTCTGTGAATCCAAACTCTACATATAGAGGAGAAACTAATGGTAATGATCATAAAGTTTCAGTGAATACTTTTACTAAAGAAAGTAGGATTCAACTATATAGTCTACAAGTTTGTGGAACTATATTGATTCACTTGTCATGTTTTGAACAAGACATACCTACAAAATACAAATAAGCGTGATGGACCTAAGTGTGAGAAATGAATAGTCATTGAAATCTCATTAGTGGAGTTCTCGATTTGATGGTGATCAAAGAATTTTGGAGTGTCCAAGATTATCGAGAGGGCCTGTATTTGAGTGGGAGCAAATCAGCTTGGATAAGTCACAATATGTAGTTGACATATTTTGAGTGGGAGCTAAGTGAAATCCATGGATCTCAAATCTGGATGCTATATTTGAGTGGGAGCGTGAAATCATTCTAGGATATCTGGACAACATATGTGAATGATGTGATTGGTGTTAATGACATTTTAGTAGATAAATAAGTATGAATTTGAAGTTATTAAAAATAAGATCTATCGAGATAGATTGGTGAGTTTAATAAAAATCAAATGTCAAATGTTTCCTGGACTTGATTCTAATAGATGTTTAGAATGTCCTAAGCAAGATTCTGAAGAAGCTCGGAATGGAACAAGGTAAGGAAGAAGTTCTTACAGTCTTAGTATATGAAGCATTGAGTTAGTATTGCAACTATGGGTGAAAGATAGAAAGAGATGCGTTGCATCTCCTGTGCCTCAGTCATAGGTTCTTCCATACAACTATATTGAATACTCGATGTAATGTTGTAACATCCCAAAACTTTAATCAAGGTTATCAAGATTCTAATCAGCCAAATTAGGGTTAACAAAAAATTTTAGTATTAAAATAATTATGAATGCATGTGTTTGTCGCATTAGTATAGAATTGTTTGAAAATGCCATGTGTGATTGTTCTAAATGATATGAAATGGTTTAAAGGTGAATGCCACATCATCTAGACCATTTAGAAACAAAATCCAAATAAAAAGAAATCAAATAAGATTAAATAATGCAAAAGGTCATTTTGACCATTTTAAACCACTAGGCCAATTTAGGTGTTCCTAGAAGACAAATCCTAACAGAAACTATTCTGGTTCGTTTCACCCCTTGCTAGAACAAGTAAAGATGTACCAAGGCCCACTTTACAAACTTACAAAAATCTTTAGTAAAGCAATTTAAATGACAATTGAAAATGGAATGAAGTATATGTGTTAAGATCACCATTTCTCAAAAACCAACCAAACCAATTTACCTTGGCAATCCCAAGCAAACATACTCTCTCAAGCTTAATACAAAACCACTCAAAAAGTTTGGATCCAAAATTCAAATCTAAACTTCATGCGGGCATTGTGTCGAACACGTGGTGAGCACAGATTGAGCAGCCAAACTATTACAGTTCTTGATCAATGCTTTGTCCACCATTTTGCCCCTTTACACTCCCCTTGTCCCCTCTAGTCCCAACCAAGGTCAATGCACCACTCCTAGTTGCTGTTTGCACCAGTGCCGAGCCACCCTGAGCACCTCCATGCCGGCCGACCATGGTTCACTCGCAGCCGACCACCCCGCTCTCTCCCACCATGCCTAGGAGGATCACCGCACCCTACCGCCCCTCTCTATCCCTTCCCCGAGCGCTGCTAGGCAGTGGACCACCCCCAGCACGCCGCACCCCAAGCGTCTGCGCCATGACGAGCACGCGCTAGAGCGCCGCGCCCGACAAGTGTACACACGCTACGCCTCGACCACAGCTCGCGTGCACTGCTTCGCCACGACCCCAGGAAGCGCCCAGACATGCCCATTCGCTGCCGCTTGACCCGCAACCACCGTGCACCGCGTCGAACGCAGCTTCTGCTGCGCATAGTTCCAGCCACTCCTGACCAAATGCCACTGCCCCTAGCCACACCTTTTTGCCATAGATGACCGCCAATAGTCCGTGCACCGTCCCCTACATCCAGCCACGCCGCTAGCTGCCTGTACCGTCGCCACCGACGAGCCACGCCCAGGCCGCTCGGTCCCTTCGCCGAACTATAAAAGGAGGCCTCCTCCGCCCAAATTCCTCACACTATCTCACTCCCCTCTCACCACTGATCCTTCCACCCCATCCCTGGAGCAAGGCGAGCCTTAGTTCACCGGAGCTTGCCGCAGCAGAGGAGAAGAGGCGCCATCAATTGGAGCTACCCCAGGAGTCGCCGCGACCACACCTACAGCCATCGCCGTCTACCAGTTCGATCGCCCCCATCGCCACATCTAGCTGGATCCCTGGTAAGCCCCCACGTACCCCCACCATGCCGCTTTAGGGTTCATTCTCGCTGGAGCTATTCACCGGAGACGATGAACCACGGCCGTAGATTTTGTTCTAATCGTAGCACTGAGATTTCCCCATATCGCTTCACGTTAGATGTGCCACTGACATGTGGGACTAGCCTGTCAGTAGCCCGCTGCGCCGCGGAGCACCACTGGGCCGGCCAGTTAGCTTTCCGGCGCTAACCCACAGATTCAACTAAATGTTTTTCCATTTACGTTGAAACTAGATTCTGTCCACTTATTCAAAAATCATTTCAGAGAGTTTCACTTAACCAAAATTCATGATTCAATTTTTTTAGAAAGATAATCAAAATATCTATCCAATCCCGTTGGATTTAAGTCATTTGGAATTAGAGATAATCTATAGCAAAAATAACAAGATAGAGACTTTTCTGCATTCAAACATTTTTCGAAAATCAACCATAATAGCTTTTGAGTTGATTCCAACTCCCAAAAATCACATTTGACAATATCTATATGAATATGTAAAAATATTTAGGTTTGCATGCAGTGACATTGGACTAGTACCAAAAGAATGCTATTAGGACATTTCTAGTCACTTTAAATTGATTAAATAATAATCTTAAACTTTATAAAATGTGACCAACCCTTTAAATGACATTCCCATGTATTAGAATATTTGGTGATGACATGTGTCCACATGATCCCATATTATATTTGTAGAATATTAAATCTTAATTAATTTCAATGAGTAGAAATTACTTTTCTAAAATAATATGAATGAAACTAGTTTTTTAATCTTGGGATGATTGTGATGATACTAGATCATCAACTGTGTGCCTTAGTGTTCTAAATAGACTTATTTAAGTATTTTTTGGTGATTGTGTACCCCGTATTCCTTTATAAACAATAGTACCAACCAAGTCTACGAGGAGGAGTTCTACCCCGAAGAAGACGAGGAGAATTTCAATCACTGCACCAACCAAGGCAAGCCATAATTAACAATGCACGCTAACACTTGCAAGTTTCATAACCTAACGAAGATGCATTAGGCATGCTTTGGTTATACCATTTTGATTTATACCCATCCCAATTTTACTTGCAAGCTTTACTTTCTTTTACTTTACCAAAGTTCTTTACTTCTTATAGATAGCATAAAGAGTATAAAACTTGGCCTATATAGTTATACTTAGATGTCATTCTATGGCATGAGATTGAAGATTAGCACCCCTCATTAGTGAACACTCTTAACCTTAGTGGCAAGTGCTAATCATAAAACTTGATCACTTTAGATGGGAATACTTGGTAAAAATGCTTATGAAAACCTTGGAATTATGAGTCATTATATTGAGATGTTTTGACATGTGTTGAGAAACACAAATGGTTTATGATGATGAAAATGTTAAGGCATGAGCCTTAGCCCTTTATAAAAACTGATGGTTGGGTTTGGATGCGATACCATTCCAATTTTACCGTACAACCACAATACCTGAATTGGGCAAGGCTTAGCTGGAAGTTTATATGCATTAGTATGGGTTCCCTCGTGGGAGAGGTTTGAGCTGAGGCTACCTCTGTCCACCTATGCAGTGCCCAGGATGGCAGATGGCCATGGCTGGGAGGCCAAGCTCATAGGGGAGGTGCCTATACTAGAGTGTGTAATTGAAAGGTTATGATTGATTATCCGCATACTAAGTATGATGATTCAGGGTTCTCCCTGACGGATGTATCGAATTTTGTGGTGAAAGTGTACCACCTCTGCAAAGTGTCAAACTATTCGAATAGCCATGTCCGCGGTCATGGACAGTTGGAGTGGCCATACTGTTCCGTCATCTGATGTTTTCAAAATGACTTGTGAAGTGAACTATGATTTTGACTTGACCACAACAGGGTTGTGACTATGCAAACTATTTTACCACTTAAGTGATTTTAGAACATTAAATTAGCTTTATTTACTTCTTAACTCAGCTTAAGATAAATCTAGCTTTTGCAAATAAACCTAGGACGTGTTTGGTTTGCACTTTTTCGTCCGTAATCCGCTTACGTCGGTAACTCATACCGTTAATCGTGTTTGGTTCAGTTCTCCCGTAAATAGGTTCCTCATAAACAAGTTCCAGTGCAGCTCAAATCGGTTACCGGCCACCCCCCACCGGAAACAAAAATCGTTACCGGAGCTAACCAAGTCGAGTGAAGCCTCTTGGCTGACCGATGCGGATCTCAATCCTCCTGCCTGCTCTCCTCCTGGAATCATGGCGGCAGCGGTGGCGGGCATATAGCTGTGATTGATCTTCTCCTCAACGTCCTCTTCGTCGGGAGCAGCGGTGCTGGCGCCAAGCGGCCCTCTCCTCTAGATCCCCACCGATTCACCGGTGTTTTCCTCCATGGCCGCATGTCCACCAGGCATCAATGCTCTTGATCTGAATTTTTGCTAGCCCCGCCCAACCAGATCTTGTCTGACTTTGTTCCTGTGCAAGAATTTGTTACCGGATACCTTTACTGTCGCAAAACAAACAAACTTGCAAATAGTCTGTTACACCTCTAATCCCACTGTAATCTCATTACATTACCGTTTATGTTACCAGTACGTGAACCAAACGCCTTCCTAGAGCTTAGTATTCCTACTAGAACTACCTTACTTGTTAGTGATAGTTTGCGAGTACTTAAAGAGTACTCATGGCTTTGTCCCTGGCTATGACAACTATGAGGAGGACTATCCAGAAGAAGGATAGCAGGACGGCTATGACAACTAGGATCATCTCCCATCGTCAGCATTGCCTGTGACACTGAAGATGGAGCCCACCGCTACGCTTATTATTCCGCTGCTTGTTTGTATTAAGACTGGATCATGAGATCCTTTATTCGTGTAAGACCTTATTATGGTTTGTAATGGATGATGTACTGTGATATCCAATCTGTTATGTCTCACAAAAATGGTAATCCTGGGATTGCGATGTATGGCATAATAGGCATCTGGGATTAAAAATCCGGGTGTTGACAAGTTGGTATCAGAGCCATCCTGACCATAGGAGACCCTAGTTAGAATGGACGTCCGAACAAAAACTTAGTTTCAAAAACAAATAAAGTGAGTATTTATGAAAACATATTACCACTCTTCTCCTTGATTCTTTCAAAAAAAATCATGTTCCCCAAAAATTCTTACATTACTACATAAAACTTGACACACTTGATCACCTCACTAACTTACTCATCCTAAATCCTTGTAGATGGAAGTTCAGTACTGCAAGTTCTACCAGTTGGGCAACGGAGGCCAACTGATCTTTGAAAGGGATCTAGATGCACTGTCTGAGTATCTTGAGCATCCGCATCCGGAATTCTTCAGAGCACAACTCAAGGATTTCCCAGGAGGAGACCTACAATGGCTGATAGTTGCTGATCTTCGAGGCAAGATGGAAGCACCCCTTTCGGAGAAGATTCAATTCACCGTGCGGGAGAACAACTGGCTAGATGGTTTAGCCAGGGCAATGCATGAAGCTCTCACCCGTCTTTGCGGACAAAACGCCAACTTGATCTAGGGAACTCGCTTTGCTCACTATGCAAGGCGTGATTCAATGAGAATGCCATTGGAGATGCCAAGTCACCCGAAGATGAAGCACCAAGTGGAGAACCTTGACTTCCTGCTGTATGATCGACAGAAGGAACTGGACAATGCTCGAGCCTACGCCAACCACAAGCTTGCCATTGCCGCCAAGAAGGACCAGACTTTGGCCCTGCTAGTCAAGGATCGTCAATCACTTCATCGTCAACGCGAGAAGAAGGATCGCACCATCGCTCGTCTTTGCAAGAAGGTGGCCGACCTCGAGAAGACCATCTAGGAACAAGAAGCTCAACTTGCAGCAAAAGAAGAAGAGGAAGAAGGTGAAGACAACCAGGGAGATATTCACTCATACCTCAGTGATGATAATGACTACCTGGAGGATGATGCCATGGATTTCTACACCGATGATGATGACTCCAACTTCATTGATGATGAGTAGATGCACTTGATCACTACCGTAGGAATGAGTTGTACCGGTCCCACTCTATCTTAGCTTACAGAATGGTTCTTAAAACCATCTGTTTTCCTTTTGTGTTGTGGTGTGTGTGTGTGTGTTTGTATTGTGTGCTTGAACGAATGAATGAATGAGAAGTGTTTAGTTTTCCAAACCTGAGTCAAACTCAAAGTCTAACAGCTTTTGAAAACAAAACCATGAACCTTAGAACTTTCCCTCTTACCCCTTTATCTATCTCAATCTTCAGATGACTCGTGGAAACCACAGAGGAGGCAGCTCATCGCAGGACCCAATGCTGCATATTCTACAGATGCTAGTTTCCGACCGTGAAGCTAGTAGAGCAGAGCACCAAGCCAACCTAGCCTCCCTGCAACAGATAGCTCAGATGGCCCACAATAATCAAGGCCATGGAAATCAGGATCATCATGGATCCAAGCTCAAGAACTTCTAGAATACCAATCCCCTATCTTTAGCAAGTCCGAAGACCCATTAGATGCAAATGATTGGTTACAAACCATGGAGAACAACCTAGAAGTCATAGGAGTTGATGCCAACGAGCAAGTACTATTTGCCACCCACTTTCTGGCAGGAGATGCAAGAGCCTGGTGGAATAACACCCATACCATGATCACTGTCAAGTGATGACGTGGGAAGCTTTCAAGACCAAGTTTAGCCGCACCCATGTGCCGCAAGGTTTAGTCACCCGGATGAGAGATGAGTTCAGAGAACTGAAGCAAGGCAGGATGACGGTAGTTGAATGCGCCTCGCAAGGTATGCCCCTGATGAGATCAACATTGAAACCAAGAAGAAGGAAAGATTCCTGAACGGATTGCATGATGAGATGCAAACGGTGTTAGTCAACATCCGTTTTGAAGATCTCAAAGAGCTAGTCAACTCTACCATCTAGATGGAAGGGAAGATAAATCAAGCCAATGACAACCGCAAGCGCAGGATGATGCATCAGACAGGGTCCCACAATACCTAGAAGTATCGCCCCAACCCATCTGCAGGATATGCCCCAAGGAACAATAGAACCCCAATGTCTCATCCAAGCTACCCCAACCGTACCGGAGGAAATGTGAAGTCTGGAGGAAATCACAACAATAACCTCGGAAACTCCAACAACTTCAACCGTGCACCGCCCAAGTCCAACAACAACAACAACAACAATATTGCCCCAAGGATTGGAAGCAATGCCGTGCCTGTTGAAGCCAAAGACAAGTCTCAGAATACTTGCTTTGAATGTGGAGTGAAGGGTCACTACTTCAACGAGTGTCCCAAAAAGCTTGCAGCCACCACCAATGTGAATGCCCTAGTTCAGCAGCAACGTTGTGTTCAGCCTGGAAGAAGGTTTGCCCCAGGGAATTCGCTTAACCGCAATGGCCATTTGTTTCACATGAATGCGGAAGAAGCCCAAGAAGCGCCAGATGTCGTGCTGGGTATGTTTTCTGTTAACTCAGTATTAGCAAGAGTGTTTTTGATTCTAGAGCATCGCACTCGTTTGTTACAGAAGAATTTCCATGCACTAGTAAGATTCACCCAACCAATTTGAAGCATTTTATGATAGTTCAAATACCTAGTTCAACCACCAAAGCTAGAATAATTTGGAAGGCTGTACCTATCAGAATCCATGGGATAGATTTTTATGCCAATCTAATAGTACTTGGAACCAAAGGTTTGGAAGTAGTACTAGGAATGGATTGGATGTCGAAACATAAAGGATTGATCGACTGTGCCAAGAAAGCCATAACCATGACTAGTAGCTCTGGAGTATCAGTAGAGCATATATCTGAAACCTTGCCCTGCCAGTTCAAATGCAACAAGAGTCTAGCCCTACCAACCATAGACCAAGTCAGAGTAGTCTGTGAATACCCTGACGTATTCCCAGATGAATTGCCCGGTATGTCCCCAGATCGGGATATCGAGTTCATTATTGAACTGATTCCTGGAACTGGACCCATAGCTTAGAGACCTTATAGTATGAAACCATCAGAGTTAGTGGAGCTGAAGAAGCAACTTGATGCTATGCTAGAAAAAGGTTAGATTCAACCAAGCGCATTGCCATGGAGATCGCCTGTTTTGTTTGTGGACAAGAAAGATGGAGGTAACCGTTTGTGCACGGATTACCAGAAGCTAAATGACGTCACCATCAAGAACAAGTACCCACTGCCCAAGATTGAGGATCTGTTTGATCAGTTGACTTGTGCCAGAGTGTTTTCTAAGATTGCTCTTAGAACTGGTTATCATCAACTCAAGATTCGTGCAACGGATATTTCGAAGACCACCTTTACCACCAGATATGGATTGTATGAGTATATGGTCATGTCTTTTGGATTAACCAATGCCCCCGCTTATTTCATGAATCTCATGAATAAGTTTTTTATGAACTTTCTGGATAAGTTTGTCATTGTGTTTATCGACAACATTCTTATCTACTCCAAGTCAGAAGAAGATCATGAGCAACACCTGAGAAACATCAATTGTATGCCAAGTTTAGCAAATGTGAATTCTGGTTGAAGGAAGTTGGATTCCTCGGACATATTGTGTCAGTAGGAGGAGTCGATGTTGATCCCGCCAAGATCAAAGATGTTGAAGCATGGAAAGCCCCAACCACTCAAACTCAAGTCTGTGCATTTCTCGGATTAGCGGGATACTACCGCAAGTTTGTTGAAGGATTTTTGAGCATCGCTAGACCAATGACCCAATTGTTGAAGAAAGATAAAAAGTTTGAATGGATGGACAAATGTGAAGCGAGTTTTCAAGTGCTCAAGAAAAGATTGATTTCAGCCCCAATCTTGATTATGCCAGATATCAAGAAGCCTTTTGATGTGTATTGTGATGCATCCAAGATTGGTCTCGGATGTGTGTTGATGCAAGAGGGAAAAGTCATAGCATATTTGTCTCGGCAACTGAAGCAGCATGAGCAAAACAACCCTACCCATGATCTTGAACTAGCAGCCGTAGTTTTAGCCTTGAAGACATGGCGTCATTACCTTATGGGTAACCGCTGTGAGATTTACTCGGATCACAAGAGCTTGAAGTATATTTTCACTCAGAAGGAGCTGAATATGAGGAAAAGGAGATGGATAGAGTTAATCAAGGATTATGACCTTGACATTCACTATCACCTCGGCAAAGCCAATGTGGTAGCAGATGCTCTTAGTAGATTGCCATGTAGATTAAGCACCATGATCAAAGAAGCTCAGCCAAGTTTACATGAAGAGTTGGAGCGGTTTAGAACAGATCTTGTTAGCAAAGGATTCTTAGCTAGCATTGAACTTCAACCCATGTTGATCAGTCAGATCAAGGAAGCCTAGAAGGGAAATGCAAGTATCGACAGAATCAAACATCATATTGGTACAGGAAAGGTACCCGGATTCACCTAAGCTGAAGAAGGAGTTTTGTGGTACAAAGGATGTATCTGTGTGCCAGGAGATTCAGAACTGAAGCAAGTTATCATTCAGGAAGCTCATGATACTCTTTATTCTATCCACCCCGGAGGAACGAAGATGTATCAAGATTTGAAGGAGAAATTTTGGTGGCACAAGATGAAGAGAGAAATTGGAAGCTACATAGCCAAGTGTGATATCTGTCAAAGATTCAAGGAGGAACATCAGAGACCCGCAGGACTGTTGCAACCATTGCAGATTCTAGAATGGAAATGGGATTCTGTCAGAATGGATTTTATCACCAGTTTGCCTAGTTCCGGTAGGGGAAATGACTCTATCTGGGTCATAGTTGATAGACTGCCCATTTTATACCTGTCAAGACAACCTACCAGAGTTTGAAGCTAGCAGAGTTAAACATTGCTAGAATCGTCAGTTTGAATGGAACCCCCAAGACCATAGTATCAGATCGAGGAACCCAATTTACCTCAAGATTTTGGCAGAAAAGCCCAACAAGGATTGGCAACCAAGTTGAATTTCGGCACAACTTATCACCCGTAGACTGATGGACATACTAAAAGAGTCAACCAAATCTTAGAAGATATGTTGAGAGCTTGTGTGTTAGAATATGGATCAAAATGGGAAGATTGTCTGCCATTCACTGAATTCTCATACAACAACAGTTATCAAGCCAGTTTACAAATGGCCCCATTTGAATTCTTGTATGGAAGAAAGTGTCGTACCCCTTTGAATTGGTCGCAAGTAGGAGAGAGTCAAATTTTCGGACCCGGCATCCTATGAGAAGCCGAAGAGAAGGTTCACAAAGTCCGTGAGTACCTCAAGACCGCCCAATCCAGACAGAAGAGTTATGCCGCCAAGAGACGTAGAGACCTGACTTTCAATATCGGAGATTTTGTGTATCTCAAAGTGTCGCCGTTGAAAGGAACTCAATGTTTTAGTCTGAAAGGAAAGTTAGCCCCCAGATATATTGGACCATTCAAGATTCTAAATCGTCGAGGAGTAGTATCTTATCAACTAGAACTGCCAGAGGAAATGGCAGCCATCCATAGTGTGTTTCACATCTCGTTACTTAGCAAATGCTTAGAAGTGCCGGAGAAGACCGAAGTTTTCAAGAACATCGATCACCGAGCCATTGATATGAACAAGGATCTGACGTATCGCGAAGTGCCCATCCGTATCTTGGAAGAAGCTTTCAGAACCACAAGGACCCGGAGTATCAAATTTCTCAAGATCCAATGGAGCAATTACACCGAAGAAGAAGCTACGTGGGAGCGAGAAGATTACATTAAGACTGAGTTTCTAGATCTCTTTAGTTCCTAGTTTTTCTTAAATCTCGAGACGAGATTTTGTTTAAGGGGGAAGGTTTGTAACATCCCAAAACTTTAATCAAGGTTATCAAGATTCTAATCACCCAAATTAGGGTTAACAGAAACTTTTTAGTATTAAAATAATTATGAATGCATGTGTTTGTCGCATTAGTGTAGAATTATTTGAAAATGGCATGTGTGATTATTCTAAATGATATGAAATGGTTTAAAGGTGAATGCCACATCATCTAGACCATTTACAAACAAAATCCAAAGAAAAAGAAATCAAATAAGATTAAATAATGCAAATGGTCATTTTGACCATTTTAAACCACTAGGCCACTTTAGGTGTTCCTAGAAGACAAATCCTAACAGGAAGTATTCTAGTTCTTTTCACCCCTTGCTAGACCAAGTAAAGATGTACCAAGGCCCACTTTACAAACTTACAAAAATCCTTAGCAAAGCAATTTAAATGACAATTGGAACACGTGGTGAGCACAGATTGAGCTGCCAAACTATTACTGTTCTTGATCAATGCTTTGTCCACCATTTTGCCCCTTTACACTCCCCTTGTCCCCTCTAGTACGAACCAAGGCCAATGCACCACTCCTAGTTGTTGTTTGCACCAGTGCCGGGCCACCCCGAGCACCTCAATGCCGGTCGACCATGGTTCACTTGCAGCCGACCGCCCCGCTCTCTCCCACCATGCCTACGAGGATCACCGCACCCTACCGCCCCTCTCCGTCCCTTCCCCGAGCGCTGCCAGGCAATGGACCACCCCCAGCACGCCGTGCCCCGAGCGTCTGCGCCATGACGAGCGCACGCCAGAGCGGCGCGCCCGACAAGCGTGCACACGCTGCGCCTCGACCGCAGCTCGCACGCACTGCTTCGCCACGACCCCAGGAAGCGCCCAGACATGCCCGTTCGCCGCCGCTTGACCCGCAGCCACCGTGCGCCACGTCGAATGCCGCTTCTGCCGCGCAGAGTACCAGCCGCTCCCAACCAAATGCCACCGCCCCTAGCCGTGCCTTTACGCCATAGATGACCGCCAGCAGACCGTGCACCGTCCCCTACCTCCAGCCGCGCCGCTAGCTGCCTGTACCGTCACCACTGACGAGCCGCGCCCACGCCACTCGATCCCTTCATCGAACTATAAAAGGAGGCCTCCTCTGCCCAAATTCCTCGCACCATCTCACTCCCCTCTGACCACTGATCCTTCCACCCCATCCCCGGGGCAAGGCGAGCCTTAGTTCACCGGAATTTTGCTAGAGCTTGCTGCAGTAGAGGAGAAGAGGCGCCATCGATTGGAGCTACCCCAGGAGCCACCGTGACCACGCCTAGAACCGTTGTCGTCTACCAGTTTGATCGCCCCCATCGCCACGTCTAGCTGGAGCCCTGGTAAGCCCCCACGTACCCCCATCGTGCCGCGTTAGGGTTAATTATCGCCGGAGCTGTTCTCCGGAGACGATGAACCACGGCCGTAGATTTCATTCTAATTGTAGCGGTGAGATTGCCCCGTACCGCTTCGCGTTAGATGTGCCGCTGACATGCGGGACCAGCCTGTCAGTAGCCCACTAAGCCATGGAGCGCCACTGGGCCGGCCCGTTAGCTTTCCCGCGCTAACCCACAGATTCAAATAAATGTTTTTCCATTTAGGTTTAAACTAGATTCTTTCCACTTATTAAAAAATCATTTCAGAGAGTTTCACTTAACCAAAATGCATGATTCAAATTGTTCTAGAAATATAACCAAAATATCTATTCAAGCCCGTTGGATTTAATTCATTTGGAATTAGAGATAATCTATAGAAAAAATAACAAGATAGAGACTTTTCTGCATTCAAACATTTTTCAAAAATCAACCATAATAGCTTTTGAGTTGATTCCAACTCTCAAAAATCACATTTGACAATAACTATCTGAATACGTAAAAATATGTATGTTTGCATGCAGTGACATTGGACTAGTACCAAAAGAATGCTTTTAGGGCACTTCTAGTCACTTTAAATTGATTAAATAATAATCTTAAACTTTATAAAATGTGACCAACCCTTTAAATCACATTCCCATGTATTAGAATATGTGGTGATGACATGTATCCACATGATGCCATATTCTATTTGGAGAATATTTAATGTTAATTAATTTCAATGAGTAGAAATTACTTTTCTAAAATAAAATAAATGAAACTAGTTCTTTAATCTTGGGATGATTGTGATGATACTAGATCATCAAGTGCAGGCCTTAGTGTGCTAAATAGACCTAGTTAAGTATTGTTTGGTGATTGTATACCCCGTATTCCTTTATAGACGATAGTACCGACCAAGTCTACGAGGAGGAGGAGTTCTACCCCGAAGAAGACGAGGAGAATTTCAATCACTACACCAACCAAGGCAAGCCATCATTAACAATGCAAGCTAAAACTTGCAAGCTTGATAACCTAAGCAAGATGCATTAGGCATGCTTTGGTTATACCATTTTGATTTATACCCATCCCAAGTTTTACTTGCAAGCTTTACTTTCTTTTACTTTACCAAAGTTCTTTACTTCTTATAGATAGCATAGAGAGTATAAAACTTGGCCTATCTAGTTACACTTATATGTCATTCTATGGCATGAGATTGAAGATTAGCATCCCTCATTAGTGAACACTCTTAACCTTATTGGCTAGTGCTAATCATAAAACTTGATCACTTTAGATGGGAATACTTGGTGAAAATGCTTATGAAAACCTTGGAATGATGAGTCAATCTATGAGATGACATGTGTTTAGAAACACAAATGGTTTATGATGATGAAAATGTTGATGCATGAGCCTTCGCCCTCTATAAAAACTGATGGTTGGGTTCAGATGCGATACTATTCCAATTTTACCGTATAACCACAGTACCTGAATTGGGTAAGGCTTAGCCGGAAGTTTATATGCATTAGTTATGGGTTCCCTCGCGGGAGAGGTTTGAGCTGAGGCTACCTATGTCCACCTATGCAGTACCTAGGTTGGCAGATGGCCATGGCTGGGAGGCCAAGCTGATAGGGGAGGTGCCTATACTAGAGTGTGTAATTGAAAGGTTATGATTGATTATCCACATACTAAGTAAGATGATTCAGGGTTATCCCTGACGGATGTATCGAATTTTGTGGTGAAAGTTTACCACCTCTGTAGAGTGTCAAACTATTCGAATAGCCGCATCCGCGGTTATGGACAGTTGGAGTGGCCATACTGTTCCGTCGTTAGATGTTTTCAAAATGACTTGTGAAGTGAACTATGATTTTGACTTGACCACAATAGGGTTGTGACTATGAAAACTAGTTTCCCACTTAAGTGATTTTAGAACATTAAATTAGTTTTATTTACTTTTGAACTCAGCTTAAGATAACTCTAGCTTTTGCAAATAAACCTAGAGCTTAGTATTCCTACTAGATCTACCTTACTTGTTAGTGATAGTTTGCGAGTACTTAAAGAGTACTCATGGCTTTGTTGCTGGATATTCCCGTGGCCAGACTATGAGGAGGACTATCCGGGGGAAGGACAGCAGGACGGCTACGACAACTAGGATCATCTCCCATCATTAGCATTGCGTGTGACACTGAAGATGGAGCCCACCGCTACGCTTATTATTCCACTTCTTGTTTGTATTAAGACTGGATCATGAGATCCTTTATTCGTGTAAGACCTTATTATGGTTTGTAATGGATGATGTACTATGATATCCAATCTGTTATGTCTCGCAAAAATGGTAATCCTGGGATTGCGATGTATGGCATAACGGGCATCTGGGATTAAAAATCCGGGCGTTGAGAAATGTGACCCGAGGTTCTGGTTGGAAGGACTAGCTCTTAACTGTAAGAACATGTCTTAAAGTGATTTCTGAGTTGATCACTGTACCGGAATTAAGTTTGTACTTAAATGGCAATAAGCAAAGTAAGTGGAATAGTTGCATTTCATGCACTAGGATCTACATAGATATAGAAGTATAAAGGCTCCATCTGATATGATGTATATTGTTATGGCAGGACTAGTTCGTCTTTAACGTAGAATGATGTGTCCTAGGGCATATTGCCCATGAGAAAGCCCATGAGGTTGATCTAAAGTCATTGTAGGCTCCTGGAATCCGGCCTTGTTCTGCTGCCATAACTACCATACATACATAAAGGATTGCAAAGTGTGTTTCGAAGTTTAGATGACAACAGTGAAAACGACCATCATTATAAACATTGGAAACAAAGTCTCACTTTGTCGCCAAATGAATACTTCAACATATTATAAGATAATGGTGTGAATATCAAAATTAGGAAGACGTTAACGATTTGCAAAAGACATAATGATCTAGTAAAACAGAACATGGACATGATGTGTTCCGTGAGCATGCATGATCAATAAAATGCATATGTTATATGGTTTATATGAGTAAAATGCAAGCTAGATTATTTGTACTCTAGTGCAAGTGGGAGACTGAAGGAGATAAGCCCTAGAGGCAAATAACAAATAAGTTTTTATTCTCATATCTCCATTAGTTTATAATAGTTTCATATTGTGCTATAACTGTATCAAGTACAAACATTGGTACAGGTATGGTATGAAACAAACAAGTCAATAGTAGCCTCTATTTATACTAGTTCGTTGGTCATAAGGATGATCTGGGTTGCAAGATCATGGGCATTTATGTCAATTAACAACGAGGTCATATTATTGGAGAATGGTGTGATGGACATTTCTCGAAGGATTGCCACATGATCAAGTCATATAGTTCATTGTTGTAACAACTAAAATCTAGACTCGTTTTCCTTAGACCATGAGTTCATATTACTCACTGTTTCCCGAGGCTTCTTTGACTGCATCAATCGTCATCTGGTAATACGATGATCATAAAGGTGTATGTTGGGTATTCCAAAGGAACAGTATATAACATGTGACCACAAGACCGGGATTTGTTCACCCACATGACGGGTAAGATACATACGACCGGCTTAGTGAGATTACATCCATAAATATTGCAACATGTGACTCGGTCACGGGGATGTAATATCATGGTAACAAGTAAAACAGAACATGGTAACGCGATTGAACAGGGTATGTGATACCAATGATCAAATCTCGGAAAAGTCGTATGAAGAAACAAAGGGAAATTGGATGCTACATTTACTGGTTCAAATGACATTGTCATCAGGAATGCATAGGGGTCACATGGACATCCCTAGTCCCTCTGTTGATCATTGATATAGATCATGTCTAGAGCATTCCCGAGCCGTGAGGGGATACACTTAAGGGTATGATGAGAGCGATCATTTTTAAGATGGAATCACAGTAGATAAAGAGAAAGCCGGAATTTTTCTGCAGAGAGATCCAAAGTTGTTCAGAGAGGGAATAAAGGAAAAGACCAGAAAATTGTTTTCGGATAAATGAGAATTTAAATATACATTTATTATATGTTAATTATGAAATATATTCTAAATAATATTTAAATTAAGATTTATAAAAGCATCTTTCATATTAGGCCAAATCCCTGGAGGGAAAAGGCCTAAGATAGAATTTGCAGAAAAAGAAAAGGGGAAAAGAAAACAGCCCACGTGGGTGGCGGATAATATCCGCCGCATGGGGCGGCAAGCAGCTAGGCTGCACTGGCGGGTGAGCGGCAGGTACTACGTGTCGCTCAGGGTGGCGCAGCGCTAGGTGTCACACGCATCATGGGCAGGCCGTGAGCAACCAGCCGGCCCAAGCCGAGGCCGCTTCTCACCCGTCGCGTGGTCTGTTGCTAGGCCGCCGGGGGGTAACACCAGCCTACCCGGGGCACCAGCTGCTGCGAGCTGCTACTCTGCCAGCTAGGCCTCAATGGCACCCAGGGCCCACCCGGGTTGGCTCCCCTTTGCAGCTAGGCTTAAAGTGTTTGGCCCATCCGGCTGATATGATTTTTCCTATTATTTCCTTTTGCCTATTAGTCCCACATGGCTAACCTAATGGGGAGGGCACACCCTCCTCCACCTATATAAAGGGATGCCCATGGGTGGGATTAGACACACCAATATTCAATTGGAGAGGTCCTTTGGTTGACTTCCTCCTTCCCTCTCTCCCTAGTCTCCACGCGTTGGTATGGTCCCAAGTTAGGAATGTCCGCGCAAGAGACAACACACCTACAACACGTCGTTACGCTGCTAGGATTCCAAGTCAGATATCAACTTCCGCACTCCCGGCGGGATCGGGGAGCCGGAGGTCTCATCGTACATCGGATGTGTACGAAGACACGAGGCGCAACACTTGGAGCACTTAAATGTCGTGAGCCGAAGCTGCTGCACAATGAAGAAGGAGCAACGAGTGACCTGCGAGGAGCTTCGCGACCTTGAGGTCGGCTATGAGTACAAATATATCAACAACGTTCCACTTGGAATGTTAATCGCGTACGGTCTACAAGGGTATGTATTCTCTACGCTCTGGACGTTACCGCATTACTACATAGATAGATATTGGGCATATTAGGCGGTTCCAACATAGGAATTTTTTCTGCTACGGAATCCCTCAATGACAACACCACCAAAGGAGATCTACACCATAGTTCATCCATTCCATCTTCCATCCGCTCCATTATCCATAGCCATTACTTTGTACTTGAGATCTCCTTGTGATTCGGCGAACATTGTAAGAATATTTTATTTCCATCTAAGTATTTTGCACAATGTTCTATATCCTTGATCTTATTGTTATGAGTGAGTAGTTCTCACGGGCTGTGTCTGGGGAGAAACCTCGCAGCAATTATGTGCATCTAATATATGGGAGTATAGTGTATTGTTTGAAAGAGGGATTTATATATTTTTGTTTCTTCGCCTCTTGCCTTGATCTTTAGACTAGTAGGTACCCAAGATCCTCGAGATTGATAAAGGCTTGAGGCGATATACTTGGCTAGAGACAATATCATAGGAAACCAAGTGACAGAAAGGGCGGTATGGTCTTCGTTTAGCGACTCATTTGGGATCACAATAACATCACCTCTATTAATTGTTTGTAGCCCGGTGCTTCGTGGTACACTCGGTTGGATCAAAAGACTATTGCTATGCTTGCTGCTCGTAGGGGATCTAGTATATTATGATGTGTTGCCCATAAGAGATTATCTCTATTAAAACATTACACATGACTATGCTTATTATTATCTTTTATCCCATATGATGTGCAGCTGTAGATCGATCTTCAACCCTGGGCTATCTCCATCCATTGAATCAACCCACGATAAAAGTAACCTAGATTGGTCTGGTAAATGAAGGTAAAACCAAAAAAATTCTTGTATACGTGTCCTTTTTAATTCCTTTTAGCATTGTTTCCCAAGGTTCAGTTAAACCTAGGTCTACTAGGGAAAAAGACTATTATACTATTATATTAGGGAAAAACACTTTTTCTGGCATTATTGCCAGAGAAGCAATTTCGCTATACTGGTAAGGTCACTAGAGACCTTGTTTTTAGTTTTATTATTTGTTTGTAGTTTATTTCTTATTATTATTTTACTTTCTTGTTATTTATTTGAAACCCCAAAAAATTAGTTACTTGTTATTTGTTTCCTTTACTTTAAGAAATACCAAAAAGATAAGAGCCATGGATCAAAAGATTTTATTCGTGCACCTATTACTTTCCTTTACTTTACTGATGATTTTATTCGTGCACCTATTACTTAGCCCGCTGTTGATGCGGAAGCATATGAAATTAAGCCTAACATTTTATGTTTGGTTGAGCAAAACCAATTTGGGGGCTCATATTCTGAGGATTCGGGTTTGCATTTAAATACTTTTACTGAAATTTGCGACATGATGCGTATTAAGGATGTAGATCCAAATGATGTTAAATTACGTTTATATCCTTTCTCTCAAAGAGGAAAGGCTAAGGACTTGTTGCTAACTCTACCTAAGGGCACTATTAAATCTTGGGAGGAAGGCACTAATATTTTTATGACTAAATATTTTCCCTTACTAAGACTATGCAAATAAGATCCAACATTACAAGCTTTAGAAAAGAAGATTGCGAGCCACTAGCACTTGGATGGGAAAGGATGAAAGAAGCCGTAATGAACTATCCTAGTCATGAGATGGAAGAATGGCTTATATTGCATTTATTATATAATGGCCTTGACCCAATGTCTAAGTCTATGCTGGATACTACAACAGGAGGACCAATCATGGGAAAGCAAGTGAGTCTCGCAAAGAAATTACTTGATGATATGCAAAACAACCATGCCCATTGGCATGTGGAAAGTATGTCAAAAGGGTGAATTCAATCACCGAGGTAAACAATGAAGAGCTTACTTCTAAGGTTGATGAGTTACTCAACATAGTAAATGGTAAGGAAGCCAAGTTAATGGTATCGCTATTGATATTAATGATATTAATTTTATAGCTTGCACCCCTTATAATCCTGCTTGGAAGAACCAAAATTTTGCTTCTAATGTTCAAAAATGTTATTATAATCCTAAGGAGCTCCTTATAATAATTATGATAATTATAATGGAGCAAATCATGGCAATCTTTTGTTTGAACAAACTTTTAGAACTTTTATCCAATCTCAAACCGAGCTAAATAATATGCTTATTAAAACCACAGAGAACCATGAGAGTAGTATAGGTAAATTATCTAACTAAGCCATTGCAATTAGAAATGATGTGCAGGCTCTACAGGAAAGGAGAAAGACCGTGGAGGCTCAGTTCGGAAAGGTAGCTGAGAGCCAAGCTCTCATACTAGCAAAGTTTGCTGGAAAGCCCGTGCCTAATTCAGTAGAATACCTCAATATGATGAGGGTGGAAATGAACGAAGAGAAGCCTGGAGAGCTGGACTATAACAACGCGCTAACACCTGAATACACCATGGAAGATCTATTAAAAATGATCACCGTGAAGAATCCCGATCTAGAACAAGGTAATGATGCTATGTACTAAGAATTTATTCAACAAGTAGCATCTAAAGTTCGATATTTAGAAATGAAGTATAAGAGACTAGCTGATAAGCTTCCTCCTAAGCTAGATGATATATTTGAGCCCACTATTAAAATTAAAATTGGTGTTAATAAGATATCTGCACTTTGTGATCTTGGTGCAAGTGTCTCAACAATTTTCAAAAGTCTATTTTACAAGTTAAACTTGGGGCCTTTTGCAACCACTGAATTAAGAATCCATCTTGCAGATTCAACTTATAAACAATTCATTGGGATAAAAGAAAACATAGTTGTTGAAACTAAAGGAAGTCTCGCTCTCATTGATCTTGTTATAGTGGGACATGCCTGAAGATCCCATAGCACCTATAGTTCTAGGTAGGCCATTCCTAAGAACTATTAAAGCTTTAATCAATCTACATGAAGGGAATATGAGAATACGACTGCCGTAGAGAGATCCTTTTATAGTTCACTTCCCTAGGAAGAAGAAGGCCAAACCTAATAGTGATGATGATGGTATAATTACACTGAAAGCCAATTACTTTGGATTGGGTGTTACACTCACCAAACTTAAATGATCACCATCTTGGTCAAGCTAATTGACCTTAACTAAAAGCGCTTCATGGGAGGCAACCCATGTGAAATAAAAGTTTTTACTCTTGTGTTAGTTTTGTTTGTTTTTATTTTTTTTATTTTTAATAAAGATTGTTCAAGAAGTCCTTTTTAGAGAGGAGAAGAAATAAAGTAATCCTTGATCTTTTACTTACTAACACATGGCCTAAAAGGTATTGCTGATTTTTATGAAGTCTATTTGCTGTTATGTTTTCATTTTCTAAGATGTGTAAAGGCGCTCAAAGCTACTAAACAAATTCTACAATTTTTGTGGCTTACTGACCGTGTAACGACCACTGGTATGACCGAGATGCCCCGTACCATGCGCATGTACCATATCGAGGCTCTGGAAAATAGAAATATTGATTTTTGCCGCAGGACTCAGTGGCAGTAGCAATCGCTGGTATGACCGAAGGCGGTACCCTCGAGTAAAGCATCAGTTTTCAAGAAAATATACTGCATGCATAACGACCAGTAGTATGGGCATGCGTGACCGTACCACGTGCCTATACCAAGTGCACCGCTAGAAGGAGTCCTTCGATCCCAAGGTATGCACTCGGTACGGGTGGGATTCGGCCATACCGTACCACGTACTCGGCCACCATATCAGCCTAAGAGGAGGTAACCCTAAATTTCCAAAACACAAAAATTTCTCTTTCTTCTACCTCCAAACTCCAAACCACCTCCATTGGATCTTCAAGTTTATTCAATCTTTCTTTGATTCCTCGCACACAATCAATCTAAGGTATGTTTCTCCTCTGATCCCCGACTTATTTGCATCAAAACTCTACTCAATCTTTCACCATTATGAATCTAGACTTAGGTCTTATTCTTGATCTAATCTTGATATTGAGCATGCTTAGTTTTGTTTTAAGAGGAGTTTCTTTTGTAACAAGTGTAGAGGATGATTTATGCTATGTTTCTATTGGACTAAATTTTTAATTAGAAATTTTATTTATTTTATTTTAGATGAACATGAGGAGCCGTAGAAGTTTGATGGCTGCAGAACAAGCCACACCACCCATTTATACCTTGACCCCGAGTCACTTGGTATCGAGTTCACCGAGGAGTTTGAGCTGAACCGCTTCAACCGTCTTAAGCTCCAAGAAATTAAGTCTACCAAGTGGGCGTGTCCCTATATCCTAAACCGACTTGGCATTTGTGCTGATTTCGATTTACTTTTCAAAAATGCTGGTTTGTATGACTTTTTGTCTTTCAGGATCGCCACCTACCGCCGCTTGATGCTTGAGTTTATCAACAATTTGACACATTTGGCGTGCTCTCACTATTTTTCCGAGGAGAAAATTCCTAGACTTGATCACACCAACTTCCGTCTTATGAACTGTGAGTACTCCTTGACACTCGACCAATGGGCTTACTACTTTGGGTTTGCCAACATCACCACCGACATACGCTCCACTACCTTCATTTGAAATCCAGCACCTTGGGAGTACTTTAATAGAATGAGAATTCGTGGAAACACATCCAAGGATAACCTAATTGATCATCATGTTGTTCGTTATTTGTTTTATGTTATTGCTAACACCTTACAGGCACATGGTGAGTTTACTAGAGTTAGTGAGGAGGATATGATAATCATCGCTAAAGTTGATATTCCTATATGTAACTTAACACCAAATTTGGGTGCCCTTCTTTTGTTTTACCTTCAGCATCAAGCTATATAGTCTCAAGGTCCCATATGCGGAAGAGGAGTCATAACCATTCATGCATGTGCACTTCAAGTCAACCTAGGTAATATCCAACTGTTGGTAGGAAGTCACCGTCTTGGTTTTTCTACTCTGAGAGCTTGTGGTATGATTTCTAGAACCAATGGTAGATACTTTCTTGATATACCTGGGGCGGATCAATTGATCCTAGCTCCTTTGACTAATGGTCTATTCTCTATTGAGGAGGGATGTCTGCATTATGACGTGCATGTTGAGGCAAGTCTACCCCAACAAGAAGTAACCATGGGAGAGGATGGAAAAGATGAAGCAGTAGACTTGACAACACTCTTGAAAGGAGTTGTTTGATTGAAATGAAGTCTATCAGCAATGGTGATGCATGCCAAAGCTAATGTTGTGGATTAAACTATGATACTATTTAAAGAGTTCTATGTTTCTTATGCACATCTTTGGATGCCAACAACACCGCTGGCCTATGAACGATCTATGGTATAACCCCTGATTTTGGCTATGAGTTGATGACATGGGTGGCATAAAATATCACCGTAATGGGCAAAAGTATTGGTACTATCGAAAGGTAATGCAACCATTGTTCAAAAGAACCACTCAATGATCCTTGAAAGAAGGAAGAAAAATATATATATGAAGATACACATAACAAGTCCTTGCCATGGTCTCATTACTTTTTTATGAAATTTCTTGAAAGGCAATGATTCGAATATAAGTATTTTGATATCCTTGATTTACTAATGTCGGTGTCAATAAGACACTTCACTATTATGCTACTTAGGACATGAACTCTCTTACTCAATTTTACTGTTATACCATCCTTGATATGGGTCTCCTTGTGGATTTACCCTTAAGGTAGCCCGATCTTCACGGATTTGAGGCGGGGAGTGAGGGAACACGCGAGGAACAAGATGAACGCAACTCTAATACAAACAAATGCTAAAACACACCCAACTTGATTTTCTCCCGTTGGTTCGAACAACCAATCCAATAGAATCCTCGGCAAGAGACCTTGCGGTAGAATGACCAAAGGAGAGATCGGCAAACGGATCATAGAATCCAAATCAAGGAGAGAGTAGCAACTAAGTAGAATGCCAAAGGGAGAGACCAATTACTACTAGAATCCTTGACAAGGATAGACCAAACACTTGAGGAGGGTCTCCACGACTTGGAGATGGGCACCAACTCCAAGGCCTTGTACAACTCATAGATCTACTATAGAGAGGGGGTTCCCATACAGGGTTTAGCACATGCCTCAATTCATCATCATATCTTCCTAGATATAAGGCACAAGGGGATATTTATAGTACTAGGGGCGAAGGGGTAGGTAGGAGGGACCATTCTAGGCATGAAAATCTTCACAGTGCTAAACTAGCATTTCCGGCGATAAGTCTGGTCGCGCCGGTTTGGTTCGACGGGTACCGGTTTGCTATTCTGTATAGCATTTCGGCGTTTGGCGGTTAGCTTCGGCGGTGACCAGGAATTCCGCTGTGGGTTCCGGCGACACCGGGCCTGGCACCGGAATCCTTCTTCCGTCTTCTTTTATAGGCTTCTTGCTTGGGTGTCTTGGCTCCAGGTTCATCCTTGTTGTCTCCTATTGGCATTATGGTCATGGACCTAGTCATATCATTCATATTTGTCTCAAGTAGGATCCCATTCAAATGATAACAAAAGGATGGAGAGATATGGATGGAATTCACCTTTGGAGTGATGGCTTTCGTAGCATGATGTGGACCAATGGTGAATTACATGAGTTGGGATGCATCATCTCCCCCCGCTTGAAAACGAGTCGACCTCAACGATGTTCTTTCATCATGCAAAGAAGACGTTGTGCCTTTGGCCTTGTGCTTGTACATGGACGGATCATCGGTGTCGAAGCCATTCTCAAACATGTTTAAGAGCTTGTATAACTTCTTGCCATCATGTTGTGGTTCGAGATCTTGTAGCATGATCCTTGTAGGTGATGGTATATCTTGGGTACCTTGCAAGACCGACAACAAAGAGAGAGAACTATATGATGGATTGTTAGTATGGGTCACACTCTAATCTCTCTTGTCACATTTGGTGGCTTACGTCATGGCACTCATGATTTTTCCACTCATTTTGAGCTTGTGGCACTCAATATCTTCATGGTGGTTCACTATCTCACCACTCAGCTCACAAGGGTCCTTAGCTTGCTTTATCTTGTGTACAGATCTCATGTTGGATGCAATAACTTGGCTTGGCGTCATGGGTTGGAGCACAAATGTCTTGTCGATCCACTTGAAGTAGTATTGGTTAGTGCTACCATAATGTATGACTCTTCTATTGTATTTCCATGGTCTCCCAAGTAGCATGTGACATACGGACATTGGCACAACATCACACTCGAGGGTGTCTTCATATGGGCCAATCTTGAAGGAGACCCTGACTTTGAATATCATCTTGAGTGCTCCATTGTCATCAAGCCATTTCACATGATATGGATGAGGGTGCTCTATGCATGGCAACTTGAGTTTCTCACAAAGCTCTGCACTTGCGAGGTTGTGGTAACTACCTCCATCGATGATCACCTTTATGGACTTCCCATCAATTCCGGCCTGATTTTGGAAGATATTGAGGCGTTGGTCCTCTCTTGGTATGGAGTTTGTTTTCAAGACTTGAGCAATGACTATGGAAGGGCTTGGATCATTCCCTCATATGAGGGTGTCATCCACTTCCATTACGGCTTCCCTCGCAATCGCTCGTTGAGTCAATGCTTCATATTACTCTTCGCTCATAGAGTAGGTTGCACCATTATCATCCGTAAGCATGATCCTTGAGTTGCTGCACTCATATGACTTGTGACCCTCCACACTTGAAGCAAGGGACTTGACTATCCGATGTCGTGTTGGAGGAGGATGTTATCATGGTCTTTGCTTGCTTGGATGAGATTGGTGCTTGGTTTGTTGGCTTGTTGGAGGTATTTGCATTGATGGACACAAAGTATGCCTTTGTCTTATCATAATTAATTTTCTTTTTGCAAGTGACGCTCGGCTTTAGTATCTTGATGGAGGATCTCAGTGAGGTTCTTGTATGGTTGGAAATCAAAAATCTTCCTTATTGGGTGGCTCAAACAATCGAGGAACCTTGCTATTGTTTGCTCTTCGAGTTCTCTCACATCTGCTCGCATCATAGTTTTCTCCATTTCCTTGTATAACTCTTCAATTGATTTGGTACCTTTATCAAGTTTTGTAGCTTGTCGAAGAGATCTTGTCTATAATGCTCATGAAATAATCTCTTGTACATCACTTTCTTCATTTCCATCCAGGTTTCAATTGGAGGTTCATCTTGGTTCTTGTTGTGTTTTTGGTAGTCTTCCCACCAAACATTTGCATAGTCCACAAACTAAAGGGATGCCATTGCAACTTTCTTCTCTTCGGAGTAGTTGTGGACTTAGAAGATTTTATCAACTTTGAGCTCCCAATCAATGTATGCATCAGTGTCTTCTTCTCCCTTGAACTTGGGCATAATGTACTTGAGCTTCCCAAACTTTCTATGTTCATGCTCGCAGTGGTAGTTGTGGTGTTCTTGTCTCATGCTGGCCTCACTTGGTGCGCGTGGTGGTGGAGGAGGAGCTTGATTGTCTCGAGGAGGCAGTGGAGGGGGAGCTTGATGTGCAAAGTCTCTTCATCGCCTTTGCTCGGGATCATTTGCATTCGTTGGTTGTTGATAACGATGGTGGGGTTGAGAATAGCGGTTGTTGTGTCTTGCGCGGCGTGCATCCTCATCATCATCACTTGTATCCCATCGTGGTGCTCGATGGACTTGTTGTTGTTGGCGATGGTCACTGTGTGGGTGTTTGCGCTTATGATTGTGGTTGTCTTCACCATGACATTCTTGTTCTTGTGGAGGTGGCGCTTGTACCATAGCCTGTTGTGGAGGGTGACCATGTTCTTCTTGATGTTGTGAATGTGCATGATGATCATGGTGCCGATGACATCTTGTGTGGTGCGGTTGTTGAGCTTGTGGATCAACCTCTTTTTCATGGCTATGACGAGCTTGGTGTTCCCCATTGCGGTGCTGGGGTTCTCCATGATGAGAGTGGGAGCATGAAGTGTCGCCATGACGACTTGAGGAGCGTGTACGAGACAAACTTGACGAGCTTGAATGGTGTCCATGACGGTTGCCAAGGTTGGCAGTAGCTTGGTGAAGAGCTTGGAATTGAGCGTTGTGCTCCACTTGGTGTTGCCGGTCACGGTAGTCGAACTATCGAAAAGTTTCATCAAGACGGTTCTCAAGCCTCTGAAATTGGGAATTGAATTATTGGCGTTGTGCCCATAAGTTGTGGCGCATGGAAAAACTATCTTGGTTGTTGAAGTTGCCATCTCCGCTTTCTTCGCTTCCCCTAGACATGTTGTATGATCACAATTTAAAGGATTGTTGGTATTGGTGGTATGGTCTTTGCTACCTTGCCCAACCAAGTCAAAAATTGGAAAGGTTATTCTTGCCGAGAGCAAAGCGAATACATAAGACACACACAAAGGCCTATGGTGGTAGGTTAGGAAGGTGGATAGCAAAAGGAACAACCAAATGAAAAGGCTATTGTTAAGGGTGGTAAAGAACCAAAGATCAAAAGCAAAAAGGATATGATCTACAAAAACACGAAGGAACACACACGTTGAGACGGATGTGGTTATCACGACTATGAAAATGAGCACAAAATGTCCTAACAAAGACTAAGCTCGATTGTCTTGCCAATGCAAGGAGAGACCACAACTCGTTCGCCAAAAGAGGAAAAAAACGGATTTGTGCACTTGCCTTGGTCGCTCTCTCTCTCTCTCTTTGCTTACAAGCTTGATACTCTCTTTGTATTGGGAGACTATGTATCTTTCTATTTTTATTATTTTGCTTTTTCTCCCATTCTATACTACTATGTCAACTTTTGTATTTGCTTACACACTCTCACTTTCCAAGGGCAAGTGCACAATGCTTAGGCAAACACAAAATTAGATGCTCTCATAGGATATATGCACAAAAAGGAAGAAGGGTTAACAAGGTGGAGCAAGTTATACCTTTGTTATTGGTGAAGACTTGCTACCGGTGTTGGGGATGATGTTCAGGCGTCCCGGTGTCGAGGAGCGCGGGATGTTATGATTTGCAGAAGCTTGATGTTAGTCAGGGAGACACGCACCTAAAACACGAACAACATAATAGGAAAAATGGTAAAAAATGGGGCTCTCAAATTATTTGGCGAAGCAGCCGGTGGCGCCGGTTCTGTTGCCAGGATTTCCGATGGTGAGTCTATCACGCTAGGAATCTTGCCAGAAATTTCGGTGGTAGAATCGGTTCACCGGAATGCTCGCTGAAATCGGTTCATGATGAACTCAAAAAGTCAAATCTCAGATTTTTTTTGGCAAATCTGTTGGGATTAGGCTAGGGCAAAATTCAAGGAAGGTAGATCGACACCCAAAGAAACAGATCTATGTACCAAAACCACGAAAAACTCACCAAATCGAGAGATCGATCCAAAAGCAATTTGGGGCAATATTTTTGGTATTTTTGATATTATGGTGGAAAACGAAGAACAAGGTCAAATCTGTGGCAACCAAAAGCTGCTAATACCATTCGATATAGGTATCCTTGTGGATTTACCCTTGAGGTGGCCCGATAATCACGGATTTGAAGGGGGTGGTGAGGGAACACGCGAGGAACACGATGAACACAACTCTAATGCAAGGTAAAGATACAAACACATGCCAAAACACACCCAATTCGATTTGCTCCTGTTGGTTCGAACAACCAATCCATTAGAGTCCTCGGCGAGAGACCTTACGGTAGAATCACCAAAGGAGAGATCGACAAGTGGATGATAGAATCCAAATCAAAGAGAGAGTAGCAACTAAGTAGAATCCCAAAGGGGAGAGACCAAGCACTACTAGAATCCTTGACAAGGAGAGACCAAACACTTGAGGAGGGTCTTGACGACTTGGATAAGGGCACCGACTCCAAGGCCTTGTACAACTCATAGATCTACTATAGAGAGGGGGTTCCCATCCAGGGTTTGGCACATGCCTCAATTCATCATCATCTCTGCCTAGATCTGAGACACAAGGGGATATTTATAGTACTAGGGGTGAAGGGGTTGGTAGGAGGGAATATTCTGGGAATCAAACCCTTCACCGTGTGCAGACTGTCGTTTCCGGCGAGAAGTCCGGTCGTGTCGGAATTGTCGCCGGAATTTCCGATGGGTGCCGGTTTGGGTCGACCGACACCGGTTTGCTATTTTGTATAGCATTTTGGCGTTCGCCGGTTCACTTTGACGGTGACCAAAAATTCCAATGTGGATTCTGGTCAGCCGGTCCTGACGCCGGAAGTTCCGACGGTGTTGGGCCTGGCGCCGGAAACTTCTTCCGTATTCTTTTCCAGGCTTCTTGCTTGGGTGTCTTGGCTCGAGGTTCATCCTTGTCATCTCCTCTTGGCATCATGGTCATGGACCTAGTCATATCATACACATTTGTCTCAAGTAGGATCCCATTCACATAATAACCAAAGGAGGGAGAGATATGGATGGAATTCAGCTTTGGAGTGATGGTTGGCGTAGCATGATGTGGACCAATGGTGAATGCCATGAGTTGGGTTGCATCAATCTTAGTGTTCCTTGGCAAAATGAGAGTTAACTAGAAGAATTTGATTCATTGTTACACTTCTAGTTATTTATACTTATATTAAACTCTACTTTGATTGTCTTGATTTTCTAAGCTTCTATAGTACTCTTGTTATCTCTCTAACTTTGATAAGCCTCTCAAATGGATTAAGTGTTGGACACATATGACTACCAGCCGTAAGTGAATTCATATTCTTGTTGTTCCAAGTTTAAATGCTGAATTCCTTATAGTTCTTTTGTTTCTTCTTTCTCGAGGGCGATCAAGGTATGAGCTTTGGGTAGGTTGATGGCCGATGGTGACTTTGACCCATCAGAATAGTACTTGATTATTATGCCAGCAGGGGAGGTCACAGTAATAGTCCTAAGTGCATAATCAAATGACGGCTTGATACTTTGATAACTAGTCCATGCCCAGAATGACATCAATGTCGGTTGACTTGAGTGCAATGAGGGAGGTGGAGAACATCTAGTATCCTATATCTATCTCAACCCCATGAGTAACCCAGACGGTCTGCCAATGAGACCTAGGAGCTCTAATCTTTAGAGGGGAGGGCATTGATTCAAAAGCTATATGATGCACCCGTGCAAAATCTTGAGATATGAATGCATGAGATGCTCCAGAGTCAAACAAAACTGTTGCTAGAATTGAATTAACATGAAGCGTACCCAGAATGACGCTTTGATCTTCCTGAGCTTCTTCAACAGTCACATGGGTCAGGCAACCACGCCTAGCACCCCGAGCTTTATCATACTTCTTTGCCGGTTGATCATTGCGACCAGCAGCCCTTTGAGGACACTCCCTTGAATAGTGACCAGGCTGACCACAAGAGTAACAAGTAGTTCTAGAGAAGGATCCAGCAGGAGGACGATAACTTGCTCCACCAGTATTTGACTGTGGTGGACGAGGAGCATTGCCAGATGACTTGGGTGCATACGGAGCACGAGGAACAAAACTGTAAGGAATAAATACATGGCATTTCTTGTTGCCGGAGGAAGACCCACACGAATTCCCCTCTTCATGCTTTTGGGAAACTTCCATTTCCTTTCTTCCATGTTACAGAGTAAGAGCCTGATTGTGCAGTTCCTGGAAGTTTTTAAAGTTGAAAGGCATCAACTCATAGAAAACTATAGGACTAAGTCCCTTGCGGAACAACTCTTGCTTATCTTCATCATTGGTCACATCCCTGGGTGCATAACGAGCCAAGCGAGTGAACTCATGCCCGTATGCTTCAATATCCATATGCCCCTGAGTCAGATCCAAAAACTCCCTCTTAGATCCATGACGGGCTTTAGAATGTAGGAGGCACGAAATCCTGCAACGAACTCTTCCCAGGTGAAAACATGTCCTTGAGCTTGCATACTCAGATACTCATCCCACCAAACACCAGCCTCACCTTCCAGCTGATAGGTGGCAAAGTTGACATGGTCATTCTGACGAACACGAAGAGCACTGAACCTGCACTCGATTGTGCGAAGTCAATCATCAGCACCAAGGGGTTCCTTGGATGATTGAGGATTGGAGGAAATGAGAAGATGAAATCCACAAGTGTGACACAGTCGTCGGGGCGATGTTCAGTGTTCTGAGCCACATGCTCGAGAAGGCGTTCATTCCTTAGACAGTTGGTCTCAATATTGTTGAGAACCTCGGCCATTGTGGGTGGTGGCAGAAGTTCCTCTTAAACATTGTTGTTGCCTTGACGGCCAGCAGAACCACGAGTACCACAAGACATCCTGAGGAGAAAATAGAACCTGCGAGATTTGATCACTAAGAGAAGTACATCAAAAGATGTCATGAACCACATCGATTGATCATGATAGAAACAACCATATGAGTTAAGGTCACATCATAACACCAAGTATGGTAGTAGAACAAGCATAAGAAACATATACGCTACCAACTCAAATACAAAGCATAACAATGGAATGCAAACATGGTATGCTACCAACAAATCATAGGAGAAGAAAGAAGTTGAATCCCAAACACCCTTAGCAAGGTTGAAAACAATTCTTCAGATTCCCAGATACATCTTGGAAACTCCGAGCTTTGTAATCGGATACAGAGTACTAGAAGAACAACCAAAACCCGTAAATCTTAATAGTTAGAAATGATAGATGAGACATGAAAACTGTTCAAATCGAATAGGGTAATATAACTCAACAACAGAACAACCCTGGATAAGGAATACAAAGAGTACTATTCATAGTTTTGCAAACAATTTTAGCTTTCAAATAGTTTTCACAAGTACTAGACTCAACATCGACCAGTAAGAAGGGTTTCCTATAGACAGTCCTTCTCTGAAACCAAAATCAGTCATGACCCAGGATTAGGGATAGACAAATACCAGATCTTCATCTAACATAAGGCTAACCTCGAGCTCGAAGCGCGCAGGGAATAATTCGGTAACATTACAGAACATACAAACCATACACTATTAAGGTACACTCTTAGTAGAGCTGCATACAAGTATTACAAACCAGGGGTTAGAGACCCATCAAACACCAAGCAACGGAAGAAAATACGTTGTTCTAAACAACAAACTTAGCAAAGGGCCTAAGAGGCCATAAAGATAAGAAAACAACCCTTCCATAGATACTAGGATGCTGCCCGGGAACCCCAACTACTCGTCGATGTCAACGTAGAAACCACCTTCAGCTGGAATAGCTTCATTTGTAGAAAAACATCAATGAGGCAAGGCTGAGTGCAGGGTGTACTCTGCAAGACTTAGATAACCTATGGTATGCTTGTTTTAGAAAGGCTTTCTGTGGTTACTTTACAAAATCCATCTTTGTTTGAAAACAAATAGGAGGAGAAGCTCGTCTAATCAGATCATTTCAAAAAGGGTAAGAAGACTACACTTATAGCTCCTTAGCCTTTGGTATCCAAACAAGTTCCATCATCCGCTGAACCTATCAACTTGGAACACCCCCTCAAAGGAGCCGGAGGAAGTAGTTCCAGAACTCCCATTAGTTGCCAAGTTTTATCTTGAGGTTATAGTTCTCTATGATCACATAATCCGTTCCCAAGTTGGCCATAACCGTGGGGATGGCTTTTCAAAAAGATTATTATCCTGTAGGGGTGCACAACTTTACCCACACTTACCAACCAACTCTTAATGCCTAATTATTAGCCCTCTTCCTTGGAAGGCTGGCAGAGGGTGGTTGACCATGACCTTTACCTTGCTTTCACCAAGACCATGAGTCACTCCCTAGGGAGATGTCGTTCATCGTAATGGGTCAAGTCCCAAAGCTAGTCCCTAGAGATGTGCCCATGGTTCAAGATTATGGAGGCCATGCCTCTCTTGTTCCCGGCCATGCTTACCTACCTATTATGCCATGCACCTATACAACATCCAAAATGCATATGCCGAATGGAACACCCAAACTATGTGACTCATGGAATCTACTAAGCAAGTTAGTGAGTCGAGGGGGTTTCCAGGCCCCCATGTGGTTGTACGCTAGTATTGGTTCAAGAGGCGAGAACTCCGGTCCTAAGGATGGCTAGAATGGGACTAGAAAAATCACACCCAACGTGGCCTCCCATACCTTCCTTAGCATGTTTATTAACCATCACCGATCATATCTTAACATCCTATCAAACTAGGTTCATCGCATATCCGATGCATCATCTGGATGTATCGGTCTTAAAGCAAAAGACCACATTGGAATCGTATGCATATAGCGAGAATGAAATATTTTGAAAACATAGGTTCAGAATGGTGAGGCTATGCTTGCCTTGTCCGTCGTTAGAACATTACTGCTCTTCGATGGCATTGACTTCAGGTTTAGGCTCGGTTCCTATTCGTGAAGAACCAACACCGGAAAGAAGAAGCAAAAATCAACACATGGCATGTGCGATGGTCATACAATATGGATGATATGACGGATTGCATGTATTAAAGTAGCCCTAGGTGCCACATAATTTTAAATGGGTTTAGAATGCCCTAGGAGGACAAACCATCGAACCCATGGTACTTAGGGGGTGTTGGTGTTCCTCTATGTAAAGTAGGGTTCAAATTTGTATGAATATGAATGCTTAAATTTTTAAAGGGTAGAGCTCATTTTTTTGAAGATTTTGATATATTATACATATTTTTGTGGTTAAAAATGAATTAGTTATGAATTTTCTCAATTTTAAATTCATTTAAAATTAATTAAATAATTTTGTAAAATTTCAATATTTAACCACCTGGTCCCACATGTCATACATTTAATCATTTCAGAAAATATTTATGAAAAAAATTAAATACCTTATAGGTACAGCCCATAGGGATTAATAATATTTCTAGAAAATATTTACAAAACAATAAAATAAAATAAAAAGATTTATTGCATGAGCGTGACGACATCATGACTTCAGCAATGGAGATGCTCACAGATCGAGCTGCTCCTGTCGATCTGCTACGCGCGAGTCTCGGGGCTGGGCTCTCTGGAACGAGGGGAGTGAGGCGATCCCTATGGTGGTAGCACCGCCCATTTTTGGTCGCTAGAGAACGGGCAACAACGACCAACAGCGGCGGTTGGCGGTGGTTGCACGACGCGAGGGCGACAGAGAGCGAGAGGGAGAGAGAGAAGAGGTGCCTGAGCACCATAGGCTCACCGCGAACACGACATGGGTGGTGACGAGGTCGGGGAAGGTCGGGTGGAGGGGGATCAACGACAACCGCACTTCAGGGAGCCGAGCTCGATTCCGGCCAGAGGAGGACGTCCCGGCTTGCGTGGCATCACAGAAACGACGAGGGTGACATGGAGCTTCTCCTTGATGTCTCAGCGGATCAGGGGGACGCCGGAGGAAGCGGGGCACCATAGCTCTAGGAGCTAGGGTTCCAGCGAGGGGAGGGAAAAGGGGAAAAGAGGAACTAGGGTTTGTCCAAGCGGTGCTTTGGGGATCCTGTAGTCACTAGGGAGGCGGTAGCATGAAACGCAGTGTGGGCGGGCATTCTAGCGCGACAGACAGCGCCGGCGGCACCACGTAGCTGCTCTCCGTCGTCGTCGATGAACACGACGGGGGGAAACGGCCGAATCTGTACTAGGCCAAGAGTTGGGCCAGGTGGGCCGGTGCTGGGCCACGAGAAAGTTTCGAGGGGAGAGAAGGATTAGCTAGGCTGCAGCCTGGGAGCTCTAGCTCTATGTTTTCTGGAAAACAGTTTTCCTATTTAATTTCCCTATTTTCTCTTTTGCACTTCATTTCAAATTTGTTTTGTTTCATTTCAAAAATACCAGAGATTTTTATAAAACTATAAAATTATTTTTAGGGCCCTTGTAGTCAATTTGGGCTCCATTTATTTTGGAAATTTTAAAAATACCAAACCCATTTGAATATATAACAAAGAGAGGGGGAAAATAGGGTTTTATTCCTCTCTTGATTAGAACCAAGTGCAAATGTAAGGCATGTATGCAATGCTCACAAACATGTTGTTTATTTATCGGTTATTCTAATAAAGGGACGTGCTCCAGGAACAACTCCCGTCCGGCACCATGCCATTAGCATCTCAGCCTAGAAGGAAGCAGGAGCTAACGACATTATGCATACGGGGAATCTTTTCCAAATCCAAAAATTCAAATTGATTTATATTCTAAACCATTAATCCGATTGATGATCTGTCTTCACCGATGGGTTCGTCTCGACGAGTACTTTAAAAGAAGATCCCATCTTGATATGTTTTGATGATATTTTTTTCCATCGCCAGTTGCCAGATTACTGTACTACAGATACCAGAATGATAGTTAACAGTTACCAGCTAAATAATACACAGTCACCAGATAATTTTTACATGTTTTCTAATGATAACAATGATTTATATATACAGAAAGTAGGCACTTGATCTATTCTAAACATGTAAAATACTATATTACCATCATATAAGTATTATATTGCGAGAAATAAAGTTTCGAAACCTTTGGTAACCAGTTGATTTTAACCTGGTAGCCAACTTCACTTTACCTGGTGACCAAGTGAACAAATCTGGCAGCTAGGGGTCGAAAATAAATATTGTCAAAACCTATCAACATAGGATCTACTTTTGAAGATCTCATCGTAACAAAGTCAACCGCGAAAACAGATCTGAATTCCAAATTACGATTCAAGAGATAAAACATTTTGAAGTTTAGAAACGAAAAGGAATCCAACGTGGCAGGTGGAGCACATGCATGCATGCATGCCTGAGTTGCCATATTAAATCCGTGCCCACGGAATGCTAATCTGGGGCACGTGCCCTAGATAGCACAGTCCTTTATTTGTTACACATAATGGTGGTATGATATAGCTCTACCCCACTTACAAGATCTCATCTCGAGATTCCTGGGATTTAGCGAAGAAGGCAGGGTACTCGGATCAAAGACGATCGTTGTGTTCCCAGGTTGCTTCTGACTCAGAGTGATGAGACCACTGAACTTTTAGGAACTTGATGGTTTGGCGACAAGTCTTGCGCTCGGTTTCACCAAGGATACGAACAGGGTATTTTCGGTAGGTTAGATCCTCTTAGAGATCCAGAATTTGATGATCCACGCCACGAATAGGATTTTTGAAGTAACACTTAAGTTGCGACACATGGAAGACGTCATGAACATCTGGAAAGGTTGACGGTAGCTCCAACTGGTAGGCAAGATTACCTTGCTTGGAGAGAATGTGAAAGGGACCAACGTAGCGAGGAGCCAATTTGCCTTTGATACCGAAGCGGTGGACATCATTCAGAGGAGTGACCTGGAGGTAAACTTGATCACCAACTTTATAATGAACTTCAAGATGATGACGATCATAGTAGGTTTTCTAACGAGATTGAGCAGCCTTCAAACATTCTTGGATTATGAGAACTTGATCTTTAGATTCTTGGATTATATCCGGACCAAAGAACTGTCTTTCGTCGGTTTTTGTCCAATTCAGTGGTGTTCGACATGTTCTTCCATATAGAAACTAGAAAGGCGCCATGACCAAACTGGATTGGAAACTGTTATTGTAGGAGAACTCAGCAAATGGAAGACATTTCTCCCAGTTCTTGCCAAAGGATATAATAGGCCCTCTAAGCATGTCTTCAAGAATTTGATTCACCCTTTCGGTTTGACCACCGATTTTAGGATGATAAGTTGTGCTGAAGAAGACATGAGTGCACATGGCTTGTTGGAAACGAGCCCAAAACTTGGAGGTGAACAAGCTTCCACGGTCAGATATGTTCTTCTTCGGAACACCATGGAGAACAACTATTCGAGACCTATATAACTCTTCCAATTGACTTGTAGCGATACTTTCTTGGACATCAAGAAAATGAGCAATCTTGGATCATGTCCCTTTTGGTTCTTTGGAAGTCCAATGATAAAATCCACACCAATTTCATCCCATTTCCACTCAGGGATACACAATGGCTACAGAAGTCTAGCATTTCTTTGGTCTTCTGCCTTCACACGACGATAGGCGTCGCATTTTGCAACAAAGCGAGCAATCTCTGGTTTCATTCCACTCCACCAGAATCTTTGATGAAGGTCACAATACATCTTGGTACCACCAGGATGAATGGACAAAGGTAATTCATGAGCTTCTCGAAGGATTAGCTCTTTGATCTTCCGATTGTTTGGCACCACTAGACGACTACCGAAATAGAGAGTACCTTGATCATTAACGGAAAAACATTTAGCATTCCCACGAGCAACACGCTCCTTGATCTTGGTAACCTCATCATCTTGTTTCTGAGCTTCCTTGATTTGATCCTCAAGAGAAGATTTTACTTCAATGTTAGCAAGGAATCCACGAGGAATAACTTCAAGGTTAAGACGCTTGATTTCCTCATAGAGAATAGGTTGGGCTTGTGAAATCATCAGGTTATTGCAATAAGACTACCGATTTAGCGCATCAGCAACAACATTAGCTTTGTCGGGTTGGTAGTTGAGAACCAAATCATAATATTTGATGAGTTCCAACCATTGCCTTTGCCTGAGATTGAGGTCTGGCTAGGTGAAAAGATACTTCAGACTTTGATGGTTCAAACAGAGCTTGCAACGATTATCGATGAGGTAATGTCGCCATTTCTTAAGAGCATGAACAACAACAGCTAGCTAGAGATCATGAGTGGGATAGTTATTCCCAAGTGGCTTTAGCTGCCGGGAGGCATAGGCCACCACATGACCATCTTGCATCAACACACAACCGAGCCCTTGGAGAGACGCGTCACAATAGATGAAGAAGTCCTTGCTTGTGTCCGGGAGGATGAGCACATGAGCAATGGTTAGCTTAGTTTTCAAAAATTGAAAGCTTTCTTCTGCCTTTTCAGACCATTCAAAGAAAACTTCGGACTTCCTTGACTGAGGTAGGTGACTTCCATTCAAGAATTGTTTGAACCATTCTCCAAAATGACAGCAACACCATTGGCTGAGACCACATGACCAAGAAAGACGAGCTCTTGCAACCAAAACTCACACTTGGAGAACTTGGCATAGAGATGATGCTCACGAAGTTTAGTAAATACCGAACGTATATGGTTGGCATGCTCTTCTTTGGTCTTGGAATAGATTAGAATGTCATCTATGTATACCATGAAAAACTTGTCTAGATATTCCATGAAAACAGAGTTCATGAGCCTCATAAAAGTGGCAAGGGCATTAGTTAACCCGAAGGACATCACTATATACTCATAAAGACCATAAAGAGTTGTGAATACCGTTTTTGGGATATCCTCTTTTCTAATCTTGATTTGATGATAACCTGACCTTAAATCCATCTTGGAGAAAATGGTAGCACCACTTAGTTGATCAAAGAGGTCATTGATCCGAGGAAGAGGATACTTATTCTTGATTGTCACTGCATTGAGTGGACGGTAATCAATGACCAATCTTAGAATATTTGTATCCCGTTTGTTGACAAAGATGGTAGGACAACCCCAGGAGGAGGTGCTAGGTTGAATGTAGCCTAGGCCTTCTAGCTCTTCAATTTGCTTCTTTAACTCCACCAACTCATCAGGGGGCATATGGTAAGGTCGTTTAGAGACATGAGCAGTTCCAGGAACCAGCTCGATGACAAACTCCACACTTCGATCAGGTGGCATGCCAGGCAATTCTTCGGGAAAGACGTCTGGGAAATCACAGACTACGTAGACATCTTGAACTTCTAGAGGGGTAACTCTTCCATATCATCCATGGCATACAACTCTGAGAACGGAATAGAAACTGCCGATGGTGACTTTGACCCATCAGACTAGTACTTGATTGTTATCATAGTAGGCGAGGTCACAGTAATAGTCCTAAGTGCATAGTCAATGATGGCGTGATACTTAGATAACCAGTCCATTGCCAAAATGACATCAATGTTGGTTGACTTGAGTGCAATGAGGGAGGTGGGAACTTCTAGTATCATATATCTACCTCAACCCCATGAGTAACCCAGATGGTCTTCCAACGAGACCCAGGAGTTCTAATCTCTAGAGGGGAAGGCATTGCTTCAAAAGCTATATCATGCACCCGTGCAAACTCTTGAGATATGAATGTCGTGCTGCTCCAGAGTCAAACAAAATTGTTGCTAGAATTGAATTAACATGAAACGTACCCAGAATGACGCTTGGATCTTCTTGAGATTCTTCAACAGTCACATGGGTTAGGCGACCACGTCGAGCACCCTTTGAGGACTCCCTTGAATAGTGACCAGGCTGACCACAAGAGTAACAAGTAGTTCCGGAGAAGGATCTAGCAGGAGGATGATAACTTGCTCCACCTGTATTTGACTATGGCGGATGAGGAGCATTGCCAGATGACTTGGGTGCATAAGGAGCACGAGGAACAACACTATATGGAATAAAAACATGGCGCTTCTTGTTGTCGGAGCAATACGCACGCGAATTAATATATTATAAATAAATATTTAAAATAAAATTTATAAAGTGAATTTATCATTAAGCCAAAATCCTGAAGGAAATTGGCCTAGAAAAAGCAACAGGAAAAAGGCAAAGAAAACAGCTAAAAGGGGTTGGTTTGACCAAACCAGCCTAGGCGAGTGGGCAGTGGATAGTATCCACCGCACAAGGCAGGTGTCTTCCAGCACCCGCCGCAGCCGGCTAATGTCTACGCACTTCTATTCTTGTAGACAGTTGTTGGGCCTCCAAGTGCAGAGGTTTGTAGAACAGCAGCAAGTTTTCTCTTAAGTGGATCACTCAAGGTTTATCGAACTCAGGGAGGAAGTGGTCAAAGGTATTCCCTCTCAAGCAACCCTGCAATCAAGATACAAGAAGTCTCTTGTGTCCCCAACACACCCAATACACTTGTCAGGTGTATAGGTGCACTAGTTCAACGAAGAGATAGTGAAATACAAGTGGTATGGATATAAGACAACGGTGCCAGCAAATAGCTTGATGGCGTGGAAGAGACTAAAGGCAAACTGAAATAAAGATGGAAGCAAGCAAACATGTAACAGATCTAGTAGCAAACGGTGTATCAATGCTTAGAAACAAGGCCTAGGGATCATACTTTCAGTAGTGAACACTCTCATACAAATATATTATCTTCATGATACTACTCTTAACTACTCTCTTGTTGGACACTCTAATCGATGGTAGGGCTATAACAGCACACCCCAAAGTAAGTCTTTCCCATCTAGAAAACCCCACACTGTCACCTTGAGTACTAGATGAGTCCAACAAACACCATAATTTCATAAAGACATCCAACTCCAAATATAACTCATAACAAGTATTTGTAATCTCTAGCCTAAGTGCCACCATGGTGAGCACGCTGTCACTTTCACACACATGGGGAGAGCAGAGATCTATTAAAGCACTTGAGTAGGAAGGTAGATCTATAGATTACAAGCTCATGATCTCAATAAGATCATTCATAGAGAGAGAGATGAATACATAGCTACCGGTAGAACCCTTAGCCTCGAGAGAGAACTACTCCCTTCTCATCATGGGAATCAGCAATGGTGATGGAGATGGTGGTGGAGATCGATGGAGATGGCTCCGGGGGCACTTCAGCGGCGGCGACGGCGCGGATGACTCTTTTCCCGCCGCTGGTATCACAGGGGAGCACCGCCCCTTAGCACCCTTCCTTCATGGCTTCTTGGGAGCCCTTCCCCATGGAGATGGGATCTATGGGGAAGGCAAAACCGTGGCTTTGGGGGCTGCAAATTCGTGGGTGGAGGTCTCTCTGGACGAATTAGGTTTCCTCCCTTTATATAGCTTCTCGGATTCCCGTCACCCCATCTTGGGCTGCAGTAAATCGGGCCTAAAAGACCCGTCCGGACTCGTAATCAGCTAAATTTTATGTCCAGAACGTTTGACGCGAAATTTCTAACAACTTTGTAGTTGAAGAGTTTTCCGTTTGACGCCGTCTTTGACCCAAAACGTGACCATATTCAAAAAGATTCTGAGACAGATTTCTGGAAAATCCCAATTTGACTCCAACAAGGTTTCCACTTGTATTTTTGGTAATTCCTACACATCAAAATGTAAAACAAGAACATTGTGCACTTTTTCAACTATTAGTAGGCTAGTACAAAAAATCATATAAAAAGTACTCCAAAGTTGGAACAAAATATAAGAAAATAGATAAAACCAAGCATGGAACATCAAAAATTATAGATACATTTGCAATGTATCAACATCCCAAAGCTTAACTCATGCTCGTCCCCGAGTAGGTAAGTGAAAAAAAGAAAGAATAATTTTTTAGGTGACATGCACCATCATAAACTTGATCAAAGTATTTGTAAAACATTCAAAGCTGGGATGATAGTACTTCAATCATAGCATGAAAGACAAAGTTCTAGCAATAAGACAAAGAAACTATGATGCAACATGAAAAGACACAAACAAAAGATTCATGAATAACAATGCTTTGCAAGACATTTGTTTGTTTCACATAAAGAAAACATAGCATAATGGCATTCAACTTGTCCCTCAATAGAGTAGCAAATATAAATGCATAGGACACCTTCAAAGTTCATAAGAGTGACTAGATACAAATAGTTTAAAACAAGCAATATCAAGTTATGCATCAATCAACTAGTCTTAGAACAATGCACATAGAACTAAGAATGGCCACTATGCTCTCAAAGTAGGTGCATAAAGTTAGAAGGTAGAGACTCAATATAATGGTGGAAGAAAGGCCTTTGTAAAAGGAAGTAGGGATTCAAGTCTCATAAAGAGCTTACAAAAATTATGGTACTTATAGCTTTCAGCTCTCATTGCCCCTATCATAAGCATCTTGAAGGTGATTAAGGTTAACATGAACAAACTATGGTGTACATGCTTCACGAAGTATAAGTCAGAAATCTCATGTCCCTTGTATACGAGGGGCACTCCTCATGCTACTCAAGTTTAGTCACCGGTAAGTTCTTGTCATCGTAAGTACATGTGTATCATAGAGAACCGCCAACGGGGCACCCCTTGCCCGATGATACGGAAGAATCCCCATATCAAAATGACAAGGCAAGCAGACAACGAGCATCTCAGCATTCTTCTTATTTACCATGGGAATATGGTGCTTTTTTCTCTCTTTCCTCTTTTCATAGTATCTCTTTTTTTCCCAATAAAGGACTCTCTTTTTTATAAGAAGAATGCTTCATAGATAGCTCATTATGGTTACGCTGCAGGTTTCCACCATGTCAGCATGGATTAGACCAGCGGCCCAGGCGTTTCTCTAACACATATACATAACTCCATGGACTTACAAGCTCCCCTTTCATTTCACACCGACGATATCCATATACAAAAGAGCATGATATCAACTAGGTACAAGTACCAAGTGCAATGTTGAAAGCGTTCCCCATGAAAGCATGGTTCTGCTAATTCCCGACAAATAAGTGCAAGCATATACAACATAGAAGACACAATGGTTCAAGTTTATTAAGGGCAAGAAAACTAAAGTGTGCCATCAAGTTCGTGAGAGCTTTAATCACTAGTTTTCTCATAACAAGTGGAAGGTAAACAAAAGCATGCATGTACTTGGAATAGCATAAGCTAGTAGGTAGGTATGGTGGACTCTTTGGAATAACTTGGTTTAGGGAGTTGGATGCATGAGTGGAACTCATACTTTGTTGTGGAGGCTAGCAAAAGACTGGGAGCGACAAACTAAGAGAGCAATAATGGCCATAATCATGCAGAGCGACAAAACATCATTGATCAAAGCATAAAGTGATACTACAAGTTGAAAACTAAAGGATCATAAAGGCTATGGTGACTTGAGATAGTCATAGCATGGTGTGAGCATGCGCCAAGTCAACCCAAATAAAGCATCAAAGGAGAATACCACAATACTATGCTTTAATATGCTAAAACAACGCATGATTCATCCAAGGCACATTAAGCAATCTCAATTGTTTATAACAAGTCATGCTACATCAAGGAATACTAAGCATAAAGCCAAAACAATATCAATCATGGCATGACAAAGCATAGGCCACAGTCAAAAACAAACTCCTTTTACCACTTAAGCATGAACTTTCCTACTCTTTTCCAAACCAAACCAAACTATTTGAAACAACTCACAAAGATGATAATAAATAAAGATCAGTGAGCTTGTCTCACAAATCCACAAAGAAGAACTAAAAATTTCTAAGCTGAAAGCACAAGAAAACTAAGGCTAAACACGGTGCTAGCAAAAGAGAACACTCACAGAACAATAAGAATGAAAACTAGAGTGTTCTAGGCAATGAAAACGGGGCGTGTCTCTCTCCAAAAGAAGTGTGTTGGGATCCAACCAACTTATTCAAGCAAACTAAAACTAAAAACGAAAACAAAGACGCTCCAAGAACAACACAACTGTGCATGAAACTATAAAAATGAAGCGTTTGGAAGAAACCTGAGATTTTTATTGATAAAGAAGGGGATGCCTTGGGCATCCCCAAGCTTTGACGCTTGTACTTCTTGGATATTTCTTGGGGTGACACACGTGGCATCCCCAAGCTTGAGCTTTAGTCTATTCTTCATCTCATTACTCATTCCTTGCATACACCTGAAATTTTTCCTTCATACAAAACTTCACACAATCTTTATTAGCAACATTAGTGCACTTAAGATAAATAAGTCTTAAGGTTCAGTTCTAACACCAAATAAACTTCCATTAGAACACTATCTACTGTAGAACTTCCCTCAAAAATCTCAATTCCCCAAAAGAACTCAAAAAGGAACCAACAAGAAGCAAATGCAAATAATGGCAGAAAACTGTCAAAACAGACCAGCAGGTAAAAACGAATTTTTTAGAAGACCTTATGTTGCTCAAATAAAAAAGTGTTGAGCTAACGAAACTTAGATAACAACCTGGGGCAGAAGCACAAAAAATTACAGCTCAATCCAACATACAGAGCTCTATCAAGAATTTTTACGGTGAAGCACAGAAATCTGTTTCGGGACAGCAACTTTCCCAATCATTACTTCTCTCTCATTAGAGGTTACTCTTGGAACAAAAAGCAAATAAAAAGGATAAGGAGCGGTTATTACAGAAGTAATAAATTCCAAGACTCATCTAAAACTTTTGGGTTATCTCCCAATAAGTACTTTTCTTTAACGCCTTTAAGTTAGGCATGATAATTTGAGAAGATGCTCACATAAGAAATATGAATTGAAGTAAAAGAGAGCATCAAGAAGCAAATTCAAAGCACATTTAAGTCTAACCCACTTCCTATGCATAGGCATCTTGTAAATAAATAAGTCATGAAAGCACAAAGCAATAAGCATAGTAAAGCAAAACAAGTGCAACTTCAAGACTTTCAACATAAAGAGGGGAAACTTAATATTGTTGAGACACATAAAACCATGTTTCCCTATCTTATAATAACTTTTAGTAGCATCATGAATAAAATTAACAATATAACTATCACATAAAACATTCTTATCATGAGCCACATGCATATAATCATTATTACTCTCCACATAAATATAATTATTCTTATTAATTGTGGTGGGAGCAAATTCAACAAAATAGCTATCATTATTATTTTCATCACCATAATCATCAAATATGGGAGGCATATCATAATCATAGTTAATTTCCTCCTCAATAGTAGGTGGACTGAAAATATCATACTCATCATTGTAATCATCATATATTGGAGGTTTGGTATCATGATAAGCAATAGAATAGCTATCTTCCAAAGATGGGGAACTAAAAATATCAATTTCATAAAAACTAGCTTCCCGAAGCTTAGACTTTTCCATAGCATTATCAATAATGGTGTTCAAAGAATTCATACTAATAACATTGCTATTAGCATGCAAATAAAGTTCCATAGGTTTTTTAATTTTCTCTTCAAACACTTCATGTCCTAACTCAAGATAAATACTATAAAGCTCTCTAATTTTGTTGTTGTTTTCCATTAAGCCTAACTAGTGAAAACAAGAAACAAAAAGACAAAATTGCAGAATCTAAAGGAAATAACTTCGAGTACTCACACTAGAAAATAGGCGTTTGTCGTGGGAGGTTCTTCTTCTTTAATCCTCTGGTGTGAATACCTTTTACCTTACCTCCCCAGCAACGGCGCCAAAAAATAGGCGTTTGCCGTGGGAGGTTCTTCTTCTTTAATCCTCCGGTGTGAATACCTTTTACCTTACCTCCCCGGGAATGGCGCCAGAAAATAGCTTGATGTCTACGCACTTCTGTTCTTCTAGACAGTTGTTGGGCCTCCAAGTGCAAAGGTTTGTAGAACAGCAGCAAGTTTTCCCTTAAGTGGATCACCCAAGGTTTATTGAATTCAGGGAGGAAGTGGTCAAAGGTATTCCCTCTCAAGCAACCCTGCAATCAAGATACAAGAAGTCTCTTGTGTCCCCAACACACCCAATACACTTGTCAGGTGTATAGGTGCACTAGTTCAGCGAAGAGATAGTAAAATACAAGTGGTATGGATATAAGACAACGGTGCCAGCAAATAGCTTGATGACGTGGAAGAGACTAAACGCAAACTAAAATAAAGATGGAAGCAAGCAAACATGTAACAGATCTAGTAGCAAACGGTGTATCAATGCTTAGAAACAAAGCCTAGGGATCATACTTTCAGTAGTGAACACTCTCATACAAATATATTATCTTCATGATACTACTCTTAACTACTCTCCGGTTGGACACTCTAATCGATGGTAGGGGTATAACAGCACACCTCAAAATAAGTCTTTCCCATCTAGAAAACCCCACACTGTCACCTTGAGTACTAGATGAGTCCAACAAACACCATAATTTCATAAAGACATCGAACTCCAAATATAACTCATAACAAGTATTTGTAATCTCTAGCCTAAGTGCCACCATGGTGAGCATGCTGTCACTTTCACACACATGGGGAGAGCAGAGATCTATTAAAGCACTTGAATAGCAAGGTAGATCTATAGATTACAAGCTCATGATCTCAATAAGATCATGCATAGAGAGAGAGATGAACACATAGCTACCGGTAGAACCCTTAGCCTCGAGAGAGAACTACTCCCTTATCATCATGGGAATCAGCAATGGTGATGGAGATGGTGGTGGAGATCGATAGAGATGGCTTCGGGGGCACTTCGGCGGCGGCGACGGCGCGGATGACTCTTTTCCCGCCGCCGGTATCACAGAGAGCACCGCCCCTTAGCACCCTTCTTTCATGGCTTCTTGGGAGCCATTCCCTCTGGAGATGGGATCTATGGGGAAGGCAAAAACGTGGCTTTGGGGGCTGCAAATTCGTGGGTGGAGGTCTCTCTGGGCGAATTAGGTTTCCTCCCTTTATATAGTTTCTCGGATTCCCGTTACCCCATCTTGGGCTGCAGTAAATCGTTCCTAAAAGACCTGTCTGAACTCGGAATCAGCTAAATTTTATGTCCAAAACATTTGCCGCGAAATTTCCAACAACTTTATAGTTGAAGAGTTTTCCGTTTGATGCCGTCTTCGACCCGAAACGTGACCATCTTAAAAAAGATTCTGAGACTGATTTCTGGTAAATCCCAATTTGATTCCAACAAGGTTTCCACTTGTATTTTTGGTAATTCCTACACATCAAAGTGTAAAACAAGAACATTGTGCACTTTTTCAACTATTAGTAGGTTAGTCCAAAAAATCATATAAAAAGTACTCCAAAATTGGAACAAAATATAAGAAAATAGATAAAAACCAAGCATGAAACATCAAAAATTATAGATACATTTGCAATGTATCACCGGCCTGGCTCGACCCCGGCCAAAGGAGCTCGCGGGGGAGGTGGCCGGGCAGCTGGGCCGTGGAGGCAGCCGAGGCACCCAGGTAGGGTGATAGCTGGCCACTGGATTGCCGCGCTAGCTAGGCCGCGGGGTGGTGCGCTAGCCCACCCCGGGTGGCTGGCTGCTGGCATTTGCTGCTGCTTCTCTTCTTAGCACGCTGGGCTGCGATGGGCACACCGGCCCACCCGGCTGGCAGCTTAGTTGTTGTTACTGGTTGTTGGGTTGGCCGCCCAGGCCCAGCCGGCTGGGAGCGAATTTCTGCCCTCTTTTCTTTTACCTTTAGTCCCACATGGGGCACCTAAGAGGGAGGGAACACCTCCCTTAGCCTATATAAGGAGGTGCCTATGGGTGGGATTAAACACACAATTTGAGAAGTCCTTTGGTTGACTTTCTCCCTCTCTCTATACCTTGTGACCATGGCCCCATGTATGGGCCATGTGAACAAGGCACACCTGCAGCATGTTGTTGCACTACAGAAATTCCAAGCTAGAGATCTACTTCCACACTCTCGGCGAGATCGGGGAGACGGAGGTCTCATTATACACCGAATGTGTACGAAGCCACGAGTTTCAACACTTGGGGCACTTTGGATGTTGTGAGCCGGAGCTGCTGCACGATGAAGATGGAGCAATGAGTGACATGTGAGGAGCTTCACGACCTTGAGGTCGGCTTCGAGTTCGACTACTTCAACCACGTTCCCCTCGGAGCGTTAACCGCGTACAGTCTACAAGGGTATGTATTCTATACGCTCCGGTCATTACTGCATTACTACATAGATAGATCTTGGGCGTTAGGAAGTTCCAACGTAGGATTTTTTTATTTTCTGCTATGGAACCCTTAAATATACACAAGCAAAGGAACAAATTAATAGGCACACAACAAATCATACTTCATATAAAGTACTTGAACTTACGAACTAGACACAACATGAATTTTAGCTTTTTTCTTTTATCTCCCCTTTTCTTTTATTTCAAGGCATTCTTATTCATTTTTAATCTCATTAAGGCAAAGTTTATTTTCAGTAGCTCTCTCATAAACATTTATAATAATAGTGGTGGTGGTCCTTTTAATGCAAGACAAAAGTAAAATAAACAAAATAGACGCTCCAAGTTTCTACGATAGTTTTATGTTGCTTGAAAAACAAAGTTTAGGGGTTTGCAAACGGAGATTTTAATAGGTCCAATGGGGTGCCTTGAGCATCCCCAAGATTATGGTTTTCACCATTCTTGTATTCCTCTGGATGTGATATTCTTCTATTCCCTGTCAAAAAAACTCCAACACGAAACTTTTTCTCCCTTCTCTTTTCTGAGTGGTGTCATTAGTGGCACAAAAGAACAATAGTTGCTGCATATATATCAAATAAAAAAATTCTTTATAAATGTTCCAGCAATCATATAATGTTTGTACATATCCCTATCATATAATATGACTCATAATAATCATTTTAGGATACTTGGGAATGGTTAAAACAAAACATGGCAGAATCTATCTAGATTTTTAGAAGAAGTAAAACGGATTTTTCTCACCCACTTAAACATGTCAGGAATTTTGGCCATTTTTTGTGCGTATAGAGGATGAAAAGTTGTAAAATCTGTGTAAATATGAGTGCAATCAGAGTTACATAAAAACAGAAAAAAATTCACTAAAAACTGTTCCGCGGAAATTTGGTACTCCATATGTTTAGCAACTTTTTAACATCCAAATTGGGTTCCACTTGGTACTTTATTAAAAATTATAGAAAGAAAACCAAAACAAAAGTATATTGCTACTGCAAGAGTAAAGCAAAAATCAAAAAGAAAATAACAGGGTTGCCTCCTGCAAAGCGCTTTCTTTATAGCCATATAGCTAGGCTTTACTTACTTGGTTTAAGTGATGTGGAACTCATGGGATAGCTTGTGCTTCTTTGCTACCTCCTTATTCCTTGGAAATTGTTCCATACATTTCTTGTGAGTAAACTGAAACTTCACATTTCCTTATTTTGTATTAATGACTGCACCTGTGGTTCTCAAAAAGGGTCTACCAAGTATTATAGGACTTGAGGTATTGCTCCCCATGTCCATGACAATAAAATCGTCAGGTACAAATATCTTTAACTTTTCCTAAAGCATGTTTAGTTGAATTATTAGCAAGTAAAAGATCTATAGAGCATTTTTCCATAGGTTTCAAATCAAGTAAATCATATAGATCTTTAGATAAAACTGAGACACTAGATCCTAAATCTATAGTAGCATGATGTGTCTCTTTTCCAATAGTGATTAAAATTTCGGGGAGCCATACATCCCCAATCTTAGGTGGGATCATAGCTTCATTATTATGTATTTCAATCTTTTCTTTTATAACATAATTTTCTAGGTAGGAACCAAATCCTGCTTGATGACCATTAAAATATGGATCATTAGAAAACTTTTGCAATAAATTAATGAGTTCGTTCAAGCTATATTTATCAATATCAAGTAGAGGAACTTTTGTTTCACTTAGAATTTTGACTTCTTCTACTTGTTTGGCATTTGGTGGTTCTTTTCATTTTCAATCATAGTAGTTTCTCTATCATCTTTTAATGGTTCTTCCACCACTTGGATCTTGAGTTGTGATAATAGCGTTTCAATAAAATCATTATAATTCATTAATTCATTTTCAGTTTCTTCCAAAGATGGTGTACTTGTTGTGACGGTAATAGAGTTCATACCTATGGCTGGTGGTCCTTGTGGTTTCCCTGCATACATGCTTAACAAGGTTGCTTGATTATCAGCGAGTTTTGATAGACCTTTGTCCAAGCCAGCCGCTTGGTTTTGTAAGCCCTTAATATCAGAACGTATAGATGAAAGTGATTTATGAGGTTCTTCTATCATGTTGGCATGGTGAGCTACTTGTTCACTAAGATTTCTATTGGGCTCTTGATATCTCTCCAAGTTCTCATTAGCTTGTGGAATGGTAGCAAGTTTCCATTTATGTTCATTAGCATTAGGGTATGGAACAAAAGGGCGGCTACCATAGTTGTTTGAAGCATAAGGCGATCTACCATATGAGTTATTATAGTTGTTGCCATATCCATTACTACCAAAGTTTCTTATGTAGTTGACATCTACACTTTCATTGGTGTTTGTTACTAATTCTTTGGAGGAACATTATCAGTATTTTTCTTAGATATGTAGGCAAATATAGCATTAAGTTTACTTCATGTGGACTCTAGTTCTTCAATGGAGATAGCATTTCTAGATGGGTTTGGTGCTCTTTCAGTATGCCATTGACTATGTTTGTGGAGCATGCTTTCTAGGATAGTTTTAGCTTCAGGCATAGTTTACTCATAAATGCACCCCCACAGCAGAATCTAGAATGCTTCTTGACATAATATTTAGGCCATTATAAAAAGAATACAATATTCTCCATTCATTTACTCCATGTGATGGGAAAGATCTAATCAAGTTTTTAACTCTCTCCTAAGCTATTGCTAAATGTTCATTATCATTTTGTATAAATGATAGGATATTATTTCTATTTTGTAGGATCTTAACAGGTGGGTAGTATTTCTTAATGAAAGCTTCTATTAAGTCATCCCAAGAGTTTATACTAGCAGTGGGAAGTGATAATAACCATTCTTTAGCTCCACCTCTTAGTGAAAATGGGAATAGTTTGAGTTTGACAATGTTATTTTCCACATTTTTGAACTTTTGCATATCACAAATTTGAAAAAAGCAATACAAATGCATAGAGGCATCCTCACTAGTACTCCCCCAAATTTTTCTCTAGTTATAAGGTTTAAAAGACAAGTACTTACTTCAAAACTTTTACAGTAATTTCAGGAGTGGTAATAAGTCTAGATATGAACTCATCATTACGAGTGTTTGTGTAGTCACAAAGTCCTCTTTCTCCCATGTTTGCAAATAAAAAGTTGAAACTAATTTTTATGTGTTTTGTGTTTTAAGGAAAACTTAGAAAGACTAAAAATAACACAAGTAAAATACTTTAAAAAACTAAAAGGAGAAGAAAAAGCTCACAGTGTTGCAACCTCCCCAAGCTTGGGTTGTTGCACAAGTTCATGAAGATGAAGTCGATAGAAAATTGTTGCAAGTGTCGCGGGAAATACCTTGTTCTTCAAACTTCCTCTTTAAACTTGATGAGGATGCAGTTGTGGTGTACCTTCGCTTACTCCCCGGCATCGATGCCAGAAAATACTACTTGATGGCCACAATCGTGCCCACTTTTCATTGGGACTCTAAGTGTAGAGTGTTGTAGCAAGCTTCTTTTCCCCACAAGGGTGACTCGTGGGTTTATATCGAACTCTTAGGGAATTGATTATGGAAGTTTTTTTGACTTCTCCTCTTCAAGCAACCTGTAAAGTAAAATAATTTGTCTTGTGTCCCCAACTCTACCAAGTGGTTGTCAAGCACAAGGTTTCGTATTAGTAATATGAAATAAAATATAAAGTAAACTAAAGTAAATAAAGTAAAGAAATGTAAACTAGATGATATTGAAGATAATAGAGTTAGTTTTGTGTTTTTATGAGTGATTGCAAGTAGAGAAAATATTTTTGTATTTTTGAAATAATAAATTGCAGAAAATATAAAAGATAGTAGGTGCAATGGAAAGGTTTTTCTTATGATTAAAATTGGACTGGGGTTCATGGGTTCACTTGTCTACTATCTTTTTAAGTTGTAGTGATCACAAAACAATTCATCAATGATAAATTTTCATGCAAATTCTATATGTGTTTGATAAGGAATCAATATGGGCATCATGTTTTAACATAGAGATGAAATACATCTCTCTTATACTCCTCAAGAAAGGGAAACTCCATGCAATCTTGAATTAAGAACAAATCAGAGTATTACTTTAAGTAATATAGCATGATGTTTGAAATACAAATATGTTACCTTGATCTAACAAGATTATCACACTATCACATGATAACTATAGCACATGATTTCACTTTAGCCCTAGTGATGCGGCAAAAGAAAGGTAAAAACCAAAGTAGATCTTGAATATTGTTTGTCACAATTCAATCACTACCACCATGCTACTCCATCTAATACACACTTCTCCCCATACAAGTTCTTGCATATAAGTTGGATCAAAACAAGCAATTAAGAACAGGGTACATGATATGCATCTATCAATACATCTTACACAAAATAGATTCCAATCTCAAATATCAAATCATAGAACAAAGATCCACCATATAGGAATTACAAATATGACCATAATCATGTAGAGCAGCTCATATGGTACTAGATCTATGAAGAACAAGAGAGAAATAGATCAAGCTACTACCATAAACCCATAGTCTAGTGGTGGACCACTCCCTCTTCATCATGGTGATGATGCTGGAGATGTTGGAGAGGGTGCAGATCCCCTCGGAGGCGGCTCCGACGGAGTTTCCCCTCCAATCTTTGCTGGATCTGACTCTATTTTGTGGTGTTTTCATCTTTGGTGTCTTCCATCTCGAGGACTCCCTAGGGGATCCTTATATAGGGGTTTTTAGGTCAAGAGAACTCTGTGGGTGAAAGAATCAAGGCGATCGGACGGCCGAGGAGCAAATAAGGGTAGGTGGCGTGCCCACCTGGGCTGGGCACGCCACCCATGATCATTTGGGCCTCCTGGCCCTCTAGGTGAGGTTCTTGTGCTCTAGAAGGTTCTCATGGATAATTATTGGCATTCCCAAAATTTCAGGTCCATTTGACTTTGTATAGGTTCCGAAACATAAAAAACATTGAAAACAGGGTTTTTGGCCCTACCGGGTTATACCCAAAATAAAGGGGATCATTGGTAAATCCCCAAAAATCAATATAACACATGGATATAACATTATATATGATGTAAATATGTGGGGAAACATGTTAACAAACTACAAAGTTCATGTATGTATTTTACATGCATCACTAGTCAAACGCCAAATTCGGTGAAAGCGTCGAGTCCGGAATCAAAAAGGCTGAAACCTACCCAGAACAGAATCCGTTGGATTACACTGGTTTTTCAGACAATGTCTCTTACGGATCTGATAGCAGTAGGAACAACCCATACATGAAGCACCACCAAGTGTGCGTAATCATCAGCAAAGGAACATTGCCACCTTAGGACTCCAACGATAACCCGATCCTTGATCCCAATGATATTTTATCCGGTGATGATGCAGGAAACTACGGCAACGAAGGACATCTACCCAACAATCACATCACACAAGGGATAGAAGGAATGCACGATGGAGAACGGCTAACACTTCGGCTATCAGTGGAAACATGGCAAAAAGCAAGGGACACAGTTTCGGGCACGGTCACAATGACAACGGATGCCACACGCGAATATCTGATGGCCTGCTAGTACTTAATCCACCACAAGAAGAGGGACATGCTCATGATGAAGGGGCAACTCGAGGAAAGGAGAAGGCTAGTCGACAAATCCAGCATCCGGCAGGAATACCTAAGCTCCACTCACGGATCTGGCTACGTAACCAGAGGTGCACCACCAAGGAGAGGAACTTCACGACCCTAGAATATTCTAGAAGCTGAGAGAAATGAACTAACTCGAGATCTGGACAAATCCTTCAAGTTAGTAGATCCGGCAGGACACATAAAAGCAAAAAACAGCGCAAGCCACCATTGTCGCCACCCAGACTTATCTACTCACAACTCAACCTGCGCTTGACGATCCCCGGGTATCTCTACATCGCTCCGCTCTGATGAACCTCAGCATGGTGGTCCTTGTGGTTTCCCTGCAGACATGCTTAACAAGGTTGCTTGATTATCAGCAAGTTTTGGTAGACCTTTGTCCAAGCCAGCCGCTTGGTTTTGTAAGCCCTTAATTTCAGAACTTATGGATGAAAGTGATTAATGAGGTTCTTCTATCATGTTGGCATGGTGAGCTACTTGTTCACTAACATTTCCATTAGGCTCTTGGTATCTCTCCAAGTTCTCATTAGCTTGTGGAATGGTAGCAAGTTTCGATTTATTTTCATTACCATTAGGGTATGGAACAAAAGGACGGCTACCATAGTTGTTTGAAGCATAAGGCAATATACCATATGAGTTATTATAGTTGTTCCCATATCCATTACTACCAAAGTTTCTTATGTATGACATCTACACTTTCATTGGTGTTTGTTACTAATTCTTTAGAGGAACATTATCAGTATTTTGCTTAGATGTGTAGGCAAAAAAAGCATTAAGTTTACTTCATGTGGACTCTAATTCTTCAATGGAGATAAATTTTCTAGATGGGTTTGGTGCTCTTTCAGTATGCCATTGACTATGGTTGTGCAGCATGCTTTCTAGGATAGTTTTAGCTTTAAGCACAGTTTTACTCATAAATGCACCCCCACAGTAGAATCTAGAATGCTTCTTGACATAATATTTAGGCCATTATAAAAAGAATGCAACATTGTCCATTCATTTACTCCATGTGATGGGCAAGATCTGTAACATCCCAAAACTTTAATCCAAGGTTATTAAGATCCAAATCATCAAAATTAGGGTTAACAAAAACTTTTCCATTTAAAATTATAAAAGCATTCATATGTATGTGCATTTAAAATAGGAGTTGTTTTGAATTGCCATGATTTAGTGATCCATTGCTTGTAAAATGATTCTTAGGTGAAATAAACATCATCTAGATCATTCCCAAACAAATCCCAAAGAAAAACAAATCAAAATGAATAAAAGAAGCAAATGGTCATTTGTGCCATTTTAATCAACATGCCTACTTTGGCTATTCCTAGAACTCAAAACCTAACAGAAACAATTTTGGATCTTTGCACCCCTTGATAGTACACATAATTATGTACCAAGGCCCACTTTGTGATCTGCGAAAAAACATTCAAAACCTAAATTTAAATGGCATTTGAAAATTGAATCTAGTTCATGTGGGAAGATCCCACTATTTCAAAAACCACTCAAATGAGCTCAATTTTAAAAACCCAAACACCCACAGAGTCTCAAGCTTATGCCTAGCACACCCACCAAAAATATTTTCAAAATTCAAAAATAAAATTCTTGCGGCCATTTCTACAAACACTTGGCAGACAGAGTTTACACCTAGTATTTAGATCACTGTTTTGTATAGGGTTTTGCAGCCAATTGTCCTCAAAACACTCCCATTGTCTCCCTTTGATCAAACCAGGCCCTTAGCATCCCATCCCCTACCCCCTAGTGGCATTGCCATGCCATGCTGAGCACCATGTCGCCGGCCAAACTTGCAACCGCCACAGCAGACAGCCCCTATCCCTCTCACCATGTCTAGGAGCTAGCCCAGACCTCACCGCCACTCTCTGTCCCCTCCCCGAGCATAGCCGAGCCGTGGACCACCGTCAATGTGCCGCGCCTAGTGCATCTGCGCCATGCCGAGCACGCGCCAGAGCGCCACGCCCGACACGCGTGTACACTCCGCCCCTCGACCGCAGCCCGCGCCCACCACGTTGCCACGACCCCAGGAACACCGCAGACATGCCCATTCGCTGCCCTTCGCACCACAGCCACCGCACGCCGTTGAGACCGCCGCCTCAGCTGCTCAGAGCGTGCGCACCACCCGACCAATTGCCACCGTCCTAGTCCCGCATTTATCCCATAGAGCACCGCCAAGAGACCAGCCACCATCCCCTACCTCGAGCCACGCCGCTAGCACGCTGTGCAACCCTCGCCGGAGCCGCTCGGTCACGTCGTCGAGCCTATAAAAGGATGCCACCCCCAGCCATTTTCTGCACACCACTCACCTCCCCTCTTGCCGCTGATCAGTCCCCACTTCTCCCCGGAGCTGCTCGAGCTCGCAGTCACCCGAATTTCACCGGAGCTGGCCGCCTCTGGAGGAGAAGGGCCCCGCTGATTGCGACCACCCCCGGAGCTGCCTCGACCACCCCTGAGTTCGCCGTCGACCACCAGTTCGTTTGCCCCCATCACTGTCGTCGCTGGAGCCCTGGTACGCCCCCTGAGCACCCCCACCGAGGCGCTAGGGTTAAACCTCGCCGGCGACAGGTCCGTCGTCGACGACGAGCCCCAGCAGTTGATCCCCATTCTAATCTAACGGCCCACATCGCCCCGTACCGCTTCGCGTGTTATAAGCCTCTGACCGGTGGACCCCCCTATCAGTTGTGCCCCGCGCCGCGTAGTGTCACTGGGCCGGCCCGTTAGCTTTCCCGCACGAACCATTTAGTTTGAATTAGGATTTTTCTTTTTACTTTGAACTTAGTTCTGTCCTCTAGTTTGAAAATTAATTCAGAGAGATTTACAGATCCAAATGGAGTGATTCCAATTTCGTTAGAAAGCTACTGAAAAGAGCTACCCAAGCCCGTTGGATTTAATTTAATTAGAGTTAGAGATCTTTCCTAGTAAAAATAACAAGAAATAAGCTTTTGCACATTCAAACATTTTTCAAAAATCAACCATGATAGCTTTTGAGTTGATTCCAACTCTCAAATATCAGATTTCACCATATCTATCTGAATATGTAATAATATTAAGGTTTACATGCAGTGACTTTGTACTTGTACCAAAATAATGCTATATAGGCATTTCTAGTCACTTTAAATCATTAAATAATGAACTTAAACCAAAGTAATTATGATCCATCCCTTAAATCACATTCCCACATGTTAGAATATGTGGTGAGGACATGTGTACACATGATCCCATATTTGAAGTGGTGAATATTAAATCTTAGTTAATTTTTCAATGAGTAGAAATTACTTTTCTAAAATAAAAAGAATGAAACTAGTTAATAACACTTGTGATGCTTGTGATGATACTACATCATCAAATATGTGCCTTAGAGTGCTAATTAGACTAGTTAAGTATTGTTTGGTGATTGTGTACTCCGTATGTATTTATAGACGATAGTACCTACCAAGCTTTCGAGGAGGAGGAGTTCTACCAAGAAGAAGAGGAAGAAAACTTCAACCAGTACACCAACCAAGGCAAGCTATTATTGGCAAGCTACTATTAGCAAGCTAGCACTATCCAAGTTAACACTTGCAAGTTGTACTTGCAAGCCACCATTAGCAATCCAAGCTAACCCTTGCAATCTAGATAACCCAAGCAAAGATGCTTTAGGCATGCTTTGATTATACCACTTTGACTAGTATTTACCCCAAGTATTATTTTCAAGCTTTACTTCCTTTACTTTACCCAAAGTTCTTTACTTGTTTTGAAGGTAGCATAAAGAGTATAAAACTTGGCCTATTTAGATAAACTTTAGATGTCATTCTATGGCATGAGATTGATCCCATCTTTCCACCTTAGTGAACACTCTTAACTTAGTAGTTTAGAGTAGATAAAAACTTGAGTCACTTTAGATGGGAATACTTGGTGAAAATGAATTGTGAAAACCTTGGAATGATGAGTCATTCTATTGAGATGTTTTGACATGTGTGGAGAAACACAAATGGTTTATGATGGTGAAAATGTTGAGGCATGAGCCTTAGCCATTTATAAAACTGATGGTTGGATTCGGATGCGATACCATTCCAAATTTACCGTACAACCACAATACCAGAATTGGGTAAGGCTTATCCGGAAGTTTATATGCATTAGTATTAGTTCCCTCGCAGGAGAGGTTTGAGCTGAGGCTACCTCTCAATGTTGTCCACCTATATAGTGCCCAAGATGACCGATGGTCATGGTTGGGAGGCCATGCTCATAGGAGAGGTGCTTATACTAGGGTGTGTAAAGGGAAGGTTATGTTTGATTATCTGCATACTAAGTATGATGATTCAGGATTATCCCTGACATATGTATCGAATCTTGTGGTGAAAGTGTACCACCTCTACAGAGTGTCAAACTATTCAAATAGCCACGTCCGCGGTTATGGACAGTTGGAATGGCCATACATTTTCGTTGTCAGATGTTTTCAAAATGACTTATGAAAGAAATGATGAATCTTGACTTGACCACAACAGAGTTGTGACTATGCACTAGCTTCCCAGCTTAAGTGATTCTAGAACTTTATTTTATCTTTCTTTGCTTCTGAACTCAACTTAGGTTTCAAACTTAACCTTATAGTTAAACTTAGATTTAGCACTTTAACTTAGAACTATACTACTTGTTACTGGTAGTTTGCGAGTACTTAAAGAGTACTCATGGCTTTTGTCCCTGGCTATTCTCATGGCCAGTCTATGAAGGAGACTACCAAGATGATGGCCAGCAGGACGGCTATGATAACTTGGACTATCTGCCTTTGTCAGTATTGCCTGTGGACCTGAAGATGGACCCCACCGCTACGCTTATCTTTTATTCCGCTGCTTGTTGTATTGAGACTGGATCATGAGATCCTTATTTGTGTAAGACCTTATGTATGGTTTGTAATGGATGATGTACTGTGATATCCAATCTGTTATGTCTCGCAAAAATGGTAATCCTGGGATTGCGATGAATGAAATAACATGCATCTGGGATTAAAAATCTGGGTGTTGACAAGTTGGTATCAGAGCCATCCTGACCATAGGAGACCCTAGTTAGAATGGACGTCCAAATAAAAACTTAGTTTCAAAACCAAAGTGAGTACTTATGAAAAACTATTTCCTCTCTTATCCTTGGGAATTCATTCTTTCTTTCAAAAATTCATGTTCCTCAAAATTCTTACATTACTACTTAAAATTTGACACACTTGATCACCTCACTAATTTCGTCATCCTAAATTCTTGTAGATGGAGACTCAGTTCAGCAAGTTCTATCAGTTGGGAAACGGAGGTCAACTGATCTTCGAGAGGGATCTGGATTCACTGTCGGAGTTACTGGGACGCCCACATCCGGAGTTTCTTGCAGCTCAACTTCCAGGACCCCCAGGAGGAGACTTATAGTGTCTAGTCACCGCTGATCTTAGAGGAAGCATTGAAGCACCAACGTTTGGGAGAATCCAGTTCTCCGTGAGAGAGAACAACTGGATAGATGGATTAGCCAGGGCAATGCATGAAGCTCTCACACGTCTATGTGCCCTTAGCGTCAACCAAATCCAAGGAACCCGTTTTGCTCATTATGCAAGACGTGACTTCATGGGAATGCCGATGGAGATGCCAAGTCACACAGAGTTGAGGCGTCAAGTGGAGAATCTTGACTTCTTGCTACACGACAGACAGCAGGAACTGGACAATGCTAGAGAGTTAGCCAACCAGAACCGTGCCGTTGCCAACCAGGATCGCCAGTCTCTTTGCCGCCAGCGTGCAAAGAAGGATCGCACCATCGCCCGTCTTCGTAAGAAGGTGGCCGACCTCGAGAAGACCATCAAGGAGCAGGAAGCTCATCTTGCAGCAAAGGAGGAAGAAGAGGAGGGTGAAGACATCCAGGGCGACATGGAATCTCACCTCAGCAACGATGATGACTTTCTAGAGGAGGATGCCGTGGACTTCTACACTGCCGATGAGGACTCCGACTTTATCGACAATGAGTAGATGCACTAGAGCACTGTCGTAGCATGAGATGTATCGGTCCCACTGTATCGTAGCTTGCAGAATGGTTCTTCAAACCATCCATTTTCCTTTGATTTTTGTGGTGTGTGTTTGTATCGTGTGCTTCTTTACATGAATGAAATTAAGTTAGTTGCAAAACCTGAGTCAAACTGAAAGTTTTAGCTTTGAAACCAAAAGCATGAATCTTAGAACTTTCCCTCTTATCCCTTTATCTACCTCAGTCTTCAGATGACTCGTGGAAACCAAGGAGGGAGCAGCTCGCCGCAAGACCCAATGCTGCAGATCTTGCAGAATCTCATCGCAGACAGAGAAGCAAGCAAGGCAGAATGCCAAGCTAATCTAGAAACATTGCAACAGATCACCCAGATGGCTCTCAACAACCAAGGGCATGGAAATCAGGATCACCATGGATCCAAACTCAAAAACTTCCAGAATACCAATCCCCCAATCTTTAACCAAGCTGAAAACCCACTAGATGCTGATGACTGGTTATAGACCATGGAAAACAACTTAGAAGTTGCAGGAGTTGATGAAAACGAGAAAGTTCTCTTTGCCACCCACTATCTGGCAGGAGATGTAAGAGCTTGGTGGACTAGTATCCGTAACATAAACCATGGTCAAGTGATGACATGGGAAGCCTTCAAAGTCAAGTTCAGCCGCACCCACGTGCCACAGGGTCTAGTCACCAGAATGAGAGATGAGTTCCGCGAATTGAAGCTAGACAGAATGACTGTAGTGGAGTACCGTGACAGATTCCTGTCACTTGCCAGATATGCACCTGATGATATCAACACGGAGGCCAAGAAGAAGGAGAGATTCCTGAACGGACTGCATGATGAGATGTAGACTGTCCTCGTCAACATCCGTTTCTAGGATCTCGAAGAGCTAGTCGACTCTGCCATTCAGATGAAAGGGAAGATTAACCAGGCAAACGACAACCGCAAACGTCGTATGATGCAGCAATCTGGATCCAGCAGTCACCAAAAGTACCGTCCCAACCCCTCACCAGGATATGCACCAAGGAACAATCGACCCCCAATGTCTCACCCAAGCTACCACAACCATAGCGGAAGCCATGTGAAGTCCTGAGGAAACAATCACAACTCTGGCAATGCCAACAATTTCAACCGTGCACCTCCCAAGAACAAAAACAACAACACTACACCCAGAACTGGCAGCAATGATGTGCCTGTCGCAGCAAAGGACAAGTACCAGATCACTTGTTTCAAGTGTGGAGTGAAGGGTCACTATTCCAATGAGTGTCCCAAGAAGACTGCCGCCACTGCCAATGTAAATGCCCCAGCTCAACAGCAGCATCGTGTTCAACCAGGGAGAAGATTTGCCCCAGGGAACCCTCACAACCGCAACGGTCGTCTCTTCCACATGAACGCCGAAGAAGCCCAGGAAGCGCCTGATGTAGTGCTGGGTATGTTTTCTGTCAACTCAGTTTTAGCAAGGGTATTGTTTGATTCGGGAGCATCGCATTCATTTGTCACCGATGAATTTGCATGCACTAGTAAGATTCACCCAACCAACTTGAAGCATGTCATGATAGTACAAATCCTCGATTCAACAACCAAAGCTAGAAAAATTTGCAAAGCTGTGCCTATTAGAATACATGGGATAGATTTTTATGCCAACCTAATTGTACTTGGAACCAAAGGATTGGAAGTAGTACTAGGTATGGACTGGATGTCAAGGCATAAAGGAATGATAGACTGTGCTAAGAAAGCCATCACCATGACCGGTAGCTCTGGAGTAACAGTAGAGCATATCTCTGAAACCTTACCTCGTCAATTCAAGTGCAACAAGAGTCTAGCCCTACCCACCATAGACCAAGTCAGAGTAGTCTGTGAATACCCCAACGTATTCCTAGATGAATTGCCAGGTATGCCCCCGGATAGGGATATTGAGTTCATTATCAAACTAATCCCCGGAACCGGACCCATAACCCAGGTACCCTATAGCACGAACCCCTCAGAGTTAGTAGAACTGAAGAAGAAGTTGGATGCTATGTTAGCAAAAGGCTTGATTCAACCAAGCGCATCGCCATGGAGATCACCCGTGTTATTCGTTGACAAGAAAGATGGAGGCAACCGTTTGTGCATAGATTACAGAAAGTTGAATGACGTCACCATCAAGAACAAGTACCCCTTGCCAAAGATAGAGGATTTATTTGATCAGTTGACTGGAGCCCAGGTATTCTCAAAGATTGATCTTAGGACTGGTTATCACCAACTTAAGATTCATGCAACGGATATTCCGAAGACCGCCTTTACTACTCGCTATGGTTTATACGAGTATACGGTTATGTCTTTTGGATTAACCAATGCCCCCGCTTATTTCATGAATCTCATGAATAAGATCTTTATGAATTTCCTAGATAAGTTTGTAGTTGTGTTTATCGACGACATCCTTATCTACTCCAAGTCAGAAGAAGAGCATGAGCAACATGTGAGAATCATCCTAGAAACCCTGAGAGAGCATCAGTTATATGCCAAGTTCAGCAAATGTGAGTTTTGGCTGAAAGAAGTAGGTTTCCTAGGACATATTGTGTCTGCCGGAGGAGTCTCTGTTGATCCCGCCAAGATCAAAGATGTCGAAGAATGGGAAGCCCCAACCACTCAAACCCGAGTTAGTGCCTTTCTCGGATTAGCGGGATACTACGGCAAGTTCGTAGAAGGATTCTCGAGCATCGCTAGACCCATGACCCAATTGTTGAAGAAGGACAAGAAGTTTGAATGGACTGACAAATGTGAAGCTAGTTTCTAGGAGCTGAAGAAGAGATTGATATTAGCCCCAATATTGATCATGCCAGAAATCAAGAAGCCATTTGATGTGTATTGTGATGCATCCAAGATTGGTCTCGGATGTGTATTGATGCAAGAAGGCAAAGTCATTGTGTATCTGTCTCGACAACTGAAGCAGCACGAGCAGAACTATCCGACCCATGATCTTGAATTAGCAGCCGTAGTTTTGGCATTGAAGACATGGCGTCATTATCTGATGGGTAATCGTTGTGAGATTTACTCAGATCACAAGAGCTTAAAGTATATTTTCACGCAGAAGGAGCTGAATATGAGGCAAAGGAGATGGATAGAGTTAATCAAGGATTATGACCTTGACATTCACTATCACCCCGACAAAGCCAATGTGGTAGCGGATGCTCTTAGAAGATTGCCATGTAGGCTAAACACTATGATCAAGGAGAAGCAGCCAAGTTTGTATGAGGAGTTGGAGCAGTTCAGAACTGAATTGGTTAGCAAAGGATTCTTAGCTAGCATTGAACTTCAACCCACATTGATCAGCCAAATCAAGGAAGCCCGGAAGAGAAATGAAAGTATCAACGGCATCAAACGTCGTTTGGTACAGGAAAGGTACCTAGATTCACTGAAGACGAAGAAGGAGTTATGTGGTACAAAGGACGTATCTGTGTGCCAGCAGATTCGGAGCTGAAGCAAGTTATCATGCAGGAAGCTCATGATACTCTTTATTCTATCCACCCCGGAGGAACGAAGATGTATCAAGATTTGAAAGAGCAATTTTGGTGGCATAAGATGAAGAGAGAAATCGGAAGCTACATCGCCAAGTGTGACATCTGTCAAAGAGTCAACACAGAGCATCAGAGGCCTGTAGGACTGTTGCAACCATTGCAGATTCTAGAATGGAAATGGGATTCCATTGGAATGGACTTTATCACCGGTTTGCCTACTTCCAGTAGGGGAAATGACTCAATCTGGGTCATAGTTGATAGACTGTCCAAGGTAGCTCACTTTATCCCTGTCAAGACAACCTACCAGAGTTCGAAGCTAGCAGAACTGTATATTGCTAGGATTGTTAGTCTGCATGGAACCCCCAAGACCATAGTATCAGATCAAGGAACCCAGTTTACCTCGAGATTTTGGCAGAAAGTTCAGGAAGGATTAGGAACCAAGTTGAATTTCAGCACCGCTTATCACCCGCAAACTGATGGACGGACTGAGAGAGTCAACCAGATCCTAGAAGATATGTTAAGAGCTTGTGTGTTGGAATACGGATCAAAATGGGAAGACTGCCTGCCTTTCGCAGAATTCTCATATAACAACAGTTATCAAGCTAGTTTGCAGATGGCACCATTTGAATTCCTATACGGAAGAAAGTGCCGTACCCCTTTGAATTGGTCGCAAGTAGGAGAGAGTCAGATATTTGGACCCCATTCTCCGAGAAGCCGTAGAGAGAGTTCACAAAGTCCGTAAGCACCTCAAGACCACCCAATCCAGACAGAAGAGTTCTGCTGACAAAAGAAGGAGAGACCTGACTTTCAATGTTGGAGATTTTGTATATCTCAAGGTTTCGCCATTGAAAGGAACCCAACGCTTTAGTCTGAAAGGAAAGTTAGCCCCTAGATATATCGGGTTGTTGAAGATTCTGAATCATCGAGGAGAAGTATCGTATCAACTGGAACTGCCTGAAGAGATGTCAGCCATCCATAGTGTGTTCCATATCTCGTTACTTCGCAAATGCCTGTAAGTGCCAGAGAAGACTGAAGTTTTCAAGAACATCGATCACAGAGCTGTGGAGATCAACAATGACTTGACATATCGTGAAGTGCCCATCCGTATCTTAGAGGAAGCTTACAGAACCACCAGGACCAGGAGCATCAAGTTTCGCAAGATTCAATGGAGCAACCATACCAAGGAGGAAGCCACTTGGGAGCGAGAAGATTACATTAAGACAGAGTTCCCAGATCGCTTTAGTTCCTAGTTTTCTTTGTAAATCTCATGACGAGATTTTGTTTAAGGGGGGAAGGTTTGTAACATCCCAAAACTTTAATCCAAGGTTATTAAGATCCAAATCATCAAAATTATGGTTAACAAAAACTTTTCCATTTAAAATTATCAGAGCATTCATATGTGTGTGCATTTAAAATAGGAGTTGTTTTGAATTGTCATGATTTAGTGATCCATTGCTTGTAAAATGATTCTTAGGTGAAATAAACATCATCTAGATCATTCCCAAACAAATACCAAAGAAAAAAATCAAAATGAATAAAAGAAGCAAATGGTCATTTGTGCCATTTTAATCAACATGCCTACTTTGGCTATTCCTAGAACTCAAAACCTAACAGAAACAGTTGTGTATCTTTGCAACCCTTGCTAGTACACATAATGATGTACCAAGGCCCACTTTGTGATCTGCCAAAAACATTCAAACCCTAAATTTAAATGGCATTTGAAAATTGAATCTAGTTCATACGGGAAGATCCCACTATTTCAAAAACCACTCAAATGAGCTCAATTTTCAAAACCCAAGCACCCATAGAGTCTCAAGCTTAGGCCTAGCACACCCACAAAAAATCTTTTCAAAATTCAAAAATAAAATTCTTGTGGCCATTTCTACAAACACTTGGCAGGCAAAGTTTACACCTAATATTTAGCTCACTATTTTGTAGAGGGTTTTACACCCAATTGTCCTCAAAACACTCCCATTGTCTCCCTTTGATCAAACCAGACCCTTAGCACCCCATCCCCTACCCCCTAGTGGCATTGCCATGACATGCTGAGCACAATGTCGCCGACCAAACTTGCAACCGCCGCAGCAGATAGCCCCTCTCCCTATCACCATGTCTAGGAGCTAGCCCAGACCTCACCGCCACTCTATGTCCCCTCCCCGAGCACAGACGAGCCGTGGACCACCATCAATGCACCGCGCCCAGTGCGTCTGCGCCATGCCGAGCACGCGCCAGAGCGCCGTGCCCGACACGCGTGTACACTCCGCCCCTCGACCGCAGCCCGCGCCCACCGTGTCGCCACGATCCCAGGAACACTGCAGACATGCCCATTCGTGGCCCTTCGCACCATAGACACCACACGCCGTTGAGACCGCCGCCTCTGCCGCTCAGAACGTGCGCACCGCCCGACCAATTTCCACCGTCCCTAGTCCTGCATTTATCCTGTAGATTACCGCCAGGAGACTAGCCACCGTCCCCTACCTCGAGCCATGCCGCTAGCACGCTGTGCAGCCATCGTCGGAGCCGTTCGCCCATGCCTCTCGGTCGCGTCGTCGAGCCTATAAAAGGAGGCCACCCCCAGCCATTTTCTGCACACCACTCACCTCCCCTCTTACCGCTGATCAGTCCCCACTTCTCCCCGAAGCCGCTCGAGTTCGCAGTCGCCGGAATTTCACCGGAGCTGGCCGCCTCTGGAGGAGAAGGGCCCCGCTGATTGCGACCACCCTCGGAGCTGCCTCGACCACCCCTGAGTTCGCTATCGACCATCAGTTTGTTTGCCCCCACCGCCATTGTCGCTGGAGCCCTGGTACGCCACCTGAGCACCCCTACCGAGCCGCTAGGTTTAAACCTCGCCGGTGACAGGTCCGCCGTCGATGACGAGCCCCAGCCATTGATCCCCGTTCTAATCTAACGGCCCACATCGCCCCGTACCGCTTGGCGTGTTATGAGCCTCTGACCGGTGGACCCCCCTGTCAGCTGTGCCCCGCACCGCGTAGTGTCACTGGGCAGGCCCGTTAGCTTTCCGCGTGACCCATTTAGTTTGAATTAGGAATTTCTAGTCACTTTAAATCATTAAATAATGAACTTAAACCAAAGTAATTGTGATCCAACCCTCAACTCACATTCCCACATGTTAGAATATGTGGTGAGGACATGTGTCCACATGATCCCATATTTGAAGTGGTGAATATTAAATCTTAGTTAATTTTTCAATGAGTAGAAATTACTTTTCTAAAATAAAAAGAATGAAACTAGTTAATAAAACTTGTGATGCTTGTGATGATAATAGATCATCAAATGTGTGCCTTAGAGTGCTAATTAGACTAGTTAAGTATTGTTTGGTGATTCTATACTCCATATGTATTTATAGACGATAGTACCGACCAATCTTTCGAAGAGGAGGAGTTCTACCAATAAGAAGAGGAAGAAAACTTCAACCACTGCACCAACCAAGGCAATCTATTATTGGCAAGCTACTATTAGCAAGCTAGCACTATCCAAGTTAACCCTTGCAAGTTGTACTTGCAAGCCACCATTAGCAATGCAAGCTAACTCTTGCAATCTAGATAACCCAAGCAAAGATGCTTTAGGCATGCTTTGATTATACCACTTCGACTAGTATTTACCCCCAAGTCTTATTTTCAAGCTTTACTTCCTTTACTTTACCCAAAGTTCTTTACTTGTTTTGAAGGTAGCATAAAGAGTATAAAACTTGGCCTATTTAGATAAACTTTAGATGTCATTATATGGCATGAGATTGATCCCATCTTTCCACCTTAGTGAACACTCTTATCTTAGTAGTTTAGAGTAGATAAAAACATGAGTCACTTTAGATGGGAATACTTGGTGAAAATGAATTGGGAAAACCTTGGAATGATGAGCAATTCTATTGAGATGTTTTGACATGTGTTGAGAAACACAAATGGTTTATGATGGTGAAATGTTGAGGCATGAGCCTTAGCCCTTTTATAAAACTGATGGTTGGATTCGGATGCGATACCATTCCAAATTTACCGTACAACCACAATACCTAAATTGGGTAAGGCTTAGCCGGAAGTTTATATGAATTAGTATTAGTTCCCTCGCGGCAGAGGTTTGAGCTGAGGCTACCTCTCAATGTTGTCCACCTATGTAGTGCCCAAGATGACAGATGGTCATGGTTGGGAGGCCATGCTCATAGGAGAGGTGCTTATACTAGGGTGTGTAAAGGGAAGGTTATGTTTGATTATCTGCATACTAAGTATGCTGATTCAGGATTATCCCTGACAGATGTATCAAATCTTGTGGTGAAAGTGTACCACCTCTACAGAGTGTCAAACTATTCAAATAGCCGCGTCCGCGGTTATGGACAGTTGGAATGGCCATACTGTTTCGTTGTCAGATGTTTTCAAAATGACTTATGAAATAAATTATGAATCTTGACTTGACCACAACAGAGTTGTGAATATGACACTAGCTTCCCAACTTAAGTGATTCTAGAACTTTATTTTATCTTTCTTTGCTTCTGAACTCAGCTTAGGTTTCAAACTTAACCTTATAGTTAAACTTAGATTTAGCACTTTAACTTAGAACTATACTACTTGTTAGTGGTAGTTTGCGAGTACTTAAAGAGTACTCATGGCTTTTGTCCCTGGCTATTCTCATGGCCAGACTATGAAGGAGACTACCAAGATGATGGCCAGCAGGACGGCTATGATAACTAGGACTATCTGCCTTCGTCAGCATTGACTGTGCCCCTGAAGATGGACCCCACCGCTACGCTTATCTTTTATTCCGCTGCTTGTTGTATTAAGACTGGATCATGAGATCCTTATTTGTGTAAGACCTTATGTATGGTTTGTAATGGATGATGTACTGTGATATCCAATCTGTTATGTCTCGCAAAAATGGTAATCCTGGGATTGCGATGAATGACATAACAGGCATCTGGGATTAAAAATCCGGGTGTTGACAAGATCTAATCATGTTTTTAAATCTCTCCCAATCTGTTGCTAAATGTTCATTATCATTTTGTATAAATGATGGGATATTATTTCTGTTTTGTAGGATCTTAACAGGTGGGTAGTATTTCTTAATGAAAGTTTCTTTTAAGTCATCCCAAGAGTTTATACTAGCAGTGGGAAGTTATAATAACCATTCTTTAGGTCCACCTCTTAGTGAAAATGAGAATAGTTTGAGTTTGACAATGTTATTTTCCACATTTTTAAACTTTTGCATATCACAAATTTGACAAAAGTAATGCAAATGCATAGAGGCATCCTATCTTGTACTCCCCCAAATGGTTCTCTAGTTATAAGTATTAAAAGACTAGGACTTACTTCAAAACTTTTATAGTAATTTCAGGAGTGGTAATAGGTCTAGCTATGAATTGATCATTAGGAGTGTTTGTGTAGTCACAAAGTTTTGTTCCTCTTTCTCCCATGTTTGCAAATAAAAAGATGAATTTTTTTATGTGTTTTTGTGTTTTAAGGAAAACTTAAAAGACTAAAAATAACACAAAGTAAAATACATTAAAAACCTAAAAGGAGAAGAAAAATCTCACAGTGTTGCAACCTCCCCAAGCTTGGGTTTTTGCAAATGTTGATGAAGATGACGTCGACAGAAAATTGTTGCAAGTGCCGCGGGAAAGTTGATGAAGATGATGGGAGAATCCCTCGAACAAGGAGAACAAGGAACTACCCAGCAACCTGACAAATCACCACGGTCACCGAATTGGGTGCACTTTTCAAACAACGAGCCACATGATGACACTAGAAACGACATTACATGGCGTAGGATTGACAGATCCAGAGAGGAGCGCAGTAGCCGAAGATACTATGAAGGTGTTAGTGAGGATGAGTATGAATTGTGTGGAGCCAGTTGCTTTACCTAATGGGTTCGCAAGACTCCAGTACCCAAGGATTTCAAACTTCCTCATGATCACCAAACGTATGATGGCCTCCAGGAACCCGAAGCATGGTTGGTCGATTACCTGCAAACTATCAGACTCCAAGTTGGATCTAAGGCTACCGCGATGCAGATCCTGCAACTACACCTGAGCGGAGTCGCTCGATAATGGCTCAGGCAACTACCCGAAGAATCCATCAGCAGCTAGAATGACCTTGAGAACAAATTCATCCGAAACTTCACATCCACGTTCAAGCGGCCCGATTCCTGTGAGCAATTGCAGGCATGTAAGAAAAAATCTAGAGAGCCAATACATGCATTTATTTAAAGGTAGAACATCATTAAAAACTCAGTCGAAGCTATATCAGATGAAAGGGCGATTGATTCTTTCAATGATAGCCTTCACTGAAGAGAATTTATTGAGGATATGTGATGGGTCAAACCACAATCTCTCAGCTGATGGACATGGCCAATCGCTGGGCGGACGACGAAGATGCGGTAACCAAGAAGTAAGGGTGCTCACCTGAGGAAGATCAGGACAAGCGAAATAATGATAGAAGAAGGCGAAGCAACGACGGATATGGAGGACCCAGATACATTGCAGTTGGCTTTTCGGGGGAGGACAATCGAGGAAGCAGTAACCGCGGCAGAAGATACCGTGGTAACATAGATGATGTCAGAAGAAGCCAACTGACGCAATGGTACCAGCCAAGGGCTCGGGAGCCTCCAATATGTCAAATGAGATGCTCGAGGGACCCTGCAATATGGATTTCTACATCGACTCCGAAGGGAGGAGGCGCTCAAACCATCTCATGAAAGATAGCCACACGTTCCTAAAAATGCAATGCAAAAGCAACTGAAGCAGCAAACCACGTCACTGCGCCCGAAACTCTAGTTCTCGGTGCACCACCACCACCACCAACACCGGGGAAGCCGCTGGCAAGCCAGCCGGAACACGCAGGAAAAAGCAACCAGGAGGATGAGTACCCGAGGTCCAAGGGAGCAATGTCAATGATACAAAAAGAGCACCCTTCCAATAGAATTCATAAGCTAATTATGCGACAAGTCAACTTGGCGATACTAGCGCCACCACCAACATCTGAGTATCTCCATTGGTTAGAGCAAGAAATTACATTCAGTAGGGCCGATCACCCACTTCAAGTCCCATGACCGGGTCATTCGGCTCTTATAGTAGAAGCCCAAATCGGCGGGTTCGACATGATTAAAGTATTTATTAATGCAGGAAGCAACATTAACCTAATCTACGCCAAAACACTATGAGCAATGATGTGTTCCTTAACAAACCTGGCGCCAATAGACACATCCTTCCACGACATAGTCCCAATCAAAGCTGAATTTCCTTTAGGAAAAATCTATCTCGATTTTTTCTTTGGATCAAGGAACAACTTCAGGAGTGAAATGCTCGAGTTTGATGTCATGGATTAGCCATCATAGTACCATGCGATCCTAGGGCGCCCAGCTTTTGCGCAGTTCATGGAAGTACCGCACTATGCATATTTGGTAATGAAGATGCCCGCACCCAATGGAATCATAACCGTAAGGGGTAGCTTCACCCACTCTGACAACTGTGATCAAGAAATCAACAAAACTTCTGGATCGTTCAGGATGGAAGCAGAGTTTGAGCAGCTAAAAATCTCGACAGATATAGAGCCTCTGCCAACAACATGGGTCACTCCCTATCAAGCTTTCAACACCGCAAAGGAAACAAGGGAAATCCAGGTTCATCCTACGGACCTAAAAAGATGACCTCTGTGGCTTCTAATCTTGGTCCTGCATAGGAAGACACGCTCATCGAGTTCCTCAGTGAGGGTTGGGAGATTTTTGCATGGGTACCAGCTGACATGCCAGGAATCCCAGGGAACTCGATGAGCATGAACTTAACTTGTATCCCGATGCGAAGCCTATGAACCAAACACTTTGCCGCTTCATGGAACCCAAGCACAAGGCTATTGGAAGAGAACTCCATCACCCAAGAGATGTCAAGTTTATCAAAGAAACCAAGAAATAACTTTGGGTCGTCAACCCAGTGTGCATCCTGAAGAAAAACACTAAACAGCTATGCATGTGTATTGACTTCATCGTGCTAAATAAACATTGTCCAAAGGATCACTTCCCTCTTTCAAAAATTCGATAAAATCATCGATGCAACCACTGGATGCGAGCGTCTTTACTTTTTGGATGCTTACTTCGGATATCATAAGATTTGTATGAAGGAGGAAGACCAGGATAAAACATCATTTATCACGCCTTATAGTGTATTCTGCTACACAACAATGCCCTTCGGTCTTAAAAACGCGGGTGCCACGTATCAGCGGATGATGCAAATTGTCTTAGAAGTCAAATTGGAGCAAATGTGCAAGTATATATAGATTACATCATAGTCACAACAAGTAAAGACTCGACCAGTATCGATGATCTTCAGGAAACATTCGATAACCTTGACAAAATACTGCATAAAACTCAACCCAACAAAGTGATCCTTTGGGGTCCCCACGGAGCAACTCCTCGGATACCTCATATCGACAAGAGGAATAGAGCCAAATCCGGAGAAAATACAAGAAATACTCACAATGAAGAAGACAACTAACCTTCACGGCATGCAACAATTAGCTGAATGAGTGGCAGAGCTAAGTCGATTCATCGCCTGCCTGGACGAGAAAGCACTCCCTTTTGACGCCCAATGAAGAAATTAGACAAATTCGAGTGGAAGAACAAATCCTAGAGAGCTTTTGAAGATCTCAAGAAAACACTTTTGACACCCCCTGTCTTCGTGTCGCCAAGAGAAAACGAACCTCTATTTTTTTATATCGCTGCCACAAACCAGGTGGTAAGCATAGTGTTGGTTGTCGAGCGACCTGAAGAAGGGAAAACTTAGGGCGTCCAAAGGACAATCTATTTTCTAAGTGAGTTCTATCCCTATCAAAGCAAAGGTATCCGCACTACCATAAGCTAGCATAGGAGTCTTCATGATGGTGCGCAAGCTGCGCCACTACTTTTCAGAGCACCCGATCATGGTGGTCAATGAGGCAGTTCTTTCCAGCATAGTCAATAATCGAGAAGCCACAGGGTGTGCATCTCTATGGGGTATTGAGCTATCCTCTCGCGATATCATGTATAAGAAGTGTAAAACAATTAAGTCTCGGGTTTTGCCTGACTTCATCACTAAGTGGACATAACTCCAATGTGTGGGTCCGCCAGATCTATCTAGCGCCTGGACAATGTACTTTGACGGGTCTAAAAGAACAGAAGGGGCAGGAGCCGGATTTATACTTGTATCACCTCAGGGCCACAGAATGCACTACGTACTTCGGATGGAGTTTCTCGAACGCAGCAAATAACGAAGCTGAGTATGAGCCTCTATTGTACGAAATGCGCATGGCTAAAGTCTGTAGTGCAACTCGCCTCAAGATATTTGGTGATTCAAATCATGTTGCACAGTAGGCAATGAATAAGTGTGACACCGTCAGCGACAACATGATCGCTTATCAGGACATGTATAATATAATGGTGGCCCACTTCGATGGGTGTGAAGTATCGCACATAGGTAGGGCAAGCAACGAAGAAGCTGACAATTTGACAAACATCGGATCCCATTGCTTACCTGTTCCACCTGGAGTCTTCTGGGAAGAGATAACAGAGCGCTCCATCAAAGTTAAAAAAGCACCTGTGGCTGAAGCACCCAAATTATGCAAAAAGGCTAAGCCAAAACACGACTCGGGGGTTGTCCCCACACCAGGGAATGAAGCATATTCCTTTGATGAAGAGCTAGAACTCGAGGAAGTTATGATGCTCGAACCTACATGGATGCAGCCATATGTAGCATACATGATGAGACGAGAACTCCCGAGGATATAATAGAAGCACGACAGATCACCCACCGATCGAAATCCTTCCGAATGGTCAAAGGAGAATTGTACAAAAGAAGCATCTTAGGTGTACTACAGTGGTGCGTTACACCCAAAGAAGGAAGGCTCATCCTCAAAGATATACATGTAGGGATATGTGGCCATCATACCAGTAGTCGAGTTTGCGTCTAAGACGCAAAGGACATTTTACAAACATGCGAAGCTTACCAATGTTTCGTGACAAAACCCAATGCGCCTATCGCGGAACTAACACCCATACCTCTTGCCTGGCGGTTCGCCCAATGGGGACTCGATATGGTGGAAAAACTTCACAAATATTCGCTAGGAGGATGCGTCTTTTTGCTAGTAGCAATCGACAAATTTACAAAGTAGATTGAAGCAATACCCGTCACCAGCAAGACGGAATTTCAGCTATGAACTTCATCAAGTCAATAGTATTTCGATTTAGGGTGCCAAACAGCATCATCACTGACAATGGGACTAATTTCACCTCCAATGAGTTCAAAGAATGCTGCAAGGAGATGGGTATAAAAGTAAGCTACTCTTCAGTTTCCCACTCGCAAAAATTGGCCAGGTGGAAAGGCCAATGGCCTCGTGATACGTCGTAAACGTATCTATAATGTTTTATGTTCCATGCTTGTTTAGTATCTACTTCCTTATGTTTAGTCCACACTTTGGGGCATTTTCATACATTTTCTAGAACTAACCTATTAACAAGATGCCATAGTGCCAGTTGCCTATTTTCTGTTATTTTTGGTTTCAGAAAAGCTAGTAAGGAAATATTCTCGGAATTGGACTGAACAAAAGCCAAAGTCAATATTTTACCCGAAGCAACACGTAGTCCGGATGGGAGACGAAGTGGCGCACCAGGTCGGCCACACCTGGTGGCAGCGCGGCCTAGGGGGGCACGCCACCAGGGGTGTGGGCCCCTGGTACTCCACTGACCTTGCCCTTTCGCCTATAAAATTCTCCCGGGATGAAAACCCTAAGTACCCGTTCAAAGACCCAATCAGAAATCCACTGAAGATTTTGTAGCCGCCGCCATCTCGATTCCTAGATCAGGGGGGGGTCCGAAGCTCTTCCCGGCACCCTGCCGCAGGGGAGAGATCATCCTGGAGGCCTTCTTCATCACCATGACTGCCTCCGGTGTGATGCGTGAGTAGTTCATCCTTGGACTATGGGTCCATGTAGTAGCTAGATGGTTGGTTCTCCTCCTTTGTGCTTTCATGTTTAGATCTTGTGAGCTCCGTTCAGGATCAAGATCATCTATTTGTAATCTTACATGTTGTGTTTGTGGGGATCCGATGGATATTGAGATGCTATTTCAGATTGATTATTGATTCTATCATGTCTATGTTATTTGTGATCTTGCATGCTTTCCGTTGTTAGTAGCTATCTTGGCCAAGTGGATGCTAGCAACTCCAAGGGGGAGTATTTATGCTCGATAGTGGGTTCATGCCTCTAGTAATCTGGGGAAGTGACAAGAATCTCTAAGGTGCTAGATGTGCTATTGCTACTAGGGATAAAACAACAATACTTTGTCCATGGGGCAATCGTATTGTTTACTTTACACACTTTGCTTAATGCAATTATCTGTTGCTTGCAACTTAATACTAGAGGGGGTTCGGATGATAACCTGAAGGTGTAGATGCAGTTGGATTACGGTCTATGTATAATGTTGTAATCCCCAATCAAATATCATAGGAGGCAAGATGATTAGTATATGCATGGTATGCTTTCTCGAGTCTGTCAATTGCCCCACTGTAATTTGTTCACCTAACATATTATTTACCTAAGCAGAATCACCTCTAGTGAACTATGGACTCCGGTCCATTATTTTATCATTGCTATACCATCTACTATTTACTTTTTTACTTTCTGCAAGCAATTACTATCTTCCACACAATACGTTTAATCCTTTGTTTTCAGGAAAACCGGTGAGATTGACAACCTCACTGTATGTTGGGGCAATGTTCTGTGGTTGTGTTGTGCAGGATTCCAAGTTGGTAGCAACACCTTGGGGTTGTTTCCTTGCTCCTACTGGTTCGATAACCTTGGTTTCATAACTGAGGGAAACTTGCTGTTGTGCTCATCATACCTTCCTCTTGGGGTTCCCAACGAGCTCAACGTATCCTGAGCCACCAAGCCTTTTTCTGGCGCCATTGCCGGGGAGTCAAGGACAGCTTCACAAGGGGAGTCTTTCACAACCAATCTCTTTACTTTGTTTTCTGTTTTGCTTAATTTATTTTTGCTTTGTTTGCTTGTTTCTTTTATCAAAAACACACACAAAAAGTTGTACTGGTTTGCTTCTTCATATCAAAAACACAAAAAAAATCTTTTTGTAGTTGTCACCTTGTTCTTAGCTCACCATGTTGATCCCTAAGTTCACCCTGAAAGACCTATCAATAAGTAGTGGCTCCATAATTGGTAAAGATAATATTGAAGAATTCTTTAATCATGTTAGTGATGACCCACAAGTATAGGGGGTGTATCGTAGTATTTTCGAGGGAAGTGAAACCCAATTTACTGATTCGACACAAGGGGAGCCAAGGAATATTTATAAGCCTTAACAACTGAGTTGTCAATTCAGCTGCACCTGGAAACAATCTTGCTCACAACAGTTTATCAGTAGCAACAGTTTTGTAATAGCAATAGTAAAGTAATAGCTTATTAAGTAAAGACAGTGGTAACAATTGCAGTAAACAATAGGATTAAAGCGTGGTCGGCATAGGGATGGATGGACGTGCGTTGCATGGACAAGACAATTCACATAGTAATCAAGACATAGGGCAATTGCAGATAAGTAAGATACAGCATCCAAGTACTAAATAATCATAGGCATGTGTTCCATATATAGTCATACGTGCTCGCAATGAGAACTTGCACAACATCTTTTGCCCTGCCAGCCCGTTTGCAGCAGGGCCTCAAGGGAACTACTGGCAACTAAGGTGCTCCTTTTAATAGAGCACTGGAGCAAAGCATTAACACTCCATGAACACATGTGATCCTCATATCAAAGCCATTCCCTCCGGTTATCCCAATTATTGTCACTTCGGGGCCTTTGGTTCCGGACAATAACATGTGTATACAACTTGCAGGTAAGATCACAAACAATACTATCATAATGAATCAATAACATGTTCAGATCTGAAATCATGGCACTCGGGCCCTAGTGACAAGCATTAAGCATAACAAGTTGCAACAAAGTCAAAAAGCACTAACAATAGATACTAGGTACCATGCCCTCACAATCTGATGCCATTACATGAACGATCTCATCTAATCCCTGCCATCCCCATAGCCTATAGCGGGGGATTACTCACTCATGGATGGGGGAAACATGGATGGTCGATGGAGAAGCGATGGTGACGATGATGGTGATGATCTCCTCCAATTCCCCGTCCCGGCAGGGTGCCAAAACGGAGTTTTTGGTTCCGAATCGCGGTATCTGGTGGTGGTGGCGTAGCGGAACTCTTTCTGGAAAAATGTCAAACCCCCCTCAATTTTTAGGTCAAGAGGCATCTTATAGGTGAAGAGGGAGGCTGAGGGGGCAGCCGAGGCGGCCACACCACCCCCTGGCGCCGCGAGGCCAGGTGGTGTGGGAACCTTGTGGCCCTACTCCGTCTCGTTTTCTGGCTCCGTGAGTCTTCTGCTGAAATAGGATTTTTGGCATATTTTCCGGGATTTTTCCTGATAGTTGATTTTCTGCACAAAAACTAGACACCAAGGTAATTCTGTTGAAAACATGGTCTGTCCGCGTTAGTTATATCCAAATCACACAAGTTTAGAGCTAAAACAATAGCAAAAGTAGATACGTTTTGGACATATGAACTCCCCCAAGCTTAGCTTATTGCTTGTCCTCAAGAAACTTTGTTGAAAACTGAGTGCGATAAAAGAAACTTTCACGAACACATTTGCTTCATATGATGTATATATTCTTAGCATATGATCAAGTACTTAGACAACTCATAATAAGGAGTACGCAAATAAGTTTACTTAGTCATTGCAAGCTATGAAGAGATTCCAACTCAAAATAGGAAGTAGCATGAAACATAAACATAAGCAACATTGCAATGCTCATAAAAAGGTATGATAGAGTGGTATCTTGCTTTCCTTTGATTGTAGGGCAAACATAAATGCCAAGGCACCTCTGAAGTTTAAGTGAAGACTAGAAGTAATGATATCAGAGATACAAGCATCAAAGTCATGACACAATTAACCAAGTTTTGAAACAAGCATATTATACAAAGAATGACAAATATGCTCTCAAGAAAGTTCTCATAGAATATGTGGAGACTCAACAAGGAAAATTAAAAGGTTTTGAAGAGTTTGAAAGGCTTCCAAATTCTGAAAGTATTGTACTCATTAGCTTTGAGCTCTCATTGCCCCTATCATAAGCATCTTTTAGGTGATTAAGGTTAAAGTGACACAACTAAGAGGATATGCTTGACAAGTTATAAGCCGAAATCTCATGCCCCTTACTTACGAGTACCGAACCTCATGCTACTCAACTTTAGTCACAAGTAAGCTCTGGTCATTGTAAGTACATATGTATCATAGAGAACCGCCAATGGGGTACCCCTTGCACATGATACAGGAGTTATCCCATAATCAAAATGACAAGGAAAGCAGACAATGAGAATCTCAGCGATCTTTTTATTTGTTATTTGCATAGGTTTTTATTGAGGATGCTTCATAGAGTGCTCATTATGGTCATGCTGCAAGTTTCTACCATGATTAGGCATGGCTTAGGCTAGCGGCCCAGGTGTTTCTCTAACACACATACAAACTCCATGATCTTACAAGTTCCACTTTTATTTCACACCGCCGGGATCCATAAGCAAAAGAATCATGATCAACAGAATAGTAAGTGCAATGTTGAAAGCGTTCCCCATGATACATGGTTCTACTAACTTTAACTTATAAAGCGCAAGCATATACGCAACAAAGATGGACACAATGGTTCAAGATTATTAAATGCAGGAAAAGTAAAGTGTGCCATCAAGTTCGTGAGAGCTTTACTAACTAACTTTATCATAACAAGCAAATATTTTATTCGGAAGAAAACAAGGCATACTTAATATGCACGAAATAGAAAATGATGCTAATAGGTAGGTATGGTGGACACTTTTGGCAATATTGGTTTTGGGGAGTTGGATGCATGAGTAAAGATTATACTCAGCACAAGTGAAGGCTAGCAATACAAAGGGAGCGACAAATGAGACAACAATAACTGTTATAATCATGCTTGCAACAAAACAGGACTAATTATGGCATGAAAGTGATTCAAGAACCCTGAGGCAAAATAATTCATCGAGGCTTAACTGATTGTTTCAGTCATTTGCATGCGTGAGCATGTGCCAAGTCAATTCAAGTGAAACATTCAGAGGAGGATACCACAGTGTCATGCCAAGTTATGAATAGAGCAATGCAAGCAAGCATTCATATTACATGCTTCAAACTATTAGCAAGCTAGAGCTAATCATAAGAAAGCAAGAACAAAGCATCCATAAATAACATACACCCTACATGAACAGACTAAGCATGCCCACAATGATGAGTATATGTACAAAAATGAAAACAAATAGAGTTCGTTACCAGCCTCTTACCACACCTCAAGTTGTCATTAATCCTCATTATTGCCCCTTCACTTGTGTGGCTTGAATAATAACATGAAACCAAATTCCACTGAGGACTGCTGAACCCTGCAACAAACTTCATAAAACCAAAGAAGAACAACAAATATTTTTGGGTTTTCGATTTTTAAAGGCAAGAACCAAAAGAAAGAACAAGCAAAGCGAAATCTTTTGTGTTTTTGAATAATAAAAACAAAGCCAAACGGAAGAAGCAAACTAAGGCAAAAAGAAAGAGAAACAAAGAAAATATTTTTGATCTTTTTGTGTTTTAGAAAGCAAAAGCAAAGAAAGAACGAAAACTAAAAAGACAACGAAGCAAGGATATACAAAGTACCGACTAAACATGATATGCAGATGAGTGTGGTGTCGGTGTACCTCCCGCCAAGCTTAGGCTTTTGGCCTAAGTGGGTATCAATCCAATGCGGGTAAGGGTTCCAAGTAGGCGGGTCATCGTAAGAATGATCATGGTTAGGCCCTTGGGAAGAAGAGGCTCCCCAATCATAGGTAGGCTGCTGATATGAAGACTCCCCCTCATTCGAGGGCTGGACCGAATCATCTGTAACTTCCCTTCTAGTATCCTGCTTTCCTTCTCCAACCAGCCAGTCTCCTTTGAGAAGTTGCTCCCTTGGCAAATCTCCACATATAAGTCCATGAGTGGTGTAGCTCACTCCCTAATCTTTTCACACGATCCCCACTGAAGTACTCTAATAGCTGCACAAAAATCATCAAAAAGAAGATCGATAGCTATATTGTAAATTTTGTAGTGAACCATGGGGTTAGGCAAAGAGCAACTAAATCGAAAGTCCTACACCACAAACATGGTTAGCTTCAAAAATTGGTAAGGTTCATCTCCCACAAAGTGCTCCAATCCTGCATTAGTGATTAAAGTATGGAAGTCTTGAGAGATCGTAGCCCCCATGAATTCGAGGCATGGATAGATAGAAGGAAAAACCTCCTCCTCACGGTGGACCTTCATTACCTAAGGCACCCTTAATTCATGTTGGTTGAGTTGGTGTTCATCCATCCTCTTTTCTAAAATTTAAACATCCATTATACAAGTGATTGCAAAGTGAATACATAATGAAGGGAACTACTCATAGGGACTTGTAAGAGGCCTAAACATACATCAAAACAATATATCTAAGCATTGAATAAGCTTACAAGCTCTCCTACAGCAGCAAAATACTCATGATATAAACCACTGAACACAAATCTACTTGGATAAGCGGAGGAGTCACATACCGGAGAACAAATGCTCCAAATTTCAGTAGCAAAGATGGGCTAACGAAGGAGATCGAAAAATCATGGACAAGAACAGCAAGAACGCGATTTTGAGCAAAGAGCTGGTGTTTTCTCGGGAGAGAGAAGGCAGAGGCAAGTGAGAGAGTGAGTGGAGGGCCAGGGGTGGCCCACACCATGGCTAGGCACGCCCTTGGGCTGGTCGCGCCACTAGGTGGTGTGCCTGCCTGGTGGGCCCCCTGGGTCACTCCAGGCACTCCCCTGCCCCATTTTTCATGTAAAAATTTAATATGAATTTTCTGGAATTTTTCGAGACACTTTATTTTTTAGCAATTTTCAGGTATTGATGAATGATTTTTCTGCAGAAAGATATTTTGAAATGATGCAATGACAAAACAAAACTAAAACTTCAGAAGTTCTAAGACACTCTAATATGCAAGAAACTACCAACAGAAAAATAAACTAAGTGAAAGCAAAAACTAAAATGGATAAAGTAAAAGTAAGCGAAGATAATCATGGTCGAAACATTGGTTTGTTCATTAAAATCCCTTTGTTAACAAGGTTCATCAGGTCTTGTTACCAAAACAATTTTATATGAAACAGAACTTTGTATTCCACTAATGATTATGTTACCTCAACCTTGAGAGAAATGGTCCCAATCATAATAATTTCATATTATTCTCGTGGTATGGGAGAATATATTTCTCCAACTTGAATGCCCTCAATATTTTCAATTGAATTTAGGCCATAATTCCTATCAATCTTCTTTGGGAAATAGACAGTGTGCTCCTTGTCATTAACATTAGAAGTAACCTTTCCTTGATTACAATTAATAACAGCTCCTGTAGTATTAAGAAAAGGCCTCCCAAGAATAATGGACATATTATGATCTTCAGGCATTTCAAGTACAACAAAATCAGTTAATATCAAGCAATTATGAGCCACTTGAACAGGTACATCCTCACATATACCAACAGGAACAGTAGTAGATTTATCATCCATTTGCAAAGATATATCAGGTGGTATTAGCTTTTCTAGTTGAAGTTTCTTATAGAGAGAAAAAGGCATAACACTAACTCCTTCTCCCAAATCACACAAAGAAGTTCTAACATAACTATTTTTAATAGAGCAAGGAATACTTGGAATCCCTGGGTCTACAAGTTTCTTTGGAACCTTACCATTAAAGGAATAATTAGCAAGCAAAGTAGAAATTTCTTCATTAAGGATATTCCTTTTATTAGAGACAATATCCTTCCTATACTTTGAGTAAGGAGGCAATTTAATAGAATCAGTCAAAGGAATTTGCAAAAATAAAGGTTGTATCCACTCACAAAACTTATTATAGTGTTCATCTTCCTTTGACTTGTCTTTCTTATCAGGGAAAGGCATAGGTTTTTGGACCCAAGGCTCTCTTTCATTACCATGTTTCTTAGCATTAAAATCTTCTTTAGTGTATTTAGTATTCTTAGTGTGCCTTTCACGTTCTTCTTCAACTTTTTCTTTATTTGGAGCATCGTTTTTGTCATTACCACTTTCAGTTTCAGCATAAGAGACATATATACTATTGGGATCTATAGCAGGTTCAGGAGATTCTACAATAGTTTTACGTTTCTTTTTCCTTTTCTTAGGAGAAGTACCACTATTTTCAATTTGCTAGGAATCTTGCTCAATTCTTTTAGGATGCCCCTCAGGATATAGAGGATCCTAGGTGGCAGCACCACTTCTAGTTCTAATTTCATAAGCATGTTTTTCTTTAGCAGCATTAACTAGCAAATATTTTTGTACTTTAATAAGTTGATCAATTTGAGTTTGAACCATTTGAAAATGTTTAACAAGCATTTTAACATCATTAGAAGTTCTTTCGACAATATCTTTTAACTCAATAATAGCTCTAGAGTTTTCCATTAAATGATTTTGCACTCTTTTATTGAAAGTATCTTGCTTAACAATAAAAACATCAAACTCTTCTAAGCATTGATCAGGAGGTTTAGAGTAAGGAATATCACTTTCATCAAAGTGTTGGAGAGAGTGTACCTCAATAGTGGATGAGTGGGAGATTGGCTTATATAGTTCTTCTATAGGAGGTAAATTCTTCACATATGCAGCTTTAATACCCTTCTCCTTAAGACATTTCTTGGCTTCCTTCATCACTTCATCATTTAGTTCAATAACTCCCCTCTTCTTTGATGTTGGTATAGGCGTAGGCACAGTTAACTCAGGTGTAGTTGTCTCAGGTATAGTTGGTTCAGATGAAGTCCAGTCTTCATAATTCTTGCTTATTTTAGCCATTAACTCCTCTACTTCTTTGGGAGTTCTATTCCTAAAAACACAATCAGCACAACAATCCAGGTATGTCCTATATTCTTCAGTTAGTCCATTATAATATATATCGAGAAGCTCATTTTTAGGTAATGGACATCCAACCTGTGCATGAATCAAAGCACAAAACCTTGCCCATGATTCAGGCAATATCTCTTTCTCTCCCTATTTAAAACCAAAAAGTTCCTGCAAAATAGCATGTATAGCACTAGGAGGGAAATATTTCTGAAGGAAGGTACTAATCAAGCAATTAGGGTTATCAATAGATCCAAGAGGCAAATTATTAAACCAAGTTTTAGCTTCTCCTTTTAGTGAAAAAGGGAAAAATGTAGCAACAAAGTAGGTGCGCATCTTAATATCATCAGAAAATAAACCACTCATGGTAGAAACTCAGTCATATGTGCTACCGCACTCTCATTCTTAGTCCCACAAAAAGGTTCTTTCTCAACAATAGTTATGTAAGATAAATCAAGAGAGAAATCATAATCCTTATCTTTAATGTTTATGGGAGATGCAACAAACTTAGCATTAGGAGACAATTTGGGTTTTATAGTACGCCTCTCAAGGAGACTCTTAATAGCACCCCTATCATGGGTGTTTGGACATTCTTTAATAAATTCATCGGTCATCTCTATATAACCGTCTTCAATATCATAACTCTCTCTAGACTCAGGTGAACTAACAGGTGTAGTAGTGTCTTCATTAGGACTTTTAGTATTTCTAGCTATAGTTCTAGCAATCATAGCATCTAGACTTGTAGTAGTGTCTTCATTATTTGTGTTATGACTTTGATGCTTGTATCTTTGGTATCTTTACTTCTAGTCATCACTTGAACTTTAGAGGTGCCTTGACATTCATAATCCAAGACAAGCGAGATACCACCCTATCATACCTTTCTATGAGCATTGTAATGTTGCTTATATTCGTGCTTTATGCTACTTATTATTCGTGAGTTGGAATCTCTTCATAGCTTGCAATGACTATTGAGTAGACTCAGTTGCATACTCTTTATTATGAATTGTCTAAGTAGTTATCGCATTGCTGAGATTATTTACATCATATGAAGCAAATGTGTTCGTGAAAGTTCTTTTATCGCACTCAGTTTTCAACTGAATTGCTTGAGGACAAGCAATAAGCTAAGCTTGGGGGGAGTTGATACGTCCAAGCCGTATCTACTTTTCCGAACACTTTTGTTGTTGTTTCTCCTATATACTTGTGTGATTTGGATGCTACTAATGTGAACTGACGATGTTTTCAGCAGAATTGCCTTGGTGTCTACTTTTTGTTCACAAAATCAATTATTAGGAAAAATCCCGGAAAATATGCCAAAAATCCTATTTCACCAGAAGACTCCTGGAGCCAGAATACGAGACGGAGGGGGGCTAGGCCCAGGCCACACCACTTGGCCGCGCGGGCAAGCCCAGGCCACGCCAGTGGGTGGTCTGGCCGCCCCAGACTCCCCCCTCGTCCTCTCTCTTCGCCTATAAGGAGCCTTCTGACCTAAAAACTTCGGGGGGTTCGATGTTTTTCCAGAAGGAGTTCCGCTCCACCGCCACCACCAGATTCCATGATACAGCACCAGAAACTCTGTTCTGGCACCCTGCCGGGACAGGGAATTGGAGGAGATCATCGCCATCATTATCACCATCGCTTCTCCTTCGACCATCCATGTTTCCCCCTTCTATGAGTGAGTAATCCCCCGCTGTAGGCTATGGGGATGGTAGGGATTGGATGAGATCGTTCATGTAATGGCATCAGATTGTTAGGGCATAGTGCCTAGTATCTCTATTTGTGCTTTATGACTTTGTTGCAACTTTGTTGTGCTTAATGCTTGTCACTAGGGCCCAAGTGCCATGATTTCAGATCTGAACTTATTATTGATTCATCATGATAGTATTGTTTTGGGTCTTATCTACAAGTTGTATACACACGTCGTTGTCCGGAACCTATGGTCTGGAAGTGACAGAAATCGGGGTAGCCGGAAGGGAAAGGCTTTGATGTGAGGATCACATGTGTTCACGGAGTGTTAATGCTTTGCTCCGGTGCTTTATTAAAAGGATCACCTTAATTGCCAGTAGTTCCCTAGAGGCCCCCCTGCAAACAGGCTGGCAGGACAAAAGATGTTGTGCAAGTTCTCATTGCGAGCACGTATGACTATATATGGAACACATGCCTAGGATTGTCTAGTACTTGGGTGCTTTATCTTATTTATCTGCAATTGCCGTGTGTTCTGATTGCTTTGTGAATTATCTTGTCCATGCAACGCCCGTCCATCCATCCCTATGCCTACCGCAGTCGAATCCCACTGTTTACTGCTTTTGTTACTATTGTCTTTGCTTTACTACTGCTGCTGCTTTACTATTCCTACTACAAAACTGTTTCTACTGATAAACTGATGTGAGCAAGATTGTTTCCAGGTGCATCTGAATTGACAACTCAGTTGTTAACGCTGATAAATATTCTTTGGCTCCCCTTGTGTCGATTCAATAAATTGGGTTTCACTTACCTCGAAAATACTGCGATACACCCCCTATACTTGTGGGTCATCAAGACTATTTTCTGGTTCCGTTGTCGGGGAGCATAGCTTTATTTATCAAGTTCACTTGGATTCTCTATTGTTCGCTGCTTTCCATCCATCATGGGTAAGTCTCGTGATGGCAAGGTTCCTATTTTACCATCCACTACAAGAAGAGGTACGGTTCTGAACACCTCTACCGCTCTTGATTCACCGTCTGTTCTGAGTAAGTTCCTTACACCACCACATACACATGCTACACACACTGCTACTACTGCTGAATCTGAAACTTCTGATGCTGCTTCTACTGTGCTTGATAAGAGTGGTTCATTAGGTCGTTTCCTAGATGCTATGATTGCTAGAACTATAGTTGGAAATACCGAAACTCCTAATGAACACACTGCTACACCTGTTAGCTCACCTGAGTCTAGTGAGAGTTATGATGCTGAAGAAGATTATGTTGAGATGACTGATGAGTTTATTGAAGAATGTAGGAACACCCATGATAGGAGCGCTGCTAAGAATCTCCTTGAGGGGCGTACTATTAGACCCAAATTATCTCCTGCTGCTAAGCTTGTTGCTTCTCCTGTAAACATTATAGATGAAGATTATGATTTCTCTCTCGATCTATCCTACATAGCTATTGTCAAGAAATAACCTTTTGGTGGGACTAAGAATGAAAGTGCGGTAGCACATATGAATGAACTTTCTACCATTAGTGGCTTGTTTTCTGATGATATTAAAATGTGTACTTACTTTGTTGCTAAGATTTTCCCTTTTTCACTGAAAGGAGAAGCTAAAACTTGGTTTGGTAATTTACCTCCTGGATCTATTGATAGCCCTGAGTGCTTGTTTAATACTTTCCTGCAGAAATATTTTCCTCCTAGTGCTAGACATGCTGTTTTGCAGGAACTTTTTGATTTTAAACAGGGAGAAAAAGAGGTATTGCCCGAATCTTGGGCAAGGTTTTGTGCTTGGATTCATGCACAGGATGGAAGTCCATTACCTAAGAATGAACTACTTGATATATTTTATAATGGACTAACCGAAGAATCTAGGACATACCTAGGTAGTTGTGCTGATTATGTTTTCAGGAATAGGACTCCCAAGGAAGCTGAGGAATTAATGACTAAAATAAGCAAGAATTATGAAGATTGGACTCCTCCTAAACAAGTTACACCTGAAGTAATTGTGCCTGAACCATCTATTCCTATGCCTATTCCAACATTAAAGAAGAGGGGAGTTATTGAATTAAATGATGAAGTGATGAAGGAAGCTAAGAAATGTCTTAAGGAGAAGGGAATTAAAGCTGCAGATGTCAAGAATTTACCTCCTATAGAAGAGTTATGTAAACCTATTCCCTATTCACCCACTATTGAGGTACACTCTCTCCAACACTTTGATGAAGGTGATATCCCTTACTTGAAACCTCCTGATCAATGCTTAGAAGAATTTGATATCTTTATTGTTAAGCAAGATAACTTTAATAAAAGGGTGCAAAATCATCTAATGGAAAACACTAGAGCTATTGTTGAGTTGAAAGATATTGTGGAAAGAACCTCTAATGATATTAAAATGATTGTTAAACACTTTCAAATGGTTCAAACTCAAATAGATCAACTCGTTAAAGTGCAAAACGACTTTCTAGTTAATGCTGCTAAAGAAAAACATGCTTATGAAATTAGAAATAGAAGTGGTGCTGCTACCCAGGATCCTCTATATCCTGAGGGGCATCCCAAAAGAATTGAGCGGGATTCTCAACAAGCTGAAAATAGTGGTTCTACTAGTAAGAAAAGGAAAAAGAAACATAAAACTGTTGTGGAACCCTTTGAACCTGCTATAGATCCTAATACTATATCTATCTCTGATGCTAAAAATGAAAGTGGTAATGAAGAAAATGAAGTTCCTAATGAAGATAAAGTTGAAGAAGAACCTGAAAACCACACTAAGACTACTAAATACACCAAAGAAGATTTTATTGCTAAGAAACATGGTAGTGAGAGGGAACCTTGGGTCTAAAAACCTATGCCTTTCCCTGATAAGAAACACAAGTCAAAGGAAGATGAATACTATAATAAGTTTTGTGAGTGGATGAAACCTTTATTCTTACAAATTCCTTTGACTGATGCTATTAAATTGCCTCCTTATTCAAAGTATATGAAGGACATTGTCTCGAATAAAAGGAAGATCCCTAATGAAGAAATCTCTACTTTGCTTGCTAATTATTCCTTCAATGGTAAGGTTCCTAAGAAACTTGGAGACCCAGGGATTCCAACTATCCCTTGCTCTATTAAGAACAGTTATGTTAGAACTGCTTTGTGTGATTTGGGAGCTGGAGTTAGTGTTATGCCTTTCTCTCTCTATAAGAGGCTTCAGCTTGAAAAATTGATACCAACTGATATATCTTTGCAAATGGCTGATAAGTCTACCACTATTCCTGTGGGTATATGTGAGGATGTACCTGTCCAGGTGGCTCATAATTGCTTGATATTAACTGATTTTGTTGTGCTTGAAATGCCTGAAGATGATAATATGTCTATTATTCTTGGGAGACCTTTTCTTAATACTGTAGGAGCTGTTATTAATTGTAATCAAGGAAAGGTGACCTTCAATGTTAATGACAAGGAATATACTGTCTATTTCCCCAAGAAGATTGAAAGGACTTATGGTTTAAATTCAATTGAACATGTTGAAGGCATTCAAGTTGGATAAATATATTGTCCCATACCAAAAGAAAAATTTGAAACTATTATGATTGGGATCATTGCTATCAAGGTTGAGGTAACATAATCATTAGTGGAATACAAAGTTTTGTCTCATATGCAATTGTTTTGGTAGCAAGACTTGATCAACCTTGTTAACAAAAGGATTCCATTGAACAAAACAATGTTTTCATTATGATTATCTCCGCTTATTTCTATTCTTTGCATTTCAGTTTTTGTTTTCGTTTAGTTTTTTTGTTGTTGTTAGTTTCTTGCATGCTAGAACTTATGTAGTTCTAGCCTTGTTTTTCTCCTTGCATCATGTTTCCAAAAAGAAAAAAAATCTGTCTGTCAGAAAAATCATTCTTCTATTTCTGAAAAATGCCCAAAAATAAAGTGTCTCGAAAAATTCCAGAAAATTCATATTAAATTTTTACGTGAAAAAGGGGCAGAGGAGTACCTGGTAGGTACTAGGGGGCCCCACCAGGCAGGCACACCACATGGTGGCGCGGCCAGACCTGGGTGGCGCCATGCCCTGGTGTGGGCCACCCCTGGCCCCCCACTACTCTCTCTCCTGCCACTTTCTTCTCTCTCCCGAGTAAGCTCCAGTTCATAGCTTGAAATCGCGTTCTCTCTGTGCTTGCCCTCGATTTCTTCGATCTCTTTGCTCAGCCCATCTCACATTGCTGAAATTTGGAGCAATTGTTCCTTGGTATGTCACTCCTCCCCTTGTCCAAGTAGATTTGTGTTTAGTAGATTGTATGTTGAGTATTTTGCTGCTGTAGGTGACTGGTTTTGAGGTCTTGTAAGCTTGTTTGATGCTTAGAGATATAGTTTTGATGCATGTTTAGGCCTCTTGTTAGTCCATGTGAGTAGAATCCTTCATTATATTTACTTTGCAATCACTTGTTTAATAGGTGTTTAAATTTTAGAATACCAAGCATGAACAACCACACTTTTGGAGAGATATTTGAGAGTGATGCACCTAGGAGGACAAGGCCCTCAAGGACAGCCTCTCAAGCTAGGCCATCATATAATGAAGACCTCATTGCATCACGTATTGGCAGTGAAAGAGATGATGGAGATGCTCACCCATCCTCTTTCCCTTGTTTTACTTTCTTGCAAGCTGCAGGTATTCTTGATGATTTCGTGCTACTGATTGAGAGGGTTGGCTTGACCTCTTATATGCAAGATGAGAGCGCACAATACGGTCTGCTCACCAAAACTTTTGTTGAGAGCTTCTCATTTTCTAACACATCCTATCATTCTACTGTCTCATTTAAGATCTATTATATGCCCTTCACCATGCCTTTGGGGAGATTTTGCGGTATTGTAGGTGTGCGTATGGTAGGGACCGTGAAGAAAATTCAAGGGCGGCCCGCTGATTTGTTGGAGCTTTACCGAGGGGTGACCAACGATGATGACGGCGTAGCGCAGTGCGGAAAGATAAGAAATATCCAACTCCCCGCTCTTAGATACTTTGCATACTACCTTGCCACTAGTTTATTGGGTAGGGAGAATACTAGTAATATCTCCAACTATCACTTAGCTTTCCTTGCTGCTGCGCTCAACAATGATACTCGGTACAATCTTGGCTCTCTTATTGCTCGCCGCCTAGCTGCTAGGGGACCTATCTATGGGGGCATCATTGCCTCGCGTGTAGTTGATGCATTAGATCTTTCTGTGGCTCCTAATGATGTTATGCTAGCACCACAGAGGCTCGACCTTGTTGCCATGAAAACTCATCACTTTGTCACGGCTACCTCTGATTTGAACAATCTAGTTTATAGGATGCTTTTCACTGACGGGGATGAAAGGGAGATCCTTTTTCCCCAGCCTGCTTTGTTCAGTGTTGACAGGAGACCGTGGTCGCGCTCCAAGGAGGAGGTGGACGAGCAGCTTCGCTTGTTTGGTTTCCACGAGCAGCAACAAGAGGATGTGCCCTCCTATGATTATTCCGCACATTATGGAGGGATGTACTCTGGCTCGCACCAGGACGAGGGTACCTCCTCGTCGTACCCCGGTGACACTTCATCTTGGCCAGCCTGGGGTTGATACCCACTTAGGCCAAAAGCCTAAGCTTGGGGGGAGGTACGCCGACACTACACTCATCTCCATATCATGTTGCGTCGGTTCTTTGTATATTCATGTTTTCGTTCTCTTTTTAGTTTTCGTTCTTCTTTGCTTTTGCTTTCTGAAAACACAAAAAGACCAAAACTATTTCTGTTGTTTCTCTTTGGTTTGTTTCTTCTTTTTTCTTTGGTTTGTTTTTTCCCTTTTTGCTTTGTTTAAACTATTTGAAAAACCCAAAAATATTTTGCTTTGCTTGTTTTTCTCTTTTGGTTCTTGTTTAAAAATCGAAAACACCAAAAATATTTGTCGTTCTTCTTTGGTTTTTGCGAGTTGGCTACAGGGTTCAGCAGTTCTCAAGTGGATTATTGGTTTCATATTATTATTCAAGCCACACAAGTGAAGAGCAATAATGAGGATCAATGACAACTTGAGGCGTGGTAAGAGGCTGGTAACGAACCCTATTTGTCTTCATTTTTGTTCATATACTCATCATTGTGAGCTTCCTTAGTCCGTTCATGTAGAGTGTATGTTTTCTTTGGATGCTTAGTAGTTCTTGCTTTCTTGTGATTAGCTCCAGCTCGCTAATAGTTTGTAGCATGTCTCATGAATGTTTGCTTGCATTACTCTATTCATAAATTTTTATGACACTGTGGTATCCTCCTCTGAATGTTTCATTTGATCGACTTGGCACATGCTCACGCATGCACATGACTGTAATAATCAGTTAAGCCTTGACGAATTATTTTGCCTTGAGGATCTTGAATCATTTTCATGCCATGAGTAGTCTTGTTTTGTTCTAAGCATGATAATGACAGCTATTGCTCTCTCGTTTGTCGCTCCCTTACTATTGCTAGCCTTCATTTCCACTGAGTGTTTTACTCATGTTTCCAACTCCCTAAACCAAATATTTCCAAAGTGTCCACCATACCTACCCATTAGCATCATTTGCTACTTCCATGCATATTCAATATGCCTTGTTTTCTTCCGAATAAAATGTTTTCTTGTTATGAGAAAGTTAGTTAGTTAGTAAAGCCCTCACGAACTTGATGGCACACTTTATTTTCTACACTTACTAAACCTGAACCATTGCGTCCTTCTTTGTTGTGCATATGCTTGCGCTTTATGAGTTGAAGTTAGCAGAACCATGTATCATGGGGACCGCTTTCAGCGCTTCATAGGTACTTTGTACTTAGTTGATATCATGTTCTTTTGCTTATCGATCTCGGCGGTGTGAAATAAAAGTGGAACTTGTAAGATCATGGAGTTTGTATGTATGTTAGAGAAACGCCTGGGCCGCTAGCCTAAGCCATGCCTAATCATGGTGGAAACTTGCAGCATAACCATAATGAGCATTCTATGAAGCATCCTCAATAAAAATCTATGCACATAGTAAATAAAAAGATCGCTGAGATGCTCATTGTCTGCTTGCCTTGTATTTTGATTATGGGATAGCTCCCGTGTCATGTGCAAGGGGTACCCCGTTGGCGGTTCTCTATGAGACGTATATACTTACAATGACAAGAGCTTACTTGTGACTGAAGTTGAGTAGCATGAGGATCGGTCTTCGTAAGTAAGGGGCATGAGACTTCAATTTATAACTTGTCAAGCATATCCTCTTAGTTGTGTCACTTTCACCTTAACCACATTAAAGATGCTTATGATAGGGGCAATGAGAGCTCAAAGCTAACGAGTACCATACTTTCAGCATTTGGAAGCCTTTCAAAATTATTCAAAACCTTTTTCTTCTACTTGTTGAGTCTCCACATATTCTCTGAGCACCTTTTTGAGAGCATTAGTTGTCATTTTTTGTGTTTGTTCCATTACTTGACTATTTGTGTTATGACTTCGATGCTTGTATCTTTGATATCTTTACTTCTAGTCATCACTTGAACTTCAGAGGTGTCTTGACATTCATAATCCAAGGCAAGCGAGATACCATCCTATCATACCTTTCTATGAGCATTGTAATGTTGCTTATGTTCGTGCTTTATGCTACTTATTATTCTTGAGTTGGAATCTTTTCATAGCTTGCAATGACTATTGAGTAGACTCAGTTGCATACTCTTTATTATGAATTGTCTAAGTAGTTGATCACATTGCTGAGATTATTTACATCATATGAAGAAAATGTGTTTGTGAAAGTTCTTTTATCGCACTCAGTTTTCAACTGAATTACTTGAGGACAAGCAATAAGCTAAGCTTGGGGGGAGTTGATACGTCCAAAACGTATCTACTTTCCCGAACACTTTTGTTGTTGTTTCTCCTCTATACTTGTGTGATTTGGATGCAACTAATGCGAACTGACGCTGTTTTCAGCAGAATTGCCTTGGTGTCTACTTTTTGTGCAGAAAATCAACTATCAGGAAAAATCCTGGAAAATATGCCAAAAATCCTATTTCACCAGAAGACTCCCGGAGCCAGAATACGAGACGGAGGGGGGCTGGGCCCAGGCCACACCACCTGGCCGCGCGGGCAAGCCCAGGCCGCGCCAGGGGGTGGTCTAGCCTCCCTAGACTCCCCTCGGCCTCTCTTACCTAAAACCTTCGGGGGGTTCGACGTTTTTCCAGAAGGAGTTCCGCTCCGCCGCCACCACCAGATTCCATGAAACAGCACCAGAAACTCCATTCTGGCACCCTGCCGGGACGGGGAATTGGAGGAGATCATCGCCATCATCATCACCATCACTTCTCCATCGACCATCCATGTTTCCCCCATCTATGAGTGAGTAATCCCCCGCTGTAGGCTATGGGGATGGTAGGGATTGGATGAGATCGTTCATGTAATGGCATTAGATTGTTAGGGCATATTGCCTAGTATCTCTATTTGTGCTTTATGACTTTGTTGCAACTTTGTTGTGCTTAATGCTTGTCACTAGGGCCCGAGTGCCATGATTTCAGATCTGAACTTATTATTGATTCATCATGATAGTATTATTTTGGGTCTTATCTAAAAGTTGTATACACACGTCGTTGTCTGGAACCTATGGTCCCGAAGTGACAGAAATCGGGGTAGCCGGAAGGGAAAGGCTTTGATGTGAGGATCACATGTGTTCATGGAGTGTTAATGCTTTGCTCCGGTGCTTTATTAAAAGGAGCACCTTAATTGCCAGTAGTTCCCTAGAGGCCCCACTGCAAATGGGCTGACAGGACAAAAGATGTTGTGCAAGTTCTCATTCCGAGCACGTATGACTATATATGGAACACATGCCTAGGATTGTCTAGTACTTGGGTGCTTTATCTTATTTATCTGCAATTGTTGTATGTTCTGATTGCTTTGTGAATTGTCTTGTCCATGCAACGCCCGTCCATCCATCCCTATGCCTACCGCACTCAAATCCCACTGTTTACTGCTTTTGTTACTACTGTCTTTGCTTTACTACTTCTGCTGCTTTACTATTCCTACTACAAAACTGTTGCTATTGATAAACTGCTGTGAGAAAGATTGTTTCCAGGTGCAGCTGAATTGACTTGTCAGTTGTTAAGGCTGATAAATATTCTTTGGCTCCCCTTGTGTCGAATCAATAAATTGGGTTTCACTTCCCTCAAAAATACTGCGATACACCCCCTATACTTGTGGGTCATCACTTACACATGATGGATGGATGGCAGCGAACAATAGTGATTCCAAGTGAACTTGATAAATAGAGCTATGCTCCCCGGCAACGGTGCCAAAAAATAGTCTTGATGACCCACAAGTATATGGGGTGTATCGCAATATTTTCGAGGGAAGTGAAACCCAATTTATTGATTCAAAACAAGGGGATCCAAAGAATATTTATAAGCCTTAACAACTGAGTTGTCAATTCAGCTGCACCTAGAAACGATCTTGCTCACAGCAGTTTATCAGTAGCAACAGTTTTGTAATAGCAATAGCAAAGTAATAGCAGAAGTAAGTAAAGACAGTAGTATGCAGTAAACAATAGGACTAAAGCGCGGTAGGCATAGGGATGGATGGACGGGGTTGCATGGACAAGACAATTCACATAGCAATCAAGACATAGGGCAATTGTAGATAAGTAAGATAAAGCATCCAAGTACTAAATAATCATAGGCATGTGTTCCACATATAGTCATACATGCTCACAATGAGAACTTGCACAACATCTTTTGTCCTGCCAGCCCGTTTGCAGCTGGGCCTCAAGGCAACTACTGGCAATTAAGGTGCTCCTTTTAATAGAGCACCGGAGCAAAGCATTAACACTCCATGAACACATGTGATCCTCACATCAAGGCCATTCCCTCCGGTTATCCCGATTATTGTCACTTCGGGGCCTTTGGTTCCTGACAATAATGTGTGTATACAACTTGCAGGTAAGATCACAAACAATACTATCATAATGAATCAATAACATGTTCAGATCTGAAATCATGGCACTCAGGCCCTAGTGACAAGAATTAAGCATAACAAGTTGCAACAAAGTCAAAAAACACTAATAATAGATACTAGGCACCATGCCCTAACAATCTGATGCCATTACATGAACGATCTCATCCAATCCCTACCATCCCATAGCCTACAGCGGGGGATTACTCACTCATGGATGGGGGAAACATGGATGGTCGATGTAGAAGCGATGGTGACGATGATGGTGATGATCTCCTCCAATTCCCCATCGCGGCAGGGTGCCAGAATGGAGTTTCTAGTTCCAAATCGCGGTATCTGGTGGTGGCAGCGCAACGAACTATTTCTGGAAAAATGTCAAACCCCCCTCGGTTTTTAGGATAAGAGGCATCTTATAGGCAAAGAGGGAGGCCGAGGGGGCCGCCGAGGCGGCCACACCACCTCTTGGCGCGGCCAGGTCTGGCCCGCGCGGCCAGGTGATGTGGGCCCCTCGTGGCCCTACTCCATCTTGTCTTCTAGCTCCGTGAGTCTTCTAGTGAAATAGGATTTTTGGCATATTTTCTGGGATTTTTCCTGATAGTTGATTTTCTGCATAAAAACTAGACACTAAGGTAATTTTGATGAAAACAACATCAGTCCGTGTTAGTTGTATCCAAATCACACAAGTTTAGAGGAAAAACAATAGCAAAAGTGTTCAGGAAAGTAGATACGTTTTGGACGTATCAGTTAGCAAGCATGAGGATATTGAGGATAGGTCCTTAGCAGAACTTGCTCCAAATTATGAAATTGCTGCAGCTTCTTTAGTTCACATGTTGGAAGCTAGGTTTGTTAACCTTAACCCCATAATACAAGTAATGTTTCTTAAACTTCAAGATATTGAGGATACTCAAAAGAGAGATTTCATTCTAGAAACTTTGCTTAAAGAATTCTATGATGGTGTTAAAGAAGCTAGAAGAGTCTTTGATTGTTTTAATATGCTAGGCTCATGTGTATATGTTATTGGTACACGAGAAAATATGGACAAAACCAAACCTAAAAATGGAGAGGAAATTAAAATACTAACACCTTTTAAACTTGTAGGAATATATGAAGCCTTCGAAAAGAATTTTGATTGGATTGTTCCTGAAAACCCGTTGGATGAAAATTGTGAACCCAAGAGTATTGAGAGAGGATCCTCTAGAACTCATTTGGATGAGATACCTTGCCTTGTTGAAGATATTTCTGGTATTTATCTTAATGCTTCTTCATTTGAGAATACGTGAATCTTGCTTCTTATGCCTAGCTCAAAGGCGTTAAAGAAAAGCACTTATTGGGAGATAACCCAAATTTTTAATTCAATAAGTTTTTCTTTTGTTGAGTCTTGGAAGTTATTGCTTCAGTAATAACCTCTCCTTATCCTTTTTGTGTGGTTTTTATGCCAAAAATAAACCTCAAATGAGAGAGAAGTAAGACTTGGGAAACTTGTTGTCCCGAAACAGATTTGTGTGCTTCACTATAAAAACATCGTGAAAAATCTCTGTACATCAGATTAAGCTATAATTTTTTGTGCTTCTGCCACAGGTTGTTATCTAACGTTCGTTAGTTTATCACTTTTCGATTTGAGCAACAGAAGGTCTTCGAAAAAATCGGTTTTCACCTCCTGGTCTGTTTTGACAGATTTCTATTATTATTTGCATTTGCCTCTTAATCTCTTTCTCTTTGAGTTCTCTTTGATCACTTGAACTTTTAAAACGATTTGCTACAGTAGCTTGTATTTTAATGGAAGTTTTACTTGTGTTGAAACTGAACCTAAAAACTTGTCATCTTGAATACACTAATGTTGCTAATGTAGATTGTGTGAAGTTTTATATGAAGGAAATTTTTAAAGTGTAGGGAAGAACAATGTGATAAGATGAAGTACGGAAAAAATCTCAAGCTTGGGGATGACACCTGTGTCACCCCAAGAAATATTCAAGAAGTACAAGCTTCAAAGCTTGGGGATGCCCAAGGCATCCCCTTCTTCATCAATAAAAATCTCAGGTTTTCTTCCAAACACTTCATTTTTATTATTTCATGCACAATTGTGTTTTCCTTAAAGCGTCTTTGTTTTTGCTTTTAGTTTTCTTGTAACATCCCAAAACATTAATCCAAGGTTATCAATATCCAAATCATCAAAAATTAGGGTTAACAAAAACTTTTTTATTTAAAATTATCAAAGCATTCATATGTGTGTGCATTTAAAATTAGAATTGTTTGAATTGCCATGATTAAGTGATCCATTGCTTGTAAAATGATTCTTAGGTGAAATAAACATCATCTAGATCATTCCCAAACAAATCCCAAAGAAAAACAAGTAAAAATGAATAGAAGAGGCAAATGGTCATTTGTGCCAAATTAACTACCATGCCTACTTTGGCTATTCATAGAACTCAAAACCTAACAGAAACAATTGTGGATCTTTGCACCCCTTGCTAGTAAATATAATGATGTACCAAGGCCCACTTTGTGATCTGCCAAAAACATTCAAACACTAATTTTAAAAGACATTTGAAAATTGAATCTAGTTCATATGGGAAGATCCCACTATTTCAAAAACCACTCAAATGAGCTCAATTTTCAAAACGCAATCACCCTCAGAGTATCAAGCTTATGCCTAGCACACCCACCAAAAATCTTTTCAAAATTCAAAAGTATTTTTCTTGCGGCCATTTTCACAAACACTTGGCAGGCAGAGATTACCCCTAGTGTTTAGCTCACTGTTTTCAATAGGGTTTTGCACCCAATTGTCCTCAAAACACTCCCTCTATCTCCAAATGATCTAACCAGGCCATTTACACCCCATCCCCTACCCCCTAGCAGCAATGCCATGCCATGCCGAGCACATGCTTGCTGGCCTACCATGCCATCGCCGCAGCAGACCGCCCCTCTCCCTCTCACCATGTCTAGTAGCTAGCCCAGACCTCACCGCCACTCTCTGTCCCCACCCCGAGCACAGCCGAGCCGTGGACCACCCGCAGCGCGCCCCGCACTGAGTGTTTGAGCCATGCCGAGCACGCGCCAGAGCGCCACGCTCGACACGCGTGTACACGCTGCCCCTCGACTGCAGCCCGTGCCCACCGTGTCGCCACGACCCCAGGAATACCGCAGACATGCCCGTTCGCCGCCCCTTGCACCACAGCCACCGCACGCTGTTGAGACCGCCGCCTTTGCCGCTTAGAGCGTGCGCACCGCCCGACCAAACGACACCGTCCCTAAGCTCGCATTTAAGCCATAGCGCACCGCCAGGAGACCAGCCACCGTCCCCTACCTCGAGCCATGCCACTAGCATGTTGTGCATCCCTCGCCAGAGCCGCCCGCTCATGCCTCTCGGTCGCATCATCGAGCTATAAATAGAGGCCTTCCCCAGCCATTTTCTGCACACCACTCACCTCCCCTCTTTCCACTGATCAGTCCCCACTTCTCCCCGGAGCCGCTTGAGCTTGTAGTCGCCGGAATTTCACCAGAGCAGGCCGCCTCTGGAGGAAAAGGTCCCCGTTGATTGCGACCACCCCCGGAGCTGCCTCGACCACCCCTGAGTTCGTCATCGTCAACCAGTTCGTTTGCCCCCATCGCCGTCTTCGCTGGAGCCCTGGTACGCCCCCTAAGCACCCCCACCGAGCTGCTAGGGTTAAACCTCGCTGGCGACATATCCGTCGTCGACGACGAGCCCCAGCCGTCGATCCTAGTTCTAATCTAACAGCCCACATCGCCCCTACCGCTTCGCATGTTATGAGCCGCTGACCGGTGGACCCCCTGTCAGCTGTGCACCACGCCGCGGAGTGTCACTGGGCCGGCCCGTTAGCTTTCCCGCGCGACCCATTTAATTCAAATTAGGATTTTTCTTTTTAGTTTGAACTTAGTTCTATCCTCTAGTTTGAAAATCAATTCAGAGAGATTTACAAATCCAAATGGAGTGATTCCAATTTTGTTGGAAATCTACTGAAAAGATATACCCAAGCCCGTTGGATTTAATTCAATTAGAGTTAGATATCTCTCCTAGTAAAAATAACAAAACAGAAGCATTTGCACATTGCAACATTTTTATAAAATCAACCATGATAGCTTTCGAGTTGATTCCAACTCTCAAAAATCACATTTCACCATACCTATCTGAATATGTAATAATATTAGAATTTACATGCAGTGACTTTGGACTAGTACCAAAATAATTCTATATAGGCATTTCTAGTCACTTTAAATCATTAAATAATGAACTTAAACCAAAGTAATTGTGATCCAACCCTTAAATCACATTCCCACATGTTAGAATATGTGGTGATGACATGTGTCCACATGATCCCATATTTGAAGTGGTGAATATTAAATCTTAGTTAAATTTCAATGAGTAGAAATTACTTTTCTAAAATAAAAAGAATGAAACTAGTTAATAAAACTTGTGATGCTTGTGATGATAATAGATCATAAAATGTGTGCCTTAGAGTTCTAATTAGACTAGTTAAGTATTGTTTGGTGATTGTGTACTCCGTATGTATTTATAGACTATAGTACCGACCAAGCTTTCGAGGAGGAGGAGTTCTACCAAGAAGAAGAGGAAGAAAACTTCAACCACTGCACCAACCAAGGCAAGCTATTATTGGCAAGCAAACACTTGCAAGTCTTATACTAGAAAGCCACCATTAACAAATTAAGTTAGAAGATTGGGCAAAGATTCTTTAGGCATGCTTTGGTTATACCACTTTGACTAGTATTTACCCCAAGAATTATTTTCAAGCTTTACTTCCTTTACTTTACCCAAAGTTCTTTACTTGTTTTGAAGGTAGCAAAAAGAGTATAAAACTTGGCCTATTTAGAAAACTTTAGATATCATTCTATGGCATGAGATTGATCCCATATTTCCACCTTAGTGAACACTCTTAACTTAGTAGTTTAGCGTAGATAAAAACTTGAGTCACTATAGATGGGAGCACTTGGTGAAAATGAATTATGAAAACCTTGGAATGATGAGTCATTCTATTGAGATGTTTTGACATGTGTGGAGAAACACAAATGGTTTATGATGGTGAAAATGTTGAGGCATGAGCCTTAACCCTTTTTTAAAACTGATGGTTGGATTCGGATGCGATACCATTCCAAATTTACCGTAGAACCACAATACCTGAATTGGGTAAGGCTTAGCTAGAAGTTTATATGCATTAGTATTAGTTCCCTCGCGGGAGAGGTCTGAGCTGAGGCTACCTCTCAATGTTGTCTACCTATGAAGTGCCCAAGATGACAGATGGTCATGGTTGGGAGGCCATGCTCATAGGAGAGGTGCTTATACTAGGGTGTGTAAAGGAAAGGTTATGTTTGATTATCAACATACTAAGTATGAGGATTCAGGGTTATCCCTGACAGATGTATCGAATCTTGTGGTGAAAGTGTACCACCTCTGCAGAGTGTCAAACTATCAGAATAGTCGCGTCCGCGGTTATGGACAGTTGGAATGGCCATACTGTTTCGTTGTCAGATGTTTTCAAAATAACTTATGAAAGGAATGATGAATCTTGACTTAACCACAATAGGGTTGTGTTTATGACACTAGCTTCCCAACTTAAGTGATTCTAGAACTTTATTTTATCTTTCTTTGCTCCTGAACTCAGCTTAGGTTTCAAACTTAACTTTATAGTTAAACTTAGATTTAGCACTTTAACTTAGAACTATAATACTTGTTAGTGGTAGTTTGCGAGTACTTAAAGAGTACTCATGGCTTTTGTCCCTAGCTATTCTCAAGGCCAGACTATGAAGGAGACTACCAAGATGATGGCCAGCAGGATGGCTATGATAACTAAGACTATCTGCCTTCGTCAGCATTGCCTGTGCTCCTGAAGATTGACCCCACCGCTATGCTTATATTTTATTCCGCTGCTTGTTTTATTAAGACTGGATCATGAGATCCTTATTTGTGTAAGACCTTATGTATGGTTTGTAATGGATGATGTACTGTGATATCCAATCTGTTATGTCTCACAAAAATGGTAATCCTGGGATTGCGATAAATGACATAACATGCATCTGTTATTAAAAATCTGGGTGTTGACAAGTTGGTATCAGAGCCATCCTGACCATAGGAGACCCTAGTAGAATGGACGTCCAAACAAAAACTTAGTTTCAAAACCAAAGTGAGTATTTATGAAAAACTACTTCCTCTCTTATCCTTGGGAATTCATTCTTTCTCTCAAAAATTCATGTCCTCAAAATTCTTACATTACTATTAAAAATTTGACACACTTGATCACTTCACTAATTTCCTCATCCTAAATTCTTGTAGATGGAGACTCAATTTAGCAAGTTCTACCAGTTGAGAAATGGAGGTCGACTAATCTTCGAGAGGGATCTGGATTCACTGTCAGAGTTACTAGGACACCCACATCCGGAATTTCTTGGAGCTCAACTTCCAGGACCCCCAGGAGGAGACTTACAGTGGCTCGTCACATCTGATCTTAGAGGAAGCATAGAAGCACCAATGTCCGGGAGAATCTAGTTCTCCGTGAGAGAGAACAACTGGCTTGATGGATTAGCCAGGGCAATGCATGAAGCTCTCGCACGTCTATGTGCCCTCAGTGTCAACCAAATCCAAGGAACCCGTTTTGCTCACTATGCAAGACGTGACTTCATGGGAATGCCGATGGAGATGCCAAGTCACCCAGAGCTAAAGCGTCAAGTGGAGAACCTTGACTTCCAGTTGTACGACCGTTAGAAGGAGTTGGACAATGCAAGGGAGTTTGCCAACCACAACTGTGCCATTGCCGCCTAGAAGGCCTAGACTTTCTCACTGCTAGTCAAGGATCGTCAGTCACTTCGCCTCCAGCGCGAGAAGAAGGATCGCACCATCGCCCGTCTTCGCAAGAAGGTGGCTGACCTCGAGAAGACCGTCAAGGAGCAGGAAGCTTAGCTTGCCGCAAAGGAGGAAGAAGAGGAGGGTGAAGACATCCAGGGAGACATGGATTCTTACCTCAGCAATGATGATAACTTTCTGGAGGAGGATGTTGTGGACTTCTACACTAACGATGAGGACTCCGAATTCATTGACGATGAGTAGATGCACTAGAGCACTATCGTGGCTTGAGTTGTATCTGTCCCACTGTATCGTAGCTTGCAGAATGGTTCTTCAAACCATCTGTTTTCCTTTTATTGTTGTGGTGTGTGTTTGTATCATGTGCTTGTTTGCATCAATGAAATTAAGTTAGTTGCAAAACTTGAGTCAAACTCAAAGTTTTAGCTTTGACATGGGTATACCCTACAGGTACTCGAGCTTGGTATATACGGTCCAAATACGTACAGGCCCACGGTGTCGCCAAGGCCCAAACTAAAGACTCGAGTAACCTACGGACTCTCGATTGCTTGAAGAACAAGAAGAAGTTAAAGATAGAAAGTTTGAAGGGGAAAAACCCTAACTTGTAACTGACTCGACCTGCTACCCGAGACCTAGCCTATCTATATAAAGGCTAGGAGAGGGCGGCGAGGAGGACACACGCAACCCTAGTTTCCACCACCCTCGCCAGATTGCATCGGTGCACCATTGTAATCTTCGATTCCTTCGATAATTCCACGAGCAGACAAGCAGGAGTAGGGACCTCTACGAGGCCTGAACCTGGGTAAATCTTTGTCCCCTGTGTGCTTGTTTGCTAGCCGATAGATGTCTCTAGCGCTCCCTCCTTCTCCAAAACCCAAGTCCATAACAATGGGCATTGATGAGTTAAACCCTCGTCAATTGGTGCCGTCTGTGGGAATTGGGAGTGCTGATGTTGCGGCTTCTTCAGCCCCATCAACTGCGCTCTACAACTCCACAACAACGGAGATTCGCCAGCTCTTCAGCGTGTTCGACTTCACCGTCCACACGCCGGCCACTCGCCCGGCCTTCGAGTCTGTAGGCGACGGAATCATCCTGGCAATCGGGAGCTTCCGCTTCGAAGTTGGTCAGATGGGCACGCTTCGCATGCCCGATCAGCCGACAGCACCAACGATTGCCCCAGCATCATGGTTCCCTCCATCGATCGGCACCCTCAGCGAGCTCAACGCCCCGATAACAATCAAGAATACGGTCAGCGACAGCAGTCACGACTCAGATCTGAGCGATCTGGCCACTGAAGATGGAACCTACAGTTCCGGATCTGAGAGTTGTGGAAGCAACAGCTTCCCCAATCACTTCATGTGCGCCGTCATCAACGCAGGCGACACCTCTGCCAATTGCGACAACGGTGGCAACCCTGGTAATGGCACCGATCCACCCAACGCCTGTAACGGTGGCAATGGTGGCAACGGCCGTAACCGTGGCAATCGCGCCCCCGTCAACAATGGAGGAGCAGTCGAACCTCCCAGCATAGTCAATGAGCAAACCGGCGAATGCGTCGTAATCAAGCTCAACGAGCAAGAGTGGGATCGCTGCCGCGAGGCCTTACGAGGCACTCCTCTACCCTTTGGGTCCCCGCAAGAACTGCTGATGGGGTATCATTGGCTCCTGAAGGAAGAATTCAAGCGCCAACTGCAAACAATCGTGCAACTTGAAGCGTGTAAAAAGGCAGCGGACGAATCGAGCCTTCGTCGCGCTGGGCTCTCCTCCTACGGAGGATCCTCCTCAAGGGGCAACGAGTACCTTGCCAAGAAGAGGCAATCGCGGATGGCTCATCTCGCCGAGCAAGAATGCATAGAAGCCGCGAAGTCCTCGACTTCGGCTCTATGACAATCGACACGCGAGGCAACGTGGTCCCCAGGACGCCGCAGGCTGCGGTGACAGCGGCCACCATGTACCTCCTCAATAACCAGCCGCCTGCTGGAGATCCCCGAACTGCCATGCACCGATCTACGATCGCAGGCTTGGGATTAATCGAGGCCGCCCTCGACAAGGAGCGAACACCAGACCCAAAAAAGGGCAAAGCGCTAGCAAAGCGCCACTCCTCTCCCTCATCCAGCGATGACAGTCACGACCTATCTCGGCGCCGCCGCTCACAGCGACACGACCGTGACTACGATGCGTGCAATGACCTCACGCAGCGCAAGATCGACAAATCAAGGGCACGACGTGCTCGGTCGACTAAGATGGAAGAAGAAGATGGGGAGCTCTGCGGCGCCAGATGCTTCAGCAGATCCATTAGGCAGAAGCGAATGCCTAAAGGGTTTAAACTCCCGTCGGAGAACCCGAAGTTTGACGGCCTACAGGATCCCAAGATCTGGCTGGAGGACCACATCTCCTCCGTCAGACTCCGCGGAGGCAGTCAAAGCACTGCCATGCAATTCTTGCAGCTACAGCTGCAGGGCACCGCCCGAGCATGGCTCAATAACCTCCCACGCGTATCCATTCGCAGTTGGGATGAGCTGGTTTATAGCTTCGTGCGCAACTTTAAGGGCACGTACAAGCGGCCTGCATCAATCGAAGAGCTGAGATGCTGCCAGCAAAGATCTGGCGAATCGCTGCGCTCCTACATGCAAAGGTGGTCCATCATCAAGAACTCCGCGGAGAACATCTCGGAAGACCGCGCGATTGATGCATTCAACGGTGGTGTCCGCCGCCTAGAACTCAGGGAGGAGCTGGGCCGCTCAAAGCCCCAGACCATCAACCACCTGATGGAGATCGCGAATCGGTGGGCCGATGGAGAAGATTTGGTGAAGAATCGTGGTCACTCCGACGAGGAGGCGGAACTCGAACGCAGACGCGACCGCCTAGGCAAGCGCCGCATGCGCATCTACGACGACCGCGACGACTTCAACATGGTCGTGGCCGGCTACGCTGATAGACACGACGATAACCGCAACCGCGGATACCGTAGCAGCGGATACCGCGACTCCGGGAAAACCACGCCCGCACTCGCGATGAGGCACCCACGAACTCCATCGAGGACAAACTGTCCGGGCCATGCACGGTACACTTCTACATCGACAAGCATGATGGCAAGAGAAAGTCTAGCCACCTCCTCAAGGACTGCCGCGAGTTCCTCAAGCTACACGAGGGATTGGTTCGGATGAACCGCAATGCAGTCGAAAGAGGCTACGGAGCCGCTCTAGGCGCCGTGGCGCATGGCGCACCGCCACCACCACCTAGGCCACCCCCGCACAAAGCCGCACCGGACCAGCACCACGGAGGCGAACCGTACCCACGGGCCATGGGCACCATCATGATCCAAAAGGGACGCCCTCCAACAGGATGTAGAAGGCCATCACTCGCCAAGTCAACTTGGCCACGCACTCGCCACCATCCACCACTGAGTACCTTAGTGGAAGCGAGTCATGCATCACCTTCGACAAGCGTGACCACCCGCCTCAGATACCCCGTCCAGGTCATTGCCCCCTCATACTCGAGGCGCAAATTGGAGGCTTCGACATGAGCCGCGTCTTCATGGATGGCGGAAGCGGCATCAACCTCATATTCACGAGTACCTTGCAAGCAATGATAATCCCTCTAACCTGCCTGGAGGCATCGGACACAACGTGCCACGACATCGTCCCAGGGAAAGCCGTATACCCCCTGGGCAAAATCAACCTCGACGTCATCTTCGGCACTCTGAAGAACTTCCGGCGCGAGCGCATCGACTTTGAGGTCGTCGACTGGCCCTCACAGTACCACTGCATCCTCGGGCGCGTCGCGTTCGCTAGGTTCATGGCAGTACCCCACTACGCCTACCTACAGATGAAAAGGCCAGGTCCCAATGGCGTCATCACGATCAACGGGAGCTTTGAGCGATCTGACAGTTGTGACAGGGAATTCAACAGAATCTCCCAGTCCTTCGGCATGCAGGAGGAACTCACAAGATTGAAAGAGACGACAGACAACAGTCTGCCTCCCCTGAGTAGGCCAAGCTCACCGGATCTCTCCTTCGACTCATCTGTGCACACAAAGAAAGTGCAAGTCCATCCATCGGATCCCGCCAAGACGCCCCTCATCGCCAACAACTTGAGTCCCGCATAGGAACTCGCGCTCGTCGAATTCCTCCGTGAGCACTGGGAAATTTTTGCCTGGTGTCCTGCGGACATGCCAGGAGTTCCCAGGGAATTCGCCAAGCACGCACTCAACGTCAACCCCGACGCAAGGCCAGTCAAGCAAATAATTAGGCGATTGTCTGAGCCACGAGCACAGGCAGTTGGAATGGAGATCAACAGACTCCTTGAGGCCAAGTTCATACGCGAGATCAAGGAAAGCACTTGGCTCGCCAACACGATGCTGGTACCAAAAAAGGACACGGATATCCTGCGGATGTGCGTGGACTTCACTTCTCTGAACAAGCACTTCCCAAAGGATCACTTCCCGCAACCACGGATCGACCAGATCATCGACTCCACTGTGGGATGCGAGCGCCTCTACTTCCTCGACGCCTACTCAGGCTATAATCAAATTCGAATGAAGGAGGAAGATCAAGAGAAAACAGCGTTTACAACGCCCTTTGGTGTGTTCTGCTACAACCAAATGCCCTTCGGGCTAAAAAACGCGGGAGCCACCTACCAGCGGTGCATGCAGGCTTGCCTCAAGGAACAACTGGGTCGCAACATCCAAGTCTATGTCGACGACATAGTAATCAAGACCAAGGAGGAAGCCTCTCTAATCGATGATTTGCGCAAAACCTTCGCCAACCTTGACCGCTACCGGATCAAGCTCAATCCGGACAAATGCACCTTCGGCGTTCCATCTGGGCAGCTACTCGGGTATCTCATCTCCGCGAGGGGATTCGAGGCGAACCCGAAGAAGATAAAAGCCATACTGGCCATGGAGAAGCCGAAGAACATAAGAGGCGTCCAGCAACTGGCCAGACGAATCGTGGCCCTCAGTCGATTTATTAGTCGGATGGGTGGAAAGGCACTGCCCTTCTACCAGCTCTGCAAAACTGAAAAATTCGAGTGGACCAACGAAGCGCAAGAAGCATTCGAAGATCTCAAGCGCCTGCTATCCACTTTGCTAGTGCTGGTGACTCCACGAGAAAGGGAACCACTGTTGCTGTACATCTCCGCCACCAACCAGGTGGTTAGCATAGTGCTCGTCGTCGAGCGAGCTGAGGAAAACAAGGTCCACGGCGTACAACGCCCAGTATACTACCTCAGCGAGGTCCTCACGCCAACAAAACAGCGGTACCCGCACTACCAAAAGCTGGCGTACGGCGTCTTTATGACCGCCCGGTGACTGCGCCACTACTTCCAGGAACACCCAATCGTGGTAGTCAACGACGCCCCGTTGGGACATATCCTCAATAACCCCGACGCCACGGGGCGAGTCACGCTTTGGGGAATAGAGCTGTCTCCATGAGACATCACATACGAAAAGCGCGACGCAATCAAGTCACAAGTTCTCCCTGACTTCCTCGTGCACTAGATGGAGAACCAACTCCCGGACAAGCCAGATATGTCCTACCTTTGGACAATGCAGTTCGATGGGTCCAAGCGGAAAGACAGAGCAGGCGCAGGTGTCATACTGACATCACCTCAGGGGGGACAAACTGAAGTATATTCTGCGAATGCAGTTCACAGCCTCAAAGAACGAGGCTGAATACGAGGCCCTATTGCACGGGATGAGGATGGCAAAATCTTTTGGCGCCAAGAGGCTCATCATATATGGCGACTCCAAGTTGGTCGTCAACCAAACAATGCATGAGTGCGATGCACTGAACGACAACATGATCGCGTACCGCGACCTCTATGACACAATCGAAGGAGACTTTGACGGTTGCGAGCTGCGACACGTAGGTCGCCAAAGCAACGAGGAGGCGGACACACTCGCCAACATAGGCTCTACCTGCGCCCCCATACCACCTGGGGTATTTCTCGAGCGCATCTGCGAACGCTCCATCAAGCCAAAGGCCGCAGAGAAGAAAACAAGCACAGCAACGGACTCGGGGGCTACGCCACCCAATGAGACAATGGCACTCGATAACTTGGAGCTGGACATAGGACTCGAGGGACCAATGAGCGTCATGATGATTAAACAATCCTGGACGCAGCTGTACATCACATACCTCCTCAGCAAGAGGCTACCGGACGATCCGACAGATGCATGGTGATGGCTCAATGCACGGCGCCCAGAAAAATGCTTGATGGCGGTGTTGATGTAGAGCTCGTTGGGAACCCCAAGAGGAAGGTATGATGAGCACATCAGCAAGTTTCCCTCAGTTATGAAAGCAAGGTTTAATCAAACCAGTAGGAGCAAGGAAACACCTCAAAGGTGTTACTAGCTGAGCTTTGGCAGGGCGCACTACCGGTGCTAGTAGCAACATGGAGACCTGCACAACACATCCACAGAACTTTGTCCCCAACTTGCGATGAGGTTGTCAATCTCACCGTGTTTTGCGGAAAACAAAGGATTATACGTATCTAATGGAAAGAAGTGAAAGTTTGCAGAAAGTAAACACAAAGCAGTGAAAGATTGTAGATTGTATGTAAAAGACAAGGACCGAGATCCATAGTTCACTAGAGGTGGCTCTCCTTAGATAGATAACATGCTGGGTGAACAAATTACAGCGGGGCAATTGAAAAACACCGAGAAAGCAATACATGCATATACTAATCATCTTGACTCCTCTGGGACTTGATTGGGCATTACAATATAATACATAGACCGCCATCCAACTACATCTATGACTAATAATCCACCTTCAGGTTATCATCCGAACCCCCTCCAGTATTAAGTTGCAAGCAACAAATTATTGCTTTACGAGCTGCGTGTAAATTAAACAATATGATTGTTCTATGAACAAAGGATTGTTGTTTTCTCCCTAGTAGCAACAGCACATCTAGTACCTTAGAGATTTCTGTCACTTCCCCAGATTACCAAAGGCATGAACCCACTATCGAGCATAAATACTAACTCTTGGAGTTGCTAGCATCTACTTGGCCAAGATAGCTACTAACAACGGAAAGCATGCAAGATCTCAAATAACAAAGACATGATAGAATCAATAATCAATCTGAAATAGCATCTCAATATCCATCGGATCCCCGCAAACACAACATGTATGAATTACAAATAGATGATCTTGATCATGAACGGAGCTCACAAGATCTAAACATGAAAGCACAAAGGAGGAGAAACCAGCCATCTAGCTACTACATGGATCTGTAGTCCAAGGATGAACTACTCACGCATCACACCGGAGGCTTGCATGGTGATGAAGAAGGCCTCCAGGGTGAATTCCCCTCTCCGGCAGGGTGCCGGGAAGATATTCAGATCCCTCCCGATCTAGGGATGGAGATGACAGCGGCTACAGACTCTTTCGTGGATTTTGATCGGGTACTTAGGGTTTTCGTCCAGAGGGCAACTTATAGGCGGAAGGAGAGGCCGAGGGGGTGCCGGGAGCGGCCACACCACCCCCTAGCGCGGGCCAGGCCTGGTCGCGCGGCCAGGTGGTGTGGTGGCTCCCTAGTTCTTCTCCGTCTCGTATTCTGGCACTTGATCACTTCCGGAAAAATAGGCACTTTGGCCTTTGTCCCGGCCAATTCCGAGAATATTCATTTTCTGACTTTCCTGGAACCAAAAACAGCAGAAAACAGGCAGTTGGCACTGTGGCTCTTGTTAATAGGTTAGTCCCAGAAATCATATGAAAAGTACTCGAAAGTTGGAACAAAACACAAGAAAGTGGACAAAACTAAGCATGGAACATCAAAAATTATAGATACATTTGCAATGTATCAACATCCCCAAGCTTAACTCATGCTTGTCCTCGAGTAGGTAAGTGATAAAAAGAAATAATTTTTGAGGTGACATGCACCATCAAAGACTTGATCAATGTATTTGCAAAACATTCAAAGCTGGGATCATAGTACTTCAATCATAACATGAAGGACAAAGTTCGAGCAATAAGCAAAGAAACTATGATGCAACATGAAAAGGCACAACCAAAAGATTCATGAATAACAATGCTTTGCAAGATGTTTGTTTGTTTCACATAAAGAAAATATAGCATAATAGTATTTAGCATGTCCCTCAATAGAGTAGCAAATATAAATGCATAGGACACCTTCAAAGTTCATAAGAGTGACTAGATACAGTAGTTTCAAACAAGCAACATCAAGTTATGCATCAATCAACTAGTCTTGGGACAATGCACATAGAACTAAGAATGGCCACTATGCTCTCAAAGTAGTGCATAAAGATAGAAGGTGGAGACTCAATATACTGGTGGAAGAAAGTCCTTTGTAAAAGGAAGTAGGGATTCAAGTCTCATAAAGAGCTTCCAAAAATTATGGTACTTGATGCTTTCAGCTCTCATTGCCCCTATCATAAGCATCTTTAAGGTGATTAAGGTTAAAGTGACACAACTAAGCGGATATGCTTGACAAGTTATAAACCAAAATCTCATGCCCCTTACATACGAAGGCCGATCCTCATGCTACTCAACTTCAGTCACGAGTAAGCTCTTGTAATTGTAAGTATATGTGTATCATTAAGAACCGCCAACGGGGTACCCCTTGCACATGATACGGGAGCTTTCCCATAACCAAAATGACAAGGCAAGAAGACAATGAGCATCTCAGCGATCTTTTTATTTGCTATTTGCATAGGTTTTTATTGAGGATGCTTCATAGAGTGCTCATTATGGTGATGCTGCAAGTTTCCACCATGATTAGGCATGGCTTAGGCTAGCAGCTCAGGCGTTTCTCTAACACACATACAAACTCCATGATCTTACAAGTTCCACTTTTATTTCACACCATCGGGATCCGTAAGCAAAAGAACATGATATCAACGGAGTACAAAGTACAAGTGCAATGTTGAAAGCATTCCCCATGAAACATGGTTCTGCTAATTTCAACTTATAAACCGCAAGCATATACGCAACAAAGAAGGACCCAATGGTTCAAGTTTATTAGAGGCAATAAACTAAAGTGTGCCATCAAGTTCGTGAGAGCTTTAATCACTAGTTTTCTCATAACAAGTGGAAGGTAAACAAAAGCATGAATGTACTTGGAATAGTATAAGCTAATAGGTAGGTATGGTGGACTCTTTGGAATAACTTGGTTTAGGGGGTTGGATACATGAGTAGAACTCATACTTTGTTGTGGAGGCTAGCAAAAGACTGGGAGCGACAAACTAAGAGAGCAATAATGGCCATAATCATGTAGAGCAATAAAACATCATTGATCAAAGCATAAAGTGATACTAAAAGTTGAAAACTAAAGGATCATAAAGGCTATGGTGACTTGAGATAGTCATAACATGGTGTGAGCATGTGCCAAGTCAACCCAAATAAAGCATCAAAGGACAATACCACTATACTATGCTTTAATATGCTAAAACAACGCATGATTCATCCAAGGCACATTAAGCAATCTCAATTGTTTATAACAAGCCATGCTACAACAAAGAATACTAAGCATAAAGCCAAAACGATATCAAGCATGGCATGACAAAGCATAGGCCACAGTCAAAAACGAGCTCTTTTTACCACAAAAGTATGAACTTTCCTACTCTTTTCCAAACCAAACCAAACTATTTGCAAACCAAAGTATGAAAGAGGGGGTCCAACCAACTTATTCAGAAAACTAAGCAAACCAAGAAAACTAAAAAACAAAACAAAAACGAAAAACAAGATACTCCAAGAACAACACAATTGTGCATGAAACAATAAAAATGAAGCGTTTGGAAGAAACCTGGGATTTTTATTGATGAAGAAGGGGATGCCTTGGGCATACCCAAGCTTTGATGCTTGTACTTTTTGGATATTTCTTGGGGCGACACGCGTGGCATCCCCAAGCTTGAGCTTTAGTCCATCCTTCATCTCATTACTCATTCCTTCCATACACCTAAAATTTTTCCTTCATACAAAACTTCACACAATCTCATTAGCAACATTAGTGCACTTAAGATAAATAAGTCTCAAGGTTCAGTTCTAACACCAAATAAACTTCCATTAGAACACTAGCTACTGTAGCACTTCCCTAAAAAAGCTCAATTCCCCAAAGGAACTCAAGAAGGAACTAACAAGAAGCAAATGCAGAAAAATGGCAGAAATCTGTCAAAACAGACCAGCAGGTAAAGACGAATTGTTTCGAAGACCTTCTATTGCTCAAATCAAAAAGTGTTGAACTAACGAAAGTTAGATAACAACCTGGGTCAGAAGAACAAAACCTTACAGCTCAATCCGACATACAGAGCTCTCTCAGGAATTTTTACGGTGAAGCAAAAAAATCTGTTTTGGGATAGCAACTTTCCCAATCATTCTTCTCTCTCATTAGAGGTTACTCTTGGCACAAAAAGCAAATAAAAAGGATAAGGAAAGGTTATTACAGAGGTAATAACTTCCAAGACTCAACTAAAACTCTTGGGTTATCTCCCAACAAGTACTTTTCTTTAACGCCTTTAAGTTAGGCATAAGAAGCAAAGAAACAATCGGGTGTTCTCAAATGAAGAAGCATTAAGACCAACTTTCTTGCCCTTACCTCTCTTACTTTTATTCTTAACCTTGGAGAAAATATGATTGTTTGGTGGAGAAGAAAGGTGCATGGTCCCCTTTCCCACATCTATTATTGCTCAAAGGAGTTCTAATAGGGACCTTCCATGTGTAATTTGTCCTTTTCCTGCACATTCAATAACAAGATAATCAATAGAAATCGTTTTCCCAAGGATCTTTGTAAACACTCCATCAGCTATTCCAAGAGGTAATATGGTAGTATTATTAGTAAGAGATATTTCTTTTCCTCCTTCAATGAGCCCCCAAGTATTTAGAGATTTATAAATATCTTTGGGCATAAGGCAAAATTCAGACATGATATCATAGCGAGTTTGAAAAGTTTCATTGTTCATCTCAATCTTTACTGTAGGGAACCACTTTGATGGTTCAGAGTTTTTTTGAACATAATCATGATGCTCCCTAAGCGTATTATAGCAATTCTCTACTCTAGTAATGCTAGCCTCAAGAGTGTCCACCCTAGCAAATATTTTTGCGAAAGAAGTATCAGTTTGGCTAGGCAAGTTGTAAGTGAGCATCAATTTCTTTATAGCATTAATAGCATCATCCTCATTAAAATGGAGGAAATCTCCTCCCACAACAGCATCCAAAGCATATCTATAGAAAAGAGCAATTCCAAGGTAAAAACTGCTAAGGAACAAGCTTTGAGTCATTTTAGGCTCAGTTTTTTCATGTAGATCAGAGATTCTAGACCAAGCTTCCTTAAAACTTTCCTCAATTCCTTGTTTAAAAGTAAAAATCATATTCTCGGGTGACATAGTGACTGGAGCAAGGCTAGACATAGTGACAACTTAGGATAGGAACTAATTTTTTTGTGTTTTTCAAATAAGAAAGCAAACAAGTAAAACTAACAAAAATTTTTGTGTTTTTTGAAGAACAAAACAAGCAAACAAAGAAAAAAGAAACTAAGCAAAACAAAAACAACAAAGTAAAGAGATTGGTTATGAGGGACTCCCCTTGTGAAGATGTCCTTGACTCCCCGGCAACAGCGCCAGAAAAATGCTTGATGGCTCAATGCACGGCGCCCAGAAAAATGCTTGATGGCGGTGTTGATGTAGAGCTCGTTGGGAACCCCAAGAGGAAGGTATGATGAGCACAGCAGCAAGTTTCCCTCAGTTATGAAACCAAGGTTTAATCGAACCAGTAGGAGCAAGGAAACACCTCAAAGGTGTTACTAGCTGAGCTTTGGCAGGGCGCACTACCGGTGCTAGTAGCAACGTGGAGACCTGCATAACACAACCACAGAACTTTGTCCCCAACTTGCAATGAGGTTGTCAATCTCACCGTGTTTTGCGGAAAACAAAGGATTAAACGTATCGAATGGAAAGAAGTGAAAGTTTGCAGAAAGTAAACACAAAGCAGTAAAAGATTGTAGATTGTATGCAAAAGACAAGGACCGGGATCCATAGTTCACTAGATGTGGCTCTCCTTAGATAGATAACATGCTGGGTGAACAAATTACAGCGGGGCAATTGAGAAACACCGAGAAAGCAATACATGCATATACTAATCATCTTGACTCCTCTGAGACTTGATTGGGCATTACAACATAATACATAGACCGCCATCCAACTACATCTATGACTAATAATGCACCTTCAGGTTATCATCCGAACCCCCTCCAGTATTAAGTTGCAAGCAACAGATTATAGCTTTACGAACTGCGCGTAAAGTAAACAATACGATTGTTCTATGAACAAAGAATTGGTGTTTTCTCCCTAGTAGCAACAGCACATCTAGTACCTTAGAGATTTCTGTCACTTCCCTAGATTACCAGAGGCATGAACACATTATCGAGCATAAATACTAACTCTTGGAGTTGCTAGCATCTACTTGGCCAAGATAGCTAATAACAACGGAAAGCATGCAAGATCTCAAATAACAAAGACATGATAGAATCAATAATCAATCTAAAATAGCATCTCAATATCTATCGGATCCCCGCAAACACAACATGTATGAATTACAAATAGATGATCTTGATCATGAACGGAGCTCACAAGATCTAAACATGAAAGCACAAAGGAGGAGAAACCAGCCATCTAGCTACTACATGGATCCATAGTCCAAGGATGAACTACTCACGCATCACACCGGAGGCTTGCATGGTGATGAAGAAGGCCTCCAGGGTGAATTCCCCTCTCCGGCAGGGTGCTAGGAAGAGCTTCAGATCCCTCCCGATCTAGGGATGGAGATGACGGCGGCTACAGACTCTTTCGGGGATTTTTGATCGGGTACTTAGGGTTTTTGTCCCGAGGGCAACTTATAGGTGGAAGGAGAGGCCGAGGGTGTACCGGGAGCGGGCACACCACCCCCTGGCGCGGGCCAGGCCTAGCCGCGCAGCCAGGTGGTGTGGTGGCTCCCTGGCCCTTCTCCGTCTCGTATTCTGGCACTTGATCACTTCCAGAAAAATAGGCACTTTGGCTTTTGTCCCATCCAATTCCGAGAATATTCATTTTCTGACTTTCCTGGAACCAAAAACAGCAGAAAACAGGCAGCTGGCAATGTGGCTCTTGTTAATAGGTTAGTCCAAGAAATCATATGAAAAGTACTCCAAAGTTGGAACAAAACACAAGAAAGTGGATAAAACCAAGCATGGAACTTCAAAAATTATAGATACATTTGCAATGTATCACACGGCACATTGCGCGGCGATCCAAGGCATTGGCCATTATCAACGGTGAGCTGTACAAGCGTAGCATCACATGAGGACTCCAACGATGCGTCTCCATGGCCGATGGAAAAGCAGTTCTCCTTGATAGCCATGAAGGGACCTGCGGGCACCACGCCGGCAGTCGCGCCCTCGTCGCCAAAGCTCTACGAGCTGGATTCTACTGGCCTACGGCCATGCGCGACGCCAAGGACATCGTCCAAAAATGCAACGCCTGCTAGCGATTCGCGGACAAGCTGCACGAACCCGGCCCAGAGCTATGGCCAATCCCATTGGCCTGGCCCTTCGCGCAATGGGGGCTCGACATGGTCGGCAAACTTCCAAGGTCCTCACGAGGAGGCTACTTCTACCTCTTAGTCGCAGTCGAAAAATTCACCAAGTGGATTGAGGCCATGCCAGTGACAAACCAATCAGGGCACAACGCAGTCAAGTTCTTCGAGTCCATCGTCTACCGCTTCGGAGTGCCGCACAACATCATCACCGACAACGGGACGAACTTCACATCCAAAGAGTTCCAGGAATTCTGCGAGAACCTGGGAATCAACATCAGCTACGCCTCAGTCGTGCATCCACAGACCAACGGTCAGGTGGAAAAAGCAAACGGGCTCGTCTGCAGTGGCATCAAGAAGCGACTCCTCCGGCCACTCGAACAAGCCTCGGGTTGCTGGCCGGACGAACTGCAATCCGTACTCTGGAGCCTACGTACAACTACAAACAGCGCCACGGGCTATACGCCATTTTTTATGGTGCACGGAGCAGAGGCAGTGCTACCAGCCGAGGTGCGGTACAGGGGCCGCGCGTGGTCGCTTACAGCGAACAAGAGTCATCCCTCGCACTCGAAGACTCTGTCGACCACCTTGACGAAGCAAGGGAAATCGCTACGGAGAGATCAACGATCTACCAACAGAACCTGCGCAACTACCACAGTAGGAGGCTTCGCCCCAGATCCTTCGTCGAAGGTGACCTGGTCCTGCGACTGAAGCAGCAGGGACATCGCAAGCTCGAGTCCCCCTGGGAAGGACCGTACGTGATTACAGAAGTAATCCCAGGTGGCGCCTATCGCCTTCAATATTTAGAGATAGGAGTCGCATACTCCAATCCCTGGAACGTCACACAACTGTGACGCTTCTACCCCTAGTCGCTTTTTACTTTTACATCGCAAATAAGGCTACTGAGCCAAGGCTACTTAGCCACACATTGTACCTCACACTGTTCTTCGAATAAATAAAAGCTAAGTGCCCCAAAACTCTGTGTTCTCCTTTACTTTGTCAATTTATGTACTCGGGGGTTGCGCCACCCTATACACATCTGTTCTACGAACCAAAACGCGATATCCTGAGTAGCTGGTACATCAATCGAACCCCTTAACACAACCTCAACCCAACTGCAACGCACCTGATAGGTTGACAAGGGACTGAGATAAAACATGGCCAGGCTAACGAAAAGGACTCGCATAGTGCAACACACCTAATGCTAACAAAGTTCTTTGTACACATTTGACAATAAATTATCTACAACATCTATATGAACTTTACAACACAAGTACACTTATGTGCAGGATATAAATTAGGCTACTACTGCAGCAGGAGAACGTTGGTTTGTCCCTCAAAGAAGTCGACGATCTCTTCTGCTGGGCGATCCACCGCCTGGTAGTGCGGCACCATATTCTAGGCAGAACCTGCTGGTGGTGCAGGTGGCCCAGACGCAATTGCTGCAACGTCTACGTTAGGCCTGTGCAACCGCACCATTGACAGAGCAGCCTTGGCACTGACCACCAACTGTTGCCTCACGCATTCGCGAACCGCGGACAGATCTTGAAACTTGGCTAGGAGGGCCAACAACCTTGATGGAGTATCATCCAGCGGGAACATTGCCCGATAAATGTTCTTCAAGCATGACTGTGATTTCTTCAGAAAGAGCAGCACTCGCGACGCACGATCCTGCAGGGTCGCCAGTGTAGTCGCACGATCATGATCTACTCAGAAGTATCCACTCTCCTGAAGTTGCTCCTGGGTAAGATCATGCAGGCGAATGGTAATTCTATCCTTCTCCTCCTGCGGATGACGCGCGCTGACAACTACATGAAGTAGCAACAGCAGCATGAGTACAACGTACCACTGCGAGTAACTACAAGGAAAAGATGAGAACCAGCAAACTAACATTTGAATTGGTCACCCAGTTGCGTCACCTCGCCAAGCAAATACTGCTCTCGAGCGGCGGCTTTTTCCGCCTTCGACTTCCATACATCCGTATTACCGCGGAGCACAGGCAACTCACGCTCCAGCTGCTTCACGCGGTCACGCAGTCGCGAAAGCAAGGACAGCTCATCTACCCTGGAGCGTGGCGGTGCCACGGTATCATCAAGAGTTGGCGAGTCCTGGGTTTCCCGCAAAGGATCACTTGATGTACCCTACCACAAGTCAAGATAGAAGCAAATAAGACGACCAAATCAACACAAAGACAAAAAGATCAGATGCATTCAAGACTAGCAAAAGTATCAGCAGATACACTAGCCAGCAGGCATGTTCTTAAACAAAGGACATAAACTAATCAACTATTACAAAGCTAACTAAGGAGCAGTTGGCTTCTTCGACTTCGACGGCTTCGGGGGCTTGATCAAGTCCGTGGCAGTATCAGATGCCCCTGACTTTCCGCCGGCCCCTGACGCTGAAGCTTTCGCCGCCTTCTTGGCACGTCGGAGCTCCTTGGAGTACTTTGGAACAGTATTTATCAGATGATGCCCGTATTTGCCACAGGCAGCCGCGAAGGGAGCGAAGACTACCTGCTGGCCATCGGCGTTAACAGGCATCGCCTTCGACACTGTGGCAGGATCAACCTCGACTCCGTGGGCCTGCACCATGGCAAGCGCTAGCCGCGGATTGAGTTCTTGTAGCTGGAAGGCACACCTCCGGCGAGTGACTCCACCAGCTCATCTATATTATCGATTAGCTCCGCCTTGGGCATCAACTCCTCCCGGAGGCGACTGAGAGCGCCCTTGGCCTTGGAAAGTGTATCCTGGACGGCGGCGCTATGGTCCTCGACTGCCGACAGCGCACCAGCTAGAGCGTCATCATGATGAAGGGCCTGCGAGTCGAAGCTCAAATCGCCAGCATCTGTACATAAATCCACACATGGACCAAAACATCAGCGCCACCGGCAAAAAACATTCGAAGCAGAGAAGAATAACAATATCCACAAGTAAAAGTACCTGAGAGAGCCTTGGCGACTGAGAAAAGCTGTTCTTCGAACAACTTCTCCCTGGCTGCGAAGGAGGCACGCATCTCCTCTTCGTGCCTTCGCGCCTCGTCACGCGACGCGATTGCCTCGTCGCGACCCTTCACAGCCGCGGCAACTGTCTTCTCCAAAGTGGCGGCGTCATGCAATAAGGCATTATGTTCAGCTACACCACAAGCAAAAGTTGATTATCAGTCGACTATATCAAAAGGAGAAGACGAAGAAGAATAAGTGTAGAACACTCACTTTCAACCACGCGGTGACGCGTCTCCAGCATTGCATGCTGGCGGCCCATCGCCATCACTTGTTCTGCCAAGTGCGCGGCTTCCTTCACAAGGAGATGTCGCACAAACAAGGAATCAGTAGAGGCAACAGATAACGTCGACTACAACACTAAAAAGAAGAAAAGCTATACTTACATGGTCCTCCTGTGACTCCGAAGATGTCTGTTGTACCGTCATCCGGGCAACCATTTGATGTTCTCCTGCACGAGGAGAACTGGAAGAGTTGTGCCCGGAGTGGGCCGCCAATGGAGGGGCAGGAGCGCGCTCGACCTCTTTCTTGGCCCTTGAGGTCGCGACTCCTGATTCCTTCAAAAATTGGATGTCGCCAGAAGATGACGACGCCTCTTGACTACAAGACAAAACCCACATTGAGAAAGAGCAAACTCCGGGATAAGCCAACAAGGAGAAAACAGAGAAGAACAAATGAACTAGAAAACTTACCAGTCAAACTTGTCAAAGTCAAATATGGCCTCCATCGACTCCGACGAAGACTCCTTGGGCAATCACATCTTCTTGCGAGAAGATGGTGCCACAGCACTCACAGGAATGGCAGGAATTGGCGACTCTGCACCAACGCCCGTACCTTTCGGAGTCGAAGGAGACAACGCGTCAGAATCCTCGTTGCGCGAATGCTTGCGAGTATCCAGACTATCGGACTCGGGGGCTTCCTCCTCCACATCAGAAGGGACAGTAGACTCAGACTCATCCTCTTCCAAGGCTTCGCGAGGAATAATCCCCTCAGGGAGAGGAGGCATACAAGGCGACACCGCCCAATCCTACGTACAGACAACGAAATTCAGCAAAAAGCAAGTAAGCAACAGAAAAGCAATCGACAAAATAAGCTACTGCCTAGCACAACTATACCTCAGGAGGAGGATTCGAAGCATCAAAGGGAGGAACAACTGGCTCACTGGGAAGCACATCCTTGACGGTGTACTTTGTGACCAGTCGACCCCTCTTGTCCACCTCACTCGCGGACATGCCATCAGCAGACACGCGAGTGGCATCATCAGCGCCAGCCCATTGAAACATGGGGTGGACTCTGGCTTGTAGGGGCTAGACGCGATGGCGCAGCCAAGTGCGGATGAGAGCGTAGCCTCCCTCCTCTTTGCCTATGTGACTCTCGAGGTTGCAGATGCATTGATACAGCACGTCTGTCTCCACGAGCTCGCCAGGCATGACCACGTTCTTCTAGGAGCACATCCTCCTACACGGCATCGCGGGATCGAAGGGCGCGAGTCCAAAGTGCTCACCGTTGGCCTTCTGATCGCGGATGTAGAACCATTTGTCCCTCCACCCTTGGACAGACGCCATGAGCTTGATGTCGAAGTAGGTAGCGGATGGGTCGACATGAATTCCGCAACCACCTACATCATAGACTAAAGAACCAGTGACAGATTGGCGCTTCAATTTGAAGAGGCGCTTAAAGAGGCTGAAGTGTGGCTCGATTCTGAGCCAGCACTCGCAGAGAGTAATGAAACAAGAGATATGGAGGATAGAGTTTGGGTACAGCTGATGGAGCTGGAGCCCATAAAAATAAAGAAGACCCCTAAAGAAGGGGTGAAGAGGCAAGGAGAGACCGCGAATGATGAATGCAAAAAACATCACTCGGAAACCAGTGGGGGGGACAGGAACTATCTCACCGCCGGGGACGCGCATGTCGGCGACTATGGCGGACAATACTCCGTCTTGGCGAAGAAGACGGAGGTCGGACGCCTTGATGATGGAGGGGCGCCACGCACCATTTGTGACGCGGGTCGCCAGGACCTTCTTCTTCCCACCGGCGGCAGTGCTGGCGCCCGCAGCGGCGGAGCCGCCCTTCTTCTTCACCGCGGCAGCGGTGGCCGTAGAATCAGCGGCAACGCCTCCCTTCTTCTTCCTCATTGCGCGACGGCGGTGAGAACGGAGGAAGTAGCTGGGGAAGATACGGAGTTGGTCCAGCGCCACAACGAGAAAGTGCGCAAGGAAACAGAGAGCAACAGCAATGGCGGCGGCAACAAGGATGAATGAGAACAGATGGGAAAATTATCGTCGCAGCGCCGCTACTTAACCCCTGGAAGATGCAATCCAACGGCTCAGAAAAACCCTACTGAACGCGTGGCACACATCGCGTTTGACACGTGGAGAAGGGGAAGTGCGAACCATCCCTCCACTACTCCCATTACGCATGGAAATCGAGGAGACACAGTTAAAATAAAGATTACGCACGCCCAGTCAAATCAAAGTCAGAAAGTGGGACCCACTGCTCATCACGTCCCGTCAAACTCGCTCACGCGGGCAACTGAGGTCATACAAGCTTCAGCACTGACGTCATCAAAGCTACGCAGCGGAAAACATCGACTACTTTAGTCCTTGCTGGAGTCTTCGACTCCACCAAGCACTCGGGGGCTACTCCCATAGGGAGCGCTGGCCGCACCCTACAATTTTTCTTTTCTTGTTGCAGGAACATTGACAATCACAAGCAAACCCAACCACTCGAAACACGGTTCGACTACGGACATGGGTTACTCCCATAGGGAGCGCCGGAAACAAACAAGCAAGCAAAAGACGATAGCAGTCGCAAAAGTTCTTTAGTCCCGGCATGAGTCTTCGACTCAACCAGGCACTCGGGGGCTACTCCCATAGGGAGCGCTGGTCGCGCACCCTATGATTATTTATACAGAAAACTGTGTGTTGATAACATCCGCACTCGAAGCTCATGGCGACACCGCCTCATAATTTTTCCTACAAAGAGACTGCGTCTCCTGGGTCACCCGAATCATCTCCATGATGAGAAAATTCAGATGCCGCGCTTACAGCGTGAAGGTAAGACATGAATAAGGCCTGGCAACACATTTAGCTGCGCACTACCAGAAATGTATCCGTGCCTACAGGTACGATGAACATGCCTTGACGGATGCGTCGAGTGCTCACACCCATATAACTGGAATTCGACTCCTGTAAGACCTCCGCGGCCTGAGTCGAATTACACCAGCACTTTTCCGGATTCGAGTCCAGGAACTCGAGTTCGAGTAGATTGCGTTGTTTCACCCTAAGGTGGTTAACTGATACCGATACTTCGGTTATATCAGGCACGTATATCAACAATCCCTATGACACAAATAAAAGCAGTCGAAATGCACTCGTTCAGGCACTCGAAGACTTCAAAAAGTCCCCAGTTGAATCTGCGATTCCACTAGACACTCAGGGGCTACTGACATGGGTATACCCTACATGTACTCGAGCTTGGTATATACGGTCCAAATACGTACAGACCCCCGGTGTCGCCAAGGCCCAAACTAAAGACTCGAGTAACCTACAGACTCTCGATTGCTTGAAGAACAAGAAGAAGTTAAAGATAGAAAGTTTGAAGAGGAAAAACCCTAACTTGTAACCGACTCGACCTTCTACCCGAGACCTAGCCTATCTATATAAAGGCTAGGAGGGGGCGATGAGGAGGACACACGTAACCCTAGTTTCCACCACCCTCGCTAGATTGCATCTGCGCACCATTGTAATCTTCGATTCCTTCGATAATTCCACGAGCAGACAAGCAGGAGTAGGGACCTCTGCGAGGCCTGAACCTGGGTAAATCTTTGTCCCATGTGTGCTTGTTTGCTAGCCGATAGATGTCTCTAGCGCTCCCTCCTTCTCCAAAACCCAAGTCCATAACAATGGGCATTGATGAGTTAAACCCTCGTCAAGCTTTGAAACCAAAACCATGAACCTTAGAACTTTCCCTCTTACCCTTTATCTACCTCAATCTTCAGATGACTCGTGGAAACCAAGGAGGGAGTAGCTCTTCACAAGACCCAATGCTGCAGATCTTGCAGAATCTCATCATAGACAGAGAAGCAAGCAGGGCAGAACACCAAGATAATCTAGCAGCACTGCAACAGATCGCCCAGATGGCTCTCAACAACCAAGGGCATGGAAATCAGGATCACCATGGATCCAAACTAAAAAAATTCCAGAATACCAATCCCCCAATCTTTAACCAAGCTGAAAACCCACTAGATGCTGATGACTGGTTACAAACAATGGAAAACAACTTAGAAGTTGCAGGAGTTGATGGCAACGAGAAAGTTCTCTTCACCACCCACTACCTGGTAGGAGATGCAAGAGCTTGGTGGACTAGTATCCGTAACATGAACCATGGTCAAGTGATGACATGGGAAGCATTCAAAGTCAAGTTTAGCCGCACCCACGTGCCGCAGGGTCTAGTCACCAGAATGAGAGATGAGTTCCGTGACTTGAAGCAAGGCAGAATGACTGTGGTGGAGTACCGTGATAGATTCTTATCACTTGCCAGATATGCACCTGATGAGATCAACACGGAGGCCAAGAAGAAGGAGAGATTCCTGAACGGACTGCATGATGAGATGAAGATTGTCCTCGTCAACATCCGTTTCCAGGATCTCGAAGAGCTAGTCGACTCTGCCATTCAGAAGGAAGGGAAGATTAATCAGGCAAACGACAACCGCAAATGTCGTATGATGCAGCAATCAGGATCCAGCAGTCACCAGAAGTACCGTCCTAACCCCTCACCAGGATATGCACCAAGGAACAATTGACCCCCAATGTCTCGCCCAAGCTACCCCAACCGTAGCGGAAGCCATGTGAAGTCCGGAGGAAACAATCACAACTCCGGCAATGCCAACAATTTCAACCGTGCACTGATGGCTTAATGCACGGTGCCCAGAAAAATGCTTGATGGCGGTGTTGATGTAGAGCTTGTTGGGAACCCCAAGAGGAAGGTATGATGAGCACAGCAGCAAGTTTCCCTCAGTTAAGAAACCAAGGTTTAATCGAACCAGTAGGAGCAAGGAAACACCCCAAAGGTGTTACTAGCTGAGCTTTGGCCGGGTGCACTACCGGTGATAGTAGGAACGTGGAGACCTGCACAACACAACCAGAGAACTTTGTCCCCAACTTGCGATGAGGTTGTCAATCTCACTGTGTTTTGCGGAAAACAAAGGATTAAACGTATCAAATGGAAAGAAGTAATTGTTTGCAGGAAGTAAACACAAAGCAGTAAAAGATTGTAGATTGTATGTAAAAGACAAGGACCGGGGTCCATAGTTCACTAGAGGTGGCTCTCCTTAGATAGATAACATGTTGGGTGAACAAATTACAGCGGTGCAATTGACAAACATTGAGAAAGCAATACATGCATATAGTAATCCTCTTGACTCCTTTGAGACTTGATTGGGCATTACAACATTATACATAGACCGCCATCCAACTGCACCTATGACTAATAATCCACCTTCAGGTTATCATCCGAACCCCCTTCAGTATTAAGTTGCAAGCAACAGATTATTGCTTTACGAACTGCGTGTAAAGTAAACAATATGATTGTTCTATGAAGAAAGGATTTTGTTTTCTCCCTAGTAGCAACATCACATCTAGTACCTTAGAGATTTCTGTCACTTCCCCAGATTACCAGAGGCATGAACCCACTATCGAGCATAAATACTAACTCTTGGAGTTGATAGCATCTACTTGGCCAAGATAGCTACTAACAACGAAAAGCATGCAAGATCACAAATAACAAAGACATGATAGAATCAATAATCAATCTGAAATAGCATCTCAATATCCATCGGATCCCCGCAAACATAACATGCAGAATTACAAATAGATGATCTTGGTCATGAACGGATCTCACAAGATCTAAACATGAAAGCACAACGGAGGAGAACCAGCCATCTAGCTACTACATGGATCCGTAGTCTAAGGATGAACTACTCACGCATCACACCGGAGGCTTGCATGGTGATGAAGAAGGCCTCCAGGGTGAATTCCCCTCTTCGGCAGGGTGCCGGGAAGAGCTTTAGATCCCTCCCGATCTAGGGATGGAGATGACGGCGGCTACAAACTCTTTCGTGGATTTTTGATCGGGCACTTAGGGTTTACATCCCGAGGGCATCTTATAGGCGGAAGGAGAGGCAGAGTTGGTGCCAGGGGCGGCCACACCACCCCCTGGCGCGGGTTAGGCCTGGCCGCGCGGCCAGGTGGTGTGGTGGCCCCCTGGCCCCTCTCCATCTCGTATTCTGGCACTTGATGACTTCCGAAAAAATAGACACTTTGGCTTTTGTCCAATCCAATTCCTAGAATATTCATTTCCTAACTTTTCTGGAACCAAAAACAGCAGAAAACAGGCAACTAGCACTGTGGCTCTTGTTAATAGGTTAGTCCAAGAAATCATATGAAAAGTACTCCAAAGTTGGAACAAAACACAAGAAAGTGGATAAAACCAAGCATGGAACATCAAAAATTATAGATACATTTGCAATGTATCAACATCCCCAAGCTTAACTCCTGCTCGTCCTTGAGTAGGTAAGTGATAAAAAGAAAGAATAATTTTTGAGGTGACATGCACCAACAAAGACTTGATCAAAGTATTTGCAAAACATTCAAAGCTAGGATCATAGTTCTTCAATCATAACATGAAAGACAAAGTTCTAGCAATAAGCAAAGAAACTATGATGCAACATGACAAGGCACAAACAAAAGATTCATGAATAACAATGCTTTGCAAGACGTTTGTTTGTTTCACATAAAGAAAATATAGCATAATAGTATTTAGCCTCTCCCTCAATAGAGTAGCAAATATAAATGCATAGGACACCCTCAAAGTTCATAAGAGTGACTAGATACAATAGTTTAAAACAAGCAACATCAAGTTATGCATCAATCAACTAGTCTTGGGACAATGCACATAGAACTAAGAATGGCCACTATGCTCTCAAAGTAGGTGCATAAAGATAGAAGGTGGAGACTCAATATAATGGTGGAAGAAATGCCTTTGTAAAAGGAAGTAGGGATTCAAGTCTCATAAAGAGCTTCCAAAAATTATGGTACTTATTAGCTTTCAGCTCTCATTGCCCCTATCATAAGCATCTTTAAGGTGATTAAGGTTAAAGTGACACAACTAAGAGGATATGATTGACAAGTTATAAACCGAAATCTCATGCCCCTTACTTACGAAGACTGATCCTCATGCTACTCAACTTCAGTCACGAGTAAGCTCTTGTCATTGTAAGTACATGTGTATCATTAAGAACCGCCAACGGGGTACCCCTTACACATGATACGTGAGCTTTCCCATAACCAAAATAACAAGGCAAGCAGACAATGAGCATCTTAGCGATCTTTTTATTTGCTATTTGCATAGGTTTTTATTGAGGATGCTTCATAGAGTGCTCATTATGGTAGTGCTGCAAGTTTCCACCATGATTAGGCATGGCTTAGGCTAGCGGCCCAGGCGTTTCTCTAACACACATACAAACTCCATGATCTTACAAGTTCCACTTTTATTTCACACCGCCGGGATCCGTAAGCAAAAGAACATGATATCAACGGGGTACAAAGTACAAGTGCAATGTTGAAAGCGTTCCCCATGAAACATGGTTCTGCTAATGTTAACTTATAAAGCGCAAGCATATACGCAAGAAAGAAGGACCCAATGGTTCAAGTTTATTAGATGCAAAAAAGTAAAGTGTGCCATCAAGTTTGGGAGAGCTTTAATCACTAGTTTTCTCATAACAAGTTTAATTTGGAAGGTAAACAAAAGCATGAATATACTAGGAATAGCATAAACTAGTAGGTAGGTATGGTGGACTCTTTGGAATAACTTGGTTTAGGGAGTTGGATGCATGAGTGGAACTCATACTTGGTTGTGGAAGCTAGCAAAAGACTGGGAGCGACAAACTAAGAGAGCAATAATGGCCATAATCATGCAGAGCGACAAACATCATTGATCAAAGCATAAAGTGATACTACAAGTTGAAAACTAAAGGATCATAAAGGCTATGGTGACTTGAGATAGTCATAACATGGTGTGAGCATGCGCCAAGTCAACCCAAATAAAGCATCAAAGGAGAATACCACTATACTATGCTTTAATATGCTAAAACAACGCATGATTCATCCAAGGCACATTAAGAAATCTTAATTGTTTATAACAAGTCATGCTACAGCAAAGAATACTAAGCATAAATCCAAAACAATATCAAACATGGCATGAGAGAGCATAGGCCACAGTAAAAAACGAGCTCTTTTTACCACATCGGCATGAACTTTCCTACTCTTTTCCAAACCAAACCAATCTATTTGCAAACCAATGTATGAAAGAGGAGGTCCAACCAATTTATTCAGAAAACTAAGAACCAAGAAAACTAAAAACCAAAATGAAAACGAAAAAGAAGACGCTCCATGAAAAACACAACTGTGCATGAAACAATAAAAATGAAGCGTTTGGAAGAAACCTGGGATTTTTATTGATGAAGAAGGGGATGCCTTGGGCATCCCCAAGCTTTGACGCTTGTACTTCTTGGATGTTTCTTGGGGTTACACGCGTGGCATCCCCAAGCTTGAGCTTTATTCCATCCTTCATCTCATTACTCATTCCTTCCATACACCTGAAAATTTTCCTTCATACAAAACTTCACACGATCTCATTATCAATATTAGTGCACTCAAGATAAATAAGTCTCAAGGTTCAGTTCTAACACCAAATAAACTTCCATTAGAACACTAGATACTGTAGCACTGCCCTGAAAAAGCTCAATTCCCCAAAATAACTCAAAAAGGAACCAACAAGAAGCAAATGCAGAAAATGGCAGAAATCTGTCAAAAAAGACCAGCAGGTAAAGACGAATTTTTTGGAAGACCTTCTATTGCTCAAATCAAAAAAGTGTTGAACTAACGAAAGTTAGATAACAACCTGGGGCAGAAGCACAAAAATTCACGCCTCAAAAAGACGTTCAGATATTTTACACGAATATTTACGGTGAAGCATAGAAATCTGTTTCGGGACAGCAACTTTCCCAATCATTACTTCTCTCTCATTAGAAGTTACTATTGGCACAAAAAGCAAATAAAAAGGATAAGGAGAGGTTATTACAGAGGTAATAACTTCCTAGACTCATTTAAAACTTTTGGGTTATCTCCTAATAAGTACTTTTCTTTAACGCCTTTAAGTTAGGCATAAGAAGCAAGAAAAATAATCAAGTGTTCTCAAATGAAGAAGCATTAAGATCAACACTAGAAATATTTTCAACAAGGCAAGGTATATCATCCAAATAAGTTCTAGAGGTTCCTCTCTCAATTCTCTTAGGTTCACTATTCTCATCAAAAGGGTTTGCAGGAACAATCCAATCAAGATTCTTTTCTATGGCATCATGTATCGCTACTAGTTTAAAGGGTGTTGGTATCTTAGGTTCCTCCCCCTTAGGTTCGGTTTTGTTCATCTTTTCTCGTGTACCAACAACATCTACACATGAGCCTAGCATATTGAAACGTTCAAAGACTTTCCTAGCTTCCTTGGCAACATCATAGAACTCCTTAAACAAAGTTTCTAGAATAAAATCCCTATTTTCAGGGTCTTCAATTTCTTTAATCTTAAGAAACATTACTTGCATTAAGGGGTTGAGGTTAACAAACCTAGCTTCTAACATGTGAATTAAAGAAGCTGCAACAATCTCATAGTTTGGAGCAAGTCCTGCAAGAGATCTATCCTCAGTATCTTCATGTTTGCTAACATGATTAAACAATTCTTCAATATTATCTTTCCCAATTATAGAACCACTACCAATTGAAAGATCTTTCAGAGTGAATTTGGGGATCAACATGGTGAGCTAAGGAAGGGGTGACAACTAAAGGAAACTTAATTTTTTTGTGTTTTTGGTAAAGAAAGCAAACTAGTAAGACTAATTTTTTTGTGTTTTTTGAATAACAAAACAAGAAAACAAAGCAAAAAAGAAAAATAAGCAAAACAAAAATAACAAATTAAAGAGATTGGTTATGAGGGACTCCCCTTGTGAAGATGTCCTTGACTCCCCGGCAGCGGCGCCAAAAAAATGCTTGATGGCTCAATGCACGGCACCCAAAAAAATGCTTGATGGCGGTGTTGATGTAGAGCTCGTTGGGAACCCCAAGAGGAAGGTATGATGAGCACAGTAGCAAGTTTCCCTCAGTTAAGAAACCAAGGTTTAATCGAACAAGTAGGAGCAAGGAAACACCCCAAAGGTGTTACTAGCTAAGCTTTGGCAGGGCGCACTACCGGTGCTAGTAGCAACGTGGAGACCTGCACAACACAACCATAGAACTTTGTCCCCAACTTGTGATGAGGTTGTCAATCTCACCGTGTTTTGTGGAAAACAAAGGATTAAATGTATCAAATGGAAAGAAGTAATTGTTTGCAAGAAGTAAACACAAAGTAGTAAAAGATTGTAGATTGTATGTAAAAGACAAGGACTGGGATCCATAGTTCACTAGAGGTGGCTCTCCTTAGATAGATAACATGCTGGGTGAACAAATTACAGCGGGGCAATTGACAAACATCGAGAAAGCAATACATGCATATACTAATCATCTTGACTCCTTTGAGACTTGATTGGGCATTACAACATTATACATAGACCGCAGTCCAACTGCATCTATGACTAATAATCCACCTTCAAGTTATCATCCGAACCCCCTCCAGTATTAAGTTGCAAGCAAAATATTATTGCTTTACGAACTGCGTGTAAAGTAAACAATATGATTGTTCTATGAACAAATGATTGTTGTTTTCTCCCTAGTAGCAACATCACATCTAGTACCTTAGAGATTTCTGTCACTTCCCTAGATTACCAGAGGCATGAACCCACTATCGAGCATAAATACTAACTCTTGGAGTTGCTAGCATCTACTTGGCCAAGATAGCTACTAACAACGGAAAGCATGCAAGATCTCAAATAACAAAGACATGATAGCATCAACAATCAATCTGAAATAGCATCTCAATATCCATCGGATCCCCACAAACACAACATGTATGAATTACAAATAGATGATCTTGATCATGAACGGAGCTCACAAGATCTAAACATGAAAGCACAAAGGAGGAGAACCGGCCATCTAGCTACTACATGGATCCGTAGTCCAAGGATGAACTACTCACGCATCACACCGGAGGCTTGCATGGTGATGAAGAAGGCCTCCAGGGTGAATTCCCCTCTCCGGCAGGGTGCCGGGAAGAGCTTCAGATCCCTCCCAATCTAGGGACGGAGATGACGGCGGCTACATACTCTTTCGTGGATTTTTGATCGGGCACTTAGGGTTTATGTCCCGAGGGAATCTTATAGGCGGAAGGAGAGGCCGAGGGGGTGCCAGGGGCGGCCACACCACCCCTTGGCATGGTCCAGGCCTAGCCGCGCGGCCAGGTGGTGTGGTGGCCCCTGGCCCCTCTCTGTCTCGTATTCTGGCACTTGATGACTTCCGGAAAATAGGCACTCTGGCTTTTGTCCCGTCCAATTCCAAGAATATTCATTTTCTGACTTTCCTGGAACCAAAAACAGCAGAAAATAGGCAGGTGGCACTGTGGCTCTTATTAATAGGTTAGTCCAAGAAATCATATGAAAAGTACTCCAAAGTTGGAACAAAACACAAGAAAGTGGATAAAACCAAGCATGGAACATGAAAAATTATAGATACATTTGCAATGTATCATGAACCTCCCAAGAACAACAACAACAACAACACTGCACCCAGAACTGGCAGCAATGCTGTGCCCGTCGCAGCAAAAGACAAGTCCCAGATCACTTGTTTCGAGTGTGGACTGAAGGGTCACTATTCCAATGAGTGTCCCAAGAAGACTGCCACCAATGCCAATGTGAATGCCCTAGCTCAACAGCAGCGTTGTTTTCAACTAGGGAGAAGATTTGCCCCAGGGAACCCTCACAACCGCAATGGTCATCTCTTCCACATGTGGGCCGAGGAGCCCAGGAAGCGCTAGATATAGTGCTGGGTATGTTTTCTGTCAACTCAGTTTTAGCAAGGGTATTGTTTGATTTGGGAGCATTGCATTCATTTGTCACCGAAGAATTTGCATGCACTAGTAAGATTCACCCAACCAACTTGAAGCATGTCATGATAGTTCAAATCCCCGGTTCAACAGCCAAAGCTATAAAAAATTGCAAAGCTGTGCCCATCAAAATACATGGGATAGATTTTTATGCCAACCTAATAGTACTCAGAACCAAAGGATTGGAAGTAGTACTAGGTATGGACTGGATGTCAAGGCATAAAGGACTGATATACTGTGCTAAGAAAGCCATCACCATGACTAGTAGCTCTGGAGTAACAGTAGAGCATATCTCTAAAACCTTACCTCGCCAATTCAAGTGCAACAAGAGCCTAGCCCTACCCACCATAGACCAAGTCAGAGTAGTCTGTGAATACCCCGACGTATTCCTAGATGAATTGCCAGGTATGCCAACGGATAGAGATATTGAGTTCATTATCGAACTAATCCCCGGAACCGAACCCATAGCCCAGAGACCCTATAGCATGAACCCCTCAGAGTTAGTGGAACTGAAGAAGCAGTTGGATGCCATGTTAGCAAAAGGCTTGATTCAACCAAGCGCATCGCCATGGAGATCACCAGTGTTATTCGTCGACAAGAAAGATGGAGGCAACTGTTTTTACACATATTATAGAAAGTTGAATGACGTCACCATCAAGAACAAGTACCCCTTGCCAAAGATAGAGGATCTATTTGATCAGTTGACTAGAGCCCAGGTATTCTCAAAGATTGATCTTAGGACTGGTTATCACCAACTTAAGATTCGTGCAACGGATATTCCAAAGACCGCCTTTACTACTCGCTATGGTTTATACGAGTATACGGTTATGTGTTTTGGATTAACCAATGCCCTGCTTATTTCATGAATCTCATGAATAAGATCTTTATGAATTTCCTAGATAAGTTTGTAGTTGTGTTTATCGACGACATCCTTATCTACTCCAAGTTAGAAGAAGAGCATGAGCAACATCTAAGAATCATCCTAGAAACCCTGAGAGAGCATCAGTTATATGCCAAGTTCAGCAAGTGTGAGTTTTGGCTAAAAGAAGTAGGATTCCTAGGACATATTGTGTCTTCCGGAGGAGTCTCTATTGATCCCGCCAAGATCAAAGATGTCGAAGAATGGGAAGCCCCAACCACTCAAACCCAAGTCCGTGCATTTCTCGGATTAGCGGGATACTACCGCAAGTTCGTAGATGGATTTTCGAGCATAGCAAGACCCATGACCCAATTGTTGAAGAAAGACAAGAAGTTTGAATGGACCGACAAATGTGAAGCTAGTTTTCAAGAACTAAAGAAGAGATTGATATCAGCCCCAATATTGATCATGCCAGACATCAAGAAGTTGTTTGATGTATATTGTGATGCATCCAAGATTGTTCTAGGATGTGTATTGATGCAAGAAGGCAAAGTTATCGCGTATCTCTCTCGACAACTGAAGCAGCATGAGCAGAACTATCCGACCCATGATCTTGAATTAGCAGTCGTAGTTTTGGCATTGAAGACATGGCGTCATTATCTGATGGGTAATCGCTGTGAGATTTACTCAGATCACAAAAGCTTGAAGTATATTTTCACTCAGAAGGAACTGAATATGAGGCAAAGGAGATGTATAGAGTTAATCAAGGATTATGACCTTGACATTCACTATCACCCTGGCAAAGCCAATGTGGTATCGGATTCTCTTAGCAGATTGCCGTGTAGGCTAAACACCATGATCAAGGAGAAGCAGCCAAGTTTGTATGAGGAGTTGGAGCAATTCAGAACTGAATTAGTTAGCAAAGGATTCTTAGCTTGCATTGAACTTCAGCCCACTTTGACTAGCCAAATCAAGGAAGCCCAGAAAGGAAATGAAAGTATCAACGGCATCAAACGTCGTATTGGTACAAGAAAGGTACATGGATTCACTGAAGACGAAGAAGGAGTGATGTGGTACATAGGACGTATCTGTGTGCCAGCAGATTTGGAGCTGAAGCAGGTTATCATGCAGGAAGCTCATGATACTCTTTATTCTATCACCCCGAAGGAACGAAGATGTATCAAGATTTGAAGGAGCAATTTTGGTGGCACAAGATGAAGAGAGAAATTGGAAGCTACATCGCCAAATGTGACATTTGTCAAAGAGTCAAAGCAGAGCATCAGAGACCTGTAGGACTATTGCAACCATTGCAGATTCCAGAATGGAAATGGGATTCCGTTGGAATGGACTTCATCACCGGCTTGCCTACTTCCAGTAAGGGGAAATGACTCAATCTGGGTCATAGTTGATAGACTGTCCAAGGTAGCTCACTTCATACCTGTCAAGACAACCTACCAGAGTTCGAAGCTAGCAGAACTATATATTGCTAGGATTGTTAGTCTGCATGGAATCCCCAAGACCATAGTATCAGATCGAGGAACCTAGTTTACCTCGAGATTTTGGCAGAAAGTTCAGGAAGGATTAGGAACCAAGTTGAACTTCAGCACCGCTTATCACCCGCAAACTGATGGACAGACTGAGAGAGTCAACCAGATCCTAGAGGATATGTTAAGAGCTTGTGTGTTAGAATATGGATCAAAATGGGAAGACTGCCTGCCTTTCGTAGAATTCTCATCTTTTCGTTCAATTACAAAACCATACATGGGATCGGTTTCAGTTTTGTCTGCTGTTTATTCGCGTCCGTCGAAGTAGTGTGGTTGGATACCAAAAGGCCGACCTTGTCTCCGGGTTCAACAATCTGGCATCGCGTCCCTGTTACCCGGCAAGCGTTTGATGCTGGAGGTCTGCCTACTCATGAAAAGACACGCATAAACCTTTCATACTGCTAACTGATCCATTTAATAACATGTATTTTATTTCAACATCTACTAATCGCACTCTTTACAAATGTTCAACATATTTCATAAATACACCTTACTACAGTTGTACCTTTTTCCCCTTCTCAGCAAAATGATCTGGTGTCTTTCTCGCCACTCGACGCGCTCGGGGACTCGGCGCGCTCCTGATAGCGTCACTCGCCGGGCGCCCGACTTCGCCACTCGCCATGCTCGGGGACTCGGCGCGCCCTCGACAGCGCCACTCGCCGGTTGCCCGACCTCGCCACTCGCTGCACTCGGGGACTTGGCGCTACAGACAGCGCCAGTCGCCGGTCGCCCGACCTCGCCACTCGCCGCGCTCGGGGACTCGGCGCGCTCCCGACAGCGCCGCTCGCCATTCGCCCGACTTCGCCACTCGCCGTGCTCGGGGACTCGGCGCGCTCCCGACAGCGCCACTCGGCGTGCTCCCGACCTCGCCACTCGCTGCACTCGGGGACTTGGCGCGCTACAGACAGCGCCAGTCACCGGTCGCCTGACCTTGCCACTCGCCGCACTCGGGGACTTGGTGCGCTACGGACAGCGGCACTCACCGGTCGCCCAACTTCGCCACTCGCCGCGCTCAGGGACTCGGCGTGCTCCCGATAGCGCCACTCGCCAGTCGCCCGACCTCGCCACTCGCCGCACTCGGGGACTTGGCGCGCTACGGACAGCGACACTCGTCGGTCGCCCGACCCTCTGCTTGCCGCGCTCTCGACAGCGCCACTCGCCGGTCGCCCGACCTCGCCACTCACTGCACTCGGGGACTTGGCACGCTACAGACAGCGCCAGTCGTTGGTCGCCTAACCTCGCCACTCGCCGCGCTTGGGGACTCGATGCGCTCCAGACAGCGCCACTCGCCGGTCGCCCGACCTCGCCACTCGCCGTGCTCCAGACAGCGCCACTCGCCAGTCGCCCGAGCTCGCCACTCACCGCACTCGGGGACTCAGCACGCTCCACGGCCGGGGACTTGCCGCAATTGGCGGCTTCACCGACTACCTGCACCTTTCGCCAACTGGCCCTCACCGACTGGCTCTCGATGACTGGTTCTCACCGACTAGCTCACGCCGATCGCCTCCCGCTTAACGGTTCTTTCCTCTATTCAGGAGCTCGTCGCCGATTCGCCACAATCCATCGCCAAGACTCTCTGCACCCTGCCTCAAGCTTGTGTCGAATCCACGACGCGCTCGGGGACTACTGATGAGGGAATACCAATCGAGGTATACCCATGAAGCGGAGTCGCTAGCTGGAGCGAGCCGACTGAAGCCAAGCCAGAGTGGATCAACTCGCCGAATACGGCAACTGGCGCGTACTGGACCCAAACGCCACGCCAACTGAAGGCCCAACACTGTGACTCCAATACAAAGCCCATTAGCACATGTAAAACCTAACTGGCTGCATATATAAAGCCACCAGGGGCACCCCTTTGGGGGACATCTCTCACGGGATATTAGATCTCAGTCTCCCCCTCCGCCTCCGGCGGCTCCATGTAAACCAATCTATGATCATATACTGGATTGACAGCAGGACGTAGCGATCCTCCATCAAGGGGACGTGAACCTGGGTACATCGTGTGCCTATCTCGCTCCCGGATTCTCCTACGTCACCTTGCGCTTTCCTCTACGTAAGCTACCCTGTAGCATATGCCGTGGCCAATACCACGACAGGCACCATTTGAATTCCTATACGGAAGAAAGTGTTGTACCCCTTTGAATTGGTCGCAAGTAGGAGAGAGTCAGATATTTGGACCCGACATTCTCCGAGAAGCCGAAGAGAAGGTTCACAAAGTCCGTGAGCACCTCAAACCCGCCCAATCCAGACAAAAGAGTTATGCTGACAAGAGAAGGAGAGACCTGACTTTCAATGTCGGAGATTTTGTGTATCTCAAGGTTTCACCATTGAAAGGAACCCAACGCTTTAGTCTGAAAGGAAAGTTAGCCCCTAGATATATCGGGCCCTTCAAGATTCTGAACCGTCGAGGAGAAGTATCGTATCAACTAGAACTGCCTGAAGAGATGTCATCCATCCACAATGTGTTCCATATCTCGTTACTTTGCAAATGCCTGGAAGTGCCGGAGAAGACTGAAGTTTTCAAGAACATCGATCACAGAGCTGTGGATATCAACAATGACCTGACATATCGTGAAGTGCCCATCCATATCTTAGAGGAAGCTTACAGAACCACCAGGACTAGGAGTATCAAGTTTCTCAAGATTCAATGGAGCAACCATACTGAAGAGGAAGCCACTTGGGAGCGAGAAGATTACATTAGGACAGAGTTCCTAGATCTCTTCAGTTCCTAGTTTTCTTTGTAAATCTCGGGACAAGATTTTGTTTAAGGGGGAAGGTTTGTAACACCCCAAAACTTTAATCCAAGGTTATTAAGATCCAAATCATCAAAAATTAGGGTTAACAAAAACTTTTTTATTTAAAGTTATCAAAGCATTCATATGTGTGTGCATTTAAAATAGGAGTTGTTTGAATTGCCATGATTAAATGATCCATTGATTGTAAAATGATTCTTAGGTGAAATAAACATCATCTGGATCATTCCCAAACAAATACCAAAGAAAAACAAGTCAAAATGAATAAAAGAGGCAAATGGTCATTTGTGCAAAATTAACTGCCATGCCTACTTTGGCTATTCCTAGAACTCAAAACCTAACAGAAACAATTGTGGATCTTTGCACCCCTTGCTAGTACATATAATGATGTACCAAGGCCCACTTTGTGATCTGCCAAAAACATTCAAACACTAATTTTAAAAGACATTTGAAAATTGAATCTAGTTCATATGGGAAGATCCCACTATTTCAAAAACCACTCAAATGAGCTCAATTTTCAAAACCCAAGCACCCACAGAGTCTCAAGCTTATGCCTAGCACACCCACCAAAAATATTTTCAAAATTCAAAAGTATTTTTCTTGCGGCCATTTTCACAAACACTTGGCAGGCAGAGATTACCCCTAGTATCTAGCTCACTATTTTCAACAGGGTTTTGCACCCAATTGTCCTCAAAACACTCCCTCTGTCTCCAAATGATCTAACTAGGCCATTTACACCCCATCCCCTACCCCTAGCAGCAATGACATGCCATGCCGAGCACATGCTTGCTAGCTGACCATGCCATCGCCGCAGTAAACCACCCCTCTCCCTCTCACCATGTCTAGTAGCTAGCACAGACCTCACCGCCACTCTCTGTCCCCTCCTCGAGCACAGCCGAGCCGTGGACCACCCGCAGCGCGCCGCGCACTGAGTGTCTGAGCTATGCCAAGCACGCGCTAGAGCACCGCGCCCGACACGCGTGTACACGCCGCCCCTCGACCGCAGCCCGTGCCCACCACGTCGCCACGACCCTAGGAACACCGCAGACATGCTCGTTCGCCGCCCCTTGCACCACAGCCACCGCAAGCCGTTGAGATCGTCGCCTCTGCCGCTTAGAGCGTGCGCACCGCCCGACCAAACGCCACCGTCCCTAAGCCCGCATTTAAGCCATAGCGCACCGCCAGGAGACCAGCCACCGTCCCCTACCTCGAGCCACGCCGCTAGCATGCTGTGTAGCCCTCGTCGGAGCCGCTCGCCCATGCCTCTCGGTCGCATCATCGAGCTATAAATAGAGGCCTTCCCCAGCCATTTTCTGCACACCACTCACCTCCCCCCTTGCCACTGCTCAGTTCCCACTTCTCCCCAGATCCGCTCAAGCTCGTAGTCACCGGAATTTCACCGGAGCAGGCCACCTCTGGAGGAGAAGGGTCCCGCTAATTGTGACCACCCCCGGAGCTGCCTCGACCACCCCTGAGTTCGCCGTCATCAACCAGTTCGTTTGCCCCCATCGCCGTCCTTGCTGGAGCCCTGGTACGCCCCCTGAGCACCCCCACCGAGCCGCTAGGGTTAAACCTCGTCGGCGACATGTCCGTCATCGACGACGAGCCCCAGGCGTCGATCCTAGTTCTAATCTAACGGCCCACATCGCCCCATACCGCTTCGCGTGTTATGAGCCGCTGACTGGTGGACCCCCCTTGTCAGCTGTGCCCCTTGCCGCAGAGTGTCACTAGGCCGGCCCGTTAGCTTTCCCACGCGACCCATTTAATTCAAATTAGGATTTTTATTTTTAGTTTGAACTTAGTTATGTTCTCTAGTTTGAAAATCAATTTAGAGAGATTTACAAATCCAAATGGAGTGATTCCAATTTTGTTGGAAAGCTACTGAAAATATCTACCCAAGCCCGTTGGATTTAATTCAATTAGAGTTAGAGATATCTCCTAGTAAAAATAACAAAACAAAATCATTTGCACATTGCAACATTTTTATAAAATAACCCATGATAGCTTTTGAGTTGATTCCAACTCTCAAAAATCACATTTCACCATACCTATCTAAATATGTAATAATATTAGGATTTACATGCAGTGAATTTGTACTAGTACCAAAATAATGCTATATAGGCATTTCTAGTCACTTTAAATCATTAAATAATGAACTTAAACCAAAGTATTTGTGATCCAACCCTTAAATCACATTCCCACTTGTTAGAATATGTGGTGATGACATGTGTCCACATGATCCCATATTTGAAGGGGTGAATATTAAATCTTAGTTAAATTTCAATGAGTAGAAATTACTTTTCTAAAATAAAAAGAATGAAACTAGTTAATAAAACTTGTGATGCTTGTGATGATAATAGATCATAAAATGTGTGCCTTAGAGTGCTAATTAGACTAGTTAAGTATTGTTTGGTGATTGTGTACTCCGTATGTATTTATAGACGATAGTACCGACCAAGATTTCGAGGAGGAGGAGTTCTACCAAGAAGAAGAGGAAGAAAACTTCAACCACTGCACCAACCAAGGCAAGCTATTATTGGCAAGCTAACACTTGCAAGTCTTATACTAGCAATCCACCATTAACAAATTAAGTTAGAAGATTGGGCAAAGATGCTTTAGGCATGCTTTGGTTATACCACTTTGACTAGTATTTACCCCAAGTATTATTTTCAAGCTTTACTTCCTTTACTTTACCCAAAGTTCTTTACTTGTTTTGAAGGTAGCATAAAGAGTATAAAACTTGGCCTATTTATAAAACTTTAGATGTCATTCTATGGCATGAGATTGATCCCATCTTTCCACCTTAGTGAACACTCTTAACTTAGTAGTATAGCGTAGATAAAAACTTGAGTCACTATAGATGGGAGCACTTGGTGAAAATGAATTATGAAAACCTTGGAATGATGAGTCATTATATTGATATGTTTTGACATGTGTTGAGAAACACAAATGGTTTATGATGGTGAAAATGTTGAGGCATGAGCCTTAACCCTTTTATAAAACTGATGGTTGGATTCGGATGCGATACCATTCCAAATTTACTGTACAACCACAATGCCTGAATTGGGTAAGGCTTAGCCGAAAGTTTATATGCATTAGTATTAGTTCCCTCGCGGGAAAGGTCTGAGCTGAGGCTGCCTCTCAATGTTGTCCACCTATGCAGTGCCTAAGATGACATATGGTCATGGTTGGGAGGCCATGCTCATAGGAGAGGTGCTTATACTAGGGTGTGTAAAGGAAAGGTTCTGTTTGATTATCTGCATACTAAGTATGATGATTTAGGGTTATCCCTGACAGATGTATCGAATCTTGTGGTGAAAGTGTACCACTTCTGCAGAGTGTCAAACTATTCGAATAGCCGCGTCTGCGGTTATGGACAGTTTGAATGGCCATACTGTTTCGTTGTCAGATGTTTTCAAAATACCTTATGAAAGGAATGATGAATCTTGACTTGACCACAACAGGGTTGTGTTTATGACACTAGCTTCCCAACTTAAGTGATTCTAGATCTTTATTTTATCTTTCTTTGCTTCTAAACTCAGCTTAGGTTTCAAACTTAACTTTATAGTTAAACTTAGATTTAGCACTTTAACTTAGAACTATACTACTTGTTAGTGGTAGTTTGTGAGTACTTAAAGAGTACTCATGGCTTTTGTCCCTGGCTATTCTCATGGCCAGACTATGAAGGAGCTACCAAGATGATGGCCAGCAGGACGGCTATGATAACTAGGACTATCTGCCTTCGTCAGCATTGCTTGTGCCCCTGAAGATGGACCCCATAGCTACGCTTATCTTTTATTCCGCTGCTTGTTGTATTAAGACTGGATCATGAGATCCTTAGTTGTGTAAGACCTTATGTATGGTTTGTAATGGATGATGTACTGTCATATCCAATCCATTATGTCTCGCAAAAATGGTAATCCTGGGAATGCGATGAATGACATAACATGCATCTAGGATTAAAAATCCAGGTGCTGACATTTCTTTTGCTTAGTTTTCTTAAATAAATTGGTTGGACACCCGCATTCATATATTAGTTTTCAAATAAGTTGATTTGGATTGGAAAAGAGTAGGAAAGTTCATGCTTATAAGTGGTATAAAAGGAGTTTTGTTTTGAGTGTGGCCTAGACTTTATCATGTCATGTTTGATATTGCTTTGTATGCTTAGTAATTATTGCTATAGCATGAATTTTTCCAAACAATTGAGATTGCTTAATATGCCTTGAAAGAATCATGCGTTGTTTTAGCATACAAAAGCATAATATTGTGGTATTCTCCTTTGATGCTTTATTTGGGTTGACTTCGCGCATGCTCACACCATGTTAAGACTATACCAGTCACCATAGCCTCTATGATCATTTAGTTTTCGACTTGTAATATCGCTTTATGCTTTAATTAATAATGTTTTGTCGCTTTGCATGATTATGGCCATTATTTCTCTCTTAGTTGGTCGCTCCCAGTCTTTTGCTAGCCTCCACATGTACCAAGTATGAGTTCCACTCATGCATCCAACTCCAAATAAAACTAAGTTATTCCAAAGAGTCCACCATACCTACCTATTATCATTATTGCTATTCCAAGTATATTCATGTTTTTATCTACCTTCCGAATTAAACTTGTTATGTGAAAATTAGTGATTAAAGCTCTCACAAACTTGATGGCACACTTTACTTTCTTGCACTTAATAAACTTGAACCATTGTGCCCTTCTATGTTGCGTATATGCTTGTGCTTTGTAAGTTGTGAATTAGCAGAACCATGTTACCATGGGGAATGCTTTCAACATTGCACATTATTTAGTTGATATCATGTTCTTTTGCTTATGGATCCCGGTGGTGTGAAATAAAACGGGAGCTTGTAAGCCGATGGAGTTTGTATATGTGTTAGAGAAATGCCTGGGCGGCTAGCCTAAGCCATGCCTAATCATGGTGGAAACTTGCAGCATAACCATAGTGAGCAATCTATGAAGCATCCTCAATAAAAACCTATGCAAATAGCAAATAAAAAGATCGCTGAGATGCTCATTGTCAGTTGCCTTGTCATTTTGATATGGGATAGCTCCTTTATCATGGGGCAAGGGGTACCCCGTTGGCGGTTCTCTATGATACATATGTACTTACAATGACAAGAACTTACTCGTGACTAAAGTTGAGTAGCATGAGGTTCGGTACTCATAAGCAAGGGGCATGAGATTTTCAACTTATAACTTGTCAACAATATCCTCATATTTGTTCACTTTAACCTTAATCACCTAAAGATGCTTATGATAGGAGCAATGAGAGATGAAAGCTAATAAGTACCATAATTTTTGGAAGCTCTTTATGAAACTTGAATCCCTGTTTCCTTCTATGAAGGGCCTTTCTTTTTTACTTTTATGTTGAGTCTCCATCTTCTATCTTTATGCACCAATTGAGAGAGCATAGTGGTCATTCTTAGTTTAATGTGCATTGCCCCAAAACTTGTTGATTGATTCATAACTTTGATATTGCTTGTTCTTAAATTATTTGTATCTAGTCACCCTTATGAACTTTGAAGTTGTCCTATGCATTTATGTTTTTCTACACCATGAGGGGCAAGCTGGATACCATTCTTATTATGTTTTCTATATGTGAAACAAACAAACGTCTTTCAAAGCATTGTTATTCATGAATCTTTTGTTTGTACCTTTTCATGTTATAAGATAGTTTCTATGTCTTATTGTTAGAACTATATCTTTCATGTCTATATTAAAATACTATGATCCCAGCTATCAATGTTTTACAAATACCTTGATCAAGATTATGATGGTGCATGTCACCTCAAAAATATTCTTTTTTATCACTTACCTACTCGAGGACGAGCAGGAGTTAATCTTGGGGATGTTGATATGTCGTACATGTATCTATAATTTTTGATGTTCCATGCTTATTTACTATCTACTTCCTAATGTTTAGTCCACACTTTGGGGTATTTTTATACATTTTCTGGAACTAACCTATTAACAAGATGCCGCAGTGCCAGTTGCCTGTTTTCTACTATTTTTGATTTCAGAAAAGCTAGTAAGGAAATATTCTTAGAATTGGACCGGACAAAAGCCAAAGTCAATATTTTACCTGAAGCAACACGGAGTCCGGAGGGGATACGAAGTGGCGCACCAGGGCGACCACACCTGGTGGTGGCGTGGCCTGGGGGCGCACCACCAGGGAGTGTGGGCCGCCTGGTGCTCCACCGACCTTGCACTTTCGCCTATAAAAGCCTCCCGGGACTAAAACCATAAGTACCCGATCAAAGACCCAATCCGAAATCCACGGAAGAGTTTGTAGCCGCCGCCATCTCGATCCCTTGATCGGGGGATCCGAAGCTCTTCATGGCACCCTTCCAGAGGGGAGAGATCACCCTGGAGACCTTCTTCATCACCGTGACTGCCTCCGGTGTGATGCGTGAGTAGTTCATCCTTGGACTATGGGTCCATGTAGTATCTAGATGGTTGGTTCTCCTCCTTTGTGCTTTCATGTTTAGATCTTGTGAGCTCCGTTCATGAGCAAGATCATATATTTGTAATCATACATGTTGTGTTTGCGGGGATCCGATGGATATTGAGATGCTATTTCAGATTGATTATTGATTCTATAATGTCTATGTTATTTGTGATCTTTCATGCTTTCCGTTGTTAGTAGCTATCTTGGCCAAGTAGATGCTAGCAACTCTAAGAGGGAGTATTTATGCTCGATAGTAGGTTCATGCCTCTAGTAATCTGGGGAAGTGATAGGAATCTCTAAAGTGCTTTATGTGTTGTTGCTACTAGGGAGAAAAGAGCAATCCTTTGTCCATGGGGCACTCTTATTGTTTACTTTACACACTTTGCTTAATGCAATTATCTGTTTCTTGCAACTTAATACTGGAGGGGGTTCGGATGATAACCTAAAGATGGATTATTAGTCATAGATGCAGTTGGATTATGGTCTATGTATAATGTTGTAATGCACAATCAAATCTCATAGGAGTCAAGATGATTAGTATATGCATGGTATGCTTTCTCGAGTCTGTCAATTGCTCCGCTGTAATTTGTTCACCTAACATGTTATTTATCTTAAGGAGAATCACCTCTAGTGAACTATGGACCCCGGTCCATTCTTTTATCATTGCTATACCATCTACTATTTACTGTTTACTGTTTAGTTTCTGCAAGCAATTACTATCTTCAACACAATACGTTTAATCCTTTGTGTTCACGAAAACCGGTGAGATTGACAACCTCACTGTAAGTTGGGGCAAAGTTATGTGGTTGTGTTGTGTAGGATTCCAAGTTGGTAGCAACACCTTGGGGTTGTTTCCTTGCTCCTATTGGTTCGATAACCTTGGTTTCATAACTGAGGGAAACTTGCTGATGTGCTCATCATACCTTCCTCTTGGGGTTCCGAACGAGCTCAACGTATCTTGAGCCATCACCGCGTAACCAATCGAATCAAGAAAAGATTGTTGGCATCACTCGATAGAGCTAAAGGAGCTTGGATAGATGAGTTACCCTATGTCCTATGGAGCCTATGTACAACCCCAAATAATGCAACACAGGAAAACACCCTTATTTTTGGTCCACGGTGCTAAGGCCATCCTTCCAGCCAAAGTAACTGACGAATCACCTCGGGTCGTTTAGTACGACGAAGAATCCTCCAGGGAGGCACTCAGAGATGAAATCGATGCACTCAACGATGCTAGAGATGTTGCTTTACAGAGAGCGACCATATATCAGCAGAATCTCGCAGCTACCACAACCATCGACTGTGTCTCAGGTCCTTGGTACGTCCATTTTGCATCACTATTCTATGTCATAATTCACTGTTATGCATTGATATATTTCGTTTTGATAGGTGATACTTATGTTATTTCATCTGTTTTTGCATGGTTGATGACTTTTGGAGCATGGACCGCTGCAGTCAGGATTCTAATGGAAAATGTGCTGTTTGGAAGCAAAATTCACGAAGATCAGAAAATCCAGGAAAATATACAAAAAATCCTATTTTTCCAGAAGACGAAGGAAGCTAGAAGGGGGGCTAGAGATGGGCCACAGGGAGGTCCACACAACCCCCTGGCGTGGGCCAGCCTAGGCCGCGCCACTAGGTGGTGTGGCTGCCCTGGTCCACCCCTGGTACTCCCCTCTAGCGTATATTATCCTCCCGAAATCCTAAGACTTGGGGAGCAACCACAGAAAGATTCCGCCGCCTCTACGGGGCGGAAAACACCGAGAGAGAAAGATCTCTCTGGCAGACAGATTTCTGCCAAGGGAATTCCTTCCCGAAGAGGGGATATCGTCGCCATCAACACCACCATCAAGCTGGACTTCATCGGGATCATCATCATCATCATCATCATCACCATCATCATCAGCAGCACCCTCATCACCATCTCCATATTGCTGTAACAATTGAGTTGAATCTTGCATAGTTCATAGGGGAAACTTTCCCGGTGTTGATTACTATTTGTAGTTGATGCTATTGAGTGAACCATTGAATTATTGTTTATGTTCAGATTGTTATACATCATTATTCCATCTCTGATCATGATCCATATGATGTCTTGTGAGTAGTTCATTTTGTTCTTGAGGACATGGGAGAAGTCATGTTGTTAGTAGTGGAGTTGTGTTGAGAAAGATTCAATAGTTTGATATTTAAGTTGTGGTGTACTTCTTCTAGTGGTGTTATGTGAACGTCGACTACATGACACTTCACCTATATGGGCCTAGGGGAATGCATTGTATATTTGGCTACTAATCGTAGGGGTTGCCGGAGTGACGGAAACCTGAACCCCCGTTAGAAAACCATTGCACAAGGGACGTAAGGGTCTTAGAGTTTAAAGTTGTGGTTAGGTTTCTACCTTAATTACTTTCTTGTACTCACGGATGTTTGCAAGGGGTATAATCACAAGTATGTATTAGTCCTAGGAAGGTCGGTACATTAGCACAGGTTCACCCACACAACACTTAGCAAGCTAAAGAAGATTAATCAACTATATGAAGCGAAAGCACTTGACAGTCTTCCCATGTGTCCTCGAGAACGTTTGGTCATCTTAAGTAATACAACCGGCTTATCCTTTGCTGCATAAAGAATTGGGCCACTTGCTGCATTTATTCCTACTATCTTTTATTTACTCGTACTTTATTTACTTGCTTTATCAAAAACCCCTAAAAATCCGCTTGCTAAGTATTTGCAGAGAATTCCTGATCCATACCACTAGCCAGCACCTTCTGCTCCTCGTTGGGTTCGACACTCTTACTTATCAAAAATACTGCGATACACCCCATATACTTGTGGGTCATCAAGACTATTTCTAGCGCCGTTGCCAGGGAGTGAAGCGCTATTGGAGAGTGGAACTGGTAAAGGAAACTTCTACTATGAGTATTGTTTACTTCTGTTAGTTGCTTTATTTTCGTTATGGATAATTTGCTGAGTTTCTTATTTGGTAATGCTACTACCACTGCTAAGGTAGTAGATAAGCCACCACCTGCTAAGAATGATGTTTTTAAAATACCTACAAGAATTATTGATCGTGTTATGGACAACTACTATGTTGGGGATGGAACTGTCCATCCCGGTGATCATTTGCTCTTTATACACGAATTATGCGGGTTGTTCAAGAGTGCAGGAATTACTACAGATCATGTTAAGAAGAAGTTATTCTCATTATCGCTGAAAGGAAGAGCTGAGGAATGGTATAAGCTGCTGAAGAATGGTCAAGCTCTGGAATGGCAGGAAATAGTTCCTCTCTTTTATTCAAAGTTTTATCCTCCTAGTGAGATTCATAAAGATCAGAATCAAATATACAACTTTTGGCCTCTTGATGGAGAGAGTACAGCTCAAACTTGAGGGAGATTGAAGTTACTAATGCTCAAATGTCCCATTCATGAGCTCCCCAACAATATTATTATCAATAACTTTTATGCAAGGCTCCCTCTACATGACAAGGATTTATTGGATGCTTCTTGTGATGGATCATTCACTCGCATGGAATAAGAAGCTAAATGGGATCTTCTGGACCGTATTCAAGACAATGCTAAAGCATGGGAGAATGACAAAGGTAGAAAGTCAGGTATAAATTATGATTATGAATGCATTGAATCTTTTATGGGAACTGATGACTTTCAAAATATTAAAAATTCTTATGGTCTAGACTCTCAAGCTATTGCTTCTTATTTTAAGGCTTTTGCTTCCTATATTGAAGTGCCTAAAAAGAAGTGGAATAAGTATCATGAACCATATAAAGATGTTACTAAGAGTGTTCCTGCAAGAAATACTGAAGTTTATACTGCTAATCATGTCTTACCTAAACCTTACATTGAGAAAATGCCTTTCCTAGTTAAGATAAAGGAACATTCTATGATAGCTAGTATGGTTAATGAAAGTACAAGTAAAGCTGTTGAACCTGATAAACAAATGGTTGATGAACCTATACTAGCAAATGTGAAAGACTTTGTTACTAAATATGAAGAAGAGGGACACACTATCCTTTGTAAGGATACCTCTAATATTGTTTCACAAAGTAGTGTTATGAGAGCTAGTATTCCTGTGTTTTCTGTTAGAATAAGTGATCATTGCTACGATGGTCCTTGTGATAGTTATATTGTTAAGTTTATGCATGATACTAAAATTTATTATGAGAGCGGGAAAAGTGTTCTTATGTATCTCAATAATATCAAGTTTCCTCGTTTTATGTTGAAAGTTTTTATGTTGCACTTCTTTTGCCTTCTTATGCAAGTAGCCTCTAGTTTCAACAATTTGTTTGTTTACAAAATTCCCTTGCATAGGAAGTGGGTTATACTTAAATGTGTGTATTTTTGCTTCTTAATGCTCTTTTTCACCTCAATTCATATTCCTATGTGAGCATCTTCAAAATTATCTTGACCATCTTAATGGCTATAAAGAAAGAGCTTTTTGGAAGACAACACAATTTGTTTTTGCTTTCAGTTTGTTTTTGTTTTTGTTGAGTCTTGGAAGTTATTAATTCGGTAATAACCTCTTCTTATCCGTTTTGTTTGGTTTTTTTTTCAAGATCAACCTCTAATGAGAGAGAAGTAATGTTTGGGGAAGTTGCTGTCCCGAAACAGATATTTGTGCTTCACCGTAAAAATTCGTGAGAGATCTCTGTCTTTCGGATTGAGCTGTAATTGTTTGTGCTTCAGCCCCAGGTGGTTATTTAAATTTCATTAGTTTTGCACTTTTTGATTTGAGCAACAAAAGATTTTCGAAAAAATTGATCTTTACCCGTTGGTCTGTTTTGACAGATTTTGCAACTCTTGCATTTGCCTCTTTATTCGATTTTCTTTTTAAATTCTTTTTAGGTTTTCAGAAGGAGTTGCTACAGTAGCTTATGTTTTGATGGTTTTCAATTGAAGTTGGACTCAAAAGGTTTTATCACTTCACTTATACTAATGTTGCTAATGAGAACTGTGTGAAGTTTTGTGTGAAAGAAATTTCCAGGTAGTGGAGAAAATGGTGTAATGAGAAAGTGAAAGGTTTCATGACTCAAGTAATAAGTTTATGAAGATGAAGATATTGATGTTATGCAAGTGGTGACTCCGGAAGAATCTACTAGATACCAAATTCAGAGACCTGCAGAGTCCGCTTTCAAATAGGTAACAGTTCTGGTAAGAAAAGTTCCACGAAAACACTATCCAACTATATTTTTTCAGTTTTTACTCAATATGGAAAGCTACGAAGAGAAAGGGGGACGGAAACGGATCCAGGGTGGCTCACACCTCCCTGTGGCATGGGCCCACCCCAGGCCGCGCCACTAGGTGGTGTGGCCACCCCAGACTCCGTCTCCAACTCGTTTTCTCCCAGTACCTTCCTTTTGATATGAAACTTCGTAATATATAACCTCCCGGATCCCCCGAGGTTCGTATATTGTGTTTTCATCGTGTTTTTGTTTCGATCTATTTCTGTCAGGACATACTCTTTGAAGGTGTTGAAGCACAATGGTGTCCGCCAAGGATAAAGGGAAGGAGCCTATGGAGGAGGATCTCCAAGACCCTGCGCAGGAGAAGGAGATCAAGAGTGAAGGTGAAGAGGAGGAAAAGCACACCGGCACTACCGTTGCAAGCATTGGAGTGGTGGCAAACCCTGCCAAGACTATTGGAGGGAAGCCTCCTTATCACCGTTCAGATCCCTAGTCACTTCCTCCACGCACCAAGAATCCTTTTCATACTCTTATCCATGAGCACCAATACCAGAATATGCCCAAGGGGAAATTACCCTCCAATTGGGATTTGCCTCGTTCTAGCCATGCAGGAAAAGAAGACTTCAAGGAGGTAGAGTGGGGAAAGAATCGCAAGAGCTGGGATTCTCAACCTGACATGATCATGAGCCGCATTGAGCAAAACTGGTAGCTTATTCATAATCTCACCTTCGAGATTGAGGACTTGGGGAAATTGGTCAAGAAGCTCATCGAAAGGATACAACCACCACCAAAGGAGTAATTCGTCATCAGGTTTGGCATCCCCTTGGTTTGTTCCAAGCTTGGGGGAGTGTCGCGGTATCACATCACTATCTTCTATCTTTTTACCTTTTTAGTAGAGTCATATCATGAATAGAGAAGTTATTATATAGGATGGTTTGCATTATGGAAGTTTCCCCTCTCTCGTTAGATATATATCCCTTGGTGCGAGTTGCCGTTATGGAATATTAATGAAAAGTTCTATCATTTACTCTTTTGCATAACTTATATTAGTTTTCAATTCGTGGTTATATGATTGATCTTGTTGTTAGTATTGGTATCACTTGGGATCATTGAGTTAATTTAGTTGGTTTTGGCAAACCTGGCTTGGTCAGTAGCAACACTATTTTTGAGAGTTGAATGAAAAGATAAAAGTACTCTAAAGAAAAATTATGTCATCATCTTTCTATCTTGATTTGCTCATAAGTTTAGTATTCTCTAGTTAAGATCTTTTGTGCTTCCAAGGAAGTTTGCATGTTTGTTTTTATCACTTGTATGTTTGATTGTTTCCTTCAACTCTTATACTTACTACCCAGCCTTGCTAGCCAAAACCTGTACTGAGAGGGAATTCTTCTCGTGCATCCACCTCCTTTAAACCAAACCCATGCCATTTGTGTCCACCATACCTACCTATTAGCATTATTGCTATTCCAAGTAAATTCTTGTTTTATCTACCTCCCAAATTAAACTTGTTATGTGAAAATTAGTGATTAAATCTCTCACGAACTTGATGGCACACTTTAATTTTCTTGCATTTAATAACCTGAACCATTGGGTCCTTTGTTGTGTATATGCTTGTGCTTTATAAGTTGAAGTTAGCAGAACCATGTATCATGGGGAACGCTTTCAACACTGCATTGGTACTTTGTACCTAGTTGATATCATGTTCTTTTGCTTATGGATCCCGGTGGTGTGAAATAAAAGTGGAACTTGTAAGATCATGGAGTTTATATGTGTGTTAGAGAAACGCCTGGGCCGCTAGCCTAAGCCATGCCTAATCATGGTGGAAACTTGCAGCATAACTATAGTGAGCATTCTATGAAGCATCCTCAATAAAAACCTATGCAAATAGCAAAATAAAAATATCGCTGAGATGCCCATTGTCTGCTTGCCTTGTCATTTTGATTATGGGATAGCTCCTGTGTCATGTGCAAGGGGTACCCCATTGGAGGTTCTTAATGATACACGTGTATTTACAATGACAAGAGCTTACTCATGACTGAAGTTGAGTAGCATGAGGTTTAGTACTCATAAGTAAGGGGCATGAGATTTCAACTTATAACTTGTCAAGCATATCCTCTTAGTTGTGTGACTTTAACCTTAATCACCTAAAGATGCCTATGATAGGGGCAATGAGAGCTGAAAGCTAGTAAGTATCATAATTTTTGGGAGCTCTTTATGAGACTTGCAATCCCTTCTTCCCTCTGCGAAGGGCCCTTTATTTTTACTTTTTAGTTGAGTCAGTAAACTTATTCCCTTCTATCTCAGCAAGTATTTTGAGTTGTTGTGTTTCATTCATTCATATGATGATTTATTCAATCACGTTGCTTATGTTCCTTGTTTTGCACATTGCTCTTATCTTGATGTTTACTACTTTGAAAGCTATCATTGAAAACTAGTTATTTGTGAACTCCAGCAAATTATCAACTATTCTTCGACCAAGAGCTAAGTTTGCCATTACCAATTATGATTTACTTTATGTATATTTATTGTGTTTCCTTTACTCATCGCAAGTTGAGTTATATAATGGTGAGTTGTCTTCTATTATGATCTATGTATTGATGAATGTGATGCTTCTTATCCGTATTCTTTTATCGACTCTTCACTCCATAAACCTGAGGCCATGTTTATTGAGCTTAGTTTCGCTTGGGGACAAGCGAAGTCTAAGCTTGGGGGGAGTTGATACGTCCATTTTGCATCACTATTCTATGTCATAATTCACTGTTATGCATTGATATATTTCGTATGGAGAGGTGATACTTATGTTATTTCATCTGTTTTTGCATGGTTGATGAATTTTGGAGCATGGACCACTGCAGTCAGGATTCTGATGGAAAAGGTGCTGTTTGGAAGCAAAATTCGCGAAGATCAGAAAATCCGGGAAAATATATGGAAAATCCTATTTTTCCAGAAGACAAAGGAAGCCAGAAGGGGGCTGGAGACGGGCCACAGGGAGGTCCACACAACCCCCTAGCGTGGGCCAGCCTAGGACGCACCACCAGGTGGTGTGGCCGCCCTGGTCCACCCCTGGCACTCCCCTCTGGCGTATATTATCCTCCCGAAACCCTAAGACTCGGGAGCGACCACAGAAAGATTCCGCCGCCTCTGTGGGGCGGAAAACACCGAGAGAAAAAGATCTCTCCGACAGACAAATTTCTGCCAGGGGAATTCCTTCCCGGAGAGGGGAGATCATCGCCATCAACACCACCATCAAGCTGGACTTCATCGGGATCATCATCATCATCATCACCACCACCACCATCATCATCAGCACCCTCATCACCATCTCCATATTGATGCAACAATTGATTTGAATCTTGCATAGTTCATAGGGGAAACTTTCCCGGTGTTGATTACTATTTGTAGTTGATGCTATTGAGTGAACCATTGAATTATTGTTTATGTTCAGATTGGTATACATCATTATTCCATCTCTAATCATGATCCATATGATGTCTTGTGAGTAGTTCGTTTTGTTCATGAGGACATGGGAGAATTCATGTTGTTAGTAGTGGAGTTGTGTTGGGAAAGATTCAATAGTTTGATATTTACGTTGTGGTGTACTTCTTCTAGTGGTGTCATGTGAACGTCGACTACATGACACTTCACCTTTATGGGCCTAGGGGAATGCATTGTGTATTTGGCTACTAATCGTAGGGGTTGCCGGAGTGACAGAAACCTGAACCCCCGTTAGGAAACCATTGCACAAGGGACGTAAGGGTCTTAGAGTTTAAAGCTGTGGTTAGGTTTCTACCTTAATTACTTTCTTGTACTTACGGATGTTTGTAAGGGGTATAATCACAAGTATGTATTAGTCCTAGGAAGGTCAGTACATTAGCACAGGTTCACCCACACAACACTTAGCAAGCTAAAGAAGATTAATCAACTATATGAAGCGAAAGCACTTGATAGTCTTCCCATGTGTTCTCGAGAACGTTTGGTCATCTTAAGTAATACAACCGGCTTGTCCTTTGCTGCATAAAGGATTGTGCCACTTGCTGCATTTATTCCTACTGTCTTTTATTTACTCGTACTTTATTTACTTGCTTTATCAAAAACCCCTAAAAATCTGCTTGCTAAGTATTTGCAGAGAATTCCTGAACCATACCACTAGCCAGCACCTTCTGCTCCTCGTTGGGTTCGACACTCTTGCTTATCGAAAATACTGCGAAACACCCCCTATACTTGTGGGTCATTAGTCCTTCGTCATGGGGGACCTGATCCTTCGCGTCAAGAAGGATGGTCATCGTAAGCTGGAATCGCCATGGGAAGGACCCTATATTTTCATAGAAGTAATCCCAGGCAGGGCATATTGGCTCGAGAACATGAAAACATGAGTCAAGTACTCCAACCCATGGAACGTTGCGCAGCTATGACGTTTCTATGTTTAAAATTTTACTTTCTACAATTTACATTGAATAAGGCCTAGAACCAGGCTTCTTAGCCACAAGACATCATACTTTATTTTCAACAAGACCAACATCCAGGCGATTACGCCGAAACATGTACCTCTGTATTTGACTATAAGTAAAAGCTAAGTTCCCCAAAGCTTACCCTCAATTGTTTCCTTTTTGTCAAAGTTTTTCCCCGGTACTCAGGAGCCTCGTCAATAGAGTTTATTTATACTTCCAAAATTTTGTCAAACAAACACTTATGATACTTACCTAAGCCTCAGGGTGATAGACAAACAAAGGAGACTCACATAAAGGAATCATGCACCAAACAAGACTGAGCCTATGCTCTGGTCCAAAGCACCCGAATATAGCCTCGGGGGCTAATCCCATCGGGAGCGCTGACCGCGTACCCGATGAATTTTTTTGAAACAGGATTGAACAAGGATTAAGTTGAGTACACTCTCAATTGAAGACATTACTTTGAGCCTATGTCCCAATGCAAGCATCCGAACATAGCCTCGGGGGCTACTCCCATCGGGAGAGCTAGTCGCTCACCCGATAAAAAATACTCTAACAAAGTTGACAAAACAAGAAAAGACCCGAACTAGAGAAACTCTTCGGATGAATATTATCCTCATGCGTTGAAAGCGCACTCGATAAAATAAAATAAAAAACCTATGAGCATTACATGGTTGTATCCCTAAACGGTTACTCCCATCGAGAGCGCTTATATCTCACCCGATAAAGTGAAGCTGACAACTTCAGCAATTCCAATAGCCAAAAAGGCAGTCGATAAAATGTCAAAAATCCACAAACCGCACCCTCCAAAATAATATGTCTGAATGACGTGTCCACGACATGAAGGTAAGACCCCAGGATCCGTCATGTGCGGCCTGATAACCACACACAAATGCGCTCTGCCAGTAAATTATCCGTATTCACAATACGATGACAAATCCCTACGGACGCGTTGGGTGCCCGAAATAAAAGCACAGGAATTTAGTATTCGATAAGTCCTCGGTGGCTCAAACTGAATTATGCTAGCTAAATACCGAGTTCAAGCCCAGGTACTCGAATTTGATGTAGGTTCATAGTGTCTTCGCCCAGGAGCAATTAACTGATTCCCGATCCATCGGATGCATCATGCCTGTTATACCAGATCACTACAACAACTAGTATAAATAATTATAAAATGTTTATTTATGAGAATCTTTAACTCCTAGCTACAAATATCTTGGAAACTCAACCCGGATCTAGGATTCAGATGGAGTCTCGGGGGCTACTCACATGGGCATGACCAATCAGGTCCCCATGATTTACTACCCTAAGCATACAAAGGCATGCGGCTCACAAAGCCTAGAAAGAGTAAAAGGAAAGTATAGAAAGCATCCGACAGACAGAAGCTATCTTGGCGGTAAAGAAAGAAGAAGAAATCGACATTGTAATAGTGTTGTAATTGTAACTTGTAACCTATCTGTATACGGCTTTGCAACCTAGCCTATTATATGAAGGCTGGGAGGATCCAACGGAGAGGTACCGAAGCTTTGAGTAATCTGTAATCGTAGTTTCTACAACAATCAGACTAATTCGACTTCTTTGTTTGTCTAATCAGCCGACGAAATCCCTAGCGTTCTGTTTTCCAAGAAACTCTAAGTCCATAACCATGGGCATTGCCGAGGTTATCCCTCGTCAGGCTTCATAAGGAACAAACATGGAATAAAGGTCACTTATCATGACTTTTGTTGCAGTCTTTAGCAACGCCATGATCGATGCCATGAATCTATCATACTTATTATCTAGACCAGCTAGGATAGAGGAGATTATCTGTGAACCATCCAATTTATGTCCAGAGTTTGCCATCTCATCGGCAAGATATTTGATCTGGTTGAAATAGATTTTCTAGACATGCTCTCTTTCTGAGTCTTGGCCAACACAGTCCGTAGCTGGACGATCCAATTCTGTGACACCGCAGAAAACATCTTTGTCACCGATGCCCATACTTCCGCCAAGCTTTCTAACCCAGAGACTTGAATCAAGGCTTCCCTCGTCATGTTCCTAAGGGGGTAACCAAGAACGACATTATCTTGTGTGATCCAGCGTGCGTAACCAGGATTGGTGATCTTCACATCCTTCCCACTGTCATTCTTGGCGGTGAGCTCCACCTCTGGTGCCTTGGTTGATCCATCTAGGTAACTAGCCAACTGCGCCTTGGATTGTTGGCATGACCTGAGTTTTCCAGATTATGAAGTTCTCTCACATGAGTTTTTCTGAGAGGGACTCTCCGAGTGAACCTCTAAAGGATGCCATGGATGTGGATGAAGAATCTTCCTAACATGGATGTACCTTACAGGTACTCGAGATTAGCCTATACGGTCCAGCCCAAGAGGATTCCATGGTGCTAAGCAAAGCCCAGTAAAGGATTTGGGTGGCCCATTGAGTATGACTTCTTGAAGAACACGGCAAAGTGTAGACAGAAAATTAAAAGGGAAACCCTAAATCTGTAACCGACTCGGCCTTCTATCCCGAGACCTAGCCTCTCTATATAAAGGCTAGGAGGGCAGCGAGGAGGACAATCCACAACCTCCGCATACACCTCGCCAGAGTGCATCTGGGCACCCTTGTAACTTTTGACTCCCTCATAATCAAGAGAAGACAAGCAGGAGGAGGATCCTCTATGAGGCCTGAACCTAGGTAAACCTCGTGTCACCTGTGTGCTTATTTGCTAGCCGATCGATGCCTCCCGCATTCCCCACTTCCTCGAACCTAAGTCCATCAACGATGGACATTGATGAGTTAACCACTCGTCAATTGGCACCGTCTATGGGAAACGGGAGTGCTGATGTTGCGGCTTCCTCGGCCCCATCAACAGTGATCTACGACTCCGCTGCAGCGGAGACTCGCCTCCTCTTTGGCGCTTTTGACTTCACCGTCCACACGCCGGCAACTAGCCTGGATTTCAAGTCTATGGGCGATGGGATCGGCCTGACAATTGGAAGCCTACGCTTTTAGATTGCCCAGATCGGCACACTTTGCCTCTCCGACCAGGCGCAGGCTCCTTCGATTTCCCTGGCATCATGGTTCCCTCCACCAATCGGCACTCTGAGCGAGCTCAATGCCTCGGCATCAGTCGAGGACACACATAGCAACAACAGTTGCGAGTCCGATCTTTGTGATCTGGCATCAAAGGACGGAGCCTACGGCTCTAGATCCGAGGGATGCAGGAGCAACAGCTTCCCCAGCCACTACATGTGCATTGTCACCAACACCTGTGGTAGCGGCGACACTCAAGGGAACACCAAAAACAACGGTGACACCCAAGGAAACACCGGCAATGGTGCCCCAGACAACAATGGCTCCCCAGTCAACAACGGTGCCCCCATCAACAGTTCCCCCATCCCAACCCTGACAACAATGACGAAAACACCAAAAATGGGACGGAACACCAGCAAATTTACCTTAACCAAGCAGAATGGGCAAGGTGTAGGGAGGCCCTGCATGGCAATCCCCTGCCACCAAACACGTCGCAGTAGATGCTAATGGGATACTATTGGCTACTTATTCAGGAGTGCAACTGCCAACTGGCGGTAAACGCACAACTCGAGGCCCACAGAAGAGCCGCAGATGAGTCGAGTGCCTGATGGGCAGCACTCTCTTCAATCGGCAGATCCTCTTCCAAGGGTAATAGGCCTATAGCCCCCAAAAGGCGCTCTTGCCTGGAACACCCCACTGACAAGGAGCGAGAAGAGGCCAACTCATTCATGATGGTGGACTCGCGGCGCAATGTGCTCCCAAAAACACCACAAGCAGTGGTGACAACAGCCACCATGTACTTACTCAACAATCAACCGCCAGCTGGGGATCCACGATCCGCCATGCACCGATCTACGATCGCTGGCCTTTGACTGGTCGAAGCTGCGCTCACCAAAGATCCAACACCGAAGCCAAAGAAAATCAAGGCTCTAGTCAAGTATTGTTCGCTCTCCTCCAGCGATGACGAGCACGACCTATCGCGGCGATGCCACTCATGTCGACACGATCGTGATTACGATGCACGCGATGACATCAACATAGCACAAAGTCGACAAGATGCGCGCCAGGCGTGCCTGCTCCATGGAGTCTAAGGACAAAGGAACAGAACTCTGCGGTGTTGGCTGCTTCAGTAGGGTTATACAGCAAACACGAATGCCGAAGGGGTTCAAGCTCCCGTCGGAAAATCCAAAGTTTGATGGCCTCCGGGACCCAAAAATCTGGATGGAGGACCACATCTCCTTCGTCAAGCTACATGGTGGAAACAAGAGCACAACCATGCAGTGCCTCCAGCTGCAGCTGCAGGGCGCTGCTCGTGCATGGCTCAATAACCTGCCTCACGGGTCGATCCTCAGCTGGGAGGAGCTGGTCTACAACTTTGTGCGAAACTTCAAGGGCACTTACAAGAGTCTTGTGTCAATCGAAGAGTTGAAGGCCTGCTATCAGAAGCCCAGCGAATCATTGCGCTCTTACATTGAGAGGTGGTCCATCATTAAAACTCGGCAGAAGACATATTCGAGGACCACGCAATCAATGCGTTTAATGGTGTCAAATCGGTGGGCCGATGGATAGGAATCGGTGAAAAATAACCGTGTTCACTAAGACAACGAGGAACACCTTGTCCATAGACGCAACCGTCGAGGAAAGCATCGGATGCACGGTTACAAAGATCGCGAAGAAGTTGACATGGTCACGGCTGGCTACGCCAACAAACACGATGACGGCAACCGCAGCAGCGGGTACCGCAGTGGTGGCTACTGCGACAGCGTGAAAACCAGACAAGTGTCGCAGCGCCACACCCAGGATGAAGCTCCTGGAACATTGATCTAGGATAAACTATGTGGACCTTGCAACGTCCACTTGTACATCGACAAGCAAGACGACAAGAAGAAGTCCAACCATCTCCTCAAGGACTACGGCGAGTTCCTCAAGCTCCACGAGGGCCTTGCATAGCTCATGGGGCACCACCACAACCGCCCGGACCACCACCACCTGCGGTCGCGCCGACCGAAAACAACGGAGGCGAACAGTACCCAGGAGCGTTGGGGAACATGGGCATGATCCAGAAAGGGCACCCTTCCAATAGGGTGCAAAACTCAATCCTTGCCAAATCAATCTGGCGATGAACTCACCACCCTTGACCACTGATGGGGCAATACCAATCGGGGTATACCCATGAAACGGAGTCTCCAGCTGGATCGAGTCGACTGAAGCCAAGCTCAGAGCGGGTCGACTCGCCGTATACGGCGACTGGCGCATACTGGACCCAGACGCCATGCCGACTGAAGGCCCAAGACGGCGACTCCAATACAAAGCCCATTAGTGCACTTGTAAACCCTAACTGGCTGCATATATAAATCCACCAGGGAAACCCCTACAAACCATCTCTCATTAGATCCAATCTCCCCCTCCGCCTTCGACGGCTCCATGTAAACCAATCTATGATCATATACTGGATTGATAGCAGGACGTAGCGATCCTCCACCGAGGAAACATGAACCTGGGTACATCGTGTGCCAATCTCGCTCATGGATTCTCCTACGTCGTCTTGCCTCCTCTACGTAAGCTACCCGTAGTATCTGCCGTGGCAATTCCACGACAGTTGGCGCCCACCGTGAGGCAAGTAGTGCTTGGAGATGATGATACGAGCAGGATCCCTCGTCGTCGACAAGGTGAGATCGCATCTCATCAATCATCCAAATTGGTGCGGTTGGCTTCGTCGCAGTCTCATGGTATGTGGAGTTCCGCGCGCACTTGCAATCCAATCTGGAGCCGACCAGTTGCACTCCAAGGAAGATTGCCCAATCATCATCGGTTACACCTATTCTCTGCCCTTTATTTAGTTATTAATATGCATACTAAGTAGTACTTTGAGTCTAGTGCTGGTAGCACAATTAAATCGATGGTAAATACTCCCGTTTACATGATCACCACGACTGTTGCTGGAGGCTGGAGAAAATCTCACGTGGAACACCCAAGATCGAATCTTGCTATTGAGTTTTCTATTCAATCTCTTTTGTATCATTAATTCTTGTGCTAGCTAATTATCTATTTCAGATCTAATCTTACTTAAGCATCGATTGAAGGACGAATAAATCAATACAAGATTGGATTCACTTGCAGCTATTAATCCAGCAGCCATGCAATCTTGGCCTCCGCAGGGAAAATAAAAAGGACCTAGATCGGACGTACATAGACTTGATCAGTCTTCATACGACCAGCTGAGCCCAGCCGCCGGGTACAAAAGAAAATTCGTTTTCATACGCATGTCGCGCGGTGGCCTGCAATCCAGCAGACCCCCTTATTAGTCTCATGTATTATCAACATATGTAATTTAGACCTAATCCTCTTATGCTTGCATGTTCTCGTAGGCAAAATTCCAATCTCATAGGCGGCACCGCTGTGACCACGCTACAGCGACAGCGTGCAGAACCGCATCATCGCAGCGGCAGACCGGTACCTCGCCCCTAGGCGCGACAAGGGTTGCATAGATCAAGTCCAAAGGAATTGGTCAGTCGGAGTGCATCAATCACCATCGCATGGCCTTGTTCCCTGCTATAAAAAGCTATACAAGAAATACTCGCTCCATGCAGTCATAGTTATTTGGGTTTTCTAATCCGATCTATCTTATTGCTTCATGAATCGATTATTATATCAAACCCTTTGCATTTCGCTTTGGTTTGCATGTATTGCACATGTACATCGGGCGTGCCGCACAATGTCAACACCCATCCTCACGTGTGGCCTCGGGATTTGAGTCAGTTTTGGCATCGGCGCCAATCATTCATAACCTCGACGACGAGCCTGTTGTACAGATATCGGCGATAGTGGCAATTGCGAATGTGCCGCGCGACGGCCCATACGCCTTGGCGACACGGCGACCCGTCTTCTCCAAGTGCACAAGTACAAGGGCTGGCTATCCTCACCGGCTCGGCCGATGGCCAGTTCTGATAAGGACTTCGACGACGCGACTTCCACCGGTTTGTCGATTCCGTCCGCCACTGCGACAATTTAGCTGCGCCCACTCCTTCTGGCTAAATGCCGTACTCGAGGACTCGCCTCACCTGTCATGGACTCGCTGCCCTAGCGGACTCTCCACGCTCGAGGACTGGCCCGCCGCAACTCGCCACGGTCGCGGACTCGCTCCTTGTGGAGTCACCATGTTCGGCGACTCGCCACTGTACTGGCTAAACGCCGCACGGTTCCGCCACACGACTCCATTCGCAGCATCGATTCCTACCGGCTAACGCCGCGTCGACCCCGTGTTCGGCGCGTCGATTTCGCCGTAGCGCGACCTCCGTCTGCCGCATTGGCCCCGTGTCCGCCGCGTCGACTTTCGCCATAGCGTGACCTCTGTCCGCCACGTCGACCCCGTGTCCGCCGCGTCGACCTCGCCATAGCGCGACCTCCGTCCGCCGTGTCGACCCCGTGTCCGCCGAGTCAACCTCGCCATAGCGTGACCTACGTCCGCCACGTCGACCCCGTGTCCACCGCATCGACTTCGCCATAGCGCAACCCTCGTCCACCATGTCAACCATGTGTCCGCCGCGTCGACTCCGCCAAAGGCCAAAGCGCGGCCTCCCTTCGCCAAAGCGCGACCTCCATCTGCCGCGTCGACCACGTGTCCACCGCGTCGACTCTGCCAAAGCGCGCCTATACTTCCGCTACGTCGAATGCGTACGCCGCGCCTACTAAGGGATATTCATCATCCGAGTCGCCAGAGAGGGTCGCATGCCACGCTGCATGGACTCACCACTGGGTGTCTCTTCCCCGGGGGAAAATCAATTCACCTTTGTCAACCTTTGAAAGAGCGACTCGCAATGGCCAAGTAGTGCGGACGAGGACTTGCAAACCGAGGCTCGGATCGTCCACGAAAAACGCTAACCGAGAGCCATCATTAGAGTCGCCTTGCTCGACTGGCCTTCTGGGCCAAGACAAATGGCAGTGCTACACAAACATCACCATGTCCCCCTCAATCTTAGACAGTGCGACTCGCACAGCCAAGTACTGCGGACGAGGACTCGCGAACCGAGCCTCGGATCGTCCAGGAAGAACGCCAAGCCGAGAGCCATCATTGGAGTCACCAAGCGACTTGCCCCCAGGCCAAGACGAGAGACTCGCTAACAAAACAGCGCAATCAACGTCATCGCAGACTCGCAATCATCGCGCACTCGCCACACTCAGGGACTCTCCCCTCGCGGACTCGCAATCTTCGCGGATTCGCAACCACCGCGGACTCGCCCTCGCGTACTAGCCGCACTCGGGGACTTGGCGCGCTCCAGACAGCAGCACTCGCCGGTCGCCCAACCTCGCCACTCGCCGCACTCCAAACAGTGTCGAGTGCTACTCGCCGTGCTCAGCAACAACCACTACTATTTCCATAGTATGCATCTCTAAAGAGCCTCAAGTCGCCTCTACAAGCCAACTCGAGCCTCGGGGACTGCTCCTAGGCATACTGCATGTGCGCGTGGTTCCACGATCGTGGCTCGCCACGCTCGGGGACTCGCCACCGCGGACTCGCCCTCGTGTACTCAACACGCTCAGGGACTCGCCACCGCGGACTCGCCCTCGCGTATTCAACATGCTCGGGGACTCGCCACCGCAGACTCGCCCTCGCGTACTCAACACGCTCGGGGACTCGCCACTGCGGACTCGCCCTCGCGTACTCAACACGCTTGGGGACTCGCCACCATGGACTCGCCCTCGCGTACTCAACACGCTCGGGACTCGCCGCCCTCGCGGAGTCTTCATGCTCGGGGACTCGCCTCGCCCCTCGCGGATTCGACACGCTCAGGGACTCACCATCACGGGATCACGATCCCTGACTCACCATCGCGGGCTCTCCCTCATAGGCTCGCCCATCACGGAAACGCCCACACTGACTTGGCAACTTCACCATCAATGATTTGGTAGCCTCCACGTCCTCTACGACAGCAAGTTGACAAGGCGCCAGCCAAACTTCTCCAAGGGGTGACTCCGCCCAACACTGACTCGCCTGGCGCGTCGACTCGCCCAGGCGAATGGACTACTTCATGAGCTATTTCTCTATTTCAGGAGCTCGCCATCGACTCCACCCTAGAATCGCCTACGCCGATTCGACGGCTTGAAGTCATCACCGAGTCCCTGATGCGCTCGGGGACTACTGATGGGGGAATACCAATCGGGGTATACCCATGAAACGGAGTCTCTAGCTGGATCGAGTCGACTGAAGCCAAGCCTAGAGCGGGTCGACTCGCCGTATACGACGACTGGCGCATACTGGACCTAGACGCCACGCCGACTGAAGGCCTAAGACGGCGACTCCAATACAAAGCCCATTAGTGCACTTGTAAACCCTAACTGGCTGCATATATAAAGCCACCAGGGGAACCCCTACAAACCATCTCTCAATAGATCCAATCTCCCCCTCCACCTCCGGCGGCTCCATGTAAACCAATCTATGATCATATACTGGATTGATAGCAGGACGTAGCGATCCTCCACCGAGGGGACATGAACCTAGGTACATCGTGTGCCAATATCGCTCCCGGATTCTCCTACGTCGTCTTGCCTCCTCTACGTAAGCTACCCCGTAGCATCTGCCATGGCCAATTCCACGACAACCATTGAGTACCTTAGTGGGTGCGAGTCATGCATCATCTTCGACAAGCGTGATAACCCACGCTAAGGGCCATGCCCGGGCCACTCGCCCCTGGTGGTCGAGGCATAGATCGGAGGCTACGAGATGAGCCGCGTCTTCACAGACAATGGCAGCGGCATCAACCTCATGTTCGCTAGCACCCTGCACGCCATGAGGATCCCCCTCTCCTTCCTAGAGGCCTCCTATACAACATTCCATGGCATTGTCCTAGGGAAATGTGTATACCCCTTGGGAAAAATCAACCTAGACGTCATCTTTGGCACGCCCGCAAACTTTCGGCGAGAGCACCTCGAATTTTAAGTGGTCGACTAGCCCTCGCAGTATCACACAATCCTCGGACGTGTCGCATTCGTGAGGTTCATGGCGGTCCCACACTATGCCTACCTCCATATGAAGATGCCGGGACGAAATGGCATCATTACCGCAGTGGAAGCTTTGCCAAGTCAGACAGCTGCGACATGGAATTCAATAGAATCTCCCAATCCTTCGACTTGCAAGAGGAGCTAGCGAGACTCAAGGAGTCGATAGACAATAGTATTCCTCCTCTGAGCAAACCAAACGCACCTGACCAGTCCTTCGACTCGTCGGTAAACACCAAAGCGGTCCAGGTCCATCCATCAGACCCGACCAAGATGACCCTCGTCACCAACAACCTGAATTCCACATAGGAATTCGCGCTCGTCGAATTCCTCCATGAGCGCTGGGAGATCTTTGCATGGTGTCCTGCGGACATGCCAGGAGTCCCCAGGGAATTCGCCGAGCACACACTCAACGTAAACTCAAAAGCAAGACCTGTGAAATAGTCGATGCATCGACTGTCTGAACCAAGGGCAAAAGCGGTGGGCATGGAAGTCAATAGACTCCTCGACACCGATTTCATACGTGAAATAAAGAAAGCACCTGGGTGGCTAACCCTATGCTTGTTCCAAAGAATGACACGGATATCCTATAGATGGGCGTGGACTTCACCTCCCTCAACAAGCATTACCTGAAGGATCACTTCCCATTATCGCAGATCAAAAAGATAATCGACTCCACCACGGGATGTGAGCGCCTCTGCTTCCTCGACGCCTACTCAGGCTATCATCAGATTCGAAAGAAGGAGGAGGACCAGGAGAAAATGGCCTTCATCACTCCCTTTGGCATCTACTGCTACACAACAATTTCCTTCGGGCTGAAGAACGCAGGAGCCACCTATCACCGGTGTATGCAGGCCTGCCTCAAAAACCAGATGGCCAAAACATCCAAGTTTATGTCGATGAAATCATCGTCAAAACCAAGGAGGAAGCCACACTCATCGACAACCTCCGCGAGACCTTCGACAACATCGATCGTTATCGGATCAAGCTGAACCCGGAAAAATGCGCCTTCGGCGTACCATCCGGACAACTACTCGGGTACCTCATATCTGCCAGGGGAATCGAGGCTAACCCAAAGAAGATACAGGCCATATTGGCCATGGAGAAGCCAAATAATGTCAAAGGCGTCCAACAGCTGGTCGGGCGAATCGTGGCGCTCATTCGATTCATTAGTCGAATGGGAACAAGGCACTACCATTCTACTAGCTCCTCCATAAAACTAAGAAGTTTGAGTGGACAGACAAGGCGCTGGATGCATTCGACGACCTCAAGCACCTACTCTCCACCTCGCTAGTACTGGTGACCCCCAGGGAGAAGGAGAAATGTTACTATACATCTCTACCACCAACCAGGTGGTTAGTACCGTCCTAGTGTTAGAAAGAGCCGAAGACAACAAGGTCCATAGCGTGCAATGCCAAGTCTATTAACTCAGCGAGGTAGTCATGCCAACAAAATAGCAGTACCTGCATTACCAGAAGTAGGCTTATGGTGTCTTCATGCCAGCATGGTGAGTGCGCCACTACTTTCAGGAGCACCCCCATCGTCGTGGTAAATGACGCTCCATTGGGGTACATCCTCAACAACCCCGACGCCACGGGAGGAGTCGCTCTTTGGGGAATCGAGCTGTCTCCACGAGACATTACATACGAGAAGTGATTGGCGATCAAGTCGCAAGTTCTCCCAGACTTCCTCATTCACTGGATGGAGAACCAACTCCCAGACACACTGGACATGTCCTACCTATGTACAATGGACTTTGACGGATCCAAAAGTAAAGAGGGAGCTGGTGTCGGCGTCATCCTGACGTAGCATCAGGGCAACAAGATGAGATATGTCCTGCGGATGCAGTTCTGTGCCTCCAACAACGAGGCAGAATATGAGGCCCTAATCCACGGGATGTGGATGGCCAAAGCCTGCGGCACAACATGACTCATCATCTATGGCGACTCCAAGCTCGTGGTGGACCAAGCCATGAACCAATGCGATGCTCTGAGTGACAACATGATCGCATACCGCAACCTCTACGACGCACTCGAAGGTGACTTTTACGGCTACGAACTACGACACGTAGGCCACGAAAGTAATGAGGAGGTTGATACACTCGCCAACATAGGCTCCACATGCGCTCCGGTGCCGCCTGGCGTATTCCTGGAGCAGATTTGCAAGCGCTCCATCAAGCCAAAGACTCCTGAAGGACCACCCAGCACATCAAAGGACTCGGGGGTTACGCCTCCCGAAGAACTCGAAGGTCCCAGTAATGCGGCACAAGGACCCAAACCTGAAGGTCCCATGGAGGTCATGCTCATCGATCAATCATGGATGCAACCATACATCACTTACCTACTCACCAATATGCTACCAGATGACCCGACAGATGCGTGACACATTGTGCGTCGCTCCAAAGCTTTCACCATCATCAACGACGAGCTATACAAACGCGGCATTACTGGAGTCCTTCAGCGATGTGTATCCAATGGTGACGGGCGAGCCATACTCCTTGAGATACACGAAGGCACCTGCGGTCATCATGTCGGGATTCGTGCCCTCGTCGCCAAGGATCTACGAGGTGGATTCTACTGGCCAATGGCGATGCGCAATGCCAAGGACATCGTCCAGAAGTGCAATGCTTGATAAACATTCACGGATAAGCGGCGTGCGCCAAGCGCGGAACTAAGGCCAATACCTATGGCTTGGCCTTTCACGCAATGGGGACTCAACATGGTCGCCAAACTGCAAAAATCATCACCAGGAGGATACCTCTACCTCCTCGTCAAAGTCGACAAATTCACCAAGTGGATTGAGGCCATGCTGGTGATTAACCAGTCAGGAGCCACCGCCATCAAGTTCTTCGAGTCCATTGTGTGCAGGTTTGGGGTGCCACACAGCATCATCACTGAAAACGGGACGATTTCTAGGACTTCTGCGAAAACCTAGGAATCAACATCAGCTATGCCTTAGTGGCACAACCCTAGACCAACGGTCAAGTCGAGAAGGCCAACGGCCTCGTTTGCAACAACATCAAGAAAAGACTCCTCCGGCCACTCGAGCGAGCAGCTGGGTGCTGGGCTGATGAGCTGCCATCCGTACTATGGAGCTTGCGCACAACTACAAACAGCTCCACAGGCTACACAACGTTCTTCATGGTACATGGCGTTGAGGTAGTATTACCTTCAGAAGTACACTACAAGGCCCCAAGGGTCGTCTCGTACAGTGAGGCTGAATCTATGGCCGCACTCAAAGACTCTATTGACCTCCTCGACGAAGCACGCGAGATTGCGGCAGAATGATCAACGATCTACCGGCAGAGCCTCTGCAACTACCATAGCTGACGGCCGTGCCCAAGATCCTTCGTCGAAGTAGACCTCGTCCTACGCCTGAAGCAGAAAGGACACCTCAAGCTCGATTCCCCCTGGGAGAGACCCTATGTGATTACTAAAGTAATCCCAGGTGGCGCATATCGCTTGAAGGATGTAGAAAGTGGAGCCGCATACTCAAACCCATGGAACGTCGCGCAGCTGCAATGTTTCTACCCCTAGATGTTTTTCCTTTACAATAAGGCTACTCAGCCAGGCTACTTGGCCAAACATTTTACCTCCTGATATTCTCCAAATAAATAAATCTAAGTGCCTCCAACCATATGTCTTGTTACATTTTTCATTGCTATTTCTGCACTTGGGGGTTGCGCCTCCATGAAGACCTCGTCAAAATTTACAATCCAACAAAGGCAATGACCCGAGTAGTTGACCAAAAACTGCCAATCGAACCCTTGATAAACCCAACCTAGTTGCCACGCAACTGACAGGCTAGCAATACGATGAGATACGCAAGCATCAGGCTAATGAAAAGGCACTGCATACAAAAAAACACTCACAAAAACATAGGCAACAGCCTTACATACAAGTTTGGGTATCAAAAACCCAGTCGAAGCATTATACAAGTTGTATAACACTTCTACATACTATGCAGGTTAAACACTATCCTACTGACACGAAAGAAGAACATTGGTGCGTTCATCAAACAAGCTAACGATGTCTTCCGCCGGCAGATCAACCGTGCGGTAATGAGGCACCATGTTCCACGCCATCCGCACTGGAGGCAGCGATGGTCCAGTGGCGAAAGCATCCAAGTCCATGTCGGGTCATTGCATGCGCACAAGCGCCAACGCAGCCTTAGCACCCGCAACAAGCTACTGACGTGCACACTCGTGTACTGCATCGGCATTCTAAAATTTTCACGTCAGAGCCAGCAAGCTTGATGGTACAACATCCAACGGGAACATCACCTTGAAGATATGCTTCAAGCACGACTGTGCCTTCTTCAGAAAGTATAGCACTTGTGACATGCGGTCCTCTAGCGTTGCCAGTATAATTGCACGATCCTAGTCATTACAGAAGAATCCACTAGCTTCCATCTGTTCCTGAGTCAAACAACTTAGTCGAATATTGACGCGGTCCCTCTCTTCCTACGGAATGAGATTGACAACTATGCAAACCACAAAAGGAAACATATCAGTCAACATATTGGCTACACATAAAAACAAGACCGAGGCAATCAGGTAGGAACCCATTGCAACTGCTCGTTGATTTGGGCCACCTCGTCAAGGAGATACTTCTCGCGCTCACTGGCTTTCTCCGCCTTTGATTTCCAGATGTTGGCATTACCGTGAATCACCAGCGCATCTCACTCCAAGTGCTTCACGCGATCACGTAGGCATGACAAGATCGACAGCTCCTCCACTTTCAAGCGTGGTTGCGCCACAGGTGCACCAAAAGAAGGCACAACTCGCGAACCACTCAAGGAACCCTAACCAAGCAAAAGATCGAAAGGATATAAGAGGCATTACACATGGAGTCCGAATGGCAAAAAGCACGAAGACAATTTATACATCCAAGAGAAGCAACAAGTTTCAACAGTGACCCCTCCACAAAGGTAATCAAAGCACAAAATCAAAGTTTTTTGTGCTACTACAAAAGGAAAACAATGGAGACGGCTCGCCTATCCATCGGCACCCGCAGGCTTCGTTGACTCCGTAGCAGCCTCCGACGCCATGGCCTTTGCTACGGTGGCCCCTGACGCCGTGGCCTTTGCCAAGTTCAACCATTTTCGCTCCGTATAGTACTTCACGAGTGTTTCGATGAGGCGCGACCCATATTTATGACAGCGAGTAGCAAAGGGAGCGAAAACTACCACTTGGCCATCCACAGTCGTCGGTATCTTCGAAGTTATCCGACCGACATCCAGATTGGCACCACAAGCCCGTGCCATGGACAACCCCAAGGATGCCCGTCTCCCTTATGCGTGTTCTTGAACTCCACTAGAACACCACCCGTAAAGGTCTCGACTAGGCCATCAAGATCTTCAATTAAACTTACCTCGTCCTATACCGGTTCTGGCCTTCTGGAGGGCGTCATGATCTGAGGAGCCACGATCTTCAACCTCTGTCACGGCACCAAGCAAAGCATCCTCACGGACTAAAGCCTGGTGGTCAAAGTCAACACCAGAGGCATCTGTAATCGCTATCCCGCCAATCAGCAAGCATAAACATAGGAAGAAAATACGAATAATAGCGACAAGATTAGACAAACACATACCAAAAAGTGCTTGGGCGACAGAGAAAAGGTTCTCTGTCGGCTGCATCAGCCATCAGGCCCTCCTCGCATTTTTTTGACTCCTTAAGGCACTCGGGGGCTTCAAGTGCCTCATCTCGCTTGGTCTCCACCGCGCTCAGACCTTTCTCAAGGGATGTCACTCAACGAAGGAGGTAATTGTTTTGCTCTGAAGAACAAGGAGTACACATCAAGCAAAAACAAAACAAATTTTCAGCAGCACGGCACATGTCGACATGCTTACTTTGTAGCCGGCAGTTGTCAGCATCCAGTCGCGCATGCTGCCGGCCCAGAGTAACGATATGCTCGCCCAAATGAACGGCCTCCTGCAGGATAGCCTATAGAGGATAACATACGCAAAGAAGAAATTCAATACCAAGAAAATCCTTTGAATTGGAAAAGCTTTCCAGTACATACATGGTCACTTGAATACTCCGGAGGTGTTTTCTTGGTGGGCGTTCGTATGAGAACCCTATGTTCCCCCATGTGGGGAAAACTCGAGGAATTTGTGTCGGAGTTAGCCGCTATCTTCGGGGACTCAACCGCATCTACACATTTTGAGTCAACGACTCCAGTATCTCCCAGGATGTGGCAGTCGTTTGATGAAGATGATGCAGTCCTCCTGCAGCCAGTTTCACGAAGGCATTTAGCACAGAGAAAATTGCAAGCCAGGAAAATATCAACTTCAAGCAGACGATTTACCCAACCAACTTGTCGAGGTTAAAGTCATCATCTAGTGGCTCCTTCAACTTCTTTGGCTTCTACAATGGTGGCGGAGCCATGCTGCGAATGGGAACCGCCGGAATAGGACTGGTGGTGCCCATCTCCGGCGAAGTATCTTTCGGTGACTCCAGCGTAGACGCATCAGACTCTTCACTCCGGGAGAATTTGCGAATGCCATCCTCGCTAGAGTCGGGGATCTCTTGCACGTCGATGACAGGCATAGTCGACACTAATTCATCATCTTCTTCGGCCTCGGAGGGCAAGACCTCCTCTGGCTGCGGTGGCAATGAGCCCGCCACTTTCCAATCCTAACAACAAGTATCAACAGAGTAACTACAAAGTGTCCTACGGGCAAGGAAAAGAAAAACAGCAAGGAGTCGAAAGAAAAATTACCTCAGGAGGGGAGTTACTCGCGCGGAAGGGCGGCATGACTGAATCTGCAGGGAGGACGTCTTTGTTGGTGTACTTCATCAATGCTCGCACCTTCCTGTCCACCTCCACTGATGACAGATGTTCTGGGGAGATGCGAGTGATGTTACCCAAGCTAGTCCAACACGACATTGGGTGTGCCCTGGCCTGCAGAGGCTGCACCCGCCTCCTTAAGAAAGTGCGAAGATGAGGTCGATGCCAGTAATTTCTTTGCCTGGGATAAGCTAGAGGTCACATACGTGCTTGTACAAGACTTCGACTTCCTCCACCTCGCCTGACATCACAAAATTCTTCTAGGATCTCTTCCTCCTTAGTTTCGCCCTGGAGTCTAAAGGACCAACTCTATACCGTTCACCATCAACATGTTGGTCGTGAATGTAGAACCACTTTTCCCTCCATCCTTGGACGGACTCAGTGATGTTGAGGCTGAAGTATTGGACACTGGGGTCCACGTAGATCCCGCAGCCGCCAACTTCATACACGACTGAGATGGAACCCGACCGTCTCTTAATCTTGAACATATTCTTGAAGAGACCGAAGTGTGGCTCGATTCAGAGCCAGCACTCGCAGAGGGTAACATAGCACGCGATGTGCAAGATAGAGTTTGGGGTCAGTTGAAGCCCATAGAAACAAAGCAACCCCCGCACAAACTTGTGGAGGGGGAGAGAAAGACCGCGAAGGATGAACGCCATAAACATCACCTGAAATCCAGTAGGGTGATCGAGGATTACCTCTAGCCCCGGCATCTTGCAATCTGTTGCATTGGCGGGTAGCAGACCATCCTGTTGATAAGTGTGGAGCTCATGCTCCTTCAACGAGGTGCACCGCCATGACCCGCTGGTCACGTGGGTCCCCGGACCGTTCTTCTTGGTGGCAGCGGCGGCGCCGGACCCAGCGGCATCGGCGCCTTTCTTCTTCACCGCAGCAGTGGCAGCAACAGATCCAGCGGCAACGCCTCCCTTCTTTTTCCCCATCCTACGGTGGCAGAGAGACCAGAGAAAGTAACTGGGGAATGCTTTGAGTACGCCCAGCGCAGCACGAGAAATGGGCGCAAGGCAACAATGGGGAATGGCAATGGCAATGGTGCGCATAGGAGGAAGAAGATCAAGTGCGAAAATTACCGCACCCAAATACCCGACTTAAAGCACCGAGGGATATCATCCAACAGGTCGCAGAACTTTACCTCTACGCATTGCGCACATCAATGAAGACATGTGGCGATGGTAATGTCGAAACGTCGTTGCACATTCCCCATTATGTGCGAGAATCAAGGAGACGCAGTTAAAACAAAGATTACGCGTGATTGGTCAAATCCCAGTCAGGCATTGGGGCCCACCATGTCACGTCGCATCAACACTGCTTATGCGGGTAACCAACCTCATCCGATCGTCAGCACTGACGTCATCAGAGACTCACTCTAACAGAGATTGTCTTTGACTGATTTAGTCCTTGCTTGACTCAGCGAGTCGACCAAGCACTCGGGGGCTACTCTTAACAGGAGCGTTGGCTGTGCACCCGAATATTCTAAAAAGGCATAGAACTGCCGTGATAAACTTACAAAGACATTTTACATCTCTACCCCCTCTTTTTAATTAACGATTCGATTGCAGACTCGGGGGCTTCTCTCATAGGGAGCGCTGAAAGCACAATCGACAAAAGAGACAAAGATAAAATGAAAACAGTCGACAATTGTTCAAAAGTCCCCACTCGAGTCTTCGACTCGAGTAGACACTCGGGGGCTACTCCCATAAGGAGCGCTAGTCGCGCACCCTATGAAAAGAAAAATTACTTGCACATGGCAAAAAGCATCGACAATGTCCACACCATGGGCTTTCGATTCATTTGGCGACTCTCGCCTCACAATTTCTGAACATACCCTATTAAGAGATAACGTCTCCTGATCTACCTGAATCACCTCCGCGGTGAACAAATTTTCAGATGTCGCGTTAACAGCGTGAAGGTAAGACCTGCAAAAGGCCTGGCAACGCACCTGATGCGCTCTACCAGAAATAATCCGTGCCTACAGGCATGATGAAAATGTCTTGACGGATGCGTCAAGTGCTCACACCCAAATACTGGAATTCGACTCTATAAGACCTCCGTGGCAGGAGTCGAATTACGACAGCAATGTTCTGAATTCGAGTCCAGAGACTCGCGTTTGAGTAGATAGCATTGTTCTGTCCTAAGGCAGTTAACTGGTTCCGATCCATCGGATGAATCAAACACGTATATCGACAATCCCTATGACACAAACGGCGGCACCCGAAAGAACTTCGGATGAGCCTATATTACATGCACTCGAAGACTTATAGTCTCCACCCGAATCTATGATTCGACTGGATACTCGGGGGTACTGACATGGATATACCTTCCAGGTACTCGAGACTATACGGTCCAGCCCAAGAGGAGTCCATGGTGCAAAGCGAAGCCCAGTAAAAGATTCGGGTGGCCCATTGAGTACGACTTCTTGAAGAACACAGCAAAGTGTAGATAGAAAATTAAAAGCGAAACCCTAAATTTGTAACTGAGTCGGCCTGCTATCCCAAGACCTAGCCTCTCTCTATAAAGGCTAGGAGGGGCAGCAAGGAGGACAATCCACAATCCCCGCATACACCTCGTCAGATTGCATTGGTGCACACTTGTAACTTTCGACTCCCTCATAATCAAGAGCAGGCAAGCAGGAGTAGGGTCCTCTACGAGGTCTGAACCTAGGTAAACCTCGTGTCACCTGTGTGCTTGTTGCTAGCCGATCGATGCCTCCAGCTCTCCCCACTTTCTCGAACATAAGTCCATCAACGATGAGCATTGATCAGTTAACCCCTCGTCACTTCCAGACTCATGAAGAGTTTGTAGAAGCAGCGATGCGATCTGATTTCAGCGACGACTTGATACGATGAAGAAGTCGGGTTCTGATACCATAAAAAGTTACGTCATGGGGGTTTGTCGATATCTCTCAGTCCTCGACCGTGTGAATTAATATAAGAGAACAATACACCTACAAGGGACCGACTCGGTCAGCTACACGTACAGGACATAGACTCCTAACGGATCTGATTTACAACTCGTTTTAACACATAGCACCATATTTTTCTTCTATTCATTGTATATTAGCTTGTGGGATTGTGTCTTCGTCGGGCATGTGCTCCGACTTCGTGTGGTGTTGATCTCGTCACCAATCTGGCCTGGCGGCCTTGGAGTGCGGCAGTGTGATCCGGTGTTGAAGATGCTTAGAGGGCTCCTCCAGCCGATGTTTCATAGCAGCAGGCTAGATCCAGTCTTACGAGGCTGGTGGTTACTGCGGCTCACTGACGCCTTTTGGCTAGGGGTTTCTTTAGTGCCAAAGTGTGGATCGGCTGCTGGTGATCTTCTTCTTCTTTGGCGACGGCGAAGGATTTGGCTCCTTATTAGTTGCGGTGAGGACGGTTTGCTGTTGTTCAACCGTTTGTTTTCTCCTTGTTTTCTATTACTTTTATGTGTTTCATCTTTGTATTGCTACAGTTATAAATACAAGTAATGTATACCCACGGGCGTACATATTAAAAAAAAGTCGTTGACTCCGTTCAGATTAGCCTATTTTTTAGTTTGGAGAGTCATCCATTCAAATATGATTTCGTTCATCTATAACCTATTTTTTTCCCATTTTACCACTGTACCACATGCATGATTTCGTTCACTGTAAGCTACCCTTGTAATTCACGAAATACAAGTACTTTTCAGGTGTTTATTTATGAAATGATTTAGGTTCTTATTTAATTTCCATCCCCACCCTTGTTTTTGGTTTGGACAGTGACTGCTACTTTTTATTTATAGTATACTAGCCGAATGTCTGTGCGCTGCTACGGTTCATTTAATTTTTCGCATTGCATATTAAATATAACAGACATAAAAATATATATGTAGAAAAGATAACCATATATTATTTAGACGCACACCTTGTTAAAAATTGTGTTATAAATACACTAATGGATTTCAATTTGACATCATGTGCATAGAATGTTAGGTCCAACTTATTTCTTTATTATTCACTAAGATCCACTACCTAGAGCAATACCCTTGTTTAAAAGAATATTTTTGGTGTAGAAAGTCTCAAATTTAGGATCTTCCACCGCACGGGATTTTCCTTGGAAACAAAGTCATAGGCACGTAAGTTCAGAGTCAGCCAACTACGCTAATAGGTACAAATAGCATAAAGAAATGTAACCAACGTTTATCAAAAAAAGCAACACCAAAGATTTGGGACCAATAGCAGTCCGCAATAACCATTGAATACTAAAGATAATTTTAGAAATGATTATATTTAATATGCATAGAAACCAAAAGATGCAACTCCCTGTGCACATCCTTTGCTTGTATAGAACTCGGTTAATTAGTCTTCATCCGACATTCTTGTGTGTCAAGTCTACGTCGATTAATTTTTCTGGAACATGGACATAGTACATCACTGAAACAAATATTGAACTACAATTTTATTATGTACATATGCAATATGCATGGAAAAAACTAAAAGCTCGAATATAGTGAAACAACATGATCCATGGTCCTCTTTCCACAATGTCCTCATGCTTTCTAGTGATTTCTTCCACTATCATGGGCATGGTTGCTGAGTGGAGTTGCAGCGTATATTAGAAGCGTCTATAAAGAACGAGACCTTTTTTTGCGAATCAGAGCTTCGTTTATTAGACAACATCACAATGTTTAGGCTGAATACAGGGAGATAAAAACACCGGCACCTGGGAGTTCCAAGCTCAATCCGGTTGCACAACAAAGGCATGTTTAGTAGTCAGATGAGCTGCGCAATTTGCCACACGGCTTACATGGCATAATTCAAACGAATTGAACTCCCTATAAAGAGGTCCAAGATTGGTCGAGTGGCCTCCCTATTCTTCATTCTTGACTTCCAAAGCTCAACCAGCACAAATCAGTCAGCCTCCAAAATAAGATTGCTAATAGCAGCATCACGGCAGCGCACGGGTCTACCAAGAAAGGCAGTTAACTAAGCATGCATGCAATATACAAAAAACATGGCAAAGAAACAACAAATTCATGCATATAGATAGGTCAATCCAAGGAAAAGAATCTTCATTAGTTAGCGATCGTCTCAATTCACACTCGGGAAATTTGATCGTTGCGGCCGGCATTGGCGTCACCTATTGCGATGTCAAGCCGTTCCTCTCCCAGGACACCATCATAAACCGTGTTAGACTCCTGAACACCGACCCTCTTGTCTACAGGCCTTCTCCGGCGGGGGCCTCGCCGTGGGACGTGAATTGAGACGATCGCTGTGGGACATGAGGCCCTCGTGCCGTGGGACGTGAGGCCCTCGTGCCACAGCTTGCCAACAGTGTCGCATTCGCGTGTTGCTAGGTGCATTCCGGTGTCACAACCCATGCGGTGACAATACCATTGTTTCATGGATCCTCGTGGGCATCAAGGTAATCATGCATGACAACATGGCTCTACTTATCTCTCTCATGCATGCCAGACAATACTTGTAAATCACGCTTGTTGCGGAGGCTCTGCGTCATCAGATCAAGGTCTCCACCGCCAACTCCCTCGGCAACTTAGCTGACAGGTTGCGCCCACCACTCCGGAGCTCGCATTATTGATGCAAATGGGTCATGACGCATCAATGAAAAATAAGATTTATGGTTAATTTCTATGTGCCATGCACGATTTTATGTTATGATCCACGAGCATTTTTGTTTTTGAAGTATGTACAAATAATCCAAACTATAACCATCGACGGTTTCTGAAGTGGTATCCGTTCCCCTTCATTGTTTCTCCAGAAGAGCGAAGAGGGAAGCGACAAGTTTTTCGCCATCGACGACCGGCGAGCCAGGGGGCTCTCCTCTCCTCTGTCTGCCGCTCTAGCGGCGGGAGGATGGGGGAGCCCTTCGGCCTCGCGACGGGTATGTAGATAGGATAGGAGTAGCTTTCTTAGGGGGGTCGTGGTGGTGGTGGCGGCATCCAGGAAAAATAAGCTGGTGTCAGCTTGTTCCCCACCTCGGTGGTGCTCTCTAGGACGGCGATGTAGAGCTGCTAGCCTAGTAGTTCTCGCGGGTCCTCCTATGTCCCTGCGAGTTTGGGTTTCCTGGGCATGGTCGGTGAGGCGGCGGCGCTAGCCATGCCATAGGATTTTGTCCTCTAGACTCACCAGTCACCACCGTAAGGGCGACGCGTGCTCCTGCTTCATCTAGGAGTCCTGGAGGTTTGTACAAGAGTCTGCTATTCGGGGTCATCTTCTTCGTGGAAGGTGACGGCGACATGGGAAGATGGATGGTTGGCTTAGATTGGGGTTCAGCGGATGGTGGCAGGCGGCTTTTTCGTGCTTCCTCGGTAGCATCGATGGAAGGCACCGGAGCCGATCTCCGAGGACCTCGGGGGCATCCCCCGGCCGACATGCCCCAACGGCAAGGTCCCGCCAAGGGCGGGCCACATTTGAGGCTCTTAAAGCAGAGGTGCTGCGATGGGGCTTCTCGGAGCTGGGCGTTTGGCAACCGTCTTTCTCCTCTCTGGTGGCGCTTCGATAGCAGCGGGGGTCGGGAACGGCGACCGATGGTGGTGTCGTGCACAGGACCCAGAATGACATGGTTCTAAATTTTATTTTTCTTGGGTTGTTTGTGCCTTTTCTCCAAGACACTTGTTCGTCTGGATCTTTCTAGGATGTAACCGCGCGTGTATGTGTTGTCTGGCTCTATGAATGAACACGTGGTCTACTCTCTTAAAAAAATCAGATGACGGGAGAAACTTACATTGTGGCTAGTCCCACACATATAGTTCTATCAGATTGTGCATTGGTAGATTTTGCACACGAAGGATCCAAGCAAGGCCTCCGATCTATGTACGAACATACCTCCAAGTTTCCCGATCAACCGTTCTTTCTTGATCTATGTACACACATGCCTGCATCGGTAGATTGTACATGTCGCGCTTGCCGGCCACACGGTATGGGAAGGTCGCGCGTGTCTCTCTGCCCCATGTGGACATCGTCGTTGCCCTGGGACTCCCGGACAAAGCAAGATGGCTCCCGATGGTGAAGACGGCTGCAGCAATTCCCTGAGCTGGTGTCTCCCGATGATTGCGCTTTCGTGGATTTATTACCGAGATTTATTACCGTGATTAATTTTTCGTTCATCACGGTGATTCCTGTTTGAGTGGGTATTGATTGTTACCATGATTTTTGTACACTTTCCATGTTTACGAACGAGTGGTTGACAGCTAATTGATTGAATGGTCTTGATTGTCCCAATATTTAGTAAAGACGATTTGATGGTCCAGATTACTCCAATGTTTGATGTTTGAGGGAGACCTATGATCACCAACTTCTTTTTAATCTCTACTACTTAAAAAGGACGAATTTCCTCTATTTCCTCCGGTCTCTACTTTCGTCAAACACTTCTTAAATAAGACCATTTTACCCTCCCACCTCGTCGTCGGTACTAATCCCGTGTCCACTAATTAAGTCTCCGCACTTTAATCCCCCATCCCGTACCAAATCCCAATGCCAGGAAACGCTCGTGCAAACCCCGCTCGCTCCTCTCTCGCATGTCGTGCGCCGCCATACCGTCCTCTACAGTGCTCCGACGACCCCCTCCTGCGCCAACCTCCTCCCGCCGTTACCCTTCCTACGGAATGTCGCCTGCCTTCTCTGTGACGCACCGTTGCAGATGCTCCCCCGTCCTCTCCAAGATCTGCCTCTCGCAGGCGGCCGCCAGCAGCGCCTTCACGAAGTTTCGCCACTAGGCGCCGTCCCCCGGGAACCCGACGGGGCCGCCACGGACGATCCCTGCGAAGCTCAACTCCGAGGACGATGACAGTCGCGGCAGCGCGCGGTTGCCACAGGGGCGATGCTCCTCGCGATCCAACCTATCCACCTATCGCTCATCTCTCTCATGATCTACTCTCGCTCATCACCTCATCTCACGCCCGGCGCCGCCGCCACCGTACCGGGGTCCAGGCCAAGCAGCCACCACCGCAAAGAGCCGCCACCGCTGGAGAGGCTGATCCCCAACCCCGCGGATCCAGGGAGCTCCCTATGTTGGGTGCCCAAACCACGACTCTGCCTTCTTCCGAGTCGGAGATGGGGAGTCCCGCCACCAACGCTGAAGCATCTCTACATCGGGATCCAGCGACTAGATCCGAACGGATTCGTTCATCCTCTCTCCACCTCTGACCGAAGCCTACCATCTGGTATCAGGTAATTTTATGTTTTTTGACACCAAAACCTTCTGATCTATTTTGCATTTAGCGTGACTAGTCAATTTGATTTTAGATCTTTGGCATACATTCGTAACAACGTTAGGTGTCACAGGGACATCTAGCATGACTTGTAAATCTTCTGATCCGTATATTACAAATTGATTGAACCCTTTCTGAAACATTTCATGCGTGGTTGAGCACTAATTTTGGTATATTCAAAAGGTTAAATGAATGATTATTTTTGGCAGGTGAACCACATACTCCTCAGGTGAAGCTGTGTGACTTTGGCAGCGCAAAAGTATTGGTATGATCATAGATTGCCTGATTTTCACACTAGCACGACATTGATATGTTCATGGTTTGTAGTCTTGATGGGTAAGGGGAGAACCAAATATTTCTTACATTTGTTCAAGAGCTCATATTTGGTGCTACGGAATACACAACAACGTTTAGTGTTTGCTATGTTCGTTGGTTCCTTGCTGAACTCCTTTTAGGACAGGTAAGCGATCACCCAATTTATCTGAGGTTATTTAATCATTTGTCTGCCTTCTTTATCTGAGGTAAGTGATCACACAATTTATCCATCCATTCTTCGATGAACTTCGTTTTCCAAACACCCGCTTACTGCATAGTCGTTTCCTTCCTACCCTCTTTAACTTCAAGGCACATGTTAAGTCGACAATATTAACTTGATTGCACTAACTGGAAGTTCAGAATACCAAATCATTTACTTATCTTCAGCTCTCGTGTGCTAGATTTGAATAGAGGTGAAGGGCATGCTGATGGACATCCTGGTGAACCTCATCCATGAACATGCTCGGAAGCAATGTGCCTTTGTTATGCTGTATTCCTCTACCTTAATCCCATGTGTCTATATTATATGCTTGATTGCCAACTGAGATGGTTTGACTCTTTGATGCGCTTAGGTTGATTTTGAAGGATTCTGGTGAATAGGTTGTTTAGTGGATGGAATATAATACTTGATGTTATCCAAACAGAACAACACCAACATTTTACATGATAGGTTTGCTTCATATTGGATTATTTGTAGATTACAGATAACCATGTTTGTATTATGCCTCCCAAGTTTTATCTATATCACTCCTTAATCCCATTTACCTGCTCAAGCAATTGACATGCCTCTCTTACGTTTTTCTATATCAAAATCTTATCAGGACACAGAAGTTTGGATGCTTTATTTCTCTCCATGGCCCATGATCCACGAACTATCTATGAGTTATTAGAATTTCATTTCAGTCAGCTTTGCCAGATGGGACTTCATTCTGAGATAGGTATAATATTCAACTATCATAATCGGTGGTTATCCTCAGCAGATTGGTTTACTAACAGATGCAGAAAAAAAAGAGACACAGTTTCTTTACCTAATTTTTATATAGATGCTAACCAAAGGTTCAGAACCTAATGTAGCTAAGTGTCAACTAAGGTTTAGAATTTAATTAGCTAAATGTTGATGAAGTACCTCATAATTGTCCTGGCTGTTGATGGGGAGGGTGAGTAATTTCTCATGTATCCAATTTTGGTCGATACGTTCTTGAAAGAAAAAGAAATGGTTCACTCAATTTTGAGAAAAAATTAGCCTATCTTAGACAGCGGATAAAATAGGCGAATGACACAGTATACATCTGAAGTTCTATAATAAGATTGTAACACAAGTATTAATTCTTTCTCGAACAGATGGTCTTGTCTTCCTCGGTGATGGGCTCGCAGTACGGGACGATGTGCGACGTGGAAAGGGATAGAGACGTCGACTGCGGTGTGCATGGGATGAAGAACGACGGCAGGAAGCTACACCACATGCCCTTTGGAGTTAGATGTGCATGCATTAGCTGTGCGCGCGTCTGCTTGCTCTTCAACTCCATCGGCAATGATTTCAACGGTAAATTGTTCTGGCTCACATGTTTTATTTTACATATAGTTGCATTTTCCTAAAGAGTTTGATGTTTCTTGAATTTACTCCATGTTACTGAAGATGCTCGCAATTGTTTTGCAGTGCATATGTATGCATATTTGAAATTTGAAAATGATATATGCTCATCCATGACAAATAACGATATGCCTCTACAACTGTATATATAATATTTCTGGCTTCTATATGATGAAGGAACTTAGTGAACTCATCAAAACTCTCGCCTCTTGGCCTATATGGTATTTTGATTGTGATGCATGATTTGCTATAATTTGCTGATGCTTATAGATGTCAAGCACAAGGAATGGACCACGATTGGAAAGAGTTCAAGTGATAAACAATGTGAGCAAGGACCCCCTCTCGTCCTCTCGAAATTTACTAAACTTTCCTTCCTGAAATGCATAGTGGCCAGGAGAAATTATCTTCCCATAGATGCATCAACAAATCACAGGTAGCACAATGTTTTCATTCGGATTATCTGAAGAAGAGTTTTCACTTTTCAGATATTTGCTTTGTAAATAAATATGTGTACTTCTTACATGCGTTTGTAAATAAGTTGTAGTGATTAGAAAAAATTGAGTCCTGTTATGTTAGGATGAAAAATAATCCTACAAATTAATGCATGTAAAGTAATGCTGTTTTTTTCTTGCTTTTGAAATCCTTGGTAAAGGACTGGTTCAAGATTTCTAATAAAGTTGGGTCTGATGACCTCATTTCTAAAAACATGTTCTCAGCTGGATTCCTGAAGGAGAAGAACTCTTGATTTTCCAATGGTTATACTTATTTTATATTTTTCCTTGGAAATGAAATGAATCCTCGACCTCCCTGACACTCAACCACCTAGGCCTTAGTCCATGCTAACTTGATTTGTTATTTCAACAAGTCAACATGGAGTTGTAATGTAGGTACCATACGATTCAGTCACTTAGATTTGTCGTCATGAACTTGTTAGTATACGTATGCACATTCATGTTTATGTTAGTTTTCATCTCTACTACTTAAAAAGGACGAATTTTCTCTGTTTCCTCCGGTCTCTACTTTCGTCAAACACTTCTTAAATAAGACCAGTTTACCCTCCCACCTCGTCGTCGGTACTAATCCCGTGTCCGCTAATTAAGTCTCTGCACTTTAATCCCCCATCCCGTACCAAATCCCAATGCCAGGAAACGCTCGTGCAAACCTCGCTCGCTCCTCTATCGCATGTCGTGCACCGCCATACTGTCCTCTACAGTGCTCCGACGACCCCCTCCTGCGCCAACCTCCTCCCGCCGTTACTCTTCCTCCGGAATGTCGCCTGCCTTCTCTGTGACGCACCGTTGCAGATGCTCCCCCGTCCTCTCCAAGATCTGCCTCTCGCAGGCGGCCGCCAGCAGCGCCTTCACGAAGTTTCGCCACTAGGCGCCGTCCCCCAGGACCCGACGGGGCCGCCACGGACGATCCCCGGGAAGCTCAACTCCGAGGACGATGACGGTCGCGGCAGCGCGCGGTTGCCACAGGGGCGATGCTCCTCGCGTTCCAACCTATCCACCTATCGCTCATCTCTCTCATGATCTACTCTCGCTCATCACCTCATCTCACGCCCGGTGCCGCCGCCACCGTACCGGGGTCCAGGCCAAGCAGCCACCACCGCAAAGAGCCGCCACCGCTGCAGAGGCTGATCCCCAACCCCGCGGATCCAGGGAGCTCCCTATGTTGGGCGCCCAAACCACGACTCTGCCTTCTTCCGAGCCGGAGATGGGGAGTCCCGCCACCAACGCTGAAGCATCTCTACATCGGGATCCAGCGACTAGATCCGAACGGATTCGTTCATCCTCGCTCCACCTCTAACCGAAGCCTACCATCTGGTATCAGGTAATTTTATGTTTTTTGACACCAAAACCTTCTGATCTATTTTGCATTTAGCGTGACTAGTCAATTTGATTTTAGATCTTTGGCATACATTCGTAACAACGTTAGGTGTCACAGGGACATCTAGCATGACTTGTAAATCTTCTGATCCGTATATTACAAATTGATTGAACCCTTTCTCAAACATTTCATGCGTAGTTGAGCACTAATTTTGGTATAGTCAAAAGGTTTAATGAATGATTATTTTTGGCAGGTGAACCACATACTCCTCAGGTGAAGCTGTGTGACTTTGGCAGCGCAAAAGTATTGGTATGATCATAGATTGCCTGATTTTCACACTAGCACGACATTGATATGTTCATGGTTTGTAGTCTTGATGGGTAAGGGGAGAACCAAATATTTCTTACATTTGTTCAAGAGCTCATATTTGGTGCTACGGAATACACAACAACGTTTAATGTTTGCTATGTTCGTTGGTTCCTTGCTGAACTCCTTTTAGGACAGGTAAGTAATCACCCAATTTATCTGAGGTTATTTAATCATTTGTCTGCCTTCTTTATCTGAGGTAAGTGATCACACAATTTTACCATCCATTCTTTGATGAACTTCGTTTTCCAAACACCCGCTTACTGCATAGTTGTTTCCTTCCTACCCTCTTTAACTTCAAGGCACATGTTAAGTCGACAATATCAACTTGATTGCGCTAACTGGAAGTTCAGAATACCAAATCATTTACTTATCTTCAGCTCTCGTGTGCTAAATTTGAATAGAGGTGAAGGGCATGCTGATGGACATCCTGGTGAACCTCATCCATGAACATGCTCGGAAGCAATCTGCCTTTGTTATGCTGTATTCCTCTACCTTAATCCCATGTGTCTATATTATATGCTTGATTGCCAACTGAGATGGTTTGACTCTTTGATGCGCTTAGGTTGATTTTGAAAGATTCTGGTGAATAGGTTGTTCAGTGGATGGAATATAACACTTGATGTTATCCAAACAGAACAACACCAACATTTTACATGATAGGTTTGCTTCATATTGGATTATTTGTAGATTACAGATAACCATGTTTGTATTATGCCTCCCAAGTTTTATCTATATCACTCCTTAATCCCATTTACCTGCTCAAGAAATTGACATGCCTCTCTTACGTTTTTCTATATCAAAATCTTATCAGGACACAGAAGTTTGGATGCTTTACTTCTCTCCATGGCCCATGATCCACGAACTATCTATGAGTTATTAGAATTTCATTTCAGTCAACTTTGCCAGATGGGACTTCATTCTGAGATAGGTATAATATTTAACTATCATAATCGGTGGTTATCCTCAGCAGATTGGTTTACTAACAGATGCAGAAAAAAAGGAGACACAGTTTCTTTACCTAATTTTTATATAGATGCTAACCAAAGGTTCAGAACCTAATGTAGCTAAGTGTCAACTAAGGTTTAGAATTTAATTAGCTAAATGTTGATGAAGTACCTCATAATTGTCCTGACTGTTGATGGGGAGGGTGAGTAATTTCTCCTGTATCCAATTTTGGTCGATACGTTCTTGAAAGAAAAAGAAATGGTTCACTCAATTTTGAGAAAAAATTAACCTATCTTAGACAGCGGATAAAATAGTTGAATGACATAGTATACATCTGAAGTTCTATAATAAGATTGTAACACAAGTATTAATTCTTTCTCGAACAGATGGTCTTGTCTTCCTCGGTGATGGGCTCGCAGTACGGGACGATGTGCGACGTGGAAAGGGATAGAGATGTCGACTGCGGTGTGCATGGGATGAAGAACGACGGCAGGAAGCTACACCACATGCCCTTTGGAGTTAGATGTGCATGCATTAGCTGTGCGCGCGTCTGCTTGCTCTTCAACTCCATCGGCAATGATTTCAACGGTAAATTGTTCTGGCTCACATGTGTTCTTTTACATATAGTTGCATTTCCCTGAAGAGTTTGATGTTTCTTGAATTTACTCCATGTTACTGAAGACGCTCGCAATTGTTTTGCTGTGCATATGTATGCATATTTGAAAATTGAGAATGCTATCTGCTCATCCATGACAAATAACGATATGCCTCTACAACTGTATATGTTATATTTCTGGCTTCTATATGATGAAGGAACTTAGTGAACTCATCAAAACTCTCGCCTCTTGGCCTATATGGTATTTTGATTGTGATGCGTGCTTTGCTATAATTTGCCGATGCTTATAGATGTCAAGCACAAGGAATGGACCAGGATTGGAAAGAGCTCAAGTGATAAACAATGTGAGCAAGGACCCCCTCTCGTCCTCTTGAAATTTACTAAACTTTCCTTCCTGAAATGCATAGTGGCCAGGAGAAATTATCTTCCCATAGATGCATCAACAAATCACAGGTAGCACAATTTTTTCATTCGGATTATCTGAAGAAGAGTTTTCACTTTTCAGATATTTGCTTTGTAAATAAATATGTGTACTTCTTACATGCGTTTGTAAATAAGTTGTAGTGATGAGAAAAAATTGAGTCCTGTTATGTTAGGATGAAAAATAAGCCTACAAATTAATGCATGTAAAGTAATGCTGTTTTTTTCTTGCTTTTGAAATCCTTGGTAAAGGATTGGTTCAAGATTTCTAATAAAGTTGGGTCTGATGACCTCATTTCTAAAAACATGTTCTCAGCTGGATTCCCGAAGGAGAAGAACTCTTGATTTTCCAATGGTTATACTTATTTTCTATTTTTCCTTGGAAATGAAATGAATCCTCGACCCCCCTGACACTCAACCACCTAGGCCTTAGTCCATGCTAACTTGATTTGTTATTTCAACAAGTCAACATGGAGTTGTAATGTAGGTACCATACGATTCAGTCATTTAGATTTGTCGTCATGAACTTGTTAGTATACTTATGCACATTCATGTTTATGTTAGTTTTCAACCTTTAATTATTTTTGTGAAGTTAATTTATGCATTTCAACTTTAATTGCCCACGTGATCTTTTTTATGTAGGCATTTGCAGTTTGCAGAGGTAGGGAGGAGGGTTTAAAGGGTTACTACAAAGGGCACCCTCTCATGAGGGAGTAGGGGTGGCACTAGGTGCAGGGGTGGTAGGGGCGCTACAACACCATGTTCTCACTGGGAAGGCAGATGAGGGATCGGGCAAGCTACAGGGGCGTGAGGAAGATAACACTATTATCGGCAGCGATGTCGTAGCGAGGCACGGCTTATTTTTTGAGTATCTTCTTTTCATGTACGAGTCTCATTTTTGTTCTGGTTGCAAGGTGTTGGGAAATCCATGCTTTGGGATGGAAAGTATGTTGCTAAAATTTTCGTTCACTTCTTTGATATAGATTTGTATATTAGATTTTGAGAGCATAAGAAATGACCTGAAGTGAAAAATAGAATCCCTCCTGTTTTTGCAGTGAATATGTCTTTTCTACAGATATTTGTTTCTTTGGATTGGGGAGCATTATGTACTCTTTGAGAATGCCTATTTTTCAGGAGAAGAATCGTTTTTCTATTCCTATCCTCACTGGAGTTAATACTTTCTAATTAATTGGGGATAGTGAGCTTCTAGAACTCCCACAGGATCTCTAGCGACCGATGCCCCGTCCTTCACTTGATGCACGTCTGGTATGTCCCGAGCCTGATCATCCATAGCCCTTACTCTACATCAAAATCTAAATGCATTCATATTGTTGACGTAACCGTATCAAGTACACTCATGTGTTTGATATGAACACATTGCTCCAAACCAACTAGGAAAATCAATGGGAGTATGGAACTGTACCTTCAAACCTGCAACAGTAACATACCTGCAACAGTAACATCAACAACTTAGAATTACAGAGCATGCTACATTAGTGATCGGTACTCAGACTTCACCAATTATAAAAACAAGTATGAGTGGTTGAATTTAGTAAAGGCCATGGATTGCTTGAAGTTCCCTTACAAATTTAGCTTAATGGACAATATGAAAGCTCACATTTTGCTTCAGGCACTCCTTTTAGAATATGCATGGATTTTAAAAGGGTTGTACAAAATGATAGGCATGAAGAATTGGTAAGAATCATCTTCATACATTTTATACTGCAATGTAACCTCCACACGATCCAAATGATTTTGTAAATGTTCCCATCAATCCTTGATAATATCAACATCATCTGGATCCACTCCGATAGTTCACATACACCTCGACATGTCTTTCCAACAGCTCCAATACTGTATGCCTCATCTAAATTTGTAAGCCTATTAATATGTTTAAAAACTCCAATCGATACTGAAATACATTGCTGCCAATTTGAAAATTTGCATAGCTGTTGAACACCAGTATTGTATACACCACAACTAATATACTCATTATGCTCACCGAGACATCGATGACACCGTGAAGTCTCGGGTGAAGGATTGGGTCATAGGTTTAATGAACAAGTTCAACGATTTCTCAAGTTCTGCACTGACCAAACAAATGGGGACAACTGGTGGCAACACTGATAGTGAGCTTCAGCAGGACCTACACTCTTTCGTATCACATATCTCCTGGGTATGTTAGGTCCTGGAAAGCTGGAGATGATGAAATGCCTTTCAACCTACTGCGTCGGAGCATGGTTTGATGTCATTCCAGCTGTCAAGGCGGCGTTCCTTGGGCCCAAATGTCTGAAGAATAAAGTGAAGGTTGTAGAGATAATTGCAAATATCCTAGAGGCGGTCGTGTTAAGCAAGGTTGCCATGTTGTAAATATTTGGGTCAGATTTGCTTGGATAACCAACTATTTGGTTGATGAGCCGATCGTAGTGATGGTGCAACGGTAATAGTGGCGAGGACGATAACGATGGTTATGCATTTGATAGATCATTGAGAATGCTTTAGTTTAGATTCTAAATTTCAAAGTTGTACTATGAATTCTGATTCTAAGTATCAGAAAATTCCTAGAAAATCATAAACCAAATTTCAAAAATCATAAACCAAAATTCGAAAAAATAATATTTTAAAAAATAATGAACATCTTATGTTTCTAAAAACATAAAAAAACAAAAAATAAAACCAAATAAGAAAACAGAAAAAGAAACAGAAAATAGGAAAAAAGAAAAAAGAAAACAAAAAAAACAAAAACGTAAATAAAGAAACCTAGCCTCGTGAACTGGGTCGGCCCAACAGGGCTTCCGCCCTGTGCGGCGCTAGCCGCCCGCGCCAACTGCAGGCGCGGCAAATAACATTTCCGAGTAAATGCACCTTCCCGCTTCACTCCTGTCTCTGTAGACGAAAGCCTAGCGGGCCGCTGAAAGCAGTTCAAAAGGTCCCCGTAGGCGCTGGGTAGGCCAGGCCTAGCAGACGTTGTTGGCGCGCTCATGCAGGTCCAATCGACACGGTCGCGTAGGACGATAGGAGAGCTGGCTCCGTTACTTTTCGTTCTACGTGCTTTTGGCTCAACGGAACACACATGTACGAACTCCAACAACGTACAAGTACGACTGCGTGACAAGCAGAACACTATCGCTCGGGACGCTGGACGATTTGGGACACAGCGGTTGCTATCGTCCTTCCTTTGTTCGTTTTGTACTATTTGATTACAAGCTAGATACATGTACAGTATATACTATACTATATAAAGTCTAGACTTGGTGAAACCGACTCATTGAGGTACTCTACACCAACCCATACGAAATATGCTGACGTTGTGATTCCCGTAATCGGTTCCTAGTTTTGTTGATGGTTTAGTGTTCAGTTTCGTGTTTAGCTTTAGGGATTTTTTAGACGAATTTTCTCAAATTTATCGCACATGGTCGATCGTTAGATGTTTTGTTTTAGACTCGTTTTATCTCGTCGTTTCACACAAATTTCGTGGTATAAGCTTCCCATTTCAACGCTCATAGTATCTTTTGAAAAATCTGTCTAGATTCGAGAACTAATTCCGCGTTTGACCCCTGTGAGAAACTAATTCGGAATCGACCCCTCAGATCGACGCTATTTTAAACGGAGCCGAAGTTATACATGTTGGCGGCAACACGTGACGCCAGGGGGCAACCTAGGGAGGTCGGCGTCGTTTCACATGGAGCCGATGTCGGCGTTGTTTTAAATGGAGCCGACCTCCTTCGGTTCGGTTTTCTGATGTGTTGGTGCCGACCTGTACAACTTCGGCTCCATTTAAAATGTCACCGATCGCAGGGGTTGGATTCCGAATTAGTTCCTCGCAGGGGTTAGACTCGGAATTAGTTCTCGAATCTGGATAGATTTGTCAAAAAATATATCATGAAAAATTATTTTTTTGAAACATTAAAACTCCTTTTATCGACATTGTTTGTCGTGCAAAAATGCACCTTTGTGCCAAATTATGTACTAGAAAATAAAAGAACTATTTTTATAAAATTATTGACAAAAAAGACTAAAGATTTCGTGTGCCAAGTGTCACGACGTGTTACTTGTCGAGAAGGTATGGCGTGGTACTCCGATACAACCTCTGCACTGTCGATTCCCCGTGAACGACAGACTTGGGTGACATGTGGCAAATGTGTAGCCAAACGCCAATTGTCCGCCGAGGGCCGCACTCGGCATATAACCATGTTTGTCGAACGCTTTTGTATGCTAAGGCCTTTAACAATGGGGTGTATCTTAGCATATTATCCTAGGAGAATTAAATTGTTAAGAGATAACCTCTCCAATGCATTGTTTCTTAAGTGTTGTCTCTACATTTAATAATTTAGATGACATGCATGCATTTGATTGGTCTAACCATGCTTTTTGCCTATGGTTTCGTGCAAGAGGTGTTTCTTAGCTAAGATACAACATCAATCTCTTTCCTCATTAACTATAGTGCCACATAGGCAAAGTGCCTAGGATACACCGCTAAGAACCGCCCATTGTCAAAGGCCTAAGGCCAGTCATACTACTAGTATCATGCATATGATACTAGTGTATGATACTATCTTCATGGTGTATGGTATCATATGGTAGTACTACCTCTGTTTGAGATTATTAGTCATAAGGGCCAAGTTGATAATACCAAGACACTACATAACTCTCTCTCATTAATCTACGCATGCACCAATAGTCTTACATGCATGAGAGAAGTGAGAGGAAAAGAAGAACATGCATTGGATGAGAGAGATTAATAAATGGGATAACCCTTATAATTTTAAACAATATAAAAAAGTTCTCGGAACCTATAATCCCAAACAGAGGTAATATTATACTAGTACTATATTAATTTAATGCAAAATTATGTAAGATTTATTTGCATGAGGATTTTCTAGTTTCACGTGCTATGATACGGTATCTACCTATGATACTCTAACTATGTATTTCTTTATTAATTGTTGTGCCAAATCTGATTTTTGCCATTATAGCATGTATGATACTAGCTATAATATTTCGCTAGGATCAGCCTAAGTGTCGCGTCAAGAAACGCTTGATGAAACGCTTGGCATACGATTTCGTACGCCGAGCGAGCGTTTTTGTTCGTGGAGAGTATTTTCTAGGCATTAGGCATGGGTCATCATATTCATATGCCGAGCGGCCGATAAATAAATTGCCTATGGCTACTTATTTCGCTAGGCATACACGACATGATTCTGGTAGCGAACGTTGCTTTGTCACGCTTCATATATTCAGATTTTTGTTTCCCTTCGGAATTATCGTTTCATCGGTTAGCTCATCGGGTAATGATTGCATGCAGGCTTTTGAGCAGCGGCTAGCGTGGTACAGTACGTCGTTGAACGCGCAGATTCGTCTCGCACTAGCTAGCTAGTAGCTAGGTATATTTGGGCGACCCATGAAGCATGCCCGTCATCTTGGTCAATCCGCATCTCCGCTTGGTCAGCCTGACAGTGAGTCAGTGACAGGTTCTTCTTTCCCTCGTCGTGGTACTGCACCCACCACCAACAATCTTGGAAGAGAGACAGGCCGGTGTCCTCTACGCTGCTCCCCGATCGGTCTCGCCGTCCGCTCTGCTGGGCCCGGGCTCTGCTGCGTATCATCCACCTTCCACTCACGCTCCCCCGTCCGAAACTTAAACTAACCAGAGAAGAACGTGGCACGCTCATCGTCCGGCCGTAGTAATTCTCCAGTACAAACCATTGGTCGTACGACATGGCCGCGGGCCCGCGGCCACCGCGTTCAGGGCGCGGACGGGTCACGACCAAGAACGGCACGGCCGTGTTCAGGGAGTCCTCTCCTCGGGGAACGTCACCGGCGGCGTCCACGCTGACGCCGTCTAGATCGTGTAACTCCCCGCTAGGTTCAGTCAATCAGACGATCAGGAAACAGGAAACAGCAAACTAACAATTCAGAGCGCGTTGGTCGGTTGTGTACTCGTGTTGTATCAATATTCTCGTCGTCGATCCTCCACACAGAGTACTAAACAACAGCAAATTTTTGCTAAAATCAAACCATGCAAAGTTGGACCAAGCCACTCAACATTATTAAATATTAAAAAATAGAGGTATTAGCACCGAAGGTACAAAACGTTGTCTCCCGGGAGCAAACTCATAAAAAAGTTTGAAAAATTCAATCGCGGTACACAAACTATTCGTTGATGAACTTTTTGGTTGGCAGCCACATTTGCCTCTAGAATTTGCGAAAAGCCCCTCGGTAAGAAATTTTTTGCAAAAACATCCACACGTGTACATTTTACCCACTCGCACGTGTTTAACAGAGAGCAGACTCGCTTGGTCAACTCAAATAGAGACTCTCGGAGAGCCTGCTCAACGACGCCATGATTCCAGGAGGCAAGTAGTCGCGGACCTGCTAGGAGCCTAGCATCGAGATTTGTCTCGATAATTCTTCGACTTATGAAATAAAATGACGAAAAGATAAATTTGTTAGCCTCATACGGGTCGTCTGGATCAGCTGCAGCCATGGCTTAATCACCGAGTTTGATGAACGAGTTTGGATGGGGCCAGTAGATAAGCAGGCATATTGTGTGTGCGCGCGCGAAAATGAGAGTCTGAACTGTGTGCGCCCGTAAAAGCTGTTATTATACTCGCGGCAGAAGATATATACAGCACAAACATTTAGCATGGCCGATGGCTAAGAAAATCATATCCATGCACCGCGGTGTTCAATGTATCCACGTGAGCGGCAAAACATATATATTCATCTCGGATAAAGTTTGGCACCGATACATGTAAAACAGCAGCACACGTGTATGCTTGCACGGTGGAAACTCTCCCTAGTCCGAGTGTACGTACCAGTTTACCATGAGTATACTTGTTTTTCGTATGCATGTATTGAGTGCTTACGACAGCGGACTGGTTTCATGTTTTTCTTCATACACGTATGTCAATATCGGCTGCATTTATATCTTTTGGCAACCACGTACATTAGACTTTGCATGCATGGTATCCCCTATCCATACACGAATGTAATTGCCATTGGCTCTACATGATCTCTCACGGTGGTCAGGTGTTGCATGCACCCTGACCCATGCGTATAGTCTCCAAGTAAGAACAATATCAGTTTGTTTATGGTACACGGCTAGCGGTGTAGGACTAGAAACAGCTGGACAGATGCATGCTGAATTCTGCCCACTAACTCAAGGTACACGGCTGGCGGTGTAGGACTAGAATTGAGAGAATTAACACCGTTAGCCTTTCATCAACATCCAGATGCATTAAGGGAGCATATACATCACAATGCGACGGTGTAAATGGTGTGCACCTTAGCCACCACGGGCAGGAAATCCGTATCGATAATATAAATTATATTTAGCTCTTGTGAGAAGATTTGACATTCTAGAAGATAAATACTTTCTTCTCCTCCGATGGGTGGAACCTACATAGGCAAGGCCTAACTAAGATCGCTTGTCCAGAAAAAATGTATAAGGGCCTTTCCGCAAAAAAAGTGTGTCGCCACGTTGTTCGTGTCAGAATCATTTGGATCAGCCACAAAGCAAGTTTTAGGACGGTGGCCCTGATTCAACAAAAAGTTGCACTGATTTGTAGTACTCCCTTCGTCGATCTGTAAATAGATGTTACGGATTTGTTAAAATTTAGATAAATTTATATTACTCTCTTGATTCAAAAATAGTCGACTTAAATTTATCTAGATACGGAGACATATCTAAGTCAACTAATTTTGGTCGGAGAGAATAGTAAATTTTGATAGAACTGTAACATCTATTTAGAAGAGACAGAGTCGAGTACATCTTAGACAAGTACTCCCTCCGTTTTAAAATATAAGATGTTTTAGTTTTGTGAAGCAAATGTATCTAGATTTTTTTTTCTATATAGGTTCACTCACGATTCGGTGTGAATCTACACACTAAAAAAAGTCTAGATATATTTTCTTCACAAAGCAAAATATCTTATATTTTAAAACGGAGGGAGTAACTGGACTGCGTACTAGTTTGTACGCGCTCATGCATGTATGCACTCCGGTCCATTAGGGATATTAAAACTGATACAAAGAGGGGGCATGTGAGGACTTGGACGTTTTTGGCCGTCCGATCGCGCCATCTGGCCAATTTTGGCCGTCGGATGCCTTTGAATTTCCGCATTGGGCCGATTATCCCTAGGGATGCTACTCTGCAGATCAAATAGGCCTGTTGTGGTGAATTGGGCCCAAATACCCGTTACAACCCATTTATTCAGTTACCGGAGCGAGCTAGCTAGCGAGGGGGTTTGGGCCGACTCGATGCAATTCTCTACTGCTAGCGAGGCCAATTGATAACGAGAAGAAAAAAGTGAGGAGGGGATTGGAACTGACGGGATGCGGCAGGGGAGGACATCAGGCGAAGCTACACGATGAGGCCAGCGGCGTCCACTCACGCGTGCGACCGGGCGGATGACCACATGCGACCCGTGCCTCTGATCGAACACGGGCCGCGCAATCGATCTCCAATGCATCTTTCGGCAGCCGATGCGACAAGGAACGTTCATCCCCTCTTCATTGATGGCTCTTGATGGATCTTGGTGTGCCTGAGTAAAGGCAGTCTTAATTTTCAGTTCCTACAAACCCATCGTGCTAAATCTCTGGTGGTACATTGCTGCCTCTCCCACCCTATAAAATCGGCTGCCTCTATTTCTCTCCATACTGCTTCTACTCGAGCACAACATCCAGGTCCAATTTTTTATGCTAGGTTGATTTTCTCTCATGCGAAATCCCCATTTTTCACATATCAATTGTCACCGTTCCTAAAATTCGATACAAAATTTTGCAAGTTGTGCTCATCCTGGTTCAGCTATATTTTTTTAGAGCAACTGGCAGGAGCACTGCCTATTCTATTAGAAGAGGGGAAACATGTCAAAACCACGGGAACGGTGGTTCAGCTATTTTCATCCCATTAATTCTTGGAGTTTGGTCGAATTATTTTTATTGTGGAATTCTTCACCTCGGTATTTGCAATGGATACCGGCCAGGTACATGATTCATTTTACTGAGGATGTTTTCTCTGCTACTAGGTCGAGCAATCAAGATTTGCTCTGCTGGATTTGTTCAGGCGTCCACTGTGCTCTATCTTCTTCATGACACAGATTCTGAGTTCTTACTATTGTTTTGTTTCTTTACCACGGTGATACAGGTGGTGTCAATGGTGGAATTTTCCTCTTGTTCTTCTAGGTTGGTTCCAGTAATCCTAGAGCTACCGGTTTCCTATGGCGAACGCTGAACGGCCTGGTTTGTACTCATATCCTATTTGCTATGAACCTGCCAGCTGTGAGATACACGATTCATGGTTTTAGTCATTCAGTGTATGCATGATTTCTATCTTCACTTATGGACAAGAAGGAACATCAAAAACCTTCGGGAGTGTTCCATGCAAGAACCTATTTGTTTCACAAGTAACTGTGCAAATGTAATCGTAGGTGTACTACACAGTCGATGTAAACATAATAAATAGAGAAAAAGCTGAACATGTTCGGTACTCCTACTTTGGTTACTTCGACTGTAATGTTAATCGAATCCCGAGCTCTTTGGCCGTCGTACTAGCCTGCAAGTGCTTGACGCGGTCGTTCCCTGGAGCAAAACCATGTTGGTCTATATGTGGACCCATGTTGCAGTCCCGACGTGCTCATCAAAGCCACAATCATCCAGCAGTCATGAAGATGCCATGCACGGCGTGCCCCGATCGGAGTCCCTCGCCTGCCTACTCAACATGAAGAGGGGACGGGCTGAGAAAGGGGAATTGAGGCAGATGATTTACGACGGTGGCGCTTCAGCTGAAGGGAGCCTAAGAGAATCGGAGAAGAAGAGGGCTGATGGAGCACCGTAGGTGCCTAATCGGTTGAGCTTCAGTTTCAGTATAAGGTGTGAAGAAAATTGAAAGCTAAGGTGCCTTCTATTTTCTTCCTGTCATTCAAATTTGGTTCCTAATACTTTCTTTTGGCAGAATGAACTGATTCAAATATAAAGCAGAAAAAAGGTCCCCTTCATAGAATTTTTTTAACTGGTTTTTCAAGTAACGCTTGACGTTAAGTCTGACTATCAATGTGTGTCTAATATCTTCTTGCCTATTGAATGATTTAGAATATGCATGTAGCTTCGGCTGATGAAGCACGTTGCCCTACTAACCAATAGGTCAAGCCATATGTAGGAACTACTCCAAATATAAATGGTGTAAAGATTTACTAACTGTAATTTTACGGGCATAATTAAGAAATATCCTTTGATCTGATATCTATTTTTGTAGGACCTATGCATTATTGAAGAACAGTTTGTCTGTACTATCTAATGTGCCGACATATTGCAAAACACTGTAGTTATGCGGTGCATGGTGCAACTTTAGGTTCTGGAAGCCTAGATGAATTTATATCTTATGGGTGTCATAGACATATGGGATTTGTGAATTTTATTTATAGGAATACAATATCTACATTTAAGTTCTTTTACTAAGGGTACATCTGTTTTCTCTATATGGAATACTGATTACAATGGCTTGAGATGAGTTTGAGAGGCTTCCATGCTTCACTTAAAATGAAACTATTTGAGTCTTGCGTTTTCTTCTTAAGCGAGCAGTTTCCTACTATTTTGAGTAATACAGTTGTTTCATGAGACTGAATTGCTGCTGGATATCTGAAACTTCAATGTTTTGCATTTCTCAATTAGCACCAACCAAGTTATGCTATTAACATTGCCTGATGCCATCCATTCATGTTCAGGTAGCTAAGAGGAACTAATGTCTGGCCACGACCTCAGTTTTAGAAGGGCAAGAATTCTGCGTGGAGGTTCCTATGGAGCATGAAGTCTTCCTAATGATATAGTTGTATCTTTTGGAGAGAGATATAACTTATTATGGCCACAAAAATATGAATTTGTGAGAATACGTGCATCAAGATTTGGAACACAAAAGTCCATGATATAAACCCAGTCCTACTTTCCTCTAAATTGATTCAAGCAATCAACATCTATCTCTTTTACTATTACCAATAATATACGTGTAATTCAGTTTATGCAAATAACGGTCGCTTCCTACTCTATATATTTACATAAATTTCTACCCATCTAGTATAAATTTTTGGCGCGGCAACGCGCGCCTACATGATCTAGTAAGTTAGTAATAGAGGGAAAGTGGCTGGTACGTTGAGCGTCCATCGGGAGGAAGCACGTACGGGAAAGGAAAGGATCCATGATGCATAGTACTCCTAGCAAGGATGGTCGATCGGTCTTGTGTCTACTTGTAACGGTGGGAACCGATGGTAGGCCGAACCGAACTCGACTGGCAGTAGGCCCGCGTGCTACTACGCAGGTGCACCGGCCGGCCATCGATCATTGTCTTTCGAGCGCGGCTAGCTCCACCGTTTCCCCATCTGCGCGAGTTACCCGTTACTTTTTGGTGTGTTGGTGTTGGCAACATTGGGTCAGTCAAAAATGCCTGACGATGGCCGCGGTCATAGCACTTGATTATAGCACTCTGCCTGTACCTGTACTACGTACGACGTGGCGATCAACCGACGGCGACCCCTCCTCTCTCGGCTCTCTCTCGTTCACGCATCATGCATGTGCTATGTTGGTCGTCGCATGATCACGCGCGCCACGTAGACCACCTTGGATCAGCCTCGATCCCTTAATCTTCCGCGCAGTTCCGCTTGCGCAGCCTGTGGATCGATAGATCGCAGACGGTCGGTCGGTCGGACAAGGTACGTATTGTTGATCCAGGCGAATGCGTCGCGAAGGAACGAACGAACCAACTTTTTTTTTAACGATAACAGGGAAGAACTGTTATATATTCTGTTCGTTAGAAGAAGAGGTGGAAGATGACCAAATTACCCAGGTTATAGGTAAACCGGTCCTAAAAACCTCACACTATCAGATTTATTATCAGGAAAATCATGCAAAAAGTAAAAGGTACAACCGGGGCGCGGCGAGCCCACACGTACAACATCGCAACCTAGGAGTAGCCACGCCGCTATATTGTCGGTCACCGGCCACCTCAACTGCCCTAGCCGCGCCGCAATATTGCCGGTCGCCGGCCATCTATGTGCGCCACGGTAGCGTCGGTCGCCGACACCCATATGGCCCTATCCACAGCCACACCGTAGTATTGCCGATCACTGGATGCTCAGCCGCGACGCAGTATTGCCGGTCGCCGCTACCATTGCCGCACCACAATATTGTCGGTCGCTAGCCCTCCTGTCACGCCACAATATTGCCTGTCACCAGCCAAAACGCAGCGTCACCACCCCACCAAACATTGGTCCCCAACCGGTGTCTACTCCAAAAACAATGCATCCAAGGAGGAGAATGGCGTGGAACGTCATAATTGTCCGATCCAAAAGATTTGGACCTAAGATTTCCCCCCGGGAGCAAGAACACCAGGAGAAGGAGAGGATCAAGCCACCACAACAACATCATGGCATTCGTGGATGTCACCGTTGCCGGCTCCGGTTGAGCATCGGAGATAAGGTTTTCACCCAGCAGATTATCACTCCCCATCCTGAACCGGTTGACCTTCCTAGCCCTCCACCTGATGTGGACGTCCATTCAAACGCTCACCATCCAGGGTTGCTTGGAGGGCAGATCGGAGGACGAAACCCCATCGCTGCCAGGTTCAACATCAGCTGGATGGTGCAGATCCGCCAAGCACACGGGAGGCGAAGCAGTCACCTCCAGAAAATCATTGCATGCATCAGCAGCAAAAGGTGTACGTACGATACGTAGCGAGTTGAAGGCGGCTCGGAGAGAGTCCGGCCAGCATGCAGTGCCGCAGATGGGCGGATGCATCGATGCATGCAGTGTACAAAGGAGGAGCGCTAGTGACCCATGCATGCAGTGCGCTAGTGACGACCGCTCGCCCGCCGTCATCGCCACCGGCCACCACTAATCCAACGCCATGTGCTAGCTCCCCTCCATCTCCATCTCCATCGCCGCTATAAAGTACGCACGCAGCACAGCACTCGCCTCCACTCGCCACTCGCCCAGCACCCCATCCATCACACAGCCAGAGCCTTCCCTTCCCTTCCCTCCCCCGTCCGCCCAGTCCAGCCAAGCTCACCACCTTTCTTTTCGAGCACCAACAGCACTCTTTCCCCACCGAGAGACCGACCCACCCACGCACCATGGACACCACTCCTCCCGCTCCCGCCGTCTCCGCCGCCGGAGTGCAGTATTGTGCATTCTGCCCGCCGTGTCCCAGCTGCCCGGCTCTTCCCGCTTGCCCGCCCCCGGTGTGTCCCACTCCGCCACCCTGCGTGCCGGAGCAGCCGCCCACCAACCCCTTAGGCCTCTTCGGCGACCTCTTCCCCGGCCGCACGACTGCTCTCCCGCCGCCGCCGCCGCCACCGGCACCGCCGCTGACCCAGACCTGCTGCGAGTGCTCGCCATGCCCAGAGCCGCCGCGGTGCGAGCCCACGGTCTGTCCAGGGGCCAAGCCCTGCAGTGCCGTCGCCGCCCCAGGCCCAAGGGGCGCCGGCGGCACGGCGCTCACGACACAGAACACCGACGCGATCATCGGAGGGATCGTCGGGCTCGTCATCGCCATCATCGGCATCGTCTCCTTCATCAGGTGCTGGATCAAAAAGCTGAAGAAGAAGGCCCGACGTCGACGTCGCCATCGCCGCCGTCGCCGCCGCCGCGCCACCGCCAGCACGTCCACCGGGGACATCCAACTGGCTGCGCCTCCGTCACCGTCGACGACTGCTTCGTCCGCCTCCTCCTCGGCCTCCTCCAGCTCCGGCTCGGACGAGTCCTTCTGCGGCGACTGCTGCGCTTAGCTTCTTAGCTAGGAGACCACCGCCCTACTTCGTCGCCAATCGTCGAGTCCTCGCCGCCAAGATCGCCAACAACGACGCCAGCGCTTCCCCCTTTCCACGTATGCGCCAGAGTAGTAGTTACTGTAGTATTAATTCCTATAACTGCTGCTTCTTCAAGTGTATATACGCTCGTACGTACTACGTACCTACCTAGTCACTTCCTCTCCATACGTAGTACTACGTACGTAGTGCACTAAGTACTAGTACAATATTGTTATGTTATGTGCTATGAAAGCACGTGTGTTGGTTGAGAACTTGGCTAATTTTGTGTTGGTTTAATTTGTTTGTGCATGTATCTTTCTGTTTCATTGCTTATAGCTCAACTATCTGGATGTTATATTATTAGCTTCTTCTTTCTTTAGAGAAATTTAGTGCCATCTGGTCCTCCTTTTGCACCATCAATCAAAAGAGAAGAAACTTTCCAAACAAGAAAACACATCTGAAGCTACGCACTTCTTATATTTCTAGATTCCCAATTTCGTAACAAATGATACAGCCAGTATATATTGGTTTATTCTTGCTTCATAATTCCCCAATGACATATCATTTATATTGGAAATGCCTGATACTACAATATATATAGTAGGAAACAAACAAACTAGATCGCTGATTGAAAGGACATAATGTATTATCCTAGCTCGGGTAGATGCCTAAAGGCTAGCTAAAGCATGTCTCTTGCCTCCCATGTACGATGATGCACATATAACATAGAAATAGAAGTTGCTAACTGTGCATGTAAGGCCAAATAAATTAAATGAGTGTCTTAGCTTAGACCTATTAGTAGTGGATCAGAATTGTTGGAACGCAAATCAGGCTATTCTACTGAATGGAGGTAGTTAGAATGATGTAAAAATAATCTTCCAGTGCTAACAAGAGAACATCACACATGTTACAGTGTGTACAAGGTTACAGATACAAAATTATGGGGTTTTAACGAGGGCAGTAATTGATATATGGTATCCTCTATACTTGCGAGCTTCCGAAACAATAGCAACCGTAGCCGCATAACTTGCTTCCGTAATGCCCTCAACACTTGCGAGCTTAAGGAAATTCACTTGCAAAATCAGAAGTTTACTTGGAGCAATGAGCAAAGATCCAACCCTTAGTAAGCTTGACAGCTTTTTTTGTAATGAGGAGTGAGATGTTACTTTTGGTACTCATATTCTTCATGCCCTCTCCTCCGCCTTATCTGATCACTGTCCGCTCCTCCTTGCAAGTGAGAGTGGGCCGAAAAGGCCTAAAGTCTTCTGGTTTGATTTTTTTGGATCAAGATGCCCGGGTTCAAGGAGGTGGTGCAAGAGGCTTGGGGTGAGAACAATAATCATGTTGAGCCATGTCAGAGGCTCTTCCACAAGGTCACAAGATCAGGCAAGAAGCTTTGCGCGTGGAGCAAATCGCTTTTGTCGAGTGCCAAGGTTCAATTCCACATTGCCCTTGAGATTATTCTTAGACTCGACGTTGCACAAGAATCTAGAGATCTAAGTGTTGATGAGATGGACCTTAGGGAAAGACTAAAAAGGAGGGTTCTTGGGTTGGCCGTGCTTGACAGGTCTAGAAAATGACAAACTTGTAGAGTCAAGAACTTAAAGGAAGGTGACACAAACACGAGATACTTCCATCTTCGTATTAATGGGAGGATGTAGCATCCCAATTGTCTAACAATTGTAATGCTACTTGGTCTAGTAAAATATTGGCTACTTCCTATATACAATTGTTGCATCATAATTATATCATGCTCATGTCATCATGCCACCTTGCATTTGAGCATCATATAAAACCCTGGTTCTTTGGTTCTTCTCTCATATGCACTATTAATTGTATTTGCCTCTTGATATTGTATGTGGTTATTGATATATTGGCTAAATGCCCAAGTTGAGTTGGGGGCATATCTTTTATTAAACTCTATCACCTTTCTTTTCCACCACCTTATAATTCCACCATCCCATTAACCATGAGCTTGTATTTCTTTTTCTTTTGATATTTTTATTCTAGCTCATGTGGTTTGGGGTGGATAAAATCTTTTAAATTCTTTTGCTTGGCTTTTATTCCACTTCTTGGAAATGCATAAGAATAATGCCATAATATTATTATTGTTTCCACAAAATAAATCATGGCATTATTATTTTGCATGGGCCATGTAAAAGAACCACCACCTTTTATCTCATTGGTTTTCCCTTTATTTTTATGGATATTACTTTGTGGACCATCCCCATCCATTCCACCAATTCCATATTCTCATCCATATCTATTTTCTTTTATTTTCTCCATCAAATGGGAGTTTCTTCCCATACTTCCTTCTTTCTCCTTTTCTTGTTTATTCCTCCACCTCATCTTATGTTAAATCCAAGGCCTCAATATTTTTCCTCTTGGTATGATCTCATAAACAATTTCCAAATAAACCTAAAACCCTAATCCACATCTAACCTATCTTTTCTCTCTCTCTAATTTTCTTCTAACCCTATTCTACACTAAACACTAACATTAACCTCACCTCTCTCTCTATCTCTCTCTCTACCATGAGGGCCACCTGACCCCCTCTCTCTCCCTGGCCCACACCCCAGCCACCCCTCTCTCTAACCCTAAACAAAACCCTAAACCCGAGACTACCCCATCTACCTAGCCCGAGCTACTCCCTCTCCTCTCTCTCTTCTTCTACCTGCCATGCTGGCCCCAGCTGCTGCGCCTCCCCCTCACCCTGGTCCACCTGCAGCCTCCCCCTGCCATGCCCTATCTTCCCCAGCCCGAGCCAACACGTGAGGAGGAAGAAAAGGTGGTACCCGAAGCCACTTTATCTCCCCGTGCCCACAGCTGCCTCCCTCTCTCTCCCTCTCGCATTACCCTCCTCCACATGGCTCCTGGAAGCTCCCAGATCCACCCCAAAGTCGGCCTCGCCTTCCCCTTCTTCCTCACCGACGCCAGCTCCTGCCGCCAGTCGCCGCCAGCACCGCATCGCCCCCTCGTTCCAGCCGGCCAGCGTGTCGTGGAGGTGGCCTGGAAGTCCGAGGAGGCTCCTCTACATCGCCATGCACGCGCCGACGAGGACGAGAAGCCCCCAGTACCGCCAGATCCTCGCTGCTCCCCGAAACCCTAGACCGCCAGAGCTCCTGCCTCGTCGTCGATCCGCCGCGCGTCTCCCCGATCTGACCCCACCGGCCAACCCGCGGTGAGCCTCTCTCCCTCCCTGACATGCTCCGCCTCGCCGTCACCGTCTAGCTCCGCCTTCCCTTTTGCCGAACGCCCTCAGTGCGTCGCCGCTCGCGGTGTCTGCACGTCGTACACGCCACCTAGAACCTCACCTAGGCCCCAGCCACCCTCCTAACAGCTCCCCTAGCACACCGCAGTGGCTTCGCCTCCCTGCGCGCACACACCCGGTCCTGGGTTCGATTCCCCGCCCCGCGCCGCGCGCCGTTTCCGTCAGGCGTCAGAGAAAAGAGGAAGAGAAACAGTGTGCGTTGCCACTTTGCATTAACCGCCCCACCTTTTTGACTCCTGCAACCCGCGCTCCTAGAGGCCCCACCTGTCAGCCGCTCTGGCATTATTGCAGAAAAGCCCCTCTGCTTTCTCAGGCCGCAACCCGCGCTCCAGCCTCGCCCCACCTGTCAGCCTCTGGGTGTAACCCCCACTGTCACGTGGGCCCGGAGCCGCTGGTCCCGCTTGTCAACCGCGTGGGCTAGCCAGAGCCGCGGTAGCAAAAGGATTTTCTGTGCGCGTGGCCCCAGTCCGTTTGGTCCCACCCGTCAGTGGCTATGGCTAGGACGGGCTGAGTAAGAAAAGTTTGCCTGAGGTCTGTTTTAATTAAACCTTTTCCAAAATTGATTTAAAATTCAAATTCAAATCAGATTTAAATAACTTTTCAAATATAAATCCAAATAATATATGTTTTGGAATCAGAAAAATGTGAGGAATCCAAATATGCCATTCAAAATAATGTTTGAGCACTTTAAAATTTCGAGATGATTAAAATTACAATAAAATGCCCTTTTCCTTTATTAATTAATAACTTTAATTCTATAACTCCAATTTTGGCAAATAATATGTCTAAATCGATCAGCGAGACGAGCCCGTTCTATTTATGCAGTGCTTGTTCTGAATTGAAGCATGCATCATGTTGTTGTTAAAAATCTGAACTGTTTATGACAATAAAACTTGGTTAAATAAATAATAAAATGCTTTATTTCTTGTATCCACACCTCACCTTTGCCATGCTACTTTAATGCCATGCAAATTGTGCATCATTCATCATGGCATGCTTGTTTGCTTGTCGCATTTTAATTCATATGCTTGTGCACTTTATTTATGTTGGCCCTTGTTTTGTTTGGTTCTTCTTCGAATAGACGCCCAGTAGGAGAATTACCAGGAATCACAGGAGTACTACCCAGATCCATCTCTCACTTCAACTGAGCTGCCAGGCAAGCACTACCACATGCTTGCATACATACAGTACCTATTGCCGCTATCTTATTCTTGCATCATTGAGTCGCGAATGCATTAAATTGAATCCCAAGTACTGCATAGCCTTTACTTTTAAACCCTACCGAAGCTTGTTTCTCCATCCCATGAGCCATTACTACAGGAGTTGTTTGAGCCATGCGAGTCGTAGTAAAGCATGTGTAGGGTATGTGAGTGTCTGATGAATAACGAGGTACCTAAACAACTTAACCGGAGTAGTAATGGGATAACTAATGAAAGAGGCACCTGTGAGCAATATCTGCTATTTGGATTTTCATGCTCACTTGTGTCCCGTAGGACCCCGAGTACTTGATTCCTGTTCCTTGACTATTCGCACTATCCACATCCGGGAGGCCTTATGGACCCCCCTGAGCCAGAGCTTGATTCATTCTTATTTCTTGGGGCCACAATTAGTTTGGGACTTTATTACTATCATGTACTTATGTCATGTTACTGCTTTATTTAAGATTGTGCGAGGAGCACCTGTACTGTTTTGGATCGCGCCACGTTTTCGCGGTATCGACAAGCCCAGTCACATTTTCGGGTTCCCAGTCGTTTACAGCCGTCGTCGCAAACCCTGGGTCCGTCTCGGAGCCGGCCAACTTCGTTGCGGGTAGCTTATTGGGGTGCCCCCCCTGAAATATTTCTGAATCCTGTGATTGCTTTGTCGTGAATGCCTCGTTGGGTTTTGATTTGGTTTTTCCGAGGTTGATCGAGTGTGGGTTGCTATTTGTGCACCCCTGCAGGGTAAATCTTTCTGAAAGCCGTGTCCGCGGTTATGGACGACTTGGAGCACAGATTCTCGATCATAGACAAGTATAACTAAAGTACCGCTTTTAATTTGACTAAGTACTTGACTAGTAAATAGTGCAATGCTCATGGAATGGTTAATAAAACTGCCAACGGATGATGGGGGTTGTTCGTCCGCTTCCTCGCTGGTAAGCGAGGAGGAGGATGGATCTGTTAATTATACTGTTATAACTGTTGTTCTTAATTCACGGACTTCCGTCGATCATTGGTTAGGTGGAAGGGTAGCGAGTATCTGTAGAATTGTTGGGTATTATATTTTGCTGCAATTGCGTCACCCTAGGTTGTGTCCCCTTTAGTGGCATAAATACTTGCTGAGTACCCCTAGGGTCTCACACGATAAATTGTTTGATTCAGATGAACAGGTGTACCCGCAAGATGGATACTGGGTGGAAGAGACAGATGATGTTGGCAACGATCATTCGGTGTAGAGATTCCGGGAACGGGGATCCGTGAGATCTGTGGGCGGGATGTGTTTATTTATGGGGCATCTTATGCCGATTTGCTTCTTATCCGTACTCGGATCTTGTTTTCCGCTTCCGCCTGATACTCTGATGTGTGCTGTATGAGGAGCTATCCTAAATTATTATCTCTATCTAGGATATTTGAATCTTGCCGTATGGCATTGCAATATTTCTATTTCTTTTAGATGGAATGGCTCTGAGGACTGTTGTATGTGGCTTGCATACATACTCATTTGTGTATGTAGGTGATCCCTTCGCCTGCCGATTACGCCGCTCGTTGTTGTCCCGTTGTCTGAAAGTGGTTAGGACGGCCGAAAGGTCTACCGTGAGTGTCCCTGGGTCCTACCGTACTATTTTAACCACTTTCGTTCATCCAGGCATGTAACTAAGAGCGTAATTCACCGAGGTAGTTACAATTGGTATCAGAGCCATCCCACCCTTCAGGGTCTCAGCCAGATGGTCGTTGTCAGTCTAGCAAATATTTTGGTAGTTATGTATACTAGGGAAAAACAAACGTGAGAGTAGGACTGCTTCCATTTTTCTTCTTACCCACCCACCCACCCTTTTCTGGTAAGGAAGTGTAACGTTTTCAATCCTCTTCTTAAAATTCAAACTAGGATTCACATGTTCTGGATTCCGTAGTACCATAGGTTGTGTGTGTGTGTGTGTGTGTGTGTGTGAATTCCTTGTCTATCTGTTGCATCCAAATGTTATCACTATCTGCCTTTTGGTTATCAACTGTTGGTACATTCCATACCGACAGGCCTTTGTAAACCGACGCGATCTATTCTGATTCGTTGTATACCGGTGCGATCTATCTTACTCTTTGTTATCCGACGTTATCTTGTTGGGGTGTTCTTTTCCGGAGTTACTAATCTTTAGGTTCATCTTAAGAAGAAGGTGTTGGGATATGTGTTCTACTGATTCATGTGCAAAGTAATGATTTGAGTGCGGGATGGAGTCGCGACCATACCACTACTGTTATCATTTGCTCTTGTATATTGAACTAGTAGAGTTACTAATCTTGTTTCGTGAAGTGGTTTTGCGCATATAGTGGTATTTTAATGCCGAAATTGCGAAAAAAATTCTTTGTTAGTTTGTATATCACACTCCTTATTCAGTCGTGTGCGTTATGCTTAATATCTTCTAGTTGCCTTGAACTTTGTTGATATTTTAATATCATCTCAGTGAATTGCATCCTTTAATCTTGATTAATTCCATTTTGGTACTATTTTGGATTATTATCATTCTCCATTATAGTACTGACTTGTGTTTTATATCAATCACAGGATGGCACCACCACGCCGTTCTGAGGAGGACATACCACCTGAACTTGGGGCTGCTTTGGCAAGTATTGCAAATGCTTTGGGCACTATGCAGCAGAACCAGCAGCGCTTCGAGGAAAGCGTCAGGAGGAATGAGTTTGCTCCGTTACCCTCCACCTCCCAAGCGAGGAGACATCAAGAGTTTTCTCAAGTTCAACCCACGCCAATTTGAGGTGTCTAATCAGCCACTTGATGCGGATGATTGGCTTCGTGAAGTGTCAAGGTTGCTGATGACTGCGGATGTTCCCGAGCAAGAATGGGTCAAGTGTGCTACTCACCTTCTGAAGGGAGATGTAGCTCTTTGGTGGGAAAATTACCTCAAGGCAGATCTTTCTGGTTTTCAGCCTACTTGGGAGCGGTTCACTGCTGCTTTCAAAGAGCAATATCTGTCAGAAATTGTCATGGAAAGGATGAAGGAAGTGTTTCTCAACCTCAAGAAGGGCACTGACAATGTCAACACCTACATCGGAAACTTCATGAACCTTTCTCGTTATGGTGGCGATGAGATCTCTGATGACAAGAAGAAGCAAAAGAGGTTTCGGCAAGGCCTCAATGCTTCCATCAAATATGCAATCACTCATGCAAGGCCGGCATCTTTTCTGGAACTTCAACACACAGCTCTGCAGGAAGAAGCAAGTAGGCAAGTGTTTGAGGAGTCAAAGAAACACAGCCGTGATACATCAAGCTCTTCTGCTATGACAGCTCCTTCTAAGCATCGTGTCTGGGTTCCTAACACCCCACCGTCGCTCCCTGCTCCACCAAGACCGTCAAGCTACGCACCAAGGCCACGAAACTCCTTCACTGCGGCTCCCAGGGGCTACAACCACAACTACCCTGGAGCGCCTGGCGGAATCCCTGGCTACGTTGCTCCACGTCCACCTGGTGCTTGCTACACTTGTGGAAACACTAGGCATCAGCACTGGAATTGTCCAATGAACAACAAAGCTCTTCCACCACCACCTCCAAGACCTGCGGCAAGTTCTCCTATGATTCGTGCACCTCCACCTCGGGCTCTCAACATCAACACTAAGCCGGGGTCTACGGTTGCTCGTGCCAACTGTGTCAACGTCTCTCAAGCTGAGCATGCACCTGGAGTTGTCATGGGTATGCTTTCTGTTAACTCAGTTCCTGCACAAATTTTATTTGATTCTGGTGCTTCACATTCTTTCGTGTCATACAAGTTTGCGGAGAGTAATGGGTTACCTTTTGATGCTTTACCAACTCGCCTTATGGTGCAATCTCCTGTTCAAACATGAGGGTTTCTAAAATCAGCCGTGACAATCAAATTGAGATTGGTGGCTCTTCGTTTCCGGCTTCCTTAATTATTCTGGGCAATTCTGATATTGATGTTATCTTGGGCATGGATTGGTTAACAGCAAATGCAGATGTGATTGATTGTGCTGAACGTTCGGTTTCTCTGAAAATTCCTGAAGGCCATATAGTCTATTCTCCAAGTCTGACTCCTGCAATTCAGCTTTATTCTTTGGCGGCTCTGAATGATGATGCTATGGAAGGTATTCAGAGTGTTCCTGTAGTCTGTGAGTTTCCAGATGTCTTTCCTGAAGAGTTGCCAGGTATGCCTCTGGATCGTGAGGTTGATTTTGTCATTGAACTTGAACCTGGTACCGCTCCTATCTCCAAGCGGCCTTATAAAATGGGTCCTGCTGAGTTGGCTGAACTCAAACGTCAGTTGGATGAACAAGATAAGTTGGGTTTCATTCAGCACAGTACTTCTTCTTGGGGTAGTCCAACCATCTTTGTGAAGAAGCGAGACAAGACTGATAGACTTTGTGTTGACTATCAGGCACTCAATGCTAAAACCATCAAGAATAAATATCCCCTTCCACAGATTAATGATCTCTTCGATCAGCTAGCTGGAGCTGTGGTATTCTCTAAGCTTGATTTGAGAAGTGGTTACCATCAAATCAAAATTCGCAAGGAAGATGTTCCTAAAACAGCTTTCACCACCCGCTATGGCCTGTATGAGTACACGGTCATGTCTTTCGGTCTCACCAATGCACCGACCACCTTCTCGAGGCTTATGAACTCGGTTTTCATGGAGTATCTTGATAAGTTCATTGTGGTCTATCTGGATGACATTCTAGTCTATTCTAAGTCAAAAGAAGAACATGAAGAGCACCTTTGGTGTGTCCTAAACAAGCTTCGTGAGAACCGCCTGTATGCAAAGTTCTCCAAGTGTGAATTCGGGCTGCCTCAAGTCACATACCTTGGTCACGTCATCTCTGCCAAGGGCATTGCCGTCAACCCAGAAACTATTAAGACAATTATGGACTGGCTTCCACCCGTGTCAAAGAAGTCCGGAGTTTCCTTGGCTTGGCTAGTTACTGCCGGCGCTTCGTTCAAAACTTCTCAAAGATTGCGAAGCCTCTTACCGATCTCCTCAAGAAAGGCAAGAAATACCTTTGGACTCCTGCATGTCAAGCAAGCTTTGAAACACTCAAAGAGAAGCTCACTTCCACACCAGTCTTGGTTCCTCCAGATACATCAAAGCCTTTCCAAATATTCTGTGATGCTTCATTGCAAGGATTGGGTGCGGTCCTTATGCAAGAAAAACAAGTTGTTGCTTATGCATCTTGTCAGTTGAAGACGCATGAGATCAACTATCCTACACATGACCTCGAACTCGCAGCAGTTGTCTTTGCTTTGAAAGTATGGAGGCATTACTTGCTTGGCAATCGGTGAGATCTTTTCTGATCACAAGAGTCTGAAGTATATCTTCACACAGCCTGATCTCAACCTTTGTCAGAGGAGGTGGATTGAAACAATCAATGATTTCGATTTGACCATCAACTACACCCCGGGCAAAGCCAATGTCATGGCAGATGCTCTTAGCCGAAAAGCTTATGTCAACAACCTCATGGTGGAAGAACAACAGTCTCTCTTGTGCGAGGAATTCCGCAAGCTAAACCTTGAAATTGTGGATCAAGGGTATCTTCTGAACCTTCTAGCAACACCTCTCTTGGAAGAAAAGGTCCGTTCCGTTCAGCTTGGTGATCCTTACACTAAAAAGATCATCTCCAACATTCAACTTCCGAAGTATGAGTCTTTCCACGTTGACGACCAAGGCACTCTTTTCTTTGAACACCGGATGTTTGTTCTGAACTACCCGGGTTTAAGAGAGCAAGTTCTCAAGGAGGCGCATGATTCTGTTCTTTCTATCCACCCTGGCAGCACTAAGATGTACATGGACTTGAAAACACAATATTGGTGGCCTGGTTTGAAACGATATTGTGCCAAGTATGTCTCAGAGTGTGATGTCTGTCGCAGAGTTAAAGCTGTCCATTAGAAACCTTCCGGTCTTCTACAGCCATTGAAGCCTCCGGAATGGAAATGGGAGAAAGTAGAGATGGACTTCATCACTGGTTTCCCAAGGTCGCAGAAGGGCAACAATGCAATTTTTGTTGTCATTGAGAGGCTTTCCAAAGTAGCTCACTTCTTTCCAGTCAAGGAAACAATTTCTGCAATTCAGTTGGCTGAGCTCTATATCAACAGAATTGTCTCTCTGTATGGAGTTCCTCTTGAGATCAGTTCAGACCATGGAAGCATATTCACTTCCAAGTTCTGGGGAAGTTTCCAAAATGCTTTGGGAACAAAATTAAACTTCAGCACAGCTTACCACCCTCAGTCGCATGGACAAGTTGAAAGGATCAATCTGATTCTAGAAGATATGCTCCGTGCTTGCGTTATCTCTTTCGGCATGAAGTGGGAAGAATGTCTTCCTTGTGCTGAATTCTCTTACAACAACAACTTCCAGAGAAGTCTAAAGATGGCACCATTTGAGGCTCTCTATGGTCGCAAGTGCAGAACTCCGATTGGTTGGTCGGGCGCAGGTGAAAGAATATTGTTTGGCCCCGACATTGTAACTCAAGCGGAGGAGAAAGTTCACATCATTCTTGAAAACCTGAAGATTGCTCAAAGTCGACAGAAGAGCAATTATGACAGAAAGCACACAGACATGGAGTATGTCCCTGGTGATCTCGTTTACCTTCGTGTCACTCCCATGAGAGGCACGCACCGTTTCGGTATCAAAGGAAAGTTGGCTCCTAGATACATCGGTCCTTTCAAAATTCGTGGAAGAAGAGGAGAAGTTGCTTATGCTCTTGAGCTCCCGGAAGAACTCAAAGTCCATGATGTTTTCCACATCTCCCAACTCAAGAAGTGCTTCAAGGATCCCGGCAGGACCGTGGACCATGAACTCATCAATCTCCAAGAAGATCTGTCTTATCAAGAACACCCCACAAAAATTCTTGAAGTCGTAGAAAGAAGGACTCGCAACAAGTCCATCAAGTTCTGCAAGGTGCAGTGGTCGCACCATTCCGTTGATGAAGCCACCTGGGAACGTGAAGATGAGCTCCGTGCCAAGTATCCAACCCTCTTTGAGTCTTCTTCTTCCTAGAATCTCGGGGCGAGATTCATGTTTAGTGGGGGAGAGTTGTAGCATCCCAATTGTCTAACAATTGTAATGCTACTTGGTCTAGTAAGATATTGGCTACTTCCTATATACAATTGTTGCATCATAATTATATCATGCTCATGTCATCATGCCACCTTGCATTTGAGCATCATATAAAACCCTGGTTCTTTGGTTCTTCTCTCATATGCACTATTAATTGTATTTGCCTCTTGATATTGTATGTGGTTATTGATATATTGGCTAAATGCCCAAGTTGAGTTGGGGGCATATCTTTTATTAAACTCTATCACCTTTCTTTTCCACCACCTTATAATTCCACCATCCCATTAACCATGAGCTTGTATTTCTTTTTCTTTTGATATTTTTATTCTAGCTCATGTGGTTTGGGGTGGATGAAATCTTTTAAATTCTTTTGCTTGGCTTTTATTCCACGTCTTGGAAATGCATAAGAATAATGCCATAATATTATTATTGTTTCCACAAAATAAATCATGGCATTATTATTTTGCATGGGCCATGTAAAAGAACCACCACCTTTTATCTCATTGGTTTTCCCTTTATTTTTATGGATATTACTTTGTGGACCATCTCCATCCATTCCACCAATTCCATATTCTCATCCATATCTATTTTCTTTTATTTTCTCCATCAAATGGGGGTTTCTTCCCATACTTCCTTCTTTCTCCTTTTCTTGTTTATTCCTCCACCTCATCTTATGTTAAATCCAAGGCCTCAATATTTTTCCTCTTGGTATGATCTCATAAACAATTTCCAAATAAACCTAAAACCCTAATCCACATCTAACCTATCTTTTCTCTCTCTCTCTAATTTTCTTCTAACCCTATTCTACACTAAACACTAACATTAACCTCACCTCTCTCTCTATCTCTCTCTCTACCATGAGGGCCACCTGACCCCCTCTCTCTCCCTGGCCCACACCCCAGCCACCCCTCTCTCTAACCCTAAACAAAACCCTAAACTCGAGATTACCCAATCTACCTAGCCCGAGCTACTCCCTCTTCTCTCTCTCTTCTTCTACCTGCCATGCTGGCCCCAGCTGCTGCGCCTCCCCCTCACCCTGGTCCACCTGCAGCCTCCCCCTGCCATGCCCTATCTTCCCCAGCCCGAGCCAACACGTGAGGAGGAAGAAAAGGTGGTACCCGAGGCCACTTTATCTCCCCGTGCCCACAGCTGCCTCCCTCTCTCTCCCTCTCGCATTACCCTCCTCCACATGCCTCCTGGAAGCTCCCAGATCCACCCCAAAGTCGGCCTCGCCTTCCCCTTCTTCCTCACTGACGCCAGCTCCTGCCGCCAGTCGCCGCCAGCACCGCATCGCCCCCTCGTTCCAGCCGGCCAGCGTGTCGTGGAGGTGGCCTGGAAGTCCGAGGAGGCTCCTCTACATCGCCATGCACGCGCCGACGAGGACGAGAAGCCCCCAGTACCGCCAGATCCTCGCCGCTCCCCGAAACCCTAGATCGCCAGAGCTCCTGCCTCGTCGTCGATCTGCCACGCGTCTCCCCGATCTGACCCCACCGGCCAACCCGCGGTGAGCCTCTCTCCCTCCCTGACATGCTCCGCCTCGCCGTCACCGTCTAGCTCCGCCTTTCCTTTTGCCGAACGCCCTCAGTGCGTCGCCGCTCGCGGTGTCTGCACGTCGTACACGCCACCTAGAACCTCACCTAGGCCCCAGCCACCCTCCTAACAGCTCCCCTAGCACACCGCAGTGGCTTCGCCTCCCTGCGCGCACACGCCCGGTCCTGGGCTCGATTCCCCGCCCCGCGCCACGCGCCGTTTCCGTCAGGCGTCAGAGAAAAGAGCTAGAGAAACAGTGTGCGTTGCCACTTTGCGTTAACCCCCCACCTTTTTGACTCCTGCAACCCGCGCTCCTAGAGGCCCCACCTGTCAGCCGCTCTGGCATTATTGCAGAAAAGCCCCTCTGCTTTCTCAGGCCGCAACCCGCGCTCCAGCTTCGCCCCACCTGTCAGCCTCTGGGTGTAACCCCCACTGTCACGTGGGCCCGGAGCCGCTGGTCCCGCTTGTCAACCGCGTGGGCTAGCCAGAGCCGCGGTAGCAAAAGGATTTTCTGTGCGCGTGGCCCCAGTCCGTTTGGTCCCACCCGTCAGTGGCTATGGCTAGGACGGGCTGAGTAAGAAAAGTTTGCCTGAGGTCTGTTTTAATTAAACCTTTTCCAAAATTGATTTAAAATTCAAATTCAAATCAGATTTAAATAACTTTTCAAATATAAATCCAAATAATACAAATAATATATGTTTTGGAATCAGAAAAATGTGAGGAATCCAAATATGCCATTAAAAATAATGTTTGAGCACTTTAAAATTTCGAGATGATTAAAATTACAATAAAATGCCCTTTTCCTTTATTAATTAATGACTTTAATTCTACAACTCCAATTTTGGCAAATAATATGTCTAAATCGATCAGCGAGACGAGCCCGTTATATTTATGCAGTCCTTGTTCTGAATTGAAGCATGCATCATGTTGTTATTAAAAATCTGAACTGTTTAGGACAATAAAACTTGGTTAAATAAATAATAAAATGCTTTATTTCTTGTATCCACACCTCACCTTTGCCATGCTACTTTAATGCCATGCAAATTGTGTATCATTCATCATGGCATGCTTGTTTGCTTGTCGCATTTTAATTCATATGCTTGTGCACTTTATTTATGTTGGCCCTTGTTTTGTTTAGTTCTTCTTCGAATAGACGCCCAGTAGGAGAATTACCAGGAATCACAGGAGTACTACCCAGATCCATCTCTCACTTCAACTGAGCTGCCAGGCAAGCACTACCACATGCTTGCATACATACAGTACCTATTGCCGCTATCTTATTCTTGCATCATTGAGTCGCGAATGCATTAAATTGAATCCCAAGTACTGCATAGCCTTTACTTTTAAACCCTACCGAAGCTTGTTTCTCCATCCCATGAGCCATTACTACAGGAGTTGTTTGAGCCATGCGAGTCGTAGTAAAGCATGTGTAGGGTATGTGAGTGTCTGATGAATAACGAGGTACCTAAACAACTTAACCGGAGTAGTAATGGGATAACTAATGAAAGAGGCACCGGTGAGCAATATCTGCTATTTGGATTTTCATGCTCACTTGTGTCCCGTAGGACCCCGAGTACTTGATTCCTGTTCCTTGACTATTCGCACTATCCACATCCGGGAGGCCTTATGGACCCCCCTGAGCCAGAGCTTGATTCATTCTTATTTCTTGGGGCCACAGTTAGATTGGGGCTTTATTACTATCCTGTACTTATGCCATGTGACTGCTTTATTTAAGATTGTGTGAGGAGCACCTGTACTGTTTTGGATCGTGCCATGTTTTCGCGGTATCGACAAGCCCGGTCACATTTTTGGGTTCCCAGTCGTTTACAGCCGTCGTCGCAAACCCTGGGTCCGTCTCGGAGCCGGCCAACTTCGTTGCGGGTAGCTTATTGGGGTGGCCCCCCTGAAATATTTCTGAATCCTGTGATTGCTTTGTCGTGAATGCCTCGTTGGGTTTTGATTTGGTTTTTCCGAGGTTGATCGAGTGTGGGTTGCTATTCGTGCACCTCTGCAGGGTAAATCTTTCTAAAAGCCGTGTCCGCGGTTATGGACGACTTGGAGCATAGATTCTCGATCATAGACAAGTATAACTAAAGTACCGCTTTTAATTTGACTAAGTACTTGACTAGTAAATAGTGCAATGCTCATGGAATGGTTAATAAAACTTCCAACGGATGATGGGGGTTGTTCGTCCGCTTCCTCGCTGGTAAGCGAGGAGGAGGATGGATCTGTTAATTATACTGTTATAACTATTGTTCTTAATTCACGGACTTCCGTCTATCATTGGTTAGGCGAAAGGGTAGCGAGTATCTGTAGAATTGTTGGGTATTATCTTTTGCTGCAATTGCGTCACCCCAGGTTGTGTCCCCTTTAGTGGCATAAAGACTTGCTGAGTACCCCTAGGGTCTCACACGATAAATTGTTTGATTCAGATGAACAGGTGTACCCGCAAGATGGATACTGGGTGGAAGAGACAGATGATGTTGGCAACGATCATTCGGTGTAGATATTCTAAGAACGGGGATCCGTGAGATCTGTGGGCGGGATGTGTTTATTTGTGGGGCATCTTATGCCGATTTTCTTCTTATCCGTACTCGGATCTTGTTTTCCGCTTCCGCCTGATACTCTGATGTGTGCTGTATGAGGAGCTATCCTAAATTATTATGTTTATCTAGGATATTTGAATCTTGCCGTATGGCGTTGCAATATTTCTATTTCTTTTAGATGGAATGGCTCTGAGGACTGTTGTATGTGTCTTGCATACATACTCATTTGTGTATGTAGGTGATCCCTTCGCCTGACGATTACGCCGCTCGTTCTTGTCCCGTTGTCTGAAAGTGGTTAGGACGGCCGAAAGGTCTACCGTGAGTGGCCCTGGGCCCTACCGTACTATTTTAACCACTTTCGTTCATCCAGGCATGTAACTAAGAGCGTAATTCACCGAGGTAGTTACAGAGGAGGAGGAGGAAAAATCTCATTTTGCGCCTCAAACATGGGAGCGGATGGGTGACCGACCATGGGTAAAAGAAGGAAATAATCCACTCACACTTTAAGAAAATCATCAAAAAGGGCCACCAAGAACCAAGGATTTTAATTGGGCTAATATCCCGATGCCCACTTGCGACCTATCCAACATTGGTGCTTCTTTCACCGAAGATGAAGTCAAAGCGACTATCAAAGGCTCTCATGGCGACAAGGCTCTAGGACCGGATGGTTTCACCAGGGCCTTCTTTAAATCATGTTGGGACATCATCAAGCCTGATCTCATGGACATCATCATCAACATCTTCTTCGCCCTCTGCAACAACTTTCATTGGTTAAACTCCGCCAACATTGCTCTCATACCGAAGAAGGATGGCGCCGCGGATATCACTGACATGAGGCCTATTGGCCTCATTCATGCTATTTCCAAGATCATTGCCATAATGCTTGCTTCTAGACTTGCCCCCCACATGGAGAAGGTTGTTTCCAACGCCCAAAGTGCCTTCATTAAAAAGAGGAGTATCCATGAAAACTTCCTCTATGTGTGTAACTTGGCAAGAAAGTTCCATAGGATAAAGATCCCAACACTTCTCTTAAAGATTGATATCAAGAAGGCTTTTGACTACGTATGTTGAGACTACCTCATGGATTTTCTTGAGCACCTCGGTTTCCCGAGGAAATTTCGGGATTGGATTTTGGCGCTTCTATCTTTGGCCACCTCAAGGGTGATTCTCAATGGGACAACCGGTGATCCCATCAAGCATGGGAGAGGGTTGAGGCAAGGAGACCCACATTCTCCCCTCCTCTTCGTGCTTGCTATTGACCCCCTTCACGACATTCTTTGCAAGGCTACTACCCAAGGGCATCTACACCAACTTCGAGGGAGAGGCCCAACCATTCAAACATCCCTTTATGCCGATTATGCGGCAATCTTTGTGGCTCCTATCAAAGAAGATATAAGTTTCTTGGCCACCACTTTAGACCATTTTGGAGATGTAATCGGGCTTGCTACAAATTGTTTGAAGAGCCAAGTTGCACCCATTAAGTGTGGTGAAATTGACCTTGAAGATGTGCTCCAACCTATGAGATACCCGGTCTTCCACTCTCGCTCACAAGGCTCAAGATAATTCACTTGCAATATCTTGAAGATAAAGTGGTGGGGAAGCTTGTCCCTTAGATTGGAAATAATGCTTCTACGGCACGAAGGGCCATTCTCGTGAAGTCGGTTCTCACTAGTGTTGTCATCTACTTCATCACCGTACTTGAGATTCCTTTGGAGGTCTCGCTCAAGATTGATAGCATCCGTCGGGCTTTCCTTTGGTCGGCTAGTGACAAGGTTACCGGGGGCAAGTGCAAAGTTAATCGGGACTTGGTGTGTAGACCGAAAAACAAAGTAGGGCTTGGAATCCTTAACCTCGAGAAATTCGTTGCGGCTCTCCATCTTAGATGGCTTTGGTTTGAATGGACAGATGATTCCACACCATGGATTGGGCTTGGGAACCCTTGCAACTCCCAAGACCTTGAGCTATGCGTGTTGGCTGCAAAGATTACCATTGGTGATGGTAGAAAGGCCTCCTTTTGGGATTCACCTTGGAAAGATGGATGTAGAGCACATGATCTAGCCCACTTGGTGTTTGATATTTACCACAAGAAAAGGTTCACCGTGCAAAAGGGGTTAGATCAAAACTTTTGGGTCTCACAAATCAATATGCAAGGAGGCCTAACCGTGGAACATATAGAGTAATTTGCAAAGCTTTGCGAGGGAATAGCCAACACCACCCTCAACATTGGTACCCCCGATTCCATCATTTGGAAGCCAAATAATAGTGGACAATACTCCTTTTCCTCTGCATACAACATGCAATTTGAAGGCATCAACACCTCTCCCATGCCAAATATGGTTTGGAAACCGTGGGCAACCCCAATGAGTAAATTTTTTTCTTGGCTAATCATCCAAAATAGAGTTTGGAAGGCAGATAGATTGCAAAAGTGTGGTTGGCAAAATTGTGGCATTTGCAAGCTTTGCAAGCAAGAGCAAGAATCCGCTTCCCACCTTTTCTTCAAGTGTCACTTCACGAAAAGAGTTTGGACAAATGTGAAAGATTGCCTTGGCCTCCTTGAGGTCGATCCTACTGAGTGGGACGATACGGCAACCGTACAAGAATGGTGGTCCGGCCATGTTGACAAGAGAGGGCAATCTCGGAAGGTGATGGCTTCCCTTGCCATGCTTATTTTGTGGGAAGTTTGGAAGGAGAGAAACACTCATGTTTTCCGAAACCAGTACTCTACCATCCCAATGATGGTCTCAAGAATTAGAGAAGAGGCAGCTTTATGGGCTAAAGCCAAAGCTAAGGTGATAAGTAATGTAATGCCACGAGAGTATACTTTGTTTTGCTCTAGCCTTTTGTCTAGATTGTTTGGTTTGTAACACTCTTAAGACTTCTTTCTCTATCAATGGAAATGGCAAGACTTTTGCCTTGTTTCAAAAACAACATATCATGTACCAAAAGTAAACAATACGATTGTTCTATGAAGAAAGGATTGTTGTTTTCTCCCTAGTAGCAACATCACATCTAGTACCTTAGAGATTTCTGTCACTTCCCCAGATTACCAGAGGCATGAACCCACTATCGAGCATAAATACTAACTCTTGGAGTTGCTAGCATCTACTTGACCAAGATAGCTACTAACAACGGAAAGCATGCAAGATCTCAAATAACAAAGACATGATAGAATCAATAATCAATATGAAATAGCATCTCAATATCCATCGGATCCCCGCAAACACAACATGTATGAATTACAAATAGATGATCTTGATCATGAACGGAGCTCACAAGATCTAAACAAGAAAACACAAAGGAGGAGAAAACAGCCATCTAGCTACTACATGGATCCGTAGTCCAAGGATGAACTACTCACGCATCACACCGGAGGCTTGCATGGTGATGAAGAAGGCCTCTAGGGTGAATTCCCCTCTATGGCAGGGTGCCGGGAAGAGCTTCAGATCCCTCCCGATCTAGGGATGGAGATGACGGCGGCTACAGACTCTTTCGTGGATTTTTGATCGGGTCCCTAGGGTTTTCGTCCCGAGGGGAACTTATAGGCGGAAGGAGAGGCCGAGGGGGTGTCAGGAGCAGCCACACCACCCCTTGGCGTGGGCCAGGCCTGGCCGCGCGGCCAGGTGGTGTGGTGGCTCCCTGGCCCTTCTCCGTCCCATATTCTGGCACTTGATCACTTCCAGAAAAATAGGCACTTTGGCTTTTGTCCCGTACAATTCCGAGAATATTCATTTTCTGACTTTCCTGGAACCAAAAACAGCAGAAAACAGGCAGCTAGCACTGTGGCTCTTATTAATAGGTTAGTACAAGAAATCATATGAAAAGTACTCCAAAGTTGGAACAAAACACAAGAAAGTGGATAAAACCAAGCATGGAACATCAAAAATTATAGATACATTTGCAATATATCACGGATGCACATGATGATCATGGTGCCGATGACGTCTTGCGTCGTGCGGTGATAGCTGTGATATTTGACACATTTTTAATGGCTTTATTTGATGGTTTTCTCCCGGATTTGATCGTTTTCTAGCTTTACCTAACGCTAATACTTCGGTAGCAAAGAAAACTTGGTTTTTAATGTGTGTTTCAGGTTCAACATAAGTATTTAACTAGCGAGACACAATATTCTGGATAAACAAGTGAGTATCACTTTGGAAGAACACAAGGGGAGCTTATAGAAGCTTTAACGAGCAACTATACGGCGGGAATATTTTTCCGGCCGTATAGTTCCCGCCGTATAGTTGCCGTCGCCTCTGCCTTGTCAAAAGGGACAACTTCCATGAAGGGACAGGGGACGAAAACACAACACAGCAGCCGCCATACCATCCAGAAGGGAGAAAGAAGAGATCCGGAGAAGAAGGGGAAGACGTCATTCATCTCGCTCCACGATCTTCAACCTCCAAGCCAATACACACCCATAGCCACTACTTGTACTTGAGAGAGAGAGAGGGATCTCCACCTTGCAAGACCAGGGTTTGAGATTGTTTCTTCCCATCTTGAATTGTGTTGGATATTTTTCTATTCTTATTGTGGATCTCCACGGTAATACAAAGACGAATTCTCTTTATTCAATTATATTGATGATCTATTCTACTTTCATGTGTGAGTAATTCCTTTGGGTGTGGGAGATGTAGGGGATTGGTGAGATGTGATGTACCTTCATATTTTCCATTAGTTTGTGATTGATTCTAATTACTATATAATCTGTGCTTGACTATCTGTGGGATGCCTAATGCTTGTTGTCCAATTAAGGGCCCGGACAACATGATACTTTGTTCTACATAGATAAGATCTTGTTCGCTAGTGGACCGGTGACCCCCGGGTGACACGGGGATATCAATAGAAAGCTAGTTGACTCGAGAATAACGAGTATCCACTGTGCTTATTGCATTAGTACAATCCAAGGAGCTTAATCGCTAAGCAACCTAAAGGGTATTAATCGTCTAGTGTCTGACCATGGTTTTGGTAATAGGCTAGTAGGATTATTGAAGTTGGGATGAAATCTACCAACAGGAGTTCCAGCTAATTATGGGTTGCTTGCCTACACATATATCTATAAGATTATAATTGTTACATTTATCACTCGTCCACCTGGCACATTCACTATCACCATGAACTGAATCTCCCCGCGCCTTCTTTCGCCATCTGCAGGAAACAATGAAAAACAAAGTCGTTCTTTACTTTTATGTTTTATATTTCTGCAGTTTACATTTTAGTTCTATATAAATCTATCGCATTTAATCAAAACCCCATTCTTATTTCAACACTTGTAGTCAATTCACTCGAAGACCTGTGACAACTTCGGGTGTGATAGAGACTTCATCAATAAACACTTACCTTTGGGCTCCCTATGAGATCAATATCTGAACTTCGAAACTAACTAGAAATGATCTGTGCTCTTGCAGACATCAAGCTATTTTATGGCGTCGTTGCCGGGGAGCTAAGAGCTAAGTGTTTGCCTTTTGACATTTCAGGCCTCGTCTGGCAGAGGTGTTTCGACAGGTTTTTCAGTGTATATTCCCGGTCCAATCTAAAAACACTGAAAAACACTGGTGGGCCGTTTGGCAGGCCGGTTTTGGCCGGGCTCACACTCGGAAAATCCTACGATACACGTCTACCCGACGAGTATTCTAGACGCTCATGCCCCCTCGTGTTTTGGCGTTGGCGGCGCACGAGGCTCGCAGCCACACGCCCCAATCTCTCCTCTTGCAATGCCGTTGGTGCCGCCGGCGGTCACCGTACCGCAGCCATCCAGTATGCAGCATCGATGAATCCTCCTCCCCAACCTGCCGATGGCACTGTCCCTGCACCTGACGTCGCCGCGGCCGCCGACGCCGAGCTCCTTCCGCCGCCGTCTTCTCCGGCAAACCATGACGTTTCTCCTGTAAGTCTTACTTCACATCGTCCCCTCCTCTCTCCCTGTACTGCTAGATGAGGATAAATGGCTTAGGTCAGTGAGATATTGTCCTTGATCCGTTTACCGTAGTTTGTTACGCAAGATTTAGATGTATGTTAATACTAGTAATATCCACCCGCTGATAGCTCTCCCCGATCCAGCACCCTTCTTCCTTCACGTCCCTACCATCCAGCCCGTCATCATCATTCCTCTCCTCCGAAGAATCTGCAGGCGTATGGGCGAATTAAGATTTAAGTCAGGGAGAGGAAACCCATGACACGGGTGAAACAAGTCAAGATTTTGGGTTGCCTTGTGTCGGTGTAATATTCCGTGTCTTATTTTTAATTTCCATCTAAGTTTTTGTGTGCAAGATTTTCCCCTTTTGTTTATGGTTCAGTAGCTAGTAGGATTTGGAGACGGTGTAGTATCTTACACAGTCTGCATCCCTCTGCTCCCAAGGTGATAATTGTGCATTCTCTTCATCCAAAGATAAACTGATACATGTGCACTGTGCATTCTTCCAATTGTGCAGGGTATTGTTTTGACATGCCCTTTTTAACCTTTGCCATCTTAAGTCAGTACTAAGTTTGTCCTATACACATCCATCAAAAAGACTGGGCGAAGTGTGTTCAGCGTGAGTGGAAAGTCTTAGAAAAAAACTTGCCATGTAGTTAGCTCTTGCTTCTTATACTCGAATCATATCTATGAACTTCCTCTTGGTATTAATTCTTCTGCTCAGTATGTTGTTGTTACTAGTCTAAATGCCTTGTCTTGATGAAATTTCCTTTTGTTGTCGGAAAACACTCTATTGTAAAGGCACTAAGGCAGTTTATAATCATGTTTCAGTTTTTTCCAAATTTAATAGATATGATAATAGATTCTGGTACGGAGTACATTGCAACACTACATTCATCCATTATATGGCAATAACGGCAAAACGCGTACGATCTGCCATTGAAAAATAGCCACACAAAATATTAGTAGCCTGTGTTGAATTGATTCCTTTTTTACTTCTTTTTTCATTCTGATTCTACTAGCTCTCCAATAAACATATAAGCTGTGATGGTAGAACGTGTAGCAATCCCAATGTTAGTCAAATACTGAATCAAAATCCTTTTGTCGTTTTGTTGAAGCGAAATGCAACACTTTCCTCATTCAGTTCTTAGTCACTTTAACTGAATAGTCTAATAGTTTTGAACTTTCTACATTGGCAGCGATAACCTGCGAGCTGAATCTCTCAAGCAGAACTATAACCTGGTAATTGTTGGGGACTCTAACTTCATTTAGTTTAATACCGTGGTAGTGCTTAAATGTAGCTAATTTAACCTTTTGTTGGGCAGGTCCAGAAGATGAGAGCCGCACTCGATGCCTACATTTATGTTTCCTATGTTATGTAATACGTGTCTTTGAGCTGCGAAAATAATGCCGTGAAAAGACATAATTTTGATGTATATTTGGTTCAAATATTTTACTGGTATCTTGAAGTGCTGATCCTAGTATGTGTAACAACTGAAAGTGGAAACTTGTGAGAATGTTTACGTGTTAGTGCTTGTCACGAGATTGTAAAAGTTAAGTTTTTATTTGAATTACTATGATGATCTTGGCATTGCTATGAAAATTGAATTTGTGGCTGTTAAATAATCCCTGCCTTCGAAACAGATGTATCAATGTAGAGTATTGATGAAGAAGGGGTTTGTGGTGTAACAAAGTGTTTTGGGTGACGGGTGTTTTCACCCAATCCCCTTGGGAAAATACTCTCAGATACTATGTGATACTCTTTTGCCAAACGAGGCCTTAGGTGTTGCTACTACAAAATGTTCTCCTTAGAAGACAAAGGGTCTACACGCTCTAGTAGGACCTACCTGCCAGATTATATTGAGTGCGTGCCTGCTCAGAGGTGTGAAGAAATTATTGAAAAACTTTTAAGATCAATAAAGTTGAAGTTGAAAGCCTGAGTGATATTATAGAAATCATGTCTATTTACATGACAACTCCTATGAAACCTGAGAAAAATCTCAGGGAATACAATGCTCCAAGTTCTGAATTTCTTAAACAACCAATAGAGTTCCCTAATCCTGAAGTTAGAGAATATTGATATGTTGGTGGAATTATTAAAATTTTGCAGGAGAAAGCTTTCAGTGGAAGGGAAGATGAGGACCCAGGAAGACATATTAGAGAGTTTGACGATGTGATAACATCGCTTGGACCAAAAGGTTTGCCAAGAGACTTCTCTCGTCTTAAATTATTTTGATGGTCTCTTAAAGGTAAAGCTCTAGACTAGTTATATTCTCTCCCTCACCATTACATTAAACTAGTCATTAACCCGTGCACCTGCACGGTCTAGTTATTTTAAATCATAAATATAGTAACTAAGATTCATGGTATTCACCGTAGAAAATAGTTGTAGGAACTAAAAAATATGGCACACAACTTTTGAGATTTTATTCATCTTTCGTAAGCAAATTTCTTGTTATATCTAGTGTTTTTATGACATCCATCAAAACTCTGGAAAGAGTACACTCATTTTGTCACGATTTCCATCAACCTACCAAAAAAAGGTACCCTATTGTATAGATTCAAACATAATGATCAATATTCACTGAATAATGGTATAATAACAGAACACACATTTGAGATCCTCATCACATATTCTTATTCCAGTTCACGACCTCTATGACAGATTATTACAAATAAGAAAGATGTCAACAATAATTTGGAGAAATTGTAAATCAGTTGTCCACTATATAATTTATTTTTGTATCATTTGTTGAACGTAAATAGTGGGATCTCGAAAGTACATAATGTCCTTTTTATAACATGTTGCTTCTCCATTCATAGGTAAGCCTTTATTTGTTTATATTGCACCATGTCAAGAGTACAAAAAATATTGTTTTATGAGAACGCGATTTGAAAATCTCAATTCCATCATACCTCCTTATTTTCTCCTTCCCATAAAAATATATTTTTCCATATGCTAACATGTAATAGTAGCATAGCTTGTCTATTAAACTTATAGGAGGCATGGTCGCATGGAGGTTCATTCTAGAGAATCACTAAGGACCAAATATAATAAAGAAGGGGTGAAACCTACCAAAATAAGGGATAGTGATCAAGCGGATATATTAATTTTGATTCTAATATGCTCGATCAGGTGGATGCTCAGTCAAACTTTTCTAAATTTTCTATAGCAAATTAAACATCAGATATTTAACTCAACTTAACACAACCAAACAAAGGAGTAAGTATTTATTTTGTGAAAAAATCCTCTACCTAGAGAACCATCTATTGGTAACACATTATTCTCTCGAACAAAGAAGGACAACTTGAAGTATGTGCAATATCATGTAAGCAGTTAAGAGGTACAGTACGTAGTGAAATATGAGATCATGAGTATACATGCTGTTGGCCCTAGGTTCACTTCTTAATCTCAATCTTCGGTAAAGAATAGGCCTAAGAGTTTCAAATGTTACGAAATTTTCATGCTCATTTTACCATGAACTGTCATGCTAAAATAAGAGCTCTATAGTTAAAGGCGCATATACAATTAAATTATATATCTACGATAAGAGTACTTATGAAATTCATAAAAACCGTAGAACCACATTAAGAATTGCTTCACTATTTGGCGCATCAGTAACTGGTGCTTCAAATACACCATATTAAGCACGATAAACTCATTGTTGACAACTTATTGACCTATAAACATGTACTTCATTGTGAGTAGATTATGTACTGTATTTAGTATCTATACATGCTATATTTGTATGTCGTACCAAGTCTAGCAATAGATAACCTTGTCCTACCACTGGTAGAATCAAAAGTATGTTGACGACATATAACCTACTTCTAGAAAATAATTTCAAAAGGATCAATGCATACGACCAGTTTGTCTAAACATTGTGGAAATTACCTTGCAGCTAAAACAATTATTAGAAGCATCATATAAATATTTAAAAAATACTTTCATGTATAACCATTGGGCCTCACAACATATAAATATATAAGAAAAATCATGATCGAAGATAAATACTGACAATGACGTTAGCAGCAGAGAAATTATAAGCTCACAACCATAAACAAAGTAAATATGCATTTATATTCTACTATTTATTTAGTGCAAAAAACTATACATTCTATTTGAATTGGTGCAAAGAATATGTCACGGTGTACATAGAGTTATATTTAAAATAAATAATGCAAGATCCCTGTAAAAGTAAATGCGGGATGGGAAAGTTTGAACTTCAGAAAAGAAACCCATATCAATCCTAGGTGCCGATCATTTATAAAACTTCACTTTGTTTCTACTATCATATTTCCACTAAAAAAAGGCACCCTATCTTAAATACTACTCCATTTCGTTGTAAGAAAGTATCAGTGGGGTGAATAACTGGTCCTCACATCCATCGCAAGTTAATATTAATAAACTATTATTCCAATAAGCATAGAGGAAAAAGATGGTGGATTATTAACTTGAAGTGGTGAATCTTAAAGCAAAGCTATATGTAGGAGCGATATCATGCATCTCAACCTGATGGGTAACAAAAGAAAAATCAACAAAAATAATAGTTTGTGACCTCTCTATACAACAACAGACAAAACAAATGATCAATTAAAAAATCAGGAAATCCAGACGATTACACATGCCTTGCGGAAAACACACTCAGTTATTAACGTATGTAAATCTATATTATAGAATGTCAGTAGAATACTTACAACAAAGAAAAGACACGCAAAAGCGAAAAAGATTATTGTGCATCCAAGTCTAGTTATGAAAAAATAATAGAATATTCCTTTCTTTATTTGACCAACAGATTTCATATGTGTGTATTGCATGATATCCATAACTACATAATTATATCTGTATATATTTATTAAGATACATAGCAGTTGAATATCCTTGTTAAATTTTGTTTGCTAGAATAGAAGCTTTATAAGCTTAATTAGTAATTAACCGAACACCAAGTTTGCACGATTATTACTTGATTGAGATACATAGTAGTTCAATATTCTTCTTAAATTACCTTGTGCTAGAATATCTCTAATCAATGAAGAGAAAATATTAGAACTATGTAGACAAAAGATAGATTACACATACTTCACTTTTGGCCGGACATATAGACACATGGATGAGCAGCTTTAGGTAATACTCGAGGTTATCAAAAGCGGTTACATTTAGGTCCATGTCTAGCAGATTGCAGGGAAAAATTGCTTTGCTGGTCACGCTGATCCCTTCCACTCATCTCGGTACATCTAGACTGTCAGTCTGCCATCGATCCGCTTCGTACGCATCGGCCCTGCATAGGATGTCCTGTGTTGTTGGCGCAAGCCGGCCGGCCGGCTAGCGGAGACCATAGCCATGTGCGAAGGTCATGCAGGAGGAAGCCCTAGGAAGAGACAGCAACGCCCATATTTTTCTTATATTTTTTTCTTTCCGATGAAAACAGGGAGAGTCCAAGAAGAGCACGACCCGCGTGCGTGGATCTGGCTATCACACGTTAATGTTTCATCTAACAGTGACAAATAAATCATAGATTAATTGGATGGATGGCGTTTCTTAAACTCTAGGATTAACGCGGTGCCTCCTACGGTGCCTCCAATTAGTCTCCAATTACTAAATATAAGATGTTGGGAAAACTGCATTACTAAATTCATAAACAAGTTTCTTTCTTTTAAAAAGGTAACTGAACTAAGAAAGAACATAGGCAACATTAGTCAGAACGTGGGAGAAAACTACCCACAAGCCTAGAAAATATTCTTTTGAATGATAAATAGTATTCCTAATCATGAATATTCTGAACTAACAATTTGCCATTTATTTTACCACGGTTTCAATACTCAATGTAGAGAGTTACTTGACTTTTCAGCACGAGGATCAATAAATACTTTGACTATTAAAGAATGTTTGCAATTAATGTCTACTAGGGCTAAGAATGATTCTTTATATAATCCTGATTTGCATAACTCCTGATCTTATGCCCAAGGTATGCAAAACTATGAAAGAAAAAGGTATACCTTCTGAACTTGTTAAGGAAAACAAATTAGATTTATTACAAGTTTTAACTGAAGAAGATGAAACTATACAAGTTTTTCAAGAATTAAAACATCGACAAGTAAAATCTTATAATAACTTGCATAAGCATTTCCAAAAACACAAAAAGATACTGGCGGGACTCATTGAAAATTATGATGAGATTGGCCAAGAAATAAAATTATTTCACAAGTACCTTAGTATGATAGAAACCCAATGTGAACAAATAGCATCTAGTTATTAAATTTTTCTTCGTGAAGATAAAGATATTCCTGTTTCTACTAATGTTGTCACAAGAAGGGCTGCAGTTGTTACAAGACCCTTAGGACCACCGGAATACGAAGCCGAAAAGCCTTGCTCGAAGCAAGCCAAGAAGATGATACATTGGTGGATCCTCAAGATGAAACCGAAACACAAGATCAAACTAAGGAGGACCAAAATGATGCACAAGATGATCATTATGACTCTGATGCAGAGACGGTTGATCCAAGAGAAGATTAAAAAATAAGCAAGGAATATGAAGTTGTTGTAGTAGAAAAGATGAAAAGCAATAAGAAACAACCAAAGAAAGCAAAGAAAGAGCCTAACCCCCCCCCCCAAAAGGTAAAAGATAAGAGTAAGTCAGGTGATAAAAAGCTTCCTTATCCAGATCGAAAAAACAAAGCACCGGATGAGGTAATTTATAATTCATTTACAAAGGCACTTAGTGACCTTCGTCTAGAAATTCCATTTGCGGATGCAATCAAAGTTCCTACTGATGGTAAATTCCTTCGTGATATTCTTAGTAGAAAGAAAGAACTAAGTGAAACTATTTCCATGGTAACTAGCTATCTTGCTAACGGGAAGCTGTTGTCTAAGTCTGGAGATCCCAGAATACCAACTATTTCATGCTCAATAGGTAAAAATGATATTCACAATGCCTTGTGTGACCTAGGAGTTGGGGTTAGTGTAATGCCATACTCCCTCTATAAAAGGTTAGGATTAGGGCAGTACTCTCCTACTACTATCGCTTTATAGATGGCTGACAAGTCCACTAAACAACCCGTTGGAATGATTGATGATGTCTTACTTAGGATAGATGAACATGTTATTCCCAATGATTTTATTATTCTTGAAATGCCAGAAGATGAAAGATTATCTATAATACTTGGAAGACCTTTCCTCAGTACTACAGGTGCATCAGTAGATTGTGCTGAAGGAAAGATAATTTTCAATGTTTATGATGCTAAAAGATATGTTTCACCGGCAAAACGAGTTCATGTGGTAAGTGCCCTTGATAAGGGGCAACGAAAGGTAAGAATTCGAGAAGAGAGAAGAGGTTGAGTTATTCAACCATTCTTAATAAATGCTTAATGGGAGTCAACCCATTTTCTTCAATTTAGTAGAATAGAGAATAAGAAGTTCATTGCATTCCCACCACTTTTTCACAGACATTCTTGTGGAAGCACGCCCGTGAAGATGCAGCTGTCAAAAAGTACTAGAAACGTTGATTGAATCAGTTGAAAATAATAATAAGAATAAAAGTTTGAGTTTTCTATTTATAGAAGCTAAATTATTGCTTTTAATATGCTAATGTTGGTCGATAGTTTTTACTATTATTTTTCTGTTAAAAACAAGGTATTTCGCTAAGTTTTGGGATAAGAAGGAATCCTCGAAGAAATAGAATTTTTTTGATGATTACTGACGGTTTAACGACCAATTATACGGAGGGAATAAAAATTCTGGCCGTATAGTGCCGGTCATATAGATATCTTTGTCATCAACATTTTTTTTTCGAAGACACCGAGAATTTAACAACCAACTATACGGCGGGAATAAAAATTCCGGCTGTATAGCTCCGGTCGTATAGATATCGATGCCTTCGTACAAAAATTTATGAAAGGTACAGAGAGTTTAACGACCAACTATACGACAGGAATAAAAATTCCAGCCGTATCGGTCATATAGATATCGATGCCTTCGTAGAATTTCATTCCAAAGATACTGAGAGTTTAACGACCAACTATATGGCGGGAATAAAAATTCCGGCTGTATAGTTCTAGTCGTATAGATATCGATGCTAGTTTTAAAAATTTATCTCGAGAGGCGGACAGATTAACGACCAACTATACGGCGGGATCGTTGCGATCTGGCCATATAGTTGCGTCTGTATAGCTGTTTCTGAAGGAAATATGCCCTGAGAGGCAATAATAAAGTTGTTATTATGTATTCCTTGTATATGATAAATGTTTATTTTGCATTCTGTATTGTATTGATAGGAAACGTCAATACATGTGTGTTTAATAAACAAAAAGGTTCCTAGTTATGCCTCTCTAATAGACTAGCTCGTTCATTAACAAGATGATCCAAGTTTCCTGATCATGGACATTGGATGTTGTTAATAACGAGGTCACAGCATTTGTGAAATGATGTGATGAACATTCATCCGAAGTATAGCATTACGATCAAAGTCATTATGTTTATATTGCTATAACATCATACAAAGTAGTCTTAGTCCTTAGAGCATGAGATCATGTTAATTGCTAACACCAGAAGAGTATCTTGATAACATCAAACGTCACACCGTAACAGCGTGACTATAAAGGTGGGTTCAGTGCTACGAAGGTGTGATGTTGAGTCTCATGATCACGAGTGGAATTTGTCAATACCGATGACGGATAGATATACTCTGGGCCCTCTCGGTGATACCATATTAAGATAGCTTGCAAGAAAGTGATGTGATCACTAGAATGTTATATCACGGGAACGAGAAAAGAGTGCATGTCGGTAACGAGATCAAACTAGGTATTTGGATAACGATGATCAAATCTCGGACATGTATTATATCATGAGACAAAGGGATTAAGTTGCTAGCGTTAAAGGTTCTCACGATCACAGAAATCATCGTTGAATGTGCAGGAGTCAGTATGTATCTCCAGGTCCCGCTTCTGATTATTGATTTGAGAAGGGTCTCAATCATGTCTGCATTATTCGCGAACCATAGGGTGACACACTTAAGGGTTGCCGAACACCATTTTGGAGCACATATGTTTCATACGAAAGAATTGCAAAGCGCTGGAATTATTTTGATGGAAACCGGAATTGTTTCGGGTGAAATTGCAGAAAGTGGTTCTGCATGTGATATTGAAATGTTGCAAGGGATTTTATGTAAATGTTTGTTAATTAAATTAATTAACAAAATTCTGAATAAAATAAATAAAAGAGTTTTATTAAATGAGAGTTGCATTAAATTTGGTGGAAATTTAATGCATGTGAGTGGAACTTTGGGTGGAGTTTGAATTGATGTGAGTGGAGCTTCCACCACATGAATGAAGAAGAGGTGGGGGCACCCCCTTGGCCGCCGGCCATGGGAGGGGAGGAGCCCCCCTCTCCTATAAAAGGCCCTCTCTTCCCTCACAAAGCACACCTCCTCGTGAAGGATCTCTCTCCCCCTCTAGATATTCCCCCATGGTCTCAGATTAGCGAGATACATGTTCCCGGTGGCCTTGCGTCTGGAAGGAGGCTCTGCTTCCTCTGATTTGCTTGAGCGAGGAGGTGGAGGTTGTCCGGTGGCTTGAACGTGTGTGCGAGGACGGATGCGCTGCTGATTTGTGGCGCTAGGACTTCCACACGATCTTGAGATCGGCAAGCGTACGACTACATCATCCACGAGTGCCAACTCGTTAACAAAACTCTGTTGTCTTCAAGGGTAAGTTCTCTATGGATGTATATACACCCGTTGCTCTGTATCTAGTAGATAGATCTTGGCGTATAGCTCTCATGGTAGGAATTTTTTTGTTTTCTTTGATGCGAACCCAACAGTGGTATCAGAGCCTGATCTATGCGTAGGTGCTTTGCACGGATAGTACACATATGTTTATATGTGGGCGATGATGATCATGTTATTGCTTCTTTCATATATTTTGGATATTGGTGGAATAGTGGGATGAAGCGGCCTGGACCAACCTTACATGTCATCAAACATGCGACCGGTTCCACGACTGACATGCAACTAGTTTTGCATAAGTGCCTAGCAGGTGTCTGTCTCTCCTACTATAGTCAATATCTGATTTACAACGAGTTGATAATAACTTGGTTATCCTCGTTGTGGTTCCATGTTCGTAGGTAAGACCGGTTCTATCTCCGAAAGCCCTAAGCCACGTAAAACTTGCAATGGATAAATTAGAGGCATCTAGTTTAGATCGTTGTTGGGATAGTGTCTTGATATGGTAATGTTGTAAGTAGATGTATGATTGATACTCTTACAACACACTTAACGTGTAAGTTCCATAGACCTTGGCCTTACACACAAAGGAATGATAGAGATCATACCACGATGCAAATGATAGAGATCAAATGCATGGACCATATCATCTCACTTTACACATTAGATGTTTGCATCTTATATTGCTAGTTTGGTGCTTTTAGTAGCATTGTAAGATGATCCCTCATTTAGATATCAAGATAAAATGTGTTCTTCCTTAAGTATGTACCGTTCTATGGATCGTGTTTCGAGACATCACATGATGATCGGGTACTCGACTCTACGCTTTCATACAGCAGGTGTAAGACAGTTTTACACACGCGAATACTAAGGTTCTTACTTGGCGAGCCTAGCATGTACAGACATGGCCTCGGAACACGGACCAAAAGGTTAAGCATGAGTCATATAGTCGATATGATGCCCATATAGATGCTCGCCTTTGAAGCTACACCGACTCACGTGATGATTGGACTTGGTGTAGTGGATTTGGTTCATGTAATCACCAAAAAGACACGAGGGATGTAGTTTTTGAGTGGGAGTTCATTAGTAATTTGGATTAGTCGAACTCAATCTATCATAAACTTAGTCTAAATAAACTTTACAATTTCGGTTGTAGATGGCACCACCTGCTTTTAATTTCAATGTGTTCATGGAGAAAGAGAAACTTGCTGCGAATGGTAGCAACTTCACCAACTGGGCTATGAATTTGAGGATTCTCCTCACTGCTGCACAAAAGCAATATGTGCTAGAGGCGCCGCTAGGCCCCCCACCAGCTCCTGATGCCCCTGACAAGGAAAAAAATGTCTATATAACTCGTCAGGAGAACCACAACTTAGTTCATTGCGGCATACTGTATGGGCTAGAGCCAGAACTTCGAAAGCATTTCGAAAATGGCAATGCCTTTGATACCATGGGAGAATTGAAAATGATTTTTGATACCCATGCTGCCGTAGAGAGTTATAATGCTTCTGAAAAGTTCTTTAGCTGCATGATGGAGGAGAATAGCTCTATTAGTGAGCACGTACTCAAAATGTCTGGGTACGCTGATAAGCTTGTGTCCTTGGGAATATCGATTCCCATTGACCTAGGCATACATCGTGTTCTCCAATCTCTGCCACCTAGCTACAAGAGCTTCGTGATGAACTATAACATGTAGGGCATGAAGAAGTCTCTTCCCGAGCTTCTGTCAATGCTTAAGACTGTAGAAGTGGAGATTAGGAAAGAACATCAAGTGTTGATGATCAATAAGACCACCGGTTTCAAGAAGGACCAGAAAGGCAAACAGAAGGGAAAGAAGGGCGGAAAATCTGTTGCCGCACCTGAAAAGAAATCTCGAGCTGGCCCTAAGTCTGATACCGAGTGCTACTATTGCAAGGGGACTCGCTATTGGAAGCGCAACTGCCCCAAGTATTTGGAGGACAAGAAGGCCGGCAAGGCAAACAAAGGTATATGTGATATACATGTTATTTATGTGTACTTGACTAGTACTCATAGTAGCACCTGGGTATTTGATACGGGATCGGTTGCTAATATATGTAACTCGATTCAAGGGCTGCGGAACAAGCGACAGCTAGCAAGGGATGAGGTCACGATGCGGGTCAGCAATGGATCAAGAGTTGATGTGATCGCCGTCAGAACGCTGCCTCTCCGTATGCCGTCGGGATTAGTGATAAATCTAAATAATAGTTATTTGGTGCCCGCACTGAGCATGAACATGATCGTGTTTAATGCGAAGTGGTTATTCCTTTAAATCTGAAAACAATGGTTGTTCGATTTATATGAATGATATCTTTTATGGTCATGCACATGTGTTGAATGGTTTATTTCTGTTGGATCTCGATAGTAGTATTACGCATATTCATAATGTTGATGCTAAAAGGATTAAACTTGATAATGATATATCTGTATATATGTGGCACTGCCGTCTAGGTCATATTGGCATTAAACGCATGAAGAAACTCCATTCTGATGGACTTTTGGAATCACTTTATTTTGAATCATTTGATACATGTGAGCCATGACATATGGGCAAGATGACTAGAACGTCATTTTCCAGTTCAATGGAATGGGCGACAGATTTATTGGAAATCATACATACTGATGTGTGTGGACCAATGAGTGTGTCAGCGCGAGGTGGATATCGTTATTTTGCTACTTTCACGAATGATTTGAGTAGATACGGGTATATCTGTTTGATGAAACATAAGTTTGAAACCTTTGAAAAGTTCAAGGAATTTTAGAATGAAGTGGAAAATCATTGTAACAGAAAGATCAAATTTTTGCGGTCCGACCATGGAGGAGAGTATCTTAGTTTCGAGTTTAGCACACATATGAAAGACTGTGGAATAGTTTCACAACTCACGCCTGCCGGAACACCACAACGTAATGGTGTGTCGGAACATTGTAATCGTACTTTATTGGATATGGTTCAATCTATGATGTCTCTGACTGACTTGACACAGTCATTTTGGGGTTATGCACTGGAAATCGCTGCATTCACTTTAAATCGGGCACCATCTAAATCCGTTGAAACGACACCGTATGAATTATGGTTTGGAAACAAACCTAGGCTGTCATTTCTTAAAGTTTGGGACGCGATATTTATGTGAAGAAACTTCAGCCGGATAAACTCGAACCCAAAGCAGAAAAATGCGTCTTCATAGGATACCCTAAGGAAACGATTGGGTATACCTTCTATCACAGATCCAAGGGCAAAGTTTTTGTTGCCAAGAATGGATCCTTTCTTGAGAAGGAGTTTCTTGCGAAAGGTGTGAGTAGTCGGAAGGTAGAACTCGAAGAGGTTATTGAACCTTCTCTTCATGAAATGGCAAGTAGCGCAGGACCGGAAGTTGTTTCGGAGTTGACTTCACCTTATGAAGAGAGAGCTAATGATAATGATCATGAAACTCCGAAAGAGGACACTACCGAACCTCGCAGGTCAAGCATGACACGTGCAGCTCCTGAACTGTACGGCAATCCTGTTATGAATTTCATGATTGATGAAATAGATGACCCTGTGACGTATGAAGAAGGGATGATGAGCCCGGATTCCAACAAATGGCTAGAAGCCAGGAAATCCGAGATGGAATCCATGTATGAAAACCAGGTTTGGACCTTGGTGGACTTACCTCAGATCGAAAGGCCGTTGAGAATAAATGGATTTTCAAAAGAAAAACAGATGTTGATGGTAATGTGACCATCTATAAAGCTCGACTTGTTGCAAAAGGGTTTCGACAAATTGAAGGAGTTGACTACGATGAGACATTCTCTCCTGTAGTGATGCTAAAGTCGGTTAGGATTATGTTAGCAATTGCTGCATATTTCGATTATGAAATATGGCAGATGGATGTCAAAACCGTGTTCCTCAATGGTAATATTGAAGGAGAGTTGTATATGATACAACCTAAGGGTTTTGTCGATCCAAAGGATGCTGATAAGGTATGCAAGCTTCAGCGATCCATCTATGGACTGAAGCAAGCATCCCGAAGTTGGAATCTCCGCTTTGATGAGGTGGTCAAAGAGTTTGGATTTGTCCAAACTTATGGAGAGGCTTGTATTTACAAGAAAGTGAGTGGGAGCAATGTGGCATTTCTGATATTATATGTGGATGCCATATTATTGATTGGAAATGATATAGATCTTTTAAATAGTGTTAAAAGTTATCTAAACAACAAATTTTCGATGAAAGACCTTGGTGAAGCTTCATATATATTACGCATTAAAATCTATAGAGATAGATCAAGACGCCTAATTGGGCTATCGCAAAGTACATACCTTGATAAGATATTAAAGAAGTTTAATATGGACGGAAGTAAGAATAGGTTCTTACCTATGTTGCAAGGCAAGACATTGAGTAAGACTCAAAGTCCGGCTACGGCGGAAGAAAGAGAGATAATGGATAAGATACCCTATGCCTCAGCCATAGGCTCTATAATGTACGACATGCTATGTACAAGAACGGATGTAGCACATGCTATTAGTTTGACTAGTAGGTACCAATCTGATCCATCTTCGGAACACTGGATAGCGGTCAAGAATATCCTTAAGTACTTCAGAAGAACTAAGGATATGTTTCTTGTATACGGAGGTGAAGAAGAGCTAGTCGCTAAGTGTTATGTTGATGCTAGCTTTGACACCGATCCGGATGACTCTAAGTCTCAATCCGGATATGTATTTCTCTTGAACGGAGCAACAGTTAGTTGGAGGAGTTCCAAACAACTTGTGGTGGCTGGATCAACGACAGAGGCAGAATATGTTGCTGCTTCAGAAGCGACGCAGGAAGCGGTTTGGATGAAGGAGTTCATAATGGAACTAGGTGTGGTTCCTAGTGCATTGGACCCAATGGTGATCTATTGTGACAACAATGGAGCCATAGCCAATGCCAAGGAACCAAGGTCTTCACAAGAATTCCAAGCATATTAAGCGCCAGTTTCACTCCATCCGCGAGCATGTCAAGGAGGAGATATAAAGATTTGTAAAGTACACACGGACCTAAATGTAGCAGATCCGTTGACTAAATTTCTCCCTAGGGCAAACCATGATCAACACCAGAACTCCATGGGTCTTAGATTTATCACTATGTGACCTAGATTATTGTCTCTAGTGCAAGTGGGAGACTAAAGAAAATATGCCCTCAGAGGCAATAATAAAGTTGTTATTATGTATTCCTTGTATATGATAGATGTTTATTTTGCATGCTATAATTGTATTGATAGGAAACGTCAAAACATGTGTGTTTAATAAACAAAAAGGTTCCTAGTTATGCCTCTCTTATAGACTAGCTCGTTGATTAACAAGATGATCAAAGTTTCCTGATCATGGACATTGGATGTTGTTAATAACGATGTCACAACATTTGTGAAATGATGTGATGAACATTCATCCGAAGTATAGCATTACGATCAAAGTCATTATGTTTATATTGCTATAACATCATACGAAGTAGTCTTAGTCCTTAGACCACGAGATCATGTTAATTTCTAACACCAGAAGAGTATCTTGATAACATCAAACGTCACACCGTAACAGAGTGACTATAAAGGTGGGTTCAGTGCTACGAAGGTGTGATGTTGAGGCTCATGATCGAGAGTGGAATTTGTCAATACCGATGACGGATAGATATACTCTGGGCCCTCTTGGTGATACCATATTAAGATAGCTTGCAAGCAAGTGATGTGATCACTAGAATCTTATATCACGGGAACAAGAAAATAGTGCATGTAGGTAACGAGACCAAATAGGTATTTGGATACTGATGATCGAATCTTGGACATGTATTATATCATGAGACAAAGGGATTAAGTTGCTAGCGTTAAAGGTTCTCACGATCACAGAAGTCATCGTTGAATATGCAGGAGTCAGTATGGATATCTAGGTCCCGCTTCTGATTATTGATTTGAGAAGGGTCTCAATCATGTCTGCATTATTCGCGAACCATAGGGTGACACACTTAAGGGTTGCTGAACACCATTTTGGAGCACATATGTTTCAGCCGAAAGAACTGCAAAGCGCTGGAATTATTTCGATGGAAACCGGAATTATTTTGGGTGAAATTGCAGAATGTGGTTCTGCATGTGATACTAAAATGTTGCAAGGGGTTTTATGTGAATGTTTGTTAATTAAATTAATTAACAAAATTCTGAATAAAATAAATAAAAGAGTTTTATTAAATGAGAGTTGCATTAAATTTGGTGGAAATTTAATGCATGTGAGTGTAACTTTGGGTGGAGCTTGAATTGATGTGAGTGGAGCTTCCACCACATGAATGAGGAAGAGGTGGGGGCACCCCCCTTGGCTGCCGGCTGAAAGAACATTTCATGTTTTCCTTTGTTTTGCGTGTTAGATAACAATACTATGGAGACTTTTCATGTGTGCTAAGTGTGCAGGAAGTTTTGAGGGGGGCCGGATAATCCGCCCCTCCAAGGGCCGGATAATCCGGCCTACCTCATCTCTCAAGGAAGCCAAGGCGCGTCACTCTGTGTCCAGTCGGATTTTCTCCCGGAAAATCCGAACTGGGGCGGTTTTTCCTCCCCAGGCCGGATAATCCGGGTTTCGCAAGGGCCGGATAATCCGGCCCCCAGTTTTTGAGCAAAAGGAGCCAGGGCGCGTCGCTCGGTATCCGGTCAGATTTTCTCCCAGAAAATCCGAACTGGGGCGGTTTTTCTTCCCCAGGCCGGATAATCCGGCCTTCGCATAGGACCGGATAATCCGGCCCCCAGAAGATGATCAAGGGCAAGCTCGGCGCGTCTCACTGTGAGGGGGCGGATTTTCTGCTGGAGATTCCGAGTCTGGGGCGGAGTTTCCCCAGACCGGATAAACCGGCCCCCACTTGGGCCGGATAATCCGCCCCCCCAAAGTGTGCAACGGCTGGTTTTTGGAAGGGGGTATAAGTACCCCTTCTTCCCCAACGTCCAGACCTCTTGATTCACTCGAATTTGACCAGACCTTGTGCAAGAGCTCTAAATCTTGATCTCCCACTTCAACCACCCGAAGGTCTTGATCTTTGGTGGAATTGAAGGAGAAGTTCATCAGCAACATCAAGAATCAAGCGCTTCAACTCCTCTCCATTCACTTGGAGAAATCCCTGATCTAGTATTCTTGTTAATACCTAGATCTTGTTATTGTATTTGACAACTTTGTTCTTGTGGCAGCTTGTTGTCATTTCGGGAGCCTCCAAGTTGTTGTGGAGTTGTTGCCCCGCTAGTTGTGTAAAGGCGCCGGTGCCCGCCTCGAAGAGTACCTATAGTGGAAGGTGGATCAGGCCTGTTGTGGCGAGATCCATCGGAGAACAGGGTGAGGCCTTTTGTGGCGTGGTGGTCTTAGTACCGCCCACCCCTTCAACGCAGACGTACTTCCCTTAACAAGGAAGGAACTGCGGTCAAACAAATCCTGTGTCTCCGCGTGCTTCACTTCGGTTCACTCGTTCCTCTTCCACTCGCTCTTTACTCGCTAGTAGATAGGTTTGCATATAGGGAAATTCCACACATTAGTTTATCTAGAGAATTTACCTTTGTGCTAAAATTGAAAAAGAATAAAAAATTGGTGTAGCACCTATTCACCCCCCCTCTAGGTGCCCATACGATCCATTTCAATTGGTATCAGAGCCCCGGCTCTTAATTCGGGCTTAACCGCCTAAGAGTAGTATGGGTACCAGGGATGATGGAAATGAGGCTGTGGATAAGGTCACAATGGATGATCTCAAGTCGTTGGAAACAACCTTGTTGAAATCCTTTGAGGCCAAGATGGAGGAGATGAATCAAATGATTGCTCGCCTTACATCATCCATAGCCCTATCTCCATCCTCCTCTGAGGCTCCCACACCATCATCTAAGGAAAAGGGTAACACCGGATCCAAGGATGATGATGTGGAAGGTGAAAAACTAAATGGCTCCACCTCCAAAAAGGGAAATAGCAAGGAGGAATATAGTTAGGTTTGCCACGTATATTCCCCCGACCCACCTATCCCTCATCCTCATATACACAATAGGGGTGATCCACCCAAGCTCACTGCATCTTCTTTTAACCAATGGCAGTTTCTAATGAAATCTCATGTTTGCAGCTCCTCTATTGAATTGTGGAGGATTATTGAAGAAGGTCTTCATATTGGAGATCAAACCAATCTAACAAGAAGGGAAGTTGTGGATAGCCAGTTGAATGCCACTGCTGTCCACATGATACAGCTGGGTGTGGGTCCCAAGGACATGCCACACATTGAACATGTCAACATAGCTAAAGAGGCGTGGGATGCTCTTACGGACCTTTTTGTTGGAAATGAAAGCATGAGAAGAAACCGGTATGATTCCCTTAGTAACGAAGCTGAGGGATTCTACATGTTGGATGGTGAAAACCATGAGGACATGTATAGAAGACTTAAGGGCATCGCAACAACATTTCGGAAGCATGGGGCCACTCACATTGATGATGCATGGATAAAAAGAAAGTATGTGAGTGCCTTAATGCCTTTCGAACCGACGGATTTGAAGAGCTTGCAAGGTAGACACAACTATCATCAAATGACATCCAATGAAGTCATGCAAGAAATGACGTCAATCAAAGTGGCGGCAAAGAATGATGAAGATGCCCTTGCTCGGGCCATTGGAATGCAAAAGGGTGTCAATATGGCTCTCAAAGCCAATATTGTTGAGCAAGAGGACGATGAAGGAGTTTTTGAGAGGTTATCCATGGACTGCCCCAATGAGGTCAAACGTGCTCATGGTGAGTACATGGCATTCTATGCAAGGAACTTTTGGAAGGACCCTGCCAAAGCCAAGTCTGAACTTGAGCGCAAGAATGGGTCAAATGGAAGAAGAGAAAGTGGCCCAAGATTGAGAACTTGCTTCAACTGTGGAGATAGACTGCACTTTGTAGCCGAGTGTCCTTATCAAAATAGAGAAGACAATGGTGGCAGGCTCATCCTCAAAGAGAAATCCAAAGCTCCGAAGAAGAAGCCGTTTGCTAAGAAGAATGGCCCTTTCAAGAAGCAACCCAAGATGGTCCTTGTAGCTCAAGAGGAATACTCCTCCGCAAGTGAAGATGAAGAGGATGATGATAGTTCCCGCGAAGTGGCTGCTATAGCCACCACATCGACTCCCTCCTCTCTCTTCGACTCGCCGAACGAGAATGCCATCAACAACAATGGCACTTGTCTAATGGCAAGAGGATCCGAGGTATCAACTTCTAACTCCTCATTTCCTAAGACTAACATAATTTTGGATATGGATGATCATGACAGTCTTGAAATGAAAGAAGAAGTTATTGCCTTGGATACTTTTTTCACTAACCTATAAGGTGAGCACAAACTCCATTTTGATGCTCTTATGAGTCAACTTGCTCAAGCCGAAGATCTCCTTGAAGAAAAGGGCAGAATTGAAAGAGAAGATCCCTTGGAGATAGCCTCTTTGAAGAATGCCTTGGAAGAGGAAGAGGAAACTCGAGTTTCTTTGGAAGAAAGACTCGAATCCCTAGAGGAGTCACAAGAAGAAGCTGTAGCTCAGCTCATTAAAGAACGTGACCATGCTCTTGCCAAGGTAAAGAAACTAAAGAAAGAAAAGATTGATTTTGGGGCTGTTCATGCTAGACTTTTCGAGAAGTTTGATGATCTTGAAAGTGCTCACAAGGCATTGAAGAGTGATCATTCTACTCTAAATGAGTCTCATGACCAGCACCAAACTCAATTGAAATGGTATGATATGCCAAGTACCTCCTCTTCATCCTTTGGAAAAGAAGATCCTGCAAGGAGTTCTCAACACAAAGGTAAAGGGGTTGTTGATGAGATACTGAGCAGGCAAAGGACAAACAACAGTAAAGAAGGTCTTGGTTACATACCCAAGATAAAGAGCAAGAAAAACAACAACAAGAAGAAGAACAAGACTGCTCAATTGAAGACTAGCAACATTACCAATGACAAGACTAATTATGATGGTTTTGCAGGGATCAACAATCCTAACTTCGAACTATATTGTTATTCTTATGGTGATGTTTATGCTAGTTATGTAGGGCCTTATGATTGTTACATTCCTTGGTCTATTTGGGTTCCCAAGACCCTTGTTACTAATATGAGAGGACCCATTGAAAAATGGGTACCTAAAACCAAGAAGTAATTTTCTTGCAGGGCTATGCTTCCGGTGGGTCTAAATGGGTACTCGATAGCGGTTGTACGAGTCATATGACTGGAAGCAAGGAGATCATCATGGAGATGCGGCCAAACCTTGATCACATTACCGTCTCCTATGGTGACAAGTCAAAATCTGAGGTATTGGGTCTCGGCAAAGTTGTGGTGGATCACGATATCTCTCTTGTGGACATCATGCTTGTTGAGACCCTAGGGTATAACTTACTTTTAGTTCGTGCCCTTGGTAAGATGGGCCTTGCAGTTTACATTGATGCTGATTTGGTGGTACTCTTGTGGAGCAAGTCTCTAAAATTTGCTTTCGTGGGATATGTCGAAAACGACCTGTACGGGGTGGACTTTTCGGGGAAAACCACTACAGGTCCGATGTGTCTTTTCGGAAAGGCTGGCGCGGGTTGTCTATGGCATCGCCGACTAGCCCACGTCAATATGAGAACTTTGCAAAGTCTCCACAAGGGTGGCCACATTCTTGGACTAAAAGAAAATGTCTCTTTTGCCAAAGATCGTGTTTGCAGGGCATGTGTTGAAGGGAAAATGCATGATTCTCCTCACCGAAGGAAAACTATTATCTCTTCAAAAAGGATTTTGGAGCTCCTTCATGTGGATCTTTTCGGACCTCCATCTCATGCAAGCCTCGGTGGAAAGAAGTATTGTCTTGTGATTGTTGATGATTACTCAAGATACACTTGGGTTTATTTCTTCAAGTTGAAGAGTGAAACTCAACAAACTGTCATCGACTTCGCCAACGAGGTTCAACGTCAACACAACGTCCCCATTCTGGCTATAAGGAGTGATAACGGATCGGAGTTCAAGAACTACACCTTAAATGAGTTCCTAAGTGAAGAGGGGATAAGACATCAATATTCCGTTGCGTACACCCCTCAACAAAATGGTGTAGCCAAGAGGAACAATCGATCTCTAATGGACATGGCAAGATCAATGTTGGCCGAATTCAAATATCCATATAATTTCTGGGCTGAAGCAATCTCTACTTCTTGTCATTCATCCAACCATTTATACCTCCGCAAGATTTTGGACAAGACTCCCTATGAAATACTTACCGGTAACAAGCCAAACATCTCATACTTTCGGGTATTCAGGTGTAAGTGTTTCTTTCTTATTAAAGGAGTTCGTTTATCTAAGTTTGATTCTAAGGCTCTAGAAGGTATTTTTGTTGGTTATGGTGCCGAATCCCACACTTATAGAGTCTACAATAAGCTTGCCAGAACTGTTGTAGAATCTTGTAGTGTGGTGTTCGAGGAAAATTACGGTTCCCGTGCGGAGCAAGTTGGTGTTTGTGATGCAGATGTTGAAATACCCCAAGATGCCATAAGAAGAATGGGCGTGGGATTCTTCCGCCCCATTGAGGAACCCCTTGTGGCGGACCGAGAAGGACAATGCTCTACTCATATAGAGCCCTCATCTACACATACGCAACATGCTTCAACCACGGGGGCAACTTCTACACCATCTCTATCAACTCCTGAAGGTCAAAATGCTCCAGAAAGCTCCAGGCCGGATTTTCCGGTGGATACCGGATTATCCGGCCACCCCGCTCCAGCTGACCATGCAGCTCCTGGTGGTGAAGATATCAATACAAGCTCCAGGCCGGATTTTCCGGCTGACCCCGGATTATCCGGCTCCTCGCCAGTTCAAGCAAGTCCCAAGCTTCCTGATGAAGTTGATGCATGTTCTCCTAGGCCGGATTATCCGACCTCTTCATCGGTCGGATTATCTGGCCCTGACTCTCCAGTTCTGCAGCCTCCTATTATGGCTTTGGATTCACCTCAAGGGCATGCATCTCCACCACCTACTACTGATGTTCCAACTACTGATAAAGGCGGAGAAAATGCTTCCAATGAAGACTCAAGTGATGAATCTCCTCCACCAAGAGACAACAAACTTATTGAACTTCGTCGCAAGGCTCGGGCGGATCGTAACCTTGAGTTGCGAGGTCACACTCTTGACAAGGTTGTTGGTGATCTTCGACGAAGGGTATCTACAAGAAGAGAATTGGCCAGTTTTGGTGAGCATCAAGTTCATATCTCCATGGTGGAACCTAAGAAGGTTTTTGAAGCTCTTGAAGACCCAGACTGGGTTGTTGCTATGCATGAAGAATTGAATAATTTCGAGCGCAACAAAGTCTAGAAACTAGTGGAGAAACCCAAAGAGTGCCGCAATGTTATCGGCACCAAGTGGATCTTCAAGAACAAGCAAGATGAGAATGGCATTGTTGTGAGGAACAAGGCAAGACTTGTGGCACAAGGTTACTCCCAAGTTGAGGGCATCGACTTCAGCGAGACCTATGCTCCTGTGGCTTGCCTTGAGTCCATCCGTATCCTACTTGCTTATGCTGCTCATAACAATTTCAAGTTGCAGCAAATGGACGTCAAGACTGCCTTCCTTAACGGTCCTCTACATGAGTTGGTATACGTAAAGCAACCCCCGGGGTTTGAGGATCCTAACTTCCTGAACCATGTCTACAAACTCGATAAGGCACTCTATAGCCTTAAACAAGCCCCACGTGCGTGGTATGAGCACCTTAAAGATCTTTTGTTAGATCGTGGCTTCGAAGTTGGGAAAATCGACCCCACTCTTTTTACTAAGAAGGTTAAGGGGGAGATCTTCGTATGCCAACTATATGTAGACGATATCATTTTTGGTTCTACTAACAAAGCTTTTAACGATGAATTTTCAAAGCTTATGACTGACAGGTTTGAGATGTCTATGATGGGGGAATTACGGTTCTTTCTTGGATTCGAGATCAAGCAACTTAGAGAAGGAACTTTTATTAATCAAGCAAAGTACATCCAAGACATGCTCAAGAGATTCAAGATGACGGATCTAAATGGTGTTGCTACTCCGATGCAAACAAAGTGTCATCTCGAACTCAACCCTCACGGTAAAGATGTGGACCAAAAGGTATACCGGTCCATGATCGGCTCTCTTCTTTACCTCTGTGCATCTAGACCCGATATTGTGTTGAGTGTGGGAGTGTGTGCAAGGTATCAAGCAGCTCCTAAAGAAAGCCACTTAGTGGCGGTCAAGAGGATCTTTCGATATTTGGTTCATTCCCCCAACTTTGGTCTCTGGTATCCCAAGGGCTCCAATTTCTCTTTATGTGGTTATACTGACTCAGATTGGGCGGGTGATAAGGATGATCGGAAATCCACCTCTGGATCTTGTCAATTCTTGGGAAGATCTCTTGTATGTTGGTCCTCCAAAAAGCAGAATTGTATCTCTCTCTCCACCGCCGAAGCTGAATATGTTGCTGCTGCCAGCGCTTGTACTCAATTATTGTGGATGAGGCAAACTTTAAAGGAATACGGTGTCAGTTGTGACAAAGTGCCTCTTTTATGTGATAATGAAAGTGCTATCAAAATTGTGTATAATCCAGTTCAACACACAAGGATGAAGCATATTGAGATTCAGAATCATTTTATTCGTGACCATGTTGCTCGAGGCGATATTGATCTATCTTTTGTGAGCACGAAGAACCAACTAGCGGATATCTTTACAAAGCCACTTGATGAAGCAAGATTCTGCTATTTGAGGAATGAGCTAAATATCATTGATTCCAGGAGTTTGTCTTGATTACCCATGCACTCACTCGTACGTCTCAATCCTTGTTTGGTCTAGGTGTGGGCATGGATATAGGGGGAGTGTGGTCCTAACTTATTGGGGTAACCCTCCCCCCATAATGCCAATAGCAAGTTATATCATTTCTCTTAATATCATGTTGTGATATGTGAGCTTATTGATGAGTATTGGTCGTGAACCCAAGATATATCTTCGCGGTGTCACACCATACACTCCAACAAGGTGGCTTCGGCCACCGCCCTCTCCCTTGTGGAGAATTGGATCTTTTTGAATGTTATTTGCTCTCTCATGTTCTTATGGGAATCACACTCAATCTTGGCTTTTATTTGATTTGGATTTTAAAATTTTGAGTGTCTAGTACTATCTCAGTTTGGCCATCTATTCTTGCACACAAGTCCCTTGTACACCTTGTGGGGGTGTTTTTGGGGACGCGAGGGCCTGGTTCTGTGTATAACAGAATCCTAGAATTTAGGCCGGATAATCCGACCCTGGCGGATTCGATCTTAAAGGGTAGGACTCGAGGGGAAGGGCTCATATCGAGCAGCACTTCTCCCCCAGCCCTCTCCTTCTTCCCAGCCGCCGCCTGCCACCCCTCACCCTCCCTGGAGCCTCTCCGGCCACCGGATTTTCCGGGCCTCCCCGGATCTTCTTCTCCGCGCCTCTGGGTACCTTCTCCTCCGCGTTCTTCCTCCAATGAGTGAGGGTAACTCCCTCTCTCCCCATCTTTGGCTAGATGTGTATCTTGTTGGGTGGAACGTTGTCTAGAAGGATGTGTTTTCGCATAGAACTCGTAGTCTTACAGTTTCTAGGCCCGATCTACTTTTTTGCATGCATTCTTGGTGAAATCGAAAATTTCTGCCAGGGCCGGATTATCCGCCCCTGGCCAGGCCGGATAATCCGGCCTGACAGATTCAATTCTGCTTCAGTTTCACTATGTGTATGCATTGAGTAGTTTTGTCCTATGACCTTTTTGACTACCTTTTCCATGCTCTCTCCTGGACTTGTGTGTATGCTTATCCCCTTGCTATCGCCCTTATTCTCCTCACAGGTGGTTCCAGTGTTTCCAAGACCTACAAGCGCTGTCCTCGCGCCAAGTACTTTCGGGACGACGGTCAAGGTAACCTAGTGGACGAAGTTGAATTGAGGAGAAGGAAGAACGAAGAGAGGCAAATGGCTGAACAATCCAAGAGGACTAGGAAGGGGGTGTCCAAGAGGAAGGGCAAGGAGCCCAAGATCAACTACAGGGTTTGGATGCAGTCTCCTTCTCTACCATCCGTCACCGTGACTTGTTTGCTGAGCTGCCCCGTGATGATGAGCTGGGGGATACCCGCTTTTGGTGTGCCGAACAGAAGGAGATTTATGAAGACATTTATGCCTGGATGAACATTAGGCCTATGCACCCTCTGGTACTTGCTGATGCCTTGGAGAAGGCGCATCTTGTGGATGCGATGTATGTGGCTGAGAGGATGGGGCTGCACCATCTCATGTCTCTCCAGTGCTCCTTTGACTCTGAGGTGGTGAAGCAGTTCTTCTCCACTTTGGTGATTTGTGGGGATGAGCGTCGCACTATGAAGTGGATGACTCATGATAGGCCAATGACTGCTGATTTTCACGTGTTTGCTGAGGTTCTGGGGTACTCCTTCCGCAGCAGGGATAGAGCCAGTGGACACCGCATCATCACTCAGTTGAAGCCCAACAAGGATGCAGCTCTCTCTCCGTGCACTGTGGACAATGGAATTGTCGGTACTGTGGCTAGTCTTGCCCCCATCTATGCTGCCTTGGTGGGTCTCTTCCGTGACTCTATTACACCGAGTGGGGGCAACAATGACAGCATCCGTGGTCACCTTGTTCAGCTACTTCAATTTTCTCATGAGGTTGCCTCCTGCGAGGACGAGTCAGTGCAGTACAGGCTAGATGTCATGGACTTCATCTACCATGAGCTATGTGATGCTATGTTCAACCGTTTGTCCATTCCCTATGCGCCATACATTATGATGCTCATCCGCCACATGCTTCCTACCGAGGAGTTCCACATTGACTCGGTGCACAAGGCCAAGAAGATATACAACAAGGTTCAGAAGACTGCTCACCCCTCCTCTGCTCCTGAGGGCCTCATGAGGGATGCTCGCCGGCCCCTAGTGCCTCCCATGGCCCATGAGATCAAGCAGCTGAACTGGTTCCAGCGTCACATTCTTTGCATGGGCGTGGACACACGCAAGGGTCAGTACGAGGCATACAGGCAGCGCCATGAGTTGGCTCACTCCCAGCAGCTCATTCTCCACCACGTGTCTGGCGCTTCGGGTGCTCCTCCGGCTCCTACTCTTTCCACTCCGTATGCTCGGTGGAACTCTTCCTCCGGGCTGAACTATGGTGAGCTGGAGCGTCACTTGTTCCCCTCTGCGCCTGCTGCTGATGCTGATGATGAGGAAGGTGACACTGAGGAACTTGAGGATGAGGATGAGGAAGAGCATGCAGAAGAGGACGAGGACGAGGACTTTGATGAGTGATCCCATGGGGCGCTAGCATCGCTCTTCTCCATTTTTGGTGTCTCGCTGCCAAAGGGGGAGAAGTAGTTCTATTAGGTTGTCCGTGGATTTGCATGGGTCAGGCATAAGCACTTGCACTTTTTATTCGTTATTTCTTGCTTATGCCCATTTAGAACTTTTAAATTCGTGGTTTGTGATTTGTGGTTGAGACTTTATGTGGTTGTCTGGATGGTACCTATGGACTTCATATCATGGATTATACTCATGGCTATATCTATTCATATCCTATTGCTGGAGGTTTATCACGAAAGGCGCGCGCTCATAATGGTTATCCAATAATAATTGTGATTTTTGTCAAGGATGCCTATTCTCTACTTCAGTGGTATGTGCTTTTGCCCTTATGTCTATGGAATAGATTCACCTATTTGTGTGCATTTGTATTCCAATGCAAAACTCTATTATGCACACATTGAGGGGGAGTCCCTTTCATAGTTATTGATGTCTGTCTTGTGTGTTTCTCCTGCAAATCCTGGTATTGTCATCTAACACCAAAAAGGGGGAGATTGAAAGAACATTTCATGTTTTCCTTTGTTTTGCGTGTTAGATAACAATACTATGGAGACTTTTCATGTGTGCTAAGTGTGTAGGAAGTTTTGAGGGGGCCGGATAATCCGCCCCTCCAAGGGCCGGATAATCCGGCCTACCCCATCTCTCAAGGAAGCCAAGGCGCGTTGCTCTGTGTCCAGTCGGATTTTCTCCCGGTAATCCGAACTGGGGCGGTTTTTCCTCCCCAGGCTGGATAATCCGGGTTTTGCAAGGGCCGGATAATCCGGCCCCTAGTTTTTGAGCAAAAGGAGCTAAGGCGCGTCGCTCGGCATCCGGTCGGATTTTCTGCCGGAAAATCCGAACTGGGGCGGTTTTTCTTCCCCAGGCCGGATAATCTGGCCTTCGCATAGGACCGGATAATCCGGCCCCCAGAAGATGATCAAGGGCAAGCTCGGCGCGTCTCACTATGAGGGGGCGGATTTTCTGCCGGAGATTCCGAGTCTGGGGTGGAGTTTCCCCAGACCGGATAATCCGGCCCCCACTTGGGCCGGATAATCTGCCCCCCAAAGTGTGCAACGGCTAGTTTTTGGAAGGGGTATAAGTACCCCTTCTTCCCCAACGTCCAGACCTCTTGATTCACTCGAATTTGACTAGACCTTGTGCAAGAGCTCTAAATCTTGATCTCCCACTTCAACCACCCGAAGGTCTTGATCTTTGGTGGAATTGAAGGAGGAGAAGTTCATCATCAACATCAAGAATCAAGCGCTTCAACTCCTCTCCATTCACTTGGAGAAATCCCTGATCTAGTATTCTTGTTAATACCTAGATCTTGTTATTGTATTTGACAACTTTGTTCTTGTGGCAGCTTGTTGTCATTTCGGGAGCCTCCAAGTTGTTGTGGAGTTGTTGGCCTGCTGGTTGTGTAAAGGCGCCGGTGCCTGCCTCGAAGGGTACCTATAGTGGAAGGTGGATCAGGCCTGTTGTGGCGAGATCCATCGGAGAATAGGGTGAGGCCTTTTGTGGCGTGGTGGTCTTAGTACCGCCCACCCCTCCAACACAGTCATACTTCCCTTAACAAGGAAGGAACTGCGGTCAAACAAATCTTGTGTCTCCGCGTGCTTCACTTCGGTTCACTCGTTCCTCTTCCACTCGCTCTTTACTCGTTCTTTACTCGCTAGTAGATAGGTTTGCATATAGGGAAATTCCACACATTAGTTTATCTAGAGAATTTACCTTTGTGCTAAGCCTAAAATTGAAAAAGAATTAAAAATTGGTGTAGCACCTATTCCCCCCCCCTCTAGGTGCCCATACGATCCATTTCACCGGCCATGGGAGGGGAGGAGCCCCCCTCTCCTATAAAAGGCCCCCCTCTCCTCCCTCACAAAGCACACCTCCTTGTGAAGGATCTCTCTCCCCCTCTAGATATTACCCCATGGTCTCGGATTAGCGAGATACATGTTCTCGGTGGCCTTGCATCTGGAAGGAGTTGCTGCTTCCGCTGATTCGCTGGAGCGAGGAGGTGGAGGTTGTCCGGTGGCTTGAACATGTGTGCGAGGATGGATGCGCTGCTGATTTGTGGCGCTAGGACTTCCACACGAGCTTGAGATCGGCAAGCGTACGACTACATCATCCACGAGTTCCAACTCGTTAACAAAACTCTATTGTCTTCAAGGGTAAGTTCTCTATGGATGTATATCCACCCGTTGCTCTATATCTAGTAGATATATCTTGGCGTATAGCTCTAATCGTAGGAATTTTTTTGTTTTCTATGTTGCGAACCCACCAGATTCCTGTATAAAGAAACCCTAGTTGGCGACGCCACCGCAACTATACGGGTGGAGAAACATCACCCGCCCGTATAGTTCCGGCTGTATAGTTCGGTGTGAACACAAAATCGCACTGGGGTGGCTAGGTCTTCCTCCTCTCCTCATTATTTCTCTCATATTCTCTCTCCAAACCACTCAAAATCCACCTAGAACTCTTGATTCTTCGCGGATTTCATTCGTTTGAGTTGGGGAATCAACAGATCGGTATGTTTCTCTCCCTATCCATGCTTTATTTTCAGATTTCCATGGTTGAAGCTCTCACATAGATCTAGTGGATAAACTCAAGCTTATTTTGTTTTTCCTATTAATTTCTCACGTTAGGATTGAATATTTGCACATACAATCGTTCATATATCATATAGAAACTATATGCCTAAGGTTTTATGGTGAAATTTTTTAGTACATCACGATGAACAAAATCGGTAACCTTTTTCGTTCGAGCAAGCACCAACGGGGTGAGGGCTCGGGCTCGGGGTCCCAAGCTCCGTGCAACTCCAAGTTGGACATTGTATCATCAAGGAGGGTGTTGCCCACATGATGGGCCGACCACAACTTCCTCACCGCGACAGGTTGAAGGAGGATTTGGACCTCATGTGTAGCAAGGCGGGATTGGCGGTACTTGGCTTCGCAAGCCATGATACCTACACCGAGCTTACCCATGAGTTCCTTGCCTCCTTCAATGACGAACACAGGGAGAAAGGTAATTTGTGCATGATAAACTTCACCATGATTCGGCAGCACTATGATGTAAGTTTCGAACAATTTTGCAATGCTTTCTTCTTCCCTCATACTGGGGAGCCAATGTTACTAACCTCTATAGCGTCACAAGTGGAACGACTTGGGAGGTTATTTCTGTTAGTGGTGGCAGGCACTTTTGTCAGAAGAATATGTCCACCATCTAGAACCCAACCATTCGCTACTATGCTATGTTCCTCACCAACACACTACAGGGGAGAGGTGACACATGCTCCATGGCCAATGCGGACATGGCAATGATCACCAAGGCTCTTTTCCCCACTTCACCGCAAAGCCCCAGTCGTGCAGCTCTACTCATCCAGCACTTCCGCCACCAAAGCAACAAGACAAAAGGTGATATTTGTATTGGTGGATTGGTAACCCACCTTGCCTATGCATTGAACATTGTACTACCTGTTATGGAACCTGTTGACGGCTCCAAACTCATGGACGTCAAATATTTGACTGCTTGTGGCTTCCTTGGTGTTTACCATGCTAACCGAAGGCTCCGAGCATATCAATTCAGTTATCTTGATGATACATAGAGTGAGAAGGTTCAGTTGCTCTGCCCCTGAGCCTTCTCCATTGTGGACAAGAACACTTGGATCCTCACCAAGGACCATGTTATGGAGATCTTGGCTGAGCACCAGCCCGAGGAAGAGGAAAGGCAGCAGGATGATGAGGAGCAGGAGTAGGAGCAGGAGTAGGAGGAAGAGCAGGGACCCGTGGCCCAATCAACCACAACAGGGGTACAACTACGTCCCCTATCAGGAGTTCCAGCAGCTCAATCGGCGCGTTGGGGAGATTGACCACACTCTTCAGGATGTGAATGAAGATGTGAAAACTTTGACTCACAACTTCAGTCACTTCATGACCCACTTCCTTGACTATTCCTAGCAGTATTCGTACCAGCCGCCAAATGATGGCAACAACTGAGCCTGGCAATCTCCTAAGCTTGGGGGAGGTTTGAAAACCTCCAAACTTTGCATTCATATTTTCATTTCTTCTTTTGATTTATTTTATTTCTTCAAATTTGCATGTTTATTTCCAGCTTTGCATTTCTAAACCGAAAATACAAAAAAATAGTAGTAACTTTATTCGCAAGTTTGTTTCTTTGTTTCTCTCGTAGATTGCTTAATTTCAGGTGACTTGGAAATAGGGAAAGCATAGAGGAGGTTCGACTCAAATACAAGAATGAAGCAAGTTAGAAGAGGTATCACATTCCTTTCATCATTCTTTCTGCAACCTTAAATTGACCCTACAATTATTTACTCGCTTGCACCGAGATAGCTCCCCACTTAGCTTGTTATCCTATAAATTCTATTCCTTTGCTAGTGTCTCCTTTCTAGCTTTGAAACAATGAGCAAAGAACTTGGTTAAAAATACTTCCTACATTTTTACAACAAGAAAAAGCATCTGAAGATGACTTGAGTCCATGTTTAGCCCAAAGAATTTAATTTTAGAACTACTCCATTCCATTTGAGCTTAATAGATAGACTTTATAGTACCTTTGATTGAAATTGTTTGATAGAATGGATGCTTCGAAGTAATAGAAATTATGCCACTACTTTTTCTAATAATTACCGTAAGATATTGCTTTACACGTGTCATTACAACTCTATCGTTCTCCATGGGGAACTATTAACTCCACTAGCCAACGAACGATCTAAATGTGGGAAACCACTTGATTTCGGCTATTGAGTTATGTAAACGTCTGTAGCAGCAATGCTATGACGAGTAAATTTTTTAGTCTCCTCATGGTTTCACGTTCAAAGTGAAGTTGTAGTACTCCTCTGGCCCATTATTGCTCAACATTTATTTATTGGCATGGTCATGAGTGCACAACACAGCCCAATTAAAACATGATAAAAATAGTGGCATGATTTCTCTATGAAAGAGCTAAAGTTTTTGAAAGGCAAAAGAAAAGGAAGAGGTGCTTTGATAGTCTTGAAATTTTGACATGGAATAGATGAGTTGTTCTTAAATTACATGCTTTTATGCCAACTTGAGTACTCCTAACGGTTAAACAAACAAGAACAAAAACATCTCTCTAAAGAGAGGCACCAAAAGAATTTGTCTCACTTTCCTAGCTAAACTTTCGACACTTGCTTGGGCATATGATTTATTTGCTAACAAGATATACGTGGTTAGGAAGTGGACTCAGTGCAATATTGTGAATACTTGTATGATCATATTTAAGATTGCAGGAATTGTGAAGAAAATAATTTGACACCAATTCAAACTTGTGAGTTCCTTTATTTATCAGTCTCGAATCTCCGCTATTTTTCGTTATTTCCTTGTCACTCGAGGGCGAGCAACATCTAAGCTTGGGGGATTTGATAGCTGTGAGATTCAATACATTTTTTATGGCTTTATTTGATGGTTTTCTCTCGGATTTGATCGATTTTTGGCTTTACCTAACGCTAATACTTCGGTAGTGAAGAAAACTTGGTTTTTAATGTGTGTTTCAGGTTCTGAATGTCAACAGAAGGATTTAACTAGAGACACACAATATTCTAGAGAAAACAAGCGAGTCTCACTTTGGAAGCACGCAAGGGGAGCTCACAGAAGGTTTAACGAGCAACTATATGGCGGGAATATTTTTACGGCTATATAGTTCCTGCCATATAGTTGTCGCCGCCTCTGTCTTGTCAAAAGGGAAAACTTCCGTGAAGGGCTGGGGGACAAAAACACAACACAGCAGCCACCATACCATCTAGAAGGGAGAAAGAAGAGATCCAGAGAAGAAGGGCAAGACGTTCTTCATCTCACTCCACGATCTTCAACCTCCAAGCCAATACACCCCCATAGCCACTAATTGTACTTGAGAGAGAGAGGGATGTACACCTTGCAAGACTAGGGTTTGAGATTGTTTCTTCCCATCTTGAATTGTGTTGGATATTTTCTATTCTTATTGTGGATCTCCAAGGTAATACAAAGACGAATTCCCTTTATTCAATTATATTGATAATCTATTCTACTTTCATGTGTGAGTAATTCCTTTGGGCGTGGGAGATGTAGGGGATTGGTGAGATGTGATGTTCCTTCATATTTTCCATTAGTTTGTTATTGATTCTAATTACTATATAATCTGTGCTTGACTATCTGTGGGATGCCTAATGCTTGTTGTCCAATTAAGGGCCCAGACAACATGATACTTTGTTCTAAATAGATAAGATATTCGCTAGTGGACCGGCGACCCCCGGGTGACACGGGGATATCAATTGAAAGCTAGTTGACTCGAGGATAACGAGTAACCACTGTGCTTATTGCATTAGTCCGATCCAAGGATATTAATCGCTAAGCAACCTGAACGGTCTTAATCATCTAGTGTCTGACCATGGTTTTGGTAACAGACTAGTAGGATTATTGAAGTTGGGACGAAATGTACCAAGAGGAGTTCTGGCTAATTATGGGTTGCTCGCCTACACATATATCTATTGAAGGAGTTATGTCCTAGAGGCAAATAATAAAGTGTATTATTTGATATACCTCCTGTATGTTCATAACACGTTTCATACTGTGCTATAACTGTGTTAATACGAAACGTTAATACACGTGTGGTATGTAAACAAACCGTGTCTCTAGTTACCTCTAGTGAACTAGTTCATTGGTCATGAGGATGGTCTATGTTTCAAGACCTTGGGCATTTATGCCAACTGACAATGAGGTCATGTTATTAGTTAAATAACATGATAGACAAACATCCGACTGTTATATCGTAATGAGATCTAGTTACATGTTCACCATTGATGATAAAACACAGAGAACCTCGCAACCTGATCCTTTGACTGTGAGGTAATGCAAATCACCATTCTGGAAGAAGCTTAGATGGTTATCAAGAATCATCTCGTAACAGGGTGATCAAAAAGGTGCCACTCAGGTTTTCCGAAGGAATGTGTAGAGGAGTACATATCAAGACCAGGATTTGTCTAGTTTGTGTAACGGACAGATACATGTGGCCATCTCGGTGACATTGCATTAATGAAGCTTGCAAGCATGTGACTAGGTCACGGAATGCAATGACATGAGAACGAGAAAAACAAGTTCATCGGTAACGAGATCGAACTAAGGTATGCAGATACCGAAGATCAAGTCTCGGATGAATTAGGTATCGTATGACAAAGGGAATGGGGAACGACTATCTCACGGTTCGAGCGATTGTATTCGTGAAACGCACGGGGGTCACATGGCCATCCAGGTTCCTCTGTTGATCATTGATATGAGAGTGGTCTCTATCATGTCCGGAGTGTTTCCGAACCGAATGATGTCACGCTTAAGGGTGGGGATGCTTAGGGTAGATGAGGTATCGTATGAGAAATAGAGAGAGAGAAACCGGAATAGTTTCGGTAACATCCGATGGAGATCGGAAAGGGTTCGGAAGATGTTCCGGAATGAAGGAATAATATAATATATGTGTTTGAATGTTAATTGGAGAATTAATATTAAATATATATTTTATTTTATTTTTGAAGGCACTATTTTGCTAATGGGCCTCACCGAAGGGAGGCCCAAGTGGGCAAGGCGCCTAAGGGGTGGGGGCCAGCCGGCCTAGGGCTAGTGGGCCACCCGAGTGGGGCCCACCTAGGGCCGGCGGCTGCCCCAAGGTGGCCGGCGGGTGTGGGCATTAGTCCCACACCGCCTGGCCCCTGGGTGGTGCGCCCCCTCCTACTATATAAAGGGGTTCCCCCTTCCCCTTGGAACACACCCATTCCTCTCATTCTCTCTCTTTCTTCTACTGAGGGCTTCCCCGTAATATTGGGGAGGACTTCGTAGTTGAGTTCTCCACCTTCACACTACCGTCGTGTGATCAGCGATCCAGCGTCTACTTCTTCTGCTGCTCGGCTGGATCGGAGCCTGGTTGACGTCCACTACATCGGACGTGTGACGAACTTCGGAGGCACCACACTTGGGGTGCCGCTCGTCTTCATCAATATACGCCTTCCTGTGTAAGGCGTGCCTCTCTCTGCAAAGGTATGGATACTGTATTCCTTCTCCGTTACTTATGTCTATATAGTATAGATCCTGGTATTAGTGTTCGAGTAGATAGAAATTTTTTGTTTTCTGCTACGGAACCCTTCAGTGGTATCAGAGCAGGTCTATGGGTAGACATGTCATACGGATAGAACACATAGCAATATGTGGGCATTGATTCTCTAGTTGCTACCCTCTTTAGTATTATTGTTCGTATCACGACCCTGTTTGATGAAGCGGCCCCCAACCAACCTCACGTAGTGATTCACGAGACTGGTCCAAAAATCAAAGTGGCTTAGGGGGGTGTCTGTCTCTCTGCAGTAGTTGATATGGCATTAACACTGGAGGGCCCTGAAAAGGGAAGAAGAACGGCAATCATTGAATCCATGTTGTGGCTCGACGTTCGTAGGTGGGAAAGGGTTCTACTACGAAAGCCCTAAAGCCGCGTAAAACATGCAATAGTTAATTTAGAAGCGTCTATTTTATTGTTGCATACGGGCAAGTATTATAACATGGAAATGACGAGTTTGTGAAACTCTCATTGAAGCTATTGATGATGATCACAAAGCTATAACCATGTCATAACACTTCACTTTAGAAGTATTACTTATTGTGCTAGTATACTTACTAGACGGTAGCATAATAAGATAATCCCTCATAGTATTACAGTTATCGTATTCCCCGTGTGTGCGCACCACCAAGAAATTTCTTCGGTATGAGGCGATCCAGGGTGACAGGCATGGGTGTCAGACATATCTATGTTCACATACAGAGGGTGTAAGCCATGTTGCACTGCAAATACACACGAGTTAGGACTGGCGAGCCTAGCACGCTAGAGAAGCGTGGCCTCGGAATACAAGAGACCTAAAGGTCAAGCATGAATCACATGGTTGATGTGATCGACATTAGGGAATGTCCACCTTTGATACTGCACTGATGGCCGTGATGATCAGGGGAGGTGCAGAGGATAGGGATCATGTGATCACTGAACGAGTAGAGGGATGTTCGTTTAAGTGGGAGTTCTTTTAGTTAATACTCGAACTCATTATTGTGGACATAGTCTAAATACTTTGCAAATTCCTTTGTAGATGTCTCGCCCACCCACCTTCAACCTTAGCACTTTCCTCGAGAAGGACAAGCTGAAAACTGATGGAACCAACTTCACCGCATGGTTCCGCAATCTTAGGATCCTCCTAGTCCCCTACAAGTTGACTTATGTCATCGAGGCTGAGCTTCCGGCTAAGCCTGTAGATTCCGCCTCTGAGGATGAAAAGAATGTCTGGTAGTCCAAGGCGGATGATTTCTCCGTCATCCAGAGTGGAATGCTCTATGCCATGGAGCCAGAGCTTGAAAAGCATTTTGAGAAGATGAATGCTTTTGAGATCATTGAGGATCTCAAGGCCGTATTTGCTCCACAGGCTCGTGTAGAGAGGTATGATGCTTCCGAGCTCTTCTTCTCTGCTAAAATGGAAGAGCACAACAGTATTAGTGAGCACGTGGTCAAAATATCTGGCTACGTTAAACGCTTAAATGCCCTGGATTGCAAAATCCCGGAGGAACTCGCTATAGATAGGGTGCTGCATTCGCTGCCCCCTAGCTACAAGGGTTTTGTGATGAACTACAACATGCAAGGGATGACTAAGACCCTTGCTGAGGTGTTTGCCATGCTCAAAACTACTGAGGTTGAAATCAAGAAGGAACACACGGTGCTGATGGTCAACAAGACCACCAACTTTAAGAAACCGGGGCAAAAGGGAAAAGGCAAGAGCAATAAGCCTAAGAGGGATGACAAGTTTGTTGCCACCACCTCAAAGGCTGCCAAGCCTGGCCCTAAGCCCGGCACTTCGTGCTTCTATTGCAAAGGGGATGGGCACTGGAAACGCAACTGCCCCCAATACCTTGAAGACAAGCGAGCTGGCAAGATAGCCATTCGGGACAAAGGTATATATGATATACATATTATTAATGTATTCCTTACAAGTGCCAGGGGTAACACCTAGGTATTTGATACCGGATCTGTTGCTCACATTTGTAACTCTCAGCAGGATCTGCAGAGTAGGAGGCGCCTGAGGAAGGATGAGGTGACGATGCACGTCGGCAATGGCTCGAAGGTCGAAGTGATGGCCGTCGGCACCCTGCATCTACGTCTACCGTCAAGATTATTGTTGATTTTGAATAAATGCTATTATGTACCCGCACTGAGTATGAATATTGTGAGTGGGTCTTGCTTGTTGCAAGACCATTATTCGTTTAAATCAGGAACAAATGGTTGTTCAATTTATATGAATGATGTTTTCTATGTTCATCCACCTATACGTGATGGTTTATTCTTACTTGATCTTGATTGTGATACACACGTCCATAGTGTTGATGCTAAACGTTGTAAGCACAATGACGATAATTCCATGTACATATGGCATTACCGTATTGGTCATATTGGCGTAAAACGCATGAAGAAGCTTCATTCAGAAGGGCTTCTTGGATCATTGGACTTTGAATCCCTTGATACATGTGAGCCATGTCTCATGGGCAAGATGACCAGGACACCATTCTCCGGTATAATGGAGAGAGTCGTAGACCTACTTGGGATCATACATACGGATGTATGTTGACCAATGAGTGTCTCAACCCACAATGGTTATCGTTACTTTGTTACCTTTACTGATGACTTAAGCAGATATGGATATATCTACTTGATGAAGCACAAGTCTAAAACCTTTGAAAAGTTCAAGAAATTTCAGAAAGAGGTAGAGAATCAACTTAACAAGAAAATCAAGAACCTTCGATCGGATTGAGGAGGCGAGTATTTGAGTTATGAGTTTAACATGCACTTAAAGGACTGTGGGATTGTACCACAACTTACGCCAGCCGGTACACCACAACGTAATGGTGTGTTGGAACTTCGTAACCGAACACTATTGGATAGCGTACGGTCCATGATGTCTTTAACTGATTTGTCTGTGTCTTTTTGGGGATACGCGTTAGAAACTGCCGCTTTTATTTTAAACAAAGCACCATCCAAATCCGTGGAGACAACCCCATATGAGATGTGGCATGGCAAGAAGCCATTGTTGTCATTTCTAAAAGTTTGGGGTTGTGAGGCTTACGTTAAGAAACTGCAGCCTGACAAACTCGAACCTAAATCGGAAAAATGTATCTTTGTAGGATACCCGAGGGAAACCATTGGGTATACCTTGTACAACCAAGCCGAAGGCAAAATGTTTGTCGCTAAAAATGGCATCTTTCTCGAAAAGGAGTTTCTTGCAAAGGGAGTGAGTGGAAGGAAAATAGAGTTAGATGAAATTGTTGACCCTTCTCTCCATATTCCGAGTAGGGCAATGGAAACTGTTCCGAAACCGCTCTCCAACATGGAGGAAGAGCCCATTGATGCTGATCAAAACAATGACATCGAAACTCCTGAGGTTCGTAGGTCTACAAGGGTTCGTGCCACTCCAGATTGGTACAGTAGCCTTGTAATGTCTGTCATCTTAGATGATCAGGAAGAACCTGCAAACTACAAAGAAGCTATGGATAGCGCTGACTCCGAGAAATGGCTAGAAGCCATGAAATCGTAAATAGGATCCATGCATGAAAACCAAGTTTGGACCTTGGTGGATCTTCCAGAGGGTCGTAAGGCCGTGGAAAATAAATGGATCTTTAAGAAAAAGACAGATGCAAATGGTAATGTAACCATTCACAAAGCTCGACTTGTCGCAAAGGGGTTTCGACAAATTCAAGGAGTTGACTACGATGAGACTTACTCTCCCGTAGTGAAGCTTAAGGCTGTCAAGATTTTAATAGCAATTGTTGCACATTTCGACTATGAAATTTGGCAGATGGATGTCAAGACCGCGTTCCTCAATGGTCACATTGATGAAGAGTTGTATATGATGCAACCAGAAGGTTTTGTTGATCCTAAGGATGCTGGAAAGGTATGCAAGCTCCAACAGTCCATTTATGGGTTGAAGCAAGCATCTCGGAGTTCTAACCAATGTTTTGATCAAGTGATCAAGAGTTTTGGATTTATCCAGAACCAACAAGAGTTCTGTGTTTACAAGAAAGCGAGTGGGAGCTCGGTTGTTTTCTTAGTAGTATATCTGGATGACATATTACTCATGGGAAACGATGTGGATCTTATGAATAGCGTGAAAGCGTATTTGAGCAACCAATTTTCCATGAAGGATCTAGGTGAAGCTGCATACATATTAGGAATCAAGATCTATAGAGATAGATCAAGACACCTAATAGCATTAATTCAGAGTACTTACATAGATAAGATTTTGAAGAGGTTCAAAATGGAAAACACCAAGAGGGGTTTTACACCTATGATGAAGAATTGCAACTTGAGTGTGACTCAATGTCCTGTAACGGACAATGATAGAGAAAAGGTGTCTAACGTCCCCTATGCTTCCGCAATAGGATCTATCATGTATGCAATGCTTAGTACCCGACCTGATGTAGCATTGGCTCTTAGTTTGACGAGCCGATATCAGAGTAATCCAGGACCGGATCACTGGACAGCTGTGAAAAATATCCTAAAGTATCTGAGAAGAACAGGGGATATGTTCCTAATCTATGGAGGAAATGATGAAGCTCTGAACGTAACAGGTTACGTAGATGTGAACTGGAATTCAGATCATGATGACTCTAAGTCTCAAACAGGATTTGTTTTCTTGGTGAATGGTGGGGCCGTAAGCTGGAAAAGCAAGAAGCAGCCGATGGTGGCAAAATCTTCAATGGAGTCTGAATACATTGCTGCAGCAGATGCAGCAAATGAAGCTGTTCGGCTAAGGAATTTCGTCATCGAACTAGGAGTTTTTCCCAACGCACAAGACCCCGTGACAATCTATTGTGATAACATGGGAGCTATTGCAAATGCAAGGGAACCGAGAACTCATTCCACAGCCAAACACATCAAGCTTAGATTTCACGTCATTCGACAGATTGTTGACGAAGGTGAAGTCAAGATTTGCAAAGTAGATACGGAACTGAATGTAGCAGATCCTTTGACTAAAGCTCTCCAACATGACAAGAACAAACAACATCGAGATTCCATTGGTGTTAGGTTCCTGCCTATTGTAAACTAGTTTTGTATACTCTAGTGCAAGTGGGAGACTGAAGGAGTTATCCCCTAGAGGAAAATAATAAAGTGTATTATTTGATATACCTCCTGTATGTTCATAATACGTTTCATACTATGCTATAACTGTGTTAATACGAAACGTTAATACACGTGTGGTATGTAAACAAACCGTGTCTCTAGTTACCTCTAGTGAACTAGTTCATTGGTCATGAGGATGGTCTATGTTTCAAGACCATGGGCATTTATGCCAACTGACAATGAGGTCATGTTATTAGTTAAATAACATGATAGACAAACATCCGACCGTTATATTGTAACGAGATCTAGTTACATGTTCACCATTGATGATAAACCATAGAGAACCTCGCAACCTGATCCTTTGACTGTGAAGTAATGCAAATCACCATTCTGGAAGAAGCTTAGATGGTTATCAAGAATCATCTCGTAACAGGGTGATCAAAAAGGTGCCACTCAGGTTTTCCGAAGGAATGCGTAGAGGAGTACATATCAAGACCAGGATTTGTCTAGTTTGTGTAATGGACAGATACATGTGGCCATCTTGGTGACATTGCATTAATGAAGCTTGCAAGCATGTGACTAGGTCACGGAATGCAATGACATGAGAACGAGAAAAACAAGTTCATTGGTAACGAGATCGAACTAAGGTATGCAGATACCGAAGATCAAGTCTCGGATGAATTAGGTATCGTATGACAAAGGGAATGGGGTACGACTATCTCACGGTTCAAGGTATGGTATTCGTAAAACGCACGGGGGTCACATGGCCATCCAGGTCCCTCTGTTGATCATTGATATGAGAGTGGTCTCTATCATGTCCAGAGTGTTTCCGAACCGAAGGATGTCATGCTTAAGGGTGGGGACTCTTAGGGTAGATGAGGTATCGTATGAGAAATAGAGAGAGAGAGAAACCGGAATAGTTTCGGTAACATCCGATGGAGATCGGAAGGGGTCCGGAAGATGTTCCGGAGTGAAGGGGTCCGGAAGATGTTCCGGGTGTGGGCATTAGTCCCACACCGCCTGGCCCCTGGGTGGTGCGCCCCCTCCTACTATATAAAGGGGTTCCCCCTTCCCCTTGGAACACACCCATTCCTCTCATTCTCTCTCTTTCTTCTACTGAGGGCTTCCCCGTAATATTGGGGAGGACTTCGTAGTTGAGTTCTCCACCTTCACACTACCGTCGTGTGATCAGCGATCCAGCGTCTACTTCTTCTGCTGCTCGGCTGGATCGGAGCCTGGTTGACGTCCACTACATCGGACGTGTGACGAACTTCGGAGGCACCACACTTGGGGTGCCGCTCGTCTTCATCAATATACGCCTTCCTGTGTAAGGCGTGCCTCTCTCTGCAAAGGTATGGATACTGTATTCCTTCTCCGTTACTTATGTCTATATAGTATAGATCCTGGTATTAGTGTTCGAGTAGATAGATTTTTTTTGTTTTCTGCTACGGAATCCTTCATCTATAAGATTATAATTGTTACATTTATCACTCGTCCACCTGGCATAGTCACTATCACCATGACTTGAATCTCCCCGCGCTTTCTTTCGCAATCTGTAGGAAACAACGAACAACAAAGTCATTCTTTACTTTTATGCTTTATATTTTTGAAGTTTACATTTTAGTTCTATTTAAATCTATTGCATTTAATCAAAACCCCATTCTTATTTCAACACTTGCAGTCAATTCACTCGAAGACCTGTGACGACTTCGGGTGTGATAGAGACTTCATCAATAAACACTTACCTTTGGGCTCCCTATGGGATCAATATCTGAACTTCGAAACTAGCTACAAACAATCTGTGCTCTTGCAGACATCATGCAGTTGTTGAGCTTGTGGATCAACCACTTGTTCATGGCGATGACGATCTTGGTGTTCCCCATTGTGGTGGTGGGGTTCTCTGTTGGGCCACGCAGAGATAAACAAAACTTTTCCCTACACGGTACTCCCGAGATCTAGCTCAGGTGATAGGCCACGAGAATTACCACTAGACGTGCAGGTGCGGATTATTGATGAAGCGCGTCAGTTGATGACGTGCCGAACGATCCCCCGTACAGCACGTCCAGATCCCCACGGACCTCCTTGTCCCCAGCGTCGCACGTGCAACGCCTCTACATGTATCCACACGTACAAGAAGGAGCTCCAGGCAGAGAACTGCTAGATCATGTCTATCCCGAAATGGGAGTGGAGAAAGTGACAGCTAGGTCAGGGACAATCCCTTGTCACTCCACTTATATACACTCCTAGCTGGGCTCAACGCTTGATGCCCATCTAGGTCGTACCCCAATCTCCACATGGATCGAATCCACATGGGCTCCTTACCCTTAAGTGTGTGACCCTGTAGGTTTACGTACACCTGGACATGACACGAGTCACCACTCCGAGTCGATAGTTGGTAGTGGCCTCTAGCAAGACGTTCCAACTCCCAAGTGCCGTAAATTCAGAAGACAAACCTTTCTCAATTTGAGTTTCGTCCAAGTCCCTTTACCTCACGATATATCTTGTCAAGCTATAGGCGAGTTGTTGCCATCCTTTTAATAACTCGACTCTCTCTTCTCGTTCTGTGATATACGATTCACTGGACTAACACTTAGTCCAACTCCTTGGTTAACACTTAACCAAGTCGCGCATGGCCATGCTTCCGAATCATATCACACGAGAGGGCCCAAAGAATATCTCTCCATTACGGGGGGCAAATCCCATCTTGGTTATCCACGTCTCACAGCTTGCTTCACAACTAACCCGAACCCTACCTTTATAACTTATCATTTATGGAACAACGTTTGATAGGACCTAAGCTGGCGATCCACAACTCGGATCATGCGATCACCTCAGGTCGAAGGATTCCATTGCTTGAGACTACAAATGAAAACATGCTCGTTCCATCTCAACTGTGGGTCAGTCTGATTCGCTAAACTCAATAGCTGAATCAGTGTAAGTCGGAATAGCATCACCATGCCCATGACAAGTGGATCCGAGTCATCAACCGACTTTCATATTAGTCTAAGTTGTGTGTCCAGCACAACCTCAACGACCAAGGACAATTAGTATGAACAACATGAATATATAGTTCCACAATCAAATCACATATTCAATGATACATATAAGTAGTTCATACATGGACAATGACTTTATGAATACATTGGGGATAACATCATACATGATTGCCTCGAGGGCATATTCCCAACAGTCTCCCATTTGCACTAGAGTCAATCATCCCGACATCACATGGCTAGGCATCTAATGCCCTTAGCTCTCAGGTGCGCCTCATGCTTTGGCTATGGTAGTGGCTTTGTCAACGGATCTGCAATATTTGCATCCGTGTGTACCTTGCATAACTTGATATCACCTTGATCCATGAACTGGTGAATCAGGTTGTACCGCATGAGTATATGTTTGTTCTTCTGGTTTTGTCTAGGTTCCTTGGCTTGTGCGATAGCACCATTGTTGTCACAATACACGTCTAACGGATTGGACGATCCCTGAACAACACCAAGATCCATGAGGAAATTCCTCATCCAAACGGCTTCCTTTGCCGCCTCCGAGGCAGCAATATACTCAGCCTCTATCATAGACGTAGACACCATCTCTTACTTGGGACTCTTCCAACTCATAGCCCCTCCAATTATTACAAACACATATCCGGATTGCGAACGAGAATCATCCGAGTCAGTAAGATAACTCGCATCCGTGTAACCCCTTACACTGAGTTTATCCTCACCTCCATAAACCAGGAACATATCCTTAGTCCTTCTCAAGTACTTAAGGATATTTTTAGCCGCTGCCCAGTGGATCTCTCCAGGGTCAGCCTGGTATCTGCTCACATCACTTAGAGCATAGGAAACATCCGGCCTAGTACAAATCATACCATACATGATGGTTCCGACTTCAGAAGCATAAGGAATCACACTCATCCAACTTCGCTCATCAGTTGTCGAAGGACACTGAGTCTTGCTATGTTTCACGCCATGGGACATCAGTACGAACCCTTTCTTAGATGATTCCATGTTCAACTTATTCAACACTTTGTCCAAATATGTACTCTGAATCAATCCAATGAGCCGCCTTGATCTATCTCGATAGATCCGGATTCCTAGTATGTAAGTCGTCTCACCCAAGTCTTTCATCGAAAAACTCCTTTCCAATGATTCCTTGGTTTCTTGCAACATCTGGACATCATTTCGAATCAGTAATATGTCATCCACATATAAGATCAGAAAATTTACTTTGCTACCACTAAACTTCTTGTATAAATAAGAATCATGATCATTCTTGATGAAGCCAAATGATTTGACTACCTCATAAAAGCGAATATTCCAACTCCGAGATGCTTGCTTCAACCCATAAATGGATTTCCGAAGCTTGCATACCTTGTTAGCATTAGCTAGATCGACAAAACCCTTGGGCTATATCATATACATCTCCTTGGTTAAATTTCCAATAAGGAAAGCCGTCTTGACATCCATCTGCCATATCTCATAGTCATAATAGGCTACTATAGCTAACATGATCTGAACTGATTTAAGCATCGCCACGGGAGAGAAAGTCTCATCGTAGTCAACTCCTTGAACTTGTCGGAACCCCTTCGCGACAAGCCGTGCCTTATAGATAGAAATGTTTCCATCCATATCAGTTTTCTTCTTAAAGACCCATTTGCACTTGACGGGTCTTGCACCGTATGGCAGATCAACCAAGTTCCAAACTTGATTTTCATCCATGGACTTTAACTCGGATCTCATGGCTCCAAGCCATGACTCAGAATCAGAACCCACCATCGCTTCCGAATAAGTTACTAGCTCATCACTGTCCAACAGTTATATATCACGAACACTTCGCAATCTTTCCGATCTTCGCAGTGTAGGTGCAGTTGCCGGCTCAGCTACCACGACTGGCTCAACCTCCAAGGCTTTCACCAAATCACTACTGACCGGTTCCTCTCGAACTTCTTCGAGCCACACTGTATTCCCACTAACTTCTCGACTGAGAAACTCTTTCTCAAGAAAAACATTGTTCCAAGCGACAAACACTTTGCCCTCTTCTCGATTGTTGAAGTAGTAACCCAAGGTTTCCCTTGGATACCCAACGAAAACGCACTTATCCGACTTGGCTGTAAGCTTGTCCAACTGAAGTCGCTTGACAAATGCTTCACAACCCCAAATCTTAAGAAAAGACAAACTCGGCTTCTTGCCAGTCCACATCTCATGCGGTGTCTTCTCTACCGACTTTGATGGTACTCTCTTTAGTGTGAACACTGCAGTTTCTAGACAATAACCCCAAAATGATAAAGGCAGATATGTCTAACTCATCATTGATCGTACCATGTCTAACAAGGTCCGATTCCGCCTTTCCGACACACCGTTTCTCTACAGCATTCCCGGCGGACTGAGTTGGGGAACTATTCCACAACTCTTTAGATGGTCATCAAACTCATGGCTCATGTACTCGCCTCCTCGGTCCGTCCGAAGAAACTTTATTTTCTTGCCGAGTTGATTTTGTACCTCATTCTGGAATTCCTTGAACTTTTCAAAGGCTTCTGACTTATGTTTCATTAAGTAGATATATCCATACCTACTCAAATCATTAGTGAAGCTAATGAAGTACTCAGAACCACCTCTGGATGTCGTGCTCATCGGGCCACATACTGTAGGGGTTCCGCGTATGAAAACAATAATTTTTATCCTACGCCCCTGAACCCCTGATGCTGCCAGGACCTATCTATTAGTAATACAGTAACGGGAGGGGCTTTTCGCGAACTTACCCTTGAAGACCAAAAAGCGTTGTCAATGCTTAGGAGAGCGTGGTTGATGTAGACGAGCCGAAGCCGACCTCAAGGTCGTGATGAATTCCTTGCGCTCCTTGGCTCCAACCACTTGAGTGCCTCAAGTGCGACACCTTGCGGGGAGTTACACACGTCCGGTGCCTGACGATGACTCCCGCTTCCCCGATCCAGTAGCAGTTGCGGAAGTAGAACTCCCAGATCCGAATCCCGTAGAGCGACGACGCTCCGCGGTGAAGATGTCTCTTGTTCGCGCAGTCCAGACTTGGGACCATGGTCACGAGAGAGAGAGAGGGGAGAGAGAAAATATCAATTAGAGGTCCTCCCAAAAGTGAGGAGACCTTTATTGATTATTGGTGTGTATTTATCTGGCCAAATACCCCCACTATATATAGGGGGAGGGGAGGTACTGCCTCCTTCAAAGTCCCGGGGTGGGACTAAAGGAGAGGGAGGTGGGGGGAGGCACTGCCAGCCACCCCCTCATGGGCCCCACGTGGGGAGCTGGCCCAATAGGGCCGCCGGCCACCCCCTTGAGCCCTTCCTCCTCTCGCCTTTCCCTAATGGGCCCTCTCCCCTCCGAGAATTGGCCCATTAAGCCTTTAACCTTTTAATTGATTTTCTCTTTTATTAAATAATTATGAATAAATGATTAAATCAATATTTAACATTCATTCACATATTATTCAACCTCCATGGCTATGGAACACCTTCCATCTCCACTCCGGACATCCTTCGGACTTACCGAAACCCTTCCAGTTTTCTCTCTACTATTCTTCGGTGATTCTTCCAATCCTATAAACACTCTCTAAGCATCATCAAGCCCTTAAGCGTGATACCCCACGGTTTGGGAACACTCCAGACTTGGTCGGGACACTCTCGCACTAATGATCGACAGAGGGACCTGGATGGCCATGTGACCCCTGTGCGTTCCATGAAGATCTTTCGTCGTTTGAACCAGGACAGTCGTGCCTTATTCCCTTTGTCTCTCGATACTTGAATTGCCCGAGATCTGATCAATGATATCATCATGTCTTGTTCAATCTCGTTACCGAACAACGCTACTTGACTCGTTCCTACAAGTGATATCCCTGTGATCAAATCACACGATGCGCAACTATTGGATATTACTTCTCCGAGTGGGCCCTCGAGTATCTTTCCATCACATGGACGGACAAATCCCGCTCTTGACATATATTGCCTCTACGGTTTCCTCCGAGTACCTGGACACACCTTTATAACCACTGTATTACCAAGTGGCGCTTGATGCTATCTAAGCACTCTCGGGAGACAGTGATTGATATAGCCTCACGGTCTAAGGAATAGTCTACGAGGATCCATTTATAATCATCGTAACTTGAACTTCGTGACATGATCGGGTCACGATGTTTAGGTTGGGTATTGGTTCATCATCTCATTCAAAGAATGAGATGACTCCATTTCCAACTGGCATAAATGCCACATGATCAGGAAACATGATCATCCGTTGACCAATGAACCAGTGACTAGAGTTTCACTGGGAACCCCTGGTTGTTTCTATATCACACGTGTATTGATGTTTCCACTCAACACAGTTATAGCATGATATAAAACTTAATCATAAACTATATGAAATATGATAATAGTCCTTATAACTATTTGTCTCTAGGGCATATTTCCAACAGTCTCCCAGTTGCACTAGAGTACAAATACACTAGCTGCATTTGTTCTCAATCATTGGCACCATAACCGGTACCCTGAACATGCTTGCTCATGGAAGAGGTTGAGTCTTGGGCCTGTAATTTACTGTCCCGAATCCTTTGCAACTTACTAATGTCACCTCGATTCACATTAATACCTTATCATCACATGATAACATCTGTGTGTTTGCATCGCCGCTATGGCAGCAGAACGAGGCCTGATTCCAGGATCCTACAGTGACGTTAGATCAACCTCGAGGGCTTTCTCATGGGCACTATGCCCTGGGACACATCATTCTGCGTTAAAAGCGAACTAGCCCCACCATAATATTATACAACACTTTAGATGGTACCCTTATCTATTATTATAAATGTAGCCAACGAAACACCAGTGCACTCTGTGCAACTTTCGATGTTTTGGTTCACCTCGCTTCCTACTTGACTCTAATCGGTATTACGGGAGTTTCCAACATATTCCCTTATAACATAATCCTTTATGCCTTAAGATATGTCATCCTTTTACGGATTTGGAAAATATGTCTACAGTTCTCTATTAGACACTGCGGACAAACTTAGCTCAACGTTCCGTGATTCAAAGTCAATCACTTTTGGACGTTCCTTATTGGATCATATATTATGTTAAGTTATCATCACGGTTTTCTAAGATAGAACCTACATCTTAACATAGTGGATGATGACCATCCTTTTCTTTCTTTCAACCATTGATGTTAAACTGATTACTATTCCTAACTTGAGTCATTAAGGACGAGTTCCTTAATTAACTTCTATTCTGAAACCATTTCCAACACATACATCACTATGTATTAGTCCCAATAAGTTAGACACCCTTTCAAAACTCTTTGCAAAACGTGTCTTGGTCATCTTGCCGAGTAGGCAGGATTCACATGTCTCGAACGACTCCAAGTCGAACGAAGTTAGGAGTCCATCATCATGGAACTTCTTCATGCGTTTCCAACTTATATGACCAAGCCGACATTGCCAAAGGTAAGTCATATTCAGATCATTTGGTTTCAACCTTTTCACATTTATATTATAGATAGATCCACCATCAAGATTCAAAATAAATAACCTGTCCTGGACGGGTGCAAAGCCGTGAAACATATCATTCAAATATAAAGAACAAACATTATTCTTAATATTCGACTCATAGCCTTGTCTCATCAAACATGAGGCAGAAATAATGTTTCGACTAAGCACTGGAACATAATAACAATTATTCAGCTCCATTAAGAATCTAGAAGGTAAATGAAGTTGCATCATGTCGACTTCCAACACAGCGACTCTCGCTTTGTTGCCGACTCGAATGTCAACCTCGCCTCTCGCCACGCTCCTAGTTCTTACCAGTCCCTACAATGAGTTGCAGATGTGAATAACTAACTCGGTATCATATACCCAAGAACTATTAGGTGAAACTGCGAGATAGATGTCTATAACATTGCAAACAAGCGGACCTGAGCCGAAAGTCACACCTCCACTCTTGACTTTGTGAGCCAAATACTTGCTGCAATTCCTCTTCTAGTGGCCATCCGCCTTGCAATAGAAGCAAGTGGATCCGGCTGCAGGAGATGGCTTAGTCCCTGAGGAAGCGCTTTGGCCCGGGTCCTCAGCCTTACCTCTCAACTTAGCCTTCTTCTTCTTAGTCCAAGAAATCTTCTTGAACTTAGCCTTATTCTGCACCATCAATACTTGACTGGCGCCTTTCTTGAGATCCGCCTCAGCCTGCTTGAGCATCCCATGTAATTCAGTGAGCTTCTTATCCATACCATGCATGTGGTAGTTCGATATGAACTGCCCATACGCACTAGGAAGAGAGTTCAGAATTATGTCTGTAGCAAACTCTTCGCTAATGGGGTAGCCCAGCCTTTCTAGAGACTACACGTAACCAACCATCTTGATCACATCCGGACTTAGTGGATCGCCATCCTTAAGCTTGCAACTAAACAAATCCTAAGAGACTTGATACCTCTCAGTCTTTGCCTGAGCCTGGAACATACTTTTGAGGCTTTCGATCATATCGTAGGCCTCAACATTCCCGAACTGCTGCTACAAGTCCGGTTCCATGTGAGCAAGCATAAGAGAGCTAATCTCCGTATACTCATCACATGTCCTACGGTAGGCATTGGTGGCTACGACACTCGCATTCTCATTCGGCTCATCTGGAAGTGGGTTGTCTAGGACATTGTCCCTCTTTTCTTACTTGAGAACAATTCTCATATTACGATACCAGTTGGTGAAGTTAGTTCAATTTAGCTTATCTTTCTCTAAGATGGTTCTCAAAGCAAAACTGGAAATCTGAGGGAGACTGCTAGGTGCCATTAATCTACAACAGAAAAATATGCAAAACACTTAAGACATGTATCCATAAAAGAGCAAGCATATTAAACACTTTAATACTTATGCTCCCACTAGAACGAACACCCCTCCGATGGTTACTTAGTGATTCAGGACTCTAAATAAGCAAGTCGACTAGTGAGCTTTAGCATCACTGCTAGCCATCAAGTGACCTAGGTAGATAACTCCTTGCCAACCGTATCTCATACGACTCCTGTTGGATGGGTGGCATCACATGCCCCGGCTCCCATCCGACATTTCCCCGAGTCCCACAACCATTGTGATAGACCCGTCTAGATTACCGAGTGCTTCCGCTGTAAGAGTCCGACTCGAACCCACCTAGTCGGAAAGAATTGATAGCACCTCCATTTTATGAGCCCACTACCAAAATTGTTCGACTTGTGATGGTGCAGCACTGGCGGGGAAACTGACTAGACCTTCTTTGAGGGATTACTTTCTACCAACTATCTAATAGAGGTAAAATAGAGACATAACAATAACACAAAATAAAGCAATTATAATGTGAAATGGTATGGCTCTCTTCATGGCGATCTCCATCTCCACAAAGCTTGCAATTCGACTCGTGTCAACTCTTGTCACGTGTCGTCTTAAACCACGTAGCCGACTTGTACATCGACTTGTATGCCATCCGGGTTCTCCAAAAGTTACACTAGCTAGTAATGTAAATTACATAGAGAATCCGACACACGGGTCATTATAAAATAAAATGACAACACCTAGGTTCCAGCCGGCTGACAAAAACCGTGATACACAGATCATGTATGGATTACACACATCACATGCACATAAGCCATACCACTCACAACATCATCCTGCAAAAACAAGTTATGCATAGATACGATATCTACCCGCGTTGTGAAACTCGCAACGACATCCAAGGCACTACGACAGGGCGAAGCCAGCGGTCCCATCTGCCTTCTGAACATGGATTTCATCATCAGATAAAATAATTTTACCCAAATTAGACCCGTATTCCGATTTGACCAAACTCTTTGATCTTTGATCACCGCATCTGGATTGACGCGTCACAGTATACCCCGATGGCGGAAGCCGGCCAATAGGGGTATGTCGTTCCACTACCTTAGCGGTTAGATCACAGAAACCAGATCATCCATTCCCCGAGTACAGTTGATCCAATCAACTTCATACAAAACCAATCTATCTCATAGATCGACCACCAAAACTACAATTAGATCCAATCTAACGCCAACCGCATATCACATATGCAAGATCTTGAGCCTAAAACCAGAAGCTAACGCTCTGATACCACTGTTGAGCCACACATAGATAAACAAAACTTTTTCCCTACGAGGTACTCGCAAGATCTAGCTCAGGTGATAGGCCACGAGATTTACCACTAGACGCGCAGGTGCGGATTATTGATGAAGCGCGTCAGTTGATGCCATGTCGAACGATCCCTCGTATAGCATGTCCAGATCCCCATAGACCTCCTTGTCCCTAGCGCGTCATGTGCAACGCCTCTACCGGTATCCACACGTATAGGAAGGAGCTCCAGGCAGAGGACTGCTAGATCCTGTCTAGCCCAAAATGGGAGTGGAGAAAGTGACGGCTAGGTCAGGGACAATCCTTTGTCACTCCACTTATATACATTCCTAGCTGGGCTCAACGCTTGAGGCCCATCTAGGCCGTACCCCAATCTCCACATGGATCGAATCCACATGCGCTCCTTACCCTTAAGTGTGTGACCGTGTAGGTTTACGTACACATGGACACGAGACGAGTCACCACTCTGAGTTGATAGTTGGTAGCAGCCTCTAGCAAGACGTTCCAACTCCCAAGCGCCGTAAAGTCAGAAGACAAACCTTTCTCAATTTGACTTTCGTCCAAGTCCCTTTACCTCACGATATATCTTGTCAAGCTATAGGCGAGTTGTTGCCATCCTTTTAATAGCTCGACTCTCTCTTCTCGTTTCGTGATATATGATTCACTGGACTAACACTTAGTCCAACTCCTTGGTTAACACTTAACCAAGTCGTGCATGGCCATGCTTCTGAATCATATCACACGAGAGGGCCTAGAGAATATATCTCCATTACGGAGGGGCAAATCCCATCTTGGTAATCCATGTCACGCAGCTTGCTTCACAACCAACCTGAACCCTACCTTTATAACTGCCCATTTACGGAACGTTTGATAGGACCTAAGCTGGCGATCCATAACTCGGATCATGCGATCACCTCAGGTTGAAGGATTCCATTTCTTGAGACTACAAATGACAGCATGCTCGTTGCATCTCAACTATGGGTCAGTCTAATTCGCTAAACTCTTTAGACGAATCAGTGTAAGTCAGAATAGCATCACCATGCACATGACAAGTAGAACCGAGTCATCAGCCAACTTTCATTTTAGTCTAAGTTGTGTGTCCAGCACAACCTCAACGACCAAGGACAATTAGTATGAACAACATGAATATATAGTTCCACAATCGAATCACATATTCAATGATACATATCAGTAGTTCATACATGGACAATGACTTTATGAATACATTGGGAATAACATCATACATGATTGCCTCTAGGGCATATTCCCAACATTCTCCATGATGAAAGTGGGAGCACGAAGTGTCGCCATGACGAATCGAGGAGCGTGTACGGTACCAACTTGAGGAGCTTGAATGGTGTCCATGACGGTTGCCAAGGTTGGCAATAGCTTGGTGAAGAGCTTGGAATTGAGCATTGTTCTCCACTTAGCATTGCCTGTCACGGTAGTCGAACTCTCAAAAAGTTTCATCAAGCCGGTTCTCAAGCCTCTCAAATTGGCCATTGAATTCTTGGTGTTGCGCCCATATGTTGTGGCGCGTGGAGAAACCATCTTGGTTGTTGAAGTTGCCATCTCCGCTTTATCTGCTCCCCCTAGACATTTTGTATGACCACAATTGAAAGGAAGGGTGGTATTGGTGGTATGGTATGTGCTATCTTGTCTCACCAAGTCAAAAGTTGGGAAGGTTGTTCTTGCTGAGAGCAAAGAGAATACACAAGACACACACACAAATGCCTATGGTGGACGGTTAGGAAGGTGGATAGCAAATGGAAAAACCAAACAAAAAGGTTATTGTCAAAAGTGGGTAAGATCCAACAAAATAAAGTCAAAGGAAAAGGTCAAAAAGGGTGACAAGAACCTACGACTATGAAAATAAACAACGAACAAAATTGGTCCTAACAAAGACTAATGCTCGGTGTCGTGCCAACGCTAGGAGACACCATTGCCTGTTTGCCAAAAGATTGATAAGCAACGTATTTGCATGCTTGCCTTGCTCTTTCTTGCACTCTTTCTTAGAAGCTTTGGATTCTCTTTTGCTATTGGTAACTTTCTCATTTTATTTTGCTTAAAAGCTTTTTTTATGCACCTCTTTCTTTTTATGCTATGGAGTCAAGTTTTGATATTGCCTCTATACTATGACTATGCAAGAGCAAGCACATATGCTTCTGCAAACACAAGATGAGCTACTCTCGATAGGTTAGGTAACACACAAAGTAATAAAGGGGGTTAACAAGGGTGGTGCAAGTTATACCTTGTGGTGATGTCGTACTTGCAACCGTTGGTGGAGGGATGGTTCGAGTTCCGTGGTGTCGATGTCAAGCATGATGTGTTGTTGGTGTTGTGAAAGCTTTGTTAGTTGACAGACACACACACAAAACACAAACGTTAAAAGGAAATTAGTCGAAGAGGAAAAGAGGAGAATTGTTTTGTCAGGGCCGGAAACTCCGGTGTCTAGTAGCCGGAGACTCCGCGGTGGGCCAGAGACTCCAGTGTTGGCGGCCGGAGACTCCGGAGTCGAAGCCATCACTATGAACAACTCGAGTTCTTGACCGGAAATCTAGGCCTTCGATCCTCAAATCCATAAAAATTCGACCAAATTGGGTTGGGAAATGTAGGAAAATGGTAGACCAACTCCAAAGACAAGTTTCTATCCAACCAAAACCACAATCAACTCACCAAAATGAGAGGTTGATCCAAAAGAAATTTGGGGTTATATTTTTGGTATTTTTCAATTTATGGTGGAAATCAAAGGGCGAAGTCAAATCCGTGGAACCCAAAAGCTGTTGATACCAGTTGATATGGGTATCCTTGTGGATTTACCCTTGGGGTGGCCCAATCTTCACGGATTTGAGGCGGGGAGTGAGGCCAACACGCGATGAACACGATGGATGCAACTCTAATGCAAGGTAAAGATACAAACACACGCCAAATCACACCCGATTCGATTTGCTCCCGTTGGTTCGAACAACCAATCCAATTGAATCCTCGGCGAGAGACCTTGCGGTAGAATCACCAAAGGAGAGATCGATAAGCGAATGATAGAATCCAAATCAAGGAGAGAGTAGCAACTAATAGAATCCCAAAGGGAAGAGACCAAGCACTACTTGAACCTTGACAAGGAGACACTGAACACTTGAGGAGGGTCTTGACGACTTGGAGTAGGGCACCGACTCCAAGGCCTTGTACAACTCATAGAGCTACAATAGAGAGGGGGTTTCCATTCAGAGTTTGGCACATGCCTCGATTCATCATCATCTCTAGGGTTTCAAGGAGGGAGTGGGGGCATATATATAGGCCAGCCACGAGCTAGGGGTAATTTAGGCATAAAGGGGAGTTTCGGGGGGGGGGGGGTTCATGGGCCAGGCCCAACTCGAGGCACGCAGGCCCGTTTCACTTACACCGGAGACTCCGGTGTCTAAAGGCCAGAGACTCCGGTGTGGCCGGAGACTCCAATGTTAGCTGCGGTCTCTAGGGCAGTCGCCGAGGTGGTGTACTAAACGCACTTGGCGCTGGTCCGGATTCTAGGCCGGAGACTCTAGGGTCATAGGCTGGAGACTCCAGTGTCCAGGGGTGGAGACTCTGGTCTTGCTCCAGCAGCTTCTTGCGTCTTCTCTTCCAGGCTTCTTGCTTGGGTGTCTTGGCTCTAGGTTCATCCTTGTCGCATCCTCTTGGCATCATGATCACATGCCTAGTCGCACAATAGATACTTGTCTCAAGTATGATTCTATACACATGATAGCCAACATATGGTAAGAGATGAAAGGAATTCACCTCTCTAGGAGTGGTTGGTGTAGCATGATGTGGACCAATGGTGATTGAGATATGTTGGGCTACATCACATACTTCTAGCACGCGACTCGAGCGGTAGGGTGCGCGCTCGTGCAGGCGACGCGAGCGAGCACAAGGTCGTGGTAGGAAGGGCGTTGGCGCGGCTAGACGAGGCGGCGGCATCGTCGTGGGTGGGTGACGCGAGTGGCAGCCGGATTCCTGTCGAGCGACGCGAGCGGCGGTGGCCGGAGCACCATCTTGCGGGAGGAAGTTCTGACGGAGGCACAACTGGACGAATTGGCGAAAGCTCTGCAACGAGCGCGACAAGGAACACAACCGCGAGTGCGAGACGAATCTCTAGCTGCCATGGCTCGCCCTAGTCCAAGCAACAACCTGCAAGGCCCTAGCTACTCGACCTCCGCCCTGTCATTGAGGCCACATACTGCTTGCCCTGTCCAATCTGGGATGGTTGGAGGTCGAGCACGATGTGGACGTGGAGTTTCTGGATTCTAGGCTGCCTTTTGGTTCTTTCTTTTCTTTTTGATTTTTAGAACTATTGTTAGGATCCAGTTCAAGGTTGGTCCTTTTCTCTTGTTATCTTATTTATTTTTGTTAATTTTCTTTGTTGTAAATACCCAGCCGATTTTATTCACTAGCCAGCAACATTCTTGGTTAACCAATTTGTTCACATATTTTTTAGATTACTTTGTAATTTGTGAGACTGTTCTAAAATCTTTGTAAACTGATGACTGTGGTTTGGTATCTTGTTTTGTGAAACCTAAGTGAAAAAACAGTCAACATAATAAGTGAAAAAAAGAAACTGATGTGAAGTAAGCAATATCAAATTTTGTTGAAAATTATAGTTAGGTTTCAAGGATTTAAAACTGGTATGAAATAATTGAAACATTTTGTCATGTTTCACAAGTTTCACTTACATTGAAATCATTGAAACATGGGTAAAGTTTGTGGATCCAATGTCTCTCTCCTCATTTTCTCACCTATTCAATGGCACCAATGCTTCAAGACACAATTGAAACCGCCAAAACATCTTTGAAATAATTGATACGACCAGCCCAAATTTTATGAACAATTTGGAAGTCCAAGAAACCTATTTGAAACAATCGAAATCACAACAGACATTCAAACCACATTGAAACCAAATTGAACCTTTTTCGAAACCATTCAAACCATATCGAACTATGCTGAAACCTATCCTAACAAAGTGAAACCCCATAATAATTTTTCAAAACAACTGAAACCACAAACAAATGGAACCACACACCCATGTTTAATTAAATGGAAACCAGACAAGTATGTTTGAAACCATTAAAACCACAAAAACCAGCTTCAATTAATTGAAACCTTCACCGCCTTTTTGAAACAATTGAAACCGCAAATAACATCTTGTACTAATTCAAAACCACATCACAACTATTTATCAATTTTTTGAAACTGAATTGAACCTAATTGAAAATACTGAACCATATTGTACCATATTGAAACATATATGAATCAATCGGCACCTCACATGCATGTTTCAAAACAATTGAAGCGACGCACAAATGAAACACAAAATCATGTTTGAAATTGAAACCATAACAACATGATTGAAACAATTAAAACCTCACATGAATGATTCAAAACAATTGAAACCACGAACAAATGAAACCACCAAACCATGTTTTCACTAATTTGAAAGCACAAAATCATGTTTGAAATAACTTAAACCACAAAAATATGATTGAAACAATTGAAACCTCATAAGCACGTTTCAAAACAATTGAAACCACACACAAATGAAACCACAAAACAATGTTTCAATAAATTGAAACCACAAAAGCATTTTTGAAATAATCGAAACCAGAAAAACATGTATGAAGCAATTGAAACCACCACCCAAGAACAAATGAAACCACAGAATCACATTTCATTACCTTGAAACCACGAATCCCTATTTCAAAACAATTGAAACAATCATAACATGATTGAAACAATTGAAACCACCACCGAACAACAAATGAAACCACAGAACCATGTTCCAACAGATTGAAACCAGACAAGCATGTTTGAAACAATTGAAACTAGCAAAAAATGTTTCAAACAACTTAAAGCACACCAGCATGTTTTGAACAATTTAAACCACAAAAAGATGTTTCAAACAAAGGAAAACCTCACAAGCATGTTTCAAAACAATTGAAACCACCACCCAAGAACAAATGAAACCACAAAACCATGTTTCAATTAATTGAACTCACACAAACATCTTTGAAACAATTGGAACAACGAGAAGGTGTTTGAAACAACCAAAACTACCACACAAGATTTTATGAACATTCTTGGGAATCCAAGGAACCTTTTTGAAACAATTGAAACCAAAAAGGTTATCGTTTAATCATTTCCATCCACCTGCCAAGTTCTTACCAATATTTTCAAACCAAATTGAACATTTTTTGAAACCATTCAAACTATATCAAATTATGCTAAAACTTATTTTAACAAAGCGAAACCCCACAAGCTTTTTTCAAAACAATTGAAACCACAAACAAATGAAACCACGGACCCATGTTTCATTAAATTGAAATGACACAATCATGTTTGAAACTATTGAAACCACCAAAACCAGTTTGAATTAATTGAAACCATCACCACCTTTTTGAAATTATTGAAACCACAAATAAGATCTTTTAATATTTCGAAACCACTTCGCAACTATTTATCAAGTTTGGGAACCCGAATTGAACCTTATTGAAGACACTGTAACCATATCGCACCTTGTTGAAACATATATGAATCAATCGGCACCTCACATGCATATTTCAAAACAATTGAAACTACACACAAATGAAAACAGAACACCATGTTTCAATAATTTGAAACCACAAAATCATGTTTGAAATAATTGAAATGATAAAAACATGATTGAAACAATCGAAATCTCACAAGCACGATTCAAAAGAATTGAAACCACACACGAATGAAACCACAAAACCATGTTTTAATAAATTGAAACCACAAAAGCCTGTTTGAAATAATCAAAACCACAAAAACACGTCTGAATCAATTGAAACTACCACCCAAGAACAAATGAAACCAAAGAATCACGTTTCAGTACATTGAAACCACGAAACCCTGTTTCAAAACAATTGAAACAACAATAACATGATTGAAACAATTGAAAAACCACCAACGAACAACGAGTGAAAACATAGAATAATGTTTCAACAGATTGAAACCACACAAGCATGTTTGAAATGATTAAAACCACCAAAAGATGTTTCAAACAACCTAAAGCACACCAACATGTTTCGAACAATTCAAATCACAAAAAGATGTTTCAAACAAAGCGAAACCTCACAAGCATGTTTCAGAACAATTGAAACCACCACCCAAAAACAAATGAACCACAGAACCATGTTTCAATAAATTGATTCCGCACAAACATCTTTGAAACAATTGAAACCACAAGAATGTGTTTGAAACAACTGAAACCACCACACAAGGTTTTATGGACATTTTTAGGATCCAAGGTACTTTTTGAAACAATTGAGATCAGAAAGGTTATCTTTTAATCATTTGCAACCACCTGCCAAGTTCTTACCAATATTTTAAAACCAAATTGAACCTTTTTCGAAACCATTCAAACCATATTGAATTATGCTGAAACATATTCTAACAATGCGAAACCCCACAAGATTTTTTTAAAACAATTGAAACCACAAACAAATGAAACCATAGACCCATGTTTCATTAAATTGAAACCAAACAAGCATGTTTGAAACTATTAAAACCACCAAAAATAGTTTGAATTAATTGAAACCACCACCTCCTTTTTGAAACTATTGAAACCATAAATAACATCTTTTAATATTTCGAAACCACATCGCAACTATTTATTATTTTCTAAACCAAATTGAACCTTATTGAAAACACTATAACCATATTGCACCTTGTTGAAACATATATGAATCAGTCGACACCTCACATGCAAGTTTCAAAACAATTGAAACCATGCACAAATGAAACCAAAAAGCATGTTTCAATAATTTGAAACCACAAAATCATGTTTGAAATATATGAAACCGCAAAAACATGATTGAAACAATCGAAACCTCACAAGCACGATTCAAAACAATTAAAATCACACACAAATGAAACCACAAAACCATGTTTCAATAAATTCAAACCAGAAAAGCGTGTTTGAAATAATAGAAACCACAAAAACATGTCTGAAGAAATTGAAACCACCACCCAAAAACAAATGAAACCACAGAACCACGTTTTATTACATTGAAACCATGAAACTCTATTTCAAAACAATTGAAACAACAATAACATGATTGAAACAATTAAAACCACCACCGAACAACAAATAAAACCACAGAACCACGTTTCAACAGATTGAAACCACACAAACATGTTTGACACAATTCAAACCACCAAAACATATTTCAAAAAATCTGAAGCACACCAATACGTTTTGAACAATTCAAACCACAAAAAGATGTTTTAAACAAAGTAAAACCTCACAAGTATGTTTTAGAACAATTGAAACTACCACCCAAGAACAAATGAAACCACAGAACCATGTTTCAATAAATTGAACCCGCGCAAGCATCTTTGAAACAATTGATACCATAAGAAGGTGTTTGAAACAAATAAAACCACCACATAAGGTTTTATGAACATTCTTTGGACCTCAAGGAACCTTTTTGAAAAAATTGAAACCACAAATGTTATCTTTTAATCATTTGAAACCATTTTCCAAGTTCTTACCAATATTGCGAAACCAAATTCAACCTTGTTCGAAACCATTTGAACCATATCGAATTATTCTAAAACCTATTTTAACAAAGCGAAACCGCACAAGCTTTTTTCAAAACAACTGAAATACAAACAAATGAAACCACGAACCCATGTTTCATTAAATTGAAACCACATAAGTATGTTTGAAACTATTGAAACCACCAAATCTAGTTTGAATTAATTGAAACCACCAGCGCCTTTTTGAAACAATTGAAAATCACAAATAACATCTTTTAATAATTTAAAACCACATCACAACTATTTATCAATTTTTTGAAACTGAATTGAACCTTATTGAAAACACCATAACCATATCGTACCATGTTAAAACATATATGAATCAACCGGCACCTCAGATGCATGTTTCAAAGCAAGTGGAACCACGCACAAATGAAACAACAAAGCCATAGTTTCATAATTTGAAACCACAAAATCATGTTTAAAATAATTGAAACCAGAATAACATGTATGAACTAATTGAAACCATCAAAGAAGAACAAATAAAACCATAGAAGCATGTTTGAAACAATTTAAACCACAAAAAGATGTTCTAAACAATTGAAAGCATCACCCAACAACAATGAAATAACAAAACCATGTTTCAACAAATTGAAACCACCACCCAGGAATAAATTAAATCACGGAACCATGTTTCATAAATTGAAACCATACGCAAATGAAACCACAAAACCATGTTTCAATAAACTGAAACATGTTTAAAATAATTGAAACCATAAAAACATGCATGAAACAGTTGAATCTACCACCCAAGAATAAATAAAAGTACATAACCATGTTCAATAGATTTAAATGGAAAAAACAACCCGTTTCCTCCTAATTGCCATTTGCACACTAAGTTTCTAATTTAATTTATTCAAAGTGAACACTCGTACCTCCTTTTATCATTTCTAATTTAATTTATTTTATTAGACAACTTTCTTTCCCATTCACGTAGATCTAACGAGCGGAATTGGATCTGACAAAATTGGACTTCACACTATATCGCACGGGAAGAAAACCTCGTTGGACCACACTATGGATCCGCGGGACTGCCCATGTACACAATAGAACTAAAAACGATACAGGTCCTCGTTCAAGTATTTTGATCGAATCAAGTTTTATTAAATATATTTGAAATACACTGCATTAGTACAGTTTCACATAAATGGTATAGTTTCAAAATTTTAGGTTCACCTGTTTCAAAAATTAGTTCAGTTTCAAAAATAGTCAACACCCTTGAAACAAAACTAAAATGGCATGAAAACATCAAAACAAAATTTCATTTGTGTTTCAAATTTTCCGTCACTTTTCATATTTTCTAGTCACATTTACTAATTTAATCATTTCATAATTATACTCACATTTCATAATTTTATTATTTCATAATAAAAGTAATTTCAATTAGTTTGAACTTTTTTACCGTGTAAACTGTCTGTATGTCATTAGAAAGCAAATTAAAAATCACTACCTCCATTTCATTGAACAAGACGTACTCCCTGCGATTCAAATTAGTTGACTCAGATCTGTCTAGATTCGAACGTATCTAGACTTATTTTCGTGCTAGATACATTCAAATTTATATAAAATCAAGTCAACTAATTTGGACTAGAGGGAGTAAATAAAACTATGGCAAAACTATGTGGATGAAAATTAAAAGGCTAGGAGCAGTACAGGTGCACGTGGATGTGGGGTCGGTGATAAAGCTAGCAACTCACGGAACCAGACAGAGAGTAAACTTAGAATTTCGGGCGCGTATCTCAAACAATGGATGGGTCGCAGATGCCACGCCGGCATGTACCGGCGTCGGTAGATTCGCTGGGTTTGTCGCTGGAGAAACTTTTCGCAAACAATCGATGTAGTAACTATTTCAGTAAGAACTGATGCTCTGACAGAATATTATGCCTTATTGCAACGCCTGATTACACAAACATATGATCACTACCGATTAAATCTTGATTACGCAACATAACACTTTGCCTGATAGCTTAAGATTGACTGGATAGCTTGAGACACGTCCTAAGAACTCTAATGTCATTGATTCAACGGTATGTAAAGTAGATATACATGTGCTACAAAAATTACAAGACATAGCCTCATGTGCCCATGAAATAAAAACCAGCATGGCTACCAAAAACAAAAGAATTAATTTTTAAAGATGTATATTTGCAACATTAATTCTGCTGCGCGCTACTCATGGGTCAGCTCTTAAATCACTTCCTTCTCATCGGCGTTGAACTCAAGTGCATCATTAAAAGACCTGTATCGTTTTTTGACCATGTACATTCTATACCTTGCGCCGAGTTGTTGGGTGTATAGTCCAAAGAAAAATTGTTGCGTCAGTTTTTTGACCATGCCACAAGGAACCTTACCGATTCTTCTATTCCCATACTTCTTTCTACAGTTTGTATGTCTTTAATCTTACTAAGCTCTTCTTGCAATATATAAAAATTTGCTGGGGTGAATGTGTTGGCCGCAATATCTCGGTTTCCTGCCATTTAGTAACCATCACCAACATAGTCTGCGAAGCCGTGCAATCGTATCGCGCCTCTGTTTCCCGGATAAGTACAATGGGATTCTCATAGTATACAATTAAATCCACAAGCATCGTCCCATAATAGAGGTGAAGATGAAGGCACAAGTTCAGACTTTCACTCCGGTGGTTGCTTTTCATACTTAGCCAAAATCCATCTGCATGGTAAGCAACATCCCACATTTGCTTCTTCTTATACATTCTCTTTAGCCAGGATTTTGTCTTTTCCATCTGCTATTTTATAACATATGCGTGCCATCCTTCCTCAAATTTGGCCTTCGTGGTGGTGTAATAGAGACCGCTCTGCTAATGATTTGGAAGTTAGGTGCTTGCTCATGTTCTTTTTAATGTGTCATGTACATATGCGGTGCCACTTTGAATCGTTCTTATCGGCGGGATGACCCCCGGAATGGATAAGACAGACCGAGGCTGGCCAACCATAGGAGAGGCAGGTCAGATGGCCGCAAGACAAGGCGGTTGTAGCCGGGTGGAACTCTCCACCCGAACCAGCGCCAAGCTATCCTGACTGGCCTGTCTAGCCGGGTAACCAGAAGAGACCGTCGGGTGGGTGGCTCCACCTTGTCGCCTCCGATTCGCTGGCAAGGATACGAAGGGCGCGATCCCCCTGCAGAGCACGCCTTTGGATCCTCTTTTCACTAGACAAACTGGCGCGCCGCCAGGATGGTGCTACCCGACGACCTCGCTGGGCGGGGCAAAGCTGCCTGCTAAGCACAGCATTGTCTGCTGACCTCTAAAGGTCAGGCGGCTAGCACTGTAGCACGACTGGCAGCTACTATAGCGCTGACTGGGTCTAGGCGCACCAGCTGGGCCTCTAGTTGGCCCACCTTTGTAAACCCTAGGCAAGTTAGGTAAACCCTAAAACCCACATTGTAATCTACACCTCCCAGCCTGTATATAAGGGAGGGTAGAGCTAGGGTTACAGGTAGATTCCATTCCCTTAGTTCATTCTCCACTTCTAGTTCTTCCTAGCTAAGGAACAAAAATAGCTCAAGGACACTTGTATTGGGCACACGCCCCGAGATGGTAGATCCTTGCAGGAGTAGGGGTCTTACCTCACCGGGAGGGCCCCAAACATGGGTAATTCGCTGTGTCTGCAGTGCTCATGCCTAATCCCGTTGTGATACCACCGATTGCATCATGATTGTCCCCTCTCAAGCCATCTCCGATGGCACTGCCGTGTTCCACACCATGACAGTTCTGATCATCGCATCATCCGCATCTGTGATTACAGACCATGGCATCTTCTGACACATTTATTTCAAAAATGATCTTAGCAGCCAACCATACGTAAGTTCAATATCGTCTGATATAATGGCACACCCAAATACTGTGGTCTTCCAATAGTTGTTCAGGCCGACAAACAGAACAAACGTCATACCATATAGATTCATTTTGTAGGTGCTATCAAACACCAACACGTCACCATAATCCTGGTAGTCCTGACGTGACTGAGAACCGCACCAGAACAGACATTTCAAATGTCCCTCATCATCAAACTCATGATCAAAAAAGAAGTCAGGGTCCTTCTCCTTCATGTTGTGCATAATGCCGATGGTTGTGGTCGCATCGCCGCTCGAAAGTAGCTTCTTCTTCTTCTTCTTGGCGCATATGTTATACAAATCCTTCCTTCTAATCCAAATTGACTGTATCGACCGTACTTGGTGATGAAAGAACTCATGATCATGTGCTTTCTAGTCCCAGCAGCTGCTATTGCTAATATATCTGGTCTTTGGAAATCTTTGATGTTCTTGTGAGACCAAAGAAAAGGCACCTCATCTGGTCTAGATAAAGTATGATTGTGCTTGTCATCAAACTTCTGAACGCACCAAACACTACTTGATTTATCTAGCTTCACGGTCAGTTGCGATGTGCATCCACAACGAGACTCTGCTCTTGGCCTATATTTCCGACCTTCCATCGGTAAGAATTTGCTTAGACGTTGCCCTTCCCTGGAGCAGACAAACTTCCTCCTATGCATATCCAGTGATGCTCCTTTGCTAACCTTGTACCTTCTCTTTTTGATTCTGAATCCATGGTCTTTAGCATAGCTATTGTAAAAAACATATGTCGCAGCTTTAGAAACAAATGTTATATCCATTATCTGTCAGTACTTCTCCCGCTCTTCTCCGGGATGCCAAATATCCTTGTCACATTCCACATTATATTCTTTATCTTTTATGAACATCATCAGTCACCTACAAAACCATAACAATATACCACATAAATTATGAGTATAATGCTACAATTGGGTAGATCACATGCCAGTAAAAATATCAAATACATACCTCACTATTATCACATTTCTCCAAGTCTAAATCACCATAGTAGTCATAACTATTATCACTTCCAACTAATAACTGAACAGTTAAATACGAAGACCATTATTAGTTATATTTACATGTAATTTATTTCTTGCATGTGCCTACAACGTGACTGTGTACATATCTTGTTAACATATTCACTGTCCAATACCTCGAAATCATTCTGCTTATTATCAACATCTATCTCAATCTACACAATACAAATAAATATGTACATAAATAGAGTTTTTTAAGTCTATTGCAATTAATAGTACAACACATAAAATCAATTTCACTCACATTATTGTCTGACGCATCATCAGCATCGACATGCCCATCTTTGGGAGATAACATCCCATGTTCATAAGAACACTCCTCATTGTTCGAGTACGCGTCATCTACTTCCATCATACTCGAACCACTGTTGTCTGCCATTACCTACAACACTACAAACCGTGAGTCAAAATTTATACATTACTCATAGAGATGTGATCGGATGCGAGATGGAATTACCTTACGTGAACACGGAGGGGGAGGAGCGGTCACCGATGACCCAAACCCTAGCAGTCGACCAGATATCAACCAACACTCCACCTCCCACGTGTACCGGATCATCTCCGATCTGAGGTGCTCCGATCTACTTCATCTACACGAGAGGAGCACCGATAATTAGGTCCTCATTCATTCTGCCTCCTAGGGTTCCGCCAGTAGATCGACGGGAATTGAGATCGGAGCAAACTTCTCTGAAGACACACATCGCACACGACCTCTTCTGCGTAACAGATGTGATGTACGCATGTGGGACCAGCAATTTTTTCCCCTATGCACGCCCTGTACAAATGGCCTCCAATACGTACACCGGTACAAAAAACTTACCGCACTAGACCGGCTCCTAAACTAACCCGGAACACGCCATCGAGCCACCCAAACCCGGGTTTCCACTGAGAAGTATATATTAGAAGACTAATTACATGCAGGGTCAGAAAATATTATGCACCTCTCTGACCCCACGAGTCCATGATTGAGAAAATAAACCGTCCGAGGTAAAAAAAAAAGAACGAAATTAAGCTGGGTCCCATGGAAACTGAAGGCTGTCCAGCTCTATGGACCAACCCAGGTGAAGAATTACCTTAACTAATATTACTTTTGCATAAAATTAGCACAACATTCACATGAATATATGTTTAGAAGTAAGAAAGGTCCAATTTCAAAATCAAATTCAATATTGATGAGGCCAAGTGGACTACTTCAAGATGAATGAATCCAATCACCGGACTAATCTCTCACAAACACAAGGAACAAACTTTGAACCGGAAGCAGCAGAAACAAGTCTCTAATCCCCAGACCCACCTGATTCTTTCTGAACTACAGAAAGGGTAAATTATGTGTCACATTTAGCATTCTCCTTTTTCAGGCATCAACACAAACACTGAAATATGACCAAATGTCGTCACCATGTATTAAGAAGTAAAGCCCAGCTTTAATTGGAACAAATCTAACTTGAATTTGCAGCTCCATAAACAACATGTCGTGTGTGATAACTAAAAGAACAAAATTACGTGACCCATACCATTTGCTCATAGCAGAGATTTGGGGGCCGTACTAGAAATACACATGAACTGATTCTTCTTTTGGCTATGTTGAACAACTGATCTAACCTTGGGGGACATCTGGGATCTTGGATGGGAACATCAGGTTGGGGAGCGCTTAGGTACAGAGGCGGTGGTGATTTCAGCGGCTAGTGGAGGTTGGGTAGAGAGGCGTGGTGTGGAATCCTACTCCAAAAAATTGCCCGATGAGATTGAAAGAAAAACCGTGCAAAGTGAGAATTAGAAGAATCCTGACTCTCCCGTATATGGATTTTCTTAACCCTATCACGAGTTAACCCCTAACCTTGATCGCTCTGTAGTGAAAAGAAAGCCACAAATAAAATCTCATGTACAAGGAATCTTTATTACTATAGAAAACAATGCCCGCGATTGCTACGGGACAAAAAAATAGTATCATGGAGGCCCCCTAAACTACTCGACGATATACTATTGAATATGATATATCTCATTGCAATTATCTCGAGTTTAACTGTAGACATGCAAACTATTGAATATGACATATCTCATTGCAATTATCTCGAGTTTAACTATAGACATGCAAATGAAATTTTACAATATCCATGTATCAGATGCTGTAAAAAAGGGATGAAAACATGTGAAGCTCATGTTGGGTTTGAGCATTGAGCAGGCACTAAGCACCAGCTGCATCATATGACTCAATTGAATCACAATATAGATGAACCCACCTTCTTGAGCCTAGCAAAATCGATACTTAATTCTATATTATTTTGAATTGGGTTCGTGTTTTTTGAATTTTTGGTCATGTTTTTAATTTTTTGGTTCATGATTTTTAAAATTGGTTCATGATTTTTTCCAAAATTGGTTTATGTTTTTTTAAATTGGTTTATGATTTTTGAAAATGGTTCATGACTTTTTTGAAATTGATTCATAACTTTCGGAATTGGTTCATAATTTTAAATTTTTTGTTCATGGTTTTTGAATTTTTTTTTGAATTTTTTTTATGATATTAAAAAAAGCTTCACGTATATTCTTAAATCATAATTATACAGTATTCTGAGTTGAGATAAAAATACAGAAAAAATACAAAATGAAATAATAAAAATAATGTCACGTGGGCCGGCTCACTTGCTCCGCGCCTTCAGGCAGCGCGCGTCTGCGTCGCCTCGAAGCGGCGTATAGCCGCTCCCGCATTTACTGCTGGTGCATCATCGTTTTGCATGGAGATTCAGATTTGCACCTACGGTTTTCTTCCTTGTAAATCATATTTTGTCGGAAATCGCCCTTTTAATTACTCTCAACCGGCTCAATCCTCTCGCAACCGGCTCGTCCCCCGCGGGCGATAGGCCGTGCCATCGGGTCCCGTCTCCCGAGCCTCACCCTCCTCTCTCTCGCCATCGTTAGCGGCCGGCCGAGCAAGACCCGGGCGGCACTGGCCACGACGGCCCTCGGCTTCAACCCCTCGATGTCGAGCCTACGAGGGGCGGCGGGGGTGTCTTCGGGCGGTGGCCGTCCGGCGCGGCGGCGGAGTGAACCGGAGCTGGCGTGGGTGACCCTTGACGCAATAGAGCGGCCGATCAGCAGCAGGGAGCTGCGGTAGGCTGGTGGCACCCGCCCTCTCGGCCCATATCTAGGCCCGTCGGGGCCCATCTAGGTATGGATAGGTTGCCGCAGGCGCGGTGGCGGTTCCTCTGGTGGATGGTGAAACGGGAGCTGGTGCTATGTTTGGCGGTGTCGGTGACAGCCCATGCTGTAGTGTAGCAATGGGTGCTTTATGGGCCCATTTGGTCTCGACAAGCTTGGTAGAGAGATATGGAGCGTTCGGGGGGGTCTATTTTTTGGGGTCGAGAGAATTCCTCGTCATCTCAGCACCGACGCGTTGACGCCTACTGGTGTCGCCGTCCTTCCTAGAGGGCGCCAGGTGTACCTATTTCCCAACCCCCTAGCGTATTGAGGAAAACCCTAGAACGCATTCTAGGGGAAACCCTAGGATCGGTCCAGGTAGCAACGTCATTGTCGTTGCTTCTCTTCTTGGAGGTGTGTAAGGGTATTTTTCCCTTAATCATTATTTTGGTTAACATTGACACCAGAGCTAAAGTGTATACTAATGTTACCTATAGGTGGTTACACAGGTTCTAGTTCACAAGTGATGATAGAAGGTGGTAGGAGACTTACCGTTGGTTTGGTCGCAGAACTCCCAAATGGCTATATTTCCCCCTTGGACTATATATACCCTTTCCTTCTCACCAAGGAGTGTAGGTCAACCATTCATATTCATTCTTTGAGCTCTCTCTCTTACTCCATTATTGAAACACCAAATCTTAAGGATCTCTCATTCTACCCACCTAAAGATAAATCCCTTTGGTAGAAAGTAAGAGGAGGTCCCGATCTACGTTTCCACCAAGCCATATTTAATCCCCACTTGAGTTCATCGAGTTTGCTGGTTACTCTCGGGTTCTTAAGAAACCCTAGGCATCTAGGTTCGTTCGAAGGCTTTTGGCTTGTGATTTTCCCTGTGGAAAGTTTGTGAGGGTTTGTAGACTACTTGAAGTCCACCACAAGTAAGTAGCTATTCCTTCAATGGTAAAGCCTCGGGGAATAAGGTGCCATTTGTGTCTTGGAAAAATCCTTTGTTGGATCTCACACCTCTCCAACGTGACGTACCTTTCCCTAATGAAGGCAACACGGGACTATGTCTCCGTCTCCACATGCTTCGGTTATTCCTAACTGATCTTCTTACTTGTGTTGTTTACTTTGTGATAGCTTTCATTCTTGAAGTATCTTTTCATCATCTCGGTTGCCTCACCTAGTTTGCATTTAGACACACTTATATTTCGCAAAGCCTAAAACTTGGAAAAAAAATGCAAAGAAATTTGTAGAAACCTATTCACCCTCTCTAGGTTAACCATCTCTATCATTTCAATTGGTATCAGAGCCTAGGGAACTTTTAAGAGATTTACCGCCTAAAGAGAAAGATGGTTTTGTTTGATGATGAGGAAGGTAAGGTTTATTTGATCAAGGAGGTTGCGAAATTCTTTCATGTGAAGCCCGTGAATAGGCTAAGGTGGATTCTGACCTCCTCGCTCAAATGAGCTACCTAGAAGGATATTTTTAGGGTCTTGGCGATGTGGCTTTTCTTGGTAACTGTTAGAATATTAGGTATATACGGTTGTTATGCTAGTTTAGATAGAGTTAGGATCTGTGTTAGAGTATTAGTTATATATGGTTGTTATGGTAGTTTAGATAGAGTTAAGATCTGTTTGTAAACCGTATATAACAACCGTATATAACTACCATAACAACCGTATATAACTAATACTCTAACACTCTGTACGCCTATATATACTCGTCCATGAGGCACAATAATATATCCATCATATTCCGCCAAACTCATACTCTTTCAAGGTATCAGCCTAATCGATCCAAACCCTAGTCGCACGCTGATACATTACAAATGTATCTATAATTTTTGATGTTCCATGATTGGTTTTATCCACTTTCTTGTGTTTTGTTCCAACTTTGGAGTACTTTTCATATGATTTCTTGGACTAACCTATTAACAAGAACCATAGTGCCAGCTGCCTGTTTTCTGCTGTTTTTGGTTCCAGGAAAGTCAGAAAATGAATATTCTCGGAATTGGACGGGACAAAAGCCAAAGTGCCTATTTTCCGGATGTCATCAAGTGCTAGAATACGAGACGGAGAAGGGCCAAGGAGCCACCACACCACCTGGCCACGCGGCCAGGCCTGGCCCGCGCCAGGGGGTGGTGTGGCCGCTCCCGGCACCCCCTCGACCTCCCCTTCCGACTATAAGATTCCCTCGGGACGTAAACCCTAAGTACCCGATCAAAAATCCACGAAAGAGTCTGTAGCCGCCGTCATCTCTATCCCTAGATCGGGAGGGATATGAAGCTCTTCCCGGCACCCTGCCAGAGAGGGGAATTCACCCTGGAGGCCTTCTTCATTACCATGCAAGCCTCCGGTGTGATGCGTGAGTAGTTCATCCTTGGACTACGGATCCATGTAGTAGCTAGATGGCTGGTTCTCCTCCTTTGTGCTTTCATATCTAGATCTTGTGAGCTCCGTTCATGATCAAAATCATCTATTTGTAATTCTACATGTTGTGTTTGCGGGGATCCGATGAATATTGAGATGCTATTTCAGATTGATTATTGATTCTATCATGTCTTTGTTATTTGAGATCTTGCATGCTTTCCGTTGTTAGTAGCTATCTTGGCCAAGTAGATGCTAGCAACTCCATGAGTTAGTATTTATGCTCGATAGTGGGTTCATGCCTCTGGTAATCTGGGTAAGTGACAGAAATCTCTAAGGTACTAGATGTGATGTTGCTACTATGGAGAAAACAACAATCATTTGTTCATAGAACAATCATATTGTTTACTTTACACGCAGTTCGTAAAGCAATAATCTGTTGCTTGCAACTTAATACTGGAGGGGGTTCGGATGATAACCTGAAGGTGGATTATTAGTCATTGATGCAGTTGGATGGCGGTCTATGTATTATGTTGTAATGCCCAATCAAGTCTTAGAGGAGTCAAGATGATTAGTATATGCATGTATTGCTTTCTCGGTGTTTGTCAATTGCCCCGCTGTAATTTGTTCACCCAGCATATTATCTATCTAAGGAGAGCCACCTCTAGTGAACTATGGATCCCGGTCCTTTTCTTTACATACAATCTATAAACTGTTTCTGCTTTGTGTTTACTTTTTGCAAACTTTTACTTCTTTCCATTCGATACGTTTAATCCTTTGTTTTCCGCAAAACACGGTGAGATTGACAACCTCATCGCAAGTTGGGGACAAAGTTATGTGGTTGTGTTGTGTAGGTCTCCACGTTGCTACTAGCACCGGTAGTGCGCCCTACCAAAGCTTAGCTAGTAACACCTTTGGGGTGTTTCCTTGCTCCTACTGGTTCGATTAAACCTTGGTTTCATAACTGAGGGAAAACTTACTGCTGTGCTCATCATACCTTCCTCTTGGGGTTCCCAACGAGCTCTACGTCGAAAGTCGAGCGCATCAAGATCTTTTCTGGCGCCGTTGCCGGGGAGTCAAGGACATCTTCACAAGGGGAGTCCCTCATAACCAATCTCTTTACTTTGTTGTTTTTGTTTTGCTTAGTTTTCTTTTTTGCTTTGTTTGCTTGTTTTGTTCTTCAAAAATACAAAAAAATTAGTTTTGCTAGTTTGCTTTCTTTATCAAAAACACAAAAAATTAAGTCTCCTTTAGTTGTCACCGCTTCCTTAGCTCACCATGTTGATCCCTACATTCACCTTGAAAGACCTTTCGATTGGTAGTGGTTTTATAATTGGAAAAGATAATATTGAAGAATTCTTTAATCATGTTAGCAAACATGAAGATACTGAGGATAGATCCCTTGTAGAACTTGCTCCAAATTATGAGATTGCTGCAGCTTCTTTAATTCATATGTTAGAAGCTAGGTTTGTTAACCTCAACCCCTTAATGCAAGTAATGTTTCTTAAGCTTAAAGAAATTGAGGATCCTGAAAAGAGGGATTTTATTCTAGAAACTTTGTTTAAGAAGTTCTATGATGTTGCCAAAGAAGCTAGAAAAGTTTTTTAACGTTTCGATATGCTAGGCTCATGTGTAGATGTTGTTGGTACACGAGAAAAGATGAACAAAACCGAACCTAATGGGGAGGAACCTAAGATACCAATACCCTTTAAACTAGTAGCAATACATGATGCCATAGAAAAGAATCTTGATTGGATTGTTCCTGCAAACCCTTTTGATGAGAATAGTGAACCCAAGAGCAATGAGAAAGGATCCTCTAGAACTTATTTGGATGATATTCCTTGCCTTGTTGAAAATATTTCTGGTATTGATCTTAATGCTTCTTCATTTGAGAACACTTGATTCTTTCTTTGCTTCTTATGCCTAACTTAAAGGCGTTAAAGAAAAGTACTTGTTGGGAGATAACCCAAGAGTTTTAGTTGAGTCTTGGAAGTTATTACCTCTGTAATAACTTCTCCTTATCCTCTTTATTTGCTTTTTGTGCCAAGAGTAACCTCTAATGAGAGAGAACTAATGATTGGGAAAGTTGTTGTCCCGAAACAGATTTCTGTGCTTCACCGTAAAAATTCGTGAGAGAGATCTGCATGTCGGATTGAGCTGTAATTTTTTTGATTCTGCCCCATATTGTTATATAACTTTCGTTAGTTCAACACTTTTTGATTTGAGCAACAGAAAGTCTTCAAAAAAATTCGTCTTTACCTACTGGTCTGTTTTGACAGACTTCTGCCATTTTCTACATTTGCTTCTTGTTGGTTCTTTCTTGAGTTCTTTTGGAGAATTGAGCTTTTTGAGGGAAGTGCTACAGTAGCTAGTGTTCTAATGGAAGTTCATTTGGTGTTAGAACTTAACCTTGAGACTTATTTATCTTAAGTGCACTAATGTTGCTAATGAGATTGTGTGAAGTTTTGTATGAAGAAAACATTTCAGGTGTATGGAAGGAATGAGTAATGAGATGAAGGATGGACTAAAGCTCAATCTTGGGGATGCCACGCGTGTCACCCCAAGAAATATTCAATAAGTACAAGCGTCAAAGCTTGGAGATGCCCAAGGCATCCCCTTCTTCATCAATAAAAATTCCAGGTTTCTTCCAAACGCTTCATTTTATTGTTTCATGCACAATTGTGTTTTTCTTGGAGCGTATTCTTTTTCGTTTTTGTTTTGGTTTTTAGTTTGCTTGGTTTTCTTAGTTTTCTGAATAAATTGGTTGGACCCCCTCTTTCATACATTTGGTTTGCAAATAGTTTGGTTTGGTTTGGAAAACAGTAGGAAAGTTCATACTTATGTGGTAAACAAGAGCTTGTTTTTGACTGTGGCTATGCTTTGTCATGCCATGCTTGATATTGTTTTGGCTTTATGCTTAGTATTCTTTGCTGTAGCATGACTTGTTATAAACAATTGATATTGCTTAATGTGTCTTGGATGAATCATGCGTTGTTTTAGCATATTAAAGCATAGTATAGTGGTATTCTCCTTTGATGCTTTATTTGGGTTGACTTGGCGCATGCTCACACCATGTTATGACTATCTCAAGTCACCATAGCCTGTATGATCCTTTAGTTTTCAACTTGTAGTATCACTTTATGCTTTGATCAATGATGTTTTGTCGCTCTCCATGATTATGGCCATTATTGCTCTCTTAGTTTGTCGCTCCCAGTCTTTTGCTAGCCTCCACAACAAAGTATGAGTTCCACTCATGCATCCAAATCCCTAAACCAAGTTATTCCAAAGAGTCCACCATACCTACCTACTAGCTTATGCTATTCCAAGTATATTCATGCTTTTGTTTACCTTCCACTTGTTATGAGAAAACTAGTGATTAAAGCTCTCACGAACTTGATGGCACACTTTACTTTTTGCCTCTAATAAACTTGAACCATTGGGTCCTTCTTTGTTGCGTATATGCTTGCGCTTTATAAGTTGAAATTAGCAGAACCATGTACCATGGGGAACGCTTTCAACATTGCACTTGTACTTTGTACCCCGTTGATATCATGTTCTTTTGCTTACGGATCCCGGCGGTGTGAAATAAAAGTGGAACTTGTAAGATCATGGAGTTTGTATGTGTGTTAGAGAAACGCCTAGGCCGCTAGCCTAAGCCATGCCTAATCATGGTGGAAACTTGCAGCATCACCATAATTAGCACTCTATAACGCATCCTCAATAAAAACCTATGCAAATAGCAAATAAAAAGATCGCTGAGATGCTCATTGTCTGCTTGCCTTGTCATTTTGATTATGGGAAAGCTCCCATATCATGTGCAAGGGGTACCCCGTTGGCGGTTCTTAATGATACACATATACTTACAATGACAAGAGCTTACTCGTGACTAAAGTTGAGTAGCATGAGGATCGGTCTTCGTAAGTAAGGGGCATGAGGTTTCGGTTTATAACTTGTCAAGCATATCCTCTTAGTTGTGTCACTTTAACCTTAATCACCTTCAATATGCTTATGATAGGGGCAATGAGAGCTGAAAGCTACAAGTACCATAATTTTTTGAAGCTCTTTATGAGACTTGAATCCCTACTTCCTTTACAAAAGGCTTTTCTTCCACCATTATATTGAGTCTCCACCTTCTATCTTTATGCACTTACTTTAAGAGCATAGTGGCCATTCTTAGTTCTATGTGCATTGTCCCAAGACTAGTTGATTGATGCATAACTTGATATTGCTCGTTTTAAACTATTGTATCTAGTCACTCTTATGAACTTTGAAGGTGTCTTATGCATTTATATTTGCTACTCTATTGAGGGACAAGCTGAATACTATTATGCTATGTTTTCTTTATGTAAAACAAACAAACGTCTTGCAAAGCATTGTTATTCATGAATCTTTTGTTTGTGCCTTTTCATGGTGCATCATAGTTTCTTTGCTTATTGCTAGAACTTTGTCTTTCATGTTATGATTGAAGTACTATGATCCCAGCTTTGAATGTTTTGCAAATACTTTGATCAAGTCTTTGATGGTGCATGTCACCTCAAAAATTATTCTTTCTTTTTATGACTTACCTACTCGAGGACGAGCAGGAGTTAAGCTTGGGGATGTTGATACATTGCAAATGTATCTATAATTTTTGATGTTCCATGCTTGGTTCCACTTTCTTGTGTTTTGTTCCAACTTTGGAGTACTTTTCATATGATTTCTTGGACTAACCTATTAACAAGAGCCACAGTGCCAGCTGCCTGTTTTCTGCTGTTTTTGGTTCCAGAAAGTCAAAAAATGAATATTCTCGGAATTGGACGGGACAAAAGCCAAAGTGCCTATTTTTACGGAAGGGATCAAGTTCCAGAATACGAGACGGAGAAGGGCCAGGGAGCCACCACACCACCTGGCCACGCGGCCAGGCCTGGCCCATGCCAGGGGGGTGGTGTGGCCGCTCCCGGCACCCCCTCGGCCTCTCCTTCCGCCTATATATTGTCCTCGGGACCAAAACCCTAAGTACCCGATCAAAAATCCACGAAAGAGTCTATAGCCGCCGTCATCTCCATCTCTAGACCGGGAGGGATCTGAAGCTCTTCCCGACACCCTACCGGAGAGGGGAATTCATCCTGGAGGCCTTCTTCACCACCATGCAAGCCTCTGGTGTGATGCGTGAGTAGTTCATCCTTGGACTACGGATCCATGTAGTAGCTAGATGGCTGGTTCTCCTCCTTTGTGCTTTCATGTTTAGATCTTGTGAGCTCCGTTCATGATCAAGATCATCTATTTGTAATTCATACAAGTTGTGTTTGCGGGGATCCGATGGATATTGAGATGCTATTTCAGATTGATTATTGATTCTATCATGTCTTTGTTATTTGAGATCTTGCATGCTTTCCGTTGTTAGTAGCTATCTTGGCCAAGTAGATGCTAGCAACTTCAAGAGTTAGTATTTATGCTCGATAGTGGGTTCATGCCTCTGGTAATCTGGGGAAGTGACAGAAATCTCTAAGGTACTAGATGTGTTGTTGCTACTAGAGAGAAAACAACAATCCTTTGTTCATAGAACAATCGTATTGTTTACTTTACACGCCGTTCGTAAAGCAATAATCTGTTGCTTGCAACTTAATACTGGAGGGGGTTCGGATGATAACCTGAAGGTGTATTATTAGTCATAGATGCAGTTGGATGGCGGTCTATGTATAATGTTGTAATGCCCAATCAAGTCTCAAAGGAGTCAAGATGATTAGTATATACATGTATTGCTTTCTCGGTGTTTGTCAATTGCCCCGCTTTAATTTATCACCCAGCATGTTATCTATCTAAGAAGAGCCACCTCTAGTGAACTATGGATCCCGGTCTTTTTCTTTACATACAATCTATAAACTGTTTCTGCTTTGTGTTTACTTTTTGCAAACTTTTACTTATTTCCATTCGATACGTTTAATCCTTTGTTTTTCAAAAAACACGGTGAGATTGACAACCTCATCGCAAGTTGGGGACAAAGTTCTGTGGTTGTGTTGTGCAGGTCTCCACGTTGCTACTAGCACCGGTAGTGCGCCCTGCCAAAGCTCAGCTAGTAACACCTTTGGGCTGTTTTCTTGCTCCTACTGGTTCGATTAAACCTTGGTTTCATAACTGAGGAAAAACTTACTGCTGTGCTCATCATACCTTCCTCTTGGGGTTCCCAACGAGCTCTACGTCGAAAGTCGAGCGCATCACACGCTTCTGCCGCGCCAACCCCGGGGGATCGATCTCTATGATCTCCGTCGAGGGCCGCGTGATCCGTACACAGGGTTCGTCCGCCGATCCGTGATCGGCCGCCCTGTAAGTTTTTTCTGATCTCTTGATCTGTTTTCTTTTTCGGTTTACAGATCTTATATCGGATTGAGTCGCCCACCGCAGTCATCATTGCTGCGCCTCTACTCCGATCATAAGCATCGAGGATCTACACCACGCCCGTGCGCCTGCCTCCTCCGCTATTGCGCCTGCATTGGCAGGCTATCGGGGCCTCAGGGCAGGCTGTCGTGCACCGCGGACGGCTGCTACGCCTTCCTTGGAAGGCTGCCGCGACCGCCCCCCTCGGATCGTCTTTGTCGTCATCGTCCGGGACTTCACCGACAACGCCGCCATCGAATCTGATCTATGCGTCGTCCATGCCATGGCGCATACGGTGCACTGTCGGCCTGATCAACTGATCCCACGCCTGTCTACGCCAAGCACGTCCCCGAGCACGCGCTTATCACCGATCGAGCTACGGGATGCCGCTGTGTCACCCCGTCGGGCCGCAGCGCCGCCGCCCTTGGTCCATGCTACCAGCTTCCAACGTGCCTTCCTTGGCGTGTACGTCGATGGTGGTCTCCCAGCCGCTGCATCGACTTGCGCCCTGCAGCTATGCCGCCCCCTCTTGTCGTAGCATGGCTGCACGTAGTCTACTTCACCGTCCTCGTGCATCGACGGCCACGGCTTTCACCGCGCCTTCTCCTACAGCGCGGATCGCTGCTGTCTGCACATGGTCTTCGTCACGTCGCCGGGTCTTCCTCGCCTACTTCGCGCACCGCCACCGCGCTTCACAAGGTAACCTGGAGGGTGCCCTGTCGCCGTCGCAGGTCCCGTTGACTATCCATCGCCACTCTAGGCATCCAGCATGATTACCCTAGGTCGTCGCTATTTTTGCCGCCTTCTATGTCTTCGTCCACTACAACTTCGCCGCCAGCGTCATCGTCTCATCCCCGACTACACCACCTGCTACTCTACTCCGACAACTGCGGATAGCGCCGGCATCTCTCCCTTTGCCGCTCTGCGCGTCGCAACCGCTCTGGAGGCTTCCTCTGCTAGTCTTTCTGACATGGCGACAAGTTCATGATGGTTCTTGCCCCCGCACGCCTGGTACTAGCAACACGGGAGTGCCTTCGTCCCTGACGCGTTCCTGAGTCTGGCAAATTCGGATCGGCGCCTCGTCTTCATCGGCTTCGACAAATTCTTCTTCGGCATCGACCCCTCTACGACTGCCTCGACCGCGTCACCGACGAGTTCTTCTTTGCATACTCGGTTCTGGCAAAACTGAAGTGTGTGTTCGTCCCCGACGTGCGCCTAGTTCTGGCAAAACTATGGCCGCACCTCGTCCTCGATGGCTCGGACTGCATCGACTTCGGCATCGACACCCTCAGCGACTGCCTCGACGCGTGTCCGTCATCCTCCTCGCGCGCTATGCGCATGCGGCTTCACGTGCGGCTACCTCGACACCGGCATCCCCGACCACGACATCGACCATGACGACCCATCGCACGGCTACCTCGACCACGGCACCGCCTCACGCTCTCGGCTCCCTCTATATCGGTACAAGGGCTATCACCTTGCCTGAGAATCTCACCAGCTTTCTCTACAATCCAAGCTACCGTGATGCGACACCGTCCATGATGTTCCCGCTCGGACTGCGGGGTGGTGTCAGCCTACTGGATGCTACTTTGTATCTCCAGTCTGACCATCCGCGACGTTCTAGTTGTTCACGACGCTATCGCTACGACTGCGGGAGAGTGTTAGAGTATTAGGTATATACGGTTGTTATGATAGTTTAGATAGAGTTATGATCTTTCTACGTACAGTCCTAACTCGACTCATACTCCAAGATAATCCTCTGTACGCCTATATATACTTGCCCATGAGGCTCAATAATATATTCATCATATTCCGCCAAACTCATACTCTTTCAGTAACCCTTTGTAAGTACCTTAAGGGAGGTCATTGGACACCGAGAAGGATAATGGTGTGGAACTTCTTTGCTCGATCGTCTCATCGAATTCGCTTCATCTCTCTATCAATCGAGCTAGCATCAAATCAAATTTCAACACATTCTAGTGTGCTAGGCCATGTGATGTTCTAGTGTCATGCGATACATGTTCAGTAGAACAGTTGGTTACAGAAAGGATGATCTATCCATGCAGAAAATTGAATCAATTTTATTGTTGTTATTACTAGATTGGATGGATGCCACCAGACAGCCCATAGATTAGAGACCCGTTGCATTGCATATTGCTAGGATCATAGTTACTGAAATTGGACCGTAGATTGTTTCACCTATGATTGAATCTCTTGTTCATGGAGAACATAAAGCCGTCTTGTTATTGTATACTAGTTGAATACCGGTGTGTTGCTATGGTTTATTAATAATAAATCTAAGAATTAACATATAATACTTCAAAAATCTAATGGTTTGATATAACTATTAAGAAATATACAAATTTCCTTGTCCATTAGCATAAACACATATGTGCACATAAAAATAGATGATATATTCTGCATTACTACTAATCAGTGCTCCAAACCAAGAAAAATAAGAAAATGTTCAACCTGAATCTGCATTTTAGGAGGTGCAGAGTACTGATGATGCTACCACAATACAATAAGAACTATTTCTGTTTATATACACTAATCAAAGAACATGCCACAATTTGTCCATGTGGTGAGTCAACTTGTAGACATTCATGAGAACTGTGAAGTCCTGGTGGCAAATGTATTTATCCTTTACTCTATACATCCTAGCAAGAAATGGATGATTTTAATCATAGTTAACCCAAAGGATGGTGCTACAGTTTACAGTGCTACATTTTCTAATGAATTATTATGAGACAATGCAGAAGCTACAGTTAGAAATGGATGATTTTAATTATAGTTAACACAAAGGATGGCGGTACAGTTTAAAGATGCTACATTTTCTAATGAATTATTATGAGACAATGCAGAAGCTAAAAATGGCATCTTATTGCCACATAACTTTTCCCAATGAATCTGTACACACACCATGTCACCATGATATGATCGAAAGTAGCAGGATCATATGAAATCATGCTCATGAAAATATTTACTATAGTCCTTCATGTGTAATATTAAGGCTATATGCATGATTGTAGAGAAAAACACTTTAAAAACTTAGATAGCAGATACAATACGGACAATGTGATTCTGCAAGAATGCAAGACAAGCATGTCCTATGGTTTGAGTGTTTGTCTACAACTTTTAACCCCTATTCATATTTTCTTACAAAGTTCTCTGTTACAATTGGTACATTGCTTTCCAACACATTAGGGATGATGCTTTCAAGAATAAATAGAGAAATTCTAGAAGGATAAGGTGGTTCTACAAAAATGCAAGACAAACATGTCCTGTGGTCTGAGTGTTTGTCTGCAAATTTTAACCCCATGTTCAGTTTTTCTTACGAAGCTCTCTGTTATAATTGGTACATTGCTTGCCAATACATTAGGCATGATGCGGTCAAGAATAAATAGAGAAATTCTAGAAGGACAAGGTGGTTCTGCAAGAATGCAAGATTCATGTGGTTTGAGTGTTTGTGTGCAACTTTTTTTTTTGTGACGAACCTACCTCAAGTAATTTAATAGTATAGATATATATCCACATAGGACCAATCATCGAACAATGAGAAAGTTGCTTGTACCCGTCTCCAATCCCCTCCCTCTCAGTTTTCTCTGTAATTCCTGGACCTTAATGACTTCGAATTTGCCCATAGACCCATATGCCCTTCTCCACTATAATTCTCACCTCGAAAGGAAAATAGAACACGACTTCTTGAACAAATTCAATGGCAATAATACATTTATTGCACCTGGGTTTTCATGGTTTTACATTGGCAAGCAGATGCAATGTAACAGAGATTTTTTAGCACATCCATGAGACCAATATATTTCAGTGCAGTTAATAACTCGAAAACATAAAAAAAACGATGATCAATAATGTGTAGTATTGGTGCTTGTCCCCAATAAGCCTAACTTCACTCTTTATAGAACTACAGATTTCTAGCTAATAGGCGAACATAGTGAAGTCAAACAAAAAAGAAGATATAATTGCCCAAACCTATGAAATTTTGAGTTCCCTCTTGTACAACAGCTACTAAATTCAGTTTTTAAGAAACACAAGAGCTGTGTATTGCAGGAAGAAGCTCACTCATATCAATCCATCATCATACCTGCAACAAGGAGAAACAATACATACTTAGTAGAGAATTCCAGGGAGAAAAAGGGTAAGAAACAATAGAATCTTGTAAATGGAAGTGCTGAATGACCAACTAATGTTTCAATAATCTACACCAGCCTGAGAAGAGTAGGCTTCTTCTCCACATGGACCAGCAAAATAAGAACAAGAACAATAAGCAGTAGACTGGTGGCTTTGGCTGACAACAGTAACACAATTTCTAGCATCTCCACTAACAGTGTTCTTATGCACTCTTTGTGTCAGCCCTTAGGAGTCTATCAAGACTTGCACAAACATGGGCACTTGCAACATGCGTCCACTGGCCCTGAATCAGAAGCAAACTATCAGCCAAGTCAATAATGAAGCACACACTATATAGTCCTGAAATTAGAGTTAATCTAGTTAAAATCTTGAAACGTGAGAACATAATCAATTTCAAGAAAAGGAAGAATTGTTCTTCGTTCTCCTTGGGCCCCTATACACTAGCAGAAAACTGGCCGTTGGTTCGGGGGCGTTAGTCCTGATTTTGCTACAAACCGGGACTAATGCCCTGGTTTCAACGGCTAGAACTAGCCGAAGGAGGCTGCACACACTAGTCCTGATTCGATCAGGATCTTTAGTCCCGATTCGTGTAAAAACATAAGACGATAAAAAATTATATTATTTTCAGGGTGGAGGGAGTATATAATTTCACAGTGTAAACGATAACAGGTTTTTAGTTCAAATCGTGGATAGCACAATTTATAATAAAAATGTTATAAACGAAATTCCGGTTTACATTGAAGCAAAATCAAACATGAGGTTAATTGTCGGTGTATATGTGCATTGTGTTGGAATTAAATATAGCCCGACCCATTTATTATTTAACAATAATTCCTAAAATCTCGAGAGAATTTGACCTTCTTATAAGGGGCTGCTCTATAACTTGTAAAACATAAGACGAAAAGAGACCTACGCGCGCGCTCCTCCGCCATCGCCGCTCGCCTCGCTGTGACGTGCGCGTTGTGGTAATCTTGCCAGGCCGAGTTCCTTTTTGCCACATTTTTTTTTCAAAATGGGAAGCGAAGCCCCGGCCTCTGCGTCGAGCGATGCACACAACCTTTATTTATTATTAGAAGCAACAAAGTCTGGCAAAAGCCATTACAAAAATCATACAAACCGGAACAACTAAAACACAAGCAAAATGATAACCGTATCGTTAGCTCCCGACGAGATCTAGCAAACACCTAGTTGCCTCATGCACTCCAGGAGCCCTAGATCCGCCCAGCCTATCCACGAAACGGCGCCCACGCACACGCTCCGGATGTCGCCGCCTCCACTATCTTCCGCCAAACCATCATCAACATGTAAATCGATGTGCAGACTCTCTCCACACCAGCCACCGACACCACCATGGTGCCAAGTAGCACCACCTCCATGCGCATTATCTCCAAGGCACGCCGTGGTTGCCACCGGTACCCCGCCGCACCATACTACCAAGTATCACCAGCAAACACGGCTTGAAGTTTCCGAAGGATCTGTCGTGCGTAGCACCGGCCGAACAAGCATGACTCGGCGTAGCACCTGTCGTCCAAGCATGAGTTGACATCGCCTCCAAAGATCCGTGCAAGACAAATCCGCTCCACCTCTCCTACCTCATTCCACCCAGCGCCGCTCCACAAGCGATGCTCCCAAGAGAGAACATGACACCGTAGCGCCGCCATCGCCCGACCCGAAGATCTCAGGGTTTCCCCCGGAGTAGCACGATTGAGGTCAACACTAGGTGTGCGACGATGCCTTCATCAAGGTAACGACGTGGTAACGCCGCCATCGCCCGCCAACGGCTCGGTTTTCACCGGCACCTAGGTCTTCCCGTCTCGCTGCCGGGACTAGATGACGGAGCCCGAGATCCGCCAAACCAGCCTTAGGCCGACCACCTTCAACAGAGAAGATGCCACCGCCACCAAACCCAGGGCCTCCGCCCCGGGCATCCTCATGATGCGAGGTAGAACCTGGAGGACCTTCGCGCGATGTCCCAACCGACGACGAGTAGGGCAGAATTGCACGGCCGCCAATCCAGGAAACCCTAGATTGACCACACCACCTCCAGCCACCCCGCCGCCCTCAGCTCCGCCGCCAGCAATCCTCGGCCGCCGCCACAACGCCATCACCACCGGAGGTCAGTAGCCAGGCCGGCCGCTGCCCGGACAAACCATCCGCCGCCACCATCTGAGGAGACGCGAGGACGAGATCCCGCCGCCGCCATGCCACGGGGACTTTGCCCAGCGATGTGTAGGAAGCGGCGGATGGGGTGGCTCGAGGTGGGGGTGAACGGGAGGGAGGGGATCCTCCCGGTGGCGGCCACACGGGGACGTGAGGGAGGGGGCTGAACTGACCGATGTGCGAGTGGAGTTTTAATATGCACTTTTCATTTCGACTCCTGTCTCTTCGCTTCATCTACTCACGCGGCATGTTCGCCTGTAACTATGGTGCCTATATAAGAGAGGTTGCTCCTCTTTGCATAGAACACATCAACACTATCAACGCCTTCAGTTGTAGAGCTTGTGCAATCTCCAAGTCTTCCCCATCTCTGCTTGCGGCATGCACCGCAAGACGAGACAGTAGGTCTCCGGAGTCCGGCCTCTTGCGATCCTTTACGTAGAGAGGCGACAAGGTTTTTGGGGAGCGCTACCGCGTGACTACTGGTTTCATCACGGACTCCTTCACAGACGCGGACGACTACTTCCGGACGACGACTTCGTCCTCGATGTCGACCACCTCTTCAACATATGGCTAACAACACCAACGCGAGCGGTTCCTCTTCTGCACCGTACGACGTTCTTCAATCATCATGTTCAACTCATATTTCTACTGTTGCAAATTATGCCTCATATATTATGTGTAGCAATCTGTCTACAATTGATATTTAGTTTATACTACTATCAGATCGCATGACTATCTTTATTCCAATATTATTACACATTAGTCATGTTTTATCTAATGTTTTTATGGATTAAATTATATGGTAAATTGATCATACCTCCAACGTATTGTTTTTGCTATTCGATTAATGCAACTATTGTTTTTGCTATTCGGTTAATGCAACTCAATAGTACAACATTCGCAAAAAAAACTCAATTGTATAAGTTCTATATAAGCAAACCGTTTCATGGTGTTGGAATACAGATTGTTTTTTTTTTTGGATTGACGGGACAACTCTTTTCCCCCACGCGCGCTGCCAGAGAGAGAAAAAAGAAATCTTGCATAGGGCACTCGCCTTCCAACGCCGGCCTCCAGCAGCTCCCCCCGTCGGTGACCTAGGTCGTAGGTGGCGAGGGGGTCGCCGGATCCACGCGTGTGGATAGTTTTAGTCTGAAGTAGATTCGTTTTTAGGCTGCTCATCGTCTTGATTTCAGGGATGAAGATGACGACGTTGAATAATTTTTCTTCAGATCCTTTCCTAATAGATTTTGAGATCAGTCTATCCAAGCAAGGATGGTGTGGCGGTGGCACCATCCTCGTGGTGGATTTGTGTCATCAGGCTCCGCCACTGCGGCGGCGTTTTCTCTAGCGCCGGCGCGGAACCTGGGAGGTCGTCCAGGAGCGGATGCAGATTGTGATATGCATCGACGGCATCTAGAAGATGGTGGATCGTGTGCTAGATTTGTGGTTCGTGGATGACAGATGGGGCTTCCTCCTTCGACGTCTTAGCTGTGCGGGGGTGCTAGATCTGGAGCTCGATGGCATGTCCGATGTGTTGCCCTGGTCGGATTCGTTCAACGACAATGATTTCACCTTGGGTGAGCCACCTTGGAGGTCCGCAAAGCTGTATGTTAGTGATGGAGCCTCATCGAGCTCGGTGAGGAGGTGATCCTGTTAGAATACATATCCTACACATGTTTGTATAGATGTAGGATACGTATGCGTGTGTATTCCCTGTATATATGTTCGTGTTATATGCAACCGGGACTCCTTGTAATCCTCTTATATAATGAGCAATACAAGACCACCTAACGTGTGGTTTCCCCTATCTTACATGGTATCAGACGCAAAAACCTAACCGAACCTGCGCTTCCTCCTGCTTCCTCCGCTGCCACAACAGCCGATCTCGGCGCCCGACCTCTGCAAACCACCCACCTCTCCCCTTCTAGCCTCGCCACCCCTCTGCAATGGGTGATGCCGCCACATGGATCACACAAGCCGCAAAGGAAAAAGAAGACCGCGAGGCCAAAGAAGCTGCTGACACCTAGTCGAAACTCGCCCTCGCCACTGCCCCCTCCTCCAGCGCGAGGGCCTTCTCGCTCACCTCGTTGCATGCCCAAGTCGTCGGCCTCCACTCCATCAAGGGGCATGTCCCCGTCGAGCTGGTCCTCGACACCGACGTTCATCGCTAATGGCGCACCTTCTTCCGCGCCGCCCTCCGCAAGTATGCGCTGCTCGACCACATCGACGCCCCTGCTCCGTCCGTTCCGACTCCGGAGTGGGCTCTCTTGGATGCCACGGTCGTCTCCTGGCTCTACAGGTCCATGTCCCTCGGCCTCCTCGACGCCGTCATGACACCGGGCGAAGACCCCCTCGCCGTCGAGCTGTGGACAAGCATCAACGGGCTCTTCAACGACCACAAGATCAACCGCCAACTCCACCTCTCCACCGAGATGGACAAGATAAAGATGGGAGAGATGAACATGACCGAGTACTTGAAGAAGATCAAGGCCCTCACCGACGGTCTCGCGGATCTCGGCTCCCCGGAAGACGACGCCAAGCTGGTGATCCACTGCCTCAACGGACTTTCCGAGCAATACGAGGACGCCGCCGATCTCACCTCCCGCATGCCCAACATCTTGTTTGAGAAGTGCCGTTCTCTTCTCGCGCTCCAAGACATGAAGCGCAAGAATCATCGCTCGCACAATGGCAACGGCGACACGCCCCCCTACTCCAACGCCGCCACCGCCCCATACTCCGGATGGGGCAACAGTAGCAAGGGCAAGAAAAAGAAGAAGGCCGCAACGGACGCTGCCAAGGACACCGCCATCGTCCAAGCCGGCCCTGTCGTCACACCACCAGCCGCCGCTCCTCCAACCTGGCCCACGCCGCTCCTGCCCTGGAACGACGCAATCTAGATGTGGCCATACGGCCCTGGTATGCAGGCTCGGCCCCCCAGCTACATGCACCGCCCCCGCCCCCGCAACACGCCTTCTACGCGCAAGGGCCCTACACCGTGGTGCACGCCTATGGCTATGGCGGCTATGCTCCTCAGGCTCCTACATATGGGCTCGGCGCTGCACCCCCGTCATCACCGGCTTCATCGACTGCCTCATGGGACCAGTCTGTGCTGATGAATCAGTTCCAGACGATGGGCCTTCAAGCACCCACCACCGATTGGGTCATGGACACTAGCGCCACCTCCCACTTCGCATCGAACCCCAGTATGCTCACCTCCGTGTCTCCTCCTTCTTCTTCCTCTCGTGTTGTCGTTGTCGGTAACGGTTCCATCCTTCCGACCACCACTACCGGGCATGCACATTTTCCTATTTCCACTCCCTCGCGTCCTCTGCATCTTTGCAATGTCTTAGTAGCTCCCGATATAGTCAAAAACCTCATGTCCGTTCGTCAATTCACCATTGATAATCATGTTTCCGTCGAATTTGACCTTGTTGGTTTTTCTGTGAAGGACCTTCTAACCAGGACCGACATTCTCAGATGCAATAGTCCCAGAGCCCTCTACCCTGTCAACACCTCCTCCCCAGCCGCCCACACGCCTTCCTCGTTGTCGACCCTACTATGTGGCATCGGTGCCTTGGACACCCTGGACAGCCGGTCATGGAGTCATTAGCTCGCTCCTGCATTATTCCTAGGGATAAAAATAAATCTAGTTTGTGCCATGCTTGTCAATTAGGTCGCCATGTTCGTCTACCTTTTTCTTCTACCAATTGTGTAACACATTCTCCGTTTCAACTTATACATTGTGATTTGTGGACATCTCCCGTTGAGAGTATTTCTGGCTTTAAGTATTATCTCGTTTGTCTCGATGATTTCACTCAATATGCTTGGGTTTATCCTTTACGTGCCAAGTCAAAGCCTTCTCACACTTGTCGTCCCTCCACGCCTTAGCCCAAACTCAGTTCCATGCACCCTTGAAAGTCATCCAGTGTGACAATGGTCATGAGTTCGATAATTCCTCCCTACAATCGTTTTCCCAATGCCATGGGATAGCACTCCGCTTTTCATGTCCCTATACTTCACAACAAAACGGTAAAGCCGAGAGAAATATTCACACCCTTAACGACATCACTCGCACCCTTCTAATTCAAGCTAGCATGCCACCTCGCTTCTGGGCCGAGGCTCTCCATACAGCCGTACTGTTACACAATCAGCTGCCTTCCAAGGCCAACATGGATCACGTGCTTTTCGAGCCCTTCATGGTGTCGACCCTGCATATGCCGGTCTTAGGTTCTTCGGATGCTTATGCTACCCTAACACCACCGTCGTTGCCCCGCATAAACTTGCACCTCCCTCCGGGCCGTGTGTGTTCTTTGGGTATCCATCTCGACATCATGGATATCGCTGTCTTGATCGTTCCACCCAAAAGATCATCATCTCTTTGCCTCTAACGCATCACCACCATCCTCTACTCCTACTTTGCAAAGTTATGACTTTCTGTAGGTTGAGAAGCCGATGTTGCTGATGCCATTCACCGTGCCGACCGCGGGAACTTCTGCCACGGGCTCTACCACGGACACTGGGCAGCTGCTTTGGCCATTCGGCAGCCTGCCGCGGCTGCCCGGCAGCCTGCCGCGGGCACTTCTCCTGCCGCGGCAGGATCTTCTGCCCCGTGCATGCCACCTCGGGCCACCTCGCCTGGCCCGTCCTCAGCCGGATCGTCGTCATTAGGATCACCCTCGTCCGCTCCCTCGCTCGCCATGTCTACGGATGATGGTGCCCCGGAGCCTTCTACGAGCTCGCCATCCACAGCTTCTACCCTGCCTCCCGCCACGGATGCTCCTCGGGCTCGTCGTCCTCGAGCACCACCGCCGCCACCGTCTCACACCATGCTCACACGTGCCAAGCACGGCATTGTGCAGCCCAAGATGATTTTTGATCTTCATGTTGAAGGATTTTCTCCAATACCGAAGACTTATTGTGGTGCTCTCAAAGACCCCAACTGGCATGCTGCAATGGTTGAAGAGTACACTGCGCTCCTCTCCAACAACACTTGGGACTTGGTTGATCCTCCTCGCCGTGCCAACATTGTCACCGGCAAGTGGATCTTTCGTCACAAGATGAAGTCTGATGGTTCGTTGGAACGATACAAAGCTCGTTGGGTCCTCCGGGGTTTTACTCCGCGCGAAGGTATTGATTTTGATGAGACTTCCAGCACTGTGGTCAAGCCAGCCACCATACGCACAGTGTTATCACTTGTGCTCTCTAGTAACTGGCTGATTCATCAGCTTGATGTCAAGAACGCCTTCCTCAATGGCACACTCATCGAGACTGTGTATGCTCGACAGTCTTCCAGGTTTACTGATCCCAGATTTCCTGACAAGGTGTGTTGCCTCAACAAATCTCTCTACGGTTTGAAGCAGGCGCCTCGAGCATGGTTTCAGTGGGTTGCTTCGTTCATTGCTACTATTGGTTTTGTTGGCTCCAAGTCCGATAACTCTCTGTTTGTCTCCTGCTCTATGTGGATGACATTGTCCTGACAGCGTCTTGTCCGACTTTGTTGCACAGTTTAATTGCTTCTCTTCGTAAAGAGTTCAGCATGACAGATATGGGTGAGCTTCACTATTTTCTGGGCATCTCAGTCAGACGCAATAAGGACAATTTGTTCCTCTCACAGGAAAAGTATGCATTGGAGCTTCTTGACAAAGCTGGTATGTTACAGTGTAAATATATCTCCACTCCAGTCGATATAGCTTCTAAGCTTGCAGCTCAGTCTAATGATCCCGTGGCTGATCCTACAGAATATCGCAGTATTGCAGGAGGTCTCCGATACCTTACTTTCACTCGGTCAGATATCTCCTATGCAGTATAGTAGATATATCTTCATATGCATGATCCACGGGCTAATCACTTACTCCTTGTGAAGTGTGTTCTATGCTACATCCGCGGCACCACCGACTATGGTCTCACTTTGTATCGACACACATCGAACAAATTGCTGGCCTACTCTGACGCTGACTGGGCAGGTTGTCCAGACACTCGACGGTCTACTTCAGGCTATTGTGTGTTCCTCGGCGCGAATTTGGTGTCTTGGTCGGCTAAGCGGTAGCACACTGTTTCTCGATCGAGTGCGGAGGCTGAGTATCGGGCGGTAGCAAATGTGGTGGATGAATCTTGTTGGCTTCGACAACTACTTTTGGAGCTTTATCGACCGGTGCATGATGTTTCAGTGGTCTTCTATGACAATGTAAGCTCTGTTTACATGACACAGAATCCAGTGTATCACCAGCGTACCAAGCATGTGGAGATTGATCTACACTTCGATAGAGATCGCGTGACCACTAGCGAGGTTAAGGTGATACACGTTCCTAGTTCATCACAGTTTGTGGACATCTTCAATAAAGGATTACCATCGCCTCTCTTCTTAGACTTTCGGGACAGTCTCAACATTCGTCGGCTGCCCAGTTTTGACTGAGGGAGGGTGTTAGAATACATATCCTACACGTGTTTATATAGATGTAGGATACGTATGCGTGTGTATTCCTTATATATGTCTGTGTTGTATGCAACCGGGACTCCTTGTAATCCTCTTATATAATGAGCAATACACGGCCACCTAACTTGTGGTTTCCCCTATCTTACAGATCATTCATTCTTTCCTTTGGTGGCTGCTATGGTGGTGCTAGAGACAGGTGACTGGCGTTGGCGTCAAGCTCAGAGGTTTCTTCGGTTTAGATTGTTTTCTTTTCTTGGCCGGTGGTCGTTTGCGTAAAAGCTTGCGTTCTGCTGTCTTTTCAGTTTTGTCAAGTCGGTGTTTACGTGGCTTGTAGTATGATCTTTATGATATATAAATGAGACACGTATTACCATGAAAATAATACGGATTGTTTTATGGTTTGCTATCGTATAATAAAGAAAACTGCAGATTCAACATTTCCCACCCTTGCTGTCAAAGGAAGTACGACGTGATTACCATTCAAGGCAGTAGCAAGTACACGAACGCGCTGAAATAGTTCGCCATCAAATCCAAGGCTCGATCGAAGCAGAGGTGGACATATACCCGGCACTTGTCAATTGAGCGGTTACTTTTGGGCCAGAATTATTGGCTGCCCCGGCCGGCGCTACGACGTGAATGTATCCTTGAAGCAGGTACAAGCAATGGGGCCCAGGTGTACTGCCTGGCAACGGTAAGCCGAGGCCTGTGGAAACATGGATTCATTGGAATCTTCTGCTATCACATGTCAACGCCAATCATTTAATTTTTTTTAACACTTCCAGCTACATTATCAATTTTTCAGGATTACAGGAAAGTTTAAGATCAAGGGCAATAGGAGAGTCAGCTGTTGGCTATAAGCCATGTCCATGTCATCTAGAGTCAAGCTAATAGCTAACATGTACAATAGTTAGGGATCAAAATATACTACTTTATTAATGTATGACCCACTTTTCACTCTCACATAGTGCCTAGGAGCACGTGTTGCAGCTGGCTCTTAACTAAGCACTCACTCCTCTTCTCTCTCCTCTTCTCTCTCATCCAACTAAGCACAAATATACTATTTTAAGTCATATAGTCAACGGACTGAACTTTATTGTACTTGCTCTAAACCCACAATCAGGTCTGAAAACCACACATGGCAACCTGCAGACAGAGAAGTAACAGACCTTGCCAGGGTCACTGGTAGAAAAATGGTATTTGGTCCAGCACCCAAATACCATTGGTTCCGGTTCGTTTCCTTAATCGGGACCAATGCCAAGCACCGGTCCCGGTTCATGCCGCTTGGGCATTGGTTCTGGTTCATCTCTAAGCATTGGTCCCGGTTCGTGGCATGAACCAGGACCAATGCCACCACAACGCACAAGTGGCGCTCTGCGGAGCATTGGTCCCGGGTCATGCCACGAACCGGGATCAAAAACCCCGCGACGGTCTGCAATCCGGGACAATCTAAATTAATTCGAGGCACAAATTGAATCAAGGCAGAAATCAATTCGAGGCAGAAATTGAATTGATCAGTATTTAAAAAAAATCTTCCACAAATTAATCGAGACAAAGATCTAAATTGAGACATTTTATTAATTCGACCACAAATTCTTTCCAAACAAAGGTGCGATTTTACAAATTCTTCCTAGTCGATAATTTCACTTCCGCTGCCGCTGTCCTCCGAGCCGTCGGCTTCCTCGTCATCGTTGGACAAAACCTCCACGATTTTCGTATTGTTCGGGAGACGGAGCTCCTCTGCGTGGCTAGAAGTCTCGATGGCGGTGTAGATGGTCCGTCCAGGGATGGACCAGAACCTCTCATTCCCTTCTCGATTGCGGAGATCCGGGTGCACCACGCGCCTATCCATGATGCGGTTGCCAAGCTTGGCCTTCTGCTCCTTCTTGAACAACCGGGGCCAGTACGGGCTGGCCGCCGTGTACCGGGGCAACGCCCTCTTCCACGCAGGCATCTGGCGGTGACGCTCCGCGATTACGCTCTCCATCTTGTATCCATCGGGGACGAGGAGCGGAGCCACGACACACCCGCGTAGCTGATGCGCCATCCGGTGGGCACCGTCGCGCGCGGCGGCGCGAGGATGTCATAGTACGCGAACATCGTCGCCTCGTAGAAGTTGAGCGTGGGCACCTCCATGGCGGCGCGGTGGAGATTGGAGAGGGAGGGGAGGCGAGATGACGGCACGGTGGAGAGGTGCAGAGGGCGAGGCGATGGCGCGGTGGAGACTGCAGAGAGGCCGAGACGCGTTGTGGCCTCATATTTGTACACGGGGACGACGAAGCGACGGTGGGCATTGGTCCTGGTTCCTGCCACGAACCGGGACCAAAACCCCTCCCCGCGACACGTGGCGGCCCAGCAACGCCCCCCCCCACCTAGGTCAGTGGTCCCGGGTCGTGCCATCAACCGGGACCAATGACCTTGGTGGGGGGCGCGTTGCTGGGCCGCCTCGTGTCGCGTGGGAGGGGCTTTGGTCCTGGTTCGTGGCATTAACCGGGACCAAAAACCCTCCCCTGGCTATAAATAAGCCCAACCCATCCACTTAATTTTTCTGGAATTTTGTGTGGGAGGTGGACGCTAGGTTTTTGTTCTTTGCACTGCACACAAGGTGTTTGATGAAATGTCCGAGCCACGCTTAAGTTCGCACAACACGGTATCCTCAGCCGAGGTTAGCAACCTTATCTTCTTTATCTGTAATTGATACAAAAAATATTGCATGTGTCCATGTAGGATGGTCATTTCACTATTCATGATGTCATTGTCATGGTTAATTATTATGACGCAGATCGATGCGATGGATTTACAGCGACCGACACGATTCCGATTTTATTGCAGGCCTGCATAAATTTATCGATTTGGCTAAGGCAAACAAAGTGGATAATTTTATGCCTTGTCCCCGCGTCGGCTGTCGGAACATGGTGGAGCACTCTGCCCCGAGAATCCTTCAAAGCCATGTGCTTCGGAGAGGTTTCATGCCCGGATATTATTGTTGGGCCATGCACGGAGAAAGAGGGGTTAGGCTAGAAGAAAATGAAGAATAGGAGGATGATGACATCTATCCTATGTCCCTTGAAGAATACGATGAGACTGTAATGGAAGACAATGAAGAAGAGGGAGGCGGCAATGAAGAAGAACAACGGGCATCGGATGAGCCTGCTGATGCAAAGCAACAATGTGATACAGAAAGGGAGAAGCTTAAGTTGGAGGTCATGCAAAAGGATCACAAAAAGTTGTTGTACCCAAATTGCGAAGATGGCAGCACAAAGCTCGGTACCACACTTGATCTGCTGAAATGGAAGGCGGAGACTGGCTTATCTGACAAGGGATTTGAGAAGTTACTAAAAATAATGAAGCCGAAGCTTCCAAAGGATAACGAGATGCCCGAGACAACGTACGAAGCAAAGAAGACTATCTGCCCTCTAGGATTAGATGTGGAGAAGATACATGCATGCATTAATGACTGCATCCTGTACCGCGGTGAGAAGTACGGGAATATGGATAAACTCCCGGTATGCACTGCATGTCGATACAAGATCAGACAAGATGACCCTGGTGATGTTGAGGGCGACGATGAGCCCCCCAGGAAGAGGGTTCCTGCTAAGGTTATGTGGTATGCTCCTATAATACCACGGTTGAGACGTCTGTTCAGAAACAAAGAGCATGCCAGGTTGTTGCGGTGGCACAAAGAAGAGCGTAAGAAAGACGGGAAACTGAGACACCCCGCCGATGGCTCGCAGTGGAGAAACATCGAGAGAAAGTACTCGAACTTTGCAGGTGACTGATACATTGCAAATGTATCTATAGATTTTGCTGTTCCATGCTTGGTTTTATCTACTTTCTTATGTTTTGTTCCAACTTTGGAGTACTTTTCATACACTTTCTTGGACTAACCTATTAACAAGAGCCATAGTGCCAGTTGCCTGTTTTCTGCTGTTTTTGGTTCCACGAAAGTCAGAAAATCAATATTCTCGGAATTGGACGGGACAAAAGCCAAAGTTCCTATTTTACCGGAAGACTCACGGAGCCAGAATACGAGACGGAGGAGGGCCAGGGCCTGGCCACACTCCCCCCAGGCGCGGGCAAGCCCTACCCGCGCCACCAGGTGGTGTGGGGCCCCTGGCACTCCACCGAGCTTGCCATCTGGCCTATAAGAAGCCTCCCGAAGCCAAAACCCTAAATCATCAAGCCCCCAACCATGAAAAGTTCCGCAGCGCCGCCGCCACCGAAGGGGAGATTCGGGGGACAGAAAGTCTCTGTTCCGGCACCCTGCCAGGACAGGGAAGTGCCCCTAGAGCCATCTCCATCAATCTCCACCACCATCTCCATCACCATTGCTGATTCCCATGATGAGGAGGGAGTAGTTCTCTCTCGAGGCTAAGGGTTCTATCGGTAGTTATGTGTTCATCTCTCTCTATATGCATGATCTTATTGAGATCATGAGCTTGTAATCTATAGATCTACCTTGTTACTCAAGTGCTTTATTAGATCTCTGCTCTCCCCATGTGTGTGAAAGTGACAGCGTGCACACCATGGTGGCACTTAGGCTAGAGTTCTCAAATACTTGTTATGAGTTATATTTGGAGTTGGATGTCTTTATGAAATTGTGGTGTTTGTTGGACTCATCTAGTACTCAAGGTGATAGTGTGGGGTTTTCTAGATGGGAAAGGCTTACTTTGAGGTGTACTGTTATAGCCCTACCATCGATTAGAGTGTTCAACCGGAGAGTAGTTAAGAGTAGTATCATAAAGAAGGATATATTTATGAGAGAGTGTTCACTAGTGAAAGTATGATCCCTAGGCCTTGTTTCTAAGCATTGATACACCGTTTGCTACTAGATCTGTTACATGTTTGCTTGTTGCCATCTTTATTTCAGTTTGCTTTTAGTCTCTTCCACGCCATCAAGTTATTTTCTAGCACCGTTGTCTTATATCCATATCACTTGTATTTCACTATCTCTTCGCCGAACTAGTGCACCTATACACCTGACAAGTGTATTAGGTGTGTTGGGGACAAAAGAGACTTCTTGTATCTTGATTGTAGGATTGCTTGAGAGGGGGTACCTTTGACCACTTCCTCCCTGAGTTCGATAAACCTTGGGTAATCCACTTAAGGGAAAACTTGCTGCTGTTCTACAAACCTCTGCACTTGGAGGCCCAACAACTGTCTACAAGAATAGAAGTGCGTAGACATCAAGCTATTTTCTGGCGCCGTTGCCGGGAAGGAAAGGTAAAAGGTATTCACACCGGAGGACTAAAGAAGAAGAATCTCCCACGGCAAACGCCTATTTTCTGGTGTGAGTGCTCGAAGTTATTTCCTTTAGATTCTGCAATTTTGTCTTTTTGTTTCTTGTTTTCACTAGTTAGGCTTAATGGAAAACAATAACAAAATTAGAGAGATTTATAGTATTTATCTTGAGTTAGGACATGAAGTGTTTGAAGAGAAAATTAAAAAAACCTATGGAACTTTATTTGCATGCTAATAGCAATGTTGTTAGTATGAATTCTTTGGACACTATTATTGCTAATGCTATGGAAAAGTCTAAGCTTGGGGAAGCTAGTTTTGATGAGCATGATATTTTTAGTCCCCCAAGCATGGAGGAGAAAGTTTACTTTGATGATACTATGCCTCCAATCTATGATGATTACAATGATGAATATGATATTTTCAGTCCACCTACTATTGAGGAGGAAATTAATTATGTTTACAATATGCCTCTTATATTTGATGATTATGGTGATGAGAATAATAATGATAGCTATTTTGTTGAATTTGCTCCCACTACGATTAGTAAGAATAACTATGCTTATGTGGAGAGTAATAATGATTTTATGCATGTGGCTCATGATAAGAATGTTTTATGTGATATTTATATTGTTAATTTTATTCATGATGCTACTGAAAATTATTATGAGAGAGGGAAACATGGTTTTCTGTATCTCAATAATATTAAATTTCCCGTCTTTATGTTGAAATTTTTGAAGTTGCACTTGTTTTGCTTTCCTATGCTTGTTGCTTTGTGCTTTCATGACTTGTTTATTTACAAGATTCCTATGCATAGGAAGTGGGTTAGACTTAAATGTGCTTTGAATTTGCTTCTTGATGCTCTCTTTTATTTCAATTCATATTTCTTATTTGAGCATCTTCTCAAACTATCATGCCTAACTTAAAGGCGTTAAAGAAAAGTACTTATTGGGAGATAACTCAAAAGTTTTATATGGGTCTTGGAAGTTATTACCTCTGTAATAAACTCTCCTTATCCTTTTTATTTGCTTTTTGTGCAAAGAGTAACCTCTAATGAGAGAGAAGTAATGATTGGAAAAGTTGCTGTCCCGAAACAGAATTTTGTGCTTCACCGTAAAAATTCGTGAGAGAGATCTGTATGTCGGATTGAGCTGTAATTTTTTGTGCTTCTTCCCCAGGTTGTTATATAACTTTCGTTAGTTCAACACTTTTTGATTTGAGCAACAGAAGGTCTTCGAAAAATTCGTCTTTACCTGCTAGTCTGTTTTGACAGATTTCTGCCATTATTTGCATTTGCTTCTTGTTGGTTCCTTTTTTAGTTCTTTTGGGGAATTGAGCTTTTCAAGGGAAGTGCTACAGTAGATTGTGTTTTAATGGAAGTTTATTGGGTGTTAGAACTGAACCTTAAGATTTATTTATCTTAAGTGCACTAATGTTGCTAATAAAGATTGTGTGAAGTTTTGTATGAAGGAAAAATTTCAGGTGTATGGAAGGAACGAGTAATGAGATGAAGGATGGACTAAAGCTCAAGATTGGGAATGCCACGTGTGTCACCCCAAGAAATATGCAAGAAGTACAAGCGTCAAAGCTTGGGGATGCCCAAGGCATCCCCTTCTTCATCAATAAAAAATCCAGGTTTCTTCCAAACGCTTTATTTTTATTGTTTCATGCACAGTTATGTTTTTCTTGGAGCGTCTTATTTTTTGTTTTCGTTTTTCTTTTTAGTTTGCTTTGGTTTTTTTTAGTTTTCTGAATAAATTGGTTGGACCCCCTCTTCATATAATTGTTTTCGTATAGTTTGGTGTGGATTGGAAAAGAGTAGGAAATTTCATGCTTAAGTGGTAAAGAGAGCTTGTTTTTGACAGTGGCCTATGCTTTGTCATGCCATTCTTGATATTGTTTTGGCATTATGATTAGTATTACTTGATGTAGCATGACTTGTTATAAACATTTGAGATTGCTTAATGTGCCTTGGATGAATCATGCATTGTTTTAGCATATTAAAGCATAGTATGGTGGTATTCTCCTTTGATGCTTTATTTGGGTTAACTTGGCACATCCTCACACCATGTTATGACTATATCAAGTCACCATAGCCTTTATGATCCATTAGTTTTCAACTTGTAGTGTCACTTTATGCTTTGACCAATGATGTTTTGTCGCTCTGCATGATTATGGCCATTATTGCTCTCTTAGTTTGTCGCTCCTAGTCTTTTGCTAGCCTCCACAACAAAGTATGAGTTTCACTCATGCATCCAACTCTCTAAACCAAGTTTTTCCAAACAGTCCACCATACCTACCTACTAGCTTATGCTATTCCAAGTATATTCATGCTTTTGTTTACCTTCCACTTGTTATGAGAAAACTAGTGATTAAAGCTCTCACGAACTTGATGGCACACTTTACTTTATTGCCTCTAATAAACTTGAACCATTGGGTCCTTCTTTGTTGCGTATATGCTTGCGTTTATAAATTGAAATTAGCAGAACCATGTTTCATGGGGAACGCTTTCAACATTGCACTTGTACTCTGTACCCCGTTGATATCATGTTCTTTTGCTTACGGATCCCGGCGGTGTGAAATAAAAGTGGAACTTGTAAGATCATGGAGTTTGTATGTGTGTTAGAGAAACGCCTGGGCCGCTAGCCTAAGCCATGCCTAATCATGGTGGAAACTTGCAGCATCACCATAATGAGCAGTCTATGAAGCATCCTCAATAAAAACCTATGCAAATAGCAAATAAAAAGATCGCTGAGATGCTCATTGTCTGCTTGCCTTGTCATTTTGATTATGGGAAAGCTCCCGTATCATGTGCAAGGGGTACTCCGTTGGCGGTTCTTAATGATACACATATACTTACAATGACAAGATCTTACTCGTGACTGAAGTTGAGTAGCATGAGGATCGGTCTTCATAAGTAAGGGGCATGAGATTTTGGTTTATAACTTGTCAAGCATATCCTCTTAGTTGTGTCACTTTAACCTTAATCACCTTCAAGATGCTTATGATAGGGGCAATGAGAGCTGAAAGCTATAAGTACCATAATTTTTGGAAGCTCTTTATGAGACTTGAATCCCTACTTCCTTTTACAAAGGCTTTTCTTCCACCATTATATTGAGTCTCCACCTCCTATCTTTATGGACCTACTTTGAGAGCATAGTGGCCATTCTTAGTTCTATGTGCATTGTCCCAAGACAAGTTGATTGATGCATAACTTCTTCTTGCTTGTTTTAAACTATTGTATCTAGTCACTCTTATGAACTTTGAAGTGGATCTCTGATGAAATAGCATGTTGTGAACCTATAAATGATTTTTTTAAAAATTCAGAAGCATTATATCATGTACTTGTAGTTCAAATCTGGGCAACCTCCTACCGATTCGGCAGAAATTTATCTTTATCATGAGGGATGGATGGAAATGTTCCAGATACACCGGTTGGGAAATTGTCCATATAAGGTGGTCTAGTATTTTTGAAAAATGGGTTGGTATCAATGCCAAACTTTAATTTGGTGGTTGCTTAACAGAACACCCTGATTTCGGCACCTCAAAAATGGAAATTGGCTTTTTCGTGCGTCGAAAAGGAAATCTTCCTCCTACAACATCGTAAGCCATCCCAATATGCACATGTGTGCACAATATGGGCACATATTCACAATCTTTGCCCTGATTCTAGCCATAACATTGGTGGTTTGACCTAAATGCCATGAATCCTCGAACACGATAGGTCATTTTGTGAAGGATTTTTTATGATGTTTGCAAATTTTCAAGTTCAATATTTTTCCTTCCAACTATGACACATAATGTGACACCACGCGAAGGTTTCACATTGTTTGGATCATTTTTGAATTTCCTATGCCCGTTTCAAACTATATTCAAAACGGCGGGCATGAAGCTTCTTAGCCCGGGGCCGAGCCTCGCTGAACTTGAAGTGGATCTCTAATGAAATAGCATGTTGTGAACCTATAAATAATTTTAAAAAAAAATTAAAAGAATTATATCATGTACTTGTAGTTCAAATCTGAGCAACCTCCTACCGATTCGGCAGGAATTTGTCTTTTTCATGAGTGATGGACGGAAAGGTTCCAGATACAACGGTTGGGAAATTGTCCATATAAGGTGGTCTAGTATTTTTTTAAATGGTTTGGTACCAATGCCAAACTTTAATTTGGTGGTTGCTTCACAGAATACCCCGATTTCGGTACCTCAAAAATGGAAATTGGCTTTTTCGTGCGTCGAAAAGGAAAACTTCCTCCTGCAACATCGTAAGCATCCCAAGATGCACATGTGTGCACAATATGGGCACATATTCACAAACTATGCCCTGATTCTAGCCATAACATTGGTGGTTTGACCTAAATGCCAAGAAACCTCGAACATGACAGGTCATTTTGTGAAGGATTTTTTATGATGTTTGCAATTCTTCAAGTTCAATATTTTTCCTTGCAGCTATGACACATAATATGACACCACGCGAAGGTTTCATATTGTTTGGATTATTTTTGAATTTCTTATGCCCGTTTCAAACTATATTCAAAATGGCGGGCATGAAGCTTCTTAGCCCGGGGCTGAGCCTCGCTGAACTTGAAGTGGATCTCTGATGAAATAGCATGTTGTGAACCTATAAATGATTTTAAAAAAAAATTCAAAAGCATTATATCATGTACTTGTAGTTCAAATATGGGCAACCTCCTACCAATTTGGCAGGAATTTGTCTTTTTCATGAGGGATGGACGGAAAGGTTCCAGATACACCGTGACGAGGGTTTAACTAATCAATGCCCATTGTTATGGACTTGGGTTTTGGAGAAGGAGGGAGCGCTGGAGACATCTATCGTATAACAAACAAGCACACATGGGACAAATATTTACCTAGGTTCAGGCCTCGTAGAGGTCCCTACTCCTGCTTGTCTGCTCGTGGAATTATCGAAGGAACCGAAGGTTACAATAGTGCGCAGATGCAATCTGGCGAGGGTTGTGGAAACTAGGTGACGAGGGATTAACTCATCAATGCCCATTGTTATGGACTTGGGTTTTGGAGAAGGAGGGAGCACTGGAGACATCTATCGGCTAGCAAACAAGCACACAGGGGACAAAGATTTACCCAGGTTCAGGCCTCGTAGAGGTCCCTACTCCTTCTTGTCTGCTCGTGGAATTATCAAAGGAGTCGAAAGTTACAATGGTGCGCAGATGCAATCTGGCGAGGGTTGTTGAAACTAGGGTTGAGTGTGTCCTCCTCGCCGCCCCCTCCTAGCCTTTATATAGATAGGCTAGGTCTTGGGTAGCAGGTCGAGTCGGTTACAAGTTAGGGTTTTCCCCTTCAACCTTTGTATCTTTAGCTCCTTCTTGTTCTTCAAGCAATCGAGAGTCCGTAGGTTACTCGAGTCCTTTCATCCGGCCCTTGGCGACACCGTGGGCCTGTACGTATTTGGACCATATATACCAAGCTCGAGTACCTGTAGGGTATACCCATGTCAGTAGCCCCCGAGTGTCCAGTGGAATCGCAGATTCGACTGGGGTCTTTTTGAAGTTTTCTAGTGCCTGAACGAGTGCATTTCGACTGCTTTTATTTGTATCATAGGGATTGTTGATATACGTGCATGATATAACCGAGGTATCGGTATCAGTTAACCACCTTAGGGTGAAACAACGTAATCTACTCGAACTCGAGTCCCCGGACTCGAATCCGGAAAAGTGATGGCGTAATTCGACTCAAGCCGCGGAGGTCTTACATGAGTCAAATTCTAGTTATATGGGTGTGAGCACTCGACGCGTCCGTCAAGGCATGTTCATCATACCTGTAGGCACTGATACATTTCTGGTAGTGCGCAGCTAAATGTGTTGCCAGGCCTTATTCAGGTCTTACGTTCATGCTGTAAGAGCGACATCCGAATTTTATCATCACGGAGACGATTCGGGTGACCCAGGAGACGCAGTCTCTTTGTAGGGAAATTATAAGGCGGTGTCACCATAAGCTTCGAGTGCGGATGTTATCAACACACAGTTTTCTGTATAAATAATCATAGGGTGCGCGACCAGTGCTCCCTATGGGAGTAGCCTCCGAGTGCCTGGTTGAGTCGAAGACTCAGGCAGGGACTAAATAACATTTGCGACTGCCGTCGTCTTTTGGTTGCTTGTTTCAGTCGAATTTTTCTAGCGCTCCCTATGGGAGTAACCATGTCCATAGTCGAATTGTATTTCGAACGGTTGGGTTTGCTTTTGATTGTCCGTGTTCCTGCAAAAAGAAAAGAAAATCGTAGGGTGTGAGACCAGCGCTCCCTATAGGAGTAGCCCCCGAGTGCTTGGTGGAGTCGAAGACTCCAGTAAGGACTAAAGTAGTCGAAATTTTTCCGTTGCGTAGCTTTGATGAGGTCAGTGTTGACGCTTGTATGACCTCAGTTATCCGCGTGAGCGAGTTTGACGGGACGTGACGAGCAGTGGGTCCCACTTCCTTACTTTGATTTGACTGGCGTGCATAATCTTTATGTTAACTGCGCCTCCTCGATTTCCGTGCGTAATGGGAGTAGTGGAGGGATGGTTCGCGCTTCCCCTTCTCCACGTGTCCAACACGATGTGTGCCACGCGTCCAATAGGGTTTTTATGAGCCGTTGGATTGCATCTTCTAGGGGTTAAATAGCGGCGCTACGGCGGTAATTTTCCCATCTGTGCTCATTCTTCTTTGCTGCCATCGCCATTGCTGCTGCTCTGCTTTTTCCTGCGCCCGTTTCCTCCACGACGCTGGACCAGCTCCGCTCGTTCCCGAGCTACTTTCTTCGCTCACATCGTCGTCGTGCAATGGGGAAGAAGAAGGGAGGTGCTGCCACTGATTCCGCGGCCACTGTTGCCGTGGCGAATAAGAAGGGTGGCTCCGCTGCTGCGGGCACCAGCACCGCCGCCGGCGGGAAGAACAAGGTCGTGGGCACCCGCGTCACGAATGGTGCGTGGCGCCCTTCCATCATGAAGGCGTCTGATCTCCGTCTTATTCGCCAAGACGGAGTGCTTTCCGTGACAGTCGCTGATACGCGCGTCCCCAGTGGTGAGACCATTCATGCTCCTCCCGCGGGTTTTCGAGTGATGTTTCTTGCATTCATCATTCATGGTCTTTCCTTGCCTCTTCACCCCTTTTTTAGGGGTCTTCTTTGTTTCTATGGGCTCCAGCTCCATCAGCTGTCCGCAAATTCGATCCTCCACATCTCTTGCTTCATCACACTTTGCGAGTGCTGGCTCGGAATCGAGCCACACTTCAGCCTTTTCAAGCGCATCTTCAAATTGAAGCGCCAGTCTGCGTCTGGCTCTTTAGTTTACGATGTAGGTGGTTGCGGAATCCACGTCGACCCATCCGCCACCTACTTTGACATCAAGCTCACGAAGTCCGTCCAAGGGTGGAGGGATAAATGGTTCTACGTTCGTGATCAGAAGGCTAAAGATGAGCACTTTGGACTCGCATCCTTCGATCCCGCGACACCGTGCAAGAAGATGCGCTCCTGGAAGAACATAGTTATGCCTGGCGAACTCGTGGAGACAGACGTGTTGTATCAATGCGTCTGCGACCTTGAGAGTCGCATAGGCAAAGAGGAGGGAGGCTGCGCTCTCATCCGCACTTGGCTACGCCGTCATGTCTAGCCCCTGCAAGCCAGAGTCTATCCCATGTTTCAATGGGCTGGCGCTAATGATGCCACTCGCGTGTCTGCCGATGGCATGTCCGCGAGTGAGGTGGATAAGAGGGTTCGACTGGTCACGAAGTACACTGGCAAGGATGTGCTTCCTAGTGAGCCAGTTGTTCCTCCCTTTGATGCTTCGAATCCTCTTCCTGAGGTATAGTTGTGCTACGCAGTAGCTTATTTTGTCGATTGCTTTTCTGTTGCTTACTTGTTTTTTGCTGATTTTTGTTGTCTAGATGCAGGACTGGGCGGTGTCGCCTTGTATGCCCCCTCTCCCTGAGGGGGTTATTCCTCGTGAAGCCTTGGAAGAGGATGAGTCTGAGTTGATTGTCCCTTCTGATGTGGAGGAGGAAGCTCCCGAGTCTGATAGTCCGGATACTCGCAAGCGTTCACGCAACGAGGATTCTGACGCGTCGTCTCCTTCGACTCCGGAGGGTACAGGCGTTCATGCAGAGTCGCCAATTCCTACCGTTCCTGTGAGGGCTGTGGCACCATCTTCTCGCAAGAAGATGCGATTGCCCAAGGAGTCTTCGTCGGAGTCGGTGGAGGCCACATTTGATTTTGACAAGTTTGACTGGTAAGTTTTCTAGTTCATTTGTTCTTCTCTGTTTTCTCCTTGTTGGCTTGTCCCGGAGTTTGCCCTTTCTCACTGTGGGTTTTGTCTTGTAGTCAAGAGGCGTCGTCATCTTCTAGCGACGTCGAATTTTTGAAGGAATTAGGAGTCGCGACCTCGAAGACCAAGAAAGAGGTCGAGCGCGCTCCTTCCCCTCCATTGGCGGCCCACTCCGGGCACAATTCTTCCAGCTCTCCTCACGCAGGGGAGCATCGAATGGTTGCTCGGATGACGGTACAACAAACATCTTCGGAGTCATTGGAGGACCATGTAAGTATAGCTTTTCTTCTTTTTAGTGTTGTAGTCGATGTTATCTGTTGCCTCTGCTGATTCCTTGTTTGCGCGACAGCTCCTTGTAAAGGAAGCCACGCGCTTGGCAGCGCAGGTGATGGCGATGGGTCGCCAGCATGCAATGCTGGAGACGCGTCACCGCATGGTTGAAAGTGAGTGTTCTACACTTATTCTTCTTCGTCTTCTCCTTTTGATATAGTCGACTTATAATCAACTTTTGATTGCCGTGCAGCTGAACATAATGCCCTATTGTGTAACTTCGCCACCTTGGAGAAGACAGTTGCCACGGTTGTGAAGGGTCGCGACGAGGCAATCACAGCGCGTGACGATGCGCCGAAGCGTGAAGAGGACCTTTGTGCCTCCTTTGCGGCCAGGAAAAAGTTGTTCGAAGAACAACTGTTCTCAATCGCCAAGGCTCTCTCAGGTACTTTTGCTTGTGGATATTGTTATCCTTTTCTGCTTCCAATGTTTTTGCTGGTGGCGCTGATGTTTTTGGTCCATGTTTGGGTTTATGTACAGATACTGGCGATTTGAGTTTTGACCCGCATGCCCTTCGTCGCAATGACGCTCTGGCGGGTGCGGTGTCCGCAGTCGAGGACCGTAGCACCGCCGTCCAGGATACACTTTCCAAGGCCAAGGGCGCCCTTAGTCGCCTGCGGGAGGATTTGATGCCTAAGGCGGAGCTGATCGAAAATATGGACGAGCTGGTGGAGTCACTCGCCGGAGGTGTGCCTTCCATCTACAAGAACTCACTCCGCGCGGCTGGCGCGTCCATGTCACTCGCCATGTTGCATGCCCACGGAGTCGAGATCGATCCTTCCGCGGTGTCGAAGGCGATGCCTGTTGGCGCGGATGGTCAGCAGGTAGTCTTCGCTCCTTTCATGACTACATGTGGCAAATATGGGCATCACTTGATAAATACTGTTGCGAAGTACTCTGAGGAGCTCCAACGTGCCAAGAAGGCGGCGAAAGCTTCGGCCTCAGGGGCTGGCGGAAAGTCAGTGGCGTCTGATACTGCCACGGACATGATGAAGCCCCCGAAGCCGTCGAAGTCAAAGAAGCCAGTTGCTCCTTAGTTAGCTTTGTAATAGTTGATTAGTTTATGTCCTTTTGTTTAAGAACATGCCTGCTGGCGAGTGTATCTGCTGATACTTATGTTGGTCTTGAATGCATCTGACCCTTTTGTCTTTGTGTTGATTTGGTCGTCTTATTTGCTTCTATCTTGACTTGTGGTAGGGTACATCAAGTGATCCTATGAGGGGAACCCAGGACTCGCCAACTCTTGATGATACCGTGGCACCATCGCGCTCCAGGGTACATGAGTTGTCCTTGCTTTCGCGACTACGTGATCGCGTGAAGCAGCTGGAGCGTGAGTTGCCCGTGCTCCGTGGTAGTGCGGACGTGTGGAAGTCGAAGGCGGAAAAAGCCGCCGCCTGAGAGCAATATCTGCTTGGCGAGGTGACACAGCTGGGCGACCAATTCAAGTGTTAGTTTGCTTGTTCTCATCTTTTCTTTGTAGTCACTCGCAGTGGTACGTTGTACTCATGTTGTTGGTGTTGCTTCGTATAGTTGTTAGCGTGCGTTGTCCGCAGGAGGAGAAGGATAGAATTGCTATTCGCCTGCATGATCTCACCTAGGAGCAACTTCAAGAGAGTGGGTACTTCTGGGTAGATCATGATCGTGCGACTGCACTGGCGACCCTGTAGGATCGTGCATCGTGAGTCCTGTTTTTTCTGAAGAAGTCGCAGTCATGCTTGAAAAACATTTATCGAGCGATGTTCCCATTGGATGATACTCCATCAAGCTTGCTGGCCCTCCTAGCCAAGTTTCAAGATCTGTCCGCGGTTCGCGAATGCGTGAGGCAACAGTTGGTGGCTAGGGCCAAGGCTGCTCTGTCAATGGTGCGGTTGCACAGGCCTGACGTAGACGTTGCAGCGATTGCGTCTGGGCCACCTGCACCACCAGCAGGTTCTGCCTGGAATATGGTGCCACACTACCAGGCGGTGGATCGCCTAGCAGAAGAGATTATCGACTTCTTTGAGGAACAAACCAACATTCTCCTGCTGAAGTAGTAGCCTAATTTATATCCTGCACATAAGTGTACTTGTGTTGTAAAGTTCATATAGATGTTGTAGATAATTTATTGTCGAATGTGTATAAAGAGCTTTGCTAGCATGGGGTGCGTTGCACTATGCGAGTCCTTTTTCGTTAGCCTAGCCATGTTTTATCTTAGTCCCTTGTCAACCTATCAGGTGCGTTGCAGCTGTGTTGAGGTTGTGTTAAGGGTTTCGATTGATTTGCCAGCTACTTAGGATATCACGTTTTGGTTCGAAGAACACATGTGTATAGGGTGGCGCGCCCTCCGAGTACGTAAATTGACAAAGTAAAGGAGAACACAAGGTTTTGGGGCACTTAGCTTTTATTTATTCGAAGAACAGTGGGAGGTACAATGTGCGGCTAAGTAGCCTTGGCTGAGTAGCCTTATTTGCGATGTAAAAGTAAAAAACGACTAGGTGTAGAAGCGTCGCAGCTGTGCGACGTTCCAAGGGTTGGAGTATGCGACTCCTGTCTCTAAATCTTGAAGGCGATAGGCGCCACCTGGGATTACTTCTGTAATCACGTACGGTCCTTCCCAGGGGTACTCGAGCTTGAGATGCCCTTGCTGCTTCAGTCGCAGGACCAGGTCACCTTCGACGAAGGATCTGGGGCGTAGCCTCCTACTGTGGTAGTTGCGCAGGTTCTACTGGTAGATCGTTGATCTTTCCGTGGCGATTTCCCTTGCTTCGTCAAGGACGTCAAGGAGGTCGACAGAGTCTTCGAGTGCGAGGGATGACTCTTGTTCACTGTAAGTGACCACGCGCGACGCCTTGTGCCGTACCTCGGCGGGTAGCACTGCCTCGGCTCCGTGCACCATAAAGAATGGCGTGTAGCCTGTGGCACTGTTTGGAGTTGTGCATAGGCTGCAAAGTACGGATTGCAGTTCGTCCGGCCAGCAACCCGCGGCTTGTTCGAGTGGCCGGAGGAGTCGCTTCTTGATGCCGTTGCAGACGAGCCCGTTTGCTTTTTCCACCTGACCGTTGGTATGTGGGTGTGCTACCGAGGCGTAGCTGATGTTGATCCGTAGGTTTTCGCAAAATTCTTGGAACTCCTTGGATGTGAAGTTCGTCCTGTTGTCGGTGATGATGATGTGCGGTACTCCGAAGCGGTAGACGATGGACTTGAAGAACTTTACTGCGTTATACCCTGATTGGTTGGTTACTGGCATGGCCTCAATCCACTTGGTGAATTTGTTGACTGCGACCAAGAGGTATACGTAGCCTCCTCGTGAGGACCTTGGAAGTTTGCCGACCATGTCGAGTCCCCATTGCGTGAAGGGCCAGGCCAATGGGATTGGCCGTAGCTCTGCGCCTGGTGCGTGTGGTTTGTCCGCGAATAGCTGGCAAGCATTGCATTTTTGGACTATGTCCTTGGCGTCGCGCATGGCCGTGGGCCAGTAAAATCCAGCTCGTAGAGCTTTGGGAACGAGGGCGCGACTGCCGGCATGGTGCCCGCAGGTCCCCTCGTGGATGTCAAGGAGGACTGCTCTTCCGTCGGCCATGGAGATGCAACGTTGTAGTATTCCTGTGATGCTGCGTTTATACAGTTCGCCGTTGATAACGGCGAATGCCTTGGATCGCCGCGCGATGTGCCGTTCATCTGTGGGATCATCAGGTAGCCTCTTGCTGAGGAGGTACGTAATGTACGGTTGCGTCTAGGATTGCTCGATCATCATGCCGCTCATTGGTCCCTCGAGTCCTGTGTTCAGTTCCAAGTCATCGAGTGTCATTGGCTCATTGGGTGGCGTGGCCCCAGAGTCCGTTGCTGCGCTTGTTTTCTTCTCTACGGCTTTGGCTTGATGGAGCGTTCGCATATGCGCTCGAGAAATACCCCAGGTGGTATGGGAGCGCAGGTAGAGCCTATGTTAGCGAGTGCGTCCGCCTCTTCGTTGCTTTCGTGACCTACGTGTCGCAACTCGCAACCATCAAAGTCACCTTCGAGTGTATCGTAGAGGTCGCGGTACACGATCATGTTGTCGTTCAGTGCATCGCACTCATGCATTGTTTGGTTGACGACCAACTTGGAGTCGCCATATATGATGAGCCTCTTGGCGCCGCAAGCTTTTGCCATCCTCATCCCGTGCAACAGAGCCTCGTATTCAGCCTCGTTGTTTGAGGCTGTGAACTGCATTCGCAGGATATACTTCAGCTTGTCCCCTTGGGGTGATGTCAGTATGACACCTGCACCTGCTCCGTCTTTCCGCTTGGACCCATCGAAGTGCATTGTCCAGAGGTAGGACATATCTGCCTTGTCCGGGAGTTGGTTCTCCATCCAGTGCACGAGGAAGTCAGGGAGAACTTGCGACTTGATTGCATCGCGTATTTCGTATGTGATGTCTCGTGGAGATAGCTCTATTCCCCAAAGCGCGACTTGCCCCGTGACGTCGGGGTTATTGAGGATATGTCCCAACGGGGCGTCGTTGACTACCACGATTGGGTGTTCCTGGAAGTAGTGGCGCAGTCGCTGGGCGGTCATAAAGATGTCGTACGCCAGCTTCTGGTAGTGCGGGTACCGCTGTTTTATTGGCGTGAGGACCTCGCTGACGTAGTATACCGGGCGTTGTACGCCGTGGACCTTGTTTTCCTCAGCTCGCTTGACGACGAGCACTGTGCTGACCACCTGGTTGGTGGCGGAGATGTACAGCAATAGTGGTTCCCTTTCTTGTGTAGTCACCAGCACTGGCGAAGTGGATAGCAGGCGCTTGAGATCTTCGAATGCTTCTTGCGCTTCATTGGTCCACTCGAATTTTTTAGCTTTGCGGAGGAGCTGGTAGAAGGGCAGTGCCTTTCACCCATCCGACTGATAAATTGACTGAGGGCCGCGATTCGTCCGGCTAGTTGCTGGACGCCTCTTATGTTCTTCGGCTTCTCCATGGCCAGTATGGCTTTTATCTTCTTCGGGTTCGCCTCGATTCCCCTCGTGGAGATGAGATACCCGAGTAGCTGCCCTGATGGTACGCCGAAGGCGCATTTGTCCGGATTGAGCTTGATCCGGTAGCGGTCGAGGTTGGCGAAGGTTTCGCGCAAATCGTCGATTAGAGAGGCTTCCTCTTTGGTCTTGATTACTATGTCATCGACATAGACTTGGATGTTGCGACCCAGTTGTTCCATGAGGCAAGCCTGCATGCACCGCTGATAGGTGGCTCCCGCGTTTTTTAGCCCAAAGGGCATTGTGTTGTAGCAGAACACACCAAAGGGCGTTGTAAACGTTGTTTTCTCCTAATCTTCCTCCTTCATTCGAATTTGATTATAGCCTGAGTAGGCGTCGAGGAAGCAGAGGCGCTCGCATCCTGCGGTGGAGTCGATGATCTGGTCGATCCGTGGCAGCGGGAAGTGATCCTTTGGGCAATGCTTGTTCAGAGAAGTGAAGTCCACGCACATCCGTAGGATATCCGTGTCCTTTTTTGGTACCCGCACCGTGTTGGCGAGCCAAGTGCTTTCCTTGATCTCGCGTATGAACTTGGCCTCGAGGAGTCTGTTGATCTCCATTCCAACTGCCTGCGCTCGTGGCTCAGACAGTCGCCTGATTGTTTGCTTGACTGGCCTTGCGTCGGGGTTGACATTGAGTGCGTGCTCGGCGAATTCCCTAGGAACTCCTGGCATGTCCGCAGGACACTAGGAAAAAATTTCCCAGTGCTCACGGAGGAATTCGACGAGCGCGAGTTCCTATGCGGGACTCAAGTTGTTGGCGATGAGGGCCGTCCGTGCGGGATCCGATGGATGGACCTGCACTTTCTTTGTATGCACAGATGAGTTGAAGGAGAGATCGGGTGAGCTTGGCCTGCTCAGGGGAGGCAGGCTGTTGTCTATCGTCTCTTTCAATCTTGCGAGCACCTCCTACATGCCGAAGGACTGGGAGATTCTGTTGAATTCCCTGTCGCAACTGTCAGATCGTTCAAAGCTCCCGTTGATCATGATGACACCGTTGGGACCTGGCATTTTCATCTACAGGTAAGCGTACTGGGGCACTGCCACGAACCTAGCGAACGCGACGCGCCCGAGGATGCAGTGGTATTGTGAGGGCCAGTCAACGACCTCAAAGTCGATGCGCTCGCGCCGAAAGTTCTTCGGCGTGCCGAATATGACGTCGAGGTTGATTTTTCCCAGAGGGTATACGCCTTTCCCTGGGTGGATGCTGTGGAACGTTGTGTCCGATGCCTCCAGGCAGGTTAGAGGGATTCTCATTTCTCGCAAGGTACTTGCGAATATGAGGTTGATGCCGCTTCCGCCATCCATAAAGACGCGACTCATGTCGAAGCCTCCAATTTGCGCCGCGAGTACGAGGGGGCAATGACCTGGACGGGGTATTTGAGGCGGGTGGTCACGCTTGTCGAAGGTGATGCATGACTCGCTTCCACTGAGGTACTCAGTGGTGGATGGTGGCGAGTGCGTGGCCAAGTTGACTTGGTGAGTGATGGCCTTCTGCACCCTGTTGGAGGGGCGTCCCTATTGGATCATCATGGTGCCCATGGCCCGTGGGTACGGTTCGCCTCTGTGGTGCTGGTCCGGTGCGGCTCCGTTCGGGGGTGGCCTAGGTGGTGGTGGCGGCGCGCCATGTGCTACGGCGCCTAGAGCGGCTCCGTAGCCTCTTTCGACTGCAGTGCGGTTCATCCGAACCAATCCCTCGTGTAGCTTGAGGAACTCGTGGCAGTCCTTGAGGAGGTGGCTGGATATTCTCTTGCCCTCATGCTTGTCAATGTAGAAGTGTACCGTGCATGGCCCGGACAGTTTGTCCTCGATGGAGGTCGCGGGTGCCTCATCGCGAGTGCGGCGTTGCCATACTTGCGTGGTTTTCCCGGAGTCGCGGTATCCACCGCTACGGTATCCGCTGTTGCGGTTATCGTCGCATCTATCAGCGTAGCTGGCCGCGACCATGTTAACGTCGTCGCGGTCGTTGTAGATGCGCATGCGGTGCTTGCCTTGGCGGTCGCGTCTGCGTTCGAGTTCTGCCTCCTCGTCAGAGTGAGCGCGATTCTTCACTGAATCTTCTCCATCGGCCCACCGATTCGCAATCTCCATCAGGTGTTCGATGGTTTGGGGCTTTGAGTGACCCAGCTCCTCCCTGAGTTCTAGGCGGCGGACACCACCGTTGAATGCATCAATCGCGCGGTCTTCCGAGATGTTCTCCGTGGAGTTCTTGATGATGGACCACCTTTGGATGTAGGAGTGCAGCGATTCGCCAGATCTTTGTTGGCAGCATCTCAGCTCTTCGATTGATGCGGGCCATTTGTACGTGCCCTTAAAGTTGCGCACGAAGCTGTAAACCAGCTCATCCCAACTGCGAATGGATCCGTGTGGGAGGTTATTGAGCCATGCTCGGGCAGCGCCCTGCAGCTGTAGCTGCAAGCATTGCATGGCAGTGCTTCGACTGCCTCCGTGGAGTCTGACGTAGGAGATGTGGTCCTCCAGCCAGATCTTGGGGTCCTGTAGACCGTCAAATTTCGGGTTCTCCGATGGGAGTTTAAACCCTTTAGGCATTCGCTTCTGCCTAATGGATCTGCTGAAGCATCTGGCGCCGCAGAGCTCACCATCTTCTTCTTCCGTGTCAGTCGACCGAGCACGTCGTGCCCTTGATTTGTCGATCTTGCACTGCGTGAGGTCGTCGCGCGCATCCTCACGGTCGTGTTGCCGTGAGCGGCGGCGCCGAGACAGGTCATGACTGTCATCGCTGGATGAGGGCGAGGAGTGGCGCTTTGCTAGCGCTTTGCCCTTTTTTGGGTCTGGTGTTGGCTCCTTGTCGAGGGTGGCCTCGATTAATCCCAAACCCGCGATCATAGATCGGTGCATGGCAGTTCGGGGATCTCCAGCTGGCGGCTGGTTATTGAGGAGGTATATGGTGGCTGCTGTCACCGCAGCCAGCGGCGTCCTAGGGACCACGTTGCCTCTCGTGTCGATTGTCATAGAGTTGAAGTCGAGGACTTTCGTGGCCTCTATGCGTTCTTGTTCGGTAAGATGAGCCATCCGTGATTGCGTCTTCTTGGCGAGGTACTCGTTGCCTCTTGAGGAGGATCCTCCGTAGGAGGAGAGCCCAGCGCGACGAAGGCTCGATTCGTCCGCTGCCTTTTTACGCGCCTTAAGTTGCGCGATTGTTTGCAGTTGGCGCTTGAATTCTTCTTTCAGGAGCCAATGATACCCCATCAGTAGTTCCTGCGGGGAACCAAAGGGTAGAGGTGTGCCTCGTAAGGCCTCGCGGCAGCGATCCCACTCTTGCTCGTTGAGCTTGATTACGACGCGTTCGCCGGTTTGCTCATTGATTATGCTGGGAGGTTCGACTGCTCCTCCGATGTTGACGGGAGCTCGATTGTTGCCGTTATCGCCGTTGCCACCGTTGCCGGCGTTGGGTGGATCGGTGCCATTACCAGGATTGCCACAGTTGTCGCGATTGGCAGAGGTGTCGCCCGCATTGATGACGGCGCACATGAAGTGATTGGGGAAGCTGTTGCTTCCACAACTCTCAGATCCAGAACCGTAGGTTCCATCTTCAGTGGCCAGATCACTCAGATCGGAATCGCGACTGCTGTCGCTGACCATGTTCTCGACTACCACCGGGGCGTTGAGCTCGCTGAGGGTGCCGATCGATGGAGGGAACCACGATGCCGGGGCAATCGCCGGTGCTATCGGCTGATTAGGCATGCGAAGCGTGCCCATCTGACCAACTTGGAAGCGGAAGCTCCCAATCGCCTGGCTGATTCCGTCGCCCACGGACTCGAAGGCCGGGCGGGTGGCCGACGTGTGGACGGTGAAGTCGAATGCGCCGAAGAGCTGGCGAATCTCCGCTGTTGCGGAGTTGTAGATCGCAGTGGATGGGGCCGAAGAAGCCGCAACATCAGCACTCCCAATTCCCACAGACGGCGCCAATTGACGAGGGTTTAACTCATCAATGCCCATTGTTATGGACTTGGGTTTTGGAGAAGGAGGGAGCGATGGAGACATCTATCGGCTAGCAAACAAGCAGACAGGAGACAAAGATTTACCTAGGTTCAGGCCTCGTAGAGGTCCCTACTCCTGCTTCTCTGCTCGTGGAATTATCAAAGGAGTCGAAAGTTACAATGGTGCGCAGATGCAATCTGGCGAGGGTTGTGGAAACTAGGGTTGCGTGTGTCCTCCTTGCCGCCCCCTCCTAGCCTTTATATAGATAGTCTAGGTCTCGGGTAGCAGGTCGAGTCGGTTACAAGTTAGGGTTTTCCCCTTCAAACTTTCTATCTTTAGCTTCTTCCTGTTCTTCAAGCAATCGAGAGTCCATAGGTTACTCGAGTCCTTTCATCCGACCCTTGGCGACACCGTGGGCTTGTACGTATTTGGACCGTATATACCAAGCTCGAGTACCTGTAGGGTATACCCATGTCACTAGGGTTGCGTGTCTCCTCCTCGCCGCCTCCTAGCCCTTATATAGATAGGATAGGTCTCGGGTAGCAGGTCGAGTCGGTTACAGGTTAGGGTTTTCCCCTTCACACTTTCTATCTTCAGCTTCTTCTTGTTCTTCAAGCAATCGAGAGTCCGTAGGTTACTCGAGTCCTTCATTTGGGCCCCGGCCACACCGTGGGTCTTTACGTATTTTAGACCGTATATACCAAGCTCGAGTACCTGTAGGGTATACCCATGTCAGTAGCCCCCGAGTGTCCAGTGGAATCGCAGATTCGACTGGGGACTTTTTGAAGCCTTTCGAGTGCATGAATGCGTATATTTCAACTGCTTTATTTGTGTCATAGGGATTGTTGATATACGTGCCTGATATAACCAAGGTATCTGTATCAGTTAACCACCTTAGGGTGAAACAACGTAATCTACTCGAACTATAGTCCCCGGACTCGAATCCGGAAAAGTGCTGGTGTAATTTGACTCAAGCCGCGGAGGTCTTACAGGAGTCGAATTCCAGTTATATGGGTGTGAGCACTCGACGCGTCCGTCAAGGCATGTTCATCGTACCTGTAGGCACGGATGCATTTCTGGTAGTGCGCAGCTAATGCGTTGTTAGGCCTTATTCAGGTCTTACCTTCACGATGTAAGCGCGGCATCCAAATTTTATCATCGCGGAGACGATTCGGGTGACCCAGGAGACGCAGTCTCTTTGTAGGGAAAAAGTATGAGGCGGTGTCACCATGTGCTTCGAGTGTGTATGTTATCAACACACAGTTTTTTGTGCAAATAATCATAGGGTGCACGACTAGCGCTCCCTATGGGAGTAGCCCCCGAATGCCTGGTTGAGTCGAAGACTCAGGCAGCGACTAAAGAACTTTTGCGACTGCTATTGTCTTTTGCTTGCTTGTTTTAGTCGAATTTGTTTCCGGCGCTCCCTATGGGAGTAACCCATGTCCATAGTCGAACCGTATTTCGAGTGGTTGGGTTTGCCTTTGATTGTCCATGTTCCTGCAAAAAGAAGAGAAAAATCATAGGGTGCGTGACCAGCGCTCCCTATGGGAGTAGCCCCCGAGTGCTTGGTGGAGTCGAAGACTCGAGCAAGGACTAAAGTAGTCGAAGTCCTCTACTGCATAGCTTTGATGACGTCAGTGCTGACGATTTCATGACCTCAGTTGCCCGCGTGAGCGAGTTTGACGGGACGTGACGAGCAGTGGGTCCCACTCTCTGACTTTGATTTGACTGGGCATGCGTAATCTTTTATTTTAACTGCATCTCCTCGATTTCCGCGCGTAATGGGAGTAGTGGAGGGACGGTTCGCCCTTCCACTCCTCCACGTGTCCAGCACGATGTTTGCCACACATCCAGTAGGGTTTTTCTGAGCCGTTGGATTGCATCTTCCAGGGGTTAGGTAGCGGCGCTGCGACGGTAATTTTCTCATCTGCTCGCATTAATCCTTTGCTTCCATCGCCATTGCTGCTGCTCCTCTGCTTTCTCTGCGCTCGTTTCTTCCACGACGTTGGACCAGCTCCTCTCGTTTCCGAGCTACTTTCTTCGCTCGCATCGCCATCGCGCAATGGGGAAGAAGAAGGGAGGCGTTGCGGTTGATTCCGTGGCCACCGTTGCCGCGGGGAAGAAGAAGGGCGGCTCCGCCGTTGCGGGCACCAGCACCGCCGCCGGCAGGAAGAAGAAGGCCGCTGGTACCCGCGTCACGAATGGTGCGTGGCGTCGCTCCATCATTAAGTCATCTGATCTCCGTCTTCTTCGCCAAGACGGAGTACTGTCTGCCGCAGTCGCCGACGCGCGCGTCCCCAGCGGTGAGACAATTCCTTCTCCTCCCGCTGGTTTTCAAGTGATGTTTTTAGCATTCATCATTCGCGGTCTCTCCTTGCCCCTTTACCCCTTTTTAGGGGTCTCCTTTATTTCTACGGGCTTCAGCTCCATCAGCTGTCCCCGAATTCTATCCTCCATATCTCTTGCTTCATCACCCTCTGCGAGTGCTGGCTCGGAATCGAGCCACACTTCAGCCTCTTCAAGCGCCTCTTTAAATTGAAGCGCCAATCTGCATCTGGCTCTTTAGTCTACGATGTAGTTGGTTGCGGAATCCACGTCGACCCATCCGCCACCTACTTTGACATCAAGCTCATGGCGTCCGTCCAAGGGTGGAGGGACAAATGGTTCTACATCCACGATGAGAAGGCTAACGGTGAGCATTTCGGACTCGCGCCCTTCGATCTCGCGACGCCGTGCAGGAGGATGCGCTCCTGGAAGAATGTAGGCATGCCTGGCGAGTCTGCGGAGACAGATTTGCTGTACATGCGCGTCTGCGACCTCGAGAGCGCATAGGCAAAGAGGAGGGAGGCTGCGCTCTCATTCGCACTTGGCTGCGTCGTCGCGTCCAGCCCCTGCAGGCCAGAATCCACCCCATGTTTCAGTGGGCTGGCGCTGATGATGCCACTCACGTGTCTGCCGATGGCATGTCCGTGAGTGAGGTGGACAAGAGGGTTCGACTGGTCACCAAGTACACCGTCAAGGATGTGCTTCCCAGTGAGCCAGTTGTTCCTCCATTTGATGCTACTAACCCTCCTCCTGAGGTATAGTTGTGCTACGCAGTAGCTAAATTTGTCGATTGCTTCTCTGTTGTTTACTTGCTTTTTGCTGAATGTGTTGTCTGTGTGTAGGATTGGGCGGTGTCACCTTGTATGCACCCTCTTCCTGAGGGGATTATCCCTCGTGAATCTTTGGAAGAGGGCGAGTCAGAGTCGACCGTCCCTTCTGATGTGGAGGAGGAAGCCCCCAAGTCAGGTAGTCTGGATACTCACAAGCGTTCGCGCAGCGAGGATTCCGATGCGTCGTCTCCTTCGACTCCGGAAGGTGCGGGTGTTGGTGCAGAGTCGCCAATTCCTGCCATTCTTGTGAGCGTCGTGGCACCATCTTCTCGCAAGAAGATGCGATTGCCCAAGGAGTCTTCATCAGAGTTGGGGGAAGCCACTTTTGACTTTGACAAGTTTGATTGGTAAGTTTTCTAGTCGATTTGCTCTTCTCTGTTTTGGCCCTTGATGGCTCGTCTCTGGGTTTGCCCTTTCTTGATATGGTTTTGTCTTGCAGTCAAGAGGCGTCGTCATCTTCTAGCGATGTCGAATTTTTGAAGGAATCGGGAGTCGCGACCTCAGGGGCCAAGAAAGAGGTCGGGCGCGCTCCTTCCCCTCCATTGGCGGCCCACTCCAGGCGCAACTCTTCCAGTTCTCCTCATGTAGGGGAGCATCGAATGGTTGCCCGGATGACGGTATAGCAGACATCTTCGGAGTCATTGGAGGACCATGTAAGTGTAGTTTTTCTCCTTTTTAGTGTTGCAGTCGATGTTATCTATTGCCTCTGCTGATTCCTTGTTTTGCAATAGCTCCTTGTGAAGGAAGCAGCGCACTTGGCGGAGCGAGTGCTTGCGATGGGCCGCCAGCATGCGATGCTGGAGACGCGTCATCGCGTTGTTGAAAGTGAGTGTCCTGCACTTCTTCTTCTTTTTTCATCTCCTTTTTGATATAATCGACTGATAGTCAATCCCTTTCTGTTTGTAGCTGAACATAATGCCCTCCTGCGCAATGCTGCCACCATGGAGAAAACCCTCGCCGTGGCTATGAAGGGTCACGATGAGGCAATCGCGGCGCGTGACGAGGCGCAAAGGCACGAAGAGGAGCTGCGTGCCTCCTTCACAGCCAGGGAGAAGTTGTTCGAGGAACAGCTTTTCTCAATCGCCAAGGCCCTCTCAGGTATTTTGCTTTGGATATCATTGTCCTTCTCTGCTGGACTTTTTTGTCGTTGGCACTGATGTTTTGTCCATGCGTGGATTTATGTGCAGATGCTGGCGACTTGAGTTTCGACCCGCAGGCCCTTCGTCACGATGATGCTCTGGCGGGTGCACTATCGGAAGTCGAGGACCGTAGCGCCGCCGTCTAGGATACGCTTTCCAAGGCCAAGGGCGCCCTTAGTCGCCTCTGGGAGGAGCTGATGCCCAAGGCGGGGCTAATCGAGAATATAGACGAGCTGGTGGAGTCACTCGCTGGGGGTGTGCCCTCTAGCTACAAGAACTCACTCCGCGTGGCTGGCGCGTCCATGTCGCTTGCCATGGTGCAGGCCCACGGAGTCGAGGTTGATCCTACGCGGTGTCGAAGGCGATGCCTATTAGCGCGGACAGCCAGCAGGTAGTCTTTGTTCCTTTCGCGACTGCCTGTGGCAAGTATGGGCCTCATTTGATAAATAATGTTGCAATGTATTCTAAGGAGCTGCACCGCGCCAAGAAGGCGGCGAAAGCGGCGGCATCAGGGGCTGGCGGAAAGTCAGTGGCATCTGACACTGCCACGGACTCGATGAAGCCCCCGAAGCCGTCGAAGTCGAAGAAGCCAGTTACTCCTTAGTTAGCTTTGTAATAGTTAATTAGTTTATGTCCTTTTGTTTAAGAACATGCCTGCTGGCGAGTGTATCTGCTGATACTTTTGCTAGTTTTGAATGCATCTGATCCTTTTGTCTTTGTGTTGATTTGGTCATCTTATTTGCTTCTATCTTGACTTGTGGTAGGGTACATCAAGTGATCCTTTGAGGGAAACTTAGGACTCATCGACTCTTGATGATACCGTGGCACCGCCGCGCTCCAGGGTAGATGAGCTGTCGTTGCTTTCGCGACTACGTGACCGCGTGAAGCAGCTAGAGCGTGAGTTGCCCGTGCTCCGCGGTAACGCGGATGTATGGAAGTCGAAGGCGGAGAAAGCTTCCGCCCGAGAGCAGTATCTGCTTGGCGAGGTGACGCAGCTGGGCGACCAATTCAAGTGTTAGTTTGCTTGTTCTCATCTTTTCCTTGTAGTCACTCGTAGTGGTACGTTGTACTCATGCTGCTGTTGCTGCTTCGTGTAGTTGTCAGCACACGTCATCCGCATGAGGAGAAGGATAGAATTGCTATTCGCATGCATGATCTTACCCAGGAGCAACTTCAAGAGAGTGGATACTTCTGGGTAGATCATGATCGTGCGACTACGCTGGCGACCCTGCAGGATCGTGCGTCGCGAGTGCTGCACTTTCTGAAGAAGTCGCAGTCATGCTTGAAGAACATTTATCGGGCGATTTTTCCGCTAGATGATACTCCATCGAGCTTGCTGGCCCTCCTTGCCAAGTTTCAAGACCTGACCGCGGTTCGCGAGTGTGTGAGGCAACAGTTGGTGGCTGGTGCCAAGGCTGCTTTATCGATGGTGCGACTTCACATGCCTGACGTAGATGTTGCGGCAATTGCATCTGGGCCGCCTGCACGACCAGCAGGTTCTGCCTAGAATATGGTGCCGCACTACCAGGCGGTGGATCGCCCAGCAGAAGAGATCATCGACTTCTTTGAGGAACAAACCAACATTCTCCTACTGCAGTAGTAGCCTAGTTTGTATCCTACACATAAGTGTACTTGTGTTGTAAAGTTCGTATAAATGTTGTAGATAATTTATTGTCGAATATGCATAAAGAGCTTTGTTAGCATGAAGTGCGTTGCACTATGCGAGTCCTTTTCGTTAGCCTGGCCATGCTCTTATCTCAGTCCCTTGTCAACCTGTCATGTGCGTTGCAGCTGGGTTGATGTTGTGTTAAGGGTTTTGATTGATGTACCAGCTACTCAGGATATCGTGTTTTGGTTCGAAGAACAGATATATACAGGGTGGCGCAGCCCCCGAGTAGATAAATTGAAAAAGTAAGGGAGAACACAGAGTTTTGGGGCACTTAGCTTTTATTTATTCGAAGAACAGTGCGTGGTATAATGTGTTGCTAAGTAGCCTTGGCTGAGTAGCCTTATTTGCAATGTAAAAGTAAAAGCGACTAAGGGTAGAAGCGTCGCAGCTGTGCGACGTTCCAAGGGTTGGAGTATGCGACTCCTGTCTCTAAATCTTGAAGGCGATAGGCGCCACCTGGGATTACTTCTGTAATCACGTACGGTCCTTCCCAGGGGGACTCGAGCTTGAGATGCCCCTGCTGCTTCAGTCGCAGGACCAGGTCACCTTCGACGAAGGATCTGGGGCGTAGCCTCCTACTGTGGTAGTTGCGCAGGTTCTACTGGTAGATCGTTGATCTTTCCGTGGCGATTTCCCTTGCTTCGTCAAGGACGTCAAGGAGGTCGACAGAGTCTTCGAGTGCGAGGGATGACTCTTGTTCACTGTAAGTGACCACGCGCGACGCCTTGTGCCGTACCTCGGCGGGTAGCACTGCCTCGGCTCCGTGCACCATAAAGAATGGCGTGTAGCCTGTGGCACTGTTTGGAGTTGTGCGTAGGCTGCAAAGTACGGATTGCAGTTCGTCCGGCCAGCAACCCGCGGCTTGTTCGAGTGGCCGGAGGAGTCGCTTCTTGATGCCGTTGCAGACGAGCCCGTTTGCTTTTTCCACCTGACCGTTGGTATGTGGGTGTGCTACCGAGGCGTAGCTGATGTTGATCCGTAGGTTTTCGCAGAATTCTTGGAACTCCTTGGATGTGAAGTTCGTCCCGTTGTCGGTGATGATGATGTGCGGTACTCCGAAGCGGTAGACGATGGACTTGAAGAACTTTACTGCGTTATGCCCTGATTGGTTGGTTACTGGCATGGCCTCAATCCACTTGGTGAATTTGTTGACTGCGACCAAGAGGTATACGTAGCCTCCTCGTGAGGACCTTGGAAGTTTGCCGACCATGTCGAGTCCCCATTGCGTGAAGGGCCAGGCCAATGGGATTGGCCGTAGCTCTGCGCCTGGTGCGTGTGGTTTGTCCGCGAATAGCTGGCAAGCATTGCATTTTTGGACTATGTCCTTGGCGTCGCGCATGGCCATGGGCCAGTAAAATCCAGCTCGTAGAGCTTTGGGAACGAGGGCGCGACTGCTGGCATGGTGCCCGCAGGTCCCCTCGTGGATGTCAAGGAGGACTGCTCTTCCGTCGGCCATGGAGATGCAACGTTGTAGTATTCCTGTGATGCTGCGTTTATACAGTTCGCCGTTGATAACGGCGAATTCCTTGGATCGCCGCGCGATGTGCCGTTCATCTGTGGGATCATCAGGTAGCCTCTTGCTGAGGAGGTACGTAATGTACGGTTGCGTCTAGGATTGCTCGATCATCATGCCGCTCATTGGTCCCTCGAGTCCTGTGTCCATCTCCAAGTCATCGAGTGCCATTGGCTCATTGGGTGGCGTAGCCGCCGAGTCTGTTGCTGCGCTTGTTTTCTTCTCGCCGCCCCCTCCTAGCCTTTATATAGATAGGCTAGGTCTCGGGTAGGTCGAGTCGGTTACAAGTTAGGGTTTTCCCCTTCAACCTTTCTATCTTTAGCTCCTTCTTGTTCTTCAAGCAATCGAGAGTCCGTAGGTTACTCGAGTCCTTTCATCCGGCCCTTGGCGACACCGTGGGCCTGTACGTATTTGGACCATATATACCAAGCTCGAGTACCTGTAGGGTATACCCATGTCAGTAGCCCCCGAGTGTCCAGTGGAATCGCAGATTCGACTGGGGTCTTTTTGAAGTTTTCTAGTACCTGAACACATACTATGGTTACATAGAGGAGATATGGGAATTTGACTATGGACCTACTTTTAAGGTCCCTTTGTTTCGGTGCAGTTGGGTCAACATGAATGGAGAAGGGGTAAAGGTAGACCAGCTGTATGGAATGACAACAATAGATCTCAAGAATATTGGTTACAGAGACGAACCATTCGTCCAAGCCAATGATGTGGCTGAGGTTTTTTATGCGAAGGACATGTCCTCTAGACCAAAAAAAGAAAAAATAAGGAAACGAATACATCAGACGATGACCCCAGGCGTCACATAGTTCTTTTAGGGAAAAGAAACATCGCGGGAGTCGAGGACAAGACAGACATGTCAGCAGATTATGATAAGTTTGATGAAATTTTGCCCTTCACCGTGAAAACTGACCCAAGCATCCCGTTAAGCAAAGAAGATGCTCCATGGTTACGGCCTAAGAAGCGATCATAGGCAAGGGATCGACATACGCGATGAAGGATTCATACCCTAAACCCTAAACCCTATGTAAATCTATGTAATATATGGAAACTTTATGTGATGTATGAAAACTTTATGTGATGTATGAAGGCATACATATATATAGTGGCGTCCTAGCATTTTAATCACCGACCGTTTAAGCAAACCAGAAACATGAACACGTCGGGGAGCTACCAAATTAAATTAGGGAGTGCCTCTATGGACATAGTGCTGCCACCCACCCGCATAGTGGTGCCACCCACCCCTGGCACTGATGACATAATGTCGACACACTCACCCCTGGCATAGTGCTGCCACCCACCCAAAATAGTGTCGTCATTTACTGGCTTAGTGATGCCCACTAAGGACATAGTGTCGACATGTTGTCGCCGCATCCACATTTAGTCCCGGTTGGTGCCTCCAACCGGGACTAAAGGTTCATCATATCTTTAGTCCCGGTTATTGGCTTTAATTTTGTTTTTAGATTACTACTAATTAATTGACTAACGGCGGGCATGAAGCTTCTTAGGCCGAGGCTGAGCCTCACTGAACTTGAAGTGGATCTTTGATGAAATAGCATGTTGTGAACCTATAAATGATTTTTTAAAAAATTCAAAAGCATTATATCATGTACTTGTAGTTCAAATCTGAGCAACCTCCTACCGATTCAGCAGGAATTTGTCTTTTTCATGAGGGATGGATGGAAAGGTTCCAGATACACCGGTTGGGAAATTGTCCATATAATGTGGTCTAGTATTTTTGAAAAATGGGTTGGTACCAATGCCAAACTTTAATTTGGTGGTTGCTTCACAGAATACCCCGATTTCGGCACCTCAAAAATGGAAATTGGCTTTTTCGTGCGTCAAAAAGGAAAACTTCCTCCTGCAACATCGTAAGTCATCCCAAGATGCACATGTGTGCACAATATGGGCACATATTCACAAACTATGCCCTGATTCTAGCCATAACATTGGTGGTTTGACCTAAATGCCATGAAACCTCGAACATGATAGGTCATTTTGTGAAGGATTTTTTATGATGTTTGCAATTCTTCAAGTTCAATATTTTTCCTTGCAACTATAAACACATAATATGACACCACGCGAAGGTTTCACATTGTTTGGATTATTTTTGAATTTCTTATGCCTGTTTCAAACTATATTCAAAACGGCGGGCATGAAGCTTCTTAGCCCGGGGCTGAGCCTCGCTGAACTTGAAGTGGATCTCTGATGAAATAGCATGTTGTGAACCTATAAATGATTTTTTTAAAAATTCAGAAGCATTATATCATGTACTTGTAGTTCAAATCTGGGCAACCTCCTACCGATTCGGCAGAAATTTATCTTTATCATGAGGGATGGACGGAAATGTTCCAGATACACCGGTTGGGAAATTGTCCATATAAGGTGGTCTAGTATTTTTGAAAAATGGGTTGGTATCAATGCCAAACTTTAATTTGGTGGTTGCTTAACAGAACACCCTGATTTCGGCACCTCAAAAATGGAAATTGGCTTTTTCGTGCGTCGAAAAGGAAAACTTCCTCCTACAACATCGTAAGCCATCCCAATATGCACATGTGTGCACAATATGGGCACATATTCACAAACTATGCCCTGATTCTAGCCATAACATTGGTGGTTTGACCTAAATGCCATGAAACCTCGAACATGATAGGTCATTTTGTGAATGATTTTTTCTGATGTTTGCAATTTTGCAAGTTCAATATTTTTCCTTGCAACTATGACACATAATATGACACCACGTGAAGGTTTCACATTGTTTGGATCATTTTTGAATTTCTTATGCCCCTTTCAAACTATATTCAAAACGACGGGCACGAAGTTTCTTAGCCCGGGGCTGAGCCTCGCTGAACTTGAAGTGGATCTCTGTTGAAATAGCATGTTGTGAACCTAAATGATTTAAAAAAAATCAAAAGCATTATATCATGTACTTGTAGTTCAAATCTGAGCAACCTCCTACCGATTCGGCAGGAATTTGTCTTTTTCATGAGGGATGGACGGAAAGGTTCCAGATACACCGGTTGGGAAATTGTCCATATAAAGTGGTCTAGTATCTTTTTTAAATGGGTTGGTACCAATGCCAAACTTTAATTTGGTGGTTGCTTCATAGAACACCCCAATTTCGGCACCTCAAAAATGGAAATTGGCTTTATCGTGCATCAAAAAGGAAAACTTCCTCCTGCAACATCGTAAGCCATCCCAAGATGCACATGTGTGCACAAGGCACATATTCACAAACTATGCCCTGATTCTAGCCATAACACTGGTGGTTTGACCTAAATGCCATGAAACCTCGAACATGATAGGTCATTTTGTGAAGGATTTTTTATGATGTTTGCAATTCTTCAAGTTCAATATTTTTTCTTGCAACTATGACACATAATATGACACCACGCGAAGGTTTCACATTGTTTGGATCATTTTTGAATTTCTTATGCCCGTTTCAAACTATATTCAAAACGGTGGGCATGAAGCTTCTTAGCCCGGGGCTGAGCCTCGCTGAACTTGAAGTGGATCTCTGATGAAATAGCATGTTGTGAACCTATAAATGATTTTTTTTTAAAAATTCAAAAGCATTATATCATGTACTTGTAGTTAAAATCTGGGCAACCTCCTACCGATTCGGCAGAAATTTGTCTTTATCATGAGGGATGCACGGAAGGTTCCGGATATGTCCATATAAGGTGGTCTAGTATTTTTGAAAAATGGGTTGGTATCAATGCAAACTTTAATTTGATGGTTGCTTCACAGAACACCCCGATTTCGGCACCTCAAAAATGGAAATTGGCTTTTTTGTGCGTCGAAAAGGAAAACTTCCTCCTGCAACATCGTAAGCCATCCCAAGATGCACATGTGTGCACAATATGGGCACATATTCACAAACTATGCCCTGATTCTAGCCATAACATTGGCGGTTTGACCTAAATGCCATGAAACCTCGAACATGATACGTCATTTTGTGAAGGATTTTTTATGATGTTTGCAATTTTCAAGTTCAATATTTTTCCTTGCAACTATGACACATAATATGACACTACACGAAGGTTCCACATTGTTTGGATCATTTTTTAATTTCTTATGCCCGTTTCAAACTATATTCAAAACGGCGGGCATGAAGCTTCTTAGCCCGGGGCTGAGCCTCGCTGAACTTGAAGTGGATCTCTGATAGAATAGCATGTTTTGAACCTATAAATGATTTTAAAAAAAAATCAAAAGCATTATATCATGTACTTGTAGTTCAAATCTGAGCAACCTCCTATCGATTCGGCAGGAATTTGTCTTTTTCATGAGGGATGGACGGAAAGGTTCCAGATACACCGTTTGGGAAATTGTCCATATAAGATGGTCTAGTATTTTTTTAAAATGGGTTGGTACCAATGCCAAACTTTAATTTGGTGGTTGCTTCACAGAATACCCCGATTTCGGCACCTCGAAAATGGAAATTGGCTTTTTCATGCGTCGAGAAGGAAAACTTCCTCCTGCAACACCGTAAGCCATCCCAAGATGCACATGGGTGCACAATATGGGCACATATTCACAAACTATGCCCTGATTCTAGCCATAACATTGGCGGTTTGACCTAAATGCCATGAAACCTCGAACATGATAGGTCATTTTGTGAAGGATTTTTTATGATGTTTGCAATTTTCAAGTTTAATATTTTTCCTTGCAACTATGACACATAATATGACACCACGCGAAGGTTTCACATTGTTTGGATCATTTTTGAATTTCTTATGCCCGTTTCAAACTATATTCAAAACGGCGGGCATGAAGCTTCTTAGCCCGGGGATGAGCCTTGCTAAACTTGAAGTGGATATCTGATGAAATAGCAAGTTGTGAACCTATAAATAATTTAAAAAATTCAAAAGCATTATATCATGTACTTGTAGTTCAAATCTGGGCAACCTCCTACCAATTTGGCAGGAATTTGTCTTTTTCATGAGGGATGGACGGAAAGGTTCCAGATACACCGGTTGGGAAATTATCCATATAAGGTGGTCTAGTATTTTTGAAAAATGGGTTGGTACCAATGCCAAACTTTAATTTGGTGGTTGCTTCACAGAACACCCCGATTTCGGCACCTCAAAAATGGAAATTGGCTTTTTCGTGCGTGAAAAAGGAAAACGTCCTCCTGCGACATCGTAAGCCATCCCAAGATGCAGATGTGTGCACAATATGGGCACATATTCACAATCTTTGCCCTGATTCTAGCCATAACATTGGTGGTTTGACCTAAATGCCATGAATCCTCGAACACGATAGGTCATTTTGTGAAGGATTTTTTATGATGTTTGCAAATTTTCAAGTTCAATATTTTTCCTTCCAACTATGACACATAATGTGACACCACGCGAAGGTTTCACATTGTTTGGATCATTTTTGAATTTCCTATGCCCGTTTCAAACTATATTCAAAACGGCGGGCATGAAGCTTCTTAGCCTGGGGCTGAGCCTCGCTGAACTTGAAGTGGATCTCTGATGAAATAGCATGTTGTGAACCTATAAATAATTTTAAAAAAAAATTAAAAGAATTATATCATGTACTTGTAGTTCAAATCTGAGCAACCTCCTACCGATTCGGCAGGAATTTGTCTGTTTCATGAGTGATGGACGGAAAGGTTCCAGATACAACGGTTGGGAAATTGTCCATATAAGGTGGTCTAGTATTTTTTTTAAATGGTTTGGTACCAATGCCAAACTTTAATTTGGTGGTTGCTTCACAGAATACCACGATTTCGGTACCTCAAAAATGGAAATTGGCTTTTTCGTGCGTCGAAAAGGAAAACTTCCTCCTGCAACATCGTAAGCATCCCAAGATGCACATGTGTGCACAATATGGGCACATTTTCACAAACTATGCCCTGATTCTAGCCATAACATTGGTGGTTTGACCTAAATGCCAAGAAACCTCGAACATGACATGTCATTTTGTGAAGGATTTTTTATGATGTTTGCAATTCTTCAAGTTCAATATTTTTCCTTGCAACTATGACACATAATATGACACCACGCGAAGGTTTCACATTGTTTGGATTATTTTTGAATTTCTTATGCCCGTTTCAAACTATATTCAAAATGGCGGGCATGAAGCTTCTTAGCCCGGGGCTGAGCCTCGCTGAACTTGAAGTGGATCTCTGATGAAATAGCATGTTGTGAACCTATAAATGATTTTAAAAAAAAATTCAAAAGCATTATATCATGTACTTGTAGTTCAAATATGGGCAACCTCCTACCAATTCGGTAGGAATTTGTCTTTTTCATGAGGGATGGACGGAAAGGTTCCAGATACACCGTGACGAGGGTTTAACTAATCAATGCCCATTGTTATGGACTTGGGTTTTGGAGAAGGAGGGAGCGCTGGAGACATCTATCGTATAACAAACAAGCACACATGGGACAAATATTTACCTAGGTTCAGGCCTCGTAGAGGTCCCTACTCCTGCTTGTCTGCTCGTGGAATTATCGAAGGAACCGAAGGTTACAATAGTGCGCAGATGCAATCTGGCGAGGGTTGTGGAAACTAGGTGACGAGGGATTAACTCATCAATGCCCATTGTTATGGACTTGGGTTTTGGAGAAGGAGGGAGCACTGGAGATATCTATCGGCTAGCAAACAAGCACACAGGGGACAAAGATTTACCCAGGTTCAGGCCTCGTAGAGGTCCCTACTCCTGCTTGTCTGCTCGTGGAATTATCAAAGGAGTTGAAAGTTACAATGGTGCGCAGATGCAATCTGGCGAGGGTTGTTGAAACTAGGGTTGAGTGTGTCCTCCTCGCCGCCCCCTCCTAGCCTTTATATAGATAGGCTAGGTCTCGGGTAGCAGGTCGAGTCGGTTACAAGTTAGGGTTTTCCCCTTCAACCTTTCTATCTTTAGCTCCTTCTTGTTCTTCAAGCAATCGAGAGTCCGTAGGTTACTCGAGTCCTTTCATCCGGCCCTTGGCGACACCGTGGGCCTGTACGTATTTGGACCATATATACCAAGCTCGAGTACCTGTAGGGTATACCCATGTCAGTAGCCCCCGAGTGTCCAGTGGAATCGCAGATTCGACTGGGGTCTTTTTGAAGTTTTCTAGTGCCTGAACGAGTGCATTTCGACTGCTTTTATTTGTATCATAGGGATCGTTGATATACGTGCATGATATAACCGAGGTATCGGTATCAGTTAACCACCTTAGGGTGAAACAACGTAATCTACTCGAACTCGAGTCCCCGGACTCGAATCCGGAAAAGTGATGGCGTAATTCGACTCAAGCCGCGGAGGTCTTACATGAGTCAAATTCTAGTTATATGGGTGTGAGCACTCGACGCGTCCGTCAAGGCATGTTCATCATACCTGTAGGCACTGATACATTTCTGGTAGTGCGCAGCTAAATGCGTTGCCAGGCCTTATTCAGGTCTTACGTTCATGCTGTAAGAGCGACATCCGAATTTTATCATCACGGAGACGATTCGGGTGACCCAGGAGACGCAGTCTCTTTGTAGGGAAATTATAAGGCGGTGTCACCATAAGCTTCGAGTGCGGATGTTATCAACACACAGTTTTCTGTATAAATAATCATAGGGTGCGCGACCAGTGCTCCCTATGGGAGTAGCCTCCGAGTGCCTGGTTGAGTCGAAGACTCAGGCAGGGACTAAATAACATTTGCGACTGCCGTCGTCTTTTGGTTGCTTGTTTCAGTCGAATTTTTCTAGCGCTCCCTATGGGAGTAACCATGTCCATAGTCGAATTGTATTTCGAACGGTTGGGTTTGCTTTTGATTGTCCGTGTTCCTGCAAAAAGAAAAGAAAATCGTAGGGTGTGCGACCAGCGATCCCTATAGGAGTAGCCCCCGAGTGCTTGGTGGAGTCAAAGACTCCAGTAAGGACTAAAGTAGTCGAAATTTTTCCGTTGCGTAGCTTTGATGACGTCAGTGTTGACGCTTGTATGACCTCAGTTATCCGCGTGAGCGAGTTTGACGGGACGTGACGAGCAGTGGGTCCCACTTCCTTACTTTGATTTGACTGGCGTGCATAATCTTTATGTTAACTGCGCCTCCTCGATTTCCGTGCGTAATGGGAGTAGTGGAGGGATGGTTCGCGCTTCCCCTTCTCCACGTGTCCATCACGATGTGTGCCACGCGTCCAATAGGGTTTTTATGAGCCGTTGGATTGCATCTTCTAGGGGTTAAATAGCGGCGCTACGGCGGTAATTTTCCCATCTGTGCTCATTCTTCTTTGCTGCCATCGCCATTGCTGCTGCTCTGCTTTTTCCTGCGCCCGTTTCCTCCACGACGCTGGACCAGCTCCGCTCGTTCCCGAGCTACTTTCTTCGCTCACATCGTCGTCGTGCAATGGGGAAGAAGAAGGGAGGTGCTGCCACTGATTCCGCGGCCACTGTTGCCGCGGTGAAGAAGAAGGGTGGCTCCGCTGCTGCGGGCACCAGCACCGCCGCCGGCGGGAAGAACAAGGTCGTGGGCACCCGCGTCACGAATGGTGCGTGGCGCCCTTCCATCATGAAGGCGTCTGATCTCCGTCTTATTCGCCAAGACGGAGTGCTTTCCGTGACAGTCGCTGATACGCGCGTCCCCAGTGGTGAGACCATTCCTGCTCCTCCCGCTGGTTTTTGAGTGATGTTTCTTGCATTCATCATTCGTGGTCTTTCCTTGCCTCTTCACCCCTTTTTTAGGGGTCTTCTTTGTTTCTATGGGCTCCAGCTCCATCAGCTGTCCGCAAATTCGATCCTCCACATCTCTTGCTTCATCACACTTTGCGAGTGCTGGCTCGGAATCGAGCCACACTTCAGCCTTTTCAAGCGCATCTTCAAATTGAAGCGCCAGTCTGCGTCTGGCTCTTTAGTTTACGATGTAGGTGGTTGCGGAATCCACGTCGACCCATCCGCCACCTACTTCGACATCAAGCTCACGAAGTCCGTCCAAGGGTGGAGGGATAAATGGTTCTACGTCCGTGATCAGAAGGCTAAAGATGAGCACTTTGGACTCGCATCCTTCGATCTCGCGACACCATGCAAGAAGATGCGCTCCTGGAAGAACATAGTTATGCCTGGCGAACTCGTGGAGACAGACGTGTTGTATCAATACGTCTGCGACCTTGAGAGTCGCATAGGCAAAGAGGAGGGAGGCTGCGCTCTCATCCGCACTTGGCTACGCCGTCGTGTCCAGCCCCTGCAAGCCAGAGTCTATCCCATGTTTCAATGGGCTGGCGCTGATGATGCCACTCGCGTGTCTGCCGATGGCATGTCCGCGAGTGAGGTGGACAAGAGGGTTCGACTGGTCACGAAGTACACTGGCAAGGATGTGCTTCCTAGTGAGCCAGTTGTTCCTCCCTTTGATGCTTCGAATCCTCTTCCTGAGGTATAGTTGTGCTACGCAGTAGCTTATTTTGTCGATTGCTTTTCTGTTGCTTACTTGTTTTTTGCTAATTTTTGTTGTCTAGATGCAGGACTGGGCGGTGTCGCCTTGTATGCCCCCTCTCCCTGAGGGGGTTATTCCTCGTGAAGCCTTGGAAGAGGATGAGTCTGAGTTGATTGTCCCTTCTGATGTGGAGGAGGAAGCTCCCGAGTCTGATAGTCCGGATACTCGCAAGCGTTCACGCAACGAGGATTCTGACGCGTCGTCTCCTTCGACTCCGGAGGGTACAGGCGTTCGTGCAGAGTCGCCAATTCCTACCGTTCCTGTGAGGGCTGTGGCACCATCTTCTCGCAAGAAGATGCGATTGCCCAAGGAGTCTTCGTCGGAGTCGGTGGAGGCCACATTTGATTTTGACAAGTTTGACTGGTAAGTTTTCTAGTTCATTTGTTCTTCTCTGTTTTCTCCTTGTTGGCTTGTCCCGGAGTTTGCCCTTTCTCACTGTGGGTTTTGTCTTATAGTCAAGAGGCGTCGCCATCTTCTGGCGACGTCGAATTTTTGAAGGAATTAGGAGTCGCGACCTCGAAGACCAAGAAAGAGGTCGAGCGCGCTCCTTCCCCTCCATTGGCGGCCCACTCCGGGCACAATTCTTCCAGCTCTCCTCACGCAGGGGAGCATCGAATGGTTGCTCGGATGACGGTACAACAAACATCTTCGGAGTCATTGGAGGACCATGTAAGTATAGCTTTTCTTCTTTTTAGTGTTGTAGTCGATGTTATCTGTTGCCTCTGCTGATTCCTTGTTTGCGCGACAGCTCCTTGTAAAGGAAGCCACGCGCTTGGCAGCGCAGGTGATGGCGATGGGTCGCCAGCATGCAATGCTGGAGACGCGTCACCGCATGGTTGAAAGTGAGTGTTCTACACTTATTCTTCTTCGTCTTCTCCTTTTGATATAGTCGACTTATAATCAACTTTTGATTGCCGTGCAGCTGAACATAATGCCTTATTGCGTAACTTCGCCACCTTGGAGAAGACAGTTGCCACGGTTGTGAAGGGTCGCGACGAGGCAATCAAAGCGCGTGACGATGCGCCGAAGCGTGAAGAGGACCTATGTGCCTCCTTTGCGGCCAGGAAAAAGTTGTTCGAAGAACAACTGTTCTCAATCGCCAAGGCTCTCTCAGGTACTTTTGCTTGTGGATATTGTTATCCTTTTCTGCTTCCAATGTTTTTGCTGGTGGCGCTGATGTTTTTGGTCCATGTTTGGATTTATGTACAGATACTGGCGATTTGAGTTTTGACCCGCATGCCCTTCGTCGCAATGACGCTCTGGCGGGTGCGGTGTCCGCAGTCGAGGACCGTAGCACCGCCGTCCAGGATACACTTTCCAAGGCCAAGGGCGCCCTTAGTCGCCTGCGAGAGGATTTGATGCCTAAGGCGGAGCTGATCGAAAATATGGACGAGCTGGTGGAGTCACTCGCCGGAGGTGTGCCTTCCATCTACAAGAACTCACTCCGCGCGGCTGGCGCGTCCATGTCACTCGCCATGTTGCATGCCCACGGAGTCGAGATCGATCCTTCCGCGGTGTCGAAGGCGATGCCTGTTGGCGCGGACGGTCAGCAGGTAGTCTTCGCTCCTTTCATGACTACATGTGGCAAATATGGGCATCACTTGATAAATACTGTTGCGAAGTACTCTGAGGAGCTCCAACGTGCCAAGAAGGCGGCGAAAGCTTCGGCCTCACGGGCTGGCGGAAAGTCAGTGGCGTCTGATACTGCCACGGACATGATGAAGCCCCCGAAGCCGTCGAAGTCAAAGAAGCCAGTTGCTCCTTAGTTAGCTTTGTAATAGTTGATTAGTTTATGTCCTTTTGTTTAAGAACATGCCTGCTGGCGAGTGTATCTGCTGATACTTATGTTGGTCTTGAATGCATCTGACCCTTTTGTCTTTGTGTTGATTTGGTCGTCTTATTTGCTTCTATCTTGACTTGTGGTAGGGTACATCAAGTGATCCTATGAGGGGAACCCAGGACTCGCCAACTCTTGATGATACCGTGGCACCATCGCGCTCCAGGGTACATGAGTTGTCCTTGCTTTCGCGACTACGTGATCGCGTGAAGTAGCTGGAGCGTGAGTTGCCCGTGCTCCGTGGTAGTGCGGACGTGTGGAAGTCAAAGGCGGAAAAAGCCGCCGCCTGAGAGCAATATCTGCTTGGCGAGGTGACGCAGCTGGGCGACCAATTCAAGTGTTAGTTTGCTTGTTCTCATCTTTTCTTTGTAGTCACTCGCAGTGGTACGTTGTACTCATGTTGTTGGTGTTGCTTCGTATAGTTGTTAGCGTGCGTTGTCCGCAGGAGGAGAAGGATAGAATTGCTATTCGCCTGCATGATCTCACCTAGGAGCAACTTCAAGAGAGTGGGTACTTCTGGGTAGATCATGATCGTGCGACTGCACTGGCGACCCTGTAGGATCGTGCATCGTGAGTCCTGTTTTTTCTGAAGAAGTCGCAGTCATGCTTGAAAAACATTTATCGAGCGATGTTCCCATTGGATGATACTCCATCAAGCTTGCTGGCCCTCCTAGCCAAGTTTCAAGATCTGTCCGCGGTTCGCGAATGCGTGAGGCAACAGTTGGTGGCTGGGGCCAAGGCTGCTCTGTCAATGGTGCGGTTGCACAGGCCTGACGTAGACGTTGCAGCGATTGCGTCTGGGCCACCTGCACCACCAGCAGGTTCTGCCTGGAATATGGTGCCACACTACCAGGCGGTGGATCGCCTAGCAGAAGAGATTATCGACTTCTTTGAGGAACAAACCAACATTCTCCTGCTGAAGTAGTAGCCTAATTTATATCCTGCACATAAGTGTACTTGTGTTGTAAAGTTCATATAGATGTTGTAGATAATTTATTGTCGAATGTGTATAAAGAGCTTTGCTAGCATGGGGTGCGTTGCACTATGCGAGTCCTTTTTCGTTAGCCTAGCCATGTTTTATCTTAGTCCCTTGTCAACCTATCAGGTGCGTTGCAGCTGTGTTGAGGTTGTGTTAAGGGTTTCGATTGATTTGCCAGCTACTTAGGATATCACGTTTTGGTTCGAAGAACACATGTGTATAGGGTGGCGCGCCCTCCGAGTACGTAAATTGACAAAGTAAAGGAGAACACAAGGTTTTGGGGCACTTAGCTTTTATTTATTCGAAGAACAGTGGGAGGTACAATGTGCGGCTAAGTAGCCTTGGCTGAGTAGCCTTATTTGCGATGTAAAAGTAAAAAACGACTAGGTGTAGAAGCGTCGCAGCTGTGCGACGTTCCAAGGGTTGGAGTATGCGACTCCTGTCTCTAAATCTTGAAGGCGATAGGCGCCACCTGGGATTACTTCTGTAATCACGTACGGTCCTTCCCAGGGGGACTCGAGCTTGAGATGCCCCTGCTGCTTCAGTCGCAGGACCAGGTCACCTTCGACGAAGGATCTGGGGCGTAGCCTCCTACTGTGGTAGTTGCGCAGGTTCTACTGGTAGATCGTTGATCTTTCCGTGGCGATTTCCCTTGCTTCGTCAAGGACGTCAAGGAGGCCGACAGAGTCTTCGAGTGCGAGGGATGACTCTTGTTCACTGTAAGTGACCACGCGCGACGCCTTGTGCCGTACCTCGGCGGGTAGCACTGCCTCGGCTCCGTGCACCATAAAGAATGGCGTGTAGCCCATGGCACTGTTTGGAGTTGTGCGTAGGCTGCAAAGTACGGATTGCAGTTCGTCTGGCCAGCAACCCGCGGCTTGTTCGAGTGGCCGGGGGAGTCGCTTCTTGATGCCGTTGCAGACGAGCCCGTTTGCTTTTTCCACCTGACCGTTGGTATGTGGGTGTGCTACCGAGGCGTAGCTGATGTTGATCCGTAGGTTTTCGCAGAATTCTTGGAACTCCTTGGATGTGAAGTTCGTCCCGTTGTCGGTGATGATGATGTGTGGTACTCCGAAGCGGTAGACGATGGACTTGAAGAACTTTACTACGTTATGCCCTGATTGGTAGGTTACTGGCATGGCCTCAATCCACTTGGTGAATTTGTTGACTGTGACCAAGAGGTATACGTAGCCTCCTCGTGAGGACCTTGGAAGTTTGCCGACCATGTCGAGTCCCCATTGCGTGAAGGGCCAGGCCAATGGGATTGGCCATAGCTCTGCGCCAGGTGCATGCGGCTTGTCCGCGAATCGCTGGCAAGCGTTGCATTTTTGGACGATGTCCTTGACATCGCGCATGGCTATAGGCCAGTAGAATCCAGCTCGTAGAGCTTTGGCAACGAGGGCATGACTGCCGGCGTGGTGCCCGCAGGTCCCTTCATGGATGTCGAGGAGAACTGCTCTTCCATCGGCCGTGGAGATGCATCGTTGGAGTATTCCTGTGATGCTGCGTTTGTACAGTTTGCCGTTGATAACAGCGAATGCCTTGGACTGCCGCGCGATGTGCCGTGCATCTGTCGGATCGTCCGGTAGCCTCTTGCTGAGGAGGTACGTGATATATGGCTACGTCCAGGATTGCTCAATCATCATGACGCTCATTGGTCCTTCGAGTCCTGTGTCCATCTCCAAGTCATCGAGTGCCATTGGCTCATTGGGTGGCGTAGCCGCCGAGTCCGTTGCTGCGCTTGTTTTCTTCTCTGCGGCCTTTGGCTTGATGGAGCGTTCGCAGATACGCTCGAGAAATACCCCAGGTGGTATGGGGGCGCAGGTAGAGCCTATGTTGGCGAGTGCGTCCGCCTCTTCGTTGCTTTCGCGACCTACGTGTCGCAGCTCGCAACTGTCAAAGTCTCCTTCGAGTGTGTCGTAGAGGTCGCGGTATGCGATCATGTTGTCGTTCAGTGTGTCGCACTCATGCATTGTTTGGTTGACGACCAACTTGGATTCGCCATATATGATGAGCCTCTTGGCGCCGTAGGCTTTTCCATCATCATCCCATGCAACAGGGCCTCGTATTCAGCCTTATTGTTTGAGGTTGTGAACTGCACTCGCATGATATATTTCAGATTGTCCCCTTGTGGTGATGTTAGTATGACAGCTGCGCCTGCTCCGTCTTTCCGCTTGGACCCATCGAAGTGCATTGTCCAGAGGTAGGACATATCTGGCTTGTCCGGGAGCTGGTTCTCCATCCAGTGCACGAGAAAGTCAGGGAAAACTTGCGACTTGATTGGGTCGCGCTTTTCGTATGTGATGTCTCGTGGAGACAATTCTATTCCCCAAAGCGCGACTTGTCCCGTGGCGTCGGGACTGTTGAGTATATGCCTCAACGGGGCATCGTTGACTACCACGATTGGGTGTTCCTGGAAGTAATGGCGCAGTCGTCGGGCGGTCATGAAGACACCGTACGCCAGTTTCTGGTAGTGCGGGTACCGCTGTTTTGTTGGCATGAGGACCTCGTTGAGGTAGTATACTGGGCGTTGTACGCCGTGGACCATGTTTTCCTCAGCTCGCTCGGCGACGAGCACTGTGCTGACCACCTGGTTAGTGGCGGAGATATACAGCAACAGTGGTTCCCCTTCTCTTGGGGTCACCAGCACTGGTGAAGTGGATAGCAGGCGCTTAAGATCTTCGAATGCTTCTCTCGAATTTTTCAGCTTTGCGGAGGAGCTGGTAGAAGGGCAACGCTTTTTCACCCATCCGGCTGATGAATCGGCTGAGGGCCGTGATTTGCCCAGCCAGCTGTTGGACGCCCCTTATGTTTTTCGGCTTCTCCATGGCCAGTATGGCTTTTATTTTCTTCGGGTTTGCCTCTATTCCCCTTGCAGAGATGAGATACCCGAGTAGTTTTCCAGATGGTACACCGAAGGTACATTTATCCGGATTGAGCTTGATCCGATAGCGATCGAGGTTGGCGAAGGTTTCGCGCAAATCGTCGATTAGGGAGGCTTCCTCCTTGGTCTTGATTACTATGTCGTTGACATAGACTTGAATGTTGCGACCCAGTTGTTCCTTGAGGCAAGCCTGCATGCACCGCTGGTAGGTGGCTCCCGCGTTCTTTAGCCCGAAGGGCATTGTGTTGTAGCAGAACACACCAAAGGGCGTTGTAAACGTTGTTTTCTCTTGATCTTCCTCCTTCATTCGAATCTGATTGTAGCCTGAGTAGGCGTCGAGGAAGCAGAGGTGCTCACATCCCGCAGTGGAGTCGATGATCTGGTCGATGCGCGGCAACGGGAAGTGGTCCTTTGGGCAGTGCTTGTTCAGAGAGGTGAAGTCCACGCACATCCACAGGATATCCGTGTGATTTTTTGGTACCAGCACCGTGTTTGCGAGCCAAGTGCTTTCCTTGATCTCGTGTATGAACTTGGCTTCGAGGAGTCTGTTGATCTCCATTCCAACTGCGTGCGCTCGTGGCTCAGACAATCGCCGAATTGTTTGCTTGACTAGCCTTGCGTCGGGGTTGACGTTGAGTGCGTGCTCGGTGAATTCCCTGGGAACTCCTGGCATGTCCGCAGGACACCAAGCGAAAATTTCCCAGTGCTCACGGAGGAATTCGACGAGCGCGAGTTCCTATGCGAGACTCAAGTTGTTAGCGATGAGGGCCGTCTTGGCGAGATCCGATGGGTGGACCTACACTTTCTTTGTGTGCACCGATGAGTCGAAAGAGAGATCAGGTGAGCTTGGCTGGCTCAGGGGAGGCAGACTGTTGTCTGTCATCTCCTTTAGTCTCGCGAGTTCCTCCTGCATGCCGAAGGACTGGGAAATTCTATTGAATTCCCTGTCGCAACTGTCAGATCACTCGAAGCTCTTGTTGATCGCGATGACTCCATTGGGACCTAGCATTTTCATCTGCAGGTAGGCGTAGTGGGGCACTGCCATGAACCTAGCGAACACGACGCGCCCCAGGATGCAGTGGTACTGTGAGGGCCAGTCGACGACCTCAAATTCGATGCGCTCGCGCCGGAAGTTCTTCGGCGTGCCGAAGATGACGTCGAGGTTGATTTTGCCCGGGGGTATTCGCCTTTCCCTGGGACGATGCCGTGGAACGTTGTGTCCGAGGCCTCCAGGCAGGTTAGAGGGATTCTCATTGCACGCAAGGTACTCGTGAATATAAGGTTAATGCCGCTCCCACCGTCCATGAAGACGCGGCTCATGTCAAAGCCTCCGATTTGTGCCTCGAGTACGAGGGGGCAATGGCCTGGACGGGGTGTCTGAGGCGGATGGTCGCGTTTGTCGTAGGTGATGTAGGACTCGCTTCCGCTGAGGTACTCAGTGGTAGATGGTGGCGAGTGTGTGGCCAAGTTGACTTGGTGAGTGATGGCCTTCTGCACCCTATTGGAGGGGCGTCCCTTTTGGATCATCATGGTGCCCATGGCTCGTGGGTACGGTTCGCCTCCGTGGTGCTGGTCTAGTTCAGCTGCATTCGGGGGTGGCCCAGGTGGTGGTGGCGGTGCGCCATGTGCCACGGCGCCTGGAGCGGCTCTGTAGCCTTTTTCGACTGCATTGCGGTTCATCCGAACCAATCCCTCATGTAGCTTGAGGAACTCGCGGCAGTCCTTGAGGAGGTGGCTGGACTTCTTCTTACCATCATGCTTGTCGATGTAGAAGTGCACCGTGCATGGCCCGGACAGTTTGTCCTCGATGGAGTTTGCGGGTGCCTCATCACGAGTGCGGTGTTGCCACACCTGCGTGGTTTTCTTGGAGTCGCGGTATCCTCCGCCACAGGTATTCGTTGTTGCGGTTATCGTCGCGTCTGTCGGCGTAGCCAGCCATGACCATGTTGACATCGTCGCGGTCATCATAGATGCGCATGCGGAGCTTGCCTCGTCAATCGCGTCTGTGTTCGAGTTCCGCCTCCTCGTCGGAGTGAACGCGATTCTTCACTGAATCTTCTCCATCAGCCCACCGATTTGCGATCTTCATCAGGTGATCGATGGTCTAGGGCTTTGAGCGGCCCAGCTCCTCCTTGAGTTCTAGGCGGCGGACACCGCCGTTGAATGCGTTAATCGCGCGATCCTCCGAGATGTTCTCTACGGAGTTCTTGATGATGGACCACCTTTGGATGTACGACCGCAGCGATTTGCCAGATCTTTGCTGGCAACATCTCAGCTCTTCGATTGATGCGGGCCGCTTGTATGTGCCCTTAAAATTGCGCACAAAGTTGTAAACCAGCTCATCCCAACTGCGAATAGATCCGCGTGGAAGGTTATTGAGCCATGCTCGGGTGGCACCCTACAGCTATATCTACAAGCATTGCATGGCCGTGCTTTGACTGCCTCCATGGAGCCTGACGGAGGAGATGTGGTCCTCTAGCCAGATCTTTGGGTCTTGTAGGCCGTCAAACTTTGGGTTCTCCGACGGGAGTTTAAACCCTTTGGGCATTCACTTCTGCCTGATGGATCTGCCGAAGCATCTGGCGCCGTAGAGTTCCACATCTTCTTCTTCCGTGTCAGTCGACCGAGCACGTCGTGCCCTTGATTTGTCGATCTTGCGCTGCGTGAGGTCATCGCGCGCATCATAGTCACGGTCATGTCGCCGTGAGCGGCGGCGTCGAGACATGTCGTGACTGTCTTCGCTGGACGAGGGCGAGGAGTAGCGCTTAGCTAGCGCTTTGCCTTCTTCGGGTCTGGTGTTGGCTCCTTGTCAAGAGCGGCCTCGATTAATCCCAAGCCTGCGATCATAGATCGGTGCATGGCGGCTCGGGGATCTCCAGCTGGCGGCTGGTTGTTGAGGAGGTACATGGTGGCCGCTGTTACCGCAGCCCGCGACGTCTTAGGGACCATGTTGCCCCGTGTGTCGACTGTCATAGAGCTGAAGTCGAGGACTTTTGCAGCTTCTATGCGTTCTTGCTCGGTGAGATGGGCCATCCGAGATTGCCTCTTCTTGGCAAGGTACTCGTTGCCCCTTGAGGAGGATCCTCCGTGGGAGGAGAGCCTAGCGCGACGAAGGCTCGATTCGTCCGCTGCCTTTTTACGCGCTTCGAGTTGCGCGATTGTTTGTAGTTGGCGCTTGAATTCTTCCTTCAGGAGCCAGTGATAGCCCATGAGTAGTTCTTGCAGGGATCCGAAGGGTAGAGGAGCGCCTCGTAGGGCCTCGCGACAGCGAGCCCATTCTTGTTCGTTGAGCCTGATCACGACGCGTTTGCCGGTTTGCTCATTTATTATGGTTGGAGGTTCAACTGCTCCTCCATTATCGACGGGGCTACGATTGCCACCGTTGCCGCCATTGCCATCGTTGCCGCCGTTGCCGGCGCTGGGCGGATCGGTCCTGTTACCGCGATTGCCACCGTTGCCAGCGTTGGGCGGGTCGGTCTCATTACCACGATTGCCACCGCTGTCGTGATTGGCGGAGGTATCGCCTGCGTTGATGACGGTGCACATGAAGTGATTGGGGAAGCTGCTGCTTTCGCAACTCTCAGATCCAGAACCGTAGGTTCTATCTTCAGTGGCCAGATCGCTCAGATCGGAGTCGCGACTGCTGTCGCTGACCGTGTTCTCGACTGTTGTCGGGGTGTTCAGCTCACTGAGGGTGCCGATCGGTGGAGGGAACCATGATGCTGGGGCAATCGATGGTGCCGTCGGTTGATTAGGCATGCGAAGCGTGCCCATCTGACCGACTTAGAAGTGAAAGCTCCCTATCGCCAGGCTGATTCCGTCGCCTACGGACTCGAAGGCCGAGCGAGTGGCCGGCGTGTGGACGGTGAAGTCGAACGCGCCGAAGAGCTGATGAATCTCCGCTGTTGCGGAGTTGTAGATCGTGGTTGATGGGGCCAAAGAAGCCGCAACATCAGCACTCCCAATTCCCACAGATGGCGCCAATTGACAAGGGTTTACCTCATCAATGCCCATTGTTATGGACTTGGGTTTTGGAGAAGGAGGGAGCGCTGGAGACATCTATCGGCTAGAAAAAAAGCACACAGGGGACAAAGATTTACCCAGGTTCAGGCCTCGTAGAGGTCCCTACTCCTGCTTGTCTGCTCGTGGAATTATCAAAGGAGTCGAAAGTTACAATGGTGCGCAGATACAATCTAGCGAGGGTTGTGGAAATTAGGGTTGCGTGTGTCCTCCTCGTCGCCCCCTCCTAGCCCTTATATAGATAGCCTAGGTCTCGGGTAGCAGGTCGAGTCGGTTACAAGTTAGGGTTTTCCCCTTCAAACTTTCTATCTTCAGCTTCTTTTTGTTCTTCAAGCAATCGAGAGTCCGTAGGTTACTCGAGTCCTTCATTTTGGCCCCGGCGACACCGTGGGCCTTTACGTATTTTAGACCGTATATACCAAACTCGAGTACCTGCAGGGTATACCCATGTCACACCGGTTGGGAAATTGTCCATATAAGGTGGTCTAGTATTTTTGAAAAATGGGTTGGTACCAATGCCAAATTTTAATTTGGTGGTTGCTTCACAGAACACCCCGATTTCGGCACCTCAAAAATGGAAATTGCTTTTTCGTGCGTCGAAAAGGAAAATTTCCTCCTGCGACATCGTAAGCCATCCCAATATGCACATGTGTTCACAATATGGGCACATATTCACAAACTATGCCCTGATTCTATCCATAACATTAGTGGTTTGACCTCAATGCCATGAAACCTCGAACATGATAGGTCATTTTGTGAAGGATTTTTTATGATGTTTGCAATTTTTCAAGTTCAATATTTTTCCTTTCAACTATGACACCACGCGAAGGTTTCACATTGTTTGGATCATTTTTGAATTTCTTATGCCCGTTTCAAACTATATTCAAAACAGCGGGCATGAAGCTTCTTAGCCCGGGGCTGAGCCTCGCTGAACTTGAAGTGGATCTCTGATGAAATAGGATGTGGTGAACCTATAAATGAATTTTTTTTAAAATTCAAAAACATTATATCATGTACTTGTAGTTCAAATCTGGGCAACCTCCTGCCGATTCGGCAGGAATTTGTCTTTCTCATGAAGGATGAACGGAAAGGTTCCAGATACACCGGTTGGGAAATTTTCCATATAAGGTGGTCTATTATTTTTCAAAAAATGGGTTGGTACCAATGCCAAACTTTAATTTGGTGGTTGCTTCATAGAACACCCCGATTTCGGCACCTCAAAAATGGAAAATGGCTTTTTTCTGCCTCGAAAAGGAAAACTTCCTCCTGCAACATCGTAAGCCATCCCAAGATGCACATGTGTGCACAATATGGGCACATATTCACAAACTATGCCCTGATTCTAGCCATAACATTGGTGGTTTGACCTAAATGTCATGAAACCTCGAACATGATAGGTCATTTTGTGAAGGATTTTTTATGATGTTTGCAATTTTTCAAGTTCAATATTTTTCCTTGCAACTATGACACATAATATGACACCACGCGAAGGTTTCATATTGTTTGGATCATTTTTGAATTTCTTATGCCCGTTTCAAACTATATTCAAAACGGCGGGCATGAAGCTTCTTAGCCCGGGGCTGAGCCTCGCTGAACTCGAAGTGGATCTCTGATGAAATAGCATGTTGTGAACCTATAAATGATTTTTAAAAAATCAAAAGCATTATATCATGTACTTGCAGTTCAAATTTGGGCAACCACCTGCCGATTCGGCAGAAATTTGTCTTTTTCATAAGGGATGGACAGAAAGGTTCCAGATACACCGGTTAGGAAATTGTCCATATAAGGTGGTTTAGTATTTTTGAAAAATGAGTTGGTATCAATGCCAAACTTTAATTTGGTGGTTGCTTCACAGAACACCCCGATTTCGGCACCTCAAAATTGGAAATTGGCTTTTTCGTGCGTCGAAAAGGAAAACTTCCTCCTGCGATATCGTAAGCCATCCCAAGATGCAGATGTGTGCACAATATGGGCACATATTCACAGTCTTTGCCCTGATTCTAGCCATAACATTGGTGGTTTTTCGGCGGCTCACTGAGGATGCCCTCTTCTTCTGTTCACTTACCGAACCAAGATCACGGAGGAAGCTTTCCACTAACAAGAAAGTGGTCATCGAACTATAAAATATCTCTTCGTGTATCACCTTTCTCCTTGTGTGCACCAACATCCTTGTGAGATCTTCCTCTTTCATCGTTTCCATCATGGAGAAAAGCCACTGCCTCGCAGTAGGCTCCGTCGAGAAGCTGATATGCTCTACAATCACTGGCCCGTGATCGCCCAAACACATATCGACATCATTTTTTTTAAAGGAGCATATATTAATATCAAAAGAGTGACGCGATGAGTCATCATGTCCGCACAGTGAGCACGCGCTAGACTGCCGACGCCAATCATTTGTGATATTTTGGGAGAACAATAACATGTATTGATTTGATAGAGATTACAAAGAATATATAGAGGGGGGAGCCGGCCGACTTAGGGTTTTGCGCAACCGACTTTAGGAGTCCTGATACAAATACATGTCTAATACCCCCCGCGGTGTCAACGTCGGGCGCCACGATGTTGAGAATGGAGCGAATATTAGAAAAAGAAGCAGTTGGTAGACCCTTGGTAAAGATATCTGCAAATTGTGCACTTGTTGGAACGTGAAGAACGCAAACCTCTCCAAGGACCACCTTCTCTCTAACAAAATGAATATCAATCTCTATGTGCTTGGTACGGCGATGCTAAACCGGATTGGAGGCCATGTAAACCGCATATATGTTGCCACAATATACAATGGTAGCATTCTCAATAGGATGATGAAGCTCGACAAGTAGTTGACAGATCCAAACCTCTTCAGCGACTGTATGGGCAACTGATCGGTATTCTGCTTCAGCTGAAGACCTGGAACCGTAACCTGCCTTTTAGAAGACCAAGAAACAAGATTATCATTCAAATAAACACAAAAGCTGGACGTGGATCGTCGAGTATCTGGAAAACCTGTCCAGTCTGCATCAGAATAAACTGTCAAGCTTGTAGGAGAAAAAGAATTTATAAGTTGACCATGGTCGAGTGTACCTTTGAGATAGTGAAGAATTCTTTTGACATAAGACATGTGAGGAACACGGGTCATGCATGTATAAACAAGCTTGTTGAATGAAGTAGGATATATCTTGACAAGTAATAGTAGCATATTGGAGTGTCCCTGTAATACTACGATAGAAAGTGGGGTCGTGGACAAGATCGCCATCAGCGGAGAGTTTGGCACTGACATCAGCTGGCGTACGGCTAGGCTGACAGTCAAACATGCCAGCAAAGGACAAGAGGTCGATAAGATACTGTCGTTGGAAAAGAAAGAGAGTTGTAGAATTGCGAGAGGCGGTAACACTGAGAAAATGGTGAAGTGGTCCTATATCAGTCACAGAAATTCTCGATTAAGAAGTGTGATGATGTGTGTAACAAAAGAATCAGAAGATGTGGTAAGAACTATATCATCAACATAGAGAAGGAGATAAGCTGTTTGAGTGGTGGAATGAAATATGAAAAGAGAGGAGTCGGATTTGGAGGGGATAAAACCAATGGTTTGAATAAAAATGGCAAAGCGTTGAAACTACACACGTGGTACTTATTTGAAACCATACAAAGACTTATTGAGAAGAAATACAAGATTAGGATGAGAAGAATCTTCAAACCCGGATGGTTGTTGAAAATAGACGATCTCATTGAGAGTGCCATGCAAAAAAGCATTTTTAACGTCAAGTTGATGAATCAGCCAGGAGGAAGAGACAGCAAGACTAAGGACAATTCAAATAGTGCTTGGCTTGACAATAGGAGAAAAAGTCTCATCAAAATCAATCCCTTTCTATTGAGAAAAACCCTGATAGCCCCAACGTGCCTTGTACTATGCTAGAGACCCGTTAGAATTGTATTTGTGGCAAAAAAAAACACTTGCCTCAAACAATATTTGAACCAGATGGTTTAGGAACTAAAGTCCATGTATTGTTTTGAAGAAGATCATCGAATTCGTCTCGCATGGCAGAGTGCCAACATGGGTCAAGGAGTGCTCATTTGTAGGAAGTTGGAATTGGTGAAATAGTTGGGGTAGCATTGAGATTGAGAAAACGATGAGGAACATGGAAGTCCTTTTTGCCACGAGTACACATGACGTGATCATTTTTAGTGATAGGTATAGGAATGACATTAGGAGGAAGTTTTGGAGTGGGAGAATGAGAGGTTGTACTTGGGATGGAGAGATCATTGGCGATGGACGATGCAGAGAGATCCATCGCAACAGGAGAAGGAGTAACGTTGTTGGTTGGTGTCACGGCAGGAGGTGCTGCTGCGGCAGAAGAAAGTGGCGTGGCAGGCTTCCGTGGGCTCTCGACAGGCTTCCATGGGTGTGCGACAGAGTTGGCGCGCTTGGGGGAGGCAAGAAAAATCCTGCAAGGAATCATCGTATAATTTCGGACATAAAACGTCGTATGTGAAGCAGAGAGCGCAAGGGGCGGCACCGTGGCAATGCACCTATTCGTCACCATGGTAGGGAACGCCTCCGTCGTCACCAGGCCGCGAGAGCGGACGGAGCGACAGAGACGCGCATCCTGCACCACCATCACGTAACTCTCCAAGCCCAGCGCCGTGGTCCTCCTCCCGACGATACGGAGATCTTCTGCATCGGCTCTTCTATGCTGGCGGTGCACGAATATAGTCATGATGTTCAGACAATTGGACAAAGGGAGGAAGGGCGGGAAGTGGCCGGGCACTGGGAGGGTTCATGGCAGCGGGTGTGTGAATAGAGGAAGAGATGGTTAGCTAGCCTAGACATAGGTCTAAGACAAATTATAAAATCCCCCCCCCTCTCCTCTACTGCTTAGACATAGGTCTAAGGAAAAATATAAAATGCCCTTAAACCAAATGCTAAGTCTCCCTTTTAGCAGCTCTAGCTGGAACGGGCTAGGTAAATCTGGCCCAGCTAAGCTAGCTAGGCTAGCTAACCATCTCTTCCTCTATTCACACACCCGTCACCATGAACCCTCCCAGCGCCCGGCCGCTGGGGGATTTTATAATTTGCCACATTGTAATTTTTCACTTTTATTATTTGTCACACCATGTGTCACAGACATGTGGTGGCAACTATGAAATATTATAAAATTTTGACGTAAAGTGTGGCAAATGATAAAATTGTTAGAGATATGCCCAAGAGGCAATAATAAAGTGGTTATTATTATATCTTTATGTTTATGATAAATGTTTACATCCCATGCTATAATTGTATTAACCGGAAACATTAATACTTGTGTGTTTTGTAAACATAAATGAGTCCCTAGTAAGCCTCTTGTTAAACTAGCTTGTTGATTAATGGATGATCATGGTTTCCTGATCATGGACACTGGATGTCGTTAATAACAAGATCATATCATTAGGAGAATGATGTGATGGACACACACCCGTAGTAAGCATAGCATAAGATCAAGTCATTAAGTTCGTTTGCTATAAGCTTTAAAATACATAGTAACCTAATCCTTCGACCATGAGGTTATGTTAATCACCATCACCGGATGGGTACTTTGATGACATCAAACACCGCTTCGTAACTGGATGGTCATAAAGGTGTCATTGGGTATTCTAAAAGTATGTGTTGAAGCGCATGGACCAAGATTGGGATTTGTCCATCCATATGACGAATAGATATGCTCTGGGCCCTCTCGGTGGAATGTCATCTAATTAGCTTGCAAGCATGTGACTGGGTCACAAGGGATGACATAACATGGAACGAGTAAAGAGTACTTATCAGTAACGAGGTAGAACTAGGTATGGAGATACCGACGATCAAACCTCGGATACGTAGAGTATCGCGTGACAAAGGGAATTGGTTTCATATGTTAATGGTTCTATCGATCACAAAGTCATCGTTGAGTATGTGGGAGCCGTTATGGATCTCCAGATCCCGCTAATGGTTATTGATCGGAGAGGTGTCTTCATCATGTCTGCATATTCACGAACCATAGGGTGACACACTTAAGGTTCGAAGTTGTTTTAAGTAGATATGGAATGTGCGTTGGAGACCGAATGTTTTTCGGAGTCTCGGATTGGATCCGGGACATCACGAGGAGATCCAGAATTGTCCGGAGAATAAGATTCATATATTGGGGATCATTTTCTGAGTTAGGAAATGTTTCAGAGTATTTGTATAAGGATTCTAGAAGGTTTTGGAATGTTCCGGAAGGTTCTGGAAGATTTCTTGGAGTTTGCTTGAAAACCAAGAAAGGATCAAGGAGTCCTTGTGGGGCAAGACAAGGAGTCGTGGAGGAGGAGGACTCCTCCCCCCTCCCAATCCGCCGGCCAAGGGAGAGGGGAGTCCTACAAGGGCTCCACCTTCCCATGGCGCCTCCCTCCTTTAAATAGAGGGGTGGAGGCGCCACCCCCTGGCCCCCTTGACTACTCCAATCCCTAGCCGCCTCTCTCCTCCTCCTTTCTTCTGCTCAGGCTTAGGCGAAGCCCTACAGAATTCTCTACTCCACCACCAGCACCACGCCGTCGTGCTGCTGGGATTCCGTGGAGAAGATCTACTACCTCCGCTGCTCGCTGGAACGGGGAGAGGAAGGTCTGCTTCGACTCCGTACGTGTGACCGACTGCGGAAGCGCTGCCGGAACGCGGCGCCGGAAGAATCGTCCACTCGATCTTGAGATCGGCAAGTGATCGACTACATCAACCACGAGATCTAATCTCGTAACGCTTTCAGATCTACAAGGGTTAGTACAGATCTATCTCGTTGCACATGTCTAATAGATTAGATCTTGGCTTTCATCTAGATTAGATCTGGGTTTTGTTCGTTCTTGCGGTAGAAATTTTTTGTTTTACATGCTACGAACCCATCAGTGGTATCTGAGCCGTGTTTATGCATAGATCTGTTGCACGAGTAGAACACAATGGTTTTGTGGGCGTTGGTGCTCGTGCCGTCTTTTGCTTTGTGTACTTTGCATCTTGCGGTATGGTGGGATGAAGCGGCTCAGGCTAACCTTACATGTCATCGCACATGAGACTTGCTCCACGCTTGACGTGTAACTTGCTTTGCACAAGTGGCTTTGCGGGTGTCTGTCTCTCCCACCATAGTATAGATCCAATCTACACTTTGCACTTGATAGCACTTGTATCAACGTTGTGGTTCATATTCGTAGGTAAGATCCGTTCTTATTCAAAAGCCCCAAGCCACGTAAAACATGCAAAGAAGATTAGAGGCGTCTAACTCGTTTTTGCAGGGGTTTTGTGATGTGATATGGCCATCATGTGATTGTGATTATATTTGATGTATGCAATGATCCTTGTTGTAATATGGCAATCGGCAGGAGCCTAATGGTTGTCTTTAATTCTGTTAAGACCCGCGTGTCTATTCATCTTGTAATAGCTTTATTCCAAGTAGTTGTAATAGTTGCTAGTGATGATGGACAACCATGAAGCGGCGCCACTGACCTTGACGCAATGCTGGTGATGATGGAGATCATGTTCGTGCTTTGGAGATGGAGATCAAAGGCGCAAGAAGAAAGGGCCATATCATATCACACTAATTATGAATTGCCTGTGATGTTAATCCTTTATGCATCTTGTATTGCTTAGATCGCGACGGTAGCATTATAAGATGATCCCTCTCACTAAAATATCAAGTAATAAAGTGTTCGTCCTTAGTTGGCACTGTTGCTAAGACTCGTCGTTTCGAAGCATCTCGTGATGATCGGGTGTGATAGACTCTACGTGTGCATACAACGGGTGCAAGCCAGATTTGCACATGCGGAAACTAAGGTTAACCTTGACGAGCCTAGCATATACAGACATGGTCTCGGAACACGGAATACCGAAAGGTAAAGCATGAGTCATATGGATGATATGATGAACATGTTGATTGTTCGCCTTTAAAGCTACATCATCTCACGTGATGATCGGACTTGGTGTAGTGGATTTGGTTCGTATAATCACTAAAACAACTTGAGGGATGTTGTTTTGAGTGGGGGTTCATTTGTAATTTGGATTAGTCGAACTCAATTTATCATAAACACAATCAAAGTGAATTTGCATAGTTTGTTGTAGTCATTGGCATCCGTTCACCACCTTACGCTTAGTTATAGTTGAGATAGTGGAACTATAGAAATTCTGGATATTTACTTTGCGAACTGGTATCGTATTGTTTTGAATGTCAATTTAAAGTTCATAAGTCCTATTGCAAACTTTCAGCAAACTCTATTTACTCCATGAAGTTTAATAAATAGTATTAAATCAAGAGTAACAATTCCAGTGTTAGTATCTAATGTATCATGTTTTCCTCCATGATTCTTGAGACTCAAAAGATTGTTTTTAATATCAAGTTTATCTAAGAGCTGAAAGCAATGTTTCGGAAACCATCATATGTGAAAGGTATTGCGATATCTAAAACAATGTGTTGGTTACAACATGATAGAGTATACGTCCTCATATTTGATGAGAATTTGTGAAGGTTGGAGACGCTAGTCGTCCTAATCCTCCAAAGGTTTTGAAAAAGAAACATTATACTTGCAATTCACCTTTATAAGCTATAGCATCTTGATCATGAAAGTTGTCATGATAAGGATGAATATAAGATGTAAGTAAAATGTTTACTACACTAAAAGATTACTAAATAATGGATTTTTGAAAGAACACCAAACATTTGATGATGGTGATCCACCTCAAAGTGCAAGTCCAAAGGTATTAGTGGTTGACTATATACTCTTTGTACCATGTGTCATGTTGATGACACCACTATTGATGTTGATAGATTCTTTTAAAAGAAAAGGAATTGCTGAAAGAGAATCTATAAAATATTTGGCAGAAAATAAAAGGTTGGAGATGTCCAACTTAGGCATATAGAAGATATACATGTTATGGTTGTATTCCTTGCTTGTTAAACAATGTGGTTCTCCGGTATTGGATACCGAATTGGTTGGTATGAAGTGTCATACAAGACAACACAATTCATGAACTGCAATGGCCTAAGTAACTAGCAAGAGAAAATGTGATGATGTTCATCGAAAACAAACAAAGGGTTGTTGTGTTTCTCGTTAACATCAAAGCTTGCCTTCAAGATTTGTTTCAATAATTATTATTTTGATCGGGTATTATGATGACAAAAGGTTGTTCAAATAATTACCGTATTCCATAATAGATGGATAATATACAAGTCTGGTAGGAGAAATAACGACCATAAAACTAATGCTAAAATGTCGCAAGACAAATGATTGAAAGATCACTTGCGAAGTGATATCGCCGTTTAAATTATATTGAAAGGGATACATGAAGAAACTCCATGTTGATGGATTTTTGGAGTCTTTGATTTGGATCAAATGACGCTTGTGATACTTTCCTGGAGATAATTAAAACTCCGTTCGTAGGCCAAAAGAGGAACGGACGACTAACTGATTGGAATTTGTACATATTGATGTATAGAGTCCATTATGTGTAGTCGTGGGCGATGGATTTCAACTTCATATGCTTTCTCCGAAGATTTGAGTGAGTATATGTATATACTTACTCAATAAGGAAGAAGTATGAAACATTTGAAAAATGTTCAAAGACTTTCAAGATGAAGTGGAAAATCATTGTAACAAGAAAATAAAAGAGTTTATGATTGGATCATAAAGAAAGATGTTTGAGTTACAAGTTTAGCAAAACACCTAAGATTTGAGGAATCGTTCCATGGATTTGCATTTCCCAAAACACTATAGGAGTATGGAGTGTTCGAGATATGTAATGAAACCTTGTTTTACATGGTAAGATCAAAGGTGTCATTTATAAAACTGCCATTATATTTTAAAGATTAAAGCTTTAGTGACTACCGCTTTTACACTGAAAAGAGCTCCATCGTGATCTGTTGAAATGATACCATATGAGTTATGGTTTGGGATAAAACCCGAATTTTCTTTTCTTAAATTTTGGTATGCTATGCATAAGTAAAATGTTTACAACCAAAGTCGGATAAGCACGTCTTTGTAGGTTATTCCAAAGAATTTGTTGGGAATTTCTCCATAACGCCGAGGACAAAAGAGTTTGTCGCTTGGAACGTCAAGTTTCTTGAGAAGGAATTTTTCATGAAAAGTTAAGTGGGAGGACAATAGAACTTTGATAAGGTTGTTGAACCTTAGCTATATGTGCTAAGTAGCACAGCGCCGGAAAGTGTCCCGGTGGCGGCCACAATGCTCATGGCTCTCGTGATTACAAAAGGTGTGATCTCGGAGATTAGAGTTCCTATAGAACCGTATGGGTCGGTAAGAATCAAATAGTAAGATTTGATAAGCAAGTCGTTATTGTTTTGACAATGTTGAACCAACTACATGCAAAGAAGCGATGATGGGCCCTGACTCCATAAAATGACTAGAAGTCATGGAATCCGTGATAGTATCCATACACGAGAAATCAAGTTTCTGAACTTAGAAGACCCTCCGGAAAGGCGTGAAGCCTATCGGTCGTGTTTGGATCTATAAAGAAATAGACATGGATGTTTCAAATCTATGAAATAGTCGACATGTCAGAAAGAGTTTACGACAATGTTCAAGGAATTGACTATGATAAGATTTGATCTTTCATAGCGATATTTAGTCTGGATGCATTAATGTAGCAACCACTACATATATTTTGGTATATGGTAGTTGAACAAACAAAAACAAGTTCTTCTAATAGAATGGTTACCTAGGACGTGTACATGACACGATCCAAAGGGTTTTGTTAATTCAAAAGATGCTAAAAGAGTATGCAAAACTTCAATGGTTGAAGTGAGCATCGCAGAGTTGGAATCTTCACCGTGATGAAACCGTTAAAAGGTTTAATTTCATCAGAGACGATGAAGATGTTTGCATTTTGCAAGAAATTAAGTGGGAGCGCTAAGACATATTTCTAATACATTATGTGAAAGACATATTGTTGATTAGAAATAATGTATCTTTTATTGACACAGGTTAAGAATTTCATTTCGATGAAAGACTTAGGCATAACTCGAGAATTAGGCATCAATGTCTATATGAATAGATTGAGGCGCTAATATGGTTTTGCCAAATGTACATAGATAAGATGTTGAATGAGTTCAATATGGAAACAACAAGAAAGGTTCTTGACGCATGGAAAGGACTAAATCAAGATTCAAGTGTGTTGACACGAGATTCAAGTGTTTTGACACTTGGTGAAATCACAAGAATATTTTGATCAATCATTCTTTGAGATGTACACATCCAGATATGTCCTATGCTCTAAATGTTATGAGCATATACCAGAATGATTCATAAGATGATCATTGGACAATAGTAAAGATATTCTTATGAGCTTTGGAAGAACTAAGAATATATCATGTATAAGTGACAAATAGTTAAAGGTATTTCATTGTAAAGTGTTACATTGATACTAGTTTTGTCACAAGATACAAATTAAATTTATCTCAATTTAGACTATGGGTGGCACAATATAATGGAAAGGATGTTCCATGATGGATTTGGATGAGTTCCAAAGTTGAGATATTGTGACGGATACTACAACAAAAGGCTAAGTATATAACTGCTATAGTAGCAGCAAAGGAGGGTATTTGTGTTAAGTAGTTTGTTATCAAACTAGGTGTGGTTCATAGCGGGATAATACTATACATTGTATGACAATTGTATCAACATAATTTAATCCCAAGGAACTAAAGGTCTCACCAAAGGACCAAATTTATACAATGCCATCTCATTGGAGAATGAGTAATGCGTAGAGACGCAAGGACATGCAAATACACATGGACCTGGAAGTGTCAGATCCGAAGATTATGTTTACCACTAGCAATAGTGTCTATACAACACCAGAAAGCCATAGGTGTTGAATGCACAAGTTTTTTTTAACTAGATTATTGACTCTGGTGCAAGTGGGAGACTGTTGGAGATATGCCCAAGAGGCAATAATAAAGTGGTTATTATTATATCTTTATGTTTATGATAAATGTTTACATCCCATGCTATAATTGTATTAACCGGAAACATTAATACTTGTGTGTTTTGTAAACATAAAAGAGTCCCTAGTAAGCCTCTTGTTAAACTAGCTTGTTGATTAATGGATGGTCATGGTTTCCTGATCATGGACATTGGATGTCGTTAATAACAAGATCATATCATTAAGAGAATGATGTGATGGACACACACCCGTAGTAAGCATAGCATAAGATCAAGTCATTAAGTTCGTTTGCTATAAGCTTTAAAATACATAGTAACCTAATCCTTCGACCATGAGGTTATGTTAATCACCATCACCGGATGGGTACTTTGATGACATCAAACACCGCTTCGTAACTGGGTGGTCATAAAGGTGTCATTGGGTATTCTGAAAGTATGTGTTGAAGCGCATGGACCAAGATTGGGATTTGTCCATCCATATGACGGATAGATATGCTCTGGGCCCTCTCGGTGGAATGTCATCTAATTAGCTTGCAAGCATGTGACTGGGTCACAAGGGATGACATAACATGGAACGAGTAAAGAGTACTTATCAGTAACGAGGTAGAACTAGGTATGGAGATACCGACGATCAAACCTCGGATACGTAGAGTATCGCGTGACAAAGGGAATTGGTTTCATATGTTAATAGTTCTATCGATCACAAAGTCATCGTTGAGTATGTAGGAGCCGTTATAGATCTCCAGATCCCGCTGATGGTTATTGATCGGAGAGGTGTCTTCATCATGTCTGCATATTCACGAACCGTAGGGTGACACACTTAAGGTTCGAAGTTGTTTTAAGTAGATATGGAATGTGCGTTGGAGACCGAATGTTGTTCGGAGTCTCGAATTGGATCCGGGACATCACGAGAAGATCCGAAATTGTCCAGAGAATAAGATTCATATATTGGGGATCATTTTCTGAGTTAGGAAATGTTTCGGAGTATTTGTATGAGGATTCTAGAAGGTTTTGGAATGTTCCGGAAGGTTCTGGAAGATTTCTTGGAGTTTGCTTGAAAACCAAGAAAGGATCAAGGAGTCCTTGTGGGGCAAGACAAGGAGTCGTGGGGGAGGAGGACTCCTCCCCCCTCCCAATCCGTCGGCCAAGGGAGAGGGGAGTCCTACAAGGACTCCACCTCCCCATGGCGCCTCCCTCCTTTAAATAGAGGGGTGGAGGCGCCACCCCCTGGCCCCCTTGACTACTCCAATCCCTAGCCGCCTCTCTCCTCCTCCTTTCTTTTGCTCAGGCTTAGGCGAAGCCCTGCAGAATTCTCTACTCCACCACCAGCACCACGACGTCGTGCTGCTGGGATTCCGTGGAGAAGATCTACTACCTCCGCTGCTCGCTGGAACGGGGAGAGGAAGGTCTGCTTCGACTCCGTACGTGTGACCGACTGCGGAAGCGCTGCCGGAACGCGGCGCCGGAAGAATCGTCCACTCGATCTTGAGATCGGCAAGTGATCGACTACATCAACCACGAGATCTAATCTCGTAACGCTTTCGGATCTACAAGGGTTAGTACAGATCTATCTCGTTGCACATGTCTAATAGATTAGATTTTGGCTTTCATCTAGATTAGATCTGGGTTTTGTTCGTTCTTGCGGTAGAAATTTTTTGTTTTCCATGCTACGAACCCATCAAAAATATCCCACCACGATTGAGCTTTTTGCCAGTGCGGGTGAGCCGAACTGGCTCACCTTCGTCGGCAAGCTTTTTTAGACAGTTACAGTCAAGATTGACACTATAAGGTAGCTTTATTTGTCCTACCAAACGATCAGCCTCACCTGGATATGATAGGGCCTGGCCTTGCCTAGGATCCAAAGGCTCCCTAGGAACCCGTGGCGGCGGTTCTGTCTAGGTCGTGGGCACGACAATAGTCTATGGTTGTGTTTGTTTGGGCTGTCGCTGTTGAAAATCAGTTGTGAAAAAGTGGATGTAGGAAGCAACTGTACGAAGCAGAGATCTGGTGTTTAGCAAGAGTGCTTTTGACCATTGCAATTGTTGGTTGTAAGACTTAAATGTCTAAAATGCCCAGATAGCCGAATATATTGTTTAAATGTTAATTTGAAATAAATTAAACTATTTCTAACAGTTTTCTCTTAAATAATATGTATACGCACATGCATTATCTTGGAAAAAAAGACCCACGCAGTCTCTGAAATAAAACATACGCACATGCATTATCTTGGAAAAAAATAAAAACAAAAAGGAGGATGTGGAGCTCAATCCCGGTGGCGTCTTATCCCCAATGTTGGAGGACGGATGTAGAGCCAGGGCGTTGGAGGAATTGCACCGGAGGGCCATGATGGTGGGGTAGTTGAGAGGGTGGCGGCGGAGACCCATGGCGGCGGTAGGACATGAGCTCGGTCCCGACGACGGCGTCCTATCCTCGGCTTTGGAGGACGACCATGGAGTTGGAGGATGGAGGCAAAGCCATGGCTCTTGAAGGACGGTGGCGGAGCCAGGGCGGAGGGCCATGGTGGCGGCGGCGGCTCAGACCGGAGCTGGACGGTGACGACGACCGGCGGGAGAGATTTTCGATGCCGGGGACGGCGGCGGCGACTGGCAGCATGGAGGCGGTGGGAAGGGAAACCCTAACCCTCTAGCGCGTCCATGGTGAGGAGGAGAGGTCGAGACAGAGGGAGTCGGGACGGGGGTTGGGGATTTTCCTGAGCTCGGTGGCAAATACGTGTAATTTCGTCAAAGTGGGGAGGACCGTTTGGTCCGCTGCAACTCGGGAACCCTTCTCCTGCTTCCGCCAGCCCGCGCTCGGTAGGCTCTCCAGCGCGTTCTAAAATATCGTTGTTTGTTTCCTCTGGCTATTCCAAAACGCAAAAGCTACAGCCACAGTCGTAAGGGCGTCTCCAATAGGCCGATCTAAACGCGTGACCAAAACTGTGCGTTTGGATTAGCCCGTGGTTGCTTTGAGGAGATGGGCGCTGGTGGACGAATTCCTAGGCAGAGTCTTCGGACGATCGATACGCAGGGTCGGACGAAGGACCAAGGGGACTACGGATCGGCAGAAAACGGAAAGCTTACAGGTCCTGGTCTCTTGGAAATAAATTAGCATTATCTTCTTCTTCTTTACTATAAACTAGCAAAAGGTGTCCGTGCGTTGCATCAGGGAAAAAAAACCATGTCTGAAAAAGCAATTATTTTTATTTAATAAAATTTTATACTCTAGAGAATTTTCATTACTCAAAATTAGTTTTCTAAGTGTAATAGGATAAATTTCTCATTTGTTCACATAGACTTTCTAGTACAACAAAGATACTCCCTCTGATTCAAATTAATTGACTCAGATTTGTCTAGATTCGGATGTATCTAGATATGTTTTAGTGCTAGATACATTCGAATCTAGACAAATCAAAGACAATTAGATATTTATAGGTGGAAAATTTCGTGGAGCAGCTAGAGAAAAAGTTCGGAGAAAACTTAATACCGGACTTTTTATGTGGAAGTCGTGCTTGTCGGGTTGAAGTCTGCCCCAGGTCGTGGTCATCCTCGATCTGCTCTAAGTATAAGTAAAGCAAAGTTTCGCCGTTCGCTGTCTTCTTTGTCTATCTTGTACCTGCTAAATTAATTGAATTACTTGAGGCATGTAAGCAGTCAAATAAACGTCAAGCGATAGATCAACGCCAAGGTTTTGTTGGCCCGGTTTAGCTTGCATGCCGGTCGACTTGAGACCAACCTATTGGAGCTTAGAGCAAAGACAATAGTATAGTCAGCTGCTGGCTATAAGCCAAGTGCCATGTCATCTATAGTCAACTTAGAGCTAGCATGTACAATAATAAGCTATACAAATATACTACTTTAGTACTATATGGTCTACCTTTTACTCTCTCAAAGTGCCTAGGAACACGTGCTAGAGCTGGCTCTTGCATAAGAGGCCACTCTTTTTCTCTCTCATCTTCTATCTCTTCCAACTAGGTAAAGAAATAGTATTTTAATCCATATAGCCAGCTGAGTAGGACTTATTGTACTTTCTCTTAGCGAACAAATGGCGAGAACAATGGATTATGCTGTTGGATGATTAGTTTCCGCCGAGGACCTGCACTTCCGCCGAGGACGCGCAGGAGGTACGCAAATCGACTTTGCTCGAAATCCGCGGTCACTTCGACTTCGCGGCAGGCCGAGTTAAATGGGCACGGGGCGTAACACGCGCGATTAGAAGGAGTCAGATCTGCCAACATTACAAAGCATGCGTATTATAATGAGAAATATCTAGAGAAAGTAAGGCTTACATACTACGTTCGTTTCGTCTTGTTTAACATTTTTTTCGAACCGCTCTCCTCTTTCCCGGTCTTTTTTTTCTCAGCAGCGTGCGTGAGCCAACATCACATCATTGGCAAATTTCAGTGAATCTAGGGGTTCACTTGGCAAAAACACTGAAAAGATAAGGTCCACTGACCATCTTCTCTCCCTGACGGTTCCAGACTTCCAGATTGGAGGAAGCCTATCAAGCATTAGAGGGTCGCCGGCCAAGAGGCCGCCTTCGGGAGGGGGGCCGCGAAGGAGGGTGCTTTCCACCACCGCCAGGTCGCGTTGGATGCCGCCGGCCGCCGCGCTGTTGTCATGGGGCATCGCCATCCGGGCGAGGTCACACACACCGGCGGGCGCAGCCGCGACAAGTCCTGGTAGCGCATCCTGGGGTCAATCTCGCAGGGTTAGCTACGCCATTGTTTGCGAGCTGAGTGCCGCGCCTGTTGGGCACGGGCATGGGGGGTGATCTCCATTAGGGACAGAGAGAGCGGAGAGGAGGCGACGCCACACATGCCGGCGGACGCCGACGGCCTCGCGCACCAGGCACGGAGATGCTACGCCACACACGCCGGTGAGCGCCGGGCACGGGCACGGAGATGCTACGCCACACACGCCGGTGAGCGCCGGGCACGGGCCCGGGCATGGGTGGGCGTGATCTCCAGGAGAGAGCCGAGAAGAGGGCAAGTCGGGGAGTGTCGAGGCGTCATAGAGGAAGAAAAGAATTTTGAACAGTTTTTTGAAGTTATCCGTGACAGTGGTGGGTAAATTTTGTCAACTTGCAAAATAGTCCAAAAAAAGGCTGATTGACAGAAACAATCCGTTTTTTTATTATCTACTAGCAAAATGTCCACGCGTTGCGGCGAAAGATTGTTGATCTTTTAGGTTTTTTCCCAATATATATTATAGTGTTTTACCATACAATTTCTATAGGAAACAAGCATATGCATATACAAAAAACTTAATATTTACAGCTAGTTCCACCTGCATCAATAAGCCAGGAGAATTATTTGCAACTGGTAAGAAACAAATTTTTTTGAAACAATGTATCCCAAAGTCCAACACCATCTCAAATCCGGGATTTTTATCTTAGCCCAACACAGTCCCGTCGAATCATTTTCCTGGCATCTTATTTCTTTGATGAAAGGTCGTAGCTAGGGATGCAGGCGGAAGCGGCTGTCCGCCAGGCCGCTGTATCCGCGCCGTCTAAAAGGCCTAAATGGCTAAGCGGCTGGGCCGCAACAACTGAACGACCCTGGCGGAAAGCGCCCGCAAAGCCGTCAAGAGCCGCGTCCGCCTCGTAGCTGGTAGCTCGCCCAGCGCATTGCAGTCCTCCTGCCAAGATCGTTGCCGCCAGCGGCTAGCAGCTCGGCGCCGCCCATCTCCCCAGCCACCCCCTCCAAGCTTCGGCGCCGCCCATCTCCTCGGCGACTCCAAGATGTCTTCGACGCTGCCTATCTCCCCGGGCATGGCGCCCTCCCCGTCGCCCACTTGCGGAGAGATGTTTGGCGCGGTGGTTGCAGCGCTGGTGGAGAAGGTAGACGAAGGCGGGGGCACCCCACCTTAGTCCAGAGCGCAAGCAGCAGGTATATCCCTTGTTCCCAACCCTAGCTCTTCGCCAATCGCTCATCCAGTAGAACTTGGGGGATCCTGCAATTCAGTTATGTTCCTACAATTTGAAGAGTTGTCAGATCCATGGGGGAAAAACTTGTAAGTTATAGCTTTGAGTGGTGTAACGCCTCTGAGTTCAGTTATAGCTTTAAATCCCCTTAAAATAAACTTCTTTTAGAAAATAATAGAAATACAGAGCTGTGTTTGCCAAATTCTTTTGTGGAAGAATCTTGTGTGTTTGCCAAATTCTGGAACAGAGCTGTGCACTTGACTTGACAAGATAAATGAAATACATTAATTTTCTCAACTACACAGTCAAGGTACAGCACATCAATCTCAACCTGTACAGGTTAATCAATTCTATAATTATGAATACATCCCGGTGTGTTTCCATGTACATATGAATAACAATGACCGGTTATTTGATTGACTAGTTATTTGCACTAAACCTGTTTCTCCCACTTGGTTCTGATGCAAATTATGAGAAGTACAGCAGTCTGCAGCAGCGTGCCAATTGACATGCCTACCCAAATCCCCTATAAAAAAATTCCATTCAGTTATTACATTGTTGTATATTGTTGTGCACTTGACTTGTGTAGTTCTGAATCTTAAGCTCAGAATTATTTCATGAATTGCCTGTTAATTGTTACCTTTGCGAAATAATTTCCAACTATAATTAATTCCACTCATCTATTCGTATGATTGGCACCATAAGTTCTGATCATACTTTGTGTGTACTTAATATCAGTTTAACTGTACTTGCTGTTCAGTACTCCCTAGAACTAGGTCTCAGAAAAACCTACCGTATGAACAAGTAGAAATTGGTACTGATTTAGAATTCTTGTTAATGTTATTACAGATTCAGGTGCTAGACACAAATGAGCCAACAAGTGAGGTTGGTGCTGAGAAGAAAAAGAAAGAGAACCAGGTGTCGGCTGACACAACTGAGAGTGGAGGTGCAATGATTAATAAGGAACAAACTCATTTGCTTGCTCGTCCAGAGGAGGAGGATGCCTTGAAAAAGCTAGAGTTGAAGAAAAACAAAGAGAAGAAAAGAAAGAGGAGTGACCTTGTGCAGATCAAGAGAGCAGCAATTGTGTGGTGCCGAGAAGACCCATGTGCCGGCTGACACGGAGGATCCAACAAGTGAGAGTGGAGGTGCAATGATTAATAAGGAACAAACCCATTTGCTTGCTCGTCCAGAGGAGGAGGATGCCTTGAAAAAGCTAGAGTTGAAGAAAAACAAAGAGAAGAAAAGAAAGAGGAGTGACCTTGTGCAGATCAAGAAAGAGCAGCAGTTGTGTGGTGCCGAGAAGACCCAGGTACTTGTTGATGTAGAGAAGCCAGCAAGCGAGGCCCCTTGGAGGTGGCGTGCCTCCTTCTCCAGTTTGTTGCACCACAAACGCCAAAAAGCGGTGTATAATGGCTCGGTCCTCCTCGATGCTAAGGTGAACCGTGTTGTCATCCTTAACGCCAAAGAAATGGTTATTGATGCCCATTACCTCAAGGAAGGAGAACTAATGAATCAAGGATCAGTGTTGGAGTTCCCTTGCTACATGGTTGAGATTGGGAAACAATGGAGGAATAGGAAGAGGTTGGAGAAGAAGAGAACTGATAAGAGTTGGGAGAGAACAAAAGAAGTGAGGAAGAAAATGGTGAGATCGCCTCAGGAAAAATTGGTGAGATCTTCGATAGGGAGGTTTGCGAGAGTGGCTTCATTGAGGAAGGAATCTCCTTCGGTACCAAATGTTACTACACATTTCCCATCTCCAAATGGTCCACGTGCTGAGGATAACTTCACCCGGCGTCGACCACGGAAACTGACGTCCGAGATTTGGAAAGTATTCATTCCTATATATGAACATGGAAAAGTTACCGAAGGTCGGTGCGAACACTGCAATGAAGTCTGTCCCGCCTCAAAGGCTTATGGAACCAACCACATTCATAGGCATCTAAAAAAATGTCTGGCGAGAAGTAGCATGCATGAGGTGGTTGCAAAAATGCGCGGCTCCACATCTTCGCCCCAAGTCTCTTCTTTGGATAATTGGAATTTCAACCAAAAAGAATCTAGGAGAGCCCTTGCAAACATGATAGTCCAGCATGGGCTACCATTCTCCATAGTAGAGTATAGTGGCTTCAAAAAAATTGTCAAAATCTTGAATCCTATGTTCAAGATGGTTTCAAGGACAACAATAAAAGAGGATTGCCTGGACTCCTACAAAGAGCAAAGATCATTGCTACGGGAAATGTTGAAGAATTGTGGTGTTCGTGTCTCATTGACTGCTGATATGTGGACTTCGAATCAAAGGCTAGGTTACTTATGTGTCACTTGCCATTTCATCGACAAGACATGGAAATGCAGAAAAGAATTCTCAGATTTTGTATGATGGAAACACCACATAATGGCTTCCGGCTGTATAATGCCATGCTGAAGAGTTTGCAGTATTGGAATATTGAAGATAAAATATGCAACATTACATTAGATAATGCATCAGTTAATGCAAAATGATGGAGCATCTGAAAGAAAATTTGATGAAGAAACAAATGTTGATTTGTGGAGGTGAACTCTTCCATATCAAATGTGGTGCACATGTACTGAATCTTATCATGCAAGATGGTCTCCATGTGAAGAAAGGTTCCGTCGACAACATCAGAGAAAGCCTCAAGTATGTCAAGAGTTCACAAACTCGAGAAGAGTTGTTTGGAGATATAGTAAAGCAACTTGGCATCACATGTGAGAAAGAACCTTCACTTGATGTTGCCACACGGTGGAACTCAACTTATCTTATGATTGACTCGGCATTGCCATATAGAGAGGCATTTGAGGAGTTAGGGAATCAAGATGTGCAATTTAAATATGCTCCCTCAGCAGATGATTGGAAAATGGCTGAAGCGATCTGCTTATTGCTCAAAACCTTCTTTGAAGCTACAAAAGTAGTTTCAGGTTCTAGCTATCCAACAGAGAACCGCTATTTCCACGAAATGTGGAGTGTTAAGCTGCTGTTGGAAAAACAGGCGAAGAATAAAAACAAAGACATTGCATCCATGGTGAGCGAAATGAAAAAAAAGTTTGACAAGTATTGGAAGGAGTCATACTTAGCGAACTGCATACCAGTCGTCCTAGATCCAAGGTACAAATATGAGTTTGTCAAATTTCGGATCAATCAAGCATTTGGAAAGGATGCAAAAGAACACCTTGACAAGGTGGCAACAATTATCAAGAGTCTATTCGAAGAATACTCCAAGGAAATGGGCGATTCTATTTCTGATCCTTCGGAGGAAGTTCATGTTGATAAATCTGCAGAGGATGACAATCCATTGGCTGATTGGGAAGCTCATTTGAGAGTGCAAAAGAAAAGAACAACAAATGAGCTTGATAGATATATGAGTGAAGAAAAAAAAATTGACATCTTGGAATGGTGGGAAATGCACAGTCCTAAGTACCCAGTTCTATCTCACATCGCTCGTGATGTTCTTGCTATTCAAGCATCGACCGTGGCATCGGAGTCCTCTTTTAGTGCTGGTGGAAGAGTAATCAGTGATCACAGGAACAGGTTAAAGAGTGACACGGTCGAGGCGTTGATATGCCTCCAAGATTGGCTAAATGCTGCTGGTAAGTTTTTCTAATATTGAATAGTAGTATAGAAACTTGAACTTTTAACTTACTTGATGATCTTTGAATCCTTCAGATCACAAACCCACCTCTAAAGATGTTGAGGAAGAAGAATACTTGGTAAGTTGGGAACCTAATCCTGAGTATTAGTAAATAAATCATGTTAATATTTGTCTATATCTCACAAAGCTAGCTAGCAGGTGTTCTACCAAGGCAGCGAGTGTCATGAAGAAACTGCAGACTCTCCCAATGAAAGGTTATTAATCTTGCATGAGTTAGTTGTGAGACACATGAATAATATATAAGCGGTAATTGATGAATGCTATCTCATATAACCATATTGCCAATTTGCAGTACTACGAGCACGAGTGATCTCCAAACTGTGTCAACACATTAGTAGTTTGTTGCAGAACTCAAACAGGTAAACATTTGTTGTTTTATTTAGTCTTCATGAGAACACTAATAAATGCTCTTGTTTGTTGTTTTAACAATTGAGTAACTTAACTTGAGAACCCAGATTTTGTTACACTTACTCAATACTAAAATAGTGTTGTCATTACTTTCAGTATGCTCACTTTTACGATCATTACTTCTCATGCAATTGATTCGAATTGCTTTTTCGGTGAACCAGATGTTACTTTTGAGGCTATAGTGCTGAAATGTTGGATGGAGGATATAGTGTTGAGTATATCCAGGAGAGGGTGGCACAAGCAGAGAGTGCAGTCGCCACTAGAAATGTTGAATCTGTCTAAAAATAATCTTCGCGGCAAATCAATTGAAATTGTTCTTACGACTGATTGTAAAGTATCACGTTCTTTTGACTTGAAATATGTGCACTGTTGCTTGTAACAGCAATGAATTCTTCTATTTACTGATTGATGCCCAAGTTTCATTTGTATACTTGTTTGACTGGGGATCTGCTAACTGAACAGAAGTTGGCTGTGAAAAGTATTAGCTGTAGATGCCCAAGTTTTATTCGTATACTTGTTTGACTAGGGATCTGCTAAGGGCAACTCAATTAGCGTATACGGGAGCCGCTTATTATGCCAATTAGCATGTATGGACAAAGCGGCCGGAGCGGACGCGCCGGTCCGCCTGCATCCTGAGCCGTAGCCCGTAGCCCAACACGTTTCCGATTCAGGCTAAGATGAAAGGCCCCCAAACACGTTACCGAGGCAGGCAACATAGCACGATAACATCCTCTTGGGAAATTTTATTCTCATCAGCGTTGTTGATTCCAAGGCAGCTTGCTGGTGACTTGGAGATGTTTTCAACGTTTATAAATTGGTGTTACTCTTTGTAATCCAACAAGGTGGGACTATTTCAATCTAGCTGTACCCCGATCCCTCCCGCCTGCTCCATCCCAGCAATAGCCCAGCTGCACCCCTAATCCCTTCCTAGCCTTTTGGCCTGCTCCAGCCCAGCTGCACCCCCGACCCTCCATGTAGCGTGGAAACGGGCGCCCAAGGCAGCCGATTTTGAACAAGGATCTCCGGCCGGCAACCGCTGGTTGAGCACAGACCGGATCAGACCGCTGTTTGTATTTGTTCCTAGCGTGCCGATTTGCATGGATCGGCTGCTATTTGTTTGTACGCGCTAGATTTTTTTGAGACACCGTACGTGCTAGGTAGGATGCCTACTTGATCGAACACGCTCCTGCTTACAAATCGACGGATCATGGATGGGCCGGGCTAAGGTGTTGTAGCCTTTTCTCAGGCTTCCGATCACGCCAGATGGACCCGGAAAAAGGGATATTTTTACCTATGTCGGGACGATACGGCGGATGAAGAAAAAACAAACCGCTCTAAAGTGGTTCGATTGCCTGGGTGGTATTGATGGACAATTTAGTGTTTAGCGGGAGGGTAAAAAGGTCTAAAAAAGTGTTGGACCGGAAGAAACGATCCGTCCTTTATTATTAGGTATAGAGACATAGATAAATAGATACTATAATTTTGCTAGAGGTAGGTTCGTCCGCACAGTCTTTCCGTCCGAATTTTCTAGACCGTTTTGTCCCTGGCTATCTAAGGATATTACAAGCATGCCACCGCCGAGTCAACCCCCTCCGCCCTTCCTCCAACCCGTCCCAACGCCCAGAGCCTGCTCCTGCGCCGTTCGGCACAACGACCGCGGTGGAGGTTCCCGCCTCCCGCCTCCCGTCGACCACCGCCGCCCACCCAGGTTCTCCTGCTCGCCTCCGTGCGCGCCGGCTACCCGGCACGGCGACAGTGGTGGAGGTGCTCGGCATCCCGCCTCCCATCGACCGCTGCCCAGGTTCTCCTGCTCTCCATCGGACGGCGCCCGGCCTCCCGCCTCCCGTCTTTCTTCCGCCGCCTAGCACAACACGAGCTTCTTGGCTTTCTAGCCCTACCCCGCGCCCTGCAGCGCATTCTTTTTTGTTAGATATAGATCCGTTCTCCTTTTGTGCTAGATATTGATCGGTTCATTGACAAAAATAAACTTCATCCAGATTCGTTTAGTAGTCTATACTATTAAAAAGATTGAGGCAGGAGTCGCAGCTCGGGGCGAGGCAGCGGTGCCTGCAGGATCGAGGCGACATGCTGCAGGGGAGGCGAGGCCGGAGGCGTGGCCTGGAGCACTTGCAGCCGGCGGCGCCATGTGTCGTGATGGTGTCACGGCAGATGCCATGGATAGGCTAAAGGTGGGGACTAAGTGCACTAGGGGAATCCAGAGAGGGATAGTGTGGTGATTCCACACACAGTAGCTTTGTATTTGATTCACTTTCAGAGATTACAAGTGCTCCTTGAGCTGTATTGGGGAGAGGAGGAAGAAGAACTCTCTTACTCTCACCACTAGTAAAATACAACCCTCAAGGGATCAACCAGAAAAACCAACCCTTTCTACAGAGGCCCTAGCCCTCCTTATATAGGGTGGCTAGGTCTCCAATTAGGGCATACGTGGAGGCATATTTCAGGGAATATGCCTCCTCCCAAAATAGTAAGCCGACCGAGTCACTTTAGCCCAGCGTCATCCATGCAGAGGCTATCTGAGCCTCTGCGGCACCTGCGTCATCCGACATAGGCATCGTCACCTTTGTCGGCCATGCCTCAGTGGTCCTAGGCTCTGTCTGCTTCGGTCACGCTCTGCGTACAGTAGTCACCTTTGACCAGCGAGATACCTTCATTCTCTTACAAGCTTGATATAACCCGGATCGTACCTAGTTGATCCGGCCACACCCGCACCTGCATATAAGTTAGATTCCTCTTACTGATATACGGCATAAGTCGGTTGAGACCCAGTTAGGTGGTCATCCCCTGGTCCGGGTTACTCCGTGATTCGGCTGGCCTTGAGGTGACTCAGCCAGCACTTGCTTTGACCTAGCCGTACCTCGGCTAACTTGGCCTTTATACCCCGGCGTGACCCTACCCGGGGGTATCCCCCCAACATTAGTCCCTGAAGCTGGTGCGGTCTTAGCCGCCTTAGCCGCTAAGGCCACAGCAGGTTCCATTTCACCGAGATTTTTGCTCCTTTTCCGAGTTACCTCCTATCTCGGATTCCATAGGTTTACTTTCCCTTAGCACATTCCAAGTCTTTACTTGCTGGCCGGGTCACCTCATACTCATCCGAATCAGCCTTCCTTCTCTCGTACGCTTCCCCACGTGGAGGCTAATCATTACTTTGCCTCATTTTAAGGGCCTGCAACAGTAACCGCCACAGTTATTGTCAGAATTTACTGTAGCACACGTCACATCGTGCCTGCCTCCTCGTTAACTGTATCATAACGTCGCGTTGTAGGATCCACTGCGCCCTGTGGCCCTTCCTGTGGCTCGTCACTGATTGGTTGATCCGGGTCATACACGGCCACACCGTGTGGCCCGCCCGCACAACATGATCCCACTACCCCTCAAGGGAGTGGTTAAATAGGGGAGGGGCGCGCCCCTTGGGTCTTTTCCCCACTTCCGCGCCGCTCTGCCTCTGCTTCTTCCTCTTCCTCTCTAGCGATAGCGCCGCCGCCACCGCACCTGAGTAGCTGCGTCGCCGCCGCACTGCTTCCACGCGCACCAGTGTCGTCGCCACCTCCTCGCATCTCCTCCGCCACGGGTCCTCGCCAGTCCAGGCCAGTGCCCCCCACCGCCGCTAGCGCTAGTGAGGATAACGATGTCGAGATGACAGAAGAGGAGCTCGCCGTCGCAGAGCAGGAAATGGAGGAAGACGCGGCGAATGCCGACCATGGCGCGTGGGCCGGGTCCTGGGTCTGCCAGGTTGATCTTGACTAGATGTATCGCACCAGGCGTATCCCGGAGGGCGTCACCGCACGTCTTGCCGCCGCCGAGCTTGCCTCCTCACCCAATCCGGGTGAGTATGTGGTGTTTCTTTCCCACTTCCAACGTGGGTTCGGTATCCCTATTAGTGATTTTTTCTACGACTGGATCAATACGTATGAGCTTCAGCCGCACCATCTTCCGGCTAACGCCATCACGTCTCTCTGCCTTCGCTTCCACCATCGAGGGCTACGTCGGACTATGGCCCACGAAGGAGCTCTGGATCCGGTTCTTTGGCCTCCGTCGGAACGTGATTCTGAACATAGAACTTGACCCGGAGGACAAGCAGCTCACGCAGTTCGGCGCTACGTCTATCTCTCCCCGGAAGCAGTCCATCTTCCCCCGAGTCACGGGGCTTGACTCTTGCAAGGGATGGGCCCGGACCTTCTTCTATGTCCGGAACAGCACATCCGAAGATTTGATCTGGCTGCGCCCCTATGCTTCGGGTCCCCCTAATCCGGATCTATGGGACAAGATCCCCAAGAAGCCCACTGTCTTGGCAAACCAGGTCAACAAGAGGTTCCAAGAGTTGAAGGATCTTGGATTGCACAATGAGGACGCCATGATCACATTTGTCTGCAACCGGATCTCCCTCCTCCAGAAACGTACGCACAAACTCTGTCACATGAGTTGGGGCCGCGACCCCAAGCGGACCTCCTCTTTTGAGTTGAGCAACACCGAGATCTACCGCCGGGTCAAGGCCCTGTTCACCACCGACAAAGACTTCTCTTCTGAGTGGACGTGGGGGATCGAACACTTCTGCCGAGATAGGCTTCCTCCTGCGGTAAGTCTCGTGCCCCAAACCTTTTCCGAATTAAATCATATGTCGGTTTTTGTTGTATGTTTAGTCCTGTTGCCTTTTCTTTCCCTCAGATGTTTCTTCAGCAAACCATCGAGGATGGTACCGAGCCTTCTCTCAAATGAGCGCCCGATCGCGATACCTCGGACAAGGAGGAACTGGATCAGGAGATGTTCCTGCCGATGGCTGATGCGACCAAGCGACCCACCGGTAAACTCTCTTCCATTAGAGATTGGCCCGACGATGAAGATGATTCGGACGTTGAGGTGATGAGGCATTTGACGCTGTCCCCCTTTCTTATGCTTTTCTGGCATCAGCTAACCCTAGTGGGCAGATCCATGAAGACCCTTCCCTTGCCCTGGGTGAGCCTGTCCCGGTCGCACCGAAGAAGAAGAGGGGAGCTGCATCTGCATCTTCCTCCGGACCTTCTCAGCCAGCTAAAAGGCGAAAGAAGTCCGGGGACAAAACTGCCACCAAGCCTACAACCAAGGCCACAGCCCGGAGGGCTCGGAAGCCCAAAGAGCCTCTGACCTCTGATGAGTAAGCCACTTCTCCCTTTGCTATTTATTTGTTCTTCCTTTGCTATAGTTTCTCATCATTTATGGTTTGATTCGGTAGGGCCACGGTGGAGGTCCCCTAGAGCGGATCCGGTATTGCTTCACCGCTCTGACATAGCCCTTCTCCCCCTGGTGGCGACGATTCACGCCCGTTGAGCCCCATTCAGGAGGGTTCAGCGGCTGCTCCGGGTTCCAGCCCAACTCGTCAAGGGGAGGGCAACCTTAGAGCGGGGAAAACTGGCTCTACCGAGGTAGCAACAATCACCACTTCGGTTCCGCCACAACTAGCTTCGTCTGAGATACCCACAGTACCTCCGCCAAAACGAAAATCAGCACCAGCACCATCGTCGGCTCCAGCACTAGCAGCAACATCAAAGGCACCAGCAACAACGCCAAGCCCCTCCGCCTCGTCCAAGTCTTCCAAGGCTCAGCGAGAAGGCACCAGCATCACCAAGGCAAGCACCAAGGCAGCTCCCAAGGGAAAATCCGCTGCAGCAACTTCAACTTCTCAGCAGCAGCCTAAGGGCAAAAAGGCTCCTGACGCCACCAGGGCAGCGTCAATCGAGGCTGGACAGCATACACTCGCGTCTATGCTCTCGAAAAAGACTCCACCGCCGAAGGACGCCCCTGCCGAGCCAGCTAATGCGCAACTTGTTTTGCACACCAGCCCCGCCATTGCCCAGGTTGAGAGGAGGGAAGCTCACGCTAAGGGTCTAGTTGCTCCCAAATGCTCAGCGGCGAACGATATCCTCCGACCTTGATCGAGTTTGTGAACAACTAGAACAAGGCGGAGTTCGTCCACAATGACGATCTCCCGGAGAAGTTCGGTCCCGCTGAATTTGCTGCCCAGATGAACACCGCTGCCAAGGCAGTTAACCTTGCAGGTCAGATGATGGAGGTGTGTTACTTCGCCTTTTCCTTAGCATGCAGAAGATATTAGTGATATGACCATTAGTCCCCGAGCCTCCGGGGGAGTAACTCGTTACTCGGCCGGATGCTCCTTAGAGAATTAACGTAGCTCCCTAGTAACTTCGAATATGCACACACTTGGAGCCGGGTTAAGTTCCACTTGGCCCGGATCTTGTACACTTTGAATATGCACACACCTAGAGCCGGGTTAAGTTCCACTTGGCCCAGATTTTGTACACTTCGAATATGCACACCCCTAGAGCCGGGTTAAGTTCCACTTGGCCCGAATTTTGTACACTTCGAATATGCACACACCTAGAGCCGGGTTAAGTTCCACTTGGCCCGGATTTTGTACACTTCGAAGATGCACACACCTAGAGTCGGGTTAAGTTCCACTTGGCCCGGATTTTGTACACTTCGAATATGCACACACCTAGAGCCGGGTTAAGTTCCGCTTGGCCCGGATTTTGTACACTTCGAATATGCACACACCTAGAGCCGGGTTAAGTTCCGCTTGGCCCGGATTTTGTACACTTCGAATATGCACACACCTAGAGCCGGGTTAAGTTCCGCTTGGCCCGGATTTTGTACACTTCGAATATGCACAAGACTAAGCTATCTTTTTGTACTTTGTTCAGGTGACCACCAATCGTCGGAGCGCTGAGTTTCAGCGTCTCTTGGATACTCACAAGATGCTGCGTGCGAAACATACTGCACTTCTCACCGAACATGATAAAAGGGGTAAGTTTTCTCCTTTGCATTTTTCCATTTCTCTTCATCTTTTTCCGACGAACTAATCCCTCATTCGGATTTCGCAGCTGGGGTGGAGGCTGAGAATGTCCTCATGAGGAGAAGCTTGGACCAGATAAAGGGTAAGTTATTCTTGCTCAACTTTGCTATGCTTTCTATCTCCTTTTCTCCTTGGCTCGGTAAATATTCATACCTCGGCTTTGGCGGGTTAACAAACTATATCAGCTTCTCTTGAAGATAGTGTGCCCGTGCCTGATATGATGCTGCATTTTCTCGAACAAGCAGGGCAGGACCAAGCTAAACTCAAGAAGAAAGACGACGATCTTGTCCTCCTCCAGACCAAAGATGAAGAGATTGCCCAGCTTAAGGCAGATATGAAGAAGCTCAAGGCGCAACACAAATCCGATCTGGAGAAGGCAGGCCAATACTTTACTGAATAACGAGAGCGCCTCAACCTCCAGATCGCCAAGGAACAAGAACTTCTCAAGGAGGCCGACGTCAAGCTTGAGTCGGCGAATACTGAACTTGTGCAACTTCGGAAAGGCGTGATGACTGTACCAAGGAGTTGACCCAGATTCACAGCCACATTTCACGTAAGTTCTTTTCCTTCATCCGGCATTAACTTCTCCGGGTTGCTGATGGCTCAATGCACGGCGCCCAGAAAAATGCTTGATGGCGGTGTTGATGTAGAGCTTGTTGGGAACCCCAAGAGGAAGGTATGATGAGCACAACAACAAGTTTCCCTCAGTTATGAAACCAAGGTTTAATCAAACCAGTAGGAGCAAGGAAACACCCCAAAGGTGTTACTAGCTAAGCTTTAGCAGGGCGCACTATCGGTGCTAGTAGCAACGTGGAGACCTGCACAACACAGCTAAGTTGTAGATTGTATGCAAAGAAAAAGGACTGGGATCCATAGTTCACTAGAGGTGGCTCTCCTTAGATAACATGCTGCGTGAACAAATTACAGCAGGGCAATTGACAAATACCAAGAAAGCAATACATGCATATACTAATCATCTTGACTCCTCTGAGACTTGATTGGGCATTACAACATAATACATAAACCACCATCCAACTGCATCTATTACTAATAATTCACCTTCAGGTTATCATCCGAACCCCCTCCAGTATTAAGTTGCAAGCAACAGATTATTGCTTTACGAACTGCGTGTAAAGTAAACAATACGATTGTTCTATGAACAAAGGATTGTTTTTTTCTCCCTAGTAGCAACAACACATCTAGTACCTTAGAGATTTCTGTCACTTCCCTAGATTACTAGAGGCATGAAACCACTATCGAGCATAAATACTAACTCTTGGAGTTGCTAGCATCTACTTGGCCAAGATAACTACTAACAACGGAAAGCATGCAAGATCTCAAATAACAAAGACATGATAGAATCAATAATCAATCTGAAATAGCATCTCAATATCCATTGGATCCCCGCAAACACAACATGTATGAATTACAAATAGATGATCTTGATCATGAACGGAGCTCACAAGATCTAAACATGAAAGCACAAAGGAGGAGAAACCAGCCATCTAGCTACTACATGGATCCGTAGTCCAAGAATGAACTACTCACGCATCACACCGGAGGCTTGCATGGTGATGAAGAAGGCCTCCAGGGTGAATTCTCCTCTCCGGCAGGGTGCCGGGAAGAGCTTTAGATCCCTCCCGATCTAGGGATGGAGTTGACGGCGGCTACAGACTCTTTCGTGGATTTTTGATCGGGTACTTAGGGTTTATGTCCCGAGGGCATCTTATAGCTGGAAGGGGAGGCCGAGGGGGTGCCTGGGCTGGCCACACCACCCCCTAGCGCGGGCCAGGCCTGGCCGCGCGGCCAGGTGGTGTGGCCGCCCTCTGGCCCCTCTCCGTCTCGTATTCTAGCACTTGATCACTTTCGGAAAAATAGGCACTTTGGCTTTTGTCCTGTACAATTCCGAGAATATTCATTTTCTGACTTTCCTGGAACCAAAAACAGCAGAAAACAGGCAGCTGGCACTGTGGCTCTTGTTAATAGGTTAGTCCAAGAAATCATATGAAAAGTACTCCAAAGTTGGAACAAAACACAAGAAAGTGGATAAAACCAAGCATGGAACATCAAAAATTATAGATACATTTGCAATGTATCAGCATCCCCAAGCTTAACTCCTGCTCGTCCTCGAGTAGGTAAGTGATAAAAATAAAGATAATTTTTGAGATGACATGCACCATTAAAGACTTGATCAAAATATTTGCAAAACATTCATAGCTGGGATTGTAGTACTTCAATCATAACATGAAAGACAAAGTTCTAGCAATAAGCAAAGAAACTATGATGCAACATGAAAAGGCACAAACAAAAGATTCATGAATAACAATGCTTTGCAAGACGTTTGTTTGTTTCACATAAAGAAAACATAGCATAATAGTATTCAGCTTGTCCCTCAATAGAGTAGCAAATATAAATGCATAGGAGACCTTCAAAGTTCATAAGAGTGACTAGATACAATAGTTTAAAACAAGCAATATCAAGTTATGCATCAATCAACTAGTCTTGGGACAATGCACATAGAACTAAGAATTGCCACTATGCTCTCAAAGTAGGTGCATAAAGATAGAAGGTGGAGATTGATACATTGCAAATGTATCTATAATTTTTGATGTTCCGTGCTTGGTTTTATCCACTTTCTTGTGTTTTGTTCCAATTTTGGAGTACTTTTCATATGATTTCTTGGACTAACCTATTAACAAGAGCCATAGTGTCAGCTGCCTGTTTTCTGCTATTTTTGGTTCCAGGAAAGTCAGAAAATGAATATTCTCGTTATTGGACGGGACAAAAGCCAAAGTGCCTATTTTTCTGGATCACATCAAGTGCATGAATACGAGACGGAGAGGGGCCAGGGGGCCACCACATCACCTGGCCGCGCGACCAAGCCTGGCCCACGCCAGGGGGTGGTGTGGCCGCTCCCGGCAGCCCCTCGGCTTCTCCTTCCGCCTATAAAATGCCCTCGGGACGAAAACCCTAAGTACCCAATCAAAAATCCACGAAAGAGTCTGTAGCCGCCGTCATCTCCATCCCTAGATCGGGAGGGATCTGAAGCTCTTCCCGGCACCCTGCCGGAGAGGGGAATTCACCCTGGAGGCCTTCTTCATCACCATGCAAGCCTCCGGTGTGATGCGTAAGTAGTTCATCCTTGGACTACGGATCCATGTAGTAGCTAGATGGATGGTTTCTCCTCCTTTGTGCTTTCATGTTTAGATCTTGTGACCTCCGTTCATGATCAAGATGATCTATTTGTAATTCATTCATGTTGTGTTTGCGGGGATCCGATGGATATTGAGATGCTATTTCAGATTGATTATTGATGCTATCATGTCTTTGTTATTTGTGATCTTGCATGCTTTCCGTTGTTACTAGCTATCTTGGCCAAGTAGATGCTAGCAACTCCAAGAGTTAGTATTTATGCTCGATAGTGGGTTCATGCCTCTGGTAATCTGGGGAAGTGACAAAAATCTCTAAGGTACTAGATGTGCTGTTGATACTAGGGAGAAAACAACAATCCTTTGTTCATAGAACAATTGTATTGTTTACTTTACACGCAGTTCGTAAAGTAATAATCTGTTGCTTGCAACTTAATACTGGAGGGGGTTCGGATGATAACCTGAAGGTGGATTATTAGTCATAGATGCAGTTGGATGGCGGTCTATGTATTATGTTGTAATTACCAATCAAGTCTTAGAGGAGTCAAGATGATTAGTATTTGCATGTATTGCTTTCTCGGTGTTTGTCAATTGCCCCGCTGTAATTTTTTCACCCAGCATGTTATCTATCTAAGGAGAGCCACCTCTAGTGAACTATGGATCCCGGTCCTTTTTCTTTACATATAATCTACAATCTTTTACTGCTTTGTGTTTACTTTCTGCAAACTTTTACTTCTTTCCATTCGATACGTTTAATCCTTTGTTTTCCGCAAAACACGGTGAGATTGACAACCTCATCGCAAGTTGGGGACAAAGTTCTGTGGTTGTGTTGTGCAGGTCTCCACGTTGCTACTAGCACCGGTAGTGCGCCCTGCCAAAGCTTAGCTAGTAACACCTTTGGGGTGTTTCCTTGCTCCTACTGGTTCGATTAAACCTTGGTTTCATAACTGAGGGAAACTTGCTGCTGTGCTCATCATACCTTCCTCTTGGGGTTCCCAACGAGCTCTACATCAACACCGCCATCAAGCATTTTTCTGGGCGCCGTGCATTGAGCCATCAAGCATTTTTCTAACGCCGTTGCCGGGGAGTCAAGGACATCTTCACAAGGGGAGTCCCTCATAACCAATCTCTTTACTTTGTTGTTTTTGTTTTGCTTAGTTTCTTTTTGCTTTGTTTGCTTGTTTTGTTCTTCAAAAATCCAAAAAAAGTAGTTTTACTTGTTTGCTTTCTTATTTGAAAACCCAAAAAAATGACTACTCTTGAAAACACTAAGTTGTGTGACTTCACTAGCACCAACAACAATGATTTTATGAGCACACCTATTGCTCCACCTGTGGCTGAAAATACTTTCTTTGAGATAAAACCTGCTTTGCTCAATCTTGTTATGAGAGAGCAATTTTCTGGTATTGGTAATGAAGATGCCGCTTCCCATCTAAATAACTTTGTTGAACTTTGTGAGATGCAAAAGCATAGGGATATAGATGGTGATATTATTAAGCTGAAATTGTTTCCTTTCTCTTTGAGAGGAAAAGCTAAAGAATGGTTGAATTCCTTAACTAGGAATAGTATTGATTCTTGGACTAAGTGCAAAGATGCTTTTATTGGAAAATACTATCCTCCTACTAAGATTATATCCATGAGAGGTGAAATAATGAAGTTTAAACAACTTGATAATGAGCATGTTGCTCAAGCTTGGGAAAGAATGAAATCTTTGGTAAAGAATTGTCCCACTCATGGACTGACTGCTTGGATGATCATCCAAACTTTTTATGCAGGATTGAACTATTCTTCAAGGAACCTATTGGATTCAGCTGCTGGAGGTACCTTTCTGACCATCACTTTGGGTGCTACAACAAAACTTCTCGACAATATGATGGTTAATTATTCTGAATGGCATACTGAGAGAGCTCCACAAGTTAAGAAGGTAAATTCTGTTGAGGAAACCTCCTCCTTGAGTGATAAAATTGATATTGTTATGTCTATGCTTGTTAATGGGAAAGCCCATATTGATCCAAATAATGTTACTTTAGCCTCTTTGGTTTCTCAAGAAGAGCAAGTTGATGTAAACTTCATAAGAAATAACAATTTTGGCAACAATGCTTATGGTAATAATGCCTATAGGAACAATTTTGGTAACAACAATTATAAGCCATATCCTCCCAACAATGGTAATGCTTATGGAAATTCTTACAACAATAATAAGAGTTCCCCCTCTGAACTTGAAGTTATGCTTAAAGAGTTTATTAGTAAACAAACTGCTTTCAATAAAACTATTGAGGAAAAACTCTCTAATGCTGAAAGAAATATAGCATCTTTGGCTGAAGCTCAATCTACTTTGAATAAAATGGCTTCTAAACCTAAAACTAATGAGAATCCCTTTGTAGCTACTAATGCCATACAAGTAAGAATTGATGAAAATGTTAGACTATTAGCTGAATTACATGCTAAGTGGGAAAGAGAAGATGAAATTGCTAGAAACATTAGTGTTTCTACTATTACCACCACTAGTGTTGAGGCTAGTAATAGCTCTACTACTTTAGATGATAAAGTTGATTTTGATCTTGATGGTTGCAATATCTCTGAAGTTATTAGGTTCCTACAAAAGCTTGCTAAAAGTTCTAATGCTAGTGCTATGAACATGGCTTTTACAAAACACATTACTGATGCTCTCATAAAGATTAATGAAGAAAAGATGAAACATAAAGCTTCTATTCCTATAAAGTAAGAATATGGTTGGGAACCCATCATTAATATGAAAGTGAATGACTTTGATTTCAAAGCTTTGTGTGATCTTGATAGTAGTGTTTTTATTATGCCTAGAAGGATTTATGATATGCTTGATTTGCCTCCTCTTGAAGATTGTTATTTGAATGTCCCACTTGATGCTAATGCTAAAAAGAAACTCATGGGGAGTCTTAATGATGTTCTTAATATGATTAATGATTCCTATGTCCCCGTTGATTTCTATGTTTTGGATGTTGAATACAATGCTTCTTGTCCTATTACTTTGGGAAGACTTTTCTTAGAACTGTTGGTGCCATCATTGATATGAAATAAGGCACCATTAAATATCAAATCCCCCTCAAGAAAGGTATACAACACTTCCCTAAAAAGATAGAAAAGATTTCTTTTGCTTCTCCTATGAAAACAAAATTTGGTCTTAATGCTTCTTCATTTGAGAACACTTGATTCTTTCTTTGCTTCTTATGCCTAACTTAAAGGTGTTAAAGAAAAGTACTTGTTGCGAGATAACCCAAGAGTTTTAGTTGAGTCTTGGAAGTTATTACCTCTGTAATAACCTCTCCTTATCCTTTTTATTTGTTTTTTGTGCCAAGAGTGACCTCTAATGAGAGAGAAGTAATGATTTGGAAAGTTGCTGTCCCGAAACAGATTTTTGTGCTTCACCGTAAAAATTCCTGAGAAATCTCTGTATGTCGGATTGAGCTGTAATGTTTTGTGCTTATGCCCCAGGTTGTTATATAACTTTCGTTAGTTCAACACTTTTTGATTTGAGCAACAGAAGGTCTACGAAAAAATTCGTCTTTACCTGCTGGTCTGTTTTGACAGATTTCTGCCATTTTCTGCATTTGCTTCTTGTTAGTTCCTTCTTGATTTATTTTGGGGAATTGAGCTTTTTGAGGGAAATGCTACAGTAGCTAGTGTTCTAATGGAAGTTTATTTGGTGTTAGAACTGAACCTTAAGACCTTTTATCTTGAATGCACTAATGTTGCTAATGAGATTGTGTGAAGTTTTGTATGAAGGAAAAATTTCAGGTGTATGGAAGGAATGAGTAATGAGATGAAGGATGGACTAAAGCTCAAGCTTGGGGATGCCACGCGTGTCACCCCAAAGAAATATCCAAGAAGTACAAGCGTCAAAGTTTGGGGATGCCCAAGGCATCCCCTTCTTCATCAATAAAAATCCCACGTTTCTTCCAAACGCTTCATTTTTATTGTTTCGTGCACATTTGTGTTGTTCTTGGAGCGTCTTCTTTTTTGTTTTTGTTTTGGTTTTTAGTTTTCTTGGTTTGCTTAGTTTACTGAATAAATTGGTTGGACCCCCTCTTTCATACTTTGGTTTGCAAATAGTTTGGTTTGGTTTGGAAAAGGGTAGGAAAGTTCATACTTATGTGGTAAAAAGAGCTCGTTTTTGACTGTGGCCTATACTTTGTCATGCCATGCTTGATATTGTTTTGGATTTATGATTAGTATTATTTGCTGTAGCATGACTTGTTATAAACAATTGAGATTTCTTAATGTGCCTTGGATGAATCATGCGTTGTTTTAGCATATTAAAGCATAGTATAGTGGTATTCTCCTTTGATGCTTTATTTGGGTTGATTTGGCGCATGCTCACACCATGTTATGACTATCTCAAGTCACCATTAGCCTTTATGATCCTTTAGTTTTCAACTTATAGTATCACTTTATGATTTGATCAATGATGTTTTGTCGCTCTGCATGATTATGGCCATTATTGCTCTCTTAGTTTGTCACTCCCAGTCTTTTGCTAGCCTCCACAACAAAGTATGAGTTCCACTCGTGCATCCAAGTCCCTAAACCAATTTATTCCAAAGAGTCCACCATACCTACCTACTAGCTTATGCTATTCCAAGTATATTCATGCTTTTGTTTACCTTCCACTTGTTATGAGAAAACTAGTGATTAAAGCTCTCGCGAACTTGATGGCACACTTTACTTTACTTGCCCTTAATAAACTTGAACCATTATGTCCTTCTTTGTTACGTATATGCTTGCACTTTATAAGTTGAAATTTGCAAAACCATGTTTCATGGGGAACGCTTTCAACATTGCACTTGTACTTTGTACCCCGTTGATATCATTTTCTTTTGCTTACGGATCCCGGCGGTGTGAAATAAAAGTGGAACTTGTAAGATCATGTAGTTTGTATGTGTGTTAGAGAAACGCCTGGGCCGCTAGCCTAAGCCATGCCTAATCATGGTGGAAACTTGCAGCATCACCATAATGAGCATTCTATGAAGCATCCTCAATAAAAACCTATGCAAATAGCAAATAAAAAGATCGCTGAGATGCTCATTGTCTGCTTGCCTTGTCATTTTGGTTATAGGAAAGCTCCCGTATCATGTGCAAGGGGTACCCCGTTGGCGGTTCTTAATGATACACATGTACTTACAATGACAAGAGCTTACTCGTGACTGAAGTTGAGTAGCATGAGGATCGGTCTTCGTAAGTAAGGGGCATGAGATTTCGGTTTATAACTTGTCAAGCATATCCTCTTAGTTGTGTCACTTTAACCTTAATCACCTTAAAGATGCTTATGATAGGGGCAATGAGAGCTAAAAGCTATAAGTACCATAATTTTTGGAAGCTCTTTATGAGACTTGAATCCCTACTTCCTTTTACAAAAGGCCTTTCTTCCACCATTATATTGAGTCTCCACCTTCTAACTTTATGCACCTACTTTGAGAGCATAGTGGCCATTCTTAGTTCTATGTGCATTGTCCCAAGACTAGTTGATTAATGCATAACTTGTTATTGCTTGTTTGAAACTATTGTATCTAGTCACTCTTATGAACTTTGAAGGTGTCCTTTGCATTTATATTTGCTACTCTATTGAGGGACAAGCTGAATACTATTATGCCATGTTTTCTTTATGTGAAACAAACAAACGTCTTGCAAAGCATTGTTATTCATGAATTTTTTGTTTGTGCCTTTTCATGTTGCATCATAGTTTCTTTGCTTATTGCTAGAACTTTGTCTTTCATGTTATGATTGAAGTACTATGATCCCAACTTTGAGTTTTGCAAATACTTTGATCAAGTCTTTGATGGTGCATGTCACCTCAAAAATTATTTCTTTTTATCACTTACCTACTCGAGGACGAGCAGGAGTTAAGCTTGGGGATGCTGATACATTGCAAATGTATCTATAATTTTTGATGTTCCATGCTTGGTTTTATCCACTTTCTTGTGTTTTATTCACACTTTGGAGTACTTTTCATATGATTTCTTGGACTAACCTATTAACAAGAGCCACAGTACCAGCTGCCTGTTTTCTACTGTTTTTGGTTCCAGGAAAGTCAGAAAATGAATATTCTCGGAATTGGATGGGACAAAAGCTAAAGTGCCTATTTTTCCGGATGTCATCAAGTGCCAGAATACGAGACGGAGAGGGGCCAGGGGGCCACCACACCACCTGGCCGCGCAGCCAAGCCTGGCCCGCACCATGGGGTGGTGTGGCCGCTCCCGGCACCCCCTCGGCCTCTCCTTCCCCCTATAAAATGCCCTCGGGACGAAAACCCTAAGTACCCGATCAAAAATCCAAGAAAGAGTCTGTAGCCGCCGTCATCTCCATCCCTAGATCGGGAGGGATCTGAAGCTCTTCCCGGCACCCTGCCGGAGAGGGGAATTCACCCTGGAGGCCTTCTTCATCACCATGCAAGCCTCCGGTGTGATGCGTGAGTAGTTCATCCTTGGACTACGGATCCATGTAGTAGCTAGATGGCTGGTTTCTCCTCCTTTGTGCTTTCATGTTTAGATCTTGTGAGCTCCGTTCATGATCAAGACCATCTATTTGTAATTCATACATGTTGTGTTTGCGGGGATCCGATGGATATTGAGATGCTATTTCAGATTGATTATTGATTCTATCATGTCTTTGTTATTTGTGATCTTGCATGCTTTCCGTTGTTACTAGCTATCTTGGCCAAGTAGATGCTAGCAACTCCAAGAGTTAGCATTTATGCTCGATAGTGGGTTCATGCCTCTGGTAATCTGGGGAAGTGACAGAAATCTCTAAGGTACTAGATGTGTTGTTGCTACTAGGGAGAAAACAACAATCCTTTGTTCATAGAACAATCGTATTGTTTACTTTACACGCAGTTCATAAAGCAATAATCTGTTGCTTGCAACTTAATACTGGAGGGGGTTCGGATGATAACCTGAAGGTGGATTATTAGTCATAGATGTAGTTGGATGGCGGTCTATGTATTATGTTGTAATGCCCAATCAAGTCTCAGAGGAGTCAAGATGATTTGTATATGCATGTATTGCTTTCTCGGTGTTTGTCAATTGCCCCGCTGTAATTTGTTCACCCAACATGTTATCTATCTAAGGAGAGCCACCTCTAGTGAACTATGGATCCCGGTCCTTTTTCTTTACATACAATCTACAATCTTTTACTGCTTTGTGTTTACTTTCTGCAAACTTTTACTTCTTTCCATTCGATACGTTTAATCCTTTGTTTTCCGCAAAACACGGTGAGATTGACAACCTCATCGCAAGTTGGGGACAAAGTTCTGTGGTTGTGTTGTGCAGGTCTCCATGTTGCTACTAGCACCGGTAGTGCGCCCTGCCAAAGCTTAGCTAGTAACACCTTTGGGGTGTTTCCTTGCTCCTACTGGTTCGATTAAACCTTGGTTTCATAACTGAGGGAAACTTGTTGTTGTGCTCATCATACCTTCCTCTTGGGGTTCCCAATGAGCTCTACATCAACACCGCCATCAAGCATTTTTCTAGGCGCCGTGTATTGAGCCATCAGAGACTCAATATAATGGTGGAAGAAAGGCCTTTTGTAAAAGGAAGTAGGGATTCAAGTCTCATAAATAGCTTCCAAAAATTATGGTACTTATAGCTTTCAGCTCTCATTGCCCCTATCATAAGCATGTTGAAGGTGATTAAGGTTAAAGTGACACAACTAAGAGGATATGCTTGACAAGTTATAAACCGAAATCTCATGCCCCTTACTTACGAAGACCGATCCTCATGCTACTCAACTTCAGTCACGAGTAAGCTCTTGTCATTGTAAGTACATGTGTATCATTAAGAACCGCCAACGGGGTACCCCTTGCACATGATACGGGAGCTTTCCTATAACCAAAATGACAAGGCAAGCAGACAATGAGCATCTCAGCGATCTTTTTATTTGCTATTTGCATAGGTTTTTATTGAGGATGCTTCATAGAGTGCTCATTATGGTGATGCTGCAAGTTTCCACCATGATTAGGCATGGCTTAGGCTAGCGGCCCAGGCGTTTCTCTAACACACATACAAACTCCATGATCTTACAAGTTCCACTTTTATTTCACACCGCCGGGATCCGTAAGCAAAATAACATGATATCAACGGGGTACAAATTACAAGTGCAATGTTGAAAGGGTTCCCCATGAAATATGGTTCTGCTAATTTCAACTTATAAAGCGCAAGCATATACGCAACAAATAAGGACCCAATGGTTCAAGTTTATTAAGGGCAAGTAAATTAAAGTGTGCCATCAAGTTCGTGAGAGCTTTAATCACTAGTTTTCTCATAACAAGTGGAAGGTAAACAAAAGCATGAATATACTTGGAATAGTATAAGATAGTAGGTAGGTGTGGTGGACTCTTTGGAATAACTTGGTTTAGGGAGTTGGATGCACGAGTGGAACTCATACTTTGTTGTGGAGGCTAGCAAAAGACTGGGAGTGACAAACTAAGAGAGCAATAATGGCCATAATCATGCAGAGCGACAAAACATCATTGATCAAAGCATAAAGTGATACTACAAGTTGAAAACTAAAGGATCATAAAGGCTAACGGTGACTTGAGATAGTCATAACATGATGTGAGCACGCGCCAAGTCAACCCAAATAAAGCATCAAAGGAGAATACCACTATACTATGCTTTAATATGCTAAAACAACGCATGATTCATCCAAGGAACATTAAGCAATCTCAATTGTTTATAACAAGTCATGCTACAGCAAAGAATACTAATCATAAATCCAAAACAATATCAAGCATGGCATGACAAAGCATAGGCCACAGTCAAAAACGAGCTCTTTTTACCACATAAGCATGAACTTTCCTACTCTTTTCCAAACCAAACCAAACTATTTGCAAACCAAAGTATGAAAGAGGGGGTCCAACCAATTTATTCAGAAAACTAAGCAAACCAAGCAAACTAAAAACCAAAACAAAAACGAAAAAGAAGACGCTCCAAGAACAACACAAATGTGCACGAAACAATAAAAATGAAGCGTTTGGAAGAAATCTGGGATTTTTATTGATGAGGAAGGGGATGCCTTGGGCATCCCCAAACTTTGACGCTTGTACTTCTTGTATGTTTCTTTGGGGTGACACGCGTGGCATCCCCAAGCTTGAGCTTTAGTCCATCCTTCATCTCATTACTCATTTCTTCCATACACCTGAATTTTTTCATTAATACAAAACTTCACACAATCTCATTAGCAACATTAGTGCATTCAAGATAAAAGGTCTTAAGGTTCAGTTCTAACACCAAATAAACTTACATTATAACACTAGATACTGTATCACTTCCCTCAAAAAGCTCAATTCCCCAAAAGAACTCAAGAAGGAACTAACAAGAAGCAAATGCAGAAAATGGCAGAAATCTGTCAAAACAGACCAGCAGGTAAAGACGAATTTTTTCTAAGATTTTCTGTTGCTCAAATCAAAAAGTTTTGAACTAACTAAAGTTAGATAACAACCTGGGGCAGAAGCACAAAAAATTACAGATCAATCCGACATACATAGCTCTCTCAGGAAGTTTTACGGTGAAGCACAGAAATCTGTTTCGGGACAACAACTTTCTCAATCATTACTTCTCTCTCATTAGAGATTACTCTTGGCACAAAAAGCAAATAAAAAGGATAAGGAGAAGTTATTACAGAGGTAATAACTTCCAAGACTCAACTAAAACTCTTGGGTTATCTCCCAACAAGTACTTTTCTTTAACGCCTTTAAGTTAGGCATAAGAAGCAAAGAAAGAATCAAGTGTTCTCAAATGAAGAAGCATTAAGATCAATACCAGAAATATTTTCAACAAGGCAAGGAATATCATCCAAATAAGTTCTAGAGGATCCTTTCTCAATGCTCTTGGGTTCACTATTCTCATCAAAAGGGTTTTCAGGAACAATCCAATCAAGATTCTTTTCTATGGCATCATGTATTGCTACTAGTTTAAAGGGTATTGGTATCTTAGGTTCCTCCCCATTAGGTTCGGTTTTGTTCATCTTTTCTCGTGTACCAAGAACATTTACATATGAGCCTAGCATATTGAAACGTTCAAAAACTTTTCTAGCTTCCTTGGCAACATCATAGAACTCCTTAAACAAAGTTTCTAGAATAAAATCCCTCTTTTTAGGATCCTCAATTTCTTTAAGCTTAAGAAACATTACTTGCATTAAGGGGTTGAGGTTAACAAACCTAGCTTCTAAAATGTGAATTAAAGAAGCTGCAGCAATCTCATAATTTGGAGCAAGTTCTACAAGGGATCTATCCTCAGTATCTTCATGTTTGCTAACATGATTAAAGAATTCTTCAATGTTATCTTTCCCAATTATAGAACCACTAACAATTGGAAGGTCTTTCAGGGTGAACTTGGGGATCAACATGGTGAGCTAAGGAAGAGGTGACAACTAAAGGAGACTTAATTTTTTGTGTTTTTGATAAATAAAGCAAACTATTAAAACTAATTTTTTTGTGTCTTTGAAGAACAAGACAAGCAAACAAAGCAAAAAGAAAACTAAGCAAAACAAAAACAACAAAGTAAAGAGATTAGTTATGAGGGACTCCCCTTGTGAATATGTCCTTGACTCCCCGGCAACGGCGCCAGAAAAATGCTTGATGGCTCAATGCACGGTGCCTAGAAAAATGCTTGATGGCGGTGTTGATGTAGAGCTCGTTGGGAACCCTAAGAGGAAGGTATGATGAGCACAGCAGCAAGTTTCCCTCAGTTATGAAACCAAGGTTTAATCGAACCAGTAGGAGCAAGGAAACATCCCAAAGGTGTTACTAGCTAAGCTTTGGCAGGGCGCACTACCGGTGCTAGTAGCAACATGGAGACCTGCACAACACAACCACAGAAATTTGTCCCCAACTTGCGATGAGGTTGTCAATCTCACCATGTTTTGCGGAAAATAAAGGATTAAACGTATCGAATAGAAAGAAGTAAAAGTTTGCAGAAAATAAACACAAAGCAGTAAACAGTTGTAGATTGTACGTAAAGAAAAAGGACCGAGATCCATAGTTCACTAGAGGTGGCTCTCCTTAGATAACATGCTGGGTGAACAAATTACAGCGGGGCAATTGACAAACACCGAGAAAGCAATACATGCATATACTAATCATCTTGACTCCTCTGAGACTAGATTGGGCATTACAACATAATACATAGACCGCCATCCAACTGCATCTATGACTAATAATCCACCTTCAGGTTATCATCCGAACCCCCTCCAGTATTAAGTTGTAAGCAACAGATTATTGCTTTACAAACTACGTGTAAAGTAAACAATATGATTGTTCTATGAACAAAGGATTGTTGTTTTCTCCCTAGTAGCAACAACACATCTAGTACCTTAGAGATTTCTGTCACTTCCCCAGATTACCAGAGGCATGAACCCACTATCGAGCATAAATACTAACTCTTGGAGTTGCTAGAATCTACTTGGCCAAGATAGCTACTAACAACGGAAAGCATGCAAGATCTCAAATTACAAAGACATGATAGAATCAATAATCATTCTGAAATAGCATCTCAATATCCATCGGATCCCAGCAAACACAACATGTATGAATTACAAATAGATGATCTTGATCATGAACGGAGCTCACAAGATCTAAACATGAAAGCACAAAGGAGGAGAAACCAGCCATATAGCTACTACATGGATCCATAGTCCAAGGATGAACTACTCACGCATCACACCAGAGGCTTGCATGGTGATGAAGAAGGCCTCCAGGGTGAATTACCCTCTCCGACAGGGTGTCGGGAAGAGCTTCAGATCCCTCCTGATCTAGGGATGGAGATGACGGCGGCTACAGATTCTTTTGTGGATTTTTGATCGGGTATTTAGGGTTTTCGTCCCGAGGGCATCTTATAGGCGGAAGGAGATGCCGAGGGGGTGCCTGGGCTGGCCACAGCACCCCCTGCCGCGGGCCAGGCCTGGCCGCGTGGCCAGGTGGTGTGGCCACCCTCTGGCCCCTCCCCGTCTCGTATTCTGGCACTTGATCACTTCCGGAAAAATAGGCACTTTGGCTTTTGTCCCGTCCAATTTCGAGAATATTTATTTTCTGACTTTCCTGGAACCAAAAACAGCAGCAAATAGGCAGCTGTCACTGTGGCTCTTGTTAATAGGTTAGTCCAAGAAATCATATGAAAAGTACTCCAAAGTTGGAACAAAACACAAGAAAGTGGATAAAACCAAGCATGGAACATCAAAATTATAGATACATTTGCAATGTATCAGTTGCTTCACATGTCTTTTCCTTACTTGTTTCACTTGTCTTGTTTTCAGGCAAATTTGCAGAGGGCAATGCCATTGCAACCACTGTTGTTGCCAAGTTCCGCCAGGAGAGGGGTACCCCCATTGCTCCTGACGCTGGTGAAATTCCTTATGACATGGAGGACCTGCTGGTCAGTCTGTCTTCTCGCGTGGAAATTGTGAAGAATTATGGCAATGATATCCTTGATGTGGCAATCCGGATCTTCAATGCCTTTTGGCCTGATGAAGATACTCCGGAGGGGACCGCAGCTCTCGACGACAAGTTAATGGACTGCGATACCCAGCTCGACCTTTGGAGGGAATCTGCTGGACGCGCCGGTGCTGAGATCGTTCTCCACTACGTGCTTACGTGGTATGAGAAGATTGACCTCAATCTCCTTGAACACATGCGCACCGTATCAAGGTGGTCCACTGGCCCAGATTGGGTAGCTCGGCGTAAGGCTTGCGCTCATAGCTTCATCCAATACGCCCCCATTCATCAATGGAACGAGGGACCAAGCTTCCTAGATGCTGCCGACGATGAAAATGCCGAAGATGGTTTGGGTGAGGATGAAGAGGACGAGGCTTTGGACATCGAGGAAGACGAAGATGATGCTAAAGCCAAAGCTAGAGCTGCACCCGCTGGCGCCAAATTACCTCCTTCTGCTGCTCCTTGAGCGAACAAACTTTTAAATTTTATCAGATCTCTGGTATGCCGGGTGCAATTGTATTAAGAACTCAAGTGATATTTTGCTACTAAGTTTATGTGCCGGATTAACTTGGGCGTAGTCCCCGAGTTTCATTTTCTTGTTCCTCCAATTTCTTGGCTCGGCCCGTGTCTACCTTGGTTCGGTTTTATGACTTACGAGTCCGAGCTTCAAAAATTGAATTAACAATACTTGGAAACTTTAGGATTAGCTCAAAATAATTCAGCAAAGTAAATATAAGGTAAACGCAAGGTTAGTCCGAATAACAAACGTCGGCTCGATTAAGTTTCTTTCCTTAGTCGTTTTTCATGTGCTATGCAATTCCAAACTTGTTCTCTTGCTTGCCATGAATCTAAATCTTGTTGGACAACAACAAGTCGAAGAGTTGGGTTTTTGGTGCTCACACACTACTAATCCGGCTTAGGTAGAAGCAACTTACGCCAGCTGACATATAAATGATAAATACGGAAGATAACAAATATTATTAAGGCAGTCCCCGAGTTACTGCTCGAGGTGCCAACATTTCATTGATAAGCTCATTGCTGGCATACATACTGACATATGAGAGACTCGATACATACACTTATTTGCTAAGTGTAGAAAGGACGAAGTAGAGCTACATTCCATGGACGCTTAGATTTCTTGCCGGACCTGTCCGCCTTGTTCTTCTCCTGTGGTTTTGCATCTATGAGATAGTATGAGTCATTGTGCAATGCTTTGCTCACAATGAATGGCCCTTCCCATGGGGGGGGGGTAAATAATTTATGCATGCCAGCAGTACATTGTACCAACCGGAGTACCAGATTGCCTTCCCGGAAAACTCGGGGGCTTACTTTCCGGCTATGATAGCGTCGGAGATTTTGCTGATATATGGCGGATCTGGACAATGCCAATTCTCTCACTTCTTCCAGTAGATCAACATCATTTTGCCGGGCTTCTTGCACTTCGGCTTCTGTGTATTGGGTGACCCTAGGCGAGTCATGCTCTATGTCGGCTAGTAATACAGCTTCTGCCCCATATACCAGAAAAAATGACATATAGCATGTTGATCGATTCAGAGTTGTTCTTAAACTCCACAGTACCGCTGGTAGTTCTTCTATCCAGCACCCCGCTGATCCTTGCAGCGGCTTAATGAGCCGGGGTTTTATCCCGGACAATACTAATCCATTGGATCTTTCCACTTGTCCGTTCGATGCGGGGTGAGTTACCGAGGCTACATCTAGCCGGATCTTCTTATCTCGTTAGAAACATGCAAATGCTCCTTCAGCAAAATTTGTGCCATTATACGTTATGATACTGTGAGGATAACCATATCTCAAGATGATGTCTTTGAGGAATGTTACGGCGGTAGCTCCATCACATTTTCTTATTGGCTTCACTTCAATCCATTTCGTAAATTTGTCAACCATGACCAAGATGTGGGTCATGTTCCCTCTTGCTGGTTTAAACGGGCCAACCATGTCCAAGCACCATACGGCAAATGGCCATGTAATTGGTATGGTCTTGATCTCAGACATTGGCATATGTGTCTTGGTAGCATATCTTTGACAGCCATTGCATTTTCTTACCAGATCTTCTGCTTGTTCCAAGGCACTTGGCCAGTAGAACCCATGACGGAAAGCTTTTGCTACCAAGGCTCTGGACGAGGCATGATGCCCACATTCCCCTTGATGTATATCTCGGAGGATGTCAAGTCCTTTCTCCGGGTCAACACATCGCTGGAGGACATTAGTCACACTCCTTTTGTATAGCTCGGAATTGATGATCGTGTATGCTTTTGCTCTCCTCTGAGTTTGCCTAGAAAGCACCTCCTCAGCAGGTAAAGTTCCATCTTTCAAGAATTGAAATATAGGTAGTGCCCAAGCTGGTATTGCTCGTATAGGGAACACATCCTCGTCAACTTCCATCTGATCCACCGGCATAACTTCAACCGGATCGCGCTGAGTAGTCCCTGGGTTTGCCGAGGCAGTCCCCGTGTTTTGCGTTCCACCTCCCACGTCAATGTCCATGGGTACCGCTCCGGACTCCGGATCTTCCGGGACGTAGATTGAGTCGGTTTCTAGGGACGGCCTGATAGATGGTTTTCTGAGGTGTTCTAATGCTACACCCGGTGGAATTGCTTGTCGGGTTGATCCGAGCTTCGACAATACGTCGGCAGCCTCATTTTCCACCCGGGGTACATGGTGAAATTCGCATCCCTCGAAGTAACTAGATATCTTCTGCACATGAAATCTGTATAGTGCCATGTTTGGATCTAGAGCGTCCCAGAGCCCTGAAACTTGCTGAACTACCAAATCTGAGTCGCCAAAGCATTGGATCCGACGTATCCCAAATTCTTTTGCCACTTTGAGCCCATGCACAAGTGCCTCATATTCAGCGACATTGTTCGATGCTGCGAAGTGGATCTGCAGCACGTATTTCAGCTGATCCTTCTTGGGCGAGGTAAGCACAACTCCGGCGCCTAACCCGGTTTTTGTTTTTGACCCGTCAAAGTGCATTCTCCAATAGTTCGGATCTGGCAATGGTGGCTCATATTGCACCTCGGCCCAATCCACAAAAAAGTCCGCCACAGCCTGAGATTTAATTGCTTCTCTTCTGTCATATTGTGGCGCATAAGGAGCTAGCTCAATTGCCCATTTTGCAATCCTGCCACTTGCATCCTTGTTACTCATTATCTTGGATATGGGAGCCTCACATATTACTTTGATGGGGTGCTCCTCAAAATAGTGCTTTAGCTTCTTTGCCGACATGTACACACCATACACCACTTTTTGATAGTGCGGATAATTTTGTTTTGAGGCTAATAATACCTCGCTCAGATAGTACACTGGCCTTTGCACTGACTTACCCTCTTTGTCACGCTCTACCACAATCACTGCACTTACAACTCGGTTGGTTGCGGATATATAGGGCAACATTGGCTCCTTTGATAGTGGAGAGGCTAAGACTGGTGCAGTGGCTAACATTTTCTTTAATTGGATAAAGGCTTCATTGGCCTACGGCGTCCAGATGAACTTGTCCGACTTTTTCATGAGTTGATAGAGAGGCACTGCCTTTTCTCCTAACCGACATACAAACCGACTTAAGGATGCCAGGCAACCAGTGAACTTCTGGACATCGTTAAGACACTTCGGAAGTTCCATTCGCTCTATGGCCCGAATTTTAGTTGTATTGACTTCGATACCTCGGCTAGAGACGAGAAATCCGAGTAACTTTCCATCCGGGACACCGAAGGTGCACTTCTCCGGGTTAAGCTTCATTCAGAACCTCCTTAGGTTCGCGAATGTCTGCCTGATATCGTCAAGGAGCGTTTTGCTTTCCTTGGTCTTGATAACAACATCATCTACGTACACCTGCACGTTTTGACCAATTTGGTCACGTAAACATTTTTGCATACATCTCTGGTACATTGCCCCTGCATTACGTAAACCAAATGGCACGGTGCAATAGAAATAAGCCCAATACGGGGTGATAAACGCAGTCTTTATTTGATCACTTGGATTCAGAGGTATCTGGTGGAAACCAGAATATGCATCGATGAATGACAACAACTCACACCTGGTAGTAGAATCTATGACTTGGTCTATCCTTGGCAGTGGGAATGGATCTTTTGGAAACGCCTTATTCAGGTTTGTGTAATCGATACACATGCGCCAAACCACTGCCACGTTCGGATAAAGCACTTCCATGATAAATCTAGCAGCCAATAACCGAGATATCTCATCTCTTATGACCTTTCTCTTGTCTTCGGCAAAGTGGTAGAGAGGTTGCTTCACCGGATTTGCTCCGGGTCTCACATTCAAAGAGTGCTCGGCCAACTCCCTCAGAACACCTTGCAATTCCTGTGTGGACCAAGCAAAAATATCCCGATTCTCACGGAGGAAGTTGACGAGCTCGCTTTCCTATTTGTCATTTAACCCGTCACCAATTGTAACGGTGTGCTCTGGGAACATATCATCAACGGGCACTTTCTTGGTATCCTTTGTCGCTTGGAATGAGACACTACCATGCGGGTCACTCAGCGCCGGCATATACTGCTGCACGGACTGAGCCAATGCCGCCACCTCTTGGATCTTTCTCTTTTCTTGCGCAATCATGAGTGACTCAGCCAGGTTCGACCCGGCAGACGCGCACTCAATGGAACGTCGGAAATCACCAGTGATGGTAATCACACCATTTGGCCCGGGCAGCTTCATCTTCAAGTAACTAATGTGACAACTTGCCATGAATTTGTTCAAAGCTGGCCTGCCGAGCAACGCGTGATATGCGCTCTCCAAATTTACAACCTCGAACTCCAAATTCTCAGTCCGACAGTTATCTCTTGTGCCGAACAATATGTCAACCCGTACCTTGTCTATGGGCTCACAAGAAATGCCTGGCACAATGCCATGGAAAGTTTTTCATGTAGCTTGGAGCATATTCTCCGAGATACCCAACTTGTGCATCGTGTCCACATACATGATGTTAATGCTACTACCATTGTCAATTAGTACCTTTGAGAATCTCACATTTATGTTAGGCCTAATGAATGTCGGATCCAACACTAGCGCATACGAACCAGGACTTGGCATAAGCTTCCGATGATCTTTGATGCTCCAGGTAATTTCCTGGTCCGACCAAGGCATGTACCTCGTCACCGCTGGCATTACCGCATTCACTTCCATATGTCGGTGCTACAAGATCTTCCTGTCTGTCTCTTCCGTGGTGAACACACAGTAACTCTAATGATGCTCTCTGTACTCATTCCTCCCCTCGTTTCCGGGGTACCTCTGATCCGGTTGATTTTGGTTCTCCACCTGATGCACTGCATCCCTTCTTCATGGTTGTCATACCTCGGCGGAGGGGGAGGCAACATTAACTGTTGCGTGTTCGCTCCGGAAAGCAATTGCTGTCGGGGTAACTCCTGCCGGGGTTGATCATTCCGAGGTGCCTGAGCATTCCCTGAACCACTTTGTTCTATCTTCCGCATCCATTCACATTGCCTGGTTGTGTGACCCGCTGGGTTATTCGGATTTGGCGTGTGAAATTTACACGGCTGATCCAGCATTGCCTCATAGGTATACCTCGGACGGTCCTTCTTTTCTTGCCACTGTTTCTTCTGCTTTGGCGTCCAAGTTTTCTTTCCATCATTCCTTGGTGTCCATTGTTGTCCTCAAGTTTTCTGACGTTGGTTGCTTCCTGCTCTAGGCTGATCTTGATTCACAGCCACAACTTTTTGTGAACTGTATCGGTAATCCGGTCTATCATCTCTTCTTTTACCCCGGTAATCATTTCTCTAGGATGATCCGGATCCATCTCGCTGGTAGTACTCTTTGCTTGACTCGTTTGACACGAGCCTAGGCTGAGTCGGATCACCCAAGGCATATGAATCAGCGATTCTGATCGTTTCTGTCAAGGTAGTTAGCATATCCCTTTGCAACCTTTGCCATAGCATGCTTGCATATCTGCATCCTTGAGCAAACCAAGCTATGGCTTGTGACTCAATCGTGCCCTCACAGGAGTTTCGCACAGTGCACCAACGGGTTAAGAACTCCCGGTCAGTCACATTCGGTCTCTGCTTGCACATTGCTAGGGTTTGTGGTCTGTTGGGCCTCTGATACGTACTTGAGAAATTGCTAACAAACATTTCCTCAAAATCGATCCAACAGTTAATACTTCTGGGTGGCAAATTATTTAGCCATACCCTCGCTGGCCCCTCCAGCATCTGGGGTACATATCTCACAGCCCATCTCAAGTTGCCTGTAGCAATTTTTACAGCCGTTGCATAGTTAATCAACCAATCTTCCGGCTTTGTGCTGCCGTCATATGTCTTCGTGCCTCTAGGTAACTGAAAGTTAGGTACCGGAGGTTCCTTCATGATCCGGGGCCAAAAGCACACTGGACCCGGAGGACCTTGACACTCTATTTGCTCCGACCTATACAGCCGATCCAGTTTCAACCTGGCATCATCAGGCATCAAGTTCCTGCCTCCCAATCTTGACCCTATCACGTGATAGTCTGGCCTGGGATAGCCAGCGTTCACCATTTCCGAATCACCATCATTGTATCTATCTTACTCCGGTGGAGCTGCTCTCTGGTGCATACCTTGGCCGGCACTGCGCTCTTGCCGTGGTATATTCTGCTGCTGCAGTTGCCCTGCACCTACCGAATTACGCTATCCGGTATTGCCGTTTACAGCATTCCCTTGACCGGCATTGCCTTGGTCGCGGTTACCTCGGCCAGCTTCACCTCGGCTCACACTTTGTCGATCCTCATTTCTTTGCACCTCATTTCCTTTCCCTGCCCTTGTCGGGTCATATGGGACTATCTGCTTATTCCTCCTGGCCGAGGTTACTACCTCTTCTCGCCTAGGACCACCATGAGGCGACGATGCAGCTCTAGCGGATTTCTCCGGGTTACCCACCGCCGAATGAACAATCTTGGAGGCCCCAGCTCTCTCCGGGTTAGCCCTGAGCAATTCCTCATTTTGCCTGTTTGCGATCCGAACCAACTCATTGACCCTATCTTGCTGTCTTTGGCGGGCTTCACCCATCAGACCTTCTAACTCGGATGTAGCTGCATCTGCTGCCCTGAGGTTCTTTGCCGGGGTACTAAACTTCGGCAGCCCCACGGACAAACAATTTTCTGATTCCTCAATCCTAGTATCACCATCTCTGTTCATTTCACTCATGAGGTTTCTCCCCTTCACTTTTATAGCATCTACTTTATTTGCCTTTGCGTACTCACGCAGCGTCATGTTCAACGACTACTGAGCCGCAGCTATCTTTTTTACACCCTCTAGTATCTTTTCCTAGTCTCCTCTAGCTCGGCCTGTGCCTGAGTCGGATCTACTACTGCTACTACTGGGTTTGCCAGGCTATCCATCGCCTGCTGCAGCACATTCTCTGGCCTCTCTAGAGGAGGACCCCTACTCTTCCTCGGTGCCTTAGGCGTTACCTCCAGATCTAGTGCCGGATCCTTGCTCGCGCCAGTGCCAGGCGCAGTCATCATCACCTCAGCGTGGCTCGGGGAGCGAGTGATACGTGCCCCGCGAGCCGCGCTAAGGGGTGGCTCACCTCCTTCGACGACGTGCCGCGGATGAACGCACGACACATCGACAACAACGTAGATCTTGTGCATGCCGAGCTTGACGAAGAGGCCGTTGCACGGAAGAGGACGCTTGCCGAAGCAGCCAGCGTTGTCGCTGATGAAATCCAGCGCTCCAAAGCGCTGAACGAGCCCGGAGACGATGCGTTCGCTGGTGCCGATGAAGTTTCCCGTCCGGATCTTCACCCCTGCTAGCGCCACTAGCCCCATGGTGGGCGCCAACTGTCGTGGTGGTGTCACGACAGATGCCATGGATAGGCTAAAGGTGGGGACTAAGTGCACTAGGGGAATCCAGGGAGGGATAGTGTGGTGATTCCACACACAGTAGCTTTGTATTTGATTCACTTCCACAGATTACAAGTGCTCCTTGAGCTGTATTGGGGAGAGGAGGAAGAAGAACTCTCTTACTCTCACCACTAGTAAAATACAACCCTCAAGGGATCAACCAGAAAAACCAACCCTTTCTACAAAGGCCCTAGCCCTCCTTATATAGGGGTAGCTAGGTCTCCAATTAGGGCATATGTGGAGGCATATTCCTCCCAAAATAGTAAGCCGACCGGGTCACTTTAGCCTAGCGTCATCCATGCAGAGGCTACGTGAGCCTCTGCGGCACCCGCGTCATCCGACATAGGCATCGTCACCTTTTTCGGCCACGCCTCGGTGGTCTTGGCCTCTGTCCGCTTCGCTCATGCTCTGCGTACAGTAGTCACCTTTAACCAGCGAGATACCTTCCTTCTCTTACAAGCTTGATATAACCCGGATCGTACCTAGTTGATCCGGCCACACCCGCACCTGCATATAAGTTAGATTCCTCTTACCGACATATCGCATAAGTCGGTTGAGACCCAGTTAGGTGGTCATCCCCTGGTCCGGGTTACTCCGTGATTCGGCTTGCCTTGAGGTGACTCGGCCAGCACTTGCTTTGACCTAGCCGTACCTCGGCTAACTTTGCCTTTATACCCCGGCGTGACCCTACCCGGGGGTATCCCCCCAACACCATGACCATGAAACCGAAGTGAACTGCACCTACAAACAAAGAGAGTGGGGATAAGTTCATTTCAAAATTTGGGGAAAATAGCGACCACTGTGCATGTAGAAATACCAACAAAGTTCGTACAATTGGAAGAATATAAGAGGATTAGGGGAGATTAGTCTGATGAAATTTCAAGTCTTCAACAACATCCACCCCCCTCAATCGTTTTAGAGCTATAGAATTCCCAAGACTAGGATTTAGACCATGGAGCAACAAGAGAAGAAGTGGGATCGGGAGAAGAGAGGGTGGAGAGAGTGCACCATGGAGGAGAAGCCGATGGAATCGCCGCTACCACCGAGGAAACGCACCGCCGAGAGGTACGCCACTGCAGTCAGGGAGGCGCGCTGCCAGGAGGAACGTCGCTGACCAGGTGGTCTTGACGGTCCCTCCTTGCTCTGAAGCCGATGGAATCGCCGCTTCCGCTAAGGAAACGCGTTACCGAGCGGTATGTCGCTACCGCCAGGGAAGCGCGCACCTGGGAGAGACGCCGCCGGCGCTCACTCCTCGCCGGGAGAGACGTATGTTGTTCCAGTCAATTTGGCCCAGTTCATACTTCACGGCGATGGTAGAAATAGAATGTACGGTGTCGTTTGTGAACTTGGGCTAGGCCCAACACTTTTGACAAAGTGTACATATTCAAAATATAATATGTTTTAACTTTGTGAAATGAATGTATCTAGACTCTGTTAATGTCTAGGTTCACTACAAAGCTAGATGAATTTAGACACTAAAAGAGGTCTAGATACACTTGATACGTCCAAAACGTATCTACTTTCCCGAACACTTTTGCTATTGTTTCTCCTCTAAACTTGTGTGATTTGGATGCAACTAACGCGGACTGATGCTGTTTTCAGCAGAATTGCATTAATGTCTACTTTTTGTGCAGAAAATCAACTATCAGGAATAATCCCGGAAAATATGCCAAAAATCTATTTCACCAGAAGACTCCCGGAGCCAGAATACGAGACGGAGGGGGCTGGGCCCAGGCCACACCACCTGGCAATGTCTACTTTTTGTGCAGAAAATCAACTATCAGGAATAATCCCGGAAAATATGCCAAAAATCCTATTTCACCAGAAGACTCCCGGAGCCAGAATACGAGACGGAGGGGGGCTGGGCCCAGGCCACACCACCTGGCCGCGCGGGCAAGCCTAGGCCGCGCCAGGGGGTGGTCTGGCCGCCCCAGACTCCCCCTCGGTCTCCCTCTTCGCCTATAAGTTGCCTTCTGACCTAAAAACTCAGGGGGACGACGTTTTTCTAGAAGGAGTTCCGCTCCGTCGCCACCACCAGATTCCACGAATCAGCACCAGAAACTCCGTTCTGGCACCCTGCCGGGACAGGGAATTGGAGGAGATCATCGCCATCATCATCACCATTGCTTCTCCATCGACCATCCATGTTTCCCCCATCTATGAGTGAGTAATCCCCCGCTGTAGGCTATGGGGATGGTAGGGATTGGATGAGATCATTCATGTAATGGCATCAGATTGTTAGGGCATGATGCCTAGTATCTTTTATTAGTGCTTTATGACTTTGTTGCGACTTGTTATGCTTAATGCTTGTCACTAGGGCCCGAGTGCCATGATTTCAGATCTGAACATGTTATTGATTCATTATGATAGTATTGTTTATGGTCTTATCTGCAAGTTGTATACACACGTTGTTGTCCGGAACCAATTGCCCCGAAGTGACAGAAATCGGGATAACCGGAGAGAATGGCCTTGATGTGAGGATCACATGTGTTCACGGAGTGTTAATGCTTTGCTCTAGTGCTCTATTAAAAGGAGCACCTTAATTGCCAGTAGTGTCCTTGAGGCCCCGCTGCAAACGGGCTGGCAGGACAAAAGATGTTGTGCAAGTTCTAATTGCGAGCACGTATGACTATATATGGAACACATGCCTAGGATTATCTAGTACTTGGATGCTTTATCTTATTTATCTGCAATTGCCGTATGTTCTGATTGCTATGTGAATTGTCTTGTGCATGCAACGCCCGTCCATCCATCCCTATGCCTACCTCACTCGAATCCCACTGTTTACTGCTATTGTTACTGCTGTCTTTACTTTACTGCTACTGCTACTTTGTTATTCCTACTATAAAACTGTTGCTACTGATAAACTGATGTGAGCAAGATTGTTTCCAGGTGTAGCTGAATTGACAACTCAGTTGTTAAGGCTTAGAAATATTCTTTGGCTCCCCTTGTGTCGAATCAATAAATTGGGTTTCACTTCCCTCGAAAATACTACGATACACCCCCTATACTTGTGGGTCATCAAGACTATTTTCGGGCATTGTTGCCAGGGAGCATAGCTTTATTTATTAAGTTCACCTGGATTCTCTATTGTTCGCTGCTATCCATCCATCATGGGTAAGTCTCATGATGGCAAGGTTCCTATTTTACCATCCACTACAAGAAGAGGTACGGTTTTGAACACCTCTGTTGCTCTTGATTCACCATCTGTTATGAGTAAGCTCGTTACACCACTACATACATATGCTACACACACTGCTACTACTGCTGAAACTGAAACTTCTGATGCTGCTTCTACTGTTCTTGATAAGAGTGGTTCATTAGGTCCTTTCCTAGATGCTACGATTGCTAGAACTATAGCTGGAAATACTGAAACTCCTAATGAAGACACTACTACTACACCTGTTAGTTCACCTGAGTCTAGTGAAAGTTATGATATTGAAGATGGTTATGTTGAGATGACCGATGAATTTATTAAAGAATGTAAAAAACACCCATGATAGGAGCGCTGCTAAGAGTCTCCTTGAGAGGCGTACTATTAGACCCAAATTGTCTCCTATTGCTAAGCTTACTGCTTCTCCCATAAAAATTATAGATGAAGATTATGATTTCTCTCTCGATCTATCTTACATAGCTATTGTTGCGAAAGAACTTTTTTGTGGGACTAAGAGTGAAAGTGCGGTAGCACATATGAATGAACTTTCTACCATGAGTGGCTTGTTTTCTGATGATATTAAGATGCGTACTTTCTTTGTTGCTAAGATTTTCCCCTTTTCACTGAAAGGAGAAGTTAAAACTTGGTTTAGTAATTTACCTCCTGGATCTATTGATAGCCCTGATTGCTTGATTAGTACTTTCTTGCAGAAATGTTTACCTCCTAGTGCTAGACATGCTATTTTGTAGGAACTTTTCGATTTTAAACAGGGAGAAAAAGAGATATTGCCTGAATCATGGGCAAGGTTTTGTGCTTTGATTCATGCATAGGCTGGAAGTCCATTACCTAAGAATGAGCTTCTTGATATATTTTATAATGGACTAACCGAAGAATCTAGGACATACCTAGATAGTTGTGCTGATTGTGTTTTCGGGAATAGGACTCCCAAGGAAGCTAGGGGATTAATGGCTAAAATAAGCAAGAACTACGAGGATTGGAATCCTCCTGAACTAGCTATACCTGTAGTAATTATACATGCACCAACTATTCCTGTGCCTATTCCAACATCAAAGAAGAGGGGAGTTATTGAATTAAATGATGAAGTGATGAAGGAAGCTAAGAAATGACTTAAGGAGAAGGGAATTAAAGCTGCAGATGTCAAGAATTTACCTCCTATAGAAGAATTATGTAAGCCTATTCCCTACTCATCCACTATTGAGGTACACTCTCTCCAACACTTTGATGAAGGTGATATCCCTGATTCTAAACCTCCTGATGAATGCTTAGAAGAATTCGATATCTTCATTGTTAAGCAAGATAATTTTAATAAAAGGGTGCAAAATCATCTAATGGAAAACACTAGAGCTATTGTTGAGTTGAAAGATATTGTGGAAAGAACCTCTAATGATGTTAAAATGATTGTTAAACACTTTCAAATGGTTCAAACTCAAATAGATCAACTCGTTAAAGTGTAAAAAGACTTGCTAGTTAATGCTGCTAAAGAAAAACATGCTTGTGAAATTAGAACTAGGAGTGGTGCTGCTACCCAGGATCCTCTATATCCTGAGGGGCATCCCAAAAGAATTGAGCAGGATTCTCAACAAGCTGAAAATAGCGGCTCTACTAGTAAGAAAAGGAAAAACAAACATAAAACTATTGTAGAACCCTCTAAACCTGCTATAGATCCTAATAGTATATCTATCTCTGATGCTGAAACTGAAAGTGGTAATGAAGAAAATGAAGCTTCTAATGATGAAAAAGTTGAAGAAGAACCTGAAAAGCACACTAAGAATACTAAATACACTAAAGAAGATTTTGTTGCTAAGAAACATGGTAGTGAAAGAGAGCCTTTTGTCCAAAAACCTATGCCTTTCCCTGATAAAAAACACAAGTCAAAGGAAGATGAACACTATAATAAGTTTTGTGAGTGGATGAAACCTTTATTCTTGAAACTTCCTTTGACTGATGCTATTAAATTGCCTCCTTACTCAAAGTATATGAAGGATATTGTCTCAAATAAAAGGAAGATCCCTAATGAAGAAATTTCTACTTTGCTTGCTAATTATTCCTTTAATGGTAAGGTTCCTAAGAAACTTGTAGACCTAGGGATTCCAACTATCCCTTGCTCTATTAAGAATAGTTATGTTAGAACTGCTTTGTGTGATTTGGGAGCTGGAGTTAGTGTTATGCCTTTCTCCCTCTATAAGAGGCTTCAACTAGAAAAATTAATACCAACTGATATATCTTTGCAAATGGCTGACAAATCTACCACTATTCCTGTTGGTATATGTGAGGATGTACCTGTTCAAGTGGCTCATAATTGCTTGATATTAACTGATTTTGTTGTGCTTGAAATGCCTGAAGATGATAATATGTCTATTATTCTTGAGAGACCTTTTCTTAATACTGCAGGAGCTGTTATTAATTGTCACCAAGGAAAGGTTACTTTCAATATTAATGACAAGGAACATACTGTCTATTTCCCCAAGAAGATTGAAAGTACTTATGGGTTGAATTCAATTTGAACATGTTGAGGGCATTCAAGTTGGAGAAATATATTGTCCCATACCAAGAGAAAAATTTGAAACTATTATGATTGGGACCATTGCTATCAAGGTTGAGGTAACATAATCAATAGTGGGATACAAAGTTTTGTCTTATATGGAATTGTTTTGGTAACAAGACCTGATCAACCTTGTTAACAAAAGGATTCTGTTGAACAAAACAGTGTTTTCACTATGATTATCTCCGTTTACTTCTATTGCTATCCATTTTAGTTTTTTATTTCGTTTAGTTTTCTTTTTTGTTGTTAGTTGCTTGCATGTTAGAGTGTCTTACAACTCCTGTAGTTCTAGCCTTGTTTTTTCCTTGCATCGTTTTCCAAAAAAAATCTGTCTGTCAAAAAATCATTCTTCTATACGTAAAAAATGCCCAAAAATAAAGTGTCTCGTAAAATTCCAGAAAATTCATATTAAATTTTTACGTGAAAAAAGGGGCAGAGGAGTGCCTGAGAGGTACCAGGGGAACCCACCAGGCAGGCTCACCACCTGGTGGCACGGCCTGCCCTGGATGGCGCCATGCCATGGTGTGGGCCACCCCTGACCCTCCACTAACTCTCTCACCTGCCACTTTCTTCTCTCTCCCGAGTAAGCTCCAGTTCATTGCTCAAAATCACGTTCTTGCTGTGCTTGCTCTCGATTTTTTTGATCTCCTTGCTCAAACCATCTTTGTTGCTGAAATTTGGAGCACTTGTTCTCTGGTATGTGACTCCTCCCCTTGTCCAAGTAGATTTGTGTTTAGTGGATTATATCTTGAGTATTTTGCTGCTGTAGGTGACAGGTTATGAGAGCTTGTAAGCTTGTTTGATGCTTAGAGATATAGTTTTGATGCATGTTTAGGCCTCTTACAAGTCCCTATGAGTAGAATCCTTCATTATATTCACTTTGCAATCATTTGTTTAATAGGTGTTTAAATTTCAGAATAGAAGATGAATGAGCATCAACTAAACCAACATGAACTATGGGTGCCTGAGGTCATGAAGGTCCACCGGGAGGAGGAAGTTTTTCCTTCCATTTATCCCTGTTCTGAGTTCATGAGAGCTGCGGGAATTATCCAAGATTTCCACATTTTGGTTTCTAATGCAGGGTTGGAGCACTTTTTGGAAGATGAACCTTGTCAATTTGTGAAGCTAACCATGTCTATGGTGCAGGACTTTCAATTAAGTCACTCTTTGCCTAACCCCATGGTCCACTACAAAATTTACAATATTGTTGTCGACCTTTCTCTCGATGACTTTTGTGTAGCTATTAAGGTACCTCAATGGGGATCATGTAGAAGGATTAAGGAGTGACCTGAACCACTCATGGATTTATACGCGGAAATTTGCCAAGGGAGCAGCTTCTCGAAGGAGAACGGAAAAATCCGTAACATTCATCTTCCCTCCATACGCTACTTTGCCTACTTTATTGCCAAGTGTGTTCTCGCTAGGAAAACTGCCAATAAGTTATCTTCATATGATCTAGCATTTATCTCTGCCGCTCTTAAACGAAATAGGTCTTACAACTTAGGTGCTTTGATAACTTTCCGTCTTGCTGCTAACCGTGAGAAAGGTTGAATTTGTGGAGGCCTCATTGCTTCTCGTTTACTAGCATTGCATGGTTTAGTGCCTCATCATCTGGACCTACAGCTCCCCATAGAAAGGCTTGATTTTAATTCCATGATACAGCATAAATTTGTTTCCTCGTGAGCTAGTTTGAATGAGTTATCTTATGAAATAACCTTTCTCAAAGCTGGTTGGAGAAAGAGAAAGTCCGAGCGTGTTGTTCTTTTGCCTGCACCTGTTTTGTTTAACCTTGATAATAGGGAAGGATGGTCCCTCACTGAGGAGGAGCTTGACACGTACTTGGGAGAGCTCTCCCAATAGGAGCAAGACACTAGAAGGGAGGTCACGGATGATTCGGTCCAGCCCTCGAATGAGGGAGAGTCTTCATATCAGCAGCCTGCTTATGATTGGGGAGCTTCTTCTTCCCATGGGCCCAACTACGACCATTCTTACCATGATCCTCCTGCTTGGAACCCTTACCCATATCTGGATTGATACCCACTTAGGCCAAAAGCCTAAGCTTGGGGGGAGGTACGCCGACACCACACTCATCTCCTTATCATGTTGCGTCGGTACTTTGTATATTCATGTTTTGTTTTCCTTTTAGTTTTCTTTCTTTCTTTGCTCTTGCTTTCTAAAACACAAAAAGACCAAAAATATTTCTGTTGTTTCTCTTTGGTTTGCTTTTTCTTTTCACCTTGGTTTGTTTTTCCCTTTTTACTTTGTTTGAATTATTCGAAAAACCCAAAAAGATTTTGCTTTGTTTGTTTTCCTTTTTGGTTCTTGTTTTAAAAATCGAAAATACCAAAAATATTTGTTGTTCTTCTTTGGCTTTGTGAGTTTGTTGCAGGGTTCAGCAGTCCTCAGTGGATATTGGTTTCATATTATTATTCAAGCCACACAAGTGAAGAGAAATAATTAGGATTAATGACAACTTGAGGTGTGAGTCTGGTAACGAACTCTATTTGTTTTCATTTTGTACATATACTCATCATTGTGGGCATGCTTAGTCTGTTCGTGTAGGGTGTATGTTACTTATGGATGCTTAGTAGTTTTTGCTTTTGTATGATTAGTTCCATCTTGCTAATAGTTTGTAGCATGTCATATGCATGTTTGCTTGCATTACTCTATTCATAACTTGGTATGACACCGTGGTATCCTCCTCTTAATGTTTCATTGAAATTGACTTGGCACATGCTCACGCATGCATATGACTGTAATAATCAGTTAAGCCTCGATAAATTATTTTGCCTTGAGAATCTTGAATCACTTTCATGCCACGATTAGTCATGTTTTGTTGCAAGCATGGTTATGACAGCTATTGCTCTCTCGTTTGTCGCTCCCTTACTATTGCTAGCCTTCACCTTCACTGAGTATGTTTTACTCATGTTTCTAACTCCCCAAAACCAAATATTGCCAAAGTGTCCACCATACCTATCTATTAGCATCATTTGCTACTTCCGTGCATATTCAATATGCCTTGTTTTCTTCCGAATAAAATGTTTGCTTGTTATGAGAAAGTTAGTTAGTAAAGCTCTCACAAACTTAATGGCACACTTTATTTTCTTGCATTTAATAAACCTGAACCATTGCGTCCTTCTTTGTTGCGTATATGCTTGCGCTTTATGAGTTGAAGTTGGCAGAACCATGTATCATGGGGAACACTTTCAACATTTTCATTGGTACTTAGTACCTCGTTGATATCATGTCCTTTTCCTTATGGATCGCGGCGGTGTGAAATAAAAGTGGAACTTGTAAGATCATGGAGTTTGTATGTATGTTAGAGAAACGCCTGGGCCGCTAGCCTAAGACATGCCTAATCATGGTGGAAAGTTGCAGCATAACCATAATGAGCATTCTATGAAGCATCCTCAATAAAAATCTATGCACATAGTAAATAAAAGATCACTGAGATGCTCATTGTCTGCTTGCCTTGTCATTTTGATTATGGGATAGCTCCTGTGTCATGTGCAAGGGGTACTCCATTGACGGTTCTCTGTGATACGTATATACTTACAATGATAAGATCTTACTTGTGACTGAAGTTGAGTAGGACGAGGATCTATCTTCGTAAGTAAGGGGCATGAGACTTCGATTTATAACTTGTCAAGCATATTCTCTTAGTTGTGTCACTTTAACCTTAATCACCTTAAATATGCTTATGATAGGGGCAATGAGAGCTCAAAGCTAATGAGTACCATACTTTCAGCATTTGGAAGCTTTTCAAATTATTCAAAACCTTTTCTTTTACTTGTTGAGTCTCCACATATTCTTTGAGCACCTTCTTGAGAGCATAGTTGTCATTCTTTGTGATTGTCTCAAAACTTGATTATTTGTGTTATGACTTTTATGCTTGTATCTTTGACATCTTTACTTCTAGTCTTCACCTGAACTTCAGAGGTGCCTTAAATCAAAGGCAAGCGAGATACCACTCTATCATACCTTATTATGAGCATTGTAATGTTGCCTATATTTATACTTCATGCTACTTATTATTTTTGAGTTGGAATCTCTCATAGCTTGCAATGCCAATTAAGTAAACTTAATTGCATACTCCTTATTATGTATTATCTAAGTAGTTGATCACGTGCTGAGAATATATACATCATATGAAGCAAATGTGTTCGTGAAAGTTCTTTTATCGCACTCAGTTTTCAACTGAATTGCTTGAGGACAAGCAATAAGCTAAGCTTGGGGGGAGTTGATACGTCCAAAATGTATCTACTTTTCCTAACACTATTGCTATTGTTTCTCCTCTAAACTTGTGTGATTTGGATGCAACTAACGCGGACTGACGCTGTTTTCAGCAGAATTGCATTGGTGTCTACTTTTTGTGTAGAAAATCAACTATCAGGAAAAATCCCGGAAAATATGCCAAAAATCCTATTTCACCAAAAGACTCCCGGAGCCAGAATACGAGACGGAGAGGGGCTGGGCCCAGGCCACACCACCTGGCCACGCGGGCAAGCCCAGGCCGCGCCAGGGGGTGGTCTAGCCGCCCTAGACTCCCCCTCGGTCTTCCTCTTCGCCTATAAGTTGCCTTCTGACCTAAAAACTCAGGGGGGTTCGACGTTTTTCCAGAAGGAGTTCCGCTCCGCCGCCACCACCAGATTCCATGAAACAGCACCAGAAACTCCGTTCTGGCACCCTGCCGGGACGGGGAATTGGAGGAGATCATCGCCATCATCATCACCATCGCTTCTCCATCGACCATCCATGTTTCCCCCATCTATGAGTGAGTAATCCCCCGCTGTAGGCTATGGGGATGGTAGGGATTGGATGAGATCGTTGATGTAATGGCATCAGATTGTTAGGGCATTGTGCCTAGTATCTTTTATTAGTGCTTTATATGGAACATGCCTAGGATTATCTAGTGCTTGGATGCTTTATCTTATTTATCTGCAATTGCCGTATGTTCTGATTGCTATGTGAATTGTCTTGTGCATGCAACGCCCGTCCATCCATCCCTATGCCTACCTCACTCGAATCCCACTGTTTACTGCTATTGTTACTGCTGTCTTTACTTTACTGCTACTGCTACTTTGTTATTCCTACTATAAAACTGTTGCTACTGATAAATTGTTGTGAGCAAGATTGTTTACGGGTGCAGCTGAATTGACAACTCAGTTGTTAAGGCTTAGAAATATTCTTTGTCTTCCCTTGTGTTGAATCAATAAATTGAGTTTCACTTCTCTCGAAAATAATGCGATACACCTCTATACTTGTGGGTCATCAACACTTTATTCACAAAGCTAAAACATCTTATATTTTGAAACGGAGGGAGTACGTGCCAATAGCCTAATTGATTTCTTAGGAAGAAAATTGGTCGTTTTGAAGTCATGAAAAAGTGAGACAAGGAATGATCATGGAAATGCACTTATATTCTACACGATGTTCAAGCACCGTACAAGATGAACATGCCAAAAAATAATATTTTTAGTTATCCGTAGCGATGCACGGATATTAAATTATATTTTTTGAATATAGTACTCCCTCTGGTCCAAATTAGTTGACTTGGTTTTTATCTAAAATCGGAGGGAGTAATAAAACAGTTCATCATACAATTTTCGTTTTCGGTTCTCCCGGTGAAAATTTTCCGTCCGAATTTTCGTTGGACCGTTTTACCCAGGCTGTTCGAAGAAACTACAACTTATGCCACCGCTGAGTCAAACTTCTCGACGTCCTGGTCACACGCGTAACCCCACCCGCCTCACCGCCCACCACGCGGTCCCTTTTCGCGTTCCTGTCCCTCGTCCTCGCCCCTATCCCGCAGGCGCGTCGTCCCCTCGGCTCGCCTCCCTCTCGTGCTCACGGGTGTACTCCCCGCTGGTCGGACCTGCCGCAGGCTGATGCCGCAGCACCAGCAGGACAGTGGGCCTTTGTGACGCCGCTGACTCGGCCTGCCTCCCTCTCGTGCTCGCGGTCGTACTCCCTGGCGGCCGGACCTGCCGCAGGCTGGTGCCGTAGCACCAGCAGGACAGTGTGCCTTCTCGACGCCGTAGACTCCGGCTCCGTCTGGACCCGCGCCCACCTGCCACGCCCGCTCTGCTCCCGTGTCCACAGGGAGAAGTACCCAGGCCAGGCTTAGCCAGCATAGCCAAGACCAGCTCAGCGCCCCTCCTCCAGTTGTCGGAAGCACGGATCAGGTTCACGACCAGCGAAGGATTTGTTGTACGAGAAGACCAGCGTATGCAACAACGTAAAGAGAAAGTTCGTTTCCATGCGCTTCACCTGCTCGATCAAATGCCTACATGAAAATCAGTTGTGGATTGGTTCAAGGTTCATGCTTTTCCCCCTCTGATCCAACTAAAATTCCAAACATTTACTGGTAGAGATGATCAACGCGCAACTTAAGGGCAATACGAAGGGGCGGACACCAAAGACATGGAGCTCACCATGGACTTCACCGTGGTTCTGCAGGTGAAGGACACTACCTGGGTAGTAGATGTCTTCGTCTAAATGAGCATATCAGCAAGAGTAGTTTTGGTTTGATTGCAATTTAACTTTTGTTATCCTTTTATATTCTTACCAGTGAGGGATGGTTGATATTCTATAGGAGAACGACTATCATTAGAGCAAGCCCCTGCGTCAATAGTACTATCCATGCTGTCATACCAAATTTAGTCGTACAAGTATAGCTTGGGGTTGCGGGGCCAAAGTTAAGTCAACAATATGACCACCATGGTTAGCCACGCTAAGTTCCTTGACTCCTCGTTTCATCAGCTATTACTACTTGGCAAGCCAAACTCTGTAGTAGAAGTGAACGTCTATTGTTTACATGTGCCGATGCTTCACTAAGATAATTCCGTCAGATCCACTAATCTTCAATAATCTTTGTATTTTTTATTATAGTACTATAGTTATATTTATAGTTTAAACTATTGCACAATATCTGGCTACCAGCACCTATCTCTTGCAATGTTTTTGCATGTTAATTTGCACAGCTTTTAGTAAGTGATCTGGGAAACCCAACTTAAGTTTTAGTTTGCTAAGGATAGAAAGCTCAATGTTCCAATTCTTAATAATCCCGAGTCTTAAAGAGCCAAGGTGTTGCATCAGTCTATCCCTAGCTAGGAAGCCATCGTCTCGGATGTGGTTGCCTTCAAGGACAACGTCACCTAGCCCGAGGTCGTTGTGGTCGTGGATGGAGTGCATGAGTCATCTTCACCTTGGATATGGCGCACGAGATTCATGCCATTAAAGTATCCTACGTGTTGTGCATAAGTCCATCGTTTATCATGTTATCCCGTAGCAATGCACGGGCATTCAACTAGTCTATCTATCTATCTATATTATAATTTTCTTTGCGGTAGGTTCGTTTGGCCCAGAATTTTCGTTCCGATTTTACATTGGACGGTTTTGCCCCTATCTGTTCAGGGTATTTTCATAGTCTGCCACCGCCAAGTGGTACCTGTCGGACTGAAAGAAAAAATCCCCAAAAGTCCGCACCGCCTCGCCGCCCGGAGCCGACAGTCTCCCCGTCTCCTCGCCGCATCGGCTCGGGCACGGCGACCAGCGTCGGGCGGCAACAAACGGCGTGGTCCGCGCCTAAGGCTCCAAAGGATGTGTCATCGCGTGACACCCCGGAGGAGGAGCTAGGGGGCATCGTGCGGATGGGATAGTCATGCGCCGGTCCGGTAGCGCTAGAGCGGTGAAGAAGAAGGTGGTGGGGTACTGGATGAGGGGAACCAGGGCAGAGCTGTTGGAGCTCATGCGAGCAGGTGAGACGGGAGGAGAGAGGGAGCGACCCAGGGGAGAGGCGTGCGGCGCTTGAGGGGGAGAAAACGGGCGACGGGAGAGAGGCACCGTGCGGGCGCTGGGGTCGAGCTCGTCGTCGGCCCCATACGCTGCCCATCCTCAGCCTTGTGGACGCACTCGTCGAAGAGGGCCGGCGGCCAGAGCGACCGTGGCCCGCTGGTCCGGTCCTATGGCCGGCGGCCTGCGATGCTGAGACGAGCGAGGTGGAGAGGAGCGGCGGCTGCCTCTGGAGCGGGTGGAGGCGCACGCGGTGCTCCTCCGTGATTCACCAACGGTGGTGCTCTCCACCCTGATGCCACATTCTCCTGGCGTGCACACCGCGTCCTCGCTACTCCACCCCAACTCTGCTTCCTCTCCAATAGTCCCCACCCCTCAATCCCCTGCAGCCGACGAGAGAGAGGAAAATCGGAAGAGCACGACCAAGTGCAGAGGATGAAATTAGCGAGCTCGCCTAAGCTATATATTACCAGAGATGAGCTCGTGCTCTAAGCCGGCGAGCATGGACATGATTTTGCCCGATTTACAACTGATAAGGCCGTCCAATAAATTCAACTAAGGAACTGGGATGGCCGATAGATTTAGGCTTCCAATTTGCAATTTCCCTTTATTTGATTCATACTTAAATTGGTGTCTAATTTGAGATTTATTGGGCAGTCTAGAGAGAAAATTTGGGGAGGAAGAGGACCTTGCCGTACCGGAGAAGAATGCTATGGAATCGGAAATAGCTGTGGGTCCCAACGAGGGTGGCCCTCCATCGGTGCCTTTTTTTTTCAAAACCGTCCGTTGGTCTGAAAGAATGGAGACTGCGAGGAGAAAATCATCATCTCAAAAATTATAAAAAAACTGATGGATCATGCACGCCCACAAACGGTGGCTTCAACTTCTATTGTTACTATGATTCTTGTTTCAGATATGGTTTGAACCAAACGTGTGGAATTCTTGAGGCAATAGTACCTTGAACTACTACTACTCACTCTGTCTAGAAATACGGGATTTGAATTTGTAGATTCACATGTATCTAGACATATTTTAGTGTGTAGATATATTTAAATCTAAAAAAAGTCAAGTCGGTTATTTCTGGACGGAGGGAGTATTATTCCACTATTCCACTCATTGTTCACATGATCTTTCCCCTCCTCTCGAGCCCCCAATTTACGCATGCCCCTAGCCGTTTCCTACGCGCCTTCGGTTTCCCGCGCTCGGAAAGTTTCCAGTGCCTCTGGATCCTGCCACCGAATCATGACACGTCGCCGTTGAATCGAGCAGGCTGCTGTCCATATCGACGCTCGCCGCCGCTAGAGCCAATACTAACGGATTTGTCTAAATTAATAATGTTGTATTCAATAAAGATCGATGGCTCACACACAACCAAAATGTGGTATTGATAACATCCTTTTTGCGAACATTACATCACAGGTTATAAAAATATGTAATTTGAACTACAATATGAAATGTCCGAGCGAGATAGGAGATAAAAAATTCGACAATCCCATGTGAGGATCTGACATGCCACCATTTATAGAAAATCTGAAGATTGACGTGGTGACACCTTAGGTTATTTTTTTTTTTGATTTGTAGAAAAATTAAACACCAAATCTTTTGTTTACTTTAATTTTTGTGAAAATTATCAATTTTTTATTGACCCGTAGGAATCGCACGGGTATTATGCTAGTTAGGTATAGAAAGTCTTGTGGTAGGTTCGTCGAGTACGTTTTCGTCAGCCAAAAGTACGTTTCCGTCTGTGCCAGGCGCGCCGCTTTCCATCAGTCCTTGCCACCGGCCCGGGGCATCTCGGACCTCCAGTGCGGCGTTGCGGGCGATGCGACCTCCAAGAACCGACGAGCAACAGAGGCGGGCGCGCGTCCTCGACGTCGCGGAAGCCGATGCCGGCGTTAAGAGCCGTCCCACCCGACTCCGATTGCATGGTTGGAGCGGGGAGCCGACCCGAGGCCAAGGGCCACACCGCGCACGCACGCTAGGCGCCATCTCCCTATGAAGCAGAGCAATCGGGGTCCAGGACGCCGCGCCTCTGCTCCTGCAACGAGGACGTTGGGTGTGGACGAGCTCGAACGAATGCCGACGGTGACGACGGTGATGAGGTAGCGCCCGCTGGCGGCAGCGAGCAAGGACAGAGCATGACGGAGAGGCGACGGGTTGCACGGGCGGCCGGAGAGGAGGCCGACGACGTCGGCCTGCAGGTCCCACGTGTGGCATCTAGGAAGACAGAACGGAGGAGCCGCTAGGAAGAGGTAGGCAGCTGTCGCGTTGAGACGCAGCCTGGCAGTCAAGCATGTGTGGCCGCACGCAGCTGCTGGCGGCGGGGAGTTGGGGAACCTGGACGGTGCAGAGAGAGTACCAGGAGGGCAAGGTGGAAGCGGAGACGAGCTCCCGGGCTAGCGCCATGGGGAAGAGGACTTAGGGATCGGGAAGAGTGGGTGGGCGCGAGGGAGGCGAGATGTTGCTCGTCGGGATCGAACGGTGATGGCGATGGGGAGGAAAATGCGGGGCTCAGTCGAGTCTGAGCAGAGAGATGAACGTGGATAGGTGGCGATGGAGAATCTCGTCCTGAATCGAATCGTCGGCGACAAGTGCTGGGTCTGCCGCGACTACAATGATTTAGGAGGATGTGACTACAGAGCAGCGAGCAGTGGCATAGTAGGAACGAGCTATTAGCAAAGCAAAAGAAGATTGCAGCGACAAGCAACAACAGCAGGGACGAGCTCAGGGAGAAACTAGGTCCTGCCTTCCGTTGAATATGGATCAAGCTACAGGGACAAGCAAAAATACAGACCAATGATTCAGCTAGCGCACGATTTTTTTAATAAACACAAAGCTTGATTCCTATGTAAGCAAACAGTTTCTGCACTGAATTAACAGCCTGACAATATTTTGGTTACCTGAGGTAATGCATTATTCATGTTTGTACATAGCTATATAATAATTTTACTATTTTTAGTTTCCGCATGATACAAAATATAATATGCAGATTTTTTAAATCTTTACAGAGAATGAAAATAATGATCTGCAGCGTGGACCTTTCTTGATCATATCTTCATCAACTTAACATCTTCAAGAGCTAATCCTTGTATTATTTATTTGCTGAATGTTGTATTTCTTAGGTTAGTGAATCGCTTCGATATTCTTAAACACAATGGTACCGGTGCCTTTTTCTTATCTGAAAAAACGTTCAATCAACCTCAGCGATGGACCTGCATTAATACAATAGAAATGAATGAGTTGTATTTTATAGTGAGGTATGACTGACAACATGTTGTTAACGCATTGGCTTGCCATTGGAGACATATGAATTTTACTTGGACCTTGCCACCGGAGACATATGAATTTTACTTGGACCTCGACGCTATGGATCCTTGATGCACAACGGGTTTGGGCTAAGCTCCGATGGGATGCTCCTTTTCACCACACGCCTCGACAACATCAAAGATGTCATCCCGTTTCCAAGGTACCCTGCAAAGGCTGACCTATGAAGATTTGGTATTGCCTGGATATATTATGGATATATTATGATATATATGTGGAAGCATGCAGAGTTAGTAAGGGTGGGAGTTCATAGGTGTACATATTATAGTTCCCAAAAATTTCCTCATTCAAGTTTATGATGTCCTTCTACTAGCGTAACCGTATGGACTTACTAAAATTCATATTTTTTTTGCCACCAAGAAACACTGGGTGGTCCTCAGGACATGCTTACCAGTGGGGGCGCCAGGTTGGTCAAAATGTTCAAAACTCAATTTAATGATCGTGATAACGCACGGACATTGAGATAGTCTATATCTATATCTATCTATACATAATAATAAAGCACGGAATGCTACTGTCAACCAGCTTTTAATTTAGACGATTTTACTCTCCCACCAAATCGCATATAAGGCACCCGTGCCACTGTACCTAAAGAAGAAGAAACGGTCCGACCTTCCTCCCATGATCCCCCATCCACCGCTCCTCGCCGCCACCACGGGCTCCTTCCGCTGGCCAGGTCCGCCGGAGGCTCTCCATTCCCCTCCGCAAATCATACCTTTGGCGCCCCTCCGCTCATCGCCAATTTGTTGAGCTGCAGCGTAGGGCGCCGCCGCCGCCGCTGTCCCGGGATCCTGCGCCGTCCCCCGCTGCTCCCTCCTTCATTGACCGTGGCTGGAGCCCCTAATTCCCGAAGACGTGCAAGGCAACACCCCCTCCCATTCCTCCTTCGTTTTTGGGCTCGACTACAAAGCTAGATTTATGAGAAGATCCTCAATTTGACTGGTTCTATATTTGTTGATTTTCTCCCAAAACGCCTAAAAAATCCCCGCCGACTGCGTCATTCCAGTCCTCCAGATGGAGTCGGCCTAGGTGAGGGACGAGCGGGTCATCCCTGGTGGTACCACATCGTCGAGAACATGCGCGAAGGAGAGGAGCACGACCTCGCAGGAGTTGCAGGTGAAGGTCACCACGGTGATGCCCCGCCCGTCATTCCGCTTTTTGGGTCGGATGCTGCTCTGTTTGCTCTCTGTTTTCCCATGTGCGTGAAAGCACCCAACAGCATCACAATTTTCTGCAATCGATCGCATACGTATGAAATTGGTTAATTAACATGGACATAACGGTGGTTGTTCAGCCAAGATGATGTAGCGCCCGACCTTTTGAAGATTTTGAGAAGTTCCTAAACATGGCAGACCACTTCTTCTCCGACCTATACACAAAAGATCCAAATGTGAGCCCTAGTACTTTGCTAGATGTCATTGAGCCCATTGTGTCTGACGATATAAACAAGGCGCTTCTTGCAGAGGTTGAAATCGGGGATGCTCTATTTCAAATTGGGCCACTAAAAGCACCTGGCCCTGATGGTCTGCCGGCGAGGTTTTTTCAGAGAAATTGGGGCTTGCTGAAATCTGAGATCTGTAGCGCCATCAAGCTTTTCTTCATTGATGGCTGCTTACCGGACAATTTCAATCTCACTAAAATTGTCCTTATACCAAAATCAAGCGAGGCAGCGGACTTGAAGGAGTACAGACCGATAGCACTCTGCAATATCATTTATAAGATCCTCTCCAAATGCCTCGTCAATAGGCTCAGACCTCACCTTCAATCTCTTATTACTGAGACCCAAAGCGCGTTTATACCTGGTAGGCTGATCTCTGACAATGCCCTCATCGCCTTCGAATGTTTCCATGCTATTCACAGATCGAAGAAAGCAAATGAGTCTTTTTGCGCCTGCAAAATGGATCTATCTAAAGCCTATGATCGAGTCGATTGGGGGTTCCTTGAAAACATCCTGCTCAAGTGGGGTTTTGACCAAAAATGGGTAAGCTGGGTCATGGCCTGTGTTAGATCCGTCAAGTTCATAGTACAAATCAATGGGCAACTCACGAGACAGATTGTCCCAACTAGAGGACTAAGGCAGGGGGGCCCCCTATCCCCCTACCTGTTTCTTTTCGTGGCTGATTGTTTTTCAAAGATTCTACAGAAAGCGGTTCGTGAGCATGACCTTAAGGAGTTCAAAATATGTAGAAACTCTCCAGGAATTTCCCATCTACTTTTTGCCGATGATTGCTTAGTCTTTTGCCAAGCCAATAGCAGCCAAGCATCGATTATCAAAGCGGTAATCGTAACATATGAAGAAGGTTCTGGTCAGGCTCTTAGCGCAGACAAATGTTCCATTCTCTTTAGTGACAATTGCCCTGCTATGAACCAACAACTTGTGAGAAACATTCTTGAGGCTCAGAAAGATCAGTTTGAAGACAAGTATCTTGGTCTGCCCACTCCCGAAGGTCGTATGAAAAAAGGGAAATTTCAACCGTGTAAAGTCCGTCTAGCAAAAAAACTCTCGAATTGGGCTGAGAGATTCATGGCAATGGCTGCTAAGGATGTGTTAATCAAGTCAGTAGCCCAGGCCATCCCGACCCATGTTATGAGCATCTTCAAACTTCCAATTGGTTTCCACGATGATTACATGCGCCTTGTGCGGAAATTCTGGTGGGGAGAAGATGAGGACAAAAGGAAAGTTCATTGGGCTGCTTAGGACATCCTAACAAAGCCAAAAGATTTTGGGGGAATGGGATTCAGGGACACGAAGTTCATGAATCAGGCACTCTTGGCTAGACAATGTTGGAGAATCCGTCAAAACCCAGATAGCCTATGCTCAAGAATGCTCAAATCCATTTACTTTCCTCACGGAAAATTTCTAGATACAGTCTTCAGACAAGATGCTTCCCCTTCATGGCATGGTATCGAGTACGGACTTGAGCTCCTTAAGGAAGGACTTATTTGGAGAATTGGCAACGGAGAAGACGTGAACATATGGAGAGACGGATGGATACCCAGGGACTACAACCTGAAAGTTGCCGCAGGAAAGTCCAATATCAGAGTGCGTAAAGTTAGCCAACTCCTAATTCCAGGTACAAATTTATGGAACGCGGAGTTAATTCACAAAGTGTGCTACCAACAAGATGCAAACTGGATTTTGAATATAAAACTCCCGACAGAGAAGAATAAGGACTTCTATGCGTGGCGCTACGAACGATCTGGGTCCTTTTCGGTTAAGAGTGCATATAAACTCGCATACAACATTAACCATGGAACAAGATGGCTTCCAGGGGGCAGCTCTAGACCGGATAACTCTAGGTCGATCTGGAACCCTATCTGGTCTGCGGATGTCCCTAGGAAAGTTAGGATTTTTGGGTGGAGGGTTGCCTGCGACAACCTCGCAACAAAGAATAATAAATTTAGAAGAAATCTAGAAACCGACAGCACCTGTAGTATTTGTGGCAGGGCGGAAACAAAAGTCACCACGCCACTGTCGAGTGCACCAAGCCGAGAGCCCTAAGATCTACTATGAGGAACCACTGGTAGCTACCTCCAGAAACTGCTTTCCGGTTCTCTGGCCCTGCATGGCTCCAAATCCTTATTGCTAATTGTAACCCAGATGAAAGAAGAAATGTGCTTTTGCTTCTTTGGCGAGCGTGGCACCTCAGGTGTAATATCACTCATGGCAAGGGAGATGAGACAATTGCCAACTCTGTCTCTTTTCTCCTGAACTATGATATGGCGTTGAAAACAGCCAACCAGGTGGTTGTGAAGAGTGGAGGTAACCCCCAGGTAGCCTTGAATGATTATTCTAATCTCTCTACCTCTAGTGTTTCTGAACACTAGGCAACCGAAGATTGATGAAGCCACCTGGAGAGGTCCGGACTTCGGCTTCTCCAAAATCAATGTCGACGCTGCTTTCTGCCCGAACTCTAGCAATGCGACTGCTGGCATGGTGGCAAGAGACCATTTGGGTACCATCCTGGTGGCTTCTAGCCGAATCATTGGGACCTGCCATGATGTGGAGGAAGCGGAGGCCACTGCCATCCTGGAAGGTATGAAGCTAGCGATTGAACATGACCTGAAGCCCTCAACACTGGAATCTGACTGTGCCTTTGCTGTGCTAAATGTCAATTGTAAAACTGCCATCAGATCAAGCTCCTGGGCTATCTATAGAGACATTGAAACCCTTAGTACTTTGATTCCTGATTGTAAAGTGGTAAAGATAGGGAGAAAATTAAACACTGTAGCACATGAGCTAGCTTCACTAGCTAGGCAGACGGGTGAGAGCAATGTTTAGACTCTGCCTGTTCCGGCTACTATCCAAGCTCTTACTGTTCATGACAATGTAATGATACATGTGAGTAATATATGATTCCTTTCCCCCTAATTTTTTTTTTTTTGGAGAGCACGTGAGGCGCGTCATATTGAAAAACGGCTGCAGTTTTCCAAAGGACTGATTTTTGAGCAGCTAGCGTGATTGTTATCAGTTGACAGTTACTGGAAAATGTTGGAGAGTCAAAATGTGTTGGTTGGAAAGGTTGCAGAGTCAGCATAAGATCCGGGTTCAGCTCGATTTTTCTTCAGATCCGGGTCCTGAGCTTGTCCTCCCCCTTCTGGTTCTGGCCATGGCGTCTAGGATCTTCGGCAGGAGATCGGGCCTTCCGATCTGCCGAGTGGAGTCCAGTTCTGGCGCTCTCCCTTGCTCTCATGTTCGATGGCGTTGTATTATCAAGGTTAACTCGCCGGATTGACTTACCTCCAGCTCTGAGTGGTTGCTCGAGTTGGAGCACGTCCTGAGACTCCTGACCAGCAACCATGGTCCACCTCCATGGAGGTAGTACTATTGACGGCCGTGTAATTTTTGATGCTTGGGCTGATAACAGGCAGGCAAGCTAAGCAAACTCTTAGGCTGCAAAGGTATCTTCGTTGGACGCACATACACGTGAATCACGTTAATGGTTTAAGATTCAGAGATTTCACAAAAGATAAGAATTAGCGAGATTGGTGGTTTCAATTAAAGATAATCGAGCTCCATCTGCAATTGTAACATGCTATGCCGTTGGGAAGCCATCAAAATGATGTGTATTGTCTTTGAACTTTCTCGCTTTCTGAATTTAACTATTATGTTCAGTGGAACTATTTTAATACTCGACAAATCACTTCTCAAGTATTACACTGGTATAGAATTGGATACCTTAGGCACTGCTCCAATCAAGGCACTGTTGGTTAAAACCATGTCTTCTTCTCTTAAATCTGAACTTCCTAAATTGATAGGATAAAGCGTCATCTATTCGACACATTCAGTCTCGTCGATTAGGTTGTTATTCGGTTAGTGTTTCTAGCTTGCCGGTTAGTTGCGGCTTGTGCACATTGGTTTATCGTAGCTCGTCTAGCACAAAGCTCAGATTGTGGGATGGGATTGGAGCATGTTGCTCGGACACGTTTTGTGCCACCGTAGCAACGCACGGGCTTTGTGCTAGTACCTAATAATAAAGAAAAGATCATTTCTGTCAACCAGCTTTTTATTTGGACGGTTTTACCCTCCCACAAAATACATATAACACACTATGCCATGTTACCGGCTGGCCTTTTCTTTTACATCTTTAGTACTACCCGACCAAACCGGGAGGCGTGGTTGCCGCCGGCCGGCGCGGGGCGAGCTTGCCGTGGAGCGGGAACCCGCAGAGAGGGAGCAGAGGGTGGAAGGGAGGCCGAGGTGGCGCTCTGGGCGAGGAAGCTCCGTGGCTGCGCCGTTCTTGACTAAGGCGAGGTCGAAGAGGACGTACAGGAGGACTTTGCCGCGGCCCAAGGTCAGAGGTCGAGGCGGGGAGGCGGTATACGGCGTTGTGTAGAAGGGGATGCACATCAACGACATGGGACAGGAGGAGGCCGGCGGCGGAGCAAGGCACAAACGGAGCTAAGAGAGAGGAGCCCGACTGGCAGCCGCAGATCGCGGCAGAGAGGAGGCAGCCAGGCGACGCGGGGCTCGAGCGGGTCTGGCGGCGGGGCGTAGGCCGGGCGGCGGCAAGAAGGGGCTCGCTGGAGGAGGCGGCGGTTACTGGGGATCGAATGAGGATGATGGGGTTTGGTGGCGATAGGATAGGAAGGGCATGTATGTTGGTGCGTTTGCGTGCGGTTCCTGGTGTGTATGTGTCATGTGCGCCCTAGGTGGGCGGGGCTGTTGACTCTCCCCTAGCTTGCCCATCTCGCCTCCACGGCTTTCCCTATCGGAAAAAGTCCAAAACAAACCTTAAACTCATAGATAAAAGATAAATCAAGCCTAAAATCTGAATCCCAAAAATTGGCACTCCGAATTTGCCAATCCCAGTCTATTTCGGACCCCAGACCTGTGTGGGGTCAGAATAAAAGAAAACTCCAATTGTTACTCCCACTGACAACATTGGCCCACATGTCATATCCATCTGCAACCTTCTCACTTGATAATGCCCTTTCTCCACCGAACCCCGGGGACTTGACGCGGTGGCGCATCCTGCATAGTAGTGCGACGAAACACATCGTTCGTGTGCTTCCTCGCCCACGGTGGCGCGCCCACTAGAGGACAGATGGCTTGCGTTCTTCCTCGCCCGCGGTTGCGCGTCCTGCAGAGGAGTACATAAGCAAAGAATCGGGAAGAGAGATGGGTTCGATGATGGGTTGTTCTGAGGGAAACAGAGCTCGAAGGTGGGGCTGAGGACGAGGTTGAACTATGGTGGTGGATCTCCTTCGGTGATGTTGTGATGCAATCTGAGAATGGCGGAACTCTGAACGGTGGTTGGAGTCTCGAAATATATAGGTGTATTCATGAAAGTTGTTGTGTTTGACCTAGCGAAGCCAACGCCACATCGTACGAGTGAGCCTTGCCCATATGGCTGGTCCTTAAGCTTGCAGAAGGCTTCTCTTTGACCCCGATTGGTTTGGACGAGTTGGTAACATGATAATATTCAATGAATGCTCCTGATTTCGCTCAAAACTGTCATTTTATGCACAACACAAATTAAAAACAAGGATTGCACATCTTTACAATAATTAGTCATTAATAGCAAGGTTAGAGAGATTCTTGGTCGATTACTTGACTTAAAATGTGATTTAAACACGGAGAAAGATGGCTATTTTCACAGCCATCACTGGCGTGCACCGGCGAACATGAGAGTAGGTCTCTAGAATCACTCGTCTCTATACTCATGTACGGGAGAGGATAAATAAGGTTTTTGAAAAGCGTTTTGCGCGACTAGTCGCTTCTTCATAACGGCGTCCAAGTCGGGTGATGCTTCGTAGTCTAGGAGGGTGGTAACCGATCCTTCGTAATTGTGAGTGTCAGTTAGAGCATCTCTACTGGTGCCCCCAACCGTATTTGTTTTCATTTTGGGAAATGATATTGTTCCCCCGAGGATCGAACAATTCGATCCTCAGGTCAGCTCCTTCCGCGTCGCTCCGTCCCACGTTGTCGCTCCGTCCCGCGTGTGGGCCCCAACATCATGTTTGTTTTTTCCTCAACTGCTCTTGCCTACAGAAACTCACCGGCCCCTGCCACCATGCCCGCCGGAGCAGCCAGTCGCCGCCACCTGACCATGCCCACCGGACCACGCCCACCAGAGCAAGCAGGTGCCGCCGCCGGACCACGCCTGCCGGAGCAGGCAGCTGCCGCCACCGGATCACGCCCGCCGGAGCGAGAAACCTTCACTGCCGGACCAGGCCACCGGATCTCACGTCCTCACACCCCCTCTCCGCCATGCCTCCTCGCCTCAGCAGCCCCACGTCGACACCCCTCTCCGCCGCGCCGCCTCGCCGCTACTGCCTAAGTTGCCACTGCACCTTGCCAGAGCTCCGCCTTGCACCTTACCGGAGCGAGCTTGCTTCCCTCGCCCCGAGTCGCCGCCGACCTCTCCTTCCGCGAGCGTTGCCTCCCTCTGCATCCTGGCGTCGCCCCGGACCTCCACCTCACTCCCTTCCTCTCTCTCATTAGAGGTTACTCTTGGCACAAAAGGCAAATAAAAAGGACAAGGAGCGGTTATTATAGAAGTAATAACTTCCAAGAGTCATCTAAAACTTTTGGGTTATCTCCCAATAAGTACTTTTCTTTAACGCCTTTAAGTTAGGCATAAGAAGCAAGAAAAAGAATCAAGCGTTCTCAAATGAAAAAGCATTAAGAGAATTTTTTTTTCATAGGAGAGGCAAAAGAAATCTTCTCTTTCTTCTTAGGGAGGTGTTCTATACCTTTCTTGAGTGGGAGTTGATATTTAATGGTGCCTTCTTTCATATCAATAATGGCACCAACAGTTCTAAGAAAAGGTCTTCCCAAAGTAATAGGACAAGAAGCATTGCATTCAACATCCAAAACAAAGAAATCAATGGGGACATAGGCATTGTTAACCAAAATAAGAACATCATTAATACTCCCCATGAGTTTCCTTTTAGCATTATCATCAAGTGGGACATTCAAATACCAATCTTACAATGGTGGCAAATCAAGCATATCATAAATCCTTCTAGGCATAATAGAAACACTACTATCAAGATCACATAAAGCTTTAAAATCAAAATCATTCACTTTCATATTAATGATGGGTTCCCAACCATCTTCTTGTTTTATAGGAATAGAAGCTTTATGTTTCATCTTTTCTTCTTTAATTTTTATGAGAGCATATGTAATGTGTTTTGTAAAGGCCATATTCATAGCACTAGCATTAGGACTTTTAGCAAGCTTTTGTAGGAACTTAATAACTTCAGAGATGTTGCAACCATCAAGATCAAAATCATAATTATCATCTAAATTAGTAGAGCTATTACTAGCTTCAACTCTAGTGGTAGTGGTAGTGATAGTAGAAACACTAATTTTTATAGCAATTTCATCTTCTCTTTCCCACTTAGCATGCAATTCAGCTAATAGTCTAACATTTTCATCAATTCTAACTTGTATGGCATTAGTAGCAGCAAAGAGATTATCAATAGTTTCAGGTTTAGCGGCCATTTTATTTAAAGAAGATTGAGCTTCAGCCAATGATGCTATATTTCTTTCAGCATTAGAGAGTTTTCCTCAATAGTTTTGTTGAAAGCAGTTTGTTCACTAATAAACTCTTTAAGCATAACTTCAAGTTCAGAGGGAGCACTCATTGTTGTAGGAATTTCCATAAGCATTACCATTGTTGGGAGGATATGGCCTATAATTGTTGTTACCAAAATTATTCCTGTAGGCATCGTTGCTAAAATTGTTATTTCTTATAAAGTTCACATCAACTTGCTCTTCTTGAGCAACCAAAGAGGCTAAGGGAACATGATTTCGATCAATATGAGCTTTTCCATTAATAAGCATAGACATAATAACATCAATTTTATCACTCAAAGAGGATTTTTCTTCAACATAATTTACCTTCTTACCTTGTGGAGCTCTTTCAGTGTGCCATTCAAAATAGTTAACCATCATATTATCCAGAAGCTTTGTTGCAGCACCCAAAGTAATGGTCATAAAGGTACCTCCAGTAGCAGAATCCAGTAGATTTCTTGAAGAATAATTCAATCCTGCATAAAAGGTTTGGATAATCATCCAAGCAGTCAGTCCATGAGTGAGACAATTCTTTACCAAAGATTTCATTCTTTCCCAAGCTTGAGCAACATGTTTATTATCAGATTGTTTAAACTTCATTATTTCACTTCTCATAGATATAATCTTGGCAGGAGGATAGTATTTTCCAGTGAAAGCATCTTTGCATTTAGTCCAAGAATCAATACTATTCTTAGTTAAGGAATTCAACCATTCTTTAGCTTTTCCTCTCAAAGAGAAAGGAAACAATTTAAGCGTAATAATATCTCCATCTATATCCCTATGATTTTGCATCTCACAAAGTTCAACAAAGTTATTTAGATGAGCAACAGCATCTTCATTACCAATAACAGAAAATTATTCTCTCATAACAAGATTGAGTAAAGAAGGTTTTATTTCAAAGAAAGTAGCTTCAGGAAAAGGTGGAGCAATAGGTGTGCACATGAAATCATTATTGTTGGTGCTAGTGAAGTCACACAACTTAGTGTTTTCAAGAGTAGTCATTTTTTGTGTTTTTCATAAAGAAAACAAACTAGTAAAACTAATTTTTTGTGTGTTTTTGATAAAGAAAAAAAAATAGCAAAGTAAAAAGATTGGTTATGAGGGACTCCCCTTGTGAAGATGTCCTTGACTCCCCGACAATGGCGCCAGAAAATATACTTGCTGACTCGTTTATTAACGAGCTCGTTGGGGAACCCCAAGAGGAAGGTATGATGAGCACAACAGTAAGTTTTTCCTCAGTTATGAAACCAAGGTTTATCGAATCAGTAGGAGCAAGGAAACACCTCCGAGGTGTTACTAGCTGGACTTTTGAAGGGCGCACTACCGGCGCCAGCAACAACATGGAAACCTGCACAACATAACCATAGAACTTTGCCCCCAACATGAAAAACTCTCACTGGTTTTGCTGAAAATAAAGGATTAAATGTATTGTGTGGAAGAAAGTAATAGCTTGCAAAAAGTAAACAGAAAATAGTAAACAATTGTAGATTGATAGTAAAAGAAAGGACCGGGATCCATAGTTCACTAGTGGTGGCTCTCCTTAAGATAGATAACATGTTGGGTGAACAAATTACAGCGGTGCAATTGACAAATATCGAGAAAGCAATATATACATGTACTAATCATCTTGACTCCTTTGAGATTCGATTGGGCATTACAACATTATATATAGACTGTAATCCAACTGTATCTATAACTAATAATCCACCTTCAGGTTATCATCTGAACCCCCTCCAGTATTAAGTTGCAAGCAACAAATAATTGCATTACACATTGCGTGTAAAGTAAACAATACGATTGTTCTATGAATAAATGATTGCTATTTTCTCCCTAGTAGCAACAACACATCTAGTACCTTAGAGATTTATGTCACTTCCCCAGATTACTGGAGGCATGAACCCACTATCGAGCATAAATACTAACTCTTGGAGTTGCTAGCATCTACTTGGCCAAGATAGCTACTAAGAACGGAAAGCATGCAAGATCACAAATAACAAAGACATGATAGAATCAATAATCAATCTAAAATAGCATTTCAATATCCATCGGATCCCTGCAAACACAACATGTAGGATTACAAATAGATGATCTTGATAATTAACGGAGCTCACAAGATCTAAACATGATAGCATAAAGGAGAAGAACCAGCCATCTAGCTACTACATGGACCCGTAGTCCAGGGATGAACTACGCACGCATCACACCGGAGGCTTATATGGTGATGAAGAAGGCCTCTAGGGTGAATTCCCCTCTCCGGCAGGGTGCTAGGAAGAGCTTCAGATCCCTCCCGATCTAGGGATAGAGATGAGGGCGGGTACAGACTCTTTCGTGGAATTTTGATCAGGTACTTAGGGTTCCTGTATCAGAGGCATCTTATAGGCGAAAGGGGAGGCTGAGGGGGTGCCCTAGGCGGCCAGACCACCCCCTAGCGCGGGCCAGGCTTGGTCACGCGGCCAGGTGGTGTGGCGGCCCCCTGGCCCCTCTCCGTCTCGTATTCTGGCTCCGTGTCCCACTCGATGAAAAACTGACTTTGGCTTTTGTCCCGTCCAATTCCGAGAATATTCATTTTCTGACTTTCCTGGAACCAAAAACAGCAGAAAATAGGCAGCTGGCACTGTGGCATCTTGTTAATAGGTTAGTCCAAGAAAGTGTAGAAAAAGTACTCCAAAGTGTGGACAAAATATAAGAAAGTACATAAAACCAAGCATGAAACATCAAAAATTATGGATAAGTTTGCAACGTATCAGTAGCCTATCGTTTTTTGCTACCAAGTCACCGATGATGTCTCCCGCGAAGTTGTTTTTTTGCTACAGTTGCTATTTCTTTTTGCTACATAAGTTTTATGGTTTTGCTACAAGAGCGTAAAGTTTTTGCTACACGGTCTCAGGCGAGGTATTCTGACGGAGTCTCCGGCGAGTGTGATGCTGGTTCTGCTGCATTCATATTTTGTTTTGCTACATTAGTGCAATGTGGTTGCTACAATAGCGTAAACATTTTGCTATGAGGTCTCTGACTAGGTTTTTTCCGGTGACTCTCCGGTGATATTTTCCGGTGAAGTCGGTTTTGCTACATTGGTACTTTCTTTGCTACAAAGTCTCCGATGAGGTATCCGGCAAACTCTCTGGCGAGGTCTAGTTTGTCTCTTATTTTTCTTGACCGAACCGTTTTCTGCTACATGTAGCAAAATAGGGAATAATTATAGCAAAAGCGGGACTTTTTGTAGCAAAAGCGAGATGACGGGCGGAAAGCAGATATGACCGTTGATCTAGCCAGATCGTACGGTAGGGGACCCGGGGATGGAAAGTAGAACTGTCCTTTTATTTTACTTTCATTTTAGGGGCTAATAGTCAAAAAACACTCCCAACCAGGAGCACCCAAACGCAACAGACAATAAAACCAAGCCCAAAACCTGTCTGACACCCGGAAAAGGATATTTGTCGCCCGTTGGCGGCGCCCGTCCCTGGTGCCGCGCACCCACTGTGCCTTCAACGTCAGCTCGTGGGCCGTCCCACCAACAATGGAGAGGAAGAAGTTGAAACGTGTCGGCAGACCTTAGGGTTGGGGGTGGGTAGTTACTCGCTGGACTTAGGGTTGGGGTTGGGGGTGTCGCCGGCGACTAGGCATAGGGCTGGGGGTGCAGGGGGTTTAGAGGGATGGTCGGCGGGTCGGGACCTCGCCGGAGATGGGGCGACGCGGCTGGCCGCGGCGTCGCCGGCGGAGACGAGACCTAGACCTCACTGGAGACAGGGACGACGCGGCTAGCCGCGGCGTTGCTGGCGGAGGTGAGGAAGAAACCTTGGAAGGGGAGGGACGCTAGCTGGTGAGGAAGAAGATGAGCCTGCGTGCACTAGTTGGAGGAGGAAGAAGATGATGCGGTGGTGGACCGCGGCCCACGACGGGAAAGTGAGGGTCGCGTGTGTGCGACACAGGCGTGAGGCGTCGCTACGGAGCGGTGTTTAGCTCGACCCCGACACCCTAGTCCACCCCCAGTAACCATGGTCTCTAGTGGGCCTACCAGCAACAGCGCCAGCAAACCTCCATGTAGTATGGAGACATGCAGCCCTACCGGTCAGCCCTGCTCGACCACAGGCGCCCTGCTTCTTGGAGCGGAGGTCGCCTGCTCTTGCCTGAGGTTGGCATGGCTTGGAAGCTTCTGCGGCGTCGAGTACGTGTGGGACGAGCTGCGGACCCTCGTGGTGTTGTCGGCGATGACACCGCATCCTTGAATATGTTATATGTTGATCCAAATTCTACAAAGTACAGGCCAACTTCTGACGGAGCGGAGCGAGGCCCGTGGGGGTGCGGGGGGCGACAGCCCCCCGCGGTACGGATCGTCGAAGACCTAGGTTTCCACCGTTATATAAACCTCTTGTAAGCCGCCGGGTGGGATAAGTTGCATCTGTGAAATCCATGGCGTTGTGTAAACACTCCCCGTTATAGTGAAGTTTCGCTGGCTGGCGCCCGTGGTTTTTTCCCTCTCTTTGTTGGAGAGGGTTTTCCACGTTAAATCTATGTCCCCCTTGCTACAATTTTATTTTTGTTCTTCGTTATTTACCTGTCGCAAAGCTAACAAGTGGTATCAGAGCCCCAGGTTCTAATCTAGGGTTTGCGACATGTCGTCATTGAAGTTCGATCTACCGCAGCTGGACTACTCAACAAGATTCTGCTTGTGGCAGGTGAAGATGCGGGCGATTCTCGCCCAAACTTGAGATCGAGATGAAGCGCTAGAAGGATTCGGGAAAGATGATGCTAAGAACTGGTCTGACGAAGAGAAGCAGAAGGACCATAAGGCTTTGTCTATGATTCAACTTCATCTGTCCAATAATTTTTTGCAGGAAGTTTTGGCAGAGAAATCTGCTGCTGCTCTTTGGACGAAACTAGAATCGATCTGCATGTCAAAGGATCTAACCAGTAAGATGCATGTGAAGATGAAGTTGTTCTCACATAGATTGCAGAAAGGTGGATCGGTAATTAATCACTTATCTCTTTTTAGAGAGATTATTTCTGATTTGCAATCTATGGAAGTAAAATATGATGATGAGGATCTAGCTCTATTACTCTTATGCTCGCTGCCTAGTTCTTATACACACTTTCGTGATACAATGTGGTTGAGCCGTGATAAAATAACCCTCGATGAAGTACAAGATGCCCTCAAACAGAGGAAAAGATGAAAACTATGGTGCAGGTAGATGGGGCATCTTCCAAGGCTAAAGCTCTGCAGGTTCATGGCAGGACCGAGCAGAGACACTACAAGAAATGTGTTGACTAATGACCTTTTTTAATGATCATGAATTTTTTGGTCATAGATCTATGACCATTCTAAACTAAATGGTCATAAGGTATTTGAGAGGGCCTAAACCTTAAAAAATTACGACCATTGTTGCCAGAAAGGTCATAGTTTCCTTACACCAAATGGTCATAGATGGATACCACCAGCTCTAGTGCTAGACAGGAACGAGAGATACAAGGATAGCCATTGGATCAGAGCCAAATAGTCAGACGAGATTGTGTTTAGGGGTAGTAGGCCTGGATCGATGACATGGCGTCCTAGCTCTCCAGTTGCCAAACTACAGCAATCCTATGTGGGAACAAAACAAGATATCTTTTCTAACCCTAACTCCTTTCTCTCCCTCGCCGCCTCACCCCTCTACAGATCCCATCGGCCGCCGCCCACTCCTCTACAGATCCCATCGGCCGTCGCCCCATCCCCATCCCCATCCCCATCCCCATCCCTCTTGCTCCCGTATTTCCTCCCGAAGGTGATCAAGGGGGGCGTGACGAAGGCGAAGAACCTGATGGGATTTTGCGGTCGGTGCCTGTCTCAGCGGCTCTCATAATCTAGCAACATCAAGATCATCTAGTGGGGGTAGGCAGGGTTCACCCATCGATTCCTTGGCCCAGTTGCGAGCAGCTGAACACTACAAATGGTAATAGGTCAGGAGCTCAGATGCCCTAGTCGCCGCCCACGCCCCTGACCATCTCTGTCGTCGACAGTCTTCGTTGCCTTCCCCTCCCGATTGTCGCCATGATCTTCATCCTCTCGATCGTCGCCTGCTCTCTGTCCTGGTCCTTCTCTGGATCTTCAAACTCAAGGAATGCTCCCTCTGGTCGACTGCCTCCCCTTCCACAGGTAGCGCTCCAATCCTCTCTATTCCAGCATAGTTTTCTTCGGTAGTGTTTGTTCTAGTCCAATTCCTAAGGATGATGTAGGTTATTGGTTAGTTCTCTTGCTAGTTAGTATATTTGTAGGTTTTTCGTTAGTCCAACCCTTTTTAATTGATTGGGCTTGATCTTTCAGGTGTATGTATATGCGCTTCATAGAGTCCACAGTGATGTAGTATATCCACTGTGCTCTTGTTTAGTTCAGTTTGAGAAAATTAAAACCGAAGCAAGGAGGTGTGGATGAACTGTAATATGACTTGAAAGCTAGAAAACTAAGCCTTTTAGTGTATCAATTAGTCAAACTTGTCGATGGGCAAAAGGAACACGTGCTAATATGACTGTCACAATTAATTATATAATAGAAAATGTGCCTTTTACAATATCAATTCAGCATGCACACAGCCAACCAGAATAGGAAAACCAGGAAATCAGATGCCAAACTTACTTCTTGTGACTGTTGGTGATTTAAAATAGTTAGTGGATATGCATGATATCTGTAGGTTGCTGAAGTTATTGACATAATAGATTGTATTCAGTCAAACATTTCATGTCTCTTTTCGATTTCTTTCCTGACACATTTCTCCAAGATAGTTGGTAATAGAGCATGTCATTCTTTTACATAACAGAAGTTTTATTCTCTAACTACACTATGCGATTTTCTTAGTCTCATGTGCTTAAATTATTTCTATTTATTAGTATATTTATAGTTTGATGAGCACAAATAAAACACATTTATGTAGGACTGGTATGAGTATTGATTTACCTGTTATGAATATCTATTTCGTGTCTCCGCAATACTCTCTTTTCTCAGTATATCTCTCTCTTTGCAGGAACCCTGGGGCTTGAGCATGGAAGGAACTGGGGGATGGTGCCCGTCGGCCAGACGCTTGAGTCCCTTGTCGACCGGGAGCATGCCGTTGTGTTGGTGCTTGCGGCGCTAGGGGTGCGTCCATTCGTTTTCACCATGCCACAGCCTGCAAAACCACTAACAACTACATCCGGGAGCTGCGGACGGCCCAAGCTTTAGTCATACCTCCTACTCACGTTCGCCATCTTAGGACAGCCTCCACTATAATGCTTGCCTCTGACGACAGCATCCACGATGGGACTGCGGCCATGCAAAAGGTTCTCGATCCTGCAGTCACATCATTGAGGTGCCGCGACCATATTTTTCTGCCTGCTGTCCAATCCTTTCTGTTCATGGCGATATCCTCTCTGCAAGGTGGGTGCTATTTTGTAACCTGGGGATGTAGTAGCTATGTACTTCTATTCCAGGGATTCATGACGGTAACAGGAGATGTTTATTTGTTGATCCATGTTGAACTTCTTGGTATACTTACCAGGGATATGTAACCTGTACCAGTAGATGTGTCCCATTATAGTACCAGCACATGTAGCATACCAGTAGATGTATCCCATTATATATATGCATCTATGGTGGTACACTGATCCTTTGTAAGTTTATCTTGGTTAGAAGTAAATAAAATATGTTAGCAAATTATCCATGTAATATCTACATTTTGCATATGTGCTAACCATCTTTCCGGTGGTTGCCTGATTTACCACAGTGATGGTTGCCTGGAATGTTTCTCATATTCACGATTGCATATCAGTACATGAGTCACCTTTATTGTTTTGCTGAACAGAGCCTTGAGGTCAAAACAGCTCATGTTGAAAACTTTGTGGTTTTGTTTACTTCCACCAATAGGTCAAAACTGCTCAAGATCTTGAACCCATCCCGTAAAGGGAAAATATTGCTTGTGTTAGACATGTCCTTTGTGGAGCAGCTATTTCACCTTGCATCTGTTTTTTGAACATGTTATACTTGTTTGCTCATTTGTGATCAGATGCTAAAAATATTTATTGGCTTGGTAAATATTATGGCATGACATTTCCTTTGTTGATCCTTGATATGTTCAACAAAGCATACTTTATAAGAAACTATGGTCCATGCTAGGAGTTGGTACATCTATATTATTATGACATTCACATTCCAAGTTAGTAAGCAGGATGATACCTGAGTTGATATGTGCTAGCTCTAGGCTGATCAATAGTCTAGTTATTGATAATAAGTACCCCTCTGATAAAGAAGTGATTACTGTGTCGAAAAGTAGAAGTACTATTTCTTTTTCAGTGCACCTATGAAATGGCATGAAGGCCTGGAAGGTAAACTTGTTAGTCTCTATAGGATCGTCCCGTGAATCGTGCGACTTCACGAGTCTGTTGGCATATTTATTCTCTGTGTAGTGATTCAGTGAGTGGGAGTGACACGGTCAAGTTCAGGACCCCTCTAGCTACAGGGTCAGATGAGGTCTCCTTTGTGATCTATGGCGACACGGGGAAGGCTCCGCTAGACCCATCGGTGGAGCACTACATTCAGGTATAAAAACGTTGCCCTGTGTATTTAAAATACACTCGGTACAGAACTCTTCTGCTCACTTGCCGGTTGAATTGTACTTCTCTACGCGAGATGTGGCCTTCTGAATTCTGAAGTTAGTTCTAATGAGTCATGACCCTCGTTTGCAGCCTGGATCGATCTCCGTGACCAGAGCAGTGGCCAAAGAGATGCAAACCAGGAAGGTCGACTCGATCTTCCACATAGGAGACATCAGCTACGCCACAGGATTCCTGGTTAAGTGGGACTTCTCCCTCCACCTGATCAGGCCGCTCGCTTCCTCGGTCTCCTACATGACCGCCATCGGCAACCACGATAGGTGATTCAATTTCTGAACCCAGAACATTAACCTCGCACTATTCTCTGCCAACCTCGAGCTAGCGATGGCCGAACGACAACATAGGCGACATGCATTGTCAGTAACATCTCTTGAAGAAATTGTCATTTTTTCATGGATTATGCAGGGAATATTTACTGGTCATATATGGTGTTGTGAGTAAGTATCGGGAGTCCTAAGTTCTTTATTTTGTGCTCTGCTTTATCAAATCATACCCTTAGAGGTGTAATGAACTTTAGATGTACTTCTGAAAGAGGGAGTGTGTTGCCTCCAGATGCCATAGAGTCTACAAAAATGCCAAGGCTTTCAAGTAGCTTCTCATGACCTAGTACAACATGAATGGTATAGATCATTTTAACTTGAAACAATCTGATGTACTTCTAAACATTGACATCTCTAACCATTTCGAGTATAAATGCTATAAATAGCATTGTGGATGACTCTGTATTGGTCAAGTTTGTTGTCATGGACTTCTCTTTCAGCGTCGAAATATTTTTTCTTCCTGATATAGCAAACATTAGCATATAAACTGGTAAGTATGTTTGTTACAACAAAATAGTGAAAGAGGGATGGTCTAGGAGCTTGTGTTCGCTGTAGTGTCAGCTTGTAAAGGGACTGGGTGCTCTAGGAGCAACCTTGACATGATGCTGGTGAATGGTTCTATTAAGAAGAAAATACCATTAGGTCTCCTGGCGATTCAATGAAGTTAGGAGTTCTATCTTGGTTTTTGTTTTTGTTTTAATCACATAATGAACAAAAGCAGTGTACAATGTCTAAGAATAAGAAGCTACTCATGTTTTGCACCTCTCCAGTACTTCCAGTTTAACTGATGTCCTTTTAAACAAGCGGGGCTTATAGGAGAACTATGACACTTGAGTGTTTGTTGCTTATGATTTTAGTATCACTTCACTTTGCAGATGCCAACTACAATTATGGCAATGGGGTGGCTCAGCCAACCAAGTATAATGGTTTATTGTAGAACTAGTAAGGTAATTCTGCCTCTGTTTTCTTGTTGTTAAATGTACTGGCTATTGATGCAGTAATGCTCCTTGTTTCAACAATATGGGTGATTACTTTGTAGAACGACTCAGGTCTCTGATAAAAACAAGTCCTGCTGGGGAGGAGCCTAGCTAAATTTTTGTGTTTATGCTATTAGGTATCACTCACTTGTAGACAAAAATTATTTGTGCTTATGCTACTGGATGCTTAGCAAATGCTAGCCAAGGTTATAATCCTCCATCATTGTTTCTGCAGATGTTGCATTTGCTACTAGCCGGAGACAGACGTCAGCTTCTCCGTTCTAGCTACATCTTCCACCTTGTCGTGCCTGATGCCGTGACACTGAGAGTTGCAGCCACTGGCGATTATGCGGATCATCATGGCGAGCTATGCTGCATCACAGAGAGGTGGTGGCGCTGTGCCCGAGATCCCACAGGCAGAGGTGGTGGTGTTGTGCCCGGGATCCCACAGGCAGCGACAGCGTAGCATAGCGCAGATGGTTGTCCTTGTCTGGGTCACCAAGGAAGGATCTGACGCCCCTTGGCTATGATCACGAGCAAGCTATCTGTGATCACGAGCAGAAGGGAAGCCACTCATAGCATCAACATGTCTCTTTTGTAAATTTTATTCATATAGGACATGCGACATACTTTCTGAGACGGATCGAGCATTTTGATTGCATGAGCACCTCATGACATGGTTGTAACCTACCTTGTTTCACTGTATATGAAATATTATGATTTTATTGGATCTGTTTGAATCATATTATTGGTTATTGCACAAATGAAAATTGATGAGTGTGTCCTGTGTGGAAGTTATACCTGATCTGTGGGACTAGTAGGAAACTGGTATTGACAAGTAGGACCCATCTGAGTTGTGGGACCTGTTGTGAAATAAAATTGAAAAAAAAGAAAATGTTGGGTCAAAGAAAATGCTACAAATTAAAAATATATGGGCTTAATTTGGGCTTGGCCCATGAAATAAATGCATAGTAAAAGTCAGACTTAGAAACCAAAAGGTTAGAATTGTTGGGCTTGGCCCATGTAAAGGACCAAACTGGACTGGGCTGAATCAGCTGCCACGTCAGATTCCATGTCAGATTGGCTTACGTGGACTGGCTAGAATGCCATGACCAAAATTTTGGTCATGGACACTATGACCAAATATTTTGGTCATAGTAGTCCATGACCAAATAAAAAAAAGGTGATGAGTTGTCTATAGTGACGCTCGGTATGTGACCTACTCGTTTTGGTCATAAAAAGGTCATAGATGGACTATTATGACCTTTCTTTGACCAATATTTGGGGTCACCAGTTAACATATTTCTTGTAGTGAGATTTAACAACCATGGCAACCGAGATAAGAGAAAAGACGACAGAAGTCATTCGAAGTTCAAGGAAAAGGACAAATTCTGCAGGTATTGTAAGAAATCTAATCATGTTATTGATGATTGTTGGAAGCTGCAGAATAAGGAGAAAAGGAACGGTACTTACCAAACGAAAGATAAGGATCAAGGTACTGGTAAGGCTGCCAACGAGGATGCGGTCGGCGCCATCAGGTACGAGCAGGTCGTGGTACATCAGCGTTTGGTTGTAGCAGCTTGGGGGGTTGCGCTTTGGACTGCGCCGGTGTAGGGAGAGGCACCCAACTGCCGGTATTTTGGAGAAGAGCCCCCAACACAGCTGCCAGCACGGTTGCCGGATCACGTTTTGCGGTCTTACTAGTGTGTAGTCGCCAAAGACCCCTCCATCGCTCTGGCGGGGCGGCATGTCATCTTGCTAATACAGTCTCCAATATAATTTATGTGTATGTCGGTTCTTACGCACGAGTGTGTTGTACATCATTTTCCATTGAGGTAAAATACTAACATGATTTGTAGTGCTGATATTCAGTTTAGATTTTTAATCCAATATAAGTCTATACACACTTAGCATTGTTAGATTGATCTCCTCCCGAGTTGGCCCACCGGGCCCTTTGATCTACGCCCTGACCCAACCCCATATGGTTGGCGGGTCCCCGTTACACTACGTTATATAAAGAGGTGAGGTCCGACGACTCGCAACATACGCCCCACCGATCTAGGGAGCGCAGGAGTAACGGGAAGCACCCCCACTCACCCGCGATCCGCTCTCCTCGCTGTCACCACCATGGCCGCCACCACGGGCTCCTCTAGCCAAGGAGAAGGTTCAGCCTCTCTTCCCTCTCCAATCTCTCTCTGTCTTCAGGAGTAAGTGGATTATTACAATCCACTGATAAGTTGATACCTGACTAGATCTGCACCTAGTATGTTCCTACTCCGTCTTTTTTAAAATATAAGATGTTTTAGCTTTATGAAAGAAATATATCTAGATCCTTTTTAGTTTGTAGGTTAAAATAAACCTACACAATAAAAGAGGTCATAATACACTTCTTTTACAAAATTAAAACATCTTATATTTAAAACAAAGGGAGTAGAAATCTAACACGCATGTATAAAGAAATTTCCAATAAAATACTCTAAGAACCAAATGAGAAGCACAAAGGGCGTCAGGAGTTAAAACGGACAAGCTAGCGAGTATAGCAAAATTGTGGGATGGGGCATGTGGGCGCCAAACCTGCATGCGGAGTCGAACTGCTGCATATCGGCTCCAAATACACTGGCCCCGAGTGGGAGGGTCAGATCTCAAATTAGTTTTCGAACAGGGGTATTTTCCGGTTTAGTTTCTAGAGGGGTCAGATTCCATAAAATATCTTACTCTCGCTGTTTTAAAATATAAAATGTTTTAGCTTTATGAAAGAAAGACTCTTTTTAGTATGGATTCACTTTTCACTTAGGTTTGGAGTGAATCCATACGAAAACGTGTCTAGATACACTTCTGTACAAAGATAAAATATTTTATATTTTAAAACAAAGAGAGTACGTGCTATTACTCCTATAATATAAAAATTCCAAGGAGAGAATAGAACAGAGCTGACACTTTTGAGAATTAAAGCGGGGGAAGGGAGAGGTGAATAGGCGACCGTGACGCAGGTGGAAGCATCAGCAATACCCTTGGTGGGAGGTGTGATCAGTGATGCCATGCTGACCACGCGTCCATCAAGACCCGCACGGCATCCGTCATACTACTCAAGCTCGCACACTTAATTAATAACTAGTTAAAAGTTCGAGCTTTTGACGCGTTCGACCGACTATAAGTACCCGCCCGCCAATCTACAACAGCTTCTCATCATCATCTCCTTTGCGCCCTTCTCGTCCAGCCTGCCACTTCTTCCTCCGATCAATCATCACTAGCTTAATCGATGGATAGCAACAGCGACGCCAAGGTCGCTAACTGTTCCGGTGGCGGCGGCGACGCAGCGCCAAGGAGACCGCACTGGCGGCACCGCGACCGCTCAGCCACGGCGGTGTACCTCGTCCACCCCAACCAGTTCCGCGCCGTCGTGCAGCAACTCACCGGCGCCGCTCCTCCGCCCTCGCAACAACCTGTCCTTGGGTATCCTCGTGACAACGGCAATGCAGATGAGGCGGCGACAGTGGCAGCGGGGACGATGAAGAACAAGGGCAGCAGCGTGGAGCAGCGGACACTGGCTCAGATGCACCACGAATGCATGGCATGGGCCGACGAATACTAGTAAGGGGCTTAGTCATATATGAACCGGGGTTGATTAGCACTATATATATTCCTACCAACTATATGGATCTACCGGAAACATGTGCACAAGTGTTTGTATGCGGACGTGCCTAGCTATATCTTGTACTCCGTAGTAAATAAATACAATTAATTTTGTACAATGAAAATTGCTTTGGTTCTCGAGTTGCCTCCCAATGCGGCGAAAATAGGCCAAAATGTAGCTGTCGCTGGCAACCCTCCCTCCCCGCTGCCACCGAGGAAATAGCACGTAGTACCAATTGTTGGTGACTTCCTAGCACAAAATCACAGATTTCACTTTTTTTCACAGAACACCACATTTCTCTATATTTTTTACACAAAACACATAAATCTTGATTAGCCTCCTTAAAAGCAGATTAGAGAACTAGGATTCATGTTAAGTTAGTTAATTTGATTGAAGCGAAATTAATACTAGTATAACTACTCTGCTTGCGTTCTATATTGTTCATGTTGGTGGGGTTGGATACTAGATTGATGCTTATATGATCACTGCATAATATTCCGCTAATGCAATTTACATTAGACTTTTTTAATACATCCGTTGACAACATTGTTTTACTATTTTACTGCCTAAATTCCAACATGTTACGTTTGCATTACAGGTTCATTGGAAACACATCTTAGTTGAATGACTGATGGAACCTGGTTCATATTCTGTATTAACAGTCATTTTAGGGAAACATATTATATGCCAATCTATTCTAGAGTCTACATAGAGCCTCTTGCCTCATATTATACTCTACATCGAGCTTTTTGCTTCATATGGTTAACATCGGCTGTGGGCTTAGTTCTCTAATTGCTTTTAAGGAGACTAATCAAAATTTCTGTGTTTTGTGCAAAAATTTCTGGAAAATATGGTGTTGTGTGCAAAAAAAAGTGAAACCTGTGGTTTTGTGCAAAAGTCACCAACAACTAGTGTTATGTGCTATATTCTCGCTGCCACCTGAAAGGGGTCTTTAGCATTGCCATGGGAAGCCACGAGTGAGGGTAGTGGCGAGGTTCTCGCCCCTTAGGCCATCTGCAACGGCCCCCGCAAATGGACCCCGCAGGTCCGAACCTATTCTCCCGAATCGAGACCATGGCCCAACGTGCACCCGCAAACGAGGAGGAGGGCCTTGACCTATCCGTTTTGGCGCAAACCAGGCCGAAAATTGAGCTTGGTTTGGGAGGGCTCGGACTGGCCACGCGTCCGGGTGGTGTCCTGCACGGTCCTGCCAGTCAGAGACCCATCGGCACCCGTCTCCACTCCTGACCACCAAATCCCTAGCACACACTGCCATGGACACGCAACCGCCGCCCTCCACGGCACTTGCCCTCCCCGGCCGTGGCCCGTTCGTGCCTCCAGGAGCTGCTTCGGCTGCCTCTGCTCAGGCCTCTGATCTACCGCCACCGGGAATTGTTCTGCCTACTCCGGCCGCTGCTGGTCCTTCAAAAGCAGCCGACAAAGCTGCTTCTGCCGCAAGCATCATCCTTGTGAAGAAAGAATTTACGGACGACCAACGGAAGAAGGAGTCGAGGAAGAGGGATGACCAACACGAGAAGGCCCGGCAGCGCCTTGCCGATGCCCAAGCCGCCAAGGAAAGGGCCACCGCCACCCTTGAGCACGCCACCTCCATCCAAACCAAGTTCACCGCCGAGGCCCTCGATGCCAATGCTGCCACTTTACTCATGATAAAGGAGCACCAGTTAGCTACCTTCACCATGGGCACAACGAGCTCGGCCGCGTCCACGAACAAACCACTTCATGTCAAAGCGGCTAGTGGGCCGGAGATCGTCGGCGACTCTTCGCCGACAGTTCTTGCCCTCGACCTGAACACGGCACCTATTAGCGGCGGCGGCTCTTCATGCAGCAGCAAGACCAGGAGGAGCATCCCTGACGGCAGCATGCCCGCTCCCCACAAGATGTTTGATGAAACGCCGGCCCCAACTCTGACGAAGGTATCTTGTCTGCTGCTTGTTCTTTTCTCGACGGTGCGTATGATCCAACGAGAGACGCCCTTGCAGGATCCGTTCCTGGGCCATGGTACCCATGAAGATGGTATCTCCATTGACCACAAACCTTTGTTTGTGGACGAACTAGTCCGACAAACACAAGGTGGTAGCCGACATAGCGGGTCGTACACATCCCTCGAGGAAGAGATGCTTTGCGAGGCATAGATGTAAATTGGGCAAGATCCAATAACCGGGGCGGACAAAAGGGTGGGGAACTTTGGAACCAAGTATGGAAGTACTTCCACGAGCACAAATATTTCAATGATCATCTATTTGCAAGTGGTCGCAATGAGAACTCTCTTACGAAGAGGTGGGCATTCATCTTCGAGCAATGCACAAAGTTTTGTGCCGCTTATGACCATTTTAAGAGTAGGCCTGTGAGCGGCATTGGAGTTGGAGACATGGTATGTTGCTATATGTTCTCGTTCATACGAGCTTTGCATTTCTATATAGCATTTAAACAGGAACTTCAATTTGTTGGTTTAGGTGTGGCAAGCATTGGAGCACTTCAAGACTTGCCACGAGAAGAAACCTTTCACAATGGGCCATTGTTGGACAAAGCTCAAAGGTTGCGAGAAGTGGAAAGAGCTCTATGCGGGGAGTGCAAAGGGTACAGGCGCCGGAATCATCATCGACGAGGAAGGGCCGGCAGCCAAAAGGTCGAGAGGGAGGAACAACTCCAAGATAGAGCTCAAGAATGAAGCTTCTTTAGTTTTCATCCAAGATACATTGAAAGGGATGATCGCCGAGAAGGAGGTGTCCATCGACAAGAGGGAAAAGAGGAAACACAAGGAGAGAAAAAATGCGTCGAAGAACTATTATGAAATCCAGTCAAAGCGTCTTGAGATAGAAGAGATCCACACCCGTGCTAGGAAGGAGAAGGTAGAGATACAACAACTCGTCGAAGAAAATCGGATCATGACTGAGAATCTCACTGACATGACCCCAATTCAATGGGCTTGGTTCGAGAAGAAGAGGAAGATGATCTACGAGCGAGAGGCGTAGATTGGTCTATTTATGTTTACAGGCCTGTATAAACCATGTGTCCTGTTTTCGTACTCCGCTAGTCCTTCAGAATTTGGTTGAATTTGGAACTGCGCTAGTCCTCTTTTAAAATTTGGTTCAGTTCGGTCCCTGGGAAGAAAAGACCGGACAAATGGGACACCGTTGGGTGCACCAGCCATACCAAGCCGATCATCATCCTAGGGCCCCGTCCACTCCACCCGCAAATGGACCGAAATGGTTAAAAGGTCTGAACCCCTTTTTATCGCTGGATGGACGAAATTCCTCTAACCGAGGGTGACTCGAGGGTTTATATCAAACGCTCGGGGAATTGGCTATGAAGAATGTTTGTCTTCTCCTCTTCAAGCAACATGTAAAGTAAAATAAAATGTCTTTTGTCCCCAACTCCACCAAATGGTTGTGAAGCACAAGGTTTCGTATTAGTAATATGAAACAAGAATATTAAATAAACTAAAGTAAACAAATGCAAACTAGATGCTATGGAAGATAGCAGAGTTGTTTTGGGGTTTGTATGTGTGATTGCAAATAGAGAAAGTATTTTTGTATTTTCTAAATAATTAATTTCTAAAAATAAAAAGGATAGTAGATGCAAAGGAATGGTGTTTTTTATGATAAAAATCAGACCAGGATTCATGGGTTCACTTGTTTACTCTTTCTTTAAGTTGTAGTGATCACAAAACAATTCATCAATGATAAAGATCATGGAAACTCTATACATGCTTAATAAAAGGAATTAATATGGGCATCACATTCTAATATTGAGATGGAATACATCTCTATCTTATACTCCTCAAGAAAGGTAAATCTCCATACAATCTTGATTTAAGAATAGACTAGAGTATATCTTTAAGCAATATTATATGATGTTTGAAATACAAAACATGCTACCTTGATTTATCAAGGTCATCACACTATCACGTGATAACTGTAGCACATGATTTCACTTAACCCCTTGCGAGGCAGCAAAATAAAGGTAAAAACCAAAGTAGATCTTGAATAATATGTGTCACAATTTAATCTCCACCCCGGTGCTACTCCATCTAACACACACTTCTCCCCATACAAGTTCTTGCATACAAGTTGGATCAAAACAAGCAATAAAGAACGGGGTGCATGATATGCATCTATTAAAATATCTTACACAAAATAGATTCCAATCTCAAATATCAAATCAAAGAACAAATATCCAGCACATAGGAATTACAAATATAACCATAATCATGTTGGGCAGCTCATATGGTACTAGATCTATGAAGAACAAGAGAGAGAGAGAGAGAGCTACTGCCACAAACCCATAGACCGGAGGTGGACTACTCCCTCCTCATCATGGCGATGAAGCCAGAGATGTTGGAGAGGGTGGTGATCTCCCTGGAGGTGGATCTAGCAGAGTTTCCCCTTCCAATATTCAATGGATCTGACTCTGTTTGGTGGTGTTTTCGTCTCTGGTGGCTCTCGTCTCGAGAACAGCCCCGGGTGTCCTTATATAAGGGTTTTTAGGTCAAGAGAAGTTCGTGGGCGAAATAATCAAACCGATCAGACGACCAAGGAGGGAGATAGCACAGGTGGCACGCCCACCAGGCCTGGGTGCGCCACCCTGGCTATCTTGGGCCTCTTGGCCCTCCTGGTGGAATTCCAGCGCTCCAGATGTTTCCCGTGGAAATTTTTTGGCATCCCCAAAAGTATAGATCCATTTGACTTTGTTTAGGTCCTAAAACATCAAAAACATTGAAAACACAGTTTTTCTGCCCAGTAGGGTTATAACCAAAATAAAGGGGATCATTGGTAAATCCCCAAAAATCAATACAAAACAGGGACATAACATTATATATGATGCAAATATGTCGGAAAATATGTTAACAAACTACAAAGTTCATGTATGCATTTTACATGCATCAACATCCTTAAGATTAACCTATGCTCGTCCTCGATCATGAAGGTGATAAAACTAAACATGGACTTTGGTGTTTGTTACCTTTGCTTCCCTCATTATCATGTAGAGTTCATAGGCTCAATTACTTTCAATGAAACATAATATGTAAGTGTACTATCAAGTTGTATCTTTTACACATCCATAAACATGCTAAACGATAAGTGATGGTGTGATAAACAAATGATGAGCAAAATAAACCTTCAATCACACTTTGATGAACCTATATAATAAGAGACTCTTTCCATGATTGGCGTTGATTTTTTCATGCCTTTATTTTTGGGCTACTTCTTAGTTTCATGCCCTTGACTAGAAGACTTACTTCTTAGTTTTGTGTCTTCCCTTGAGATGTTTTGTATCCCATATCGAAAGTAAGCATTGAATACATATGTTAATCCTCCATAAAGAATAAAAAATAAAATTTTGGGCTATGTAATTCATATAAACAATACTAATAAGGATGGGGTTTCCGGTATCTTTTTTTACTTTGCTTTAAAGATTCCTATGGTTTATGTGCCCAACATCTTACAAGTTGATTGTTTCATGCACCTAGTCTATGATATTGCACTTCTCATGCTACTCAACTTAGTCATGTCATTGTATGCTCATGTTGGTATTCGTGAAACCGCTTCACTGAAGTACATCTTGCCCCTATGTAGCTATATGCCCCCCTTTTTGGCATTTGTTTTTGCTTATTTATCATAGAAGATAATATAGTTCCTTGATTGTGTTCAAGGTTTGAGGGGGCAGTATCTCTACTCTAGAAAACAAGAAGAACAGACATATGAACAAGGATCATTATGCTGTAAGTTTCCACCATGTCATGCATGGCTTTAACAGGCGGTTAAGGAGCGTTTTCTACCAACATGCCTACTCTAGTATGCACACTTCATTTCACATCGATGAAATCCATAGGTAGAATTTTAAACATGAGTGATTATCAACATTCAACATTGAAATCATGTGCCATGACAACATGGTTTATCCAACAATCAACTAATAAGATGTAAAGCACAAAAATTTCCATAGTGGTGTCACCCCAAACCCTACTTTCTTATGAGCTTTAAAGTACATGAAAAAGGGTGTTTTAAGAGTGTTTGGAGGATTAACATACAAACTATACTTGAAAGTAGCTTTTGCCACAAGTAGGTGGATATGTCTAGTCTAGTTTTAAGGGGCTTGGAACAAGTCTTAGCTTGTGTAGAAGAGGCTTAACAAAAGTATATCTAAAGAGTGTTCCATCTAGTTCCGTCATTGTATTGGGAACGACAGTACATGAGAAGGTTAGGTAGAGGTGTGGGGACTAGCAGGGAAGCTCTCGATGGCGTCCGCAAGCAGGATTGGGTATGAACAAGTCTAGCGGGACACAGGAAGTACCTAGGTTTGGAGCCCTCGTGGTGACGTCAAACTCCCACTCCTGCCGATCTGACTATGAGTAGAATATGGAGTACAACCGCTCCTCGAGCTGTATGAACTTGCTACCTCTTAAATGCTCAGCCCTCGCTATGAGAGCCTTGCCCCTCCTTATATAGGCAAAGGGGCAACGGTCTCACTAGCCAGTCTGGCTGGTGGGTCCCACAGGCGGGCCCCAGCCGGCTAGTCATCTATAGTATCCGGTAAGGTATGTCATGTCGAAGTACATGTTGTGCGGGTCGTCGTGGGTAAAGTGAACACCGTGCGAGCCTGTCGTCAGCAACCGGCCACTGTGCATGCATCACCCGCAAAGTCTTCGGTATGGCCTCATAGTTGTGAGTCTTGTCGCTATACTAGGGCATACCACGCACTATACAATACGTCGCCCTGTCCTCCTGAGTGCGTCCGGCTACGACCATGTAGTGGAATCCGTGTCTTGCTGCCCTTCCTGGTTTCGGCTACCGGCTGGTAGCTGGTACGAAGTGCTTGCGTCCGGCTACGATCTGCTAGACAGACGCGAGCCGCCTGCCTTGGTTCTTGTCTGGTTGGGGTATCCGGTGGTCACCCCCGACACTATCCCCCAAGCAAGTGTGGATTTCTCCCTTAGGTGAAATATGCACGCGCTCCCTCTTGCATTTGAAATTTGTGTCCAGCTGCCGTCTGACGGTTGTGCTACCCGTGACGTCAATGCTGACGCTGGCCATGCGCATATGCGCCATTATTGCGCTGCCGCACGCAGCGCTACATCGCATCGTACGTCGTGCACTTTGCCTCGAGAACTGCCGCCTGCCGTTTCGGTTTCCGACCCGGGATCTTTTGCGCGCGGGGTGCCAGCACACGAGATCTAGAGCGATGGCAGGGTGTGGCACGGTCTGGTGGATGCCACGCGACACGATAGATGGTTGCCCTCCTCTGGGTTTAAAAGACTGCCCGGGGGAGCAGTTCCCCACTTCCGCTCACTGCCTCCGCACTTCCTCCTTGGGCCCTCTCTGCCTCCTTGCTTCTTTTGTGCACCCGCCGCCAGATTTAGCCACGATGTCCGCTTAGCGTCACCGGCGACACGGGTCACCACTTCTCGGAACCCACCACCACGGCCGGTGAAGAGGAGATGACATTGGAGCGTGGAGCCTAGTGTGGGTCCTCTATGAGGGAGGATCACATTGCCAAATACCACGCGATGTGGGTGCTGCCGTCGGAGATGGAGGTGAAGATGCGGCTCGTGCCACCAGAGGAAGAGTTGCCACACCCTAAGGAGGGGGAGCGGGTGATCTTCCTCTCCTACCTTGCGCACGACTTCTCCTTGGCGGTGCATCCTTTCTTTCTTACCTTCCTTGCTTTCTTCGATCTCCACCTCCACCACCTCGGCGCGAACGCCATTGGCACCCTCGCGCACTTCGCAACCTTCTGCAAGTCCTACCTCGGGATCCAGCCAGATCTCGGGCTCTTCTGCCGGCTATTCCGCATTCGGCCGCAGGTCCAGTTCACCCAAGGCCAGTTGGTCGCCTGTGATGGCGCGTCGATCTACTCCCACTTGCAGACTGGCTACCCCAAGCTTCGGCTACAGGACACTGTCCGACTGTGGCAGCAGTCATAGTTTTACGTCAGCAACGTCACCGAGGTCGACCGGATCAACCTGTCGGCTTTCCAGGACGTGGAGTCGACCCGACAAAACTGGGACTTGAAGATCTAAAGCGAGAAGGCGGAGACGAATGCGATGCTGCACCAGATGCGGTCTCTCGTCACCGCTGGCTTAACCGTCCTGGACCTCACGCTCAGCTGGATGTCCCGGCTGATGATGCCGCTACAGCAGCGCGTCCACAAGATGTGCTTCTACTCCAGCTGGCTAGACCCCACCCGGCTATCCCGCCGTGATCCCCGCTACCACAACCTCAAGGGGTGCGTGTGGACGATCACGAAGGAGAGGCTGTCGGAGAACTGGAGGTTCGAGCAGGCCCCGTATACGGGCGACAACCGCGTGCCCCGGGTAAGTTTTCTTGTCCAGCCGGATCTTCTGCCTTCCGATTTGTTTGTTTCATCCGGCTGGCGCCCACTTTCTTTTTTCTTTGGCAGAACTTCCCCTGCATCATTTGGGAGGAGGGTGAGGCCCCCTTCGAGAACTTCACGCCTGACCTCCCCGAGCCACACGCGCTGGTCTGGTGAGGGGTCGGACAGCGATGCCAACGTCTTCCCCAACCGGAATGACGAGCTGGCCCAAGACCCCCACGTGCCGGTTGACGAGGAGGAGATCGCCCCGGCTCCCGAACCGACCCGGCGCCAAACGCTGGACGATGACTCCAGCCAATCTGGTGCGCGAGGGGAAGAGGATCCAGCCGGCCCCAAGAGGAGCAGGACCGACTCCCCGCCCCTGAGCCGGCTTGGCCGCAAGAAGGCGCCGCCCCCACTAGTGCAGGGGTAAGGATTTCTCATCGACTTTTGCCTTGCGCTTCCTTCCCCTTTTCTTCTTCCGCGATCTTTCTTCTTTTCGTTTTCTTACTGGTTTTGCCTTCATTTTTGCACCTCGCTCGTCTCCTTCGGTGCTGTCAACCCGGTGCGGGCGCCGACTGGCTTGCTGTCCTGCCCTCCACCTACCGCTCCGGCTCCTACTACCACTGGCGCCCCCACTCTAACGTCCAGGGCTCCGCCGCTGCCTCCTCGCACAGATCCAGCTACGGGAGCTGGGACCGGGGATGCCCCAACCGGCTACAGTGGTGCGGCCGGACGCCGCTGTGTCAAGCCTACAAATCGGGGTGGCTCCTCCGTGGGGGCTAGGAGGGATGCTGCCGGCAAGGAGCTAGTGGTGGTCAAGGACGACAACTCCAACAGCCAGCCAGGGAAAGAATGGTGGGTGGCGGTCCGCGAGGCAAAGGAGTCGCTGGCACTCAACGCCATCGACGACGATCCCTCCTCCGCCTCCCTCCTAGCAGATCTGGTCGCCACCCTGGAGTTGGCAGTGAAGGAGATCTGGTTGCTCGAAGCTTCGGCTGGGAGCAACCGATCGCTAGATTAGAAGCTTGCCGCTGCAAACGACACTTCTCAGAGTAAGTCCTTTTACTCAATTTTTCCTTCTCTTTTTTTACTGATAGCCGGTTTCTTGTAGCTATCATGGTCTGCGCCCAGCGGGAGATCGATCTCCTGACCAAGGCGAACGACTGACTGACAAAATCCAACTCCTCCCTCTGACTCCGGAACAAGGAGTGACACTCCAAGACAGACCAACTAGAGGCCACCATCAAGGAGCGCGACTCCGCCCTTGCCAGCCGGGCCCAAGCCTTTGATCTCCTCGACGCCCAGAGCAAGCATCAGGAGAAGGAGATCAAATGGCTGGGGAGCGGGAGAAGGCCCTCTTGGAAGAGCTGATGCCGATCGGCTGCACCACCAAAGGTAGATCCTCTTTCCGGCTTGCTTTTTTTCTGTCCGGATCCAGTAGCCGGACCTGACTTGCTTTTCTGATAGTGTTTTATCCGGGTGTAGACTTGTTGTCCTACAACCGGCTCTAGGAGAACTGGCCGGGGGAGAAGCCAACCTATCAGGAGCTTGTTGCCCTTCTTGGCGAGGAGGCCACTGAGTTGCGGAAGGCGGCTCACGCAGTCTTCGACTTCCTATGGCCGGATGTGGCTACTCTGGAGACAATTGCCCAACTGGTAGCGAAGGTCGCGGAGGTGCTAGTTGCAATCGACCGGCTACGGGACTTGGTGGTGCGAGCCAGAGCGAAGATGGCCTTGGCGCTGATGTTGTCTTGGTACAAGGATGCACATGTCGAGAAGATCGATGGGGGCTTCCACGCCACGCCGACCTTGCTGCCATCCGCCAGCCTCACCCTGAGCTCCACGCCTCTGCCATCAAGATTGTCGGCTATGCCGATGTCGACGAAGTCCTCACCGACTCGGAGTCCGTCGGGATGCCGGAGATGGAGGTTGAGCCGACATCGCAGCCGACAGGTGGAGATGTCGGAGCCGGAACATATAGTATGCCTCCTTCGCCTCCCGAAGCCCCGGCCGTCCAGGATCAGCTGCACAGCAAAGGCCTCGCCGCTTAGATTTGATCCCCGGAATGCCAGGTGGACTTGTAATAATTTCCTTCGGTTGAATCTTGTCATTTCTATCGACTATTGCTTGTGTTGGTTGAACTTGTGCGAGCTTCGACTCCCCTTATCTTAATATGTTGTTTGCTTGTTTCCATTTTTCTTTGTCATCTTGTGTGTTTTGAAGCTTTTCCCCTTTTGCCGGTTACGTTCGTCCGGTTTACTTCGTCTGGCTAAACTCCTATAGCCGGATGACTAACGACTCTAGTGTGGGCGCGCCAATGCACCCACTGGGTGTAGCCCCCGAGATTCGGAGTTCTTAGCGAAGACAAGGACTTCGAATCTTCTTCTTCTATCTTTCCTTTAAACTCTTAGTTTCTTCTGGCTAGACGCCTCTAGACGGCTAGCCTGAACTTAGTTGGACCAACCGGTCAACCACAACCAATAGTGGGGGCGTGCCAGCGCACCCACTAGGTGTAGCCCCCGAGATTCGGAGTAGTTGGTGAAGCCAAGTGCTTCGAATCTTCTCTTCTTTTCCTGCCCTTGCCCTCACCTGGTCCCGAATATGCGGCTAAACTCCTTTAGCCGGTCGGAACTACATGATTCCACTAGGGGTGCGCGAGAGCACCCAGTGGGTGTAGCTCCTGAGATTCGAAGCACTTGATGAAGGCAAGGACTTCGAATCTTCTCTCCTTTTGATGATCGACTCGTTGTAGTCATACAAAACAAACACATATATAGGTTCATTGTTAATATGTTAGTCGATTAAGGTATTGCTTATTAGCTAGATAATATCTTCGGTTTTTTCGAAAACTAGCTTGTGCTTCTCTGGACACTTAGTCACTTTCCCGTGCGCTCCGCTGTTTACGCTGCATCCTTGCCGGGCAGCCGGGTTGGGGTCTACAGCCTGAATCGAACGGAACCGATAATACATTGCGCACTGTATTGGAGGCTCAGTAGCCGGATAATCTCAAACTAGGCACAAGGACAGACCGCTCGATCTGTCGCATCATTTCACCATTTTTCGTGTGGGATGCCTCGGGCTTTTGCTCTTGCTAGCTGGACAACCGGGTTGTGGTCTGTAGCTGACATGAAGAATGGGCCTCTGATACTATCACACACTACTCAGCTAGTTTATAGAATTAGCAGGCCGAGCCAACCGGCGAGACCCTGGGTAGGGGTTGCCAGAGCCAGAAAAACCGAACCAGAAAAGAACATATGCAAATTTCTGGCAAGGAGCTCCCAAGTGTCTCTCAGGGTTCCACACTTTCCATTCGTAGAGTTCGCGGGATACATACACTGTTAGACAACTAGGTGTAAAACGGACGGAGCAGGGCCGCGTACCAGGGGCGTTCTGTCTCCTCGTCTGACTTGTCCATCTTGTTGTTGCGCGGATGCTACGCATCGATGAGGTAGTTGGAATTGTTGTGCAGCGCCCGACTACGGGGCCCTCCCAAGGCGGTTACAACTTGTGCATGCCATTCATGTCCTGCACCAGCCGAAGAACTAGATCGCCTTCACGGAACGCGACGGGTAGGATCCGGATCGAATGGTAGTGACGCAGGTGTCGCTGGTACAACGCCGATCTAGACATTGCCAACTTGTGGGCTTCCTCGAGGAGGTCCATGCCGTCCTCCCTTTCCTCCTGGTTGGCCTTCTTGTCGTAGAGGAGCTTGTGGGGTGAGTCGAACTAGATGTCCACGGAGAGGACGGCTTCCGAGCCGTAGATGAGGAAGAACAGGGTGAAGCTAGTTGACCGATTCGGCGTGGTGCGGAGGATCCATAACATAGACAGAAGTTCTTTGATACAACATCCGGGTGACCGCTCCAAAGTCTCGATGAGGCGCAGCTTGATGCCGACTAGCACTAGGCCATTTGTCCTTTCGACTTTCCCATTGGATTGCGGGTGTGCGACGGATGCCGGGTCCAGTCGGATACCCTTGTTGCTGTACAACCAGGCGAAGGCCCCCTTGGCGAAGTTTGTGCCATTATCCGTGATGATATTATTGGGGTAGCCGAACCGGTTGATGATGTCCGTGAAGAAGGTGATGACTATTGCTCCATCTAGCTTTTGGATGGGCTTGGCCTCTATCCACTTCGTGAACTTGTCCACCTCCACCAGTTGATGGGTCATTCCTGCGCGCGCTCGCTTGAAGGGGCCAACCATGTCGATCCCCTAGACGGCGAAGGGCCAGGTAACCGGTATGGTCTTGAGCACCGCAGCCGACATGTGCCTCAGCTGTCTAAAGCATTGGCATCCATTGCACGCACGGACCATCTACTCAGCATCCTCGAGGGCGGTGGGCCAATAGAAGCCGTGGCGAAACACCTTGGCGACTATCGCCCGAGATGAAGCATGGTGTCCGCACTCGCCCTGGTGGATGTCCTTCGGTAGCCGGTAGCCTGTGTCCACATCAACGCATCGCTGGAATATGCCAGATACATTGTGCTTGTACAGTTCTTTGTTGATGATGGTGAACGTGTGCGCGTGTCGCTGGATCTGCCTGTCCTCCACCTCATCATCCGGAAGCTCCCCATTGGCGATGTAGTTCATGAAGGGTTATGCCCAAGATGGTATCTCCCGGATGGTGAGGATGCTCCCATGCTCCGGCTGAGGGGTGTCAGGGGGTCGCCTGGGTGGGATACCCGAGCCGGCAGCCCCTAAGCCACTTGACGAGCCTACAGCCCCCGAGTCTTTTGAGATGGAGGGTGCGGATGCGCCGGAGTCGGCGCGGGCCTTCTTCTTTTCAGGTTCAGAGGGTTCCGGGTCTGTCGAGCCGTCATCCCTCATGCTTCTGGCCCAGATGATGGAGTCCGACTCGAGAGACGAGGTGATGGAAGGCTTGCGCAGATGCTCCAAGGAGACCCCTGGTGGGATCGCCTGCTTGGTGGACCCGTTTCGGGCGAGCGAGTCGGTTATCTTGTTGCTTGCATAAGGGACGTGATGGAACTCACATCCGTCGAAGCAGGCACTTAGCTTCTACACATGGAAGCGGTAGGAGGACATGTTCATGTCGCGGGCGTCCCATTCTCCAGACACTTGCTGCACCACCAGATCCGAATCGCCGAAGGAAAGGATTCGGTGGATGCTAATCTTGCTAGCTAGCCGAAAGCCATGCAACAGTGCCTCGTACTCGGCGACGTTGTTGGAGGCCTTGAAGTGGATCTGGAGAACGTACTACAGCCGGTCTCCCTTGGGCGAGGTGAGGTTGATGCTGGCTCCCAAGCCCTCGAGCATCTTCGAGCCGTCGAAGTGCATCCTCCAGTGATCCGAGTCGAGAACTGGCAGCAGGTACTGGGGTTTGGCCCAGTTGATGAGGAAGTACGCCAGAGCCTGCGACTTGATCATGAGCCTTGGCTCTTACTGGATGGAGTAGGTGGCGAACTCGATTGCCCACATGGCGACTTGGCCGGTGGCGTCCTTGTTACCGATGATCTCCGAAAGGGGTGCGGTGCACACCACCTTAATCGGATGCTCCTGGAAGTAGTGCTTGAGCTTCTTCCATGCCAGGTACACGCCATAGCACATCTTCTGGTAGTGGGGGTAGTTTTGTTTGGAGATGGAGAGAACCTCGCTGAGGTAGTAGACGGGCCTCTGTATCGGCTGAGCCTTGCCTTCCTCAGGGCGCTCCACCACCAGGCCGACGTTGACGACCCGGCTGGTGGCTGCTATATAGAGCAACATCGGCTCCTTGCTAGCCGGCGTGGCCAGAACTGGCGCTGTGGATAGCATGCGCTTGCGGTCATGGAATGCAGCGTCGGATTGCAAGGTCCAGGAGAACTTGTCCATCTTCTTCATCAGCTGGTACAACGGGAGTGCCTTCTCCCCCAGCCGGCTGACGAAACGACTGAGGGAGGCCAGGCATCCGCTGAACTTCTAGACTCTGAGCAAGCTCTTGGGCGGCTGCATCCTCTTGATGGCTGCGATCTTCTCTAGGTTCGCCTTGATTCCTTATTGTGAAACGAGAAAACCGAGTAGCTGGCCGGATGGGACACCGAAGACGCACTTATCCTGGTTCAGCTTCATATGGTATCGGCGGAGGTTGCCGAACGTTTCACCCAAGTCCTTAAGGAGGGTCGCTTCTCCTTCGTCTTGATGACGACGTCGCCCACGTAAGCATGCACGTTTTGGCTGATCTGCGAGTGTAAGCATTTTTGCATACAGCGCTGATAGGTAGCGCCTGCACTTTTCAGACCAAAAGGCATGGTTACGTAATAGAAAGCCCCGTATGGGGTGATAAATGACATCTTGATCTGGTCAGCCGGGTTTAACCGGATCTGGTTGTAACCGGAATAACAGTCCAAGAAGGACAACAAGACGTAGCCAACCATGGAATCGATAACCTGATCGATATGGGGCAAAGAGAAGGGGTCTTTTGGGCACGCCTTGTTCAGGCTGGTGTAGTCGATACACATGCGCGATGTCTTATTTTTCTTCAACACCAGGACTGGGTTGGCCAGCCAGTCCGGGTGGTACACTTCCATGATGAATCCGACTGCAAGGAGCTGGGTGATCTCATCTCCAACGATCTTCCACTTTTCTTCCACGAACCGGCGTAGGGGCTGCTTGACCGGCTTGGCATCCGACCGCACATTGAGTGAGTGCTCGGTGAACTCCCTCGGGACACCCGACATGTCCTTGGGTGACCATGCAAAGATGTCCCGATTCTCACGCAGGAAGTCGACAAGCGCGCCTTCCTATTTGCTGTCCAAGCCGGCACCGATGGTGACAAACTTGGTTGGGTCGGTGGGGTCGAGCAGGATCCTCTTCGTCTCTCTGGCCGGCTAGAAAGTCGCGTCGCTAGTCGGCTTCCTGTTAGCTGACACCTCTTGCTAGGCCAAAGCCACGTTGCGCATGATCTCGCGCTTCTCCTTGGCTATGATGAGCGCTTCAGCCAACTTGGAGCAAGCCGACGCACATTCCATCAACCGCCTGAAGCAGCCGACGACCGTGATCGCGCCATTTGGCCCCGACATGTTCGTCTTGAGGTATGTGTAGTGGGGGATGACCATGAACTTGGCGAGGGCGGGACACCCGAGGAGAGCATGGTAGGAGCTCGTCAGGTTCACCACCTTGAACCATACCGGCTCGCATCAGAAGTTCTCCTTGGTTCTGAAGATGACGTCCAACCAAATTTTACCCAGCGGAGCGCAAGCCGGCCCTGGCAGTACGCCATGGAATGTCATGGTAGTCGGGCGCAGGTTGCACTTGCAGATGCCGAGCTTCTCCAGGGAGGACCGGTAGAGTAGGTTCAGGTTGCTGCCTCCATTGATGAGGACGCGCGAGAAGCGGCAGGTGCGCTCGTTGGAGATGATGAGGGGGTCTAGCACCATTGTGTAGCCCCGGGATTTGGAAGACGATCCAGCTGGTCTTCCCGGCTCCAAGTGATGGGGGTCTCCGACCAGTTCAGGTACTAGGGGACTGGGGAGACGATGCTGTTGACCTCCTTGGAGCGCTACCTGTGGTTGTGCTTGTCGTCCGGCTCGGTCTCGAAGATGTGGTAGGTAGCGTGCGGCTGAGCGTAGCCGTTGTTGTTGTTGCCGCCATTGCCGTTGTTGCCATTGTTGCCAGCTCCCCTAGCCGGTGGTCAGTGGCAGACCCAGGAATTTTTTTAGCCGGAGCAAACATTTTCGGGGAAACAAATTCATGAACAAATACAACTCTACTACCTAGAAAACACAAGGTAAATGGTACACAAAATACTCAATTTTCATGATCAATGAAATACAACTACTAGGAACATGAAAAACATAGGAACCTACTAACATGGTCTTTCGCTGCTTTAGACACACATTGGCCGCCAAAATAGTACCCTCAACGTCCAAGCTGAGACCTACACCATGTAAATAAAGGAAACATATGAGTGTAAATCTTGGCATAATTGTAAAAGTAGTTGATAAGGTTGTATTATACCATTAAGTTGTAGTAATAGAAGGAGCTCAAAATTGTGGAGGTAGATGGCCTCGATGATACTTCAAGGCATGAAAACGTAACATAATCTGCCTGTAAGATATCTGGCCCAAATTTTGTGTGTGGATAAACATGACCGGCCAAACGATATGGACCTTTCGACAAATATGCCCTCCTCATTTCATCTCTAATTTTTGGGGTAGAATAATCTTCAATTTGCCTCTAGGTACCTGGGTCGGCAATCACATCCGCTAGATTAAATACAGCAGGAACAGTTTGTGGAAATTTCTACAAAATTGAGAGCTTTTTGAACATATAGAGGGGAATCGCCACAAGCTCACACACAAGCAGTATTACACACAAGGAAGAATACCTTCTGCTGGTTGTTGTTGTCATTGTGTGCCCTCTTGCGATTGATTTTGCCTGTGCCATCTCTTGCCATCACAGGCGTCGATGCCGCAGCTGATGCCGCTGCCTCCTCACCCTCTTCCTCCAGCTGCAATGCGATCAAGTATGCCTCCTCTTACAGGTTCTTCTCGTCTGCCTCCATGGATGAAACTGCGGTGGCAAAGTGACCGGCAACGGCGGCCAAGTCCAGTCGGGGCACTGGTCAGGGCCTCGGGATTTGGGAATTCAGATGCGCGAAATTGGGAATTGGGAGCGACGACAAGATCCAGTCGAGGTTGATCAAACCGAAGGGTTCGTTCCTGATTGCATTGCCTGTGCATGATCGTGCTTGGCCAGCTAAAAAAATAACAAACAGAGCTTTCCTATGTCACTTAAGCCCAATAGAGCCTAGGCCCAACTTAGCTTCTTCCTCCTCTACGTACCCCTTCGACAGAAACTGAGAAACAAAGCTGCTGTAAGTTCATGTCGCTACTCCTTTGACATAAAACATAGGGTAGGAGCCAGGGGGTACCCTGCTCCGTGTCGGGAGACCTGGGGCGGCCGCCCCTGCTCGCCCCTATGGTGGGTCCGCCACTGCCGGTGGTGGTGGTCCGCTAGGAGGGGCGATGGTGGGTGGGGTAGGCATCCCTGGTCATTCATCTAGCAGGTCCAGGTGCAGTTCCGGGTAGTATTAGTAGCCAGTTTGAAGGGTCCACTGTGCCACTTGCACGGGCCATCGAACATTTGTTCGAAGGTGAACTGCGGCTTCTGCCTTTTTGCGTCGCCAGCCGGCGCATCGGGTGCGCCCTCCACAGTATTGACCTGTCTCGCATGGTAGCGGGGCTTCTGCTGTCTGGCTTGTTGGTCCCATGGAACCGGTTGTCATTGTCGTGCCGCCTGGAAGATCCGGCTTCACCGCCCGGGTTACTCGGTCGGTCGCGACCCGGCTTGTTGGGAGTCGGTCGGCCGCTGGCATTCACCCGAAGGGGCTTCTTCATCGCGGCAACAGCAGGGGCGTACTAGTTTTCGGCTCATCACACAGTAGCCGGTGGAGAAGCATGGTGCCTTCGTGGCACCCCTCGCCGAAGAATCCGATCGCCTGGCTCTCCAAGATGCCCTCACAAGTGTTGCACAACTCGGTCCACCTGGTAAGGTACCCGTGGTCCGACTCGCGGTCTCCCTGGATGCATAGGGCCAGATAGCAAGGTGACCCGGACGCTTGTACGTGCCATTGAAGTTGCGGATGAACACTTTCTCGAAGTCTGGCTAGGCATTGATATTGTTGGGCGCGAGGCTGTTGAGCCATGTCCTCGCCGACCCGATTAGCATGTGGGGGACGTATCACACCGCTATGCGCTTGTTCCCATGGGCAATGCCGACAGTCATGGCATAGTCGGTCAGCCATTCCTCTAGCTTCATGCTGCTGTCGTACTTGGGGGTATCCCGTGGTAGGGTAAACTTATCTGGAAATGGTTCGTTCCGGATGCAGGGTCTAAAACAAACTGGCCTAGTAGAGTCTTCTTCCTCCGTGATGCACGCTTGAGCTAGGAGCTCGATGCGGTCATGGGCGTCTGGACGGTCCGGATTAGGTGTTCCTACCTAGCCCGAGAGGCGGGAACCGGCAGGTCGTGGCGCTTCGGTTGGTGGAGGGGCGGCGGTGGGTTGTTGTTCACCATTTTCCCTTGACGCGGCTAGCCCTTGTGGCCCGAGTCTGACGCTTGCTGCGGGATCTCGCCGGAGGAGAGGATGCCTGCTCAGTTTTGCGGGGTGCACACTTGCTGTTGCCGGGCAGCTTCCTTCCCCTGGAGCAGCTGGGGTCCTCGTGCATCTACCGGATGGCATCAACCTGCTCATCCGTGATCCGGAGAAGCTCCTGCACCCGGGCGTGTTGCCGGTCTCGCTCCTCGCCCTCCATGTTGGGCAGCTCATCCACCGTGGCTCGCACCGCATGCAGGTTCTTGATGAGCGTGTTATAGGTGGGCCGGACAAGAAGAGGTGGTGGATCCGACTCGCCTTCCCTCTCCATCCTTCCGCCTAGCTCGCCGCCACGGTGTCGCACGTGTCCGTGTCGGCTCAGCTCCTTGGTAGCCGGAGTGTGTCCGTGAGCATGGTCATACTCACGCATGGTGATGTCGACCTGCTTCTTGGTGGCGGCCAGTTCGATGGCCTCTTGCAGGAGGAGATGTCTCTCCATGGTGATGTTCGGCTCGGCCTCCTTTGGGTTGTCCCCGAGGTTAACCGGAGTGAGGAGCCGGTCGATGGCCTCTTGCACCAGATCTTTCGGCTGCAGAGTAGCGGAAGTTCCGGCTTCATTGCTGCTCTGCTCCGAGGGACGGCGAGGCTGGGTGTTGGAGCCGGCTATCATGACCTCAACGCCGCGCGGAGCGACAGAAATGCCGCTGCTGGGTAGTAGCGACTTTGAGATGAGAACGATATTCGTAGGGAAACGCTACAGCATGGTGGCGACATAGACGGGGAGGTCGCCGAATAGCAGGATGGAGTCATTTGCTGGAAAGGTGGATCCGGCGAAACACGACGCATTGTCGATGACGCAGTCAAACTTGCCTAGCGTAAGCACCAGGCCAGAGGCCATGCGCTCACCGGCTGAAGTGTGGGGTCCCATACGGAACGTGACTCCGGTCGAAGCCATGTTGGCCCATGGTGGGCGCCAACTATCATTGTATTGGGAACGATAATACATGAGAATGTTAGATAGAGGTGTAGGGACTAGCAGGGAAGCTCTCGACGGCGTCCGCGGGCAGGATTGGGTACGAACAAGTGTAGCGGGACACATGAAGTACCCAGGTTCGGAGCCCTCGTGGTGAGATAAAACTCCTACTCCTGCCGATCTAACTATGAGTAGAATACAGAGTACAATTGCTCCTCGAGCTATATGAACGTGCTACCTCTTAAATGCTCAGCCCTCGCTACGAGAGCCTTGCCCCTCCTTATATAGGCAAAGGGGCAACGGTCTCACTGGCCAGTCCGGCTGGCGGGTCCCACAGGCGGGCCCTAGCCGGCTGGTTATCTACAATATCCGGTAAGGTATGTCATGTAGAAGTACACGCCGTGTGGGTCGTCGTGGGTACAGTGAACGCCGTGCGAGCCTGTCACCAGCAACCAGCCGCTGTGCCTGCGTCACCCGCAAAGTCTTCGGTATGGCCTCGTAGTTGTGAGTCTTGTCCTTGTACTAGGGCGTACCGCACTCTGTACAACACGTCACCCTGTCCTCCTGATTGCGTCCGGCTACGACCATGTAGCCAGATCCGTGTCTTGCCGCCCTTCCTAGTTCCATCTACTGGCAGGTAGCCGATATGAAGTGCATGTGTCTGGCTACGATCTACTAGCCAGACGTGAGCCGCCTGCCTTGGTTCTTGTCTGGTTGGGGTATCCGGGGGTCATGCCCCCAACAAGTTCATAATGTCAATATTTTTTCTCACCTTGCTTATTAATGTTGAACATAAATATGCACAAGCAACGGATGCAAATTAATAGGCATAAAACAGATCATGTTTCATACAAAGCACTTGAACTTAAGAACTAGACACAACATGAATTTTAGCTTTTGGTTTTATCTCCCCTTTTCTTTTATTTCCATGGCATTCTTTTTCACTTTTAATTTAATTAAGGTAGAGTTTATTTTCAGTGGATGATCATACACATTTATAATAATGGTGGTGGTGGTCTTTTTAATGCAAAACAAAAGGTAAAATGACAAAATAGATGCTCTAAGTTTCTATGATAGTTCTATGTTGCTCAAAAAACAAAGTTTAGAGGTTTTCAAACCGAGAGTTGGATTGGTCCAGTGGGGTGCCATGGGCATCCCCAAGCTTATGTTTTTCACCATCCTTGGATTTCTCTTGGTGTGGTGTTCCTTTATTCCCTGTCAAAAAAACTTTAACACAAAACTTTTTCTCCCATCTCTTTTCTGAGAGGTGACATTAGTGGCAAAAGAATATAATAGTTGCTTCTTATATATCAAATAAAAAATTCTTACTAAATTCTACAGCAAGCATATCATGTTCTTACCTATCCCTAGCATTTTATATGACTCATACAAATCATTTTAAGACACTTGGGAATGGTTAAAACAAAACATGGCAGAATCTGTCCAGATTTTCAGCAATAGTAAAATGAATTTTTTTCGACCACTTAGACATGTCATAAATTTTAGCCATTTTTTCATACAGAGGATGAAATGTTGTAAATAATGTATTAATATGAGCACAATATGAGTTACAAAAAAAACATAAAATTCACGCACTAAAAACTGTTCTGCAGGAATTTACTACTACATATGTTTAGCAACTTTTAAAACATCCAAAATGGGTTCCACTTGGTACTTTATTAAACACTTAAGAAATAAGAACAATAAAAACTCTCTTGCTACATCAAGAGTTGAAAAGAAAAATCCAAAAGAAAATAACCGGGTTGCCTCCCGCGATGGGCTTTCTTTATAGCCATATAGCTAGGCTTTTCTTACATTATTTAGGTGATGTGGAACTCATGGGGTAGCATGTTCTTAGCTACCTCCTTCTTTCTTGGAAAGTGTTCCATGCACTTATTGTGAGGAAATTGGAACTTCACATTTCCTTCTTTTGCATCAATGACTGCACCTGTGGTTCTCAAGAAAGGTCTACCAAGTATTATAGGACTTGAGGTATTGCTCCCCATGTCCATGACAATAAAATCAACAGGCACAAACGTCATATGTAATTCAACCATAATATCTTGAACTTTCCTAGAGCATGTTTAGTTGAATCATCAGCAAGTAAAAGATCTATTGAGCATTTATCCATAGGTTTTAATTTAAGTAATTCATATAGATCCTTAGATAAAACTGGGACACTAGATCCTAAATCTAGAATAGCATGATGTGTCTCTTTTCCAATAATGATTAATACCTTGGGGATCCATACATCCCCAAGCTTAGGTGGTATCATAACTTCACTATTGTATCTTTCAATCTTTTCTTTTATAACATAGTTTGCTAGATAGGAACCAAATCCTGCTTGATGACCATTAAAGGATGGATCATTAGAATTTTTTTGCAACAAGTTAATGAGTTCATGCAAGCTACATTTATCAAGATCAAGGTGAGGTTATTTTGTTTCACTTATCAGTTTGACTTATTCTAATTGTTTAACAATTGTTATCATTAGTGTTTCATTTTCCTCCATCATATTAAGTGTTTCCCATGATCTATCTATTACTTCATGTACATATTTGATTGTTTCCTCATGGTTTTCGAGTTTGAATAAGGCTTTTAACTGACATGATTTCTTGTGTTAGGAGATATACCCTTTCAATCAAAGCATATTATTTCTCAAACTTGGTGATACATTGCAAATGTATCTACAATTTTTGATGTTCCATGCTTGGTTTTTATCTACTTTCTTATGTTTTGTTCCAACATTGGATCACTTTCTATACACTTTCTTGGACTAACCTATTAACAAGTGCCACAGTGCCAGTTTCCTTTCTGCTGTTTTTGGTTCCAGGAAAGTCAGAAAATCAATATTCTCGGAATTGGACCGGACAAAAGCCAAAGTCGATATTTTACCGGAAGACTCACGGAGCCAGAAGATGAGACGGAGAGGGGCCAGGGGCTGGCCACACCACCTGGTGGCGCGAGCCAGGCCAGGCCGCGCCAGGGGGTGGTGTGGGCCCCTCCGGAACCCCCTCAGTCTCCCCTCTCGCCTATAAGAGCCTCCCGATGCATAAACCCTAAATCATCAAGCCTCCAGCCACGAAAAGTTCCACAGCGCCGCCGCCACCGAAGGGGAGATTCGGGGGAACAGAAAGTCTCTGTTTCGGCACCCTGCCGGGACGGGGAAGTGCCCCGGGAGCCATCTCCATCGATCTCCACCACCATCTCCATCACCATTCCTGATTCCCATGATGAGGATGGAGTAGTTCTCTCTCGAGGCTAAGGGTTCTACCGGTAGCTATGTGTTCATATCTCTCTCTCTATGCATGATCTTATTGAGATCATGAGCTTGTAATCTATGGATCTACCTTGCTACTCAAGTGCTTTAATAGATCTCTGCTCTCCCCATGTGTGTGAAAGTGACAGCATGCACACCATGGTGGCACTTAGGCTAGAGATTACAAATACTTGTTATGAGTTATATTTGGAGTTGGATGTCTTTATGAAATTGTGGTGTTTGTTGGAACCATCTAGTGCTCAAGGTGACAGTGTGGGGTTTTCTAGATGGGAAAGGCTTACTTTGAGGTGTGCTGTTATAGCCCTACCATGGATTAGAGTGTCCAACCGGAGAGTAGTTAAGAGTAGTATCATAAAGAGAAGATATTTATATGAGAGCGTTCACTAGTGAAAGTATGATCCCTAGGCCTTGTTTCTAAGCATTGAAACACCGTTTGCAATTAGATCTGTTACATGTTTGCTTGCTTCCATCTTTATTTCAGTTTGCCTTTAGTATTTTCCCACGTCAACCACACGCCAGGAAGCTATTTTTTGGCACCGTTACCACTTATAATTATCCATACCACTTGTATTTCACTATCTCTTCGCCGAACTAGTGCACCTATACACTTGACAAGTGTATTGGGTGTGTTGGGGACACAAGAGACTTCTTGTATCTTGATTGCAGGATTTCTTGAGAGGGGATACCTTTTACCACTTCCTCCCTGAGTTTGATAAACCTTAGGTGATCTAGTTAAGGGAAAACTTGCTGCTGTTCTACAAACCTCTACACTTGGAGGCCCAACAATTGTCCACAAGAATAGAAGTGCGTAGACATCAAGCTAATTTTTTGCGCCGTTGCCGGGGAGGTAAGGTAAAAGGTATTCACACCGGAGGATTAAAGAAGAAGAACCTCCCACGACAAACGCCTATTTTCTAGCGTCGTTGCCGGGGAGGTAAGGTAAAAGGTACTCACATCCTCTGGCTACTAAGCTATCTTCTAATACAGTTGCTAGTGTATGTAAGTGCTCAAAGTTATTTCCTTTAAATTCTGCAATTTTGTCTTTTTGTTTCTTGTTTTCACTAGTTAGGCTTAATGGAAAACAACAACAAAATTAGAGAGCTTTTTAGTATTTTTTCCTAATATAGAACATGAATTGTCTGAAAAGAAAATTAAAAAACCCATGGAACTTTCTTTGCATGCTAATAGCAATGTTATTAGTATGAATCTTTTGAACACCTTTGTTACTAATGCTATGGAAACGTCTAAGCTTTGGGAAGTTGGTTTTTATGAAAATGATCTTTTTTAATTCCCCAGCTTTAAAGAAGAAAATTTGCTCTCATGATACTTATCTCCCATATGTGGTAATTCTAATGATACTTGTGATATTTTGAATCCACATACTGAAAGCATATCTTTTAAAATACCTATAAAAATTGTTGAACATGTTATGAACAACTGTTATTTGGGAGATGTAATTGTCCATCCTGGTGATCATTTACTCTTTATACACGAATTATGCGAGTTGTTCAAGTGTGCAGGTATTTCAATGAACCAAGTTAAGAGGAAGCTATTCTTTTTTTCACTTAAGGGCAAAGCAAGGGAGTGGTATGAGCTACTAGATGATCCTCATCATTTGAAGTGGAAGGAACTTGAATATCTCTTTTACTCTAAATTTTATCCTCCTCGTGAAATTCATAAAGATAGGAATTACATTTATAATTTTCATCCACGTGATGGAGAAAGTATTGCCCAAGCATGAGGGAGATTGAAGTCACTAATGCTCAAATGTCCCATTCATGATCTCCCAAGTAATATTGTTATTAATAATTTCTATGCAAGGCTTTCAGGGCATTACAAGGACTATCTAGATACTTGTTTAGAGGGATCCTTCACAAGTAAGGAGGTCAAAGCTAAGTGGGATCTTCTTGAAACAATTCAAAGCAATACCAAAGATTAGGATAACAACAAAGGTAAAGAACCAGGTATAAACTATGAGTATGATTGCATTAAGTCTTTCGCTGAAACTGCTGATTTTCAAGAGCTTAGTGCTAAATATGGTCTTGATCCTCCAATTCTTATTGATTGTTTTAGAGCCTTTGCTTCTCATATTAATGCTCCTAAAGAAAAATGGGATATGTATCATGAGTCGTTTAAAGACACTTGTAGTGAAAATGAAATTTTTATTAATGATAGCAATACACATGCTCAAACCTCTGAAAGTACAATTTCTTATAAGCATGTTAATTTTCGTGGAATACATAGACCTTGTGAGAATAATCAAATTGAAGAAGAATATTGTATCACCCACAGGAATGGAAAAACTAGAATGTGGTATAGGGCTTTAAATGATCTTGGTAAAAAAGTTTGTGCCCTTTATCCTTTTATTTGTGAACTTTGCTTTGAAGTGGGTCATTTCAATTTTCAATGCTCAGGCCATAATAATAGCCCTTCTAATCCAATGAGTACTGCAAGTTTGTATTGTGGTGACATGATCACTCCTTATCAGCATGATCAACTTACATTATTTTTGGGGTATGAAGAGTTATCAAGAAAAACCTCTTTGGTAGATATGAGTGCTTTTGATACGAATAACGTCCTGCATGGTTGTCATCTTTATTGTGTTGATAATTGCCACACAAATACTTACATACAAAATATCCTAAAAGATGAGATCTTACCAAAATATGACATGACTAATATGTGCTTTGGTCTTATTAATGAAAAGGAGGAATCCTCCAAAGTTTCTTCTATTTTCTCTAACAATGAACCAGGGTATATGGAGAAGCTTCCTTCCAAGCGTCTCCCTCCTAAAGAGAAGAAGAAAAAGAAGAAGAGGAGGAGTAAAAGGAGAGAGGAAATGGTATTTTACCCTAAGCATGTTGTTCCTATTATAGTTTTTGATGAGTCTGAACTCGATGATGGTCATATGCCTGTTACCTATAGTAGTGATCATGATTGGGAAAAGCACACTTCTTTTGATATTGAAAATCTCTTTGGTACCAATTCTGAAAATGATGATATTAATAATTTCTGTACTATTAGTGCTATCCATGTTCCTTTCAATGATGATATGTTTACAAATGAACACACTTTGGAAGATAACTATTCTATTGCTTATGATGATAATATACCTCCAATATATGATGATTGCAATGATGAATATGATATTTTCAGTCCACCTACTATTGAGGAGAAAATTAATTGTGACTACAATATGCCTCCTATATTTGATGATTATGGTGATGAGAATAATAATGATAGCTATTTTGTTGAATTTGCTCCCACTACAATCAATAAGAATGACTGTGTTTATGTGGGGAGTATTAATTCTTTTGTGCATGTGGCTCATGATAAGAATGTTTCTTGTGATAGTTATATTGTTACTTTTATTCATGATGCTACTGAAAGTTATTATGAGATAGGGAAACATGGTTTTATGTGTCTCAACAATATTAAGTTTCCCCTCTTTATGTTGAAAATTTTGAAGTTGCACTTGTTTTGCTTTCCTATGCTTGTTGCTTTGTGCTTTCATGACTTGTTTCTTTACAATATTCCTATGCATAGGAAGTGGGTTAGACTTAAATATGCTTTCAATTTGCTTCTTGATGCTCTCTTTTACTTTAATTCATATTTCTTATGTGAGCATCTTCTCAAACTATCATGCCTAACTTAAAGGCGTTAAAGAAAAGTACTTCTTGTTAGATAACCTAAAAGTTTTAGATGAGTTTTGGAAGTTATTACTTCAGTAATAACCGCTCCTTATCCTTTTTATTTGCTTTTTGTGCCAAGAGTAACCTCTAATGAGAGAGAAGTAATGATTGGGAAAGTTGCTGTCCCGAAATAGATTTCTGTGCTTCACCGTAAAAATTCGTGTAAAATCTCTGTATGTCCTTTTGAGGCGTGAATTTTTTTGCTTCTGCAACATGTTGTTATCTAACTTTCTATAGTTCAACACTTTTCGATTTGAGCAACATAAGGTCTTCGAAAATATTTGTCTTTACCTGCTGGTATGTTTTGACAGATTTCTGCCATTATTTGCATTTGCTTCTTGTTGGTTCCTTTTTAGTTCTTTTGGGGAATTGAGCTTTTTGAGGGAAGTGCTACAGTAACTTGTGTTTTAATGGAAGTTTTATTGGTGTTGGAACTGAACCTAAAGACTTATTATCTTGAGTGCACTAATGTTGCTAATAAAGATTGTGTGAAGTTTTGTATGAAGGAAAAATTTCAGGTGTATGGAAGGAATGATTAATGAGATGAAGGATGGACTAAAGCTCAAGATTGGGGATGCCACACGTGTCACCCCAAGAAATATCCAAGAATTACAAGCGTCAAAGCTTGGGGATGCCCAAGGCATCCCCTTCTTCATCAATAAAAATCCCAGGTTTCTTCGAAACACTTCATTTTTATTGTTTCATGCACAGTTGTGTTGTTCTTGGAGCGTCTTTGTTTTTGTTTTGGTTTTTTGTTTGCTTGGTTTTCTTAGTTTTCTGAATAAATTGGTTGGACCCCCACTTTCATGCATTGGTTTTCAAATAGTTTGGTTTGGATTGGAAAAGAGTAGGAAAGTTCATGCTTAAGTGGTAAAGAGAGTTTGTTTTTGACTGTGGCCTGTGCTTTGTCATGCCATGCTTGATATTGTTTTGGCTTTATGATTAGTATTCTTTGCTGTAGTATGACTTGTTATAAACAATTGAGATTGCTTAATGTGCCTTGGATGAATCATGCGTTGTTTTAGCATATTAAAGCATAGTATTGTGGTATTCTCCTTTGATGCTTTATTTGGGTTGACTTGGCGCATGCTCACACCATGTTATGACTATCTCAAGTCACCATAAGCCTTGATGATCCTTTAGTTTTCAACTTGTAGTATCACTTTCTTCTTTGATCAATGATGTTTTGTCGCTCTGCATGATTATGGCCACTATTGCTCTCTTAGTTTGTCGCTCCCAGTCTTTTGCTAGCCTCCGCAACCAAGTATGAGTTCGACTCATGCATCCAACTCCTTAAACCAAGTTATTCCAAAGAGTCCACCATACCTACCTACTAGCTTAAGCTATTCCAAGTATATTCATGTTTTTGTTTACCTTCCAAATTAAACTTGTTATGAGAAAACTAGTGATTAAAGCTCTCACGAACTTGATGGCACACTTTACTTTTCTTGCCCTTAATAAACTTGAACCATTGTGTCGTCTATGTTGTATATGCTTGCACTTATTTGTTGGGGATTAGGAGAACCATGCTGTCATGGGGAACGCTTTCAACATTGCACTGGTACTTTGTACCTAGTTGATCTCATGCTCTTTTGTCTATGGATGTCGTCGGTGTGAAATTAAAGGGGAGCTTGTAAGTCCATGGAGTTGTGTATATGTGTTAGAGAAACGCCTGACCTCTGGTCTAATCCATGCTGACATGGTGGAAATCTGCAGCATAACCATAATGAGCTGTCTATGAAGCATTCTTCTTATAAAAAAAGAGTCCTGTATTGAGAAAAAAAGAGAAAAAAAAGATATTATAAAAAGAGGAAAGAGAGAAAAAAGCACCATATTCCCATGGTAAATAAGAAGATTGCTGAGATGCTTGTTGTGTGCTTGCCTTGTCATTTCGATATGGGGATTCTTCCGTATCATCGGGCAAGGGGTACCCTGTTGGCGGTTCTCTATGATACACATGCACTTACGATGACAAGAACTTGCCGGTGACTAAACTTGAGTAGCATGAGGAGCGGCCCTCGTATTCAAGGGACATGAGATTTCCAACTTATACATCGTCATGCATATACACCATAGTTTGTTCACTTTAACCTTAATCACTTCAAGATGCTTATGATAGGGGCAATGAGAGCTGAAAGCTATAAGTACCATAAGTTTTGGAAGCTCTTAATGAGACTTGAATCCCTACTTCCTTCTATGAAGGCCTTTCTTCAACTATATATATTGAGTCTCCACCTTCTATATTTATGCACTTACTTTGAGAGCATAGTGGCCATTCTTAGTTCTATGTGCATTGTCCCATGACTTATTGATTGATGCATAGCTTTGATATTGCTTGTTTTAAACTATTTGTATCTAGTCACTCTTATAAACTTTGAAGGTGTCCTATGCATTTATGTTTGCTACTCTATGAGGGACAAGCTGAATGGCACTATGCTATGTTTTCTTTATGTGAAACAAACAAACGTCTTGTAAAGCATTGTTATTCATTAATCTTTTTTTTTGCATTTTCATGTTGCAACATAGTTTCTTTGTTTTATTGCTAGAACTTTGTCTTTCATGTTATGATTGAAGTACTATGATCCCAGCTTTGAATGTTTTATAAATACTTTGATCAAGTTTATGATGGTGCATGTCACCTCAAAAATTATTCTTTCTTTTTATCACTTACCTACTCGAGGACGAGCAGGAGTTAAGCTTGGGGATGTTGATACATTGCAAATGTATCTATAATTTTTGATGTTCCATGCTTGGTTCTTATCTACTTTCTTATGTTTTGTTCCAACTTTGGATTACTTTCTATACACTTTCTTGGACTAACCTATTAACAAGTGCCACAGTGTCAGTTGCCGGTTTTCTGCTGTTTTGGGTTCCAGGAAAGTCAGAAAATCAATATTCTCGGAATTGGACCAGACAAAAACCAAAGTTGATATTTTATCGGAAGACTCACGGAGCCAGAAGACGAGACAGAGAGGGGCCAGGAGCTGGCCACACCACGTGGAGGCGCGGGCCAGGCCGCGCCAGGGGATGGTTTGGGCCCCTCCGGAACCCCCTCGGTCTCCCCTCTCGCATATAAGAGCCTCCCGATGCATAAACCCTAAATCATCAAGCCTCCAGCCACGAAAAGTTCCGCAGCACCACCGCCACCGAAGGGGACATTCGGGGGACAAAAAGTCTCTGTTCCGGCACCCTGCCGGGACGGGGAAGTGCCCCTGGAGCCATCTCCATGGATCTCCACCACCATCTCCATCACCATTGCTGATTCCCATGATGAGGAGGGAGTAGTTCTCTCTCGAGGCTAAGGGTTCTACCGGTAGCTATGTGTTCATCTCTCTCTCTCTCTCTATGCATGATCTTATTGAGGTCATGAGCTTGCAATCTATAGATCTACCTTGCTACTCAAGTGCTTTAATAGATCTCTGCTCTCCCATGTGTGTGAAAGTGACAGCGTGCACACCATGGTGGCACTTAGGCTAGAGATTACAAATACTTGTTATGAGTTATATTTGGAGTTGGATGTCTTTATGAAATTGTGGTGTTTGTTGGAACCATATAGTGCTCAAGGTGTCAGTGTGGGGGTTTCTAGATGGGAAAGGCTTACTTTGAGGTGTGCTATTATAGCCCTACCATGGATTAGAGTGTCCAACCGGAGAGTAGTTAAGAGTAGTATCATAAAGAGAAGATATTTATATGAGAGCGTTCACTAGTGAAAGTATGATCCGTAGGCCTTGTTTCTAAGCATTGAAACAACGTTTGCAATTAGATCTGTTACATGTTTGCTTGCTTCCATCTTTATTTCAGTTTGCCTTTAGTATTTTCCCACGTCAACCACACGCCAACAAGCTATTCTCTGGCACCGTTACCACTTATAATTATCCAAACCACTTGTATTTCACTATCTCTTCGCTGAACTAGTGCACCTATACACCTGACAAGTGTATTGGGTGTGTTGGGGACACAAGAGACTTCTTGTATCTTGATTGCAGGGTTGCTTGAGAGGGGATACCTTTAACCACTTCCTCCCTGAGTTCGATAAACCTTGGGTGATCCACCTAAGGGAAAACTTGCTGCTGTTCTACAAACCTCTGCACATGGAGGCCCAACAACTGGCTACAAGAATAGAAGTGCGTAGACATCACTTAGCTATAAATTCTTTGTTAAGTTCCTTTCGAGTGGCTATAAAGGATCTCATCGTGCTTTCTAAATCAATAGGAGCATTATTACCACTAGCATATTTATTAGGAACAAAAGGTGGCCTACCATAAAGAAAGTAAATAAAGTAATTAAATAAAGGATCTCATGGTGCTTTCTAAATCATTTGTTTACTTTATTTACTTTAGTTTATTTAATATGGTAGGCCACCTTTTGTTTACTTTATTTACTTTAACCTTAATCACTTCAAGATGCTTATGATAGGGGCAATGAGAGCTCAAAGCTATAAGTACCATAAGTTTTGGAAGCTCTTAATGAGACTTGAATCCCTACTTCCTTCTATAAAGGCCTTTCTTCCACTATATATATTGAGTCTCCACCTTCTATCTTTATGCACTTACTTTGAGAGCATAGTGGCCATTCTTAGTTCTATGTGCATTGTCCCAAGAATTATTGATTGATGCATAACTTTGATATTGCTTGTTTTAAACTATTTGTATCTAGTCACTCTTATAAACTTTGAAGGTGTCCTATGCATTTATGTTTGCTACTCTATGAGGGACAAGCTGAATGCCACTATGCTATGTTTTCTTTATGTGAAACAAACAAACGTCTTGCAAAGCATTGTTATTCATTAATCTTTTGTTTGTGCATTTTCATGTTGCAACATAGTTTCTTTGTTTTATTGCTAGAACTTTCTCTTTCATGTTATGATTGAATTACCATGATCCCAGCTTTGAATGTTTTACGAATACTTTGATCAAGTTTATGATGGTGCATGTCACCTAAAAAATTATTCTTTATTTTTATCACTTACCTACTCGAGGACGAGCAGGAGTTAAGCTTGGGGATGTTGATACATTGCAAATGTATCTATAAATTTTGATGTTCCATGCTTGGTTTTTATCTACTTTCTTATGTTTTGTTCCAACTTTGGATTACTTTCTATACACTTTCTTCGACTAACCTATTAAAAAGTGCCACAGTGCAAGTTGCATGTTTTCTGCTATTTTTGTTTCCACGAAAGTCAGAAAATCAATATTCTCGGAATTGGACCGGACAAAAGCCAAAGTCGATATTTTACCGGAAGACTCACGGAGCCAGAAGACGAGACGGAGAGGGGCCAGGGGCTGGCCACACCACCTGGTGGCGCGGGCCAGGCCAGGCCGCGCCAGGGGATGGTGTGGGCCCCTCCGGAACCCCCTCAGTTCCCCTCTCGCCTATAAGAGCCTCCCGATGCATAAACCCTAAATCATCAAGCCTCCAGCCACGAAAAGTTCCGTAGCGCCACCGCCACCGAAGGGGAGATTCGGGGGAATAGAAAGTCTCTGTTCCGGCACCCTGCCCGGACAGGGAAGTGCCCTCGGAGCCATCTCCATCGATCTCCACCACCATCTCCATCACCATTCCTGATTCCCATGATGAGGATGGAGTAGTTCTCTCTCGAGGCTAAGGGTTCTACCGGTAGCTATGTGTTCATCTCTCTCTCTCTATGCATGATATTATTGAGATCATGAGCTTGTAATCTATAGATCTACCTTGCTACTCAAGTGCTTTAATAGATCTCTGCTCTCCCCATGTGTGTGAAAGTGACAGCGTGCACACCATGGTGGCACTTAGGCTAGAGATTACAAATACTTGTTATGAGTTATATTTGGAGTTGGATGTCTTTATGAAATTGTGGTGTTTGTTGGAAGCATCTAGTGCTCAAGGTGACAGTGTGGGGGTTTTCTAGATGGGAAAGGCTTACTTCGAGGTGTGCTGTTATAGCCCTACCATGGATTAGAGTGTCCAACCGAAGAGTAGTTAAGAGTAGTATCATAAAGAGAAGATATTTATATGAGAGTGTTCACTAGTGAAAGTATGATCCCTAGGCCTTCTTTCTAAGCATTGAAACACCGTTTGCAATTAGATCGGTTACATGGTTGCTTGCTTCCATCTTTATTTCAGTTTGCCTTTAGTATTTTCCCACGTCAACCACACGCCAGCAAGCTATTTTCTGGCACCGTTACCACTTATAATTATCCATACCACTTGTATTTCACTATCTCTTTGCCAAACTAGTGCACCTATACACCTGACAAGTGTATTGGGTGTGTTGGGGACACAGGAGACTTCTTGTATCTTGATTGCAGGGTTGCTTGAGAGGGGATACCTTTGACCACTTCCTCCCTGAGTTCGATAAACCTTGGGTGATCCACTTAAGGGAAAACTTGCTGCTGTTCTACAAACCTCTGCACTTGGAGGCCCAACAACTGTCTACAAGAATAGAAGTGCGTAGACATCACTTAGCTATACATTCTTTGTTAAGTTCCTTTTGAGTGGCTATAAAGGATCTCATGGTGCTTTCTAAATCATTAGGAGAATTGTTACCACTAGCATATTTATTAGGAACAAAAGGTGGCCTACCATAGAGAAAGTAAATATTAAATAAACTAAAGTAAATAAAGTAAAAAAATGCAAACTAGATGATATGGAAGATAGTAGAGTTGTTTTTGGGTTTGTATGTCTGATTGCAAATAGAGAAAGTATATTTGTATTTTCTAAATAATTAATTGCTAAAATAAAAATGATAGTAGATGCAAAGGAACGGTGTTTCTTATGATAAAAATCGGATCGGCATTCAGGGGTTCACTGGTCTACTCTCTTTTTAAGTTTTAGTGATCACAAAACAATTCATCAATGATAAAGATTATGGAAACTCTATAAGTGCTTAATAAAAGGAATTAATATGGGCATCACATTCTAATATTGAGATGAAATACATCTCCATATTATACTCCTCAAGAAAAGGAAATCTCCATACAATCTTGATTTAAGAATAGATCAGAGTTTAGCTTTAAGCAATATTATATGATGTTTGAAATACAAAACATGCTACCTTGATTTAACAAGGTCATCACACTGTCACATGATAATTTTAGCACATGATTTCACTTAATCCCTAGTGAGGCAGCAAAAGAAAGGTAAAAACCAAAGTAGATCTTGAATAATATGTGTCATAATTCAGTCTCCACCCTATGCTACTCCATCTAACACACACTTCTCCCCATACAAGTTCTTGCATACAAGTTGGATCAAAATAAGCAATGAAGATTGGGGTGCATGATATGCATCTATTAAAACATCTTACACAAAATAGATTCCAATCTCAAATATCAAATCATAGAACAAAGATCCACCACATAGGAATTACAAATATGACCATAATCATGTTGGGCATCTCATATGGTACTAGATCAATGAAGAACAAGAGAGAGATAGATCAAGCTACTATCAAAAACCCATAGCCCGGAGTTGGTATACTCCCTCCTCATCATGGTGATGAAGCCGGAGATGTTGGAGACGGTGGAGATCTCCCTGAAGGTGGCTCTGGCAGAGTTTCCCCCTCCAATCTTCAATGGATCTGACTATGTTTGGTGGTGTTTTCATCTTTGGTGGCTCTCGTCTCAAGGTTGCCCCGGGGGTCCTTATATAGGGTTTTTAGGTCAAGAGAAGTCTGTGGGCAAAAGAATCAAGGAGATCGGACGACCCAGGAGGGAGATAACACAAGTGGCACGCCCACCAGGCCTAGGCACGCCACCTAGGCTATCTTGGGCCTCCTGGCCCTGCTGGTGGAATTCCAGTGCTCTAGATGCTTCCTGTGGATAAATATTGGCATCCCCAAAAGAATAGGTCCATTTGACTTTGTTTAGGTCCTGAAACATCAAAAACATTGAAGAATCCGTCGGCAACACCGGCCGAGGCGCACATGAAGTGGACGGCCAGGGAAGAAGAGTGCCTCACCGAAGCTTGAAAGACCGTGTCCATCGACCCGATCACCACCACGAATCAAAACTCCGAAACCTATTGGAAGAGGATCATGATAGAATTTGACGAGCGCAAACTTTGTGCTCCATACTTCAACATGATTCACATGGATCGCAGCGATAAGGCCATGGCCACCCATTGGGGGCTCGTCCAACAAGCTTGTAGAAAATGGCATGTGATACAAGAGGAGATCAAAGCTCGCCTAGAGTGTGGTGCCGACTTCGAGCACAAGGTAAAATAGTTCTTCACCAGAATTTCCTCGTGTTTCTGCCTTGCTCATGACCAAACTTCCCAGGTCTTCCGCAAATTCTCCGCGCGCTCAACATGTACCGCGACGACAACAACATCCTTGACTTCAAGTTCCTCCAGGTCCACTAAAGGATTGAGACATGCGATAAGTGGAGGCATGTTCACCTGTCACTCACCAAAAACAAGGACATCGCCTACAACCCAGACATGCTAGCTCCAGCCGCTACGGAAGGATGCTCGGATCTCGACTAGAATAAAGCCAAGGCATTGAAGGCCATGGGATCCCCCCCTAACAAATGTATACAAGCGTCGATCGATAAGTGCATGGCCAACACAAAGTCTCACGCCGCACAAAGGGCTGAGAAGTTCTTCGAGAGGTGGAAGGTGATGTTGTAGAACCAGGGTGTCAATATCTACCTTCTCAAGACCAATATTGTGGCGAAGAAGTAGAACACTATCTAGTGTCTCTCATGGGGGCCAACACGGCGAAGATGGATGACCAGTTGAAGGCATGGTACATGGCCGAGCGCGACGCGATCGTGAACAAGCTACCAACAAGGGAAACACCAACATTGATGCCAAGCTCTTCCCCAGTTTCCTCTCTCGTGGCCTCGCCGAGCTCTACCCCATCTTCCTCTTCCATGGCATTGCCAAATTCTGCCACAACTGCGGAGGAGTGTCATCCACCACAACAGCTTACATAGTGGAGGAACATGCCATTTTGATCGCCTAGTCTATGTAATAATTTGTGTCACCGAACTGTGGCATTTGGGCAAGGATTTGAATATTTTTGATGGCAGGAAAGACATATTTCAATATTATTGCCAAAATCTAGTAATCTGGGGGCCTGAACTTGGTTAGCTGACTGGGACTTAGCACCCCCCAGACTGAAAGTTTCCCTCACCTAGCTTTAAATAGCACCGGAAAACATCCAGGGGGACACAAATGAGTGGAGATGCTCTTAGTCTCGGTCAGGGGCATCCAGATGCCATGGTGGCACACTAGGCGGAAGAGCAACATCGACCACTCCGACAAGTGGTAGTTATTGGTGGTGTGTTTACTCTAGCGCGAGTAGGCGGATCAGGATGGTTGTGCCATTCAGCGGCTCAGGTGGCTAGGTCCAGATTTCTAAAAACACAACCTTTAGATGTTGGAGCGACTCTTCTTCATGGACCGATCACCGATGGATGAATCTAGTCGCGTCGGAGGTTGGGTGGCAGGATGCGGGGATTGGGGCACTTCTTCGATACTCTTCCTCCTGAAGGTGTCACTGATGTTCTCTTCTTCCCTTCCCCTCCCTTCTATCCTAGGAAAAAACCCTAGACTCATGGCTGGGCTTCGGTGGCGCTTTGGCGTTGTTCTCATCCTTAAAGGCGTTGACTTGGGAAGGATGGAGAATTTGTGGGTGGTGGTGTTGGCTGGGTTGAGAGGGGTGCTGAGATTTGGTCTTGGTGTTGATCGGTCGGACTATGCATTCCTTTGGTGCTCTGCCGCCATAGTGGAATGACATAGTCGCCTAGGCTCATAGAATTTCCCTTGCATCAGCAACATGGTTTTTGGGTGGCACGTGATTCGACTATCGTCACAGACACCATAAAACTACCTCACGACCTTGGTGCTCCATTCATGGTGTTTTTTCATTCAATAGCAGTCTTATTTTTTCAAAGGGGATTTTCTCCTCATTCCCTTTCATAGCAGAAAAGAAACATAGAGTTCCGAAACCTTACACCACTTGAGTAGCAAAAAAAACTAGGACTTGCAACTCTAAAAGAGGCTACAGCAAAACACAGGAGATAAACATCTCCAAATATCACCTACACCATGTCAGAAAGCATGGAGTGCTAACAAAAAGATCAACCCGCAATATCCAGGAGATATACAGTAGAGAACATGTCATGCAAGAACCAAAGCTTCAAGCCACCACATGGATAGAATCATATTCACTTTGGTGGGCTTGTAGGTACTCTAGCGACGTGCTCCCCCCATGCATCATGCTCATGGCCTTGGTCTTCGAAGAGGAAATCTAGATGAAATCAGAGTAGGTCAACACATGGGCAGCCTTAGTGGTATTTTGATTTTTTTGTAGCAGTCAATCCATGAAGAGGGCTATGTATACTCCTTCTAGATCTTTGAGGAGAACCTTCCAGTTTCTTAGATAAGATAACACAAAATGCCATGCCTGTCTCATATTAATCCATGTAGCTTTATTAAAGACTAGGCTATTTCTACAATTCCACAACCCCCAAAGAATAAATCCTGATACTGATGAATATCATGTAAAACACAAGTCATTATTACACGAATAATCCAGAGTATAATTATTACAACTTGCATAGCTTATAGCTAGCTCAAATAAAACAGCAGAAACTAAGAAGAATTTGAGTCCATCAACGCCTCAGGCTAGTTGCGTGAAGACCCGCGATCCCTACGCACCTTTCAATCTTCGGATTCTGCACATAAGACGTGCAGCCAACAAGTTGGGTCAATACTTTGAATGTATTGGCAAATTACACCAAGAAAAGAGTAAGACTATCTCTACATGCAAGGATAAGAGTAGGCTCTGGGGTTCATTTGCGTAAAGCCAATTTTATCAATGTAATAAGAAAAGACGAAGAAAGTTTTCCCTACTTTATAAACTTTGATAAATAGTATAGGGTCGAATGGAACACGTGGATATTACTCACCAAGTGCCCAATCAACCTAGCACTTGGATACTATGCACCAAGTTCCCAAAATCCCGCCCAACAGCGATATTACTCACGCCTTGGGGTTTATAAGACGTTAGGTTTGGAAAAGAGAGAGAGAGGAAGATCTTTCAGAGGCTCCATCCTTCAGATGCTCAAAGTTGTTCTATTTCCGTGAACACGGCTGATCGATCAGATTGCAATACTCTCGAGAGATTGTGAACTTTCCCCACAATCCACGATCAAGTCCTTTTACAGACAAGATCATGGCGAAGCCTTCCCTTAGTAGCCCCTCTACCAGCTGGATCCAACCGTGCCAAGAACCTCCAAATGTTGGTACCCCGGTGAGGTTTCCTACTAAGTACTAAGCCAAGACAGAGCCCATATGTATTGTGGTTGCACTGGAAGCTTCTGAATTCTGAAACATGGCAGACTTCTTTGATTCCTGGGCGGCCGTCCTCCACCAAAATCCCACTCGTTGTCCCGACAACCATTCCTCCCAGAGGAAAACTTAGTTTTATTTTGAAGAGGATTTTGGAGACGGAAATGTTCGCTCGAGAGATCTCTCATACTTAGAATTTTTTTGAGTCTTTCGAACCCCCCAACGGTACTTAGTGTATATATAGCATAGCAAGCAATACTTAGCAAAAACAGGGGAACCTAATAGGACGGAAATCCCTAAGTATAAAGCTACTCATGGCATACTACAAAACCGCACTTGCAAAATTAGTAATAGGAAAATCTACTAAATACCTACACATGCATACTACAAGAATTGAAGAGTAAAAACATGCATAGTCAAAAACTAGGACATAATATGTACAAGTGGTGTAACTTGCCTTAATCCGAGCAGCAATCTACACAACAGTACTCCTCAGCGCACTCCGAGCAATCTAATGAAACAAACATGGATCCAATCACAATTTGCACAAAACAAAGTCACGAAGTCGAATATGCATGCATGCAACATGGTAATATGCAAGGATGGATTCGATTTCGACCAAGGGTTTTAATCAGGGGTGTTGTTGAGTTGGCATGTCATTAGAATCGATTCCCCACAGATTTTAAGTATTTTGGGTTAAACCCTAAATAACCAAGCTCAAAACTAGATCTACAACTCCAATCTACCTCGAGACAAATCTGAACACCCTAAGCATGATATGAAAATTTTCTACAGAATGTCTCGTCGATACAAAGCCAACGCAACAAGAATCAACTAAAACGGAGCTACGAATAATTTCCTAGAATTAAAGTACTCTAATCTAAACTTTAAATCCTACTGCAATATTGCTGCCGCAAAACAGCAATATTATTGTAGATCTGTGTTCTACTCAAAAATATGAATCCAACGGTATATTATACGCAATTTTTGGACTAATACTCGAATTACTAAGGATTTTACAAGATTGGAGTAATTTCTGCCTAATTAAAAGAAAATAAAAAGGTGGCCAGCGACGCGGCGACACGTGGCGGCTCGGGATTAGCCAGCGGGGCGCGCGTGACGCCGACGCGGTGATGTCGCGGCGACGACGCGGCGGGTGCCACACGGCGCGACGCGATTGGCCGGTACCGGTTCGGTGTGGCTGTTCTAATCTGGCCGTCGGATCACGATCAAACGGACGGAGGGGGCAGAGAAACTCACCGGCGGCGACGGCTCGATGACGACGACGACGACGGCGATGGCGGCGGTGCGTCGGTGGTGATGTACGGCGGCGAGGCGGTGCTCCCCCGACCCGGTGAAGTAGACGACGGCGGCCGGCTCCTCGCCGTGGTTGCGTTCCCGGTGACGGTGTCGGCTCCTCCTTCCCGAGGTGGCGGCTGGCGGCGGCTGGAGGCGGCGAAGTCCGGTGGAGCTCCGGCGAGGTATTGGCGGCGCCTTGGTGGCGGTGGGTAGAAAAAAAATCTAGGGTTTTGCGGGAGGCGTGCCGGGGCTTTATAAAGGCGAGTTTTCTTGGCGCGGGGGCTACGGAGTCGTTCCGATTAGGCCGGGGAGGTTGGCGCCGATGCGGCCATGCGCCGTGTTCGTCCTGGACTCGGACGGAGGAGGCGGATGACGGGTGGGACCGGGGCGTCAGCGGCTGCGGCTGGAGGCGGGCTGCGGCTGGAGCGGCCTGTGGCTGGAGGCGGCCCACGCGCTGCGCGTCGCCCACCCGGCCAGGCGGGCGGTAGGTAAGTCACGGGCTGGCTCGGCCGGCCCGGTTAGGTTAGGTTTCGTTTTTATTCAATCTTTTTATTTTTTTCTGTTTTCCTATTTGTTTAATAACTTTTGCGAACGGACTCCGAATTAAACGAAATTTGTTTCTAAAATTTTGTAAAAAGAAGAGGGTTAGGGTAGGACTATAAAATAACACTTTTGCAAGGGTTTTGGTGGTTCAAAAAGGTTTTACCCCCTTTTAGTCTATATATGATTATGGGATTTAGGAAGAAATATCTGTGCAGTTTTTATTATGCGATGCCATGATGCAAGAATATGATGCATGCTTCTAGTAACATCTGTAATTGCAAAAATTTGGGATGTTACACCACCTGGACGCGCTGCCAGGCCTGGCCCGTGCCAGGGGTGGTGTGGTCACCTAGGCCACCCCATCAGCCTCCCCTTTCACCTATAAGATGCCTCTGATACAGAAACCCTAAGTACCCGATCAAAATTCCACGAAAGAGTCTATAACCACCGTCATCTCCATCCCTAGATTGGGAGGGATCTGAAGCTCTTCCCGGGACCCTACCGGAGGGGAGAATTCACCCTGGAGGCCTTCTTCATCACCATGCAAGCCTCCGGTGTGATGCGTGAGTAGTTCATCCTTGGACTACGGTTCCATGTAGTAGCTAGATGGTTGGTTCTTCTCCTTTGTGCTACCATGTTTAGATCTTGTGAGCTCCGTTCATGATCAAGATCATCTATTTATAATCCTAGATGTTGTGTTTGCGGGGATCCGATGGATATTGAGATGCTATTTCAGATTGATTATTGATTCTATCATGTCTTTGTTATTTGTGATCTTGCGTGCTCTGTGTTATTAGTAGATATCTTGGCCGAGTAGATGCTATCAACTCCAAGAGGGAGTATTTATGCTCGATAGTGGGTTCATGCCTCTAGTAATCTGGGGAAGTGACAGAAATCTCTAAGGTACTAGATGTATTGTTGCTACTAGGGAGAAAACAGCAATCCTTTGTTCATAGAACAATCGTATTGTTTACTTTACACGCAATGCGTAATGCCATTATCTGTTGCTTTAAAACTTAATACTGGAGGGGGTTCGGATTGATAACGTGAAGGTGGGTTATTAGTCATAGATGCAGTTGGATTACTGTCTATGTATAATGTTGTATTGCCCAATCAAATCTGATAGGAGTCAAGATGATTAGTATATGCATGTATGCTTTCTTGATGTTTGTCAATTACCCCGCTGTAATTTGTTCACCCAACATGTCATCTATTTTAAGGAGAACCACCACTAGTGAACTATGGACACCGGTCCTTTCTTTTACCATCAATCTACAACTGTTTACTGTTTTTTGTTTACTTTCTGTAAGCTTTTACTTTCTTCCACACAATACGTTTAATCCTTTATTTTCAGCAAAACCGGTGAGATTGCCAACCTCACTGTAAGTTGGGATAAAATTCTGTGGTTGTGTTGTACAGGATTCCAAGTTGGAAACAACACCTTGGAGGTGTTTCCTTGCTCCTACTGGTTCGATAACCTTGGTTTCATAACTGAGGGAAAACTTGCTGCTATGCTCATCATACCTTCCTCTTGGGGTTCCCCAACGAGCTCGATAAATTTTGGGCCAACAAGCAACTTTTCTGGCGCCGTTGCCGGGGAGTCAAGGACATCTTCACAAGGGGAGTCCCTCATAACCAATCTCTTTACTTTGTTATTTTTGTTTTGCTTAGTTTATTTTTGCTTTGTTTGCTTGTTTCTTTATCAAGAACACACAAAAAACAGTTGTACTAGTTTGCTTTCTTTATTAAAAACACAAAAATTTAAGTCTTTCTATAGTTGCTACCTCTTTCTTAACTCACCATGTTGATCCCTAAGTTCACCCTGAAAGACCTTCCAATAGGTAGTGGCTCTATAATTGGAAAAGATAATATTGAAGAATTCTTTAATCATGTTAGTAAGCATGAGGATATTGAGGATAGATCCCTTGCAAAACTTGCTCCAAATTATGAAATTGCTGCAGTTTCTTTAGTTCACATGTTGGAAGCTAGGTTTGTTAACCTTAACCCCTTAATGCAAGTAATGTTTCTTAAACTTAAAGAAATTGAGGACCCTGAAAAGAGATATTTTATTCTAGAAACCTTGCTTAAAGAATTCTATGATATTGCTAAGGAAGTTAGAAAAGTATTTGATCATTTTAATATGCTAGGCCCATGTGTAGATGTTATTGGTACACGAGAAAATATGAACAAAACCGAACCTAATGGGGAGGAAATTAAGATATCAATACCTTTCAAACTTGTAGCAATGCATGAAGCCATAGAAAATAATCTTGATTGGATTGTTCCTGAAAACTCGTTTGATGAAAGTAGTAAACCCAAGAGCATTGTGAGTGGATCCTCTAGAACTTATTTGGATGAAATGCCTTGCCTTGTTGAAGATATTTCTGGTATTAATCTTAATCCTTCTTCATTTCAGAACACTTGATGCTTTTCTTGCTTCTAATGCCTAACTTAAAGGCGTTAAAGAAAAGTACTTATTGGGAGATAACCCAAAAGTTTTAGATGAGTCTTGGAAGTTATTACCTCAGTAATAACCGCTCCTTATCCTTTTTATTTGCTTTTTGTGCCAAGAGTAACCTCTAATGAGAGAGAAGTAATGCTTGGGAAAGTTGTTGTCCCGAAATAGATTTTTGTGCTTCACTATAAAAATTCGTGTAAAACCTCTGTAAGTCGTTTTGAGGCGTAAATTTTTTTTCTTCTGCCTCAGGTTATTATCTAACTTTAGTTAGTCCAACACTTCTGGATTTAAGCAACAGAAGGTCTTCTAAAAAATTGGATTTTACCTGCTGGTCTGTTTTGACAGATTTCTGCCATTATTTGCATTTGCTTCTTGTTGGTTTCTTTTTGGGTTCTCTTTGGGGAATTGAGCTTTTTAGGGGAAGTGCTACAGTAGCTTGTGTTTTAATGGAAGTTTTATTGGTGTTTAAACTTAACCCAAAGTTTTATTATCTTGAGTGCACTAATGTTGCTAATAAAGATTGTGTGAAGTTTTGTATGAAGGAAAAATTTCAGGTGTATGGAGAGAATGATGTAATGAGATAAAGAATGGACTAAAGCTCAAGCTTGGTGATGCCACATGTGTCACCCCAAGAAATATCCAAGAAGTACACGCATCAAAGTTTGGGGATACCCAAGGCATCCCCTTCTTCACCAATAAAAATCTCAGGTTCTTCCAAATACTTCATTTTTATTGTTTTATGCACAAGTTGTGTTGTTCTTGGAGCGTCTTTGTTTTTGCTTTTGGTTTTCGTCTGCTTGGTTTTCTTAGTTTGCTTGAATAAATTGGTTTGACCCCCTCTTTCATACATTAGTTTTCAAATAGTTTGGTTTGGATTGAAAAAGAGTAGGAAAGTTCATGCTTAAGTGGTAAAGAGAGCTTGTTTTTGACTGTGGCCTATGCTTTGTCTTGTCATGCTTGATATTGTTTTGGCTTTATGCTTAGTGATCTTTGATGTATCATGACATGTTATAAACAATTGAGATTGCTTAATGTGCCTTGAAATAATCATGCGTTGTTTTAGCATATTAAAGCATAATATTGTGGTATTCTCCTTTGATGCTTTATTTGGGTTGACTTGGCACATGCTCACACCATGTTAAGACTATCCCAAGTCACCATAGCCTTTATGATCCTTTAGTTTTCGACTTGTAATATCACTTTATGCTTTAATTAATGATGTTTTATCGCTTTGCATGATTATGGCTATTACTGCTCTCTTAGTTGGTCGCTCCCAGTCTTTTGCTAGCCTCCATAACCAAGTATGAGTTCCAATCATGCATCGAACTCCAATAAAATCAAGTTATTTCCAAGAGTCCACCATACCTACCTGTTAGCATTTGCTATTCTAAGTATATTCATGTTTTTATCTACCTTCCGAATTAAACTTGTTATGAGAAAAGTAGTGATTAAAGATCTCACGAACTAGATGGCACACTTTAATTTTCTTGACCTAATAAACTTGAACCATTATGTCGTCTATGTTGTATATGCTTGCACTTATATGCCGGGGATTAGCAGAACCATGCTGTCATGGGGAACGCTTTCAACATTGCACTTGTACTTTGTACCTAGTTGATATCATGCTCATTTGTCTATGGATGTCGTCGGTGTGAAATGAAAGGGGAGCTTGTAAGTCCATGGAGTTATGTATGTGTGTTAGAGAAACACCTGGGTCACCGGTCTAATCCATGCCTAATCATGGTGGAAACCTGAAGCGTAACCATAATGAGCAATCTATGAAGCATTCTTCTTATAAAAAAAGAGATAGATATTGAGAAAACGAGAAAACGAAAAAAAAGAGATATGATAAAAGAGGAAAGAGAGAAAAAAGCACCATTTGCCCATGGTAAATAAGAAGATTGCTGAGATGCTCGTTGTCTGCTTGTCTTGTCATTTTGATATGGGGATTCTTCTGTATCATCGGGAAAGGGGTACCCCGTTGGCGGTTCTCTATGATACATATGTACTTACTATGACAAGAACTTACCGGTAACTAAACTTGAGTAGCATGAGTAGTGGCCCTCGTATTCAAGGGGCATGAGATTTCCAACTTATACTTTGTCAAGCATATAGTCCATTGTTTGTTCATTTTAAACTTAATCACTTCAAGATGCTTATGATAGGGGCAATGAGAGCTGAAAGCTAATAAGTACCATAATTTTTGGAAGCTCTTTATGAAACTTGAATCCCTGCTTCCTTCTATGAAGGCCTTTCTTTCATTTTTATATTGAGTCTCCATCTTTTATCTTTATGCACCTATTGAGAGAGCATAGTGGCCATTCTTAGTTTAATGTGCACTGTCCCAAGACTTGTTGATTGATGCATAGCTTTGATATTGCTTGTTCTTAAACTATTTGTATCTAGTCACCCTTATAAACTTTGAAGGTGTCCTATGCAATTATGATTTGCTACATTATGAGGGACAAGCTGAATGCCACTATTCTATGTTTTCTTTATGTGAAACAAACAAACGTCGTGCAATGCATTGTTATTCATGAATCTTTTGTTCGTGCCTTTTCATGTTACAACATAGTTGCTATGTCTTATTGTTAGAACTTTATCTTTCATGCTATGTTGAAGTACTATGATCCCAGCTATCAATATTTTACAAATACTTTGATCAATTTTATGATGGTGCATGTCACCTAAAAAATTATTCTTTCTTTTTATCACTTACCTACTCGAGAACGAGCAAGAGTTAAGCTTGGGCATGTTGATACGTTGCAAATGTATCTATAATTTTTGATGTTCTAAGCTTGTTTTATATCTACTTTCTGATGTTTTGTCCACACTTTGGAGTAATTTTTATACACTTTCTTGCACTAACCTATTAACAAGATGCCATAGTGCCAGCTGCCTGTTTTCTGCTGTTTTGGATCCAGGAAAGTCAGAAAATGAATATTCTCGGAATTGGACGGGACAAAAGCCAAAGTCAATATTTCACCGAGGGGGACACAGAGCCAGAATACGAGACGGAGAGGGGCCAGGGGACACCCACACCACCCGACCGCGCGGCCAGGCCTGGCCCGCGCCAGGCGGTGGTGCGGCCGCCTAGGGCACCCCCTCGGCCTCCCCTTTCGCCTATAAGATGCCTCTGATACAGAAACCCTAAGTACCCGATCAAAATTCCACGAAAGAGTCTGTAGCCACTGTCATCTACATCCCTACATCGGGAGAGATCTAAAGCACTTCCTGGCACCCTGCCAGAGGGGAGAATTCACCTAGGAGGCCTGATGGCTCAGTGTTGATGTAGAGCTCGTTGGGAACCCCAAGAGGAAGGTATGATGAGCACAGCAGCAAGTTTCCCTCAGTTATAAAACCAAGGTTTAATCGAACCAGTAGGAGCAAGGAAACACCCCAAAGGTATTGCTATTTGAGCCTTGGCAGGGCGCACTACCGGTGCTAGTAGCAACGTGGAGACCTGCACAACACAACCACAAAACTTTGTCCCCAACTTGCGATGAGGTTGTCAATCTCACCGTGTTTTGCTGAAAACAAAGGATTAAATGTATCGAATGGAAGGAAGTAATAGTTTGTAGAAAGTAAACACAAAGAAGTAAACAGTTTGTAGATTGTATGTAAAGAAAAGGACCGGGATCCATAGTTCACTAGAGGTGGTCTCCTTAAGATAGATAACATGCTGGGTGACCAAATTACAGTGGGGCAATTGACAAACATCGAGAAAGCAATATATGCATATACTAATCATCTTGACTCCTTTGAGACTTGATTGGGCATTACAACATTATACATAGACCGCCATCCAACTGCATCTATGACTAATAATCCACCTTCAGGTTATCATCCGAATCCCCTCTAGTATTAAGTTGCAAGCAACAGATTATTGCTTTACGAATTGCGTATAATGTAAACAATACGATTGTTCTATGAACAAAAGATTGTTGTTTTATCCCTAGTAGCAACAGCACATCCAATAACTTAGAGTTTTTTTTAACTTCCCCAGATTACCAGAGGCATGAACCCACTATCGAGCATAAATACTAACTCTTGGAGTTGCTAGCATCTACTTGGCCAAGATAGCTACTACCAATGGAAAGCATGCAAGATCACAAATAATAAAGACATGATAGAATCAATAATCAATCTGAAATAGCATCTCAATATCCATCGGATCCCCGCAAACACAACATGCAGAATTAGAAATAGATGATCTTGATCATGAACGGAGCTCACAAGATCTAGACATGAAAGCACAAAGGAGGAGAACCAGCCATCTAGCTACTACATGGATCTGTAGTCCAAGGATGAACTACTCACGCATCACATCGAAGGCTTGCATGGTGATGAAGAAGGCCTCTAGGGTGAATTCCCCTCTCCAGCAGGGTGCTGGGAAGAGCTTCAGATCCCTCCTGATCTAGGGATGGAGATGACGGCGGCTACAGACTCTTTCATGGATTTTTGATCGGGCACCTAGGGTTTTCGTCCCGAGGGCATCTTATAGGCGGAAGGAGAGGTCGAGGGGGTGCCTGGTCGCACGGCCAGGTGGTGTGGCCGCCCTCTGGCCCTTCTTCGTCTCGTATTCTCGCATCCGATGACTTCCAGAAAAATAGGCACTTTGGCTTTTGTCCCGTCCAATTCCGAGAATATTCATTTTCTGACTTTCTTGGAACAAAAAACAGCAGAAAACAGTTAGCTGGCACTGTGGCTCTTGTTAATAGGTTAGTCCAAGAAATCATATGAAAAGTACTCCAAAGTGTGGACAAAACACAAGAAAGTGGATCAAACCAAGCATGGAACATCAAAAATTATAGATACATTTGCAATGTATCAACATCCCAAGCTTAACTCCTGCTCGTCCTCAAGTTGGTAAGTGATAAAAAGAAAGAATAATTTTTGAGGTGACATGCACCATCAAAGACTTGATCAAAGTATTTGTAAAACATTCAAAGCTGGGATCATAGTACTTCAATCATAACATGAAAGACAAGGTTCTAGCAATAAGACAAAGAAATTATGATGCAACATGAAAAGGCACAAACAAAAGATTCATGAATAATAATGTTTTGCAAGATGTTTGTTTGTTTCACATAAAAAAACATAGCATAATAGTATTCAGCTTGTCCCTCATAGAGCAGCAAATATAAATGCATAGGACACCTTCAAAGTTCATAAGAATTACTAGATACAAATAGTTTAAAACAAGTAATATCAAGTTATGCATCAATAAACTAGTCTTGGTACAATGCACATAGAACTAAGAATGGCCACTATGCTCTCAAAGTAGGTGCATGAAGGTAGAAGGTGGAGACTCAATATAATGGTGGGAGAAAGGCCTTCATAGAAGAAAGTAGGGATTCAAGTCTCATAAAGAGCTTCCAAAAATTATGGTACTCATAGCTTTCAGCTCTCATTGCCCCTATCATAAGCATCTTGAAGTGATTAAATTTAAAGTGAACAAACTATGGTGTACATGCTTGATGAAGTATAAGTTAGAAATCTCATGTCCCTTGTATATGAGGGCCGCTCCGCATGCTACTCAAGTTTAGTCACCGGTAAGTTCTTGTCATCGTAAGTACATGTGTATCATAAAGAACCGCCAACAGGGTACCCCTTGCCCGATGATACGGAAGAATCCTCATATCAAAATGACAAGGCAAGCAGACAACGAGCATCTCAGCAATCTTCTTATTTACCATGGGAATATGGAGCTTTTTTCTCTCTTTCCTCTTTTCATAATATCTCTTTTTTTATTTTTCTCTTTTTTCTCAATATAGGACTCTTTTTTATAAGGAGAATGCTTCATAGACAGCTCATTATGGTTACGCTGCAGGTTTACACCATGTCAACATGGATTAGACCAGTGGCCCAGGCGTTTCTCTAACACATATACATAAATCCATGGACTTACAAGGTCCCCTTTCATTTCACACCGACGACATCCATATACAAAAGAGCATGATATCAACTAGGTACAAGTACCAAGTGCAATGTTGAAATCGTTCTCCATGACAACAAGGTTCTGCTAATTCCCAACAAATAAGTGCAAGCATATACAACATAGACGACACAATGGTTGAAGTTTATTAAGGGCAAGAAAAGTAAAGTGTGCCATCAAGTTCGTGAGAGCTTTAATACTAGTTTTCTCATAACAAGTTTAATTTGGAAGGTAAACAAAAGCATGAATATACTTGGAATAGCATAAGCTAGTAGGTAGGTATGGTGGACTCTTTAGTGGAACTCATACTTGGTTGTGGAGGCTAGCAAAAGACTGGGAGCGACAAACTAAGAGAGCAATACTGGCCATAATCATGCAAAGCGACAAAACATCATTGATCAAAGCATAAAGTGATAGTACAAGTTGAAAACTAAAGGATCATAAAGGCTATGGTGACTTGAGATAGTCATAACATGGTGTGAGCATGTGCCAAGTCAACCCAAATAAAGCATCAAAGGAGAATACCACTATAATATGCTTTAATATGCTAAAACAACACATGATTCATCCAAGGCACATTAAGAAATCTCAATTGTTTATAACAAGTCATGCTACATCAAAGAATACTAAGTATAAAGCCAAAACAATATCGAGCATGCCATGACAGAGCATAGGCCATAGTCAAAAACGAGCTCTTTTTACCACATAAGTATGAACTTTCCTACTCTTTTCCAAACCAAACCAAACTATTTGCAAACCAATGTATGAGAGAGGGGGTCCAACCAATTTATTCAGAAAACTAACCAAACAAAAGAAAATGAAAAACCAAAATGAAAACAAAAAATAAGACGCTCCAAGAACAACACAACTGTGCATGAAACAATAAAAGTGAAGTGTTTGAAAGAAACCTGGGATTTTTATTAATGAAGAAGGGGATGCCTTGGGTATCCCCAAGCTTTGACGCTTGTACTTCTTGGATATTTCTTGGGGTGACACGCGTGGCATCCCCAAGCTTGAGCTTTGGTCTATCCTTCATCTCATTACTCATTCCTTCCATACACCTGAAATTTTTCCTTCATACAAAAATTTCACAGAATCTTTATTAGCAACATTAGTGCACACAAGATAAATAAGTCTTAAGGTTCAGTTCTAACACAAAATAAACTTCCATTAGAACACTAGCTACTGAAGCACTTCCCTCAAAAAGCTCAATTCCCCAAAATAACTCAAAAAGGAACCAACAAGAAGCAAATGCAGAAAATGGCAGAAATCTGTCAAAACAGACCAGCATGTAAAGACGAATTTTTTAGAAGACCTTATGTCGCTCAAATAAAAAGTGTTGAACTAACGAAAGTTATATAACAACCTGGATCAGAAGCACAAAAATTCACGCCTCAAAAAGACGTTCAGAGATTTTACAGGAATTTTTACGGTGAAGCATAGAAATCTGTTTCAGGACAGCAACTTTCCCAATCATTACTTCTCTCTCATTAGAGGTTACTCTTGGCACAAAAAGAAAATAAAAAGGATAAGGAGCGGTTATTACAGAGGTAATAACTTCCAAGACTCATCTAAAACTCTTGGGTTATCTCCGAACAAGTACTTTTCTTTAACGCCTTTAAGTTAGGCATAAGAAGCAAAGAAAGAATCAAGTGTTCTCAAATGAAGAAGCATTAAGACCAAATTTTGTTTTCATAGGAGAAGCAAAAAAATCTTTTCTCTCTTTTTAGGGAAGTGTTCTGTACCTTTCTTGAGTGGGATTTGATATTTAATGGTGCCTTATTTCATATCAATGATGGCACCAACAGTTCTAAGAAAAGGTCTTCCCAAAGTAATAGGACAAGAAGCATTGTATTCAACATCCAAAACATAGAAATCAACGGGGACATAGGAATCGTTAACCATAATAAGAACATCATTAAGACTCCCCATGAGTTTCTTTTTAGCATTAGCATCAAGTGGGACATTCAAATAACAATCTTCAAGAGGAGGCAAATCAAGCATATCATAAATCCTTCTAGGCATAATAGAAACACTACTATCAAGATCACACAAAGCTTTGAAATCAAAGTCATTCACTTTCCTATTAATGATGGGTTCCCAACCATCTTCTTGTTTTATAGGAATATAAGCTTTATGTTTCATCTTTTCTTCTTTAATCTTTATGAGAGCATCAGTAATGTGTTTTGTAAAGGCCATGTTCATAGCACTAGCATTAGGACTTTTAGCAAGCTTTTGTAGGAACTTAATAACTTCAGAGATATTACAACCATCAAGATCAAAATCGAAATTATCATCTAAAGTAGTAGAACCATTACTAGCCTCAACACTAGTGCTGGTGATAGTAGAAACACTAATGTTTCTAGCAATTTCATCTTCTCTTTCCCACTTAGCATGTACTTCAGCTAATAGTCTAACATTTTCATCAATTCTCACTTGTATGGCATTAGTAGCTGCAAAGGGAATCTCATTAGTTTCAGGTTTAGCAGCCATTTTATTCAAGGTAGATTGAGCTTCAGCCAAAGATGTTATATTTCTTTCAGCATTAGAGAGTTTTTCCTCAGTAGTTTTATTGAAAGCAGTTTGTTTACTAATAAACTCTTTAAGCATAACTTCAAGTTCAGAGGGAGCACTCCTATTATTGTTGTAGGAACTTCCATAAGCATTACCATTGTTGGAAGGATATGGCTTATAATTATTGTTACCAAAATTATTCCTATAAGCATTATTGCCAAAGTTGTTATTTCTTATAAAGTTCACATCAACTTGCTCTTCTTGAGCAACCAACGAAGCTAAAGGGACATTATTTGGATCAATATGGGCTTTACCATTAACAAGCATAGACATAATAATATCAATCTTATCACTCAAGGAGGAAGTTTCCTCAACAGAATTTACCTTCCTACCTTGTGGAGCTCTCTCAGTATGCCATTCAGAACAATTAACCATCATATTGTCCGGAAGTTTTGTTGCAACACCCAAAGTGATGGTCATAAAGGTACCTCCAACAGCAGAATCTAATAGGTTCCTTGAAGAATAGTTCAATCCTGCATAAAAAGTTTGGATGATCATCCAAGCAATCGGTCCATGAGTGGGACAATTCTTAACCAAAGATTTAATTCTTTCCCAAGCTTGAGCAACATGTTCATTATCAGATTGTTTAAACTTCATTATTTCACTTCTCATAGATATAATCTTATCAGGAGGATATTATTTTCCAATAAAAGCATCTTTGCATTTAGACCAAGAATCAATACTATTCCTAGTTAAGGAATTCAACCATTCTTTAGCTTTTCCTCTCAAAGAGAAAGGAAACAATTTCAGCTTAATAATATCACCATCTACATCCCTATGCTTTTGCATCTCACAAAGTTCAACAAAGTTATTTAGATGGTAGCAGCATCTTCATTACCAATACCAGAACTTTGTCCTCTCATAACAAGATTGAGTAAAGCAGGTTTTATATCAAAGAAAGTATCTTCAGGCATAGGTGGAGCAATAGGTGTGCTCATAAAATCATTGTTGTTGGTGCTAGTGAAGTCACACAACTTAGTGTTTTCAAAGTAGTCATTTTTTGGGGTTTTAAAATAAGAAAGCAAACTAGTAAAACTAATTTTTTGTGTGTTTTTGATAAAGAAACAAGCAAACAAAGCAAAAATAAACTAAGCAAAACAAAAATAACAAAGTAAAGAGATTGGTTATGAGGGACTCCCCTTGTTAAGATGTCCTTGACTCCCCGGCAACGGCGCCAGCAAAATGCTTGATGGCTCAGTGTTCATGTAGAGCTTGTTGGGAACCCCAAGAGGAAGGTATGATGAGCACAGCAGCAAGTTTCCCTCAGTTATGAAACCAAGGTTTAATCGAACCAGCAGGAGCAAGGAAACACCCCAAAGGTGTTGCTAGCTGAGACTTGGCAGGGCGCACTACCGGTGCTAGTCGCAACGTGGAGACCTGCATAACACAACCATAGAACTTTGTCCCCAACTTGCGATGAGGTTGTCAATCTCACCGTGTTTTGATGAAAGAAAAGGATTAGACGAATCGAATGGAAGGAAGTAATAGTTTGCAGAAAGTAAACACAAAGAAGTGAATAGTTTGTAGATTGTATGTAAAGAAAAGGGTCGGGATCCATAGTTCACTAGAGGTGGCTCTCCTTAAGATAGATAACATGTTGGGTGAACAAATTACAGTGGGGCAATTGACAAACATCGAGAAAGCAATACATGCATATACTAATCATCTTGACTCCTTTGAGACTTGATTGGGCATTACAACATTATACATAGACCGCCATCTAACTGCATCTATGACTAATAATCCACCTTTAGGTTATCATCCAAACCCCCTCCAGTATTAAGTTGCAAGCAACAGATTATTGCTTTACGAATTGTGTGTAATGTAAACAATATGATTATTCTATGAACAAAGGATTGTTGTTTTCTCCCTAGTAGAAACAACACATCTAGTACCTTAGAGATTTTTGTCACTTCCCCAAATTACCAGAGGCATGAACCCACTATCGAGCATAAATACTAACTCTTGGAGTTGCTAGCATCTACTTGGCCAAGATAGCTACTAACAACGGAAAGCATGCAAGATCACAAATAACAAAGACATGATAGAATCAATAATCAATCTGAAATAGCATCTCAATATCCATAGGATCCCCGCAAACACAACATGCAGAATTACAAATAGATGATCTTGATCATGAACGGAGCTCACAAGATCTAGACATGAAAGCACAAAGGAGGAGAACCAGCCATCTAGCTACTACATGGATCCGTAGTCCAAGGATGAACAACTCACGCATCACACCGGGAGGCTTGCATGGTGATGAAGAAGGCCTCCAGGGTGAATTCCCCTCTCCGGCAGGGTGCCGGGAAGAGCTTCAGATCCCTCCCGGTCTAGGGATGGAGATGACGGCGGCTACAGACTCTTTCGTGGATTTTTGATCGGGCACCTAGGGTTTTCGTCCCGGGGGCATCTTATAGGCGGAAGGAGAGGCTGAGGGGGTGCCTGGGCTGGCAACACCACCCCTAGCGTGGGCCAAGCCTGGTCGCGGGCCAAGTGGTGTGGCCGCCCTCTGGACCTTCTCCGTCTCGTATTCTGGCATCTGATGACTTCCGGAAAAAGAAGCACTTTGTCTTTTGTCCCATCCAATTCCGAGAATATTCATTTTCTGACTTTCCTTGAACCAAAAACAACAGAAAACAGGCAGCTGGCACTATGGCTCTTGTTAATAGGTTAGTCCAAGAAATCATATGAAAAGTACTCCAAACTGTGGAGAAAACACAAGAAAGTGGATAAAACCAAGCATGGAACATCAAAAATTATAGATACATTTGCAATGTATCAAGGCCTTCTTCATCACCATGCAAGCCTTCGGTGTGATGCGTGAGTAGTTCATCCTTGGACTATGGGTCCATGTAGTAGCTAGATGGTTGGTTCTTCTCTTTTGTGCTACCATGTTTAGATCTTGTGAGCTCCGTTCATGATCAAGATCATCTATTTGTAATCCTAGATGTTGTGTCTGCAGGGATCTGATGGATATTGAGATGCTATTTCAGATTGATTATTGATTCTATCATGTCTTTGTTATTTGTGATCTTGCATGCTCTCCGTTGTTAGTAGATATCTTGGCCGAGTAGATGCTAGCAGCTCCAAGAGGGAGTATTTATGCTCGATAGTGGGTTCATGCCTCTAGTAATCTGGGGAAGTGATAGAAATCTCTAAGGTACTAGATGTGATGTTGCTACTAGGGAGAAAACAACAATCCTTTGTTCATAGAACAATCATATTGTTTACTTTACACGCAATGCATAATGCTATTATCTGTTGCTTGCAACTTAATACTAGAGGGGGTTCAGATTGATAATCTGAAGGTGGATTATTAGTCATAGATGCAGTTCGATTACGGTCTATGTATAATGTTGTATTGCCCATTCAAATCTCATAGGAGTCAATATGATTAGTATATGAATGTATGCTTTCTCGATGTTTGTCAATTGCCCCGTTGTAATTTGTTCACCCAACATGTCATCTATCTTAAGGAGAACCACCACTAGTGAACTATGGACCCTGGTCCTTTCTTTTACCATCAATCTACAACTGTTTACTGTTTTCTGTTTACTTTCTGCTAGCTTTTACTTTCTTCCACACAATACGTTTAATCCTTTGTTTTCAGCAAAACTGGTGAGATTGACAACCTCACTGTAAGTTGGGGGCAAAGTTCTATGGTTGTGTTGTGCAGGATTCCAAGTTGGAAACAACACCTTAGAGGTGTTTCCTTGCTCCTATTGGTTCGATAACCTTGGTTTCATAACTGAGGGCAAACTTGCTGCTGTGCTCATCATACCTTCCTCTTGGGGTTCCCAACGAGCTAGATAAATTTTGGGCCAACAAGCAACCATCTACTAGCTACTGCTTCAAAATCAGAAACAAATAAGTTTAGCAACAATACTGGACCAAATAAGTTTAGCAACAATACATTCAAGCTAACCAAATAAGTTTAGCAACAATACATTCAAACATCAGGTGAGAGCTAGACTCAAAATCTTTACAGAACTCACATTCCAAAGGTTATGGGATGCCTCTGGACCTAAGATTATCCCTAGTCATGATTTTATGCTGGGAGAGGACCCACAAAAACTAGATCCTATGTGGAATTTTGAATTTCCACACAGCAGGCAAGAAGATTTTCTTTATCCCCCTAAAATTACTTAAATAACCAAATAAGTTTAGCAACAATACATTCAAACATCAGGTGAGAGCTAGACTCAAAATCTTTACAGAACTCACATTCCAAAGGTTATGGGATGCCTCTGGACCTAAGATTATCCCTAGTCATGATTTTATGCTGGGAGAGGACCCACAAAAACTAGATCCTATGTGGAATTTTGAATTTCCACACAGCAGGCAAGAAGATTTTCTTTATCCCCCTAAAATTACTTAAATAATTACAAGCATGCTGAACTTCATTTGTTTGTACTTTCACAGATATTTAGAGCTGAGTTCACGAAGAGCTACCTCAAGGATCGATGATACCTTTGATCCGGATTCATGGATGTAGTATAATAGTATTTTCCCTAGTAGATCTAGGTTTAATTGAATCTTGGGAACAATGATAAAAGGAAATAAAAGGACATATCTGCAAGACTTTGTTTTTTGTTTTACCTTCGTTTACTGGACCACTCTAGTTTACTTTATATCTTGGGCTGTTTCAATGGATGGAGATAGGCCAGGGTTGAAGATTCATCTGCAGTTGCACATAATATGGGATAAAAGATAATATAGACACAATCATGTGAAATGTTTTAATAGAGATAATCTTTGTGGGCAGCACATCCTAATATACTAAAGCCCCTACGAGTCATAGGCATAGCAATAGCCTTTTGATCCAACTAGTTGTACCACGAAGTACCGAGTTACAAACAGTTATTAAGTGAAAACACAGATCAAAGCCTTAAGGAGATATATTGTTGTTGTTCCTGAATGGGTCGCTAAGCGAAGACCATATAACCCTTTTTGTCACTAGGTTTCCTATGAGATCGCCACTATCCAAGTATCTCACCTCAAGCCTTTATCGATCTCAGGGGTCTTGGGTACCTACAAGTCCAAAGACTGAGGCAAGAGACAAAGAAACAAATATCTTATTCAAACAAAACACGATGGTCCCATAGATTAGATGCACATAATTGCTGTGAGGTTTCACCCCAACCTGCAGCCCCTAAGGACTACTCACTCATAACAATAAGATCAAGGATAGAAAACATTATGCAAAATACTTAGATTGAAATCAAATATTTTTACAATGGTCGTCGAATCACAAGGAGATATCAAGTACAAAGTAATGGCTATGGCTAATGGAGAGGACGGAAGATGGAGGGGATGAACTATGGTGTGGGTCTCCTTTGGTGGTGTTGTGATACAATCTGAGAATGGCGTCCCTCTTCGCGACGGTTGGGACCTCGAAATATATAGGCCCATTCACGAAAGTTGTAGGGTTTGAGGAGATGAAGCCACCGATACATGGTATGGACAGGCCGTACGAGAGGGCCATGTCCGTACCAGTGGTTGATATGGCCCTGATGCCTCGTTATTGCTCCAGGATTACTTGGCCATGTAGGCTTCCTCAAAATCTTCATTTATGGCTCCTGATATCGCATTAAAAAGCATGATTTCCTGCACAACATAATTCAAAGCAATGGTTTGCATATCTTTGCAATAATTAGTCATTAGTGGCAAGGCTAGAGAGATTCTTGTCAATTGCTTGACTAAAAACAATGTTTAAATGCGGAAAAAGATGGCTATTTTCAGAGCCATCAACCGCCCCAAATATGAAACCTTGATCTCCCTCGAGCAAGAAAAACAACCAAACTATAAGGAATTCAGCATTTAAACTGAAACGATGAGAATATGAATTCACTTATGGTCAGTACTCATATGTGCCCAGCACTTATTCCATTTGAAAGGATCATCAAAGTTAGAGAGATGACAAGAACACTATACAAGCTTTGGTAACCCAAGACAATCAAAGTAGAGTTTAATATAAGTATAAATAACTATGAGTGTGACAATCAATCCAATTCCTCTAGTTAACTCTCAGCTTGCCAAGGAACACTAGGATGTTTTATAATAGCAAAATTGAATAAGAGAGTTCATGTCCTAAGTAGCATAACAGTGAAGTGTCATATTGACACCCACATCAGTAAATCAAGACTACCAAAACACTCTATTCCAATCGTTGTCTTTCAAGAAAATTTGTAAAGTAGTAATGAGACCATGGAAAGGACTTGCTATGTGGATCTTCATATATATATATTTATTCCTTCTTTCAAGGATAATTCTCAAAAAGTATCATTGAGTGATTCTTTTAAACAATTGTTTGCACAACCTTCGAGAGTGCCAATACTTTTGCCCATTACAGTGACAAGTGCCACCCATGTCGTCAACTCATAGCCGAAATTAGGGGTTGTACCATTGATCATTTGTAGGCCAGCAGAGTTGTTGGCATACAAAGGTCTGCATCAAAAACATAGAATTCCTTTAAATAGTATCACAGTTTGATCCACAAGGTTAGCTTTGGCATGCATCACAATTACCGCTAGACTTCAGTTCAATCAAACAACTCCTTTCAAGAGTGCCATCAAGTCTATCAAAACATCACGGGGTTAAGTATCTTCAAAGGTAAACTCCCAAGACAATAATTCATCACACAAGTCATAAATTTGAGACCTTTTCTTGTTGTACTTGTTTGGCAATATTATTTTGAAGGCAAGACTCGGTTAGCTACAAGAACTAGAGCAAAAGCTTCCATAACTAATCATTCATACAAATAAACAGCTTTACTCTAACTATTTTGAATTACTCCCACTAGCATAGCATCTTAGAAAATCAACAAACTAATATAAACAATTCAAAATTCAAAAGTGGGAGACATATTACATACCTCACATGAGCGACCTCATAATCCTCTTCCTTATAGGGATGTGTTACTTCAAAAATCAAGTAAAAAGCACTCCCATAATAAAATTAAAGCAAAGAGGCAAAAGTCAAATCCACTTTCGTGAAAAAGGAAAAAGGATAAATCTTTTGTAATTTTGAGGATGGGGATTAGAGAATAGAAAGAACTTGTGACCAAGCAAGGAATTAAGAAAAGAAAAACAAACGAAAAACAAAAGAAAAGCAAAGTGTTGGAACAAATCAACAGAGTGTTTCAAAGCTCATAAGGAGCACGAGTACAACCTCATTATTACAAAAATAAAATTATCGGGGGACACATCCCCAAGCTTAGACTTTTGCAAGCCCTTTTGTTACTCATTGAGGTGGTGGTGGATAATCTCCCATGTTCCATTGGCTGCTCCAATTATTGAACTGGGTGGCGAGGTTGGTGGTAGCATCTCGAAGGTTGTTGGAGAGGTTATTCATGTTTTGGATGTTTCCTTCGAGAGCATATATATCATCATAGGTGGTGCAGAAGTTTGGTGGTTGCACATCTTGTTTGGGTCCTTCTTGTTCTACTTCTTTATCTTCTCCTTCTTCCACGGGTACTTCTTGTTGGGGTAGACTTGTCTCAACCTGCGCATCAGAATGCAAACATCCATCCTTGACAGAGAATAGACCATTAGGGAAGGGAGCTGGAATCAAGTGATCTGCTCCAGGTATATCGAGTAACTACCATTAGTTCTAGAAATCGTACCACAAGCTCTCAAAGTAGAAAAACCAAGATGACAGTCTCCTGCCAATGGTCGGATATTACCTAGGTTGAATTGAAGCACACGTGCCAGCATGCTTATGACTCCTCTGCATATGGAACCACGAGGCTGCAGAGCTTGATGCTTAAGATAAAACACAAAAAGGGCGCCCAAATTTGGTGTTAAGTTACAGTTAGGAATAGCAGCTTTAGCGGGGATCATCATGTCCTTCTCATTGACTCTAGTAAACTCCCACGTGCTTGGAAGGTGTTAGCAATAACATAAAAAAATTAACGAATAGGATGACCAATTTGGTTTCCCTTGGGTGTATTTCCACAAATTCTCATTCTATTAAAGTAAGCCAAGAGTGTTGGATTCAGAAAAAAGGCGGTGGAGCGTATGTCGGTGGTGTTGTTGGCAAACCCAAAGTAGTAACCCATTGGTCGAGTGTCAAGGAGTACTCACAGTTCATAAGATGGAAGTTTAAATGATCAACTCCATGCATTTTCTCCTCGGGGAAGTAGTGTGAGAACACCGAATGTGTCAAGGTACAAAGGAACTCAAGCATCAAGCGACAGTACGTGACTTCATCCTGAAAAACAAAGTCATACAAACCAACATTATTGCAGAGAAAAATCGAAATCAGCGCGAATGCCTAGTTGGTTCAGGATGTAGGGACACACCCACTTGGTGGACTTGATCTCTCGGAGCTAGAGACAATTGAAACGGTTCAGCTGAAACTCCTCTCTGAACTCGATACCAAATGACTCAGGGGTTAGAGTATCAACGGGTGGTGTAGCTTGTTCCACAGCCATCACATGTACGGCTCCTCGTGTTCATCTATAACAAAATAATTAATAAAGCAAATAAAAAATTGTCCAATAGAAACATAGCATAAACGACCTTCTACACTTGTTACAAAAGAAAATCCTCTAAAAATGAACTAGACATGCTCAATATCAAGATTAGCTCAAGAACAAGACCTAAGTCTAGCTTGATAATGGTGAAATATCTAGCAATGTTTTGGTCACAAATAAGCTGGGGATCAGAGGAGAAACATACCTTAGATCGAATGGGTGCAAGGAATCGAAGAAAGAATGAGTATAATTAAAGATCCAATGGAGGTGGTTTGGAGTTTGGAGGTAGAAGAAAGAGACATTTGAGTTTTGGGAATTTTAGGGTTACCTCTTCCAGGGTTAATATCGCGGCCGGGTATGTGGTACGGCCGAGCGGTATGGCCGGAGCCCACCCGTACCGAGTGACATACCTTGGGGTCGAAGGATTCCTTCCGGTGGTGCACTCGGTACGGTCGTGCGCGCCCATACATTGGTCCTTATTCGGTCAGTACATTTGCTTGAAATTTGATATTTTGCTCGATGGTATGGTACAGGCGGGCGGTAAGACCGCCTCCGGTCGTACCAGTGGTCATTACAGCCACTGAGTCATGCGGCAAAAATCAACACTTCTATTTTATAGAGCTACGATGTGGTATGGGCGCGTGGTACGGGGTCTCCTGGTCGTACCAGTGGTTGTTATGCGGCCTGGAAGTTGTAAACTTGTGGAATTTGGTTAATTTCTTTGAGCGCCTTTGCACATCTCAGCAAATAGCAAAATAACCGCAAATAGACTTCATAAAAATCAGCAATACCTAAGCACCATATGTTAGTAAATAAAAGATCAAGGATTACCTTATTTTGTTATCCTGTCTCCAAAGGACTTCTTGAACACTCTTTATTAAAAACAAAAAGAAAAAAGACAAACAAAACAAAACAAAAACTAACACAAGAGTAAAAACTTTTATTTCACATGAGTTGCCTTCCTTGAAGCGCTTCTAGGTAAGGTCAATTAGCTTGACCCAGATGGCAATCATTTAGGTTTTGTGAGTGGAACACCCACTCCAAAGTAATTAGCTTTTAGCATGATTATGCCATCATCATTATTATTAGGTTTAGCTTTCTTCTTCCGAGGAAAGTGGACTATAAAAGGATCTCTTGATGGTAGTCCTATTCTCACATTCCGTTCATATAGATTGATCAAAGATTTAATAGTTCTTAGGAATGGCCTACATAGAATTATAGGTGCTATGGGATCTGTAGACATGTCCACTATAACAAGATCAATAAGAGCAAGACTTCCTTTTATTTTAACAACTATATATTTTTATCCCAACAACTTTTTTATAAGTTGAATCAGGAAGATGGACTCTCATTTCAGTGGTTGTAAAAGACCCCAAGTTTAATTTGTCAAATAGACTCTTGGAAATTGTTGAGAGGCTTTAACGCATCAATGTCCATTGTTATGGACTTGGGTTTTGGAGAAGGAGGGAGCGCTGGAGGCATCAGTCGGCTAGCAAACAAGCACACAGGGACGCAAGGTTTACCCAGGTTTAGGCCTCATAGAGGTCCCTACTCCTGCTTGCCTGCTCTTGGAATTAACGAAGGAATCGAAGATTGCAGGGGCACACAGATGCAATCTGGCGAGAGTTCTGGAAACTAGGGTTGTGTGTGTCCTCCTCGCTGCCCCCTCCTAGCCTTTATATAGATAGGCTAGGTCTTGGGTAGCAGGTCGAGTCGGTTACAGATTTAGGGTTTTCCCTTTGAACTTTATATCTTAAGCTTCTTCTTGTCTCGCAAGCAATCGAGAGTCCATGGGCCACTCGAATTCCATATTGGGCCTTGGCAACACCGTGGGCTTCTGTTGTATCCAGGCCGTATATACCAAACTCGAGTACCTGTAGGGTATACCCATGTCAGTAGCCCCCGAGTGTCTAGTGGAATCGCAGATTCGACTAGGGACTTTATGAAGCCTTTTGAGTGCATGATTGAGTGTTTTTCGAGTGTTCAGTTCATGTCATAGGAATTGTTGATATGCGTGCCTGATTTAGCCGATGTATCGGTATTAGTTAACTGCCTTAGGGCAAAACAATGCAATCTACTCAAACTCAAGTCCCCGGACTCGAATTCAGAAAAGTGCTGGTGTAATTCGACTCAGGCCACAGAGGTCTTACAGGAGTCGAATTCCAGTGTATGGGTGCAAGCACTTGACACGTCCGTCAAGGCATGTTCATTGTACCTGCAGGCACTCATATGTTTCTAGTAGTGCGCAGCAGATGCATTGCCAAGCCTTATTCAGGTCTTATCTTCACGCTGTAAGCGCGGCATCCGAGTTTTTGTCATCACGGAGATGATTCGGGTAACCCAGGAGACGTAGTCTCTTTGTAGGGATAGTGTGAGGCGGAATTGCCATAGCATTCGTGTGTGGATGTTATCAACACACAGTACGATGTACAAATAATCATAGGGTGCGCGACCAGCGCTCCCTATGGGAGTAGCCCCCGAGTCCCTGGTTGAGTCGAAAACTCAGGCAGGGACTAAAGAACTTTTGCGGCTGCTGTCGTCTTTTGTTGCTTGTTTCAGTCGAATTTGCTTTCGGCGCTCCCTATGGGAGTAACCCATGATCCATAATCGAATCGTAGATTCGAGTGGTGGGTGTGTGGTACATTGCAAACGTATCTATAATTTTTGATGTTCCATGTTTGGTTTTATCTACTTTCTTATGTTTTGTTCCAACTTTGGAGTACTTTTCATAGAGTTTCTCAGACTAACCTATTAACAAGATGCCACAGTGCCAGTTGCCTATTTTCTCCTGTTTTTGGTTCCAAGAAAGTCAGAAAATGAATATTCTCGGAATTGGAAGGGACAAAAGCCAAAGTTGATATTTTACCGGAAGACTCACGGAGCCAGAAGATGAGACGGAGAGGGGCCACAGGGTGGCCACACCATGTGGTGGCGCGGGCTAGCCCAGGCCGCGCCACCAGGTGGTGTGGGCCCCCTGGCCGCCTACCGACCTTGCATCTTTGCCTATAAGACTCAAGCCTCCAGCCACAAAAAGTTCCACAGCGCTGCCGCCACCGAAGGGGAGATTCGGGGGACAGAAAGTCTCTGTTCCAGCACCCTTTCAGGATGAGGAAGTGCCCCCGGAGCCATCTCCATCGATCTCCACCACCATATCCATCACCATTGCTGATTCCCATGATGAGGAGGGAGTAGTTCTCTCTCGAGGCTAAGGGTTCTACCGGTAGCTATGTGTTCATCTCTCTCTCTATGCATGATCTTGTTGTGATCATGAGCTTTGTAATCAAGTAGATCTACCTTGCTACTCAAGTGCTTTAATAGATCTCTGCTCTCCCCCATGTGTGTGAAAGTGACAACGTGCATACCATGGTGGCACTTAGGCTAGAGATTACGAATACTAGTTATGAGTTATATTTGGAGTTGAATGTCTCTATGAAATTATGGTGTTTGTTGGAACCATCTAGAGCTCAAGGTGACAGTGTGGGGTTATCTAGATGGGAAAAGCGGACTTTGAGGAGTGCTGTTATAGCCCTACCATGGATTAGAGTGTCCAACGGAGAGTAGTAAGAGTAGTATCATAAAGAGAAGATATTTATATGAGAGTGTTCACTAGTGAAAGTATGATCCCTAGGCCTTGTTTCTAAGCATTGAAACACCATTTGCAATTAGATCTATTACATGTTTGCTTGCTTCCATCTTTATTTCAGTTTGCCTTTAGTCTCTTCCACGCCATCAAGCTATTTTCTGGCACCATTGTCTTTTATCCATACCACTTGTATTTCACTATCTCTTTGTCGAACTAGTGCACCTATACACCTGACAAGTGTATTGGGTGTGTTTGGGACACAAGAGACTTCTTGTATCTTGATTGGAGGGTTGCTTCCGAGGGAATACCTTTGACCACTTCCTCCCCGAGTTCGATAAACCTTGGGTAATCCAATTAAGAGAAAACTTGCTACTGTTCTACAAACCTCTGCACTTGGAGGCCCAACAACTGTCTACAATAATAGAAGTGCATAGACATCAGTGTGCTTTTAATGTTCATATTCCTGCATAAAAATGAATCGTAGGGTGCGCGGCCAGCGCTCCCTATGGGAGTAGCCCCCGAGTGCTTGGTGGAGTCGAAGACTCAAGCAAGGACTTAAAGTAGTCGAAATCTTCTGATGCTCAACTTGATGACATTAGTGCTGACGCTGTGATGACCTCAGTTGCCCGTGTGAGCGGCTTTGACGGGACGTTACGAGCGGTGGGTCCTAGTTTCTTACTTCGATTTGACCAGGCATGTGTAATCTTCTGTTTTAACTGCGTCTCCTCGATTTCCACGTGTAATGGGAATACTGGGGGACAGTTCGTGCTTCAGCTTCGCCACGTGTCGATGGCGATGTACGCCACGCATGTAGTAGGGTTTCTGCTGGCCGTTGGATTGTGTTTGTGATGAGGTTAAGTAGCAGCGCAGCTGCGGTAATTTTCCCATCTGCCTTTCTCTGCTTGTGCTTCCATTGGCATTGCCGCTGCTCTCTGCTTCCTAGCGCTCGTCCTCTTCGTGGCACTGGACCAACTCCGTGTCTTTCCGAGCTACTTCCTCCGCTCGCACCGCCATCGCAAGATGGGCAAGAAGAAGGGAGGCGTCGCCGCTGAGTACGCCGCCACCATTGCCGCCGCCAAGAAGAAGGGTGGCTCCACCACTGTGGGCACCAGCACTGCCGATGCTGGGAAGAAGAAGGGCGCGGGTACCCGCATCACCAATGGTGCATGGTGCGCATCCATCATCAAGTCCTCCGAGCTCCATCTCTTGCGTCAAGATGGAGTTCTGTCACCCGTGGAGGATGAGTCGCGAGTGCCAGGTGGCGAGGTAATTCCTTGTCCTCCTGTTGGTTTCCGGGTGATGTCCTTGCGTTCATCATCCACGGTCTTTCTCTGCCCCTACATCCTTTCTTCAGGGGCCTCCTTTGCTTCTACAGGCTCCAGCTGCATTAGCTGTCCCCAAATTCTATTCTCCACATCACCTGCTACATTACTCTCTGCGAGTGCTAGCTCAGAGTCGAGCCACACTTCGGCCTCTCTAAGAGGATTTTTAAGCTGAAGCGCCAGTCAGCATCTGGTTCTGTAGTCTACGACGTAGGAGGCTGCGGAATCCATGTTGACTCCTCTGCCACTTATTTTGATATCAAACTCATGGCGTCCGTCCAAGGGTGGAGAGACAAGTGGTTCTACATCCGCGACTAGAAGGCCGACGTAGAGCACTATGGACTCGCGCCCTTTGATCCCGCGACGCCGTGCAAGAGGAGGAGTTCTTGGAAGAACGTAGTGATGCCTGGCGAGTCCGAGGAGACGGAAGTGCTGTACAAGCGTGTCTGCAGCCTCAAGAGCCGCATGGGTAAAGAGGAGGGAGGCACCGGCCTCATTCGCACATGGTTGCACCGTCGTATCTAGCCTCTACAGGCTAGAGTCCACCCCATGTTCCAATGGGCTGGTGCGGACGATGCCACTCGCGTGTCTGCCGATGGCATTTCCGCGGGTGAAGTAGATAAGAGGCTGCGACTGGTGACAAAGTATACTACCAAGGAGGTTCTCCCTGGCGAACCAGTCGTGCCTCCCTTCGACGCCTCTAACCCTCCTCTTGAGGTAGAATTGTGCTACGAAGTAGCTTTCTTTGTCGATTGCCGTTAAGTTCTTGATGTATAATGAATTGTTTTCTGAATGCAGGATTGGAAGGTGTCTCCCAATTTGCCCCCTCTTCCTGAAGGGGTTATTCCTCGCGAAGTAGATGAAGAGGATGAGTCGGAGTCGAGCGTACCACTTGAAGAGGAGGAGGGAGCCCCCGAGTCTAGTGATCCGGACACTCGCAAGCGTTCTTGCAGCGAGGATTCGGATGCTTCATCTCCGTCGACTCTAGAAGGCCCATCTGTTGGCGCAGAGGAGATGATTCCCGCCGTTCCTGTGCGGTCCATGGCTCCTCCTGCCCGGAAGAAGCTTCGACTGCCAAAGGAATCGTCGGAGTCGGAGGAGCAGTCCTTCGATCTTGATAGATTTGACTGGTAAGTTCTGTGTTCGTGACCTTGTTTTGGTTTCTTCTTTGAGTTGCCATTTTTCCTGAAGCTTTTACTTGATTTGTGCTTCAGTCAAGCGGCGACGTCGTCTTCTGACAATGTCCAATTTGTGAAGGAGTCCGGAGTCGCAGACTCCAAGTCCAAGAAGGTGGCTTCGTAGTCTCCTTCTCCATTGGTGGCCCACTCCGGGCATAATTCATCGAGTTCCCCGCATGCTGGGAAACATCAGATGGTTACCCGGATGACTATGCAACAGCCTTTTTCGGAGTCTGTGGAGGATCATGTAGGTATCTTGTAGTTGGTAGTCGAATTTATTCTTGGCGCTTCTTTACTGGAACTTTTATTGTCTCCTGATGCAGCTCGTCGTGAAGGAAGCCGCCCGCCTAGTGGAGCAAGTCCTTAACATGGGTCGACAACATGCACGACTGGACAATCACCATCGCATTGTCGAAAGTAAGTCTTGACTTCGTCTTTGTCTTTGTGAATATTATTGATTCGAGTTGGTTACATTCCCTGTATGTTGCAGCTGAGCATAATGAATTACTTCGCCATGCTGCTGCACTAGAGAAGACGCTGGCCGCGGCGACAAAGAATCGCGACGAGGCGGTCGCAGCTTTGGAGGAGTCACAAACGCGAGAGGATGATCTCTGTGCCTCTACCGCTGAGAGGGAGAAGTTGTTCGAGGAGCAACTTTTCTCGATTGCCAAGTCCCTCTCAGGTATTATTTTTCATCTGGATATACCTTGTTTTTTTGCTGCTTTGACGTGTACTTGTTATACTAACACTTTTGTGTATGGAGATGCCAGCGGCTTGAGCTTTGATGCCCAACCTCTGCGCCATTCGGATGGCTTGGCTGGTGCCGTCGCCGCAGTTGAAGACCGCAGTGTATCCCTCTAGGAGACGCTGGGGAAGGCCAAGGATGTGCTCAATCGCATCCGTGAGGACTTAACTCCCAAGGCCGGGCTGATCGACAACCTCGGCGACTTGGTGGAGTCCCTGGCTGGAGGAATTCCTGCTGACTTCAAGAACTCGCAGTGCTCCGTCGGCGCCACCATGGCACTCGCAATGGTGCAGGCCCATGTGTGGAGATGGATCCTCCCGCTATCTAGGAGGCGATGCCTGTCCACGCTGGAGGCTAGCAGGTAGTGTTTGCTCCCTTTGCTGGTAAATGCAAAAATTATGGTCCCAGCTTATCGAGACACTCGCCAAGTACTCCAAGGAGTAGCGTCAAGCGAAGGATGCTAAGCCTGCGGCGTCTGGGGGTACTAGCGGCAAGTCCGTGGCGTCGGAAACTGCCACGGATGCGATGAAGCCCCCGAGGCCGAAATCGAAGTCGAAGAAGCACACTGCTCCTTAGTTTTTATATGTAATAGCTCTAGTGGTTGACCTTTTGTGTCTGTGAAACAATGCTTTTGTGGAGGTACCCTAGTCAAAACTTTGATATGTTTGAATGCATCCAAGCCTTTTGTCAGTGTATCCTCGGCCTCTTATTTTGCTTTTGTTTGGTTCGTGATAGGGTACCTCGAGTGTTCCTTCGAATGATCCTCGTGATCTGTCACCCACTGATGAGACCTTGGCGCAGCCACGTTCAAGGGTGGATGAGTTGTCCCTGCGTTAAGCAGCTGGAACGTGAGTTGCCAGTCCTCTGAGGTAATGCGGATGTATGGAAGTCGAGGGCGGAGAAGGCTACCGCCCGCGAGCAATATCTATTGGAGGAGGTGACGCAGCTGGGCGACTAGTTCAAGTGTGAGCTTCCTGTCCTCTTATCTTTTCTTTTAGTCAATCGCGACAGTTCCTTGTCTTCATATTTTGCCCTTTTTTTGCTTGGTGTAGTTGTCAGTGCTCGTCATCCGCAGGATGAGAAAGACAGAATCGCCATTCGAATGAACGACCTGACCCAGGAGCAGCTTCAGGCGAGTGGGTATTTTTGGGTGGACCATGATCGTGCGATCGCACTTACGACCCTGCAGGATCGTGCCTCTCGAGTACTACACTTTCTGAAGAAAGCGTAGTCGTGCCTGAGAAATATCTATCAGACGATGCTTCCTCTGGACGCCGTCCCTTCGAGCCTGTTGGCTCTCCTGGCTAAGTTCCAAGATTTGAGTGCGATTCACGAGTGCGTGCGGCAGCAGTTAGTGGCTGGTGCCAAGGCCACTTTGTCACTGGTGCGACTGCATAGGCTTGATGTAGACATTGCGGCTGTTGCTGCTGGACCGCCGACCCCGCCGGAAGGTTCGTCCTGGAACATGGTTCCACATTACTAGGCGGTGGATCGCCTAGCAGAAGAAATTGTCGACTTCTTTGAGGAACAAACAAACATTCTTCTGCTGCAGCAGTAGTTTAACATGTATCCTGCACATAAGTGTACTAGTGTTGTAAAGTTCATATGGATATACTAGATGTAATTAATTTCTATTGATATGTAAAGAGCTTGTTACCTTATATGTTTTGCGAATGTATTTGCACTCTGAAGTTCCTTTTCGTTAGCCTGACTTATTTTATCTCAACACCTTGCCAACCTGTCAGGTGTGTTGCAATTGGATTGGTGTTTTATCAAGGGTTCGATTGATGTTGTGTCAGCTACTCGGGATACCGTGACTTGTTCGTAGAACGAAGATGTAAAGGGTGGCGTAGCCTCCGAGTAATAAGATGGCTAGAAAAATGAGGGAAAACATAGAGATTCGGGGCACTTAGCTTTATTTATTCACAGAACAGTACGAGGTACAATGTGTGGCTAAGTAGGCTAGCTGAATAGCCTTATTTGTAATGTAAGAAAAAACGACTTGGGGTAGAAGCGCCGTAGCTGCGCGACATTCCAGGGGTTGGAGTATGCGACTCCTGTCTCGAAATATTTAAGGCGATAGGCGCCACTTGGGATTACTTATGTAATCACGTATGGTCCCTCCCAAGGGGACTCGAGCTTGAGGTGCCCTTGCTGCTTCAGTCGCAGGACCAGGTCTCCTTCGACGAAGGATCTGGGGCATAGCCTTCTGCTATGGTAGTTGCGCAGGTTCTACTAGTAGATTGTCGATCTTTCTGCTGCGATGTCCCGTGCCTCATCAAGGAGATCGATGGAGTCTTCGAGTGCAAGTGTTGACTCCTGCTCGCTGTACGCGACCACCCGTGGGGCTTTAAAGTGTACTTCTACGGGTAGCACTACTTTAGCACCATGCACGATGAAGAACGGGGTATATCCCATGGTGCTATTTGGGGTTGTGCGCAGGCTCCAAAGTACAGACTGCAGCTTGTCTAGCCAACATCCGGCGGCTTGCTCGAGTGGCTAGAGGAGTCGCTTCTTGATTCCACCGAAAACGAGGCCATTGGACTTTTCGACTTGACCGTTGGTCTGTAGATGAGCTACGGAGGCATAGCTTATGTTGATTCCCATGTTCTCACAGAAACCCTGGAACTCCTTAGAGGTGAAGTTCGTTCCATTGTCCGTGATGATGCTTTGTGGCTCTCCGAAGCGATAGACAATGGACTCGAAGAACTTAACGGCACTGGCTCCTGACTGGTTTGTCACCGGCATGGCCTCTATCCACTTGGTGAATTTGTCGACTGCGACCAGGAGGTAGACGTAGCCCCCTCACGAGGAGTTTGGGAGCTGCTGATACATTGCGAATGTATCTATAATTTTTGATGTTCCATGCTTGGTTTTATCCACTTTCTTGTGTTTTCTCCACAGTTTGGAGTACTTTTCATATGATTTCTTGGACTACCCTATTAACAAGAGCCATAGTGCCAGCTGCCTGTTTTCTGTTGTTTTTGGTTCCAGGAAAGTCAGAAAATGAATATTCTCGGAATTGGATGGGACAAAAGACAAAGTGCTTCTTTTTCCGGAAGTCATCAGATGCCAGAATACGAGACGGAGAAGGTCCAGAGGGCGGCCACACCACTTGGCCCGCGACCAGGCTTGGCCCACGCTAGGGGTGGTGTTGCCAGCCCAGGCACCCCCTCAGCCTCTCCTTCCGCCTATAAGATGCCCCCGGGACGAAAACCCTAGGTGCCCGATCAAAAATCCACGAAAGAGTATGTAGCCGCCGTCATCTCCATCCCTAGACCGGGAGGGATCTGAAGCTCTTCCCGGCACCCTGCCGGAGAGGGGAATTCACCCTGGAGGCCTTCTTCATCACCATGCAAGCCTCCCGGTGTGATGCGTGAGTTGTCCATCCTTGGACTACGGATCCATGTAGTAGCTAGATGGCTGGTTCTCCTCCTTTGTGCTTTCATGTCTAGATCTTGTGAGCTCCGTTCATGATCAAGATCATCTATTTGTAATTCTGCATGTTGTGTTTGCGGGGATCCTATGGATATTGAGATGCTATTTCAGATTGATTATTGATTCTATCATGTCTTTGTTATTTGTGATCTTGCATGCTTTCCGTTGTTAGTAGCTATCTTGGCCAAGTAGATGCTAGCAACTCCAAGAGTTAGTATTTATGCTCGATAGTGGGTTCATGCCTCTGGTAATTTGGGGAAGTGACAAAAATCTCTAAGGTACTAGATGTGTTGTTTCTACTAGGGAGAAAACAACAATCCTTTGTTCATAGAATAATCATATTGTTTACATTACACACAATTCGTAAAGCAATAATCTGTTGCTTGCAACTTAATACTGGAGGGGGTTTGGATGATAACCTAAAGGTGGATTATTAGTCATAGATGCAGTTGGATGGCGGTCTATGTATAATGTTGTAATGCCCAATCAAGTCTCAAAGGAGTCAAGATGATTAGTATATGCATGTATTGCTTTCTCGATGTTTATCAATTGCCCCACTGTAATTTGTTCACCCAACATGTTATCTATCTTAAGGAGAGCCACCTCTAGTGAACTATGGATCCCGACCCTTTTCTTTACATACAATCTACAAACTATTCACTTCTTTGTGTTTACTTTCTGCAAACTATTACTTCCTTCCATTCGATTCGTCTAATCCTTTTCTTTCAGCAAAACACGGTGAGATTGACAACCTCATCGCAAGTTGGGGACAAAGTTCTATGGTTGTGTTATGCAGGTCTCCACGTTGGGACTAGCACCGGTAGTGCGCCCTGCCAAGTCTCAGCTAGCAACACCTTTGGGGTGTTTCCTTGCTCCTGCTGGTTCGATTAAACCTTGGTTTCATAACTGAGGGAAACTTGCTGCTGTGCTCATCATACCTTCCTCTTGGGGTTCCCAACAAGCTCTACATGAACACTGAGCCATCAAGCATTTTGCTGGCGCCGTTGCCGGGGAGTCAAGGACATCTTAACAAGGGGAGTCCCTCATAACCAATCTCTTTACTTTGTTATTTTTGTTTTGCTTAGTTTATTTTTGCTTTGTTTGCTTGTTTCTTTATCAAAAACACACAAAAAATTAGTTTTACTAGTTTGCTTTCTTATTTTAAAACCCCAAAAAATGACTACTTTGAAAACACTAAGTTGTGTGACTTCACTAGCACCAACAACAATGATTTTATGAGCACACCTATTGCTCCACCTATGCCTGAAGATACTTTCTTTGATATAAAACCTGCTTTACTCAATCTTGTTATGAGAGGACAAAGTTCTGGTATTGGTAATGAAGATGCTGCTACCATCTAAATAACTTTGTTGAACTTTGTGAGATGCAAAAGCATAGGGATGTAGATGGTGATATTATTAAGCTGAAATTGTTTCCTTTCTCTTTGAGAGGAAAAGCTAAAGAATGGTTGAATTCCTTAACTAGGAATAGTATTGATTCTTGGTCTAAATGCAAAGATGCTTTTATTGGAAAATACTATCCTCCTGATAAGATTATATCTATGAGAAGTGAAATAATGAAGTTTAAACAATCTGATAATGAACATGTTGCTCAAGCTTGGGAAAGAATTAAATCTTTGGTTAAGAATTGTCCCACTCATGGACCGATTGCTTGGATGATCATCCAAACTTTTTATGCAGGATTGAACTATTCTTCAAGGAACCTATTAGATTCTGCTGTTGGAGGTACCTTTATGACCATCACTTTGGGTGTTGCAACAAAACTTCCGGACAATATGATGGTTAATTGTTCTGAATGGCATACTGAGAGAGCTCCACAAGGTAGGAAGGTAAATTCTGTTGAGGAAACTTCCTCCTTGAGTGATAAGATTGATATTATTATGTCTATGCTTGTTAATGGTAAAGCCCATATTGATCCAAATAATGTCCCTTTAGCTTCGTTGGTTGCTCAAGAAGAGCAAGTTGATGTGAACTTTATAAGAAATAACAACTTTGGCAATAATGCTTATAGGAATAATTTTGGTAACAATAATTATAAGCCATATCCTTCCAACAATGGTAATGCTTATGGAAGTTCCTACAACAATAATAGGAGTGCTCCCTCTGAACTTGAAGTTATGCTTAAAGAGTTTATTAGTAAACAAACTGCTTTCAATAAAACTACTGAGGAAAAACTCTCTAATGCTGAAAGAAATATAACATCTTTGGCTGAAGCTCAATCTACCTTGAATAAAATGGCTGCTAAACCTGAAACTAATGAGATTCCCTTTGCAGCTACTAATGCCATACAAGTAAGAATTGATGAAAATGTTAGACTATTAGCTGAAGTACATGCTAAGTGGGAAAGAGAAGATGAAATTGCTAGAAACATTAGTGTTTCTACTATCACCACCACTAGTGTTGAGGCTAGTAATGGTTCTACTACTTTAGATGATAAAGTTGATTTTGATCTTGATGGTTGCAATATCTCTGAAGTTATTAAGTTCCTACAAAAGCTTGCTAAAAGTCCTAATGCTAGTGCTATGAACATGGCCTTTACAAAACACATTACTGATGCTCTCATAAAGATTAAAGAAGAAAAGATGAAACATAAAGCTTATATTCCTATAAAACAAGAAGATGGTTGGGAACCCATCATTAATAGGAAAGTGAATGACTTTGATTTCAAAGCTTTGTGTGATCTTGATAGTAGTGTTTCTATTATGCCTAGAAGGATTTATGATATGCTTGATTTGCCTCCTCTTGAAGATTGTTATTTGAATGTCCCACTTGATGCTAATGCTAAAAAGAAACTCATGGGGAGTCTTAATGATGTTCTTATTATGGTTAACGATTCCTATGTCCCCGTTGATTTCTATGTTTTGGATGTTGAATACAATGCTTCTTGTCCTATTACTTTGGGAAGACCTTTTCTTAGAACTGTTGGTGCCATCATTGATATGAAATAAGGCACCATTAAATATCAAATCCCACTCAAGAAAGGTACAGAACACTTCCCTAAAAAGAGAGAAAAGATTTTTTTGCTTCTCCTATGAAAACAAAATTTGGTCTTAATGCTTCTTCATTTGAGAACACTTGATTCTTTCTTTGCTTCTTATGCCTAACTTAAAGGCGTTAAAGAAAAGTACTTGTTCGGAGATAACCCAAGAGTTTTAGATGAGTCTTGGAAGTTATTACCTCTGTAATAACCGCTCCTTATACTTTTTTTTGCTTTTTGTGCCAAGAGTAACCTCTAATGAGAGTGAAGTAATGATTGGGAAAGTTGCTGTCCCGAAACAGATTTCTGTGCTTCACCGTAAAAATTCCTGAGAGAGCTCTGTATGTCGGATTGAGCTGTAATTTTTTGTGCTCCTGCCCCAGGTTGTGATATAACGTTTGTTAGTTCAACACTTGTTGATTTGAGCAACATAAGGTCTTAGAAAAAATTTGTCTTTACCTGCTGGTCTGTTTTGACAGATTTCTGCCATTTTCTGCATTTGCTTCTTGTTGGTTCCTTTTTGAGTTCTTTTGGGGAATTGAGCTTTTTGAGGGAAGTTCTACAGTAGCTAGTGTTCTAATGGAAGTTTATTTGGTGTTAGAACTGAACCTTGAGACTTATTTATCTTAAGTGCACTAATGTTGCTAATGAGATTGTGTGAAGTTTTTGTATGAAGGAAAAATTTCAGGTGTATGGAAGGAATGAGTATGAGATGAAGGATGGACTAAAGCTCAAGCTTGGGGATGCCACACATGTCATCCCAAGAAATATCCAAGAAGTACAAGCGTCAAAGCTTGGGGATGCCCAAGGCATCCCCTGCTTAATCAATAAAAATTCCAGGTTTCTTCCAAACGCTTCATTTTTATTGTTTCATGCACAGTTGTGTTTTTCTTGAAGCGTCTTCTTTTTGGTTTTTGTTTTTGTTTTTCGTTTTCTTTGGTTTTCTTAGTTTGCTGAATAAATTGGTTGGACCCCCTCTTCTTACTTTGGTTTGCAAATAGTTTGGTTTGGTTTGAAAAAGAGTAGGAAAGTTCATACTTATGTGGTAAAAAGAGCTCGTTTTTGACTGTGGCCTATGCTTTGTCATGCCATGCTTGATATTGTTTTGGCTTTATGCTTAGTATTCTTTGCTGTATCATGACTTGTTATAAACAATTGAGATTGCTCAATGTGCCTTGGATGAATCATGCGTTGTTTTAGCATATTAAAGCATAGTATAGTGGTATTCTCATTTGATGCTTTATTTGAGTTGACTTGGCGCATGCTCACACCATGTTATGACTATCCCAAGTCACCATAGCCTTTATGATCACTTTATGCTTTGATCAATGATGTTTTGTCGCTCTGCATGATTATGGCCATTATTGCTCTCTTAGTTTGTCGCTCCTAGTCTTTTGCTAGCCTCCACAACAAAGTATGAGTTCCACTCATGCATCCAACTCCCTAAACCAAGTTATTCCAAAGAGTCCACCATACCTACAAACTAGCTTATGATATTCCAAGTATATTCATGCTTTTCTTTATCTTCCACTTGTTATGAGAAAACTAGTGATTAAAGCTCTCACGATCTTGATGGCACACTTTACTTTACTTGCCCTTAATAAACTTGAACCATTGTGTCTTCTATGTTGTATATGCTTGCACTTATTTGTTGGGAATTAGCAGAACCATGCTTACATGGGGAACGCTTTCAACATTGCACTTGGTACTTGTACCTAGTTGATATCATGCTCTTTTGTATATGGATGTCGACGGTGTGAAATGAAAGGCGAGCTTGTAAGTCCATGGAGTTATGTATATGTGTTAGAGAAACGCCTGGGCCGCTGGTCTAATCCATGCTGACATGGTGGAAACCTGCAGCGTAACCATAATGAGCTGTCTATGAAGCATTCTTCTTATAAAAAAAGAGTCCTATATTGAGAAAAAAAGAGAAAAGAGAAAAAAAGAGATACTATGAAAAGAGGAAAGAGAGAAAAAAGCACCCTATTCCCATGGTAAATAAGAAGAATGCTGAGATGCTCGTTGTCTGCTTGCCTTGTCATTTTGGTATGGGGATTCTTCCGTACCATCAGGCAAGGGGTACCCCGTTGGCGGTTCTGAATGATACACATGTACTTATAATGACAAGAACTTACCGGTGACTAAACTTGAGTAGCATGAAGAGCGGCCCTCGTATACAAGGGACATGAGATTTATGACTTATACTTTGTCAAGCATGTACACCATAGTTTGTTCACTTTAACCTTAATCACTTCAAGATGCTTATGATAGGGGAAATGAGAGCTGAAAGCTTTAAGTACCATAATTTTTGGAAGCTCTTTATGAGACTTGAATCCCTACTTCCTTTTAGAAAAGGCCTTTCTTTCTTCCACCATTATATTGAGTCTCCACCTTCTATATTTATGCACCTACTTTGAGAGCATAGTGGCAATTCTTAGTTCTATGTGCATTGTCCCAAGACTAGTGGATTGATGCATAACTTGATATTGCTTGTTTTTAACTATTGTATCTAGTCACTCTTATGAACTTTGAAGGTGTCCTATGCATTTATATTTGCTACTCTATTGAGGGACAAGCTGAATAATATTATGCTATGTTTTCTTTATGTGAAAAAACAAACGTCTTGCAAAGCATTGTTATTCATGAATCTTTTGTTTGTGCCTTTTCATATTGCATCATAGTTTCTTTGCTTATTGCTAGAACTTTGTCTTTCAAGTTATGATTGAAATACTATAATCCCAGCTTTGAATGTTTTGCAAATATTTTGATCAAGTCTTTGATGGTGCATGTCACCTCAAAAATTATTCTTTCTTTTTATCACTTACCTACTCGAGGACGAGCAGGAGTTAAGCTTGGGGATGTTGATACATTGCAAATGTATCTATAATTTTTGATGTTCCATGCTTGGTTTTATCCACTTTCTTGTGTTTTGTTCCAACTTTGGAGTACTTTTCATATGATTTCTTGGACTAACCTATTAACAAGAGCCACAGTGCCAGCTGCCTGTTTTCTGCTGTTTTTGGTTCCAGGAAAGTCTGGAAATGAATATTCTCGGAATTGGACGGGACAAAAGCCAAAGTGCCTATTTTCCGGAAGGGATCAAGTGCCAGAATACGAGACGGAGAGGGGCCAGGGGCCGGCCACACCACCTGGCCGCGCGGCCAGGCTTGGCCCGCGCCGAGGGGTGGTCTGGCCGACCCCAGCACCCCCTCTGCCTCTCCTTCCGCCTATAAGTTGCCCTCGGGACGAAAACCCTAAGTACCCGATCAAAAATCCACGAAAGAGTCTGTAGCCGTCGTTGTCTCTGTCCCTAGACCGGGGGGATCTGAAGCTCTTCCTGGCACCCTTCCGGAGAGGGGAATTCACCCTGGAGGCCTTCTTCATCACCATGCAAGCCTCCGGTGTGATGCGTGAGTAGTTCATCCTTGGACTACGGATCCATGTAGTAGCTAGATGGCTGGTTTCTCCTCCTTTGTGCTTTCATGTTTAGATCTTGTGAGCTCCGTTCATGATCAAGATCATCTATTTGTAATTCATACATGTTGTGTTTGCGGTGATCCGATGGATATTGAGATGCTATTTCAGATTGATTATTGATTCTATCATGTCTTTGTTATTTGAGATCTTGCATGCTTTCCGTTGTTAGTAGCTATCTTGGCCAAGTAGATGCTAGCAACTCCAAGAGTTAGTATTTATGCTCGATAGTGGGTTCATGCCTCTGGTAATTTGGGGAAGTGACAAAAATCTCTAAGGTACTAGATGTGCTGTTGCTACTAGGGAGAAAACAACAATCCTTTGTTCATAGAACAATCGTATTGTTTACTTTACACGCAGTTCGTAAAGCAATAATCTGTTGCTTGCAACTTAATACTGGAGGGGGTTCGGATGATAACCTGAAGGTGGATTATTAGTCATAGATGCAGTTGGATAGCGGTATATGTATTATGTTGTAATGTCCAATCAAGTCTCAGAGGAGTCAAGATGATTAGTATATGCATGTATTGCTTTCTCGGTGTTTGTCAATTGCCCCGCTATAATTTGTCCACCCAGCATGTTATCTATCTAAGGAGAGCCACCTCTAGTGAACTATGGATCCCGGTCCTTCTCTTTACATACAATCTATAAAATGTTTCTGCTTTGTGTTTACTTTCTGCAAACTCTTACTTCTTTCCATTCGATACGTTAAATCCTTTGTTTTCCGCAAAACACGGTGAGATTGACAACCTCATCGCAAGTTGGGGACAAAGTTCTGTGGTTGTGTTGTCCAGGTCTCCACGTTGCTACTAGCACCGGTAGTGCGCCCTGCCAAAGCTCAGCTAGTAACACCTTTGGGGTGTTTCCTTGCTCCTACTGGTTCGATTAAACCTTGGTTTCATAATTGAGGGAAAACTTCCTGGTGTGCTCATCATACCTTCCTCTTGGGTTTCCCAACGAGCTCTACGTCGATCGTCGAGTGCATCACTTGCTGAACATGTCGAGTCCCCATTGCGTAAAGGGCCAAGCCAATGGTATTAGCCGGAGTTCTGCGCCAGGTGCATGCGGTTTGTCCACGAATCGCTGGCAAGCATTGCAGCGCTGGATGATGTCCTTGGCGTCGCGCATGTCCGTGGGCTAGTAGAATCTAGCTCGTAGAGCTTTGGGGACGAGGGCGCGTCTGCCAGCATGGTGCCCGCAAGTTCCTTCATGGATGTCGAGAAGGACGGCCCTTCGGTCCATGTTGGAGACGCACCGTTGGAGTACTCCTATGATGATGCACTTGTATAGTTCGTCGTTGATGAAGGCGAATGCCTTGGATCGCCGTGCAATGTGTCGCGCATCAGTCGGGTCGTCAGGCAGCCTCTTGCTGAGAAGATATGTGATGTAGGGTTGACTCCAAGATGGCTCGATCATCATTACACCCATTGGTCCCTCGAGTCCTGTGTCAAGCTCCAGGTCATCGATTGCCATTGGCTCATTGGGTGGCGTAGCCCCCGAGTCTGTTGTTGCGCTTGTTTTCTTCTCTATGGCCTTTGTCTTGATGGAGCGTTCGTAGATACGCTCGAGAAATACCCCAGGTGGTATGGGGACGCAGGTGGAGCCAATGTTGGTGAGTGCGTCCGCCTCTTCATTACTTTCGCGGCCTATGTGTCACAGTTCATAGCCGTCGAAGTCCCCTTTGAGTGTGTCATAGAGGTTGTGGTAGGCAATCATGTTCTTGTTTAGCGCGTCGCACTCGTGCATTGGTTGGTTGACCACCAGTTTGGAGTCGCCGTAGATGATGAGCCTCTTGGCGCCGCAGGCTTTTGCCATCCGCATCCCGTGCAGCCGGGCCTCGTATTCAGCTTCATTGTTGGAGGTAGTGAACTGCATTCGCAGAATGTATTTAGCTTGTCTCCCTGGGGCGATGTCAGTATGATACCTACGCCAGCCCCGTCCTTTCGTTTGGATCCATCGAAGTGCATTGTCCAGAGGTAAGACATATCTGGCTTTTTGGGGAGCTGGTTCTCCATCTAGTGCACGAGGAAATCAGGGAGGACTTGTGACTTGATCGCGTCGCGCTTTTCGTATGTAATGTCTCGTGGAGACAACTCGATTCCCCAAAGCGTGACTTGTCCGGTGGCATCGGGGTTGTTGAGGATATGCCCAAGCGGGGCGTCATTGACCACCACGATTGGGTGCTCCTAGAAGTAGTGGCGCAGTCGTCTGGCGGTCATGAATACGCCGTACGCCAGCTTCTGGTAGTACGGGTAGTAGACTGGGTGCTACACCCCATGGACCTTGTTTTCCTCGGCACGTTCCACCACGAGCACCGTGCTAACCACCTGGTTGGTGGCAGAGATGTAGAGCGACGATGGTTCTTTTTTGCGTGGAGTCACCAATACTGGCAAGGTGGAAAGTAGACGCTTGAGGTCTTCGGATGCTTCTTGCGCCTCGTCGGTCCACTCGAACTTGTCAGTTTTGCGGAGAAGTTGGTAGAAAGGTAGTGCCTTTTCACCTATTCGACTGATGAATCGACTAAGCGCCGCAATTCGCCCAGCCAGCTGCTGGACGCCTCTTACGTTCTTTGGCTTCTCCATGGCCACTATGGCTTTTATTTTCTTCGGGTTCGCCTCAATCCCTCTCGCGGAGATGAGATACCTGAGTAGTTGCCCAGATGGTACGCCGAAGGCGCTTTTATCCGGATTGAGCTTGATCCGGTAGCGGTCGAGGTTGGCGAAGGTCTCGCGTAAATCGTCGATTAACGAGGCTTCCTCTTTGGTTTTGATGACGATGTCGTCAACATAGACATGGATGTTTCGACCAAGTTGATTCTTGAGGCAAGCCTGCATGCACCGCTGATAGGTGGCTCCTGCATTTTTGAGTCCGAAGGGCATTGTGTTGTAGCAGAACACACCGAAAGGCATCGTAAACACCATTTTCTCTTGATCTTCCTCCTTCATTCAAATCTGATTATAGCCTGAGTAGGCATCGAGGAAGCAGAGACGCTCACATCCCGCGGTGGAGTCGATGATTTGGTCGATTCACGGCAGTGGGAAGTGATCTTTGTTGGGAATATACCCTACAGGCAATCATGGTTGATGATATTTCCCAATGTATTCATAAAGTTATGGTCCATGTATGAACTACTGATATGTATCATCGAATATGTGATTTGATTGTGGAACTATATATTCATGTTGTTCATACTAATTGTCCTTGGTCATCGAGGTTGTGCTGGACACACAACTTAGACCAATGTGAAAGTCGGCAGATGACTAGGTTCCACTTGTCATGGGCATGGAGATGCTATTCCGACTTACACGGATTCAGCTAAAGAGTTTAGTGAGTCGGACTGACCCATATTGAGATGCAACGAACAAGTCATCATTTGCATGTCTCAATCAATGTAATCCTTAGACCTGAGGTTATTGCACAATCCAAGTTGAGGATCTCTGACTTAGGTTCTGTCAAACGATGTTCCATCACTGGACAGTTATAAAGGCGGAGTTCAGGTCAACTGAGAATCAAGCTGCGTGATGTCAATAACCAAGACGGGATTTTGCCCCTCCATCTGGAGAGATATTCTTTGGGCCCTCTCGGAAGATATGTTTCGGAAAGCATGGCCATGCGCGTCATGGTTAAGTGTTAACCGAGGCAACCGACTAAGAGTTAGTCGGATGAATCACTTATCTTGGATCAAGAAAGAGAGTCGGACTACTTAAGGGATGACGATCATTCGCCTATAGTCCGACAAGGTATATCGTGAGGCAAAAGGGACTTAGACGAAAGTCGCATTGGAAGGTATGTCGTCATGACTTATTGGTACTTGGGAGTCAGCACGTTCTGCTAGGGGCCGCTACCGACTAATCGATCACGAGTGAGACTCGGAATCATGTCCGGGTTACCATGAGCCTGTCGGGTCACACACTTAAGAGCAGGAGCAAGTTTGGGTTAGACCCAAACAAGAAATCTATTTAGGTTGGACCCAAATAGGGACATGGACTTAGTCAGCAAGTTGGACTTGCACTGACTAATATAGGCCTTTTAGTGAATGGGCCACAAGTGAGTGGATCCCACTTTCACTCCCTATATAAGCTGGGGCGCGGGTGCTTAGAGTACAAGGTTACGTCACTCCATGTGTTGGAAACCCTAGCCCCAGTCCATCCTGTCGCTGCCGTACCGGACCTAGCAGTCCATCACCGGCGCTCCTCCTCGTACGTGTGGATACCGACGGAGGTGTTGTACGTTCAGCACTTCGACGATCGTGAAGAAAGAACGGATCATGGATCGTGGAACCGGAACGGATCGCGAGGACTACACTGCATCAAGCGACGTGCTTCATCAATTCCGCAACTGCGCGTCTAGTGGTAATCCCCGTGGCCTTCTACCTGAGCTAGATCTTGGGTTCACCGCATAGGGAAAAGTTTTGTTTATCTATGCGTGGCCCAACAATCTTTTGGGCAATGCTTATTCAGGGAGGTGAAGTCCACACACATCCGCAGGATATCCGTGTCTTTTTTAGGTACCAGCACCGTGTTGGCGAGCCAAGTGTTTTCCTTGATCCCGCGTATGAATTTGGTGTCGAGGAGTCTGTTGATTTCCATTCCGACCGCCTTTGCTCTTGGTTCAGACACTCGCCGAATTGTCTGCTTGACTGGCCTTGCGTCTGGATTAATGTTGGGTGCATGCTCGGCGAATTCCCTAGGAACCCCTGGCATGTCCGCTGGACACCAGGCGAAGATTCCCTAGTGCTCATGGAGGAATTCGACAAGCGCGAGTTCCTATGCGGAACTCAAGTTGTTGGCGATGAGGGTTGTCTTGGTCGGGTCCGTTGGGTGGACCTAGACTTTCTTCGTGTGCACCGACGAGTCGAAGGACAGGTCGGGTGAACTTGGCCGGCTCAGGGGAGGCAAACTAATTGTTTTGTTTATCTATGTGTGGCCCAACAGTGGTATCAGAGCGTTAGCTTCTGGTTTTAGGCTCGAGATCATGCATATGTGATATGCGGTTGGCGTTAGATTGGATCTAATTGCAGTTTTGGTGGTCGACATATGAGATAGATTGGTTTTGTACAAAGTTGATTGGATCAACTGTACTCGGGGGAATGGATGATCTGATTTCCGTGATCTAACTGCTAAGGTTGTGGAACGACATACCCCTACCGGTCGGCTTCCGCCATCAGGGTAGACTGTGACACGTAAACCCGGATGTGGTGATCGAAGATCAAAGAGTTTGGTCGAATCGGGGTCTGGATCAGATATGGGTAAAATTGTTTTATCCGATGATGAAATCCATGTCCGGAATGCAGATGAGATCTGCATTTTTCGGAAAAATCGTAGCGCCTTAGATGTCGTTGCGAGTTTCACAACGCCGGTAGATATCGTATCTATGCATAACTTGTTTTTGCAGGATGATGTTGTGAATGGTATGGCTTATGTGCATGTGATGTGTGTAATCCAAACGTGATCTGCGTATCACGGTTTTTGTCAACCGGCTGGAGCCTAGGTGCTGTCATCTTATTGTATAACGGCCTGCGTGTCGGATTCTCTGTATAATTTGCACTACTAGCTAGTGTAGCTGTTTGGAGAATCCGGACGGCATGTAAGTCGATGTACAAGTCGGCTACATGGTGTAAGACGGCACGTGACAAGAGTTGACACGATTCAGATTACAAGCTTTGTGGAGATGGAGATCGCCATGAAGAGAGCCATACCATTTCACATTATAATTGCTTTATTTTGTGTTATTGTTATGTCTCTGTTTTACCTCTATTAGATAGTTGGTAGAAAGTAATCCCTCAAAGAAGGTCCAGTCGGTTTCCCCGTCAGTGCTGCACCATCACAAGTCGGACATTTTTGGTAGTGGGCTCATAAAATTGAGGTACTATCAATTCTTTCCGACTAGGTGGGTTCGAGTCGGACTCTTACGGCGGAAGCACTTGGTAATCTAGACAAGTCTATCACAACGGTTGTGGGACTTGGGGAAAAGTCGGATGGGAGCCGGGGCATGTGATGCCACCCATCCAACAGGAGTCATATGAGATACGATTAACAAGGAGTTGTCTACCTAGATCACTTGACGGCTAGTGGTGATGCTAAAGCTCACTAGTCGACTTGCTTATTTAGGGTCCTGAATCACTAAGTAACCATCGGAGGGGTGTTGGTTCTAGTGGGAGCATAAATATTAAAGTGTTTAATATGCTTGCTCTTTTATGGATACATGTCTTAAGTGTTTTGCATATTTTCTATTGTAGATCAATCGCACCTAGCAATCTTCCTCAGATTTCTAGTTTTGCTTTGAGAACCATCTTAGAGAAAGATAAGCTAAATGGAACTAACTTCACCAACTGGTATCGTAATCTGAGAATTGTTCTCAAGCAAGAAAAGAGGGACCATGTCCTAGACAACCCACTTCCAGATGAGCCGAATGAGAATGCGACTGTCACAGCCACCAATGCCTACCGTCGGATTTGTGATGAATCCACAGAGATTAGCTGTCTTATGCTTGCTCACATGGAACCAGACTTGTAGCAGCAGTTCGAGAATGTTGAGGCCTACGATATGATCGAAAGCCTCAAAAGTATGTTCCAGGCTCAAGCAAATACTGAGAGGTATCAAGTCTCTCAGGCCTTGTTGAGCGGCAAGCTTAAGGATGGCGATCCACTGAGTTCGCATGTGATCAAGATGGTTGGTTATGTGCAGTCTCTGGAAAGGCTTGGCTATCCCATTAGCGAAGAGTTCGCTCGGACATAATTCTGAATTCTCTTCCTAGTGCGTATGGTCAGTTCATATCGAACTACCACATGCATGGTAGAGATAAGAAGCTCACTGAATTACATGGGATGCTCAAGCAGGCTGAGGCGGATCTCAAGAAAGGTGCCAGTCAAGTGTTGATGGTACAGAATAAGGCTAAGTTCAAGAAGAGTTCTTGGACTAAGAAGAAGAAGGCAAAGTCGGGAGGTAAGGCGGAGGACCCAGTCCAAAGCGCTTCCTCAGGGACTAAGCCATCTCCTACAGCCGGATCCACTTGCTTATACTATAACTCGGATGGCCACTAGAAGAGGAATTGCAGCAAGTATTTGGCTGATAAAGCCAAGAGCGGAGGTGTGACTTCTGGCTCAGGTACGCTTGTCTGCAATGTTATAGAAATTTATCTTGCTGATGCACCTGGTAGTTCTTGGGTATATGATACCGGAACAGTCATTCACATATGCAACTCGTTGCAGGGACTGGTAAGAATTAGGAACGTTGCAAGAGGCGAGGTTGGCATTAGAGTCGGCAACAAAGCAAGAGTTGCTGCGTTGGAAGTCGGCATGATGCAACTTCATTTACCTTCCGGATTCTTAATGGAGCTGAATAATTGTTATTATGTTCCAGTGCTTAGTCGAAACATTATTTCTGCCTCATGTTTGATCAGACAAGGCTATGAGTCGAATATTAAGAATAATGGTTGTTCTTTATATTTGAATGATATGTTTCACGGCTTTGCGCCCGTTCAGGACGGGTTATTTATTTTGAATCTTGAGGGTGAATCTGTCTTTAACATAAATGTGAAAAGGTTAAAACCAAATGATCTGAATATGACTTACTTTTGGCATTGTCGGCTTGGTCATATAAGTTGGAAACGCATGAAGAGGCTCCATGATGATGGACTCCTAACTTCGTTCGACTTAGAGTTGTTCGAGGCATGTGAATCCTGCCTTCTCGGCAAGATGACCAAGACACCTTTTGCAAAGAGTTGTGAAAGGGCGTCTGACTTATTGGGACTAGTACATAGTGATGTATGTGGCCCAATGAGCACGACAGCCAGAGGTGGTTATGAGTACTTCATTACCTTCACTGATGATTTGAGTAGATATGGATATATCTACTTGATGAAACATAAGTCGGAAGCCTTTGAAAAGTTCAACGAATTCCAGAATGAGGTACAAAATCAACTTGGCAAGAAAATAAAGTTTCTTCGGTCGGACCGAGGAGGCGAGTACATGAGCCATGAGTTTGATGACCATCTGAAGAGTTGTGGAATAGTTCCCCAGCTCACTCCTCCAGGAACGCCGCAGAGAAACGGTGTGTCGGAAAGGAGGAATCGGACCTTGTTGGACATGGTACGGTCAATGATGAGTCGGACAGATCTGCCTTTATCATTTTGGGGTTATTGTCTAGAAACTGCAGCGTTCACACTAAACAGAGTACCATCAAAGTCGGTAGAGAAGACACCGCATGAGATGTGGACTGGCAAGAAGCCGATTTTGTCTTTTCTTAAGATTTGGGGTTGTGGAGATTTTGTCAAGCGACTTCAGTCGGACAAGCTTACAGCAAAGTCGGATAAGTGCATTTTCATGGGATTTCCGAGGGAAACCTTGGGTTACTACTTCTACAACCGAGAAGAGGGCAAAGTGTTTGTCGCTCGAAACAGTGTCTTCCTTGAGAAAGAGTTTCTCAGTCGGGGAGTCAGTGGGAGCACGGTGCAACTCAAAGAAATTGGAGAGGTACCGGCCAGTAGCGAGTCGGCAAAAGCCTTGGAGGTTGAGCCGGTCGTGGTACCTGAGCTGGAAACAGCATCGACACTTCGAAGATCGCCCAGATTGCGAAGTGTTCGTGATGTGTTACTGTTAGACAGTGATGAGCCGACAACTTATTCGGAAGTGATGGTAGGTTCTGATTCTGGGTCTTGGCTTGGAGCCATGAGATCCGAGTTAAAGTCCATGGATGAAAATCAAGTTTGGAACTTGGTTGATCTGCCAGACGGTGCAAGACCTGTCGAGTGCAAATGGGTCTTTAAGAGGAAAACTGATATGGATGGAAATGTTTCTATCTATAAGGCACGGCTTGTCGCGAAGGGCTTCCGACAAGCTCAAGGAGTTGACTACAATGAGACTTTCTCACTTGTAGCGATGCTTAAATCAGTTCAGATCATGTTAGCTATAGCTGCCTATTTCGACTCTGAGATATGGCAGATGGATGTCAAGACGGCTTTCCTTAATGGAAATTTAACCGAGGACGTGTATATGATACAGCCCAAGGGTTCTGTCGATCTGGCTAATGCTGGCAAGGTATGCAAACTTTGGAATTCCATTTATGGGTTGAAGCAAGCATCTCGGAGTTGGAACATTCGCTTTGATGAGGTAGTCAAATCGTTTGGCTTCATCAAGAGTGATCATGACTCTTGTTTATACAAGAAGTTTAGTGGGAGCAAAGTAAACTTTCTGATCTTATATGTGGATGACATATTACTAATTGGAAATGATTTCTAGATGTTGCAAGAGACCAAGGAATCATTGGAAAAGAGTTTTTCGATGAAAGACTTGGGTGAGGCGACTTACATACTAGGAATCCGGATCTATAGAGATAGATCAAGGGGGCTCATTGGATTGAGTCAGAGTACATATTTGGACAAAGTGTTGAAGAAGTTCAACATGGAATCGTCTAAGAAGGGGTTCTTACCAATGTCCCATGGTGTAAAACTTAGCAAGACTTAGTGTCCTTCGACAACTGATGAGCGAAGTCAGATGAGTGCGATTCCGTATGCTTCTACAGTCGGATCCATCATGTACGCTATGATTTGTACTAGGCCGGATGTTTCTTATGCTCTAAGTGTTGTGAGCACGTACCAGGCTGGCCCTGGAGAAATCCACTGGGCAGCGGCTAAAAATATCCTCAAGTACTTGAGAAGGACTAAGGATATGTTCCTGGTTTATGGAGGTGAGGATGAACTCAGTTTAAGGGGTTACACGAATGCGAGTTATCTCACTGACTCGGATGATTCTCGTTCGCAATACGGATATGTGTTTGTAATAAACGGAGGGGCTGTGAGCTGGAAGAGTTCCAAGCAAGAGACGGTGTCTGCGTCTACGACAGAGGCTGAGTATATTGTTGCCTTAGAGGCGGCAAAGGAAGCCGTTTGGATGAGGAATTTCCTCATGGATCTTGGTGTGGTTCAGGGCTCGTCCAATCCGTTAGACGTGTATTGTGACAACAATGGTGCTATCGCACAAGCCAAGGAACCTAGACAACACCAGAAGAACAAATATATACTCATGCGGTACCACCTTATTCACCAGTTCGTGGATCAAGGTGATATCAAGTTATGCAAGGTGCACACGGATGCAAACATTGCGGATCCGTTGACAAAGCCACTTCCACAGCCAAAGCATGAGGCACACCTGAGAGCAATGGGCATTAGATGCCTAGACATGTGATGTCGGAAAATTGACTCTAGTGCAAGTGGGAGACTGTTGGGAATATGCCCTAGAGGCAATCATGGTTGATGATATTTCCCAATGTATTCATAAAGTTATGGTCCATGTATGAACTACTGATATGTATCATCAAATATGTGATTCGATTGTGGAACTATATATTCATGTTGTTCATACTAATTGTCCTTGGTCATCGAGGTTGTGCTGGACACACAACTTAGACCAATGTGAAAGTCGGCAGATGACTAGGTTAAAAAAAAACCACTTGTCATGGGCATGGAGATGCTATTCCGACTTACACGGATTCGGCTAAAGAGTTTAGCGAGTCGGACTGACCTATAGTGAGATGCAACGAACAAGTGGTCATTTGCATGTCTCAATCAATGTAATCCTTAGACCTGAGGTTATTGCACAATCCGAGTTGAGGATCTCCGACTTAGGTTCTGTCAAACGTTGTTCCATCACTGGGCAGTTATAAAGGCGGAGTTTGGGTCGACTGAGAATCAAGCTGCGTGATGTGAATAACCAAGACGGGATTTTGCCCCTCCATCTGGAGAGATATTCTCTGGGCCCTCTCGGAAGATATGATTCGGAAAGCATGGCCATGCGCGTCACAGTTAAGTGTTAACCGAGGCAACCGACTAAGAGTTAGTCGGATGAATCACTTATCTCGGATCGAGAAAGAGAGTCGGACTATTTAAGGGATGACGATCATTTGCCTATAGTCCGACAAGGTATATCGTGAGGCAAAATGGACTTAGACGAAAGTCGCATTAGAAGGTATGTCATCATGACTTATTGGTACTTGGGAGTCGGCACGTTCTGCTAGGGGCCGCTACCGACTGATCGATCACGAGTGAGACTCGGAATCGTGTCCGGGTTACCATGAGCCTATCGGGTCACACACTTAAGAGCAGGAGCAAGTTTGGGTTAGACCCAAACAGGAAATCTATTTAGGTTGGACCCAAATAGAGACATGGACTTAGTCAGCAAGTTGGACTTGCAGTGACTAATATAGGCCTTTTAGTGAATAGGCCACAAGTGGGTGAGCCCACTTTCACTCCCTATATAAGCTGGGGCACAGGTGCTTAGAGTACAAGGTTAGGTCACTCCATGTGTTGGAAACCCTAGCCCTAGTCCGTCCTGTCGCCGCCATACCATACCTAGCAGTCCATCGCTGGCGCTCCTCCTCGTACGTGTGGATACCGGCGGAGGTGTTGTACGTTCAGCACTTCGACGATTGTGAAGAAAGAACGGATCGTGGATCGTGGAACCGGAACGGATCACGAGGACTACACTGCATCAAGCGACGTGCTTCATCAATTCCGCAACTGCGCGTCTAGTGGTAATCCTCGTGGCCTTCTACCTAAGCTGGATCTTGGGTTCACCGCGTAGGGAAAAGTTTTGTTTATCTATGCATGGCCCAACAATCTTTTGGGCAATGCTTATTCAGGGAGGTGAAGTCCATGCACATCCGTAGGATATCCGTGTCTTTTTTAGGTACCAGCACCATGTTGGCAAGCCAAGTGCTTTGCTTGATCCCGCGTATGAATTTGGTGTCGAGGAGTCTGTTGATTTCCGTTCCGACCGCCTTTGCTCTTGGTTCAGACAGTCGCCGAATTGTCTACTTGACTGGCCTTGCGTCTGGATTAACGTTGAGTGCATGCTCGGCGAATTCCCTAGGAACCCCTGGCATGTCCGCTGGACACCAGGCGAAGATTCGCTAGTGCTCATGGAGGAATTTGACGAGCGCGAGTTCCTATGCGGAACTCAAGTTATTGGCGATGAGGGCCGTCTTGGTCAGGTCCTTTGGGTGGACCTAGACTTTCTTCGTGTGCACCGACGAGTCGAAGGACAGGTCAGGTGAACTTGGCCGGCTCAGGGGAGGCAGACTATTGTCTGTCGACTCCGTTTGAATTCCCTGTCACAGCTGTCAGGCCTTTCAAAGTTGCCATTGATTGTAATTACGCTGTTTGGGCCCGGAATCTTCATCTGCAGGTAGGCGTAGTGTGGCACTGCCATGAACCTTGCGAATGCAACGCGTCCGAGGATGTAGTGATATTGTGAAGGCCAGTCGACGACCTCGATGTCGATGCTCTCTCGCCAAAAGTTTTGCGGCGTGCCGAAGATGACATCAAGGTTGATTTTGCCTAGGGGATATACACCTTTTCCTGGGATGATGCCGTGGAACGTCGTGTCTAAAACTTTCAGACACGTCAGAGGGATCCTCATTGCACACAAGGTACTTGCGAACATTAGTTTAATGTCGCTGCCGCCATCCATGAAGACGTGGCTCATGTCGAAGCCCCCAATCTGCGCCTCGAGTACGAGGGGACAGTGTCCTGGACGAGGGACTTGGCACGGGTGGTCACGTCGGTCGAAGGTGATGCAGGAGTTGCTTCCACTAAGGTACTCAGTGGTGGAAGGTGGAGAGTTGATCACCAAGTTGACTTGGTGAGTGATGGCCTTCTGCACTCGATTTGAGGGACGCCCATTTTGGATCATCCCCATGTTGCCCACGGGTCGTGGGTATGGTTCGCCGCCGTGATTCTAGACCGGTGCGGCTGCGGGTGGTGGTATTCCGGGCGGTGGTGGAGAGTTCCATGTGCCACGGCGCCTGGGGCGACTCCATAGCCCATGTTGACTGCGTCGCAATTCATCTGAGCCAGACCCTCGTGGAGTTTAAGAAACTCTCGGCAGTCCTTGAGAAGGTGGCTGGATTTCTTCTCATCGTCGTGCTTGTCGATGTAGAAGTGCACGTTGCATGGCCCGGACAGTTTGTCCTCGATGGTTGTTGCGGGTGCCTCTTCGCGAGTGCGGCGCTGCCACACCTGCGTAGTTTTCCTGGAGTCGCGGTATCTACCGCTGCGATAGCTGTTGTTGCGGTTGTCGTCGCGTTTGTCGGCGTAGCCGGCTGCGACCATGTTGACGTCGTCGCGGTCATCGTAGACGCGCATTCGCCGCTTGCCTTGACGGTCGCGTCTGCGCCCGAGGTCGTCATCGTCTTCTGAGTAGGTGCGGTTTTTCACTGAATCCTCTCCATCGGCCCACCGATTCGCAATTTCCATCAGGTGGTCGATTGTTTTGGTCTTCGAGCGGCCCGGCTCCTCCCTAAGCTCTATGCGGTGAACACTGCCGTTGAATGCGTCGATTGCGTGGTCCTCCGAGATGTTTTCTACGGAGTTCTTGATGATGGACCACCTCTAGATGTACGAGCGTAGTGATTCGCCCGACCTTTGCTGGCAGCTCCTCAGTTCTTCGATTGATGCGGGCCTTTTATAAGTGCCCTTGAAGTTGCGTACAAAGCTATAGACCAGTTCTTCCCAGCTGTGAATGGATCCGCACGGGAGATTATTGAGCCATGCGCGAGCGGCACCCTGCAGCTGTAGCTACAGGCATTGCATGGCCGTGCTTCGACTCCCGCCATGTAGCCTGACAGAGGAGATGTGGTCCTCCAACCAGATCTTTGGGTCTTGTAGGCCATCGAACTTTGGGTTCTCTGACGGGAGTTTGAACCCTTTAGGCATTCGCTTCTGCCTGATGGCCCTGCCAAAGCATCTAGCGCCGCAGAGTTCAGTCTCGTCCTCTTCGGAGTTAGTCGAACAAGCGCGTCTTGCCCTTGATTTGTCGAATTTGCGTTGCGTGAGGTCATCGCCTGCATCGTAGTCGCAATCATGTCGCCGTGAGCAGCGGCGCCGAGACAGGTCGTGACTATCGTTGCTGGATGAGGGTGAGGAATAGCGTTTTGCCAGAGCTTTGCCCTTCTTCGGCTCCGACGTTGGTTCTTTGTTGAGGGCGGCCTCGACTAGTCCCAAGCCCGCGATCATAGATCGGTGCATGGCGGCTCGTGGATCTCCAGCTGGTGGCTGGTTGTTGAGGAGGTACATGGTGGTCGCTGTTACCGCGGCTTGTGGTGTCTTTGGGACCACGTTGCCCTGCGTGTCGACTGTCATAGAGCTAAAGTCGAGGACTTTTGCAGCTTCTATGCGTTCTTGCTCGGTGCGATGAGCCATCCGAGATCGCCTCTTGTTGGCCACGTACTCGTTGCCTTTGGAAGAGGATCCTCCGTGCGAGGAGAGCCCAGCTCGTCGAAGACTCGACTCATCCACCGCCTTTTTACGCGCCTCGAGTTGCGCGATTGCGTGTAGCTGGCGTCTGTACTCCTCCTTTAGTAGCCAATGGTAGCCCATCAGCATGTCCTGCGGCGTGCCGGGGGGCAGAGGACTGCCTCGCAGAGCTTCTCGGCAATAGGCCCACTCGTTGTCGTTGAGTTTGATCACGACACGTTCACCAGTGTGTTAGTTCACACGGGTTGGTGGTTCGACTGCCCCTCCATTGTTGATGGGCGCGCCATTGCCACCATTGGTAGGGCCACCGTTGGGTGGTCCGCCATTAGGTATGCCACCATTGGGCAGATCGGTGCCAGATCCATTGCCACCATTTTCGCGATTGGCGGTGGTGTCGCCAGCGTTGATGACAGCGCACATGAAGTGGTTGGGGAAGCTGTTGCTTCCGCACCTTTCGGATCTGGAGCCGTAGACTCCATCTTCCGTCGCTACGTCACCCTAATCGGATCCGCGACTACTGTCAATGTCCGTGCTCCCAGCTATTGCTGAGGTGTTGAGCTCACTGAGAGTGCCAATTGGTGATGGGAACCACGATGCTGGAGCAATCGCGGGTGCCGTTGGCTGGTCAGGCATGCGAAGCATGCCCATCTGACCAACCTGGAAGCGGAAGCTCCCAATCTCCAGACTGATTCCATCGCCCACGGACTCAAAAGCCGGGCGAGTGGCCGGCGTGTGGACGGTGAAGTTGAACGCGCTGAAGAGCTGGCGAATCTCTGCTGTTGCGGAGTTGTAGATCGCGGTTGATGGGGCCGAAGAAGCCGTGACATCATCACTCCCAATTCCCACAGACGGCGTCAATTGACGAGGGTTTAACTAATTAATGCCCGTTGTTATGGACTTGGGTTTTGGAGAAGGAGGGAGCACTGGAGGCATCAGCCGGCTAGCAAACAAGCACACAAGTACGCAAGGTTTACCCAGGTTCAGGCCTCGTAGAGGTCCCTACTCATGCTTGTCTGCTCTTGGAATTAACGAAAGAATCAAAGATTACAGGGGGCGCACAGATGCAATCTGGCGAGAGTTGTGGAAACTAGGGTTTCGTGTGTCCTCCTCACCGCTCCCTCCTAGCCTTTATTTAGATAGGCTAGGTCTCAGGTAGCAAGTCGAGTCGGTTACAGATTTAGGGTTTTCCCTTTGAACTTTCTATCTTAAACTTCTTCTTGTCTCGCAAGCAATCGAGAGTCCGTGGGCCACTCGAATTCCATATTGGGCCTTGGCAACGCCGTGGGCTTCTGCTGTATCCAGGTCGTATATACCAAACTCGAGTACCTGTAGGATATACCCATGTCAGGCTTGCACCAAGATCACAAAGTGCAGATATCTCATTAACACCAATTTTAATTTTAATAGTGGGATCAAAGATATCATCTAGATTAGCAGGAAGCTTATCAGATAGTCTCTTATACTCCATTTATAATTCTCGAACTTTAGATGCTACTTGTTGTATAAATTGTTGGTATGTAGCATCGTTACCTTGTCCTAGACTGGGATTCTTTATGGTGATCATCTTTAATAGATCTTCCACAGTGTATTCAGGTGTTGGCACATTGCTATAATCCAGCTCTTCAGGTTTTTCTTCATTTATTTCTGCCCTCATCATCTTGAGGTCCTCTGCCAGGTTTGGCTCAGGCTTACAAGTGAATTTTTCAAGTATGAGAGCTTGGATCTTAGCTACCTTGCACAATTGTGCCTCCACGGTCTTTGTCCTTTCCTGTAGAGCTTGCACATCATTTTTAATTGCAACGATTTGATTAGATAATTTACCAATACTAGTCTCATGGTTCTCCGTGATTTTAATAAGCATATTATTTTGCTCGGTTTTAGCTTGCATGAAATTTCTAACAGTATGTTCAAAAGAGAGATTGCCATGATTTGCTCCATTACGATTATCGTAATTATTGTAAGGCGCTCTAGCAGGATTAGAGTAATGTTTTTTAACATTAGAGGAATTTTTTTGATTCTTCCAAGCGGGATTATAAGGAGTACGAGCTAGAAAAATAACATCATTAACATCGGTAGAGATAGATTTCATTTGGGTATCTTTCCTACCCTTGCAAATGTATCTATAATTTTTGATACATTGCAAATGTATCTATAATTTTTGATGCTCCATGCTTGGTTTTATCCACTTTCTTGTGTTTTGTCCACACTTTGGAGTACTTTTCATATGATTTCTTGGACAAACCTATTAACAAGAGCCATAGTGCCAGCTGCCTGTTTTCTGCTGTTTTTGGTTCTAGGAAAGTCAGAAAATGAATATTCTTAGAATTGGACGGGACAAAAGCCAAAGTGCCTATTTTTCCGGAAGTCATCAGATGCCAGAATACGAGACGGAGAGGGGCCAGAGGCCGGCCACACCACCTGGCCGCTCGGCCAGGCTTGGCCCGCGCCAGGGGGTGGTGTGGTGGCCCCTGGCACCCCCTCGGTCTCCCCTTCCGCCTATAAGATGCCCTCGGGACGAAAACCCTAAGTGCCCTATCAAAAATCCACGAAAGAGTCTGTAGCCACCATCATCTCCATCCCTAGATCGGGAGGGATCTGAAGCTCTTCCCGGCACCCTGCCGAAGAGGGGAATTCACCCTGGAGGCCTTCTTCATCACCATGCAAGCCTCCGGTGTGATGCGTGAGTAGTTCATCCTTGGATTACGGAACCATGTAGTAGTTAGATGGCTGGTTCTCCTCCTTTGTGCTTTCATGTCTAGATCGTGTGAGCTCCATTCATGATCAAGATCATCTTTTTGTAATTCTGCATGTTGTGTTTGCGGGGATCCGATGGATATTGAGATGCTATTTCAGATTGATTATTGATTCTATCATGTCTTTGTTATTTGTAATCTTGCATGCTTTCCGTTGTTAGTAGCTATCTTAGCCAATTAGATGCTAGCAACTTCAAGAGTTAGTATTTATGCTCGATAGTGGGTTCATGCCTCTGGTAATATGGGGAAGTGATAGAAATCTCTAAGGTACTAGATGTGATGTTGCTACTAGGGAGAAAACAACAATCCTTTTTTCATAGAACAATCGTGTTGTTTACTTTACACGCAGTTCGTAAAGCAATAATCTATTGCTTGGAACTTAATACTGGAGGGGGTTCGGATGATAACCTGAAGGTGGATTATTAGTCATAGATGTAGTTGGATGGCGGTCTATGTATAATGTTGTAATGCCCAATCGAATCTCAAAGGAGTCAAGATGATTAGTATATGCATGTATTGCTTTCTCGATGTTTGTCAATTGCCCCGCTATAATTTGTTCACCCAGCATGTTATCTATCTTAAGGAGAGCCACATCTAGTGAACTATGGATCCCGGTCCTTGTCTTTTACATACAATCTACAATATTTTACTGCTTTGTGTTTACTTTCTGCAAACTATTACTTCTTTCCATTCGATACGTTTAATCCTTTGTTTTCCGCAAAACACAGTGAGATTGAAAACCTCATCGCAAGTTGGGGAGAAAGTTCTGTGGTTGTGTTGTGCAGGTCTCCACGTTGCTACTAGCACCGGTAGTGCGCCCTGCCAAAGCTCAGCTAGTAACACCTTTGGGGTGTTTCCTTGCTTCTACTGGTTCGATTAAACCTTGGTTTCATACTGAGGGAAACTTGCTGCTGTGCTCATCATACCTTCCTCTTGGGGTTCCCAACGAGCTCTACATCAACACTGCTCCAGCATTTTTCGGGCGCCATACACAGATCCATCAAGTAACTCATCTAGCTTTGCAATAAGCTCTTCATTGTTTACACCGGTGATTGAATTCACCTTTTTGAGGTTCTTTTCACATCCCATCGGGCATGGTTATTTTGCATAACATCAAGTAGCTTCTTTGCAACACTCACTTGCTTTACCATGATTTTCCTCCTGCTGCAATATGTAGTATAGACTTAGACATTGGGTTAAGTCCATTATAAAAATAAATGCAATATAAGTCATTCTTTCATCTCATGACTAGGACAATTCATTATGGCTTCTTTCATGCTTTCCCATGCAAGCGCTAGTTGCTCGCGCTCTTCTTGTCTAAAACTTGTAATGTTGGATCTCATCTTGATAGTCTTAGCTGGGAAAAAAATTAGTAATAAAGAGATTAGTGCATTCCTCCCAAGATGTAATAATGCATTTAGGTAGAGCTAGCAATCAGTCCTTATCCTTTCCTCTTAGAGATAAAGCAAACAAACATAATTTAACAGCATTTGAGTCAACATCCTTAATATGCGTCATGTTACAAATTTTAGTAAAAGTATTTAGGTGAAAACCTGAATCCTCAGAAGAAGAGCCTCCAAATTGGTTTTGCTGAACCAACATCAAAATGTTAGGCATAATTTCACATGCTTCTGCATCAACAGTGGGATGAGTAATAGGTGCACGAATAATATCATCAATGGGAGTAGCATACTCCCCAAGTTTATTTTGAGCCATGGCTCTTTCTTTTTGGTATTTTCAAGGCAAAGGGAACAGATAAACAAGTAACTAATTTTTTGGGGTTTTCAAATAGATAACAAGAAAGTAAACTAACAACAAGAAATAAACTACAAACAAAAAATAAAACTAAATACAAGGTCTCTAATGACCTCACCAGCATAGCGAATTGCTTCCCCGACAATGACGCTAGAAAAAAGGGTTGATACATTCGATTCATAGATGTAGTCTAATAGTATTTTTCCCTAGTAGACCTAGGTTTAATCGAACCTTGAGAAACAATGCTAAAAGGAATTAAAAAGGACACATCTGCAAGACTTTTGTTTTTTTGCTTTACCGACGTTTACCAGACCACTATAGTTTATTTTATACTGTGGGTTGTTTTAATGTATGGAGATAGGCCATGAATTTACCTGCAGTTGCACATCATGTGGGATAAAATATAATAATAGGCATAATAATGTGCAATGTTTTAATAGAGATAATCTTTGTGGGCAGCACATCCTAATATACTAAATCCCCTGTGAGTCACATACATAGAAATAGCCTTTTGATCGAACCTGTTGCACCAAGAAGTACCGGGCTACAAACAGTTATTAAGTGAAAAACACAGATCAAAGCCTTAAGGAGAGATGTTGTTGTTATTCCCGTATGGGTCGCTAAGCGAAGACCGTACAACCCTTTCTGTTACTGGGTTTCCTATGAGATCGCTGCTAGCCAAGTATCTCACCTGAAGCCTTTATCGATCTCGAGGGTCTTGGGTACCTACAAGTCCAAAGATCAAGGCAAGAGACAAATAAATAAAAGATACAAATCTCTTACTCAAACAAAACATAATACTCCCATAGATTAGATGCATATAATTGCGGCGAGGTATCACCCCAACCCGCAGTCCGTGAGGACTACTCACTCATAACAATAAGATCAATTATAGAAAACACTGTGCAAAATACTTAGATTAAAATCAAATATTCTTACAATGGTCACCAAATCACAAGGAGATCTCAAGTACAAAGTAATGGCTATGAATAAAGGAGAGGATGGGAGATGGAGGGGATGAACTATGGTGTGTATCTCCTTTGGTGGTGTTCTGATGCAATCTGAGAATGCTGGCCCTCTACGCGGCAGATGGGACCTCAAAATATATAGGCGCCTTCATGAAAGTTGTAGGGCTTGACGAGATGAAGTGATGCATGTAAAATGAATACATGAACTTTGTAGTTTGTTAACATGTTTTCCCACATATTTGCAACATATATAATGTGATATCCCTATTTTATATTGATTTTTGGGGATTTACCAATGATCCCCTTTATTTTGGTTATAACCCTACAGGGCAAAAAAAACTGTGGTTTCAATGTTTTAGATGTTTTAGGACCTAAAACAAAGTTAAATGGACCTATACTTTTCGGGATACCAATATTTATCCACGGGAAGCATCTAGAGCGCTGGAATTCCACCAGGAGAGCTAGGAGGCCCCAGATAGCCAGGGTGGCGGTACGCCACCTATTCTATCTCCCTCCTCGGACGTCCGATCACCTTGATTCTTTTGCCCATGGACTTTTCTTGACCTAAAACCCCCTATATAAGGACCCCCTGGGGCGTCCTCGAGACGAGAGCCACTAGAGATGAAAACACCACCAAACAGAGTTAGATACATTAAAGATTGGAGGGGAAACTCTGCTGGAGCCACCTCTGGAGAGATCTCCACCCTCTACAACATCTCTGGCTTCATCACCATGATGAGGAGGGAGTAGTCCACCTCCGGGCTATGGGTTTGTGGCAGTAGCTTGATCTATATCTCTCTTGTTCTTCATAGATCTAGTACCATATGAGCTGCCCAACATGATCATGGTTATATTTGTAATTCCTATGTGGTGGATCTTTGTTCTATGATTTGATATTTGAGATTGGAATCAATTTTGTGTAAGATGTTTTAATAGATGCATATCATGCACCCTGTTCTTTATTGCTTGTTTTGATCCAACTTGTATGCAAGAACTTGTATGGGGAGAAGTGTGTGTTAGATGGAGTCGCATAGGGGTGGAGATTGAATTGTGACACATATTATTCAAGATCTACTTTGGTTTTTACCTTTTTTTTCTTCCTCGCTAGGGGTTAAGTGAAATCATGTGCTACAGTTATCACGTGACAGTGTGATGACCTTGTTAAATCAAGGTAGCATGTTTTGTATTTCAAACATCATATAATATTGCTTAAAGCTATACTCCGATCTATTCTTAAATCAAGATTGCATGTAGATTTCCCTTTCTTGAGGAGTATAAGATAGAGATGTATTCCATCTCAATATTAGAATATGATGCCCATATTAATTCCTTTTATTAATCACTTATAGATTTTCCATGATCTTTATCATTGATGAATTATTTTGTGATCACTACAACTTAAAAGAGAGTAGACAAGTGAACCCATGAATCCCCGTCCGATTTTTATCATAAGAAACACCATTCTTTTGCATCTACTATCCTTATTATTTTAGCAATTAATTAGTTTGAAAATACAAAAATAGTTTCTCTATTTGCAATCACACATCCAAACCCAAAAACAACTCTACTATCTTCCATATCATCTAGTTTGCATCTCTTTAATTTATTTACTTTATTTTATTTAATATTTTTTGTTTCATATTACTAATACGAAACCTTGTGCTTGACAACCTCTTGGTGGAGTTGGGGACACAATACATTTTATTTTAATTTACGGGTTGCTTGAAGAGGATAAGACAAATATCCTTCATAGCCAATTCCCTGAGAGTTCGATAGAAACCTTCGAGTCACCCTTGTGGGAAAAGATGCTTGCTGCAACACTCTGCACTTGGAGTCCCAACGAAAAGTGGCAGCCTTTGTTACCATCAAGACTATTTTTTGGATTTGCAAGAAGGTACATCATTACTACATCCTCATCAAGTTTGAAGAGCAAGGTAACTTCCGCAACAACTGCCTATCTTCTGGCATCATCATCTTCATCAACTTGTGCAAGAACCCAAGCTTGGGGAGGTTGCACCACTATGAGCTTTTTCTTCTCCTTTGAGATTTGTAAAGTATTTTATGTTATCTTGTTCTTAGTCTTTTTAAGTTTTCCTTAAAACACAAAAAATCATAAAAATGGAAAAGAGAGCTTGACCTTTAGTGTAAATAACTTCCCAAAATAAAATGAGATACCATTTGAACCATTCGAACTAGATCCTGGAGCTACTAAAGCTATTTCTAAAAACCGGTTTTATGGGAGACCTTTCTTGAGAACCACATGTGAAGTCATTGATGCCAAAGAAGGAAATGTGAAGTTCCAATTTCCTCACAAGAAGTGTATGGAACACTTTCCAAGGAAGAAGGAGGTAGCTAAGAATAACAATCTACCCAATGAGTTCCACATCACCTAAATCAACTAAGTAAAGCTTAACTATATGGCTATAAAGAAAGTGCTTTGCGGGAGGCAACCTAGTTATTTTCATTTGGATTTTTCTTTTGAACTCTTGTTGTAGCAAGAGAGTTTTGTTTTGGTATTCTTTCTGAAGTTTTGAATAAAGTACCAAGTGGAACCCATTTTGGATGTTTTAAAAGTTGCTAAACATATGGAGTAGGAAATTCCTGCATAACAGTTTTTAGTGCGTGAATTTTCTGATTTCTTATGTAGCTCGGATTGCGTTCATATTAATACAATATTTACAAATTTTCATCCTTTGTATGCAAAAAATTGGCAAAAATTCCTGACATGTATAAGTAGTCAAAAAAAATCGTCTTGTCGTTGCTGAAAATCTGGACAGATTCTGCCATATTTTGTTTAAACCATTCCCAAGTGTATTAAAATGATTTGTATGAGTCATATTAAATGCTAGGGATAGTTAGGAACATTATATGCTTGATTTAGCATTTAGTCAGAATTTTTTACTTTGATATATAAGTAGCAACTATTATATTCTTGTGCCACTAATGTCACCTCTCAGAAAAGAGATGGGAGAAAAAGTTTTGTGTTGAAGTTTTTTGACAGGGAATAGAGGAACACCACGCTAAGAGAAATACAAGGATGGTGAAAACCATAATCTTGGGGATGCCCATGGCACCCCACTGTACCAATCCAACTCTTGGTTTGAAAAGCTCTAAACTTTGTTTTTTGAGCAACATAGAACTATCATAGAAACTTGGGGCGTCTATTTTGTCATTTTACATTTTTGTTTTGCATTAAAAAGACCACCATAAACATTATTATAAATGTTTATGATTATCTACTGAAAATAAACTCTACCTTAATGAGCTTAAAACTGAAAAAGAATTCCATGGAAATAAAAGAAAAGGGGAGATAAAAAAAGATGAAATTCATGTTGTGTCTAGTTCTTAAGTTCAAGTGCTTTGTATGAAACATGATTTGTTTGATGCCTATTAATTTGCATCCTTTGCTTGTGCATACTTATGTTAAACATTAATAATCAAGTGAGAAAATAAATGTTGACATTATGAACTAGATGCCACACTCTTTAGATCTACTTTTGATAAGCCTCTTCTACACAAGCTAAGACTTGTTCCAAGCCTCTTAAAACTAGACTAGACATATCCACCCACTTGTGGAAAAAGATACTTTCGAGTATAGTATGTATGTTAATCCTCCAATCACTCTTAAAACACCCTTTTCACGTACATTAAAGCTCATAAGAAAGTAGGGCTTGGGGCGACGCCACTATGGAAATTTTTGTGCTTTACATCTTATTAGTTAATTGTTGGCTAAACCATGATGTCATGGCACATGCTTTCAATGTTGAATGTTGATAACCAATCATGTTTAAAATTCTACCTATAGATTGCATCGATGTGAAATGAAGTGTGCATACTGGAGTAGGCATGTTGGTAGAAAACACTCCTGAACTGCCAACAAAAGCCATGCCTGAGATGGTGGAAACTTACAGCATAATGATCCTTGTTCATATGTATGTTCTTCTTGTTTTCTGGAGTAGAGATACTGCTCCCTCAAACCTTGAACACAATCAAGGAACTATAATATATTCCATGATAAATAAGCAAAAACAAATGCCAAAAGGGGGTCATATAGCTACACATGGGCAAGAGGTACTTCAGTGAAGCGGTTTCACAAATACCAACATGAGCATACAATGACAATCCTAAGTTGAGTAGCATGAGGAGTGCAAGATCATAGACTAGGTGTATGAAATAATCAACTTGTAAGATGTTGGGAACATAAACCATATAAATCTTTAAAGAAAAGTAAAAAAGATACCGGGAACCCATGCTTATTAGCATTGTTGACATGAATTACATAGCCCAAAATTTTATTTTTTTTCTTTATGGAGGATTAACATATGTATTCAATGCTTACTTTCGGTACAAGGTGCAAAACATCTCAAGGGAAGACACAAAACTAAGAAGTAAGTCTTCTAGTCAAGGGCATGAAACTAAGAAGTATCCCAAAAATAAAAGCATGAATACATCAATGCCAGTCATGGAAAGAGTCTCTTATTCTATAGGTTCATCAAAGTGTGCTTGAAGGTTTATTTTGCTTATCATTTGTTTTATCACACCATCAGTTATTGTTTAGCATGTTTATGGATGTGTAAAAGATACAACTTGATAGTACACTTACATATTATGGTTCATTGAAAGTTATTGAGCCTACGAACTCTACATGATAATTAAGGAAGGAAAGGTAACAAACTCCAAAGTCCATGTTTAGTTTTATCACCTTCATGCTCGAGGACGAGCATAGGTTAAGCTTGGGTATGTTGATGCATGTAAAATGCATACATGAACTTTGTAGTTTGTTAACATGTTTTCCCACATATTTGCATCATATATAATGTTATATCCCTGTTTTATATTGATTTTTGGGGATTTACCAATGATCCCCTTTATTTTGGTTATAACCCTACAGGGCAAAAAAAACTGTGGTTTCAATGTTTTAGATGTTTTAGGACCTAAAACAAAGTTAAATGGACCTATACTTTTGGGGATACCAACATTTATCCATGGGAAGCATCTGGAGCGCTGGAATTCCACCAGGAGAGCTAGGAGGCCCAAGATAGCCTGGGTGGCACGCCTAGGCCTGGTGGGCGCACCACATGTGCTATCTCCCTCCTCGGTCATCCGATCGCCTTGATTATTTTGCCCATAGACTTCTCTTGACCTAAAAACCCTATATAAGGACCCCTGGGGCGTCCTCGAGATGAGAGCCACCAGAGACGAAAACACCACCAAACAGAGTCAGATCCATCAAAGATTGGAGGGGGAACTCTGTCGGAGCCACCTCCGGGGAGATCTCCACCCTCTCCAACATCTCCGGCTTCATCACCATGATGAGGAGGGACTGGTCCACCTCTGGACTATGGGTTTGTGGCAGTAGCTTGATCTATCTCTCTCTTGTTCTTCATAGATCTAGTACCATATGAGCTTCCCAACATGATCATGGTCATATTTGTAATTCCTATGTGGTGGATCTTTGTTCTATGATTTGATATTTGCGATTGGAATGTATTTTGTGTAAGATGTTTTAATAGATGCATATCATGCACCCCGTTCTTCATTGCTTCATTTGATCCAACTTGTATGCAAGAACTTGTATGGGGAGAAGTGTGTGTTAGGTGGAGTAGCATAGGGGTGGAGATTGAATTGTGACACATATTATTCAAGATCTACTTTGTTTTTTACCTTTCTTTTGCTTCCTCACTTGAGGTTAAGTAAAATCATGTGCTACAGTTATCACGTGACAATGAGATGACCTTGTTAAATCAAGGTAGCATGTTTTGTATTTAAAACATCATATAATATTTCTTAGAGCTATATTCTGATCTATTATTAAATCAAGATTGGATGGAGATTTCCCTTTCTTGAGGAGTACAAGATAGAGATGTATTCCATCTTAATATTAGAATATGATGCCCATATTAATTCCTTTTATCAAGAAATTATAGAGTTTGCATGGTCTTTATCATTGATGAATTGTTTTGTGATCACTACAACTTAAAAAGAGAGTAGACAAGTGAACCCATGAATCCTAGTCCGATTTTTATCATAAGAAACACCATTCTTTTGCATCTACTATCCTTATTATTTTAGCAATTAATTACTTTGAAAATACAAAAATACTTTCTCTATTTGCAATCACACATACAAACCCAAAAACAACTGTACTATCTTCCATATCATCTAGTTTACATTTATTTACTTTATTTACTTTAGTTTATATAATATTTTTGTTTCATATTACTAATACGACACCTTGTGCTTGACAATCACTTGGTGGAGTTGGGGACACAAGATATTTTATTTTACTTTACTGGTTTCTTGAAGAGGAGAAGATAAACATTCTTCATTGCCAATTCCTTGAGAGTTCGATATAAATCCTCGAGTCACCCTTTGTGGGAAAAAGACGCTTGTTGCAACACTTTGCACTTGGAGTCCCAACGAAAAGTGGCAGCCTTTGTTGCCATTAGACGAATCCACCAACACATGCTACGGGCGGGTTGTACGGGAGGGCCCTGCCTGTACCAATGGTCGTTATGGCCCCTAACGCCTGGTTATTTCTCTAGGATTAATTACTTGACCGTGTAGGTTTTCTCAAAATCTTCATTTATGGATCCTGGTTTCACATTAAAAAATGTGATTTCCTTCACAACACAATTCAAATCAATGGTTTGCATATCTTTGCAATAATTAGTCATTAGTGGCTAGGATAGAGATATTCTTGTGAATTGCTTGACTTATAATAATTTTTAAACACGGAAAAAGATGGCTATTTTTAGAGCCATCAATCACCTTGATCAACCTATTCATGTCCATGTTTGTAATTGGCACATGATCAGCACGAAGGCAAAGATTCTAACCATGAAAATGGCATCTAGGTCTAACAATACTATCTTGACCACTAGATGTGACAAACTCATGAAGAGGTTCAAGTTTTTAAAGGAGAATAGAATTGTTATGTTCTAATTCACTGAAAGAAAATATGGAGAGCTCCATCTTTTAATTGAACCTATTCCAGGATGTTAGCTAGACTTCTTAGTATGTATAGACTGCAATCAGTAGTATGGCTAAGTTGAGGAACCAAGTATATATCACTAAGTTGTGGAACCAAATTAGTATGTATATTGGTAATTAGTTGTTACAATATTTGTATGAATTCTTATAATATATGTGCCTACATGCTGATTAGTGTCCAAGCTAATCTCTGTATGAATTCAGGGCTGGTGAATCATGTACTGTATTTGAAATGTCTATTCTGAATGATTTTGAATTATATCCTGATGTATATTATTTAAAATATGAGGACACGGCTCTTTTCTGAACCGCCTTAAAATAAAAACCATCACGGAGCGGAAAATTATTTGAGATGGTTAACAAAGAAGGCCAACTTAGAGTGGAAATTTAATGAAAAATGGGCTTGAAAACAAACTGCCTTAGAGCAAGAAACAATGGACAATGTGGCTGAAATAAACCGTCTCCGGGCAGAGAAGCAATGGAGGCGGTCGTGAGTAACAGTCGTCGCAGGTATGAAATCGTTTAGACTCTATCAGTAAATACATCTGTCTCTAGACCAATATTGTTGGAGACGGTTATTCACGACCATCTGAGGGTTTGGTTCTTTGAGCTGGAAAGAAAAACTGACTCACGGGTCGTGAGTTCTTTGAGACTGAGGCTTCGAGGCGGAATAGGACCGGCTCAGGCCTATGAAGATTTACCGGCTCTAGGTCTGGGTTCGGTACTAGTGACCGGACTCCCAAATCATGGGGTATGATCACTCCAATCCTAGTCAAAACACTAGCACTAGATAGAGGAAAAAGACTCTCAAAATTTATATAATAGAAAATTATATCTATCTTACTCATAATAAGATTTTCATGTTTATTACTCCAGGTATAGGCCCTACTAGCTAGGCCTATCTCCATAAGAGCCCACATCTCAATCCACATGTTAAATTTATCCATCCAACTAAAATCCACATTACCATTACTCTTATCATGAGGGGATTTAATTAGATTAGAGTCATCACCAATCATAGCAGGACCATCTCAGTTAATAAAAAATTCATGAATTTCAGAGGTAAAATATTGTTTCTTATCCTTAATCAATAGCGGTCTTCACAAGGTATTCTCTTGTTGGGGTCATGATGGCTACGCACTTCTATTCTTGTAGACAGTTGTTGGGCCTCCAAGTGTAGAGGTTTGTAGAACAGCAGCAAGTTTTCCCTTAAGTGGATCACCCAAGGTTTATCGAACTCAAGGAGGAAGTGGTCAAAGGTATCCCCTCTCAAGCAATCCTGCAATCAAGATACAAGAAGTCTCTTGTGTCCCCAACACACCCAATACACTTGTCAGGTGTATAGGTGCACTAGTTCGATGAAGAGATAGTGAAATACAAGTGGTATAGATATAAGATAACGGTGCTAGAAAATACTTTGATGGCGTGGAAGAGACTAAAGGCAAACTGAAATAAAGATGGAAGCAAGCAAACATGTAACAGATCTAGTTGCAAATGGTGTTTCAATGCTAAGAAACAAGGCCTAGGGATAATACTTTCACTAGTGAACACTCTCATATAAATATCTTCACTTTATGATACTACTCTTAACTACTCTCTGGTTGGACACTCTAATCTATGGTAGGGCTATAACAGCACACCTCAAAGTTCACTTTCTGCATCTAGATAACCCCACACTGTCACCTTGAGCACTAGATGGTTCCAAAAAACACCACAATTTCATAGAGACATCCAACTCCAAATATAACTCATAAAAAGTATTTGTAATCTCCAGCCTAAGTGCCACCATGGTGTGCACACTGTCAACTTCACACACATGGGGACAACAGAGATCTATTAAAGCACATGAGTAGCAAGGTAGATCTACTTGATTACAAAGCTCATGATCACAATATGATCATGCATAGAGAGAGATGAACACATAGCTACCGGTAGAACCCTTAGCCTCGAGAGAGAACTACTCCCTCCTCATCATGGGAATCAGCAATGGTGATGGAGATGGTGGTGGAGATCGATGGAGATGGCTCCGGGGGCACTTCCCCGTCCCGGCATGGTGCCGGAACAGAGACTTTCTGTCCCCCGAATCTCCCTTTTGGTGGCGGCGGCGCCGCGGAACTTTTCGTGGCTGGAGGCTTGATGATTTAGGGTTCTTGCATCGGGAGGCATCTAATAGACAAAGAGGCAAGGTCGATGGGCGGCCAGGGGGGCCACACCACCTGGTGGCGCGGCCAAGGCTAGCCCGCGCCACCATATGGTGTGGCCACCCTGTGGCCCCTCTTCGTCTCGTCTTCTGGCTCCATGAGTCTTCCGGTAAAATATCGACTTTGGCTTTTGTCCGGTCCAATTCCGAGAATATTGATTTTCTGACTTTCCTGGAACCAAAAACAAAAGAAAATTGGCAACTGGCACTGTGGTACTTGTTAATAGGTTAGTCCAAGAAAGTGTATAGAAAGTACTCCAAAGTTGGAAAAAACACAAGAAAGTAGATAAAACCAAGCATGGAACATCAAAAATTATGGATACGTTAGCAACGTATCAACATCCCCAAGCTTAACTCATGCTCGTCCTCGAGTTGGTAAGTGATAAAAAGAAAGAATAATTTTTGAGGTGACATGCACCATCATAAACTTGATCAAAGTATTTGTAAAGCATTGAAAGCTGGGATCATAGTACTTCAATCATAACATGAAAGACAAAGTTCTAGCAATAAGGCAAAGCAACTATGTTGCAACATGAAAAGGCACAAACAAAAGATTCATGAATAACAATGCTTTGCAAGACGTTTGTTTGTTTCACATAAAGAAAACATAGCATAGTGGCATTCAGCTTGTCCCTCATAGAGTAGCAAATATAAATGCATAGGACACCTTCAAAGTTCATAAGAGTGACTAGATACAAATAGTTTTAAAACAAGCAATATCAAGGTATGCATCAATCAACTAGTCTTGGCACAATGCACATAGAACTAAGAATGGCCACTATGCTCTCAAAGTAGGTGCATAAAGAAAGAAGGTGGAGACTCAATATAATGGTGGAAGAAGGGCCTTCATAGAAAGAAGTAGGGATTCAAGTCTCATAAAGAGCTTCAAAAATTATGGTACTTAATAGCTTTCAGCTCTCCTTGCCCCTATCATAAGCATCTTGAAGTGATTAAGGTTAAAGTGAACAAACTATGGTGTATATGCTTGACGAAGTATAAGTTGGAAATCTCATGTCCCTTGAATACGAGGGTCGCTCCTCATGCTACTCTAGTTTAGTCACCGGTAAGTTCTTGTCATCGTAAGTACATGTGCATCATAGAGAACCGCCAACAGGGTACCCCTTGCCCGATGATACGGAAGAATCCCGATATCAAAATGACAAGGCAAGCAGACAACGAGCATCTCAGCATTCTTCTTATTTACCATGGGAATATGGTGCTTTTTTCTCTCTTTCCTCTTTTCATAATCTTTTTTTCTTTTTCTCTTTTTTTCTCAATATAGGACTCTGTTTTTATAAGAAGAATGCTTCATAGACAGCTCATTATGGTTACGTTGCAGGTTTCCACCATGTCAGCATGGATTAGACCAGTGGCCCAGGAGTTTCTCTAACACATATACATAACTCCATGGAATTACAAGCTCCCCTTTCATTTCACACCGACGACATACATAGACAAAAGAGCATGATATCAACTAGGTACAAAGTACAAGTCCAATGTTGAAAGCGTTCCCCATGAAAGCATGGTTCTTCTAATCCCCAACAAATAAGTGCAAGCATATACAACATAGACGACACAATGGTTCAAGTTTATTAAGGGCAAGAAAAGTAAAGTGTGCCATCAAGTTCGTGAGAGCTTTAATCACTAGTTTTCTCATAACAAGTTTAATTCGAAAGGTAGATAAAACCATGAATATACTTGGAATAGCATATGTTAATAGGTAGGTATGGTGGAATCTTTGGAATAACTTGGTTTTAGGAGTTGGATGCATGAGTGCAACTCATACTTGGTTATGGAGGCTAGCAAAAGACTAGGAGCGACCAACTAAGAGAGCAATAATGGCCATAATCATGCAGTGCGACAAAACATCATTGATCAAAGCATAAAGTGATACTACAAGTTGAAAACTAAAGAATCATCAAGGCTATGGTGACTTGGGATAGTCATAACATGGTGTGAGCATGTGCCAAGTCAACCCAAATAAAGCATCAAAGGAGAATACCACAATACTATGCTTTAATATGCTAAAACAACGCATGATCCTTCCAAGGCACATTAAGCAATCTCAATTGTTTATAACAAGTCATGCTACCGCAAAGAATACTAAGCATAAAGCCAAAACAATATCAAGCATGGCATGACAAAGCATAGGCCACAGTCAAAAACAAGCTCTCTTTACCACTTAAGCATGAGCTTTCCTACTCTTTTCCAATCCAAACCAAACTATTTGAAAACCAATGTATGAAAGAGGGGGTCCAACCAATTTATTCAGAAAACTAAGAAAACCAAGCAAACAAAAAAACAAAACGAAAACAAAAAAGAAGACGCTCCAAGAACAACACAACTGTGCATGAAACAATAATAATAAAGTGTTTGGAAGAAACCTGGGATTTTTATTGATGAAGAGGGGATGCCTTGGGCATCCCCAAGCTTTGACGCTTGTACTTCTTGGATATTTCTTGGGGTGTGATGCACTCGACGATCGACGTAGAGCTCATTGGGAACCCCAAGAGGAAGGTATGATGAGCACAGCAGAAAGTTTTCCCTCAATTATGAAACCAAGGTTTAATCGAACCAGTAGGAGCAAGGAAACACCCCAAAGGTGTTACTAGCTGATCTTTGGCAGGGCGCACTACCAGTGCTAGTAGCAATGTGGAGACCTGCACAACACAACCACAGAACTTTGTCCCCAACTTGCGATGAGGTTGTCAATCTCACCGTGTTTTGCGGAAAACAAAGGATTAAACGTATCGAATGGAAAGAAGTAAAAGTTTGCAGAAAATAAACACAAAGCAGTAAACAGTTGTAGATTGTATGTAAAGTAAAAGGACCGGGATCCATAGTTCACTAGAGGTGGCTCTCCTTAGATAGATAACATGCTGGGTGAACAAATTACAGCGGGGAAATTGACAAACACCGAGAAAGCAATACATGCATATACTAATCATCTTGACTCCTTTGAGACTTGATTGGGCATTACAACATAATACATAGACCTCCATCCAACTGCATCTATGACTAATAAGCCACCTTCAAGTTATCATCTGAACCCCCTCCAGTATTAAGTTGCAAGCAACAGATTATTGCTTTACGAACTGCGTGTAAAGTAAACAATACAATTGTTCTATGAACAAAGGATCGTTGTTTTCTCCCTAGTAGCAACAACACATCTAGTACCTTAGAGATTTCTGTCACTTCCCTAGATTACCAGAGGCATGAACCCGCTATCAAGCATAAATACTAACTCTTGGAGTTGCTAGCATCTACTTGGCCAAGATAGCTACTAACAACGGAAAGCATGCAAGATCTCAAATAACAAAGACATGATAGAATCAATAATCAATCTGAAATAGCATCTCAATATCCATCGGATCCCCGCAAACACAACATGTATGAATTACAAATAGATGATCTTGATCATGAACAGAGCTCACAAGATCTAAACATGAAAGCACAAAGGAGGAGAAACCAGCCATCTAGCTACTACATGGATCCGTAGTCCAAGGATGAACTACTCACGCATCACACCGGAGGCTTGCATGGTGATGAAGAAGGCCTCTAGGGTGAATTCCCCTCTCCGGCAGGGTGCCAGGAAGAGCTTTAGAGCCCCCCGGTCTAGGGACAGAGACGACGACGGCTACATACTCTTTCGTGGATTTTTGATCGGGTACTTAGGGTTTTCGTCCCGTGGGCAACTTATAAGCGGAAGGAGAGGCAGAGGGGGTGCTGGGGTCGGCCAGACCACCCCCCGGCGCGGGCCAAGCCAGGCCGCGCGGCCAGGTGGTGTGGCCAGCCCCTGGCCCCTCTCCGTCTCGTATTCTGGCACTTGATCCCTTCCGGAAAATAGGCACTTTGGCTTTTGTCTCGTCCAATTCCGAGAATATTCATTTTCTGACTTTCCTGGAACCAAAAACAGCAGAAAACAGGCAACTGGCACTATGGCTCTTGTTAATAGGTTACTCCAAGAAATCATAATAAAAGTACTCCAAAGTTGGAACAAAACACAAGAAAGTGGATGAAACTAAGCATGGAACATAAAAAATTATAGATACATTTGCAATGTATCAAGGTGACACGCGTGGCATCCCCAAGATTGAGCTTTAGTCCATCCTTCATCTCATTACTCATTCCTTTCATACACCTGCATTTTTTTCTTCATACAAAACTTCACACAATCTTTATTAGCAACATTAGTGCACTTAAGATAATAAGTCATTGGGTTCAGTTCTAACACCAATAAAACTTCCATTAAGACACAACCTACTGTAGCCCTTCCCTCAAAAAGCTCAATTCCCCAAAAGAACTCAAAAAGGAACCAACAAGAAGCAAATGCAAATAATGGCAGAAATCTGTCAAAACAGACCAGCATGTAAAGACGAATTTTTTCGAATACCTTATGTTGCTCAAATCGAAAAGTGTTGAACTAACGAAAGTTAGATAACAACCTGTGGCAGAAGAACAAAAATTCACGCCTCAAAAATACGTACAGATATTTTACACGAATTTTTACGGTAAATCACAAAAATCTGTTTCGGGACAGCAACTTTCTCAAGTCTTACTTCTCTCTCATTAGAGATTACTCTTGGGACAAAAAACAAATAAAAATGATAAGAAGAGGTTATTATAGAAGTAATAACTTTCAAGACTCAAGAAAACTATTGGGTTATCTCCCAAGAAGTAATTTTCTTTAACGCCTTTAAGTTAGGCATGCTAGTTTGAGAAAATGCACACATAAGAAATATGAATTGAAGTAAAAGAGAGCATCAAGAAACAAATTCAAAGCATATTTAAGTCTAATCCCCTTCCTATGCATAGGAATCTTGTAAAGAAACAAGTCGTGAAAGCACAAAGCAACAAGCATAGTAAAGCAAAACAAGTGCAACTTCAAAATTTTCAACATAAAGAGGGGAAACTTAATATTGTTGAGATACATAAAACCATGTTTCCCTCTCTCATAATAACTTTCAGTAGCATCATGAATAAAATTAACAATATAACTATCACATAAAATATTCTTATCATGATCCACATGCATAAAATGATTATTACTCTCCACATAAGCATAGTCATTCTTATTAATTGTGGTGGGAGCAAATTCAACAAAATAGCTATCATTATTATTCTCATCACCATAGTCATCAAATATAGGAGGCATATTATAATCATAATTAATTTTCTCCTCAATAGTAGGTGGACTGAAAATATCATACTCATCATTGTAATCATGATATATTGGAGGTTTTGTATCATCATAAGGAATAGAATAGCTATCTTCCAAAGCTGGGGAACTAAAAAGATCATTTTCATAAGAACTAGCTTCCCCAAGCTTAGACTTTTCCATAGCATTAGCAATAATGGTATCCAAAGAATTCATACTAACAACAATGTTATTAGCATGCAAATAAAGTTCCATAGGTTTTTAATTTTCTCTTCAAAGACTTCATGTCCTAACTCAAGATAAATACTATAAAGCTCTCTAATTTTTTTGTTGTTTTCCATTAAGCCTAACTAGTGAAAATAAAAACAAGAAAAAAGGACAAAATTGTAGAATCTAAAGAAAATAACTTCGAGCACTCACACCGAAGGATGTGAGTACCTTTTACCTTACCTCCCCGGCAACGGCGCCAGAAAATAGCTTGATGTCTACGCACTTCTATTTTTCTAGACAGTTGTTGGGCCTCCAAGTGCAGAGGTTTGTAGAACAGTAGCAAATTTTCCCTTAAGTGGATCACCCAAGGTTTATCGAACTCAGGGAGGAAGTGGTCAAAGGTATCCCCTCTCAAGCAATCCTGCAATCAAGATACAAGAAGTCTCTTGTGTCCCCAACACACCCAATACACTTGTCAGGTGTATAGGTGCACTAGTCCGGCGAAGAGATAGTGAAATACAAGTGGTATAGATATAAGATAAAGGTGCTAGAAAATACTTTGATGGCGTGGAAGAGACTAAAGGCAAACTGAAATAAAGATGGAAGCAAGCAAACATGTAACAGATCTAGTTGCAAACGGTGTTTCAATGCTAAGAAACAAGGCATAGGGATCATATTTTCACTAGTGAACACTCTCATATAAATATCTTCTCTTTATGATACTACTCTTAACTACTCTCCGGTTGGACACTCTAATCTATGGTAGGGCTATAACAACACACGCTAAAGTTCGCTTTCTGTATCTAGATAACCCGACACTGTCACCTTGAGGACTAGATGGTTCCAACAAACACCACAATTTCATAGAGACATCCAACTCCAAATATAACTCATAAAAAGTATTTGTAATCTCCAGCCTAAGTGCCACCATGGTGTGCACACTGTCAACTTCACACACATGGGGAGAGCATAGATCTATTAAAGCACTTGAGTAGCAAGGTAGTTCTACTTGATTACAAAGGTCATGATCACAATATGATCATGCATAGAGAGAGATGAACACATAGCTACCGAGTAGAACCCTTAGCCTCGAGAGAGAACTACTCCCTCCTCATCATGGGAATCAGCAATGGTGATGGAGATGGTGGTGGAGATCGATGGAGATGGCTCCGGGGGCACTTCCCCGTCCCGGCAGGGTGCCGGAACAGAGACTTTGTGTCCTCCGAATCTCCCTTTTGGTGGCGGTGGCGCTGTGGAACTTTTCGTGGCTGGAGTCTTGATGATTTAGGGTTTTTGCATCGGGAGGCATCTTATAGGCGAAGAGGCAAGGTCGGTGGGCAGCCAAGCGGCCCACACCACCTGGTGGCGCGGCCAGGGCTAGCCCCCGCCACCATATGGTGTGGCCACCCTGTGGCCCCTCTCCATCTCGTCTTCTGGCTCCGTGAGTCTTCTGGTAAAATATCGACTTTGGCTTTTGTCCGGTCCAATTCCGAGAATATTGATTTTCTGACTTTCCTGGAACCAAAAACAGCAGAAAACAGACAACTGGCACTGTGGTACTTGTTTATAGGTTAGTCCAAGAAAGTGTATAAAAAGTACTCCAAAGTTGGAACAAAACACAAGAAAGTAGATAAAACCAAGCATGGAACATCAAAAATTATGAATACATTAGCAACGTATCAGGTCACGCCGTGGAGTTCCGATGGGTATGCGGCTGAAGCAATGACTGCTGCATGATGCTTTGAGTAGTATTTTTTTTGGAAATGAGCATATATTAATATCACACGGATACCAATTACACCCAGCCTCTGCAACAACGCATACCCTAATGGCAATACGGATGCACATAGCCGAAAAAAAGAAGAAGAATTACAAAAAAGAAAAGTTCCGCTGTAGGAATCCTATCCTTAGCAGCAGCGACACTACCACCACCAAAACAATACCAGAAGTCCAACCCCTCCAAAAGCGACGCCTCCAAGAAGGAAACAGTGCACAAGAAATGTCATCGCCCGATCAAAGATCTAGGTTTTTACCCTGGAGAAAGTCCTTGCTCGCAAAGCAATGCCTTCTGCAAGGCCATTGCCAGGCACAACCAATGAAGGCCAGACCTTGGGTTTTCACCCTGCAAGGTAAGACTGTGAACTCCTCCTGTGATATCGCCCCCTCTAATAGACGCTGCTATGAGTCACAGATATCTAAGGCAGATCCTCATTGCCATAAAGACTCAATCCACCATAGCTCGCGAACATGTCTCTGCCTTCATGCCATTCTCCGCATCTGACTTCACCATGTGTATCGTCAAAGACATGTCGCATGATGGTAACAGGTAGCAGAGCTTCACCGCGCTCCCACTGAAACCAAACGGCCAGCAAATAACACAGTTGCGCATGACCGAATTCCTTTCGATCCAGCAAGCTCCACGCATATGTGCCCATGGGAGTTCGCCGGTAGAGCATTCCGGAAGCAGACACTCCGACCAGATCAATGGAGACACACATCAAGTAGATCTTCGTCTTGGGGCGAAAGAGATCTGAGGACCACCCCTTTATTGAAACCGAGCCAGCAGCCCCCATGCTACCCGCCAGAAACTTGCAGGATCCACCGCATAGCGGCATGATCGCCCGGTCGACCACTTCGACGGAGAAGGAAGTCACCACCACCATCAGGGGCAGTAGCCCCAAGTTTCCTACCGTCGCGAGCATGGCTCGGAGATCCTGAGTGCCGGCGTCGGCGACGAACGGAATATATCTCGGCACGTAGGCACGGATTTCCGCCGCCGCGTGCAGCCATCTGGACCAAGGACCCCCAGCCGCCGCCAGCTATGATGCCTCCGCCAAACCAGCGCGGGCGCGGCCGCCGCCGCCGCCACGCCAGATCGCAGCCAGGGTCGCCGCCGCCTCCACGCCGCCAGATCTTTGCCCGGCGATGCCCCGGGCGGCAGCAGCGGGCGGGAGGCTCTTGAGGGGAGGGTCGGCCGAGGGGAGAGGGGGTGCGGGGGAACTACAGCCGGCTCCCCCTACATGAGTAGAAAGCTTTTCAGAGTATGCTGCCCTTCTGTAGCATAGTGAATTTTGAAGGACTTGTCTTTGTACTTCAACCATTCTAAAAATATAAGTGTTTTAGCTTTTGTCAAGCGAATATATATGAACGATTTTTTATGTGTAATTTCAAAGTGAATCTACATATAAAAGACATTTAGATCCATTTGTTTTATAAAGCTAATACATCTTATATTTTGAAACAGAGAGAATAGTTTGTAGGCTTGCAACCCGGGTTTGGTTGAGACTACTACCGACTATTCCAGTTTCTCTAGCCCTTTGCTAGTTTCTTTTAGACTAGTTTAAGCTCCTTCTTTGTGATCAATGCCGTAGTATCCTAGCTGGTTGGCGGATTCATTAATTTGAAACGGGGTTTTTGAGCCTTTTTAAAGGTGCAGAACAAAATTTGAATGATTTATATTTAAATTCGTGGATGTTACACGAAGTGGGAAGCAAATCTTCAAGCCAAGTATTCTAGTACATTGAAAAATGCCACCAGTTGATGGGAATTGAAAGTACACGCCATATGTGGTTAATCATCTTTATAATTTCCTTCGTAATGTCCGTACGTGATATTTAGACAAGTGGAAGTGATGTTTGTACAAGCAATCGGCATTAAATTTTAAATCATTTTAAGTATTGTTAATAGGAATAATAATTAAAAGGAATTTCTATCCAACAAGTTGGATCAGGCTTGTAGTAGCGGTATAATGTATAACTGCTGGATAGAATCTTCTGATGAGTTCATATATAATCCTTACATTTTATAGGTATCACTTAATTTGAAGTTAATAATCTCATAATTGTTGATTAAAGTCTTGTTACATTTTTGGACAGATGAAGGAGTAGAAAGTGTTCCCTTCGTTCTCTCGAAATAGGCTTTCGCCCCACTATATTAATATAGCAACCACACGATACAACTATGATAGTTTCAAAACGAAAGAAAATGCTAGGACAGCAGCAGACACACGCCCAAAAGAAACAAAGAAGAAATAAAATGGAGACAGAGGCGGATCAAATAAATGGGGAAGACCCGCAACCGCCGCGCCCACCGGAGAAGTTCCACCACGCTCCTTGCAACGACTCGTCAAGCACCAAACAACACTCTCAAGAGGGAAAACAATCGTTGCTGCCCGGACCAACGACCGGTCCTAAGGTTTCCCCCGGCACACATAAGGAAGTGGGGGAAGTGTAGCCCCGACATCCTCCACAGAGGCAGGGTGTCACCCAAGGGCGGCACCATGTTTGTGTCAGACAAGCCGACAAGGATTTCTCCCGAAGCCCTCCCCACAACCCCGGACGAGACGTTGCTAGGAATCCTCACAAGGTTGAGGCCTCGCCACCACCAAACTTTGCCATCCACGAACATACGCCACCACGATCACGAAGTCACCGCCATCGTCTCACCGAGAGTTTCATCGTGAGGCCTGAAGGATAGTGGTTAGAAGTGTCTCAAATTGGGATCAGCGAAACCGTGACCTACGGGAGGAAACAACCGCCACCGCCAAAGTCGGTAGTCGACCGGATGCGGTCGCTGGCACACTGGACCCAGTTAAGTCCAGCCAGGTCCAACGGACCCGTAAATCCCACAACCACGCTGCAACCGTCCGGTCACCGTCGATGCTGCACCCTACACAATCCAAATCGCCGCCTCGCCTATAGATCCAGGGGCCACAGGACAGACTGGTTTGTCCCCAACCCATCTGAGGTCCTAAGGGCCCAGATCTGGGCCGTTGGGCCCGGCCAGCACCACCCGCCGTTGCCAGCCACCTGCTGCTTGCCGCGCCGCCCCGCAGCCTGCAATCGCGCCGCCGCCTCGAACTCGCTCAGCCGCCGCCGGACCACAGCCGCCAAGAACACCGCCGCCGGTAGAGAAGGGACCCCGACCCCCCTCCAAGAGCGCGGGAGATGATATACCGCCGCCACCAGGGCAGCATCCGACGGACCCGGCCGGCGGCAGGGACGAGGGAGAGACGGGGAGAAGGGGAGGTCAGCCGAGGGGAGGTGAAGGGCCCGGTCGCCCTTGGGGGGGGGGAGGGGGGGCTTGTTTTGTTTTCTCCTAGATGAGCTTTTCGGTGCCATTCCCTTCGTTCTAAAATATTCGAGAAGCTACTTCCCATAGTGGTGAAAAGTAAAACGGCAACTCAAATATAAGTAAAGAATGAGAAAAAAGGTTATTGGCACAACGACTAGGCGGAGAATAGAAAAGGTTAGAATAGAGTTTTTCATCGATCACCTCACCTCATCATGCACCTAGTAGGAGGTCCAGTCCACGGGAGACTGAATGTCACATGCCACGTCATTCGCGCCATATACTCTACGTATGCAGCATCAAGCTTAATCCCGGCGGGCGGCGGCGTAACAGGAGAACACAGTAGAGCGCATATGACGAACCGCTGATGGGCCCAATGCGCGAAGACGACCGGCCGATGCAAGTAATGCGTGGCTATTCTTTTTTGGAAAGAGGTCATCCATTCGTCCACCCAGTTCGCATGACCGTGAGTTAGCGCGTATGACTAGCTTCGTCACGCGCACAAGTTACGTCATGGAACCATGTAGGGTGACCAGGACGGTACCGGGATCTAAACAAGTAAACCAGTGCCAACTTTACGTGAAGCGTTGTAATAATTGGATTAAAGACCAAAATAACCATTTTCTGCTACAGTAGTACGTATTGTATAGGCAGAGCAATTTCAATTGTAAAACCCACTGCTACCACCGTTATATCATCTATAGGCAACCTAGTATTCAACATATACAATATAAATAAGTATTACGGTGTTTTATTAGTTCATGTCGCACCTCATCTAAAATATAATACTTTTTCCGACTCAAATTAATTTCTCGGATTTTCTAAATTCAGATGTAAAAACATAACTAGATATATTTAAATCTAAACAAATCAATGGATTGTAGGGAGTAAATTCTAATAGTAGTAGTTTGCTAACACAAGTTTACTATACTTGCTGTGAGGCTGACCGCACCTCCATGGTGCCTCGATGTGGGAATTTAGCGACCCGGCATGGGCAAGGGCTGGGCGCTTTCTCAATCCATACATGCAACCATTTTTGTTGCAGAGTTTTCATTATTCAAGTTTTACAATTCATGGGTGAGATATGCAAACGAGTCAACTGTCGTCGGATTGATGACAAATACATCATGAGGGGTCCTTGAGACTTGTGGAAGAGGGGTGTGAGACGTACTGTGTTTCGGGACGGTGAGCACACAAGTTTACCCAGGTTTGAATCAGCCGACTTTGGACGGATCCTACTCCTGCTAGCAATCCAGTAATACGGCAGAGCCGGAATATAGGTTACAAGGGTTTCGTCTGTGCGAGTTGAGATTGTAGACTATTGTGAGGGTGCCCTAAAGGCTCTCCCTAAGACGGCTTATATAGATATCCGGCCTAGGGCTTACAGAAGAGATCTATCCGGCTACGACTAAGAGTCGGTTACAGAGTACATCTTGAACTACAAGTAACACTATGGGCTTATGTCGGTAAGTCTTCTGGGCCTTCCCGTAGCTGGACTGGACTCCGTCTCTTCTCCCTGACTGGGCCGCCCGTGAAGCAAAGCTCTAACCCGAAGTGGGCCATCCTGTTCAGTGAGGAACTGTGAGGATATCCGGAAAGTATATCCCCAACAGCAGCCCCCGAAAGCCTCCAAGATCCAAAGTCGGATTCATCATCATCTAGCTTGATCTTCGGCTTGTAGAATCTTGAAGGGTTCTTGAAACTTCAAAACAAAAGATACGATCTGGGTCTCAAAAAATGAGTCAGACCTATAAGTACGTTATTCGTGTTTCCAACTCGAAATTTAAACTAAGCCGAAACTTGGTCTCTGACGTAATCTGACAACAGTCATGGTCAAGTCACGTCACTGACAAACATTTTCTATCAGCACGACCGTTGGTGGGTCCGCCTTTTGCGGAACCGAGACGCTGTTTCAATGCATGCGTGGAGATCGGGGCGGCGTAATCATCGTGCGGGGGTTTCCCAGTCCTTTCCACGATGCTTGGCATATTCACTGTAGCCTTTACACAAATCTTGATGCGTCTGGTGGGTATAAGTGGTGAGGATTCTTTTCCCCATCTCCTTCACCAGCTCCTTGCGCCGTTTCCTTCTCCTCTACTCCTCCCACGAACTTAGCGCTCCACTGCTCCCCAGAACACCTCCAGCGCCACCCATCCAAGGTCACTGGCGCACCAGAAGAATGGTTTCTGCATCATCCTCTGGCTCGGTAGTAACGTCAGCGGCGGTGGCGGCGGAGAAAGCGAGCTACCGCGGGGTTTGGATCCCGTGCGTCCTCGATGACCCCAAGCTCCGTGTCGTTGAAGATGAAGGGATCCTCCGTGACGGCGACTAGTGGAGGGGCTTCGGCGAAACCGTCCCCAACCCCCGTGACGACGAGCGAGTGCACTTCGGCACTCACCTTGACAGAGGTCTGAGTTTTCCTCCCTCAGATTTCTTTTCTGAGGTTATAGGTCATTATGGAGTTCATCTCCACCATCTCTCCCCGAACTCCATCTTAGAGATGAGTGTGTATGCCTCTTTGTGCGAGGGGTATCTTGGCATTAGGCCGAGCCTTACTCTATTACAGTACTACTTTCATGTCCGGAGAAATTCCATAACTGCCGGTAATCCTTATATTACCGGTATCATTAGTTTTTCGGATAGGCGAGAGCGCGTCTATCCTCGGATCATGGCAAGTGAGTCGGTCAAACAATGGTCGTCCACTTTTTTCTATCACAAGGATATCCCTGCTCCCGGCAAAGATCATGCTTTGCCGGCTTTCGTCGATAGAGCCGCCACGCCCCAAGAGTCATGGGACGAGCTCGCTCCGGCTCTCAGTGACGATCTGCTTCTCGCCAAGAGGCGGATTGAATATCTAATGAAGCACAAGGGCCTGAAAGGGTCCGACTTGGTTCAATGCTGGGTGGCATGCCGGATCCAACCCCTTCAACATCATGGAGATCGACTGATGCATTCCATCACGTCGTCGAACAAGGATTTCCTCTACATCAGCCCTAAAACCTTAGAGCCAAAAGATTATGTAAGCCAAATCAGATGGCTGATAAGGGAGAGGATCAAGAGGAAGATTCCGGAGCTGTCCCTGGACATGCATATAGCGGAAGATCCCGTTGTGCCGGTAAGTTTTAGCAGCAACTATTTTTATGTGCTCATCTTTATGTTATTTTTGCAATACTGAGATACTTCTCCTTTTCAGCTTCCTGACATCCCCGAGTCGGAGTTTGCTCCTATCGAGGGAAATCCTCCTTAGTTTTTTGAGGATGAGGGTGAATTGGTCCCAATGTCGGACGTCGTTCCTCGAAAACGCATGGCTCTGACATTGGCCATTGGCACAAAAGAAGTGCCCGTTGTGAAGAGGTAACCTTTCCTCACAAGGTCTTTGTATTTTGCCTGTAATTCCTTCCGAGATGTAATGTTCTTTGTTCTATTACCTTCTCAGAGCTAAACAGCTCATCAAGGGCAAGGGGAAGGGAGTTATCTCGAAACCCCTGCGTTAGTCGAAGCTCAAATTGGCTTCTCCTACCGTGGCTCCTCCGACTCCCACCCCTCAGCATTCTGCAGCGCCAGAGATTACTCCATCTCCGACCATTGTAGAAGATCTGGCTCAACCATCAGAGCCAGCGATGCTTGAATCGCAAACTAACATCACCATGGGTGACTCAGGTGTTGATAAGGGTGAACCCTCTTCGGGTAATGATCCCTCGGTAGAGACCTTTGCCGAGAATCTCCTGGACAATCCAGGACTTGCCAAACTTGGCTTATCTCGGAAGTCTGTGGAGTAGATTCAACGGTTAGCCCGGCAATGCTTGGAGAGCCGGACTCTCTCTGCCGAAGAAGAAGCGCAAGAAGTAGAGGATATCAAGCACTCTGATCTTCTTGAACAAGTTCGTCTTTGCGACGAGAAGCTGAGGTCTGGCAAGCTTCCAACTGCGTCGGTGATCCCCCTAACCTTCGCCGAAAAGGTTGCCACCGAAGTGAATACGAGTTTAGATAAACTCATTCACGAACAATATGTAAGTCGGAATTCCAACCCCCTTTTGTCCTTATTTCATATCATATCCTCTAGCCCCCAAGCATGAAGCTGGAAAATCAAATCCGGTTTTATGATTCCTTAGGATGACAAAGAATGAACTAGTGTAGCCCCCAAGGCTCGTGCTGATATTAGTAAAAATATTAGCCCAAGTCTTTAGTAGACTCCTGACTCTGGGTATTCTAACTTACAGAAAGTATATTCCTATAACCAGGATTTGTTGAAGAATGTTTGCAACAAGCGGAAAGAGATCAGAAGTCTCCAGCTTAAAATTGCACGATTGAAGGTTTCCAAGGATGAGGCCGAAGGTAAACATTCCGAAACTCAAACCTTGTCTTTTATTTCATAGTCGATTTTTTGTTGAACTGTTGTTCTTTTGACTTACAACACTGGTAAAATAGTCTTGCTCTATGATTGAAGAGGCCGAGAATCTTAAGACCTTGGTGGTGGAAAACAAAGAACTTCGCCAAGAGCTGGATAAGCTTAAGGCAGATCATGAGAAGAGCATTGCTCAAATTCTCGAATCCACCTCCATGGCCACCGAGGAGCATGATCGCAAGATTACGCTTCAAGATAAGAAAATCTCGGATCTCAGCAATGAGCTATTCAGAGAAAAGGACATTTCCGAGGCACTCCGGGCTGATCTCTAGAGTCTTCGTGAAGAGAAGGCCAAAGTCGACAATGACATCTTTGGTATGTTTCCCTTTCTCTGACTTATCTGCATCTTCCTACTGTTTGGAGTCCGGGTTTACTTGACTTACCCTTCGAATTATATGCAGGTCCTCTGAACTTGACAGACTCAGCCTCCGCCGAATCTCTCACCAACCGGCTTACCCAAGTCAGTGATTTACTGCATGACTTCTGCCGGTCCCTCGAAGATATTGGCGAGGTTCTCAAGGTTTCGTACATGCATAGCATGTTTGGCTTTGAGGTGCGAGATAAGGCCAAGGATATGCCGTAGCTTGTTCAGGACTAGAACAAGTCCTACGCGCGAACCGCATCGCAAAACGCTCTCACCATGGTTATGAGCCACCATGGAAACATGGAAATTTGGCAAGTAACCAGAGGGTACTGCAAGGTGGACGTAAACAGTCAGGAGCAAGACATCAAGGCTATCATAGACTCCTGCGCCGGATATGGGTGCCATGTAGCTGATTTGACCAGCTAGGACACTCCCTTCTTCACCCGCGTGGACACGCCGCCTCCGCCTTCCGAAGAAATAGCTGAAGTTTCCGACAATGATCAAACCATATCAGATTTGAACATCTCGGAACATTATCAAAACGAGGCCGATGTATCCAGCGAGCTGACAGCTGCTACCTCTCCCCCTGCATCATAGAGTATCAGGAAGAACAATGTGTTATTCCGAAAACAATTTGGGTCTGTAAATAAGTAGTATGATACTTTTGCTAGTGCTATGCTTTATTTTATCTATTCAGCACTTTTGGCTTTGACATTTTGTGCCTGAAATGTTTGCATAAGCACTTGTATTTTTTGTCTGCACTTATCGTTTATCTAGCTTTCCGCCTCGTCTCTTTCGTGAGCCGGCCAACTTTTAGCACGGAAACTTTGCCGAGCAACGGAGCTCAATTGCTAAACCAGTTTAAACTCGGAAACAAAGCCGGCTTCCAGTACCAACAATTCACTACTCGGAAAATGCTTGCATCCAGCAATCAGACAAATAACCAAAGTATAGACTAGAAAATTTAGATTTATACCTGAAGGTAGCAATTTTATAATCGGAAATCTAAACCAGAACAAACATGAGCATAAAGTACTTTCAAGTACTTTGGGATTTTCGACTATGACATGATCATTCGAAAATAAGATGGTAAAAACTTCTCAGAAAGATTTTGAGCCAACCAAGACTTTATTTCTCATTGAACATGTACACATATATGATTACAAAGAAAAATAAACTAAGAATAAAAGGGACATAACTGAGCAATATTCCATGGTTTGTCTAACTCATCCGGATTTGTACTGCCTCCAGCTCTCTTTCTCTTCTTAGTAGCAGGTCTTTCTTTGACTGGCTGCATATCAGTTAGGTAGTATGAACCATTGTGCAATACTCGACTAACTAAAAATGGCCCTTCCAATATTGGAGAAAGTTTGTGCTTTCTTTGCTGCACAAGCCGGGGAACCAAATTGCCCTTATTGAAAGACCGGTTTCTGACTCTCTGGCTATGATACTTGTGTAACTTCTGCTGATAGGCTGTTGATCTCATCTCAGCAACGACGCGAACTTCTTTGACTAAGTCGAGATCATTTTGTCGAGAAATTTCGGCATCCTCTTCAATATACGCGGCCACTCTAGGAGAAGTGTGAATCAAATCACTAGGAAGAACTGCTTCTGCGCCATAGACCAAGAAGAAAGGTGTGTATCCAGTTGACCTGTTTGGAGTTGTTTGTAAACTCCATATTACAGAAGGTAATTTCTCTGCCCAAGCCCCCGCAACAAGTCGTAGTGGTGCTTCAAGTCTTGGTTTTAGGCCTTGTAGGATTAAACCATTTGCTCTTTCGACTTATCCATTAGCTTGCGGATGTGCGACTGACACAATGTCAAGCCGGATCTTTTGTTCATTGTAGAATTCGGCAAGCTCTCCCATAGAAAAGTTACTCCCATTGTCCGTGATAATGCTATGCGGATAACCGTATCGGATTATAACATCCTCAACAAATCTTCTGGTTGTTGCTCCATCACAACTAGTTTCGGGTTTAGCCTCAATCCATTTGGTGAATTTATCCACCATCACTAAGAGGTGAGTAAATCCACTTGGAGCCCGTTTAAACGGTCCTACCATGTCAAGCCCCCAGACCGCGAAAGGCCATGTTATAGGTATTGTTCGCAGCTGATCAGCCAGAACGTGAGCTTGTTTGGCGTACTTTTGGCAGCCCTTGCACGTCTTGACCATCCGTTCGGCATTTGCATTGGCTGTAAGCCAGAAAAAACCGTATCGGAAAGCTTTTGCCACTAGAGATTTGGCTGCAGCGTGGTGGCCACACTCTCCTTCATGGATTTCTTGTAAGATTTCCACTCCTTCTTCTGGAGATACACAGCGCTGAAAGACCCCAGATGCACTCCGCTTATAGAGCTCACCACTAATGATAGTATAGGCTTTTGATCGTCAGACGATCTGCCGGCTCAAGACTTCGTCTTCGAGTAATTTTCCGTCTACCAAGAAATCAAGGTAGGGTTGAGTCCAGCTGGGAATCACAGCCAGAACTGCTACTAAAGGTGAGTCGGATTTGGTCGGATATTCCTCATCTACTCCCTTTATAGAGGGAACTTTGAGGTGCTCTAAAAAGCGTCATCCGGGACCTTCTTCCGGGCAGAGCCTATTCGAGATAGTGCATATGCTTCCTCATTTTCTGTTCGAGGGATGTGTTGAACTTTAAACCCTTCAAATGATTTAGATAGTTCATCCACGATAGCCCTATATGCTGCCATGTGCTTGTTAGCCTTACAGATATCCGATACTTGTTGTGCAACAAGATCTGAATCTCCATAACATATTAAACGTTGGATGTCGATATCCTTAGCAATCCGCATTCCATGCAGTAGAGCTTCATACTCGGCATTGTTGTTTGTCGCCGTGAAGTTTATCTGCAATACATAGAAAAGTTTATCTCCTTGGGGTGACTTGAGCACCACGCCAGCCCCCGAGCGCTTTAGACCCGTCAAAATGAAAGGTCCAGTATTTCGACTCTGGCTGGGTCATATTCTCCGTTGTCTCTGTCCAAGCAGTGACAAAGGCAACGAGGATTTGGGATTTTATTGTTGTACGAGGTTTGTACTCAATGCCCAAAGCTGAGAGCTCTATGCCCCATTTGGCGACGCATCCTGTGGCATCACTATTGTTGATTATATCTCTCATGGGAGTTGTGCTCACCACGGTAACTGGATGTTCTTGAAAATAATGTCGTAACTTATGAGATGCTAAGAACACACCATAAGCCAGCTTTTGATAGTGCGGATATCGCTGTTTTGATTCAGTTAAGACCTCACTGGGATAGTAAGTTGGACGCTGCACCAGGTGTTCCTGATTTTCCTCTGGTCTCTCAACCACCATGACGATACTGACGACCTTGTTTGTCGCACCGAGATAGAGCAACATCGGTTCTTGTGGTTCCGGAGCTGTGAGGATGGGAGCAGATGAGAGTACTGCTTTCAGGTCTTGTAGTGCAGCTTCAGCTTCATGGGTCCAAATGAATTTCTTGGTCTTTTTCAGGAGCTTGTATAGTGGTGCAACTCTTTCACCAAGCCGGCTTACAAACCAACTGACCACGACAATGTAGCTAGTTAGTATTTGTACGTCCTTCAGGCGAGTCGGCCTAGAAATATTGAGTATAGCCTTGATTTTGTCCCGGTTTACCTCTATGCCTCTCTGAGATACGATAAAACCTAACAATTTTCCGGGTAGGATTCCAAAGAAACATTTCTTCGGGTTAAGCATTATGTTGTATTTTCGTAGATTGGCAAACGTTTCCTCCAAGTCGAAAATCAAGGTTTCCTTCTTTTTGGATATTACCGCAATATTGTCCACATATGCATGTACATTGCGTCCGATTTGATCGTGGAAGCAACGCTACATAGTGTGTTGGTACGTAGCTCCTGCGTTCTTGAGCCCAAAGGGCATCGTAACAAAACGGAAGGTTCCAAAGGGGGTTATGAATGAAGTTTTGACTTTGTCAGATTCCTTCATCCGGATTTGGTGATAACCGGAATATGCGTCGAGAAAACATAGGAGTTCCGAGCCTGCCGTAGAATCGATAACTTAATCAATCCTAAGCAAAGCGAACGAATCTTTGGGACAAGCCTTGTTCAAGGCAGTATAATCAACACACATCCTTAAATCAGTGGTGTCCTTTTTAGGGACCATTACAGGATTGGCCGACCACTCAGTGTGGATGACCTCTTCTATGAATCTGGCTAACTCGAGCCATGCTAGTTCCTTAGCTATTGTCTTACGCTTTTCATCACCAAAACATCGTAGGGACTGTTTGATGGGTTTAGCATTCGGGTGTACATTTAAAGAGTGCTCGGCAAGTTTCCTAGGTACTCCGGTCATGTCAGATGGCTGCCATGCAAAGATATCTTGATTTGCTTGGAGGAACTTGACGAGCGCGCTCTCATATGCGCTATCTAGGCCTACACCTATCTGGGTCACCTTGGAAGGGTCATCATCCTTCAATGGCGTCTTGTTCGTCTCTTTGATGCCTTGAACTCCAGATTCGGCTTTGTCACCTCCTTCTTTGTTGCGGGCATCTCGGACAGATCTATGGTCTTCTTGATCTCCTAGTACTCCTGGGCGTGTAGCACAGCTTCATAAAGGCGGCATTTCCGTCCTCGCACTCTCGCGCTTTCTTCGGGTTTCCCTTGATGGTGATCATGCCGTTGGGACTTGGAATTTTCATCATATTGTAAATGCAACATGGACGAGCCATAAAAGTCCAGTAAGCCAGACGTCCGAATATAGTGTGGTACGCGCTCTTTAATGGAACCACTTCGAAGGAAAGTGCTTCCGTCCGGTAGTTCTTTGGAGTTCCAAAGGTAACATCCAAAGTGATTTATCCTAGGGAATTTTCTTGTCTTTCTGGGACAACTCCGTGAAAGATCATAGAGCTGTAATTCAGCTGGGTCTCCGAGATCTTCATCCGGTATAGCATTTCAACATACAGAATGTTAATGCTGCTGCCGCCATCCATGAGAGTCTTGGAGAAACCATAGCCTTCAATAAGTGGATTGATGACTAAGGCGTATTTTCCTTGCCTGTGCAACTTAGGTGGATGATCAGCGCGGTCAAAGGTGATTGCCACTTCCGACCAGTCCAAGAATTGAGGGACAACCGGAACTGTTGCGTTGAGCTCATGTAGAACTGCTTTCTTGACCTTAGCTGGTTAAGATCCGAGGAAGGTGATGTAAGTGTCTCTCTTTGTCGGGAAATTCTTTTCCCCTTCCAGCTTGGGATACGAAGCATCATCTTCCTCCATGTCGGAATCATCCTTGGTCTCTTTATCTTTTTTGGGATTCTTCTTTCCCTTCTTCCGCTTAGCCTTGTAGCCAGCGGTATCGTCTTTCTTGATGTCGTCATTGAAACAACACTCGACGTTTGTGTGGGACGAGCCCCCATTAGCGTCTAAGTGATGCACACATGGGTTATTGGCAATGTCGACCCAGGAGTAGGTTTGGCCGGGTTGTTGGTCTCCTCTACCCTGGACTCTTGATGTCCCACGACCGCGTCGACGGCCACCGCCGCGCCCTCCTCGTCCTCCAGACCCGAAAGTGGCAGTGACCACTGCCGTTTCCATGTTGGGTTTTTCTTCCGAGGTGTTCTTGCGCTTCTGAGCTTGCTGCTTTGGTTGTTTTGCCGACTGTGGCACAGCTAGGGCATTAAGTAATCCCTCTACGTCATCGTCAGCATCTACATACTTGCTCGCTGTTTCTATCATCTCTCCCAAATCAGTGACCTTGTCACACTTTAAATGATGACGTAGTAAATGAATTGGGAGTCCTGCAATGAAAGCTTCGATCGCAGTTTGGTCATTTACTCCTTCACAGGAGTTCTTGGTGTCGATCCATCGTCCGAGATAATCCCGGTAAGTTTCTCCGGCTTTTTGGGTGCAATGCTATAGGTCTCCTAATGTACAGGGCCTCCGGTATGTGCCTTCCAAATTCCGAAAGAATGCACTTTGCATGTCATACCAGTTGTGGATGGTGTTCTCTGGAAGTTCATTGAGCCATGATCGTGCCGTCTTCCGCAACATGAGTGGGATATATCGGGTTGCGACTAGGTTGTTTCCGCCTTTGGCGATACAGCAAGCCTGGAAAAATCCTGGAGCCAAGTATCTGGCCGAGCTATACCGTCGTAGGCTTGAATGTGTCTTGAGATAGCAAATCCTTCCGGGAATTTTGTAGCTCTTATGCATGGTCCGAAGCACTTTGGGCCCACGTATATGTCATCATTTTCGTAGTGCCACGCCTCTATGTTGGAGTTAATCCTATGCCTTGCGTCACTTGGGGATAAAGATCGCCCCGAATGACAGTTGTGGCTGCGGTGCCTTGGAGCCAGACTTCGGCTTCTGCCACCACCTCCTCTACCACGACGCCCTCCTTGGCCTCCTTCGGAGCCGTTGTGATGGCTACTTGCTGGAGAGGGTGGAGCAGCTGGATTGTTTTTGGCAGATCGCCGGCCTCCATCCGGAGCGTTGTTATTCCGGTTCTGGGGAGGATCTTCATTACGACGAGCCCCCTACCGACTTGACTCAGCATGGTGTCCGTCGTTCCTTCGTCTGTCAGCCAGACGGCTTGTATGTCTAGGAGCTGGCATTCTTTGATGGTCCTCCTCTTGACGTTTCTCTTTGTCTTCTTCCCTGCGATTGTTCGACTCTCGCCGGGGAGGATTCTTCGGATTCAGTGCAGCAATCACCTCTTGCTCCGCAGCTGGGGTAACATTGCGCCAGTCACGTGCAGCTTTGTGATGCTGTCCTGAAGATCCGGTTCTTGAGTAGTTTTCTTCCCGACGGTCAGAATGGTGATGTTGTTCCGGAGCACGTTGGGGTCTTACGTCATTCTAGGCCGGATCCGTGCGGCATTGGTCAGATTGGGAGACCAGTTTTCCGTTTTCGGACAGGGCGGCCTTCTGTTGCTCCAGACCCTTGTTGAGTAGCTTAATGCCCAATCGAATCTGCTCTAGGCCTGGATTACTTGCTAGGATTTCTCGAGCCGCAATGGTGTTTTGCACTGGTGTTGGATACACCCAGTCTCCCTTGCTGTCGCGTCGAGGCATCTCATGGTCTCCTCCAAAGAGGACTTTGTGAATCTCCGGGAATTGGTCATCATGAGTGTGACGTTTCCGAGTCTTCTAATGTTGTCGAGAGATGTACTTCTCCACAGTTGCCATGCATTTCTTTTCTTCCTCAATGTTTTTGGCCTCATCGAGGAGTACTTGGCGACGCGCTTCTAGGGCCTGGGCCCTTTCATCCAGCTCTTCAGCAGTAAGTTCTGCAGCTGTAGGAATATGTGTGGTTAATGCAGCATGGATGAGTTTACGCGCACCTTCGGTGATCATGTGTCCATGCACTGACTCTTCTTTCAGCTCTTCTCGGTTAAGTGCTCCATCTGAGTCTTCCTCGTATTCCTCGGCAATCACTTCCTCTCCCGGAGGATCTTTTGCCGGGGTCTTGTTCTTCTTGTTCTTCTTCTTTGCCTTCTTGGCAGCGCCGGTAGCAAAGACGGATTTGGGTCCGTTTCATGGAGTCAGGCTCTGATCGGTACTTTCGTACATCTAGAGTTCAGGATTATCTCCGATATCCATATCATCCTGCGCTTTGGGAGAGTTTTCCCAGATCCTTCATCCATGGCTTCTCCTTCCTCTGCATCTTTGGAGTTGTACTCATCTTCATACTCCGCGGAGAACTTTCAGAAATCCGCCGATGTCATCGAATCATCCGAAGATGCGGGTAAGTAGGTGTTTGTTCTAATCGCCTCCAGCACCGAGTCGGTGTTTTCTCTAGCATCGGCAGAGCCAGATCTAGATCCAACATATCTGACAAAGTGCGACGTGTGGGTCCTGAGGTAGTTGCAGCTTTCCTCGTGGGCTTCCTCGAAGATCCTGATGGTTTCGAGAACCTCATCCACGCTTGCATCCTGCATCATCATGTGCCTCAACGTGTGCCTCAGGAACGGTTGATCTGTTCCGGCGTTGGCAGGGCCGGAACCAAGGTTGTTGACATGATCCTCCTGGATTTCGACTTCATCGGGTGGATCGATCTAGGATTCGGCCTCGCCAGGGAGATCCACTCTAGATTCGACTTGAACCGCAAGATCTGCTTCAGGCTCGGATTTCTCCACTATCTTCACAACGGGTGCGGGCTGGGTGGGTTTAGGGTTTTCTAAGATCCGGAACTCTGCCGCCTCCGTGGACAAAGGGGACCCAGAAATTTCTTCTGCCTCTATCATCACCGCTGGGGTGGGTGGGGCAGGTTCAGCGAATCCGATGTACACATCAATCTCGCCGAAAGACATGATGGTGTAGGTAGTCACGGCCTCCCTAGCCGGAATCTAGGTCTCGTCGAGAATGATGAGAGGTACGTCGCTGGCGTAGAGGATGCGACCGACGGCGATGGTCTCGCCGATTCCGATTCTTGTAGATTCTGCTCGGAACGCAGATCTGAAGCTCACTTGCCCCACGGTGGGCACCAACTGTCGTCAGATTGATGACAAGTACGCCATGAGGGGGTCCTCGAGGCATGTGGAAGAGAGGGGTGTGATACGTACGTTGTGATGTCTACGCACTTCTATTCTTGTAGACAGTTGTTGGGCCTCCAAGTGTAGAGGTTTGTAGAATAGCAGCAAGTTTTCCCTTAAGTGGATCACCCAAGGTTTATCGAACTCGGGGAGGAAGTGGTCAAAGGTATCCCCTCTCAAGCAACCCTGCAATCAAGATACAAGAAGTCTCTTGTGTCCCCAACACACCCAATACACTTGTCAGGTGTATAGGTGCACAAGTTCGACGAAGAGATAGTGAAATACAAGTGGTATAGATAATTATAAGTGGTAACGGTGATAGAAGATAGCTTGATGGCGTGGAAAAGACTAAAGTAAAACTGAAAGAAAGATAGAAGCAAGCAAACATGTAACAGATCTAATAGCAAACGGTGTTTCAGTGCTTAGAAACAAGGCCTAGGGATCATACTTTCACTAGTGAACACTCCCATATAAATATATTCTTCTTTATGATACTACGCTGAACTACTCTCTGGTTGGACACTCTAATCGATGGTAGGGCTATAACAGCACACCTCAAAGTTCGCCTTTCCCATCTAGAAAACCCCACACTGTCACCTTGAGCACTAGATGGTTCCAACAAACACCACAATTTCATAAAGACATCCAACTCCAAATATAACTCATAACAAGTATTTGTAATCTCTAGCCTAAGTGCCACCATGGTGTGCACACTGTCAACTTCACACACATGGGGAGAGCAGAGATCTATTAAAACGATTCAGTAGCAAGGTAGATCTATAGATTACAAGCTCATGATCTTAATAAGATCATGCATAGAGAGAGAGATGAACACATAGCTACAAGTAGAACCCTTAGCCTCGAGAGAGAAGTACTCCCTCCTCATCATGGGAATCAACAATGGTGATGGAGATGGTGGTGGAGATCGATGGAGATGGCTCCGGGGGCACTTCCCTGTCCCGACAGGGTGCCGGAACAGAGACTTTCTGTCCCCCGAATCTCCCCTTCGGTGGCGGTGGCGCTGCGGAACTTTTCGTGGCTGGAGGCTTGACGATTTAGGGTTTTGGTATCGGGAGGCTTCTTATAGGCGAAGAGGCAAGGTCGGTGGGCGGCCAGGGGGCCCACACCATGCCCTAGCGCGGCCTGGGGGACCCACGCCATGGGGTGGTTTGGCCACCCTGTGGCCCCTCTCTAACTCTCCTTCTGGCTCCGTGAGTCTTCCAGGAAAATATCAACTTTGGCTTTTGTTCGGTCCAATTCTGAGAATATTGATTTTCTGACTTTCTTGGAACCAAAAACAGCAGAAAACAGGCAACTGGCACTATGGCACTTGTTAATAGGTTAGTCCAAGAAATCATATGAAAAGTACTCCAAAGTGTGGACAAAACATAAGAAAGTAGATAAATCCAAGCATGGAACATAAAAAATTAGAGATACATTTGCAATGTATCAACATCCCCAAACTTAAATCGTACTCGTCCTCGAGTAGGTAAGTGATAAAAGAAAGAATAATTTTTGAGGTGACATGCACCATCAAAGTCTTGATCAAAGTATTTGTAAAACATTCAAAGCTAGGATCATAGTACTTCAATCATAACATGAAAGATAAGGTTCTAGCAATAAGACAAAGAAATTATGATGCAACATGAAAAGGCACAAACAAAAGATTCATGAATAACAATGCTTTGCAAGACGTTTGTTTGTTTCATATAAAGAAAACATAGCATAATAGTATTGAGCTTGTACCTCATAGAGTAGCAAATATAAATGCATAGGACACCTTCAAAGTTCATAAGAGTGACTAGATACAATAGTTTAAAACAAGCAATATCAAAGTATGCATCAATCAAGTAGTCTTGGGACAATGCACATAGAACTAAGAATGGCCACTATGCTCTCAAAGTAGGTGCATAAAGGTAGAAGGTGGAGACTCAATATAATGGTGGAAGAAAGGCCTTCATAGAAGGAAGTAGGGATTCAAGTCTCATAAAGAGCTTCCAAAAATTATGGTACTTATTAGCTTTCAGCTCTCATTTCCCCTATCATAAGCATCTTGAAGTGATTAAGGTTAAAGTGAACAAACTATGGTGTACATGCTTGACGAAGTATAAGTCAGAAATCTCATGTCCCTTGTATACAAGGGCCGCTCCTCATGCTACTCGAGTTTAGTCACCGGTAAGTTCTTGTCATCGTAAGTACATGTGTATCATAGAGAACCGCCAACGGGGTACCCCTTGCCCGATGATACTGAAGAATCCCCATATCAAAATGACAAGGCAAATGGGACTCTTTTTTTATAAGAAGAATGCTTCATAGACAACTCATTATGGTTACGCTGCAGGTTTCCACCATGTCAGCATGGATTAGAGCAGCGGCCCGGGCGTTTCTCTAACACATATACATAACTCCATGGACTTACAAGCTCCCCTTTCATTTCACACCGACGACATCCATAGACAAAAGAGCATGATATCAACTAGGTACAAGTACCAAGTGCAATGTTGAAAGCGTTCCCCATGAAAGCATGGTTCTGCTAATTCCCAACAAATAAGTGCAAACATATACAACATAGACGACACAATGGTTCAAGTTTATTAAGGGCAAGAAAAGTAAAGTGTGCCATCAATTTCGTGAGAGCTTTAATCACTAGTTTTCTCATAACAATTTTAATTTGGAAGGTAAACAAAAGCATGAATATACTTGGAATAGCATAAGCTAGTTGGTAGGTATGGTGGACTCTTTGGAATAACTTGGTTTAGGGAGTTGGATGCATGAGTGAAACTCATACTTGGTGGTGGAGGATAGCAAAAGACTGGGAGCGACAAACTAAGAGAGCAATAATGGCCATAATCATGCAGAGCGACAAAACATCATTGATCAAAGCATAAAGTGATACTACAAGTTGAAAACTAAAGGATCATAAAGGCTATGGTGACTTGAGATAGTCATAACATGGTGTGAGCATGCGCCAAGTCAACCCAAATAAAGCATCAAAGGAGAATACCACTATGCTATGCTTTAATATGCTAAAACAACGCATGATTCATCCAAGGCACATTAAGCAATCTCAATTGTTTATAACAAGTCATGCTACAGCAAAGAATACTAAGCATAAAGCAAAAACAATATCAAGCATGGCATGACAGAGCATAGGCCACAGTCAAAAACAAGCTCTTTTTACCACATAAGCATGAACTTTCCTACTCTTTTCCAAACCAAACCAAACTATTTGCAAACCAATGTATGAAAGAGGGGGTCCAACCAATTTATTCAAGAAAACTAAGAAAACCATGCAAACGAAAAACCAAAACGAAAACGAAAAAGAAGACGCTCCAAGAACAACACAACTGTGCATGAAACAATAAAAATGAAGCGTTTGGAAGAAACCTGGGATTTTTATTGATGAAGAAGGGAATGCCTTGGGCATTCCCAAGCTTTGATGCTTGTACTTCTTGGATATTTATTGGGATGACACGCGTGGCATCCCCAAGCTTGAGCTTTTGTAACTACCTCGGTGAATTACGCTCTTGGTTACATGCCTGGATGAACGAAAGTGGTTAAAATAGTACGGTGGGGCTCAGGGCCACTCACTGTAGACCTTTCGGTCGTCCTAACCACTTTCATACAACAGGACAAGAACGAGCGGCGTAATCGGCAGGCGAAGGGATCAACTACATACACAAATGAGTATGTATGCAAGCCACATACAACAGTCCTCAGAGCCATTCCATCTAAAAGAAATAGAAATATTGCAACGCCATACGGCAAGATTCAAATATCCTAGATAGAGATAATAATTTAGGATAGCTCCTCATACAAAAAACATCAGAGTATCAGGCGGAAGCGGAAAACAAGATCCGAGTACGGATAAGAAGCAAATCGGCATAAGATGCCCCATAAATAAACACATCCCGCCCACAGATCATACGGATCCCCGTTCCCAGAATCTCTACACCGAATGATCGTTGCCAACATCATCTGTCTCCTCCACCCAGTATCCATCTTGCGAATACACCTGTTCATCTGAATCAAACAATTTATCATGTGAGACCCTAGGGGTACTCAGCAAGTCTTAATGCCACTAAAAGGGACACAACCTGGGTGACGCAATTGCAGCAAAAGATAATACCTAACAATTCTACAGATACTCGCTAACCATTCGCCTAACCAATGATAGATGGATGTCCGTTAATTAGGAACAACAGTTATAACAGTATAATTAACAGATCCATCCTCCTCCTCGCTTACCAACGAGGAAGCGGACGAACAACCCCCATCATCCGTTGGCAGTTTTATTAACCATTCCATGAGTATTGCACTATTTACTAGTCAAGTACTTAGTCAAATTAAAAGCGGTACTTTAGTTATACTTGTCTATGATCGAGAAACTGTGCTCCAAGTCGTCCATAACCGCGGGCACGGCTTTCAGAAAGATTTACCCTGCAGGGGTGCACGAATAGCAACACACACTCGATCAACCTTGGAAAAACCAAATCAAAACCCAACGAGGCATTCACGACAAAGCAATCACAGGATTCAGAAATATTTCAGGGGGGCACCCTAATAAGCTACCCGCAACGAAGTTGGCCGGCTCCGAGACGGACCCAGGGTTTGCGACGACGGCTATAAACGACTGGGAACCCAAAAATATGACTGGGCTTGTCGATACCGCGAAAACATGGCGCGATCCAAAACAGTACAGGTGCTCCTCGCACAATCTTAAATAAATCAGTAACATGGCATAAGTGCAGGATAGTAATAAAGCCCCAAACTAATTGTGGCCCCAAGAAATAAGAAGGAATCAAGCTCTGGCTCAGGGGGGTCCATAAGGCCTCCTGGATGTGCATAGTGCGAATAGTCAAGGAACAGGAATCAAGTACTCGGGGTCCTATGGGGCAGATATTGCCCACCGGTGCCTCTTTCATTAGTTATCCCATTACTACTCAGGTTAAGTTGTTTAGGTACCTCGTTATTCATCAGACACTCATATACCCTACACATGCTTTGCTACGACTCGCATGGCTCAAACAACTCCTGTAGTAATGGCTCATGGGATGGAGGAACAAGCTTCGGTGGGGTTTAAAAGTAAAGGCTATGCAGTACTTGGGATTCAATTTAATGCAATCGCGACACAATGATGCAAGAATAAGATAGAGGCAATAGGTACTGTATGTATGCAAGCATGTGGTAGTGCTTACCTGGCAGCTCAGTTGAAGCGAGAGATGGATCTGGGTAGTACTCCTGTGATTCCTGGTAATTCTCCTGCTGGGCGTCTATTCGAAGAAGAACCAAACAAACAAGGCCAACATAAATAAGTGCACAAGCATATGAATTAAAATGCGACAAGCAATCAAGCATGCCATGATGAATGATGCACAATTTACATGGCTTTAAAGTAACATGGCAAAGGTGAGGTGTGGATACAAGAAATAAAGCATTTTACTATTTATTTAGTACAATTTTTATTGCCAAAAACAGTTCAGGTTTGTAAGAATGACATGATGCATGCTTCAATTCAGAACAAGGACTGCATAAATAGAACGGGCTCGTCGCGCTGATCGATTTAGACATATTATTTGCCAAATTTGGAGTTGTAGAATTAAAGTTATTAATTTATTAAGAAAAGGGCATTTTATTGTAATTTTAATCATCTCGAAAAATTAAAGTGCTCAAACATTATTTTTAAGGGCATATTTGAAATCCTCACATTTTTCTAATTCCAAAACATATATCATTTGTATTATTTGGATTTGTATTTTAAAAGTTATTTAAAATCTGGTTTGAATTTTGAATTTAAACATTTACTGAAAAAGTTTAATTAAAACAGAAAAACAGAAAACATTTTACACCTTAGGCAACCCTAGCCCAGACGCTGACGGGTGGGCCACTACGGACTGGGGCCACGCGCGCGAGAAAAATCTTTTGCTACCGCGGCTTAGCCAGCCCAGGCGCTGACATGCGGGCCCGACGGTGAAGCAGGTCCCACGTGACAGCGAGGGGTCATGGGTGAACCACGTCGCGCAGCGGGGAAGGAGTGCGGGTTGAGGCCTGGGATGCTAGGCGGTTTTCTGCAAGTTGCCAGGCGGCTGACAGGTGGGGACACTGGGGCTGCTAGGGACCTGGGCGTGATCGACAAAAGCGCGGGGGTTCTTTTTGCAAAACAGCTGCGCGAGCTCTGACTGAACCTGGCGTCTCTGAATCGCGGCACGACCTGACAACGGCGAGGTATTCCGGCGATGGTGGCGTCGCAACCGCGGCGAGATAGACCTTGCCGTAACAACGAAAACGAGAGAGGGCAGTGCCAGCTACGGATCTTGTTCAGGGAGGTTCGTCGGCGGTGGGCTGTGCTGGACGGGGCACGTCGGGGAACAGAGGGGGAGCTGCAGGCTGGGTCTGTGCGGCGGCGGGGCAGTCCACCGACGGGAGCCAAATACGGGCGGCGAACGGCACGCAGAGGGGGGAAACGGAAGAGGGCGAGGGGGGAAGCTCACCTCGTCCGATTCCCACGGAATCCAGAGGCAGGGACGGCCGGAGCGGAGAGGATGGCGAGGTCGTGGCGGTGGTGCTGGCGGCTCTCTGAAGTGGGCAGTTGCGGGCGAGCTCGGCTCCTCCTCGCAGGCGGAAGCGACGCCTCGGACCACGGCGACGCTCCCCAGCGAGACCGCGGTCACCCGCTAGGGCGGCACCGGCGGCGCGGAGCTCTGACTGGCGGCGGACACGCGGAGAAGAAGAGGGAGAGGGGAAAGGAGCAGAGCTAGGGTTAGGGAAAAAGGCGGCTCGGCGCGAGGATAAGGAGGAGGGGCTGGCGTGCGGCCGGCGCGGACTGACGGCGGAGGACGGCCACCTGCCCGCGACTGCTTACCGTCTGCGGCTGAGAGGGAGCGAGCGAGACGGCGTCAGAGACAGGAAGAAGAGGAACAGGGGGATGTGGCGACGGCCTGACGGCAAAGAGGTATCGGGCTGGGGAGGAGGTTGGGCCGCGGGCGGGCGTTGCTGCTGGGCCGCGGACAGGTAGGGAGGCTGCTGCTGGGCTGCTGGCTGAGCTGCAGGTAAGGTTTTTCTCTTTTTATTTCTTTTTGTTTTATTCTCTGTTTTGATTTTTATTTTGATTTGTTGCAGATTTAAACAAGCCCAAGAAATATTCTTTTTGGAAGTTTTTGCATATTTTGAATAATGGAACAGGGCTAGCTAAGGAGTGAGGAGAGGGCTTGGATTTAGGCTAAGATGAGGTGAAAAAGTAATCAAGAAAAAGAGAAGGAAAAAGCTTATGGGAAAAAGGCCTCACTTGCATAATGAATGGAAAAGAATAAAATGGTGTAGATGAGGATATGGAGATGGTGGAGAGATAGGTAGATGATCCCACAAAGAATGGACCACTAAAACAAAGGAAAACCAATGGGACAAGGGCGGTGATGATGGTTGCATGGCCCATGCAAAAATAATAAATGCCATGATTGATTTTGTGAAAGCAATAATATTAATATGGCATTATTCTTATGCATTCACAAGAAGTGGAATAAGGGCCAAGCAAAGGAAATATAGAATTTGATCCATCCTATCTCCCATGAGCTAGATCAATACCAAAAGAAAATAAAAGCCCATGGTAGTTGGAATGGTGGAATTATAAGGTGGTGAAAAGAAAGGTGATGGAGTTGAATAGAAGATATTCCCCCAACTCAACTTGGGCATTAAACAATATATCAATAACCAAATACAATATCAAGAGGCAAATACAATTAATAATGCATATGAGAGAAGAACCAATGAAAGAGGGTTTTATATGATGCTCAAATGCAAGGTGGCATGATGACATGAGCATGATATAATTATGATGCAACAATTATATATAGGAAGTAGCCAATATCTTACTAGACCAAGTAGCATTACAATTTTTAGACAATTGGGATGCTACAGCTTTAGTCCATCCTTCATCTCATTACTCATTCCTTTCATACACCTGAAATTTTTCCTTCATACAAAACTTCACACAATGTTTATTAGCAACATTAGTGCACTCAAGATAAAAGGTCTTTAGGTTCAGTTCTAACACCAATAAAACTTCCATTAAAACACAATCTACTATAGCACTTACCTCAAAAAGCTCAATTCCCCAAAAGAACTCAAAAAGGAACAAACAAGAAGCAAATGCAAAAAATGGCAGAAATCTGTCAAAACAGACCAGCAGGTAAGACGAATTTTTTCGTAGACCTTCTGTTGCTCAAATAAAAAAGTGTTGAACTAACGAAAGTTAGATAACAACCTGGGGCAGAAGCAGAAAAAGTTACGCCTCAAAAGGACGTTAAGAGATTTTACACGGATTTTTACGGTGAAGCACAGAAATCTGTTTCGGGACAGCAACTTTCCCAATCATTATTTCTCTCTCATTAGAGGTTATTCTTGGCACAAAAAGCAAATAAAAAGGATAAAGAGAGGTTATTACAGAGGTAATAACTTTCAAGACTCATCTAAAACTTTTGGGTTATCTCCCAATAAGTACTTTTGTTTAACGCCTTTAAGTTAGGCATGATAGTTTGAGAAGATGCTCACATAGGAAATATGATTTGAAGTAAAAGAGAGCATCAAGAAGCAAATTCAAAACACATTTAAGTTTAACCCACTTCCTATGCATAGGAATATTGTAAAGAAACAAGTGATGAAAGCACAAAGCAACAAGCATAGGAAAGCAAAACAAGTGCAACTTCAAAAATTTCAACATAAAGAGGGGAAACTTAATATTATTGAGATGCATAGAACCATGTTTCCCTGTCTCATAATAACTTTCAGTAGCAACATGAATAAAATTAACAATATAACTATCACATAAATAATTCTTATCATGAGCCACATGCATAAAAGAATTAATACTCCCCACATAAACATAGTCATTCTTGTTAATTGTAGTGGGAGCAAATTCAACAAAATAGCTATCATTATTATTCTCATCACCATAATCATCAAATATAGGAGGCATATTATAATCATAATTAATTTTCTCCTCAATAGTAGGTGGACTGAAAATATCATATTTATCATTGTAATCATCATATATTGGAGGGTTGGTATCATCATAAGCAATAGAATAACTATCTTCCAAAGCTGGGGAACTAAAAAGATCATTTTCATAAAAACTAGCTTCCCCAAGCTTAGACTTTTCTAGCAATAATGGTGTCCAAAGAATTCATACTAACAACATTGCTATTTGCATGCAAATAAAGTTCCATAGGTTTTTTAATTTTCTCTTCAAACACTTCATGTCCTAACTCAAGATAAATGCTATAAAGCTCTCTAATTTTGTTGTTGTTTTCCATTAAGCCTAACTAGTGAAACCAAGAAACAAAAAGACAAAATTGCAGAATCTAAAGGAAATAACTTCGAGCACTCACACCAGAGGATGTGAGTACCTTTTACCTTACCTCCCCGGCAACGGTGCCAGAAAATAGCTTGATGTCTACGCACTTCTATTCTTGTAGACAATTGTTGGGCCTCCAAGTGCAGAGGTTTGTAGAACAGCAGCAAATTTTCCCTTAAGTGGATCATCCAAGGTTTATCGAACTCGGGGAGGAAGTGGTCAAAGGTATCCCCTCTCTAGCAACCCTGCAATCAAGATACAAGACATCTCTTGTGTCCCCAACACACCCAATACACTTGTCAGGTGTATAGGTGCACTAGTTCGGCGAAGAGATAGTGAAATACAAGTGGTATAGATAATTATAAGTGGTAACGGTGATAGAAGATAGCTTGATGCGTGGAAAAGACTAAAGTAAAACTGAAATAAAGATAGAAGCAAGCAAACATGTAATAGATCTAAGAGCAAATGGTGTTTCAGTGCTTAGAAACAAGGCCTAGGGATCATACTTTCAGTAGTGAACACTCCGATATAAATATATTCTTCTTTATGATACTATGCTGAACTACTCTCCGGTTGAACACGCTAATCGATGGTAGGGCTATAACAGCACACCTCAAAGTTCGCCTTTCCCATCTAGAAAACCCCACACTGTCACCTTGAGCACTAGATGGTTCCAACAAAGAAGACAATTTCATAAAGACATCCAACTCCAAATATAACTCATAACAAGTATTTGTAATCTCTAGCCTAAGTGCCACCATGGTGTGCACACTGTCAACTTCACACACATGGGGAGAGCAGAGATCTATTAAAGCACTTGAGTAGCAAGGTGGATCTATAGATTACAAGCTCATGATCTCAATAATATCATGCATAGAGAGAGAGATGAACACATAGCTACCAGTAGAACCCTTAGCCTCAAGAGAGAACTACTCCCTCCTTATCATGGGAATTAGCAATGGTGATGGAGATGGTGGTGGAGATCGATGGAGATGGCTCCGGGGGTACTTCCCCATCCCGGCAGGGTGCCGGAATAGACTTTCTATCCCCCAAACCTCCCCTTCAGTGGCGACGGCGCTGTAGAACTTTTCGTCGCTGGAGGCTTGACGATTTAGGGTTTTGGTATCGGGAGGCTTCTTATAGGCAAAGATGCAAGGTCGGTGGGCGGCCAGGGGGCCCACACCATTCCCTGGCGCGGCCTGGGGGACCCCCGCCATGGGGTGGTGTGGCCACCCTGTGGCCCCTCTCCGACTCTCCTTCTGGCTCCGTGAGTCTTCCGGGAAAATATCAACTTTGGCTTTTGTCCGGTCCAATTCCGAGAATATTGATTTTCTGACTTTCCTCGAACCAAAAACAGCAGAAAACAGGCAACTGGCACTATGGCACTTGTTAATAGGTTAGTCCAAGAAATCATATGAAAAGTACTCCAAAGTGTGGACAAAACATAAGAAAGTAGATAAAACCAAGCATGGAACATCAAAAAATATAGATACATTTGCAATGTATCACGGTGTTCCGGGACGGTGAGCACACAAGTTTACCCAGGTTCGAATCCTCCGGCTTTGGACGGATCCTACTCCTGCTAGCAATCCAGTAATACGGCAGAGCCGGAATATGGGTTACAAGGGTTTTGCTTGTGTGAGTTGAGATTGTAGACTATTGTAAGGATGCCTAAATGCTCTCCCTAGGACGGCTTATATAGATATCCTGCCTAGGTCTTACAGGAGAGATCTATCCGGCTACGACTAAGAGTTGGTTACAGAGTACATCTTGAACTATAAGTAACACTATGGGCCTATGTCGGTAAGTCTTCTAGGCCTTCCCGTAACCGGACTGGACTCCGTCTCTTCTCCCTGACTGGGCCACCCGTGAAGCAAAGCTCTAACCCGAAGTGGGACACTGGTCAGTCAGGAACTATGAGGATATCCAAAAAGTATATCCCAACACCCAATGGAAAAGGAAGAACATGAAATGACTATGCACACCCGGTTGAAATTATGGTGAATGACCATCTCCATCCAGTCGCATCACCTATAGGACCCCACTGCACCACCGGTGGAAGATAGGACCATAGAAGAATCTAATGGGCAGTTTTCTAGAACTCACGTGAAATAAGTAGCTCATGTCTTGTGAAGAAAAAATATTATTCTAGAAAAACAATATCACTTCGGTAATTCAAAATAGCAAGGGCAAGAAAAACTGGATCATATCAAAGGTTCTTCCTAACAAAATGTTTCGGTTTAGTCAAATCAGAATTTCTTTATAAGCTAGTTGAGGATTTCCATCAAGGGAAAGAAATAAGGGATCATATTAACTATCTATCACTACTGTTTCAAATTAATGAATGTAGAGCATTTTTCTTACTACTCCCTCCATAACGGTTTGTTAGGATAATAGCGTTTTGGGAGAGATATCGGATTGTTAGGCTATCATTATTGAATTGCATGCACTAGTCAATGCAACCAACATTCCGAACTGATGGAAAGGGCTAGACAATTTATTTCAATACTCACCCTACGGCTTTACCCTTTGGCCTATTGTGACATTTGTTTGGGGAGACACAATATTTGTTTTAATTCTTCCGTTGGCCAGGATTTGATCCTAGGATCTCCTGCTCTGACACCATATTAAATTTCATGCACTAGCCAACGCAACCAACATCCCAAACTGATGGAAAAGATTAGGCAATATATTTCAACACAAACACACCCTAAATGTACCATCTTTATGTTTAGAGGTCTGCTACGTGCCACAAGCATATGCTGACTAGTGTAGTTCTTCCGGCTCAACTGCTAGCCAAAAACGAGAATATAACTAGACTCAAAGATTACATCATAATTTTTGTTTGAGCAATCAGCTGCGCAACTCAACAAAAATAAAAGCAATTCGCTTACAAATCTCATCAGCCAAATTGATGGTCTCCCAACTGTCGTGGAAAACTCATTCTTTTGGAACACCAACTGTTGCTGTGTATCTGTCTGAAACTAGGCTACCAGTGTAATGTTGTATTTACTTGAATTTGATGAGCATAGTAAAAAAATCAAACCTTTGCAGCTGATGTAATATTTAGTTAACTTATATAGATCATTTACGTACTATTTATGCGCATAATAATTAAATGTTACAACTTGTTGTAAATGGGCCTATCGAACAAAAAACATGTTTGACCATTATAGGCCTTTACACTACCAGGCCTCCAATGGGCTGTAGTTGATGGGCCAAAGGGATATATTAACAGTCCTTAAAATGGGTTGTCTATGTTCACTGTTCACGCGACAGGACGGTATTGGGCCTTAATGGATCTTAACTGCATTTGGTCGGCTTTGTCCGCAAGCTTTAACATTTCTTTGATGGGCTGATTTATGATGGAGTGAGCATACATCAGTAATAGTGTTAGGTTGTTGAAGGGCCGTATGAGTACTAGGAAGGGGTTCAGTGGTAGAAAACAAAAAAATCCTACTACGAGAATGCATCAACCCAAGATCTATCTACGGAGAAGTACGGTAACGAGTGGGATACGATATTCATAACTTTGAAGACCGAACACGGGATTACGTTCCCACATAAATGTTGTAGATGAAGCTGAGCGTCGCAAACCTCGAGGTCTAGAAAGGCTCCAAGCATCTAGCACCACTAATGGTAGTGCCTCGTCGAGTTTTACACGCGTACGGCTTAAAGACGTCTCCCAGGCCTGGGTCCAGCAAGGCGGCGAAATAAGAAGCTCCGGGCCGATTCCAGCAGCACGACGACGTGCGCTGGGTTGAGAAAACCCTACCTTGTGGAGCACGTTCCAAACTTGGGAACACGCTTGAGAGGGAGAGATAATGGCAAAGGCCAATTGTGGGATGAGGAATTAGGGTGAATGACCCCCTATATATAGGAAAAACTGAGTCACTCCCACCCTCCAAGTCCCGGGTGGGACTAAACATTGGAGGAGAGGTGGGAGGACTGGCCTCCGACCTGGGTAGGGCCCACCCGCATGCCTGGCACACCTAGGGTGGCCGGTAGAGTGGGAGCCCTGGCCCACCTTGGCCACCGCCTCTCGCCCCACTTGGGCCTCCTTCCTCCTAGGGAGGGCCCATGTTTGGGGGTTCCTTTTTCTATTATTTAAATAAATTATATTAAATATTAATTTATAATTAAATATTAAATACATATTATTTAATTCGTCCTTGTTCAGAACTCCTTTTGAACAATGTCCAAACACTTTGGTATATCTCTAGAACCCTTCTAGTTCCCTCTCTTCCTATTCCTCTATCGGCATCGGATCAATCCACAGCGTCTTTACCCTTAAGCATGACACCCATCAGGTTTAGGAATATTCAGACATGATCGAGACATCTCTCCTATTAATGACCAACAGAGGATCTGGAAACACATGATGTCCCCTGCACATTCCATGAATTTGGTTAGTCTCTTAAACCTTCTAAATACCGAGTCTTATTCCTTTTATACAATGATACCTGGTTTGTCCAAGACCTGATCTCGTGTATCCATATAGAGTTAGATCTTGCTACCGATAAAGACGTTTACTCGGTTCCATGATATTACATCCTCATGACCTAGTCAAATGCTTGCAAGCTTATTGATATAATCTTACCGAGTAGGTCCAAAGTATCTATTCGTCACTCGGATAGGCAAATCCCGATCTTGATACATACGCCTCTCTATTCCTTTGGAATACCCAATGCACACATTTATAGACACCTAGTTACGGTCATGGACATTGGTGCGATCAAATAAGTCACAGGAGTTAGTGATTAAACATGATATCACGGTCGAAGGATTAAGTCACTACGCGTTACTAGATATCACAATATTGAACTTTGTGACTGGATCACACTGTAGTTCTAGTGTCGGGTGTGTCCATCACTTTATAAGTGACCTCATTGTCAGTTAACCTTTTATTCAAATCATGATCGGTAAACCTTGATCATCATTTGCCCAACGAACTAGTACTAGAGGATACTAGGGACCCTTTTGTTTATATATCACACATGTATTAATGTTTTCTCTTAATACAGTTATAACATGATACAAAACTATTATGAATATTAGAGATATGTCAATAAAACAATTTTATTTATTGGCCTCTAGGGCATATCTTTTTTAGTCTCCCACTTGCACTAGAGTACAATTACACCAGTTTTACATCACGCAATAATCTAACACCAATAGCATCACAGTGGTGATCATGCTTTTTCCTGTGGAAGAGGCTTTGTGAATCGATCAGCTACATTCACATATGTATGTTTTGAGTCCATTTTTGAAGCATTTTACCTTATATTTTTGCACAAGTACAGTAGAATTTTTAGTATTTTACTACGCTTGCGTGCATCTTTTTGTCCTTGTTCCAACAAGATCCTGAATCACTAAATATTTTATGAATATATCAATTGGGACTATCATTGTAACTACCTCGGTGAATTACGCTCTTAGTTACATGCCTGGATGAACGAAAGTGGTTAAAATAGTACGGTGGGGCCCAGGGCCACTCACGGTAGACCTTTCGGCCATCCTAACCACTTTCAGACAACGGGACAAGAACGAGCGGCGTAATCGGCAGGCGAAGGGATCAACTACATACACAAATGAGTATGTATGCAAGCCACATACAACAGTCCTCAGAGCCATTCCATCTAAAAGAAATATAAATATTGCAACGCCATACGGCAAGATCCAAATGTCCTAGATAGATATAATAATTTTAGGATAGCTCCTCATACATCACACATCAGAGTATCAGGCGGAAGCGGAAACAAGATCCGAGTACGGATAAGAAGCAAATTGGCATAAGATGCCCCATAAATAAACACATCTCGCCCACAGATCTCACGGATCCCCGTTCCCGGAATCTCTACACCGAATGTTCGTTGCCAACATCATCTGTCTCTTCTACCCAGTATCCATCTTGCGGGTACACCTGTTCATCTGAATCAAACAATTTATCGTGTGAGACCCTAGGGGTACTCAGCAAATTTTTATGCCGCTAAAGGGGACACAACCTGGGGTGACGCAAATGCAGCAAAAGATAATACCTGACAATTCTACAGATACTCGCTAACCATCCGCCTAACCAATGATAGACGAATGTCCGTGAATTAAGATCAACAGTTATAACAGTATAATTAACAGATCCATCCTCCTCCTCGCTTACCAACGAGGAAGCGGACGAACAACCCCCATCATCCGTTGGCAGTTTTAGTAACCATTCCATCAGTATTGCACTATTTACTAGTCAAGTACTTAGTCCATTTAAAAGCGGTACTTTAGTTATACTTGTCTATGATCGAGAAAATGTGCTCCAAGTCGTCCATAACCGCGGACACAGCTTTCAGAAAGATTTACCCTGCAGGGGTGCACGAATAGCAACACACACTCGATAAACCTCGGAAAAACCAAATCAAAACCCAACGAGGCATTCACGACAAAGCAATCACAGGATTCAGAAATATTTCTGGGGGCCACCCCATTAAGCTACCCGCAACGAAGTTGGCTGGCTCCGAGACGGACCCAAGGTTTGTGTGGATGGCGGTAAACGACTGGGAACCCGAAAATGTGACTGGGCTTGTCGATACAGCGAAAAGGTGCACGATCCAAAACAATACAGGTGCTCCTCGCACAATCTTAAATAAAGCAGTAACATGGCATAAGTACAGGATAGTAATAAAGCCTCAAACTAATTGTGACCCCAAGAAATAAGAATGAATCAAGCTCTGGCTCAGGGGGGTCCATAAGGCCTCCCGGATGTGGATAGTGTGAATAGTCGAGGAACAGGAATCAAGTACTCGGGGTCCTACGGGACACAAGTGAGCATGAAAAACCAAATAGCAGATATTGCTCACCCGTGCCTCTTTCATTAGTTATCCCATTACTACTCAGGTTATGTTGTTTAGGTACCTCGTTATTCATCACACAACTCACATACCCTACTCATGCTTTTCTACGACTCGCATGGCTCAAACAACTCCTGTAGTAATGGCTCATGGGATGGAGGAACAAGCTTTGGTGGGGTTTAAAAATAAAGGCTATGCTGTACTTGGGATTCAATTTAATGCAATCGCGACTCACTGATGCAAGAATAAGATAGAGGCAATAGGTACTGTATGTTTGCAAGCATGTGGTAGTGCTTGCCTGGTAGCTCAGTTGAAGCGAGAGATGGATCTGGGTAGTACTCCTGTGATTCCTGATAATTCTCCTGCTGGGCGTCTATTCGAAGAAGAACCAAACAAACAAGGGCCAACATAAATAAAGTGCACAAGCATATGAATTAAAATGCGACAAGCAAACAAGTATGCCATGATGAATGCTGCACAATTTACATGGCATGAAAGTAGCATGGCAAAGGTGAGGTGTGGGTATAAGAAACAAAGCATTTTGGCATTTATTTAACCAAGTTTTATTGTCATAAACAGTTCAGATTTTTAATGGTGACATGATGCATGCTTCAATTCAGAACAAGGACTGTATAGATAGAACGGGCTCGTCGCGCTGATCGATTTAGACATATTATTTGTCAAATTTGGAGTTATAAAACAAAAGTTATTAATTAATTAAGGAAAAGGGCATTTTAATGTAATTTTAATCATCTCGAAAATTTAAAGTGCTCAAACAATATTTTGAATGGCATATTTGAATTCCTCACATTTTTCTGATTCCAAAACATATATTATTTGTATTATTTGGATTTGTATTTTAAAAATTATTTAAATCTGAATTGAATTTGAATATGAATCAATTTGAAAAAGGTTTAATTAAAAACAGACAGCCAGGAAACTTTTCTTACTCAGACAGCTTCAGCCACCGTCACTGACGGGTGGGCCTTGCGCTGACTAGGGCCACGCGCGCGAAAAAACTTTTGCTACCGGGCTCTGGCTAGCCACTGAGGTTGACACGCGGGGCCAGCGGCTTCAGGCCCACGCGACAGCGGTGGGGATTACAGCGACTGACAGGTGGGATGCGAGCTAGAGTGCAGGTTGAGGGGCTAAAAACTGGGGGGCTTAACTGCAAAAGAACTGGGAGGCTGACCAGTGGTCCCAGAGGGATTGCGGGTTTAGGGAATTAAAAAGGGGGGGCTTAGTGTAAATTGGCAACAGGCCCACTGTTCCTCTTCCTCGATCTCTGACGAAACTGACGGCGTGTCTGGCGACAGCGCAGGGCGGGGAGTCAAACCCGGGACGCGGGCGAGCGCGCTGAGGGGCGAAGCCACTGCGGCGGGCTAGGGGAGCTATTAGGAGAGGGGCTGGGGCCTAGGTGAGGTGCTAGGTGGCGTGTGCGCCGTGCAGACACCGGCGAGCGGCGCACACTAAGAGCGTTCGGCAAAAGTAACGGCGGAGCTAGCCGGCGACGGCGAGGCGGAGCATGTCAGGGAGGGAGAGAGGCTCACCGCGGGGGAGACGGTGGTGTCGGATCGGAGCGAGGAGCTGCGGAGCGGCAAGATCGCTGGCGCCCCGGATCTAGGGTTTGCTGTAGAGCGGCGAGGTACTGGCGGTGCTGGGGCTCCCTTCTTCGCGTTGGTGTGGACAGTGTGATGCAGTGGAGCGTCCTCGGTCTTCCCGGCCACCTCCACGTCGCGCTGACCGGCTGGAACGACGGAGGCGAGGTGGTGCTGGCGGCGACCGGCGGCAGGTGCTGGGCATCGGGGAGGAAGAAGGGGAAGAAGAGGGCCGGCTTGGGGCGGATCTGGCGATGCAGGAGAGCCGTGTGAGAGGAGGAAAAAGGAGGGAGAGGGAGGAGAAGCAGCCGTGGCAGGGGAGATAAAGGTGGCTCGGCCCCTTCTCTCTTTTCTCCTCGAGCACGTGCAGGTCAGGCTGGGGCTTGTCCTGGGGCTGGGCAGCGGCAGAGGGGAGGCTGCATGTGGACCAGATGAGAGGGTGGCGCAGCAGCTGGGCCAGCACGGCAGGAGATAGAAGATAGAGAGGAGAGAGGTTAGCTCGGGCTAGGTTTAGACATGGGCTCGGTTAGGGTTTCGTTTAGCTTAGAGAGAGGGGTAGGGTTAGCTGAGGTGTGGGCCAGGGAGAGAGAGAGGGTCAGGTGTTCATCATGGTGGAGAGAGAGAGAGAGAGAGAGAGAAGGAAAATTAGAGTTAGGGTTTAGTAGAATTAGGTTAGGAGAAGAATAGAGAGAGGAGCTAGGTGTAGATTTTATTAGGTATTTAGATTTAAAATTTGTTTATGAGGCTATACCAAGAAGGAACATGGAGCTTGATCTAGCTTGAGCTAAGGTGGAAGAGAAACAAGAAAGAAAGAGTAAGAAAGAGATAGAAAGAATAGGCCTTATTTGATCATGCATGAAGAAATAAAAATAAGAGAAATGATGTGGGTGAGACTATGGGGATGGTGGAATGGTAGGAGATGGTTTCCCAAGATAGGATCCATTAAATCAAAAGAAAAACCAATGGAGTAAAAGGTGGTGAAGAAGTTTGCATGGCCCATGCAAAATAATAATGCCATGATTTATTTTGTGAAAACAATAATAATATTATGGCATTATTCTTATGCATTTCCAAGAAGTGGAGAAAAACCAAGCAGAAGAATTTAAAGGATTTGATACACCCCAAACCACATGAGCTAGAATAAAAATATCAAAAGAAAAGGGAATTGCAAGCTCTTGGGTAAAAGGATGGTGGAATTATAAGGTGGTGGAAAAGAAAGGTGATGGAATTGAAATAAAAGATATGCCCCCAACTCAACTTGGGCATTTGAACAATATATCAATAACCAAATACAATATCAAGAGGCAAATACAATTAATAATGCATATGAGAGAAAAACCAAAAGAAAGAGGGTTTTATATGATGCTCAAATGCAAGGTGGCATGATGACATGAGCATGATATAATTATGATGCAACAATTATATATAGGAAGTAGCCAATATCTTACTGGACCAAGTAGCATTACAATTGTTAGACAATTGGGATGCTACAATCATGTTATGTAGTAATATGATATTTCTAAGTAATAAATATCATTTAAATGATTTTCCATGCACATGGGAGAAGATAGGATGCAAGGAAAGGCTACAGAGGGTTTAACAACCATCGGTACGGTGAATCCTTGTTGCTCTAATGTCACCATTTTCTATGCAATCTCTTATTACTTGGTAACGTCGGTGTATGTGCTTGGCCGTGGAGTGGAACCTCTAGTCCTTCACATTCGCAATGGCCCCATGGTTGTGGCCGTAGATGCACACAGGGTCATGCGCTCTTGGGAACACTCCAAGTTCAGTAATGAACTTTCTCATCCAAACAGCTTCATTAGCTTCTTCTATGGCATCCATGTACTCTGACTCCATTGTAGATTGAACCATCGAGCTTTCTTTCCCACTCCTCCAGCTCTCCGTGCCACCATTCACCAAGAACACGTATCCTGTTTGAGACTACTTTGAGTCATCTGGATCACTATCGAACCTTGCATCCACATAACCTATTACTGAAAGCTCTTCTTCATGTCCTCCATAGACTAGAATCATATCCTTAGTTCTTTTTAGATACTCGAGGATATTTTTAACTACATTCCAATGAACCGACCTAGGGGTTCTTTGGAAATGGCTCGTCAATCTAAGAGCCAAGGTAACATATGTTCTAGTGCTCAGCATGGCATACATGATGGAGCCAATGTTCGAGGCATAAGGAATGTCTCTCATTATTTGTCTATCACGATCCGTTATTGGGCATTGAGTCACACTCATCTTATTACCTTTCACGACCGGTAATGAACCCTTCTTTGCCTGATCCATTCTGAATCATATCAGAATCTTTTCTAGGTAAGTGTTCTAACCAAGTGCCAATAGATCCTTTGATCTATCTCTATAGATCCTTTTGCCTAGTATGTACGCAGCTTCACCGATATCCTTCATAGAGAACTTACTGTTTAAATAATCTTTCACACTTTTTAGAAGATTCATGACATTCCCTATTAACAATATATCCTCCATATAAGGAATACCACTGAATTCTTAGGAATGCCACTTTTGCCTAGTATGTATGCAGATTCACGACATTCCCTACTAGGAATACCATTGAATTCTCATTCACTTTCTTATATATGCAGGATTCTTCTATGTTTTGGACAAATCCAAAACCTTTGATGACTTCATCAAATCAAAGACTCTAGCTCCGAGATGCTCGCTTCCGTACATAAATGGACCTCTAAAGCTTCCATACTTTACCAGCATCCTCTGGATTAACAAAACCCTCTGATTGCATCATATACAACTCTTCCTCATTGTTGGCATTCAGGAAGATGGTTATCACATCCATGTGCCATATTTCGTAATCGAATGTGCAGTACAATCTGAATAGACTCCAGCTTCGCTACATGATAGAATGTCTCTCTATAGTCAATTCCTTAAATTTATCATAAATCTTTTGCGACAAGTCGAGCTTTGTACACAGTGACATTTCCGTCAGCATCCGTCTTCTTCTTGAAGATCCATTTATTCTTGACAGCATTTTGGCCTTTAGGAATGTCTACCAAGGTCCATACCTGGTTGTCATACATGGACTTTGGCCTCCCTATATAAAGGGCAGGAGGGAGCAGCGAGAAGGATATCCGCAGCCCTAGTTTTACACACTACTAGATTACATCTGCGCACCCCTTGTAACTTTCTATGCCTCGATAATCTAAGAGAAGACAAGCAGGAGTAGGGTCCCTTTCGAGGGCTTAAACCTGGGTAAACACTGTGACCTTTGATGTTCTTGTTTGCTAGCCGATCAACGCCTCCAGCGCTCCCCAATTCAAGTAATCTAAGTCCATCAATGATGGGAATTGACTAGTTAACCCCTCGTCAATTGGCACCATCTGTGGGAACTGGGAGTGCTAATGGTGCGGCTTCCTCAGCTCCATAAACTGCGATCTACAACTCTACTGCAGCGGAGAATCGCCTCCTCTTCGGCACCTTCGACTTACCGTCCACTCGCCGGTGACTCTCCCGGACTTCGCGTCCATAAGCGACAGAATCAGCATGAAGATCAGGAGCTTAAGCTTCAAGGACGGACAGATCAGGACGCTCTTATTCCCCGATCACCCAACAGAACATTCAATTGCACCTCCTTCATGGTTCCCACCACCAATCGGCACCTTGAGCGAGCTCAACGCATCAAGCATGGCCTATGACACGGATAGAAACAATAGTTGCGATTACGATCTAACCAATCTTTCATCGGAGGAAGATGCCTACAACTCCGAATGTAAGAGCTGCGGGAGCAGTGGTTTCCCCAACCACCACATGTGTGTCGTCAGCAACAACGGTGATGGAGGAATGATACGTTGCAAACGTATCTATAATTTTTGATGTTCCATGCTTGGTTTTATCTACTTTCTTATGTATTGTCCACACTTTGGAGTACTTTTTATACACTTTCTTGTACTAACCTATTAACAAGATGCCATAGTGTCAGCTGCCTATTTTCTGTTGTTTTTGGTTCCAGTAAAGTCAGAAAATGAATATTCTCGGAATTGGACGAGACGAAAGCCAAAGTTAGTTTTTCACCGAGGGGGACACGGAGCCAGAATACGAGACGGAGAGGGGCCAGCGTCCGGCAACACCACCTGGCCAGGCGGCCAGGCCTGGCCCACGCCAGGGGGTTGTCTGACCGCCTAGGGCACCCCCTCGGCCTCCCCTTTCGCCTATAAGATGCCTCCGATGCAGAAACCCTAAGTACTCGATCAAAATTCCACGAAAGATTCTATAGCCACCATCATCTCCATCCCTAGATCGGGAGGGATCTAAATCTCTTCCCTGCACCCTGCCGGATGGGAGAATTCACCCTGGAGGCCTTCTTCATCACCATGCAAGCCTCCGATGTGATGCGTGAGTAGTTCATCCTTGGACTACGGGTCCATGTAGTAGCTAGATGGCTAGTTCTTCTCCTTTGTGCTATCATGTTTAGATCTTGTGAGCTCCGTTCATGATCAAGGTCATCTATTTGTAATCCTACATGTTGTGTTCGCGGGGATCCGATGGATATTGAGATGCTATTTCAGATTAATTATTGATTCTATCATGTGTTTGTTATTTGTGATCTTGCATGCTTTCCGTTGTTAGTAGCTATCTTGGCCAAGTAGATGCTAGCAACTCCAAGAGTTAGTATTTATGCTCGATAGTGGGTTTATGCCTCTAGTAATCTGGGGAAGTGACAGAAATCTCTAAGGTACTAGATGTGTTGTTGCTACTAGGGAGAAAACAACAATCCTTTGTTCATAGAACAATCGTATTGTTTACTTTACACGCAATGCGTAATGCAATTATCTGTTGCTTGCAACTTAATACAGGAGGGGGTTCGGATGATAACCTGAAGGTGGATTATTAGTCATAGATGCAGTTGGATGGCGGTCTATGTATAATGTTGTAATGCCCAATCAAGTCTCAAAGTAGTCAAGATGATTAGTATATGCTTGTATGCTTTCTCGATGTTTGTCAATTGCCCCACTGTAATTTGTTCACCCGGCATGTTATCTATCTTAAGGAGAGCCACCTCTAGTGAACTATGGACCCCGGTTCTTTCTTTTAGATACAATCTACAAACTGTTTACTGCTTTGTGTTTACTTTCTGCAAACTATTACTTCCTTCCATTCGATATGTTTAATCCTTTGTTTTCAGCAAAACTGGTGAGATTGACAACCTCACTGTAAGTTGGGGGAAAAGTTCTGTGGTTGTGTTGTGCAGGTTTTCACGTTGCTGCTAGCGCCGGTAGTGCGCCCTGCCAAAGTCCAACTAGCAACACCTTGGAGGTGTTTCCTTGCTCCTACTGGATTGATAACCTTGGTTTTATAACTGAGGGATAACTTGCTGTTGTGCTCACCATACCTTCCTCTTGGGTTCCCCAACGAGCTTGATATATTTTGGGCCATCAAGGAACTCAAGGAAACACCACCAACGGCGGGCCTACCAACACGGGCCTACAAATCGAGTCCCCGTCATCGGTCCCGTAAACGGCGAGCAGCCACAACTTCCAAACCCGCCCATCCCAACCAACCCTGACAATCAGGGCGAACACGCCAACAATGGGTCGACACGATAGGAGATCCACCTCAACAACGCTGAGTTGGAATGATGCAGGGAGGACCTATAGGGCAACCCACTGCCAGCGGACGCATCATGTGAGATGCTGATGGGATACCATTGGCTACTCATACAAGAGTTCAAGCACTTGCAGGCAGTGAACGCACAACTAGAAGCGCGCAAGAAGGCCGCAGATGGGTCGGGTGCCTGACGGGCAGAACTTGGCGGGTCCTCCTCAAAGGGAAATGATCCCAGGATCGCCAAAAGGCGCTCTCGACTGAGCCACCTCAACGACAAAGATAGGGATGAGGCAACTAGAGCCTTCGACTTCTCATTCATGTTGGTGGACTCGCGGGGTAACATGATCCCAAAAACGCCACATGCAGCGGTGACAATAGCCACCATGTATTTGCTCACCAATCAGCCACCAGCCGAAGATCCACAATCTGTCGTGCACCGGTCCACGATCGTCGGACTTGGATTGGTCGAGGCTGTGCTGGACAAGGAGCCAACACAAGAGCCAAAGAACAGCAAGGCTCCACCTAAATACTACTCGCTATCTTCTAGCGAGGACGAGCATGACCTATCACAGCGGCACCACACCTCGTGGCGACACGATCGTGATTATAACGCGCGTGACTGATACATTGCAAATGTATCTATAATTTTTGATGTTCCATGCTTGGTTTTATCTACTTTCTTATGTTTTGTCCACACTTTGGAGTACTTTCTTTACACTTTCTTGGACTAACCTATTAACAAGATGCCACAGTGCCAGTTGCCTGTTTTCTGCTGTTTTTGGTTCCAGAAAGTCAGAATATGAATATTCTCGGAATTGGACCGGACAAAAGCCAAAGTCGATATTTTACCGGAAGACTCACGGAGCCAGAAGACGAGACGGAGAGGGGCCAGGGGCTGGCCACACCACCTGGTGGCGTGGGCTAGGCCAGGCCACACCAGGGGGTGGTATGGGCCCCTCCAGCACCCTCTCGGTCTCCCCTCTCGCCTATAAAAAGCCTCCCAATGCATAAACCCTAAATCATCAAGCCTCCAGCCACGAAAAGTTCCACAGCACCACCGCCACCGAAGGGGAGATTCGGGGGACAGAAAGTCTCTGTTTCGGCACCCTGCCGGGACGGGGAAGTGCCCCCGGATCCATCTCCATCGATCTCCACCACCATCTCCATCACCGTTGTTGATTCCCATGATGAGGAGGGAGTAGATCTCTCTCGAGGCTAAGGGTTCTACCGGTAGCTATGTGTTCATCTCTCTCTCTATGCATGATCTTATTGAGATCATGAGCTTGTAATCTATAGCTACCTTGCTACTCAAGTGCTTTAATAGATCTCTGCTCTCCCCATGTGTGTGAAAGTGACAGCGTGCACACCATGGTGGCACTTAGGCTAGAGATTAAAAATACTTGTTATGAGTTATATTTGGAGTTGGATGTTTCTATGAAATTGTGGTGTTTGTTGGATCCATCTAGAGCTCAAGGTGACAATGTGGGGTTATCTAGATGCGGAAAGCGAACTTTGAGGTGTGCTGTTATAGCCTTACCATCGATTAGAGTGTCCAACCGGAGAGTAGTTAAGAGTAGTATCATAAAGAGAAGATATTTGTATGAGAGTGTTCACTAGTGAAAGAATGATCCCTAGGCCTTGTTTCTAAGCACTAAAACACCGTTTGCTACTAGATCTGTTACATGTTTGCTTGCTTCCATCTTTATTTCAGTTTGCCTTTAGTCTTTTCCACGCCATCAAGCTATTTTCTATCACCGTTACCACTTATAATTAGCTATACCACTTGTATTTCACTATCTCTTCGCTGAACTAGTGCACCTATACACCTGACAAGTGTATTGGGTGTGTTGGGGACACAAGAGACTTCTTGTATCTTGATTGCAGGGTTGCTTGAGAGGGAATACCTTTGACCACTTCCTCCCTGAGTTCGATAAACTTTGGGTGATCCACTTAAGGGAAAACTTGCTGCTGTTCTACAAACCTCTGCACTTGGAGGCCCAACAACTGTCTACAAGAATAGAAGTGAGTAGACATCAAGCTATTTTCTGGCGCCGTTGCTGGGGAGGTAAGGTAAAGGGTACTCACATCCTTCGGTGTGAGTGCTCAAAGTTATTTCCTTTAGATTCTGCAATTTTGTCTTTTTGTTTCTTGTTTTCACTAGTTAGACTTAATGGAAAATAACAACGAAATTAGAGAACTTTATAGTATTTATCTTGAGTTAGGACATGAAGTGTTTGAAGAGAAAATTAAAAAACCTATGGAAATTTATTTGCATGCTAATATAATTGTTATTAGTATGAATTATTTGAACACCATTATTGCTAATGCTATGGAAAAGTATAAGCTTGGGGAAGCTGATTTTGATGAGCATGATCTTTTTAGTCCCCCAAGCATGGAGGAGAAAGTTTACTTTAATGATACTATGCCTCTAATATATGATGATTACAATAATGAATATGATATTTTCAGTCCACCTACTATTGAGGAGAAAATTAATGGTTACAATATGCCTCCTATATTTGATTATTATGGTGATGAGAATAATAATGATAGCTATTCTGTTGAATTTGCTCCCACTACAATTAATAAGAATGACTATGTTTATGTGGAGAGTATTAATTCTTTTATCCATGTGGCTCATGATAAGAATGTTTTATGTGATAGTTATATTGTTAATTTCATTCATGATGCTACTGAAAGTTATTATGAGAGAGGGAAACATGGCTTTATGCATCTCAATAATATTAAGTTTCCCCTCTTTATGTTGAAAGTCTTGAATTTGCACTTGTTTTGCTTTACTATGCTTGTTGCTTTGTGCTTTCATGACTTGTTTATTTACAAGATTCCTATGCACAGGAAGTGGGTTAGACTTAAATGTGCTTTGAATTTGCTTCTTGATGCTCTCTTTTACTTCATTTCATATTTCTTATGTGAGCATCTTCACAAACAATCATGCCTAACTTAAAGGCGTTAAAGAAAAGTACTTATTGGGAGATAACCCAAAAAATTTAGATGAGTCTTGGAAGTTATTACTTCAGTAATAACCTCTCCTTATCCTTTTTATTTGCTTTTTGTGCCAAGAGTAACCTCTAATGAGAGAGAAGTAATGCCTGGGAAAGTTGCTGTCCCGAAACAGATTTCTGTTCTTTACCGTAAAAATTCGTGTAAAATATTTGTCCGTTCTTTTGAGGCGTGAATTTTTGTGCTTCTGCCCCAGGTTGTTACCTAACTTTTGTTAGTTCAACACGTTTTTATTTGAGAAACAGAAGGTCTTCTAAAAAAATTATCTTTACCTGCTAGTCTGTTTTGATAGATTTCTGCCATTATTTGCATTTGCTTCTTGTTGGTTCCTTTTTGAGTTCTTTTGGGGGTTGAACTTTTTGAAGGAAGTGCTACAGTAGCTAGTGTTGTAATGGAAGTTTATTGGTGTTAGAACTGAACCTAAAGACTTATTATCTTGAGTGCACTAATGTTGCTAGTAAAGATTGTGTGAAGTTTTGTATGAAAGAAAAATTTCAGGTGTATGGAAGGAATGAGTAATGAGATGAATGATGGACTAAAGCTCAAGCTTGGGAATGCCACGCGTGTCACCCCAAGAAATATCCAAGAAGTACAAGCGTCAAATCTTGGGGATGCCCAAGGCATCCCCTTCTTCATCAATAAAAATCCCAGGTTTCTTCCAAACACTTCATTTTTATTGTTTCATGCACAGTTGTGTTGTTCTTGGAGTGTCTTCTTTTTCGTTTTTGTTTTGGTTTTTCATTTGATTTGTTTTCTTAGTTTGTTGAATAAATTTGTTAGACCCCCTCTTTTATACATTGGTTTTCAAATAGTTTGGTTTGGATTGGAAAAGAGTAGGAAAGTTCATGCTTAAGTGTTAGAGAGAGCTTGTTTTTGACTGTGGCCTATGCATCGTCATGCCATGCTTGATATTGTTTTGGCTTTATTCTTAGTATTCTTTGCTGTAGAACGACTTGTTCTAAACATTTGAGATTGCTTAATGTGCCTTGGATGAATTATGCGTTGTTTTAGCATATAAAAGCATAGTATTGTTGTATTCTCCTTTGATGCTTTATTTGGGTTGACTTGGCGCATGCTCACACCATGTTATGACTATCCAAAGTCACCATACGCCTTTATGATACTTTAGTTTTCAACTTGTAGTATCACTTTATGCTTTGATCAATGATGTTTTGTCGCTCTGCATGATTATGGCCATTATTGCTCTCTTAGTTTGTCGCTCCCAGTCTTTTGCTAGCCTCCACAACCAAGTATGAGTTCCACTCATGCATCCAACTCCCTAAACCAAGTTATTCCAAAGAGTCCACCATACCTACCTATTAGCAAATGCTATTCCAAGTATATTCATGTTTTTGTTTACCTTCCAAATTAAACTTGTTATGAGAAAACTAGTGATTAAAGCTCTCACGAACTTGATGTCACACTTTACTTTTCTTGCCCTTAATAAACTTGAACCATGGTGTCGTCTATGTTGTGTATGCTTGCACTTATTTGTTGGGGATTAGCAGAACCATGTTGTCATGGGGAACACTTTCAACATTACACTGGTACTTTGTACCTAGTTGATATCATGCTCTTTTGTCTATGGACGTCGTTGGTGTGAAATGAAAGGGGAGCTTGTAATTCCATGGAGTTATCTATATGTGTTAGAGAAACGCCTGGGCCGTTGGTCTAATCCATGCTGACATGGTGGAAACCTGCAGCATAACCATAATGAGCTGTCTATGAAGCATTCTTCTTATATAAAAAAAGAGTCATATATTGAGAAAAAAAGGGAAAAAGAAAAAAAAGATTATGAAAAGAGGAAAGAGAGAAAAAAGCACCATATTCCCATAGTAAATAAGAAGATTGCTGAGATGCTCGTTGTCTGCTTGCCTTGTCATTTTGATATGGGGATTCTTCTGTATCATCGGGCAAGGGGTACTCCGTTGGCGGTTCTCTATGATACACATGTACTTACGATGACAAGAACTTACCGGTGACTAAACTTGAGTAGCATGAGGAGCGGCCCTCGTATTCAAGGGACATGAAATTTCCAACTTATACTTCGTCAAGCATATACACCATAGTTTGTTTACTTTAACCTTAATCACTTCAAGATGATTATGATAGGGGCAATGAGAGCTGAAAGCTATTAAGTACCATAATTTTTGAAGCTCTTTATGAGACTTGAATCCCTACTTCTTTCTATGAAGGCCCTTCTTCCACCATTATATTGAGTCTCCACCTTCTTTCTTTATGCACCTACTTTGAGAGCATAGTGGCCATTCTTAGTTCTATGTGCATTGTCCCAAGACTAGTTGATTGATGCATACCTTGATATTGCTTGTTTTAAAACTATTTGTATCTAGTCACTCTTATGAACTTTGAAGGTGTCCTATGCATTTATATTTGCTACTCTATGAGGGACAAGCTGAATGCCACCATGCTATGTTTTCTTTATGTGAAACAAACAAACGTCTTGCAAAGCATTGTTATTCATGAATCTTTTGTTTGTGTCTTTTCATGTTGCAACATAGTTTCTTTGTCTTATTGCTAGAACTTTGTCTTTCATGTTATGATTGAAGTACTATGATCCCAGCTTTGAATGTTTTACAAATACTTTGATCAAGTTTATGATGGTGCATGTCACCTCAAAAATTATTCTTTCTTTTTATCACTTACCTACTTGAGGACGAGCAGGAGTTAAGCTTGGGGATGTTGATACATTGCAAATGTATCTATAGTTTTTGATGTTCCATGCTTGGTTTTATCTACTTTCTTATGTTTTTTCCACACTTTAGAGTACTTTCTATACACTTTCTTGGACTAACCTATTAACAAGATGCCACAGTTCTAGTTGCCTGTTTTCTGTTGTTTTTGGTTCCAAAAAATCAGAAAATGAATATTCTCAGAATTGGACCGGACAAAAGACAAAGTCGATATTTTACCGGAAGACTCACGGAGCTAGAAGACGAGACGAAGAGGGGCCAGGGGCTTTCCACACCACCTGGTGGCGTGGGCCAGGCCAGGCCGCGCCAAGGGGTGGTTTGGGCCCCTCCGGCACCCCCCGGTCTCCCCTCCCGCCTATAAGAAGCCTCTCGATGCATAAACCCTAAATCATCAAGCCTCCAGCCACGAAAAGTTCCGCAGCGCCGCCGCCACCGAAGGGGAGATTCAGGGGACAGAAAGTCTTTGTTTCGGCACCCTGCCGGGACGAGGAAGTGCCCCCGGATCCATCTCCATCGATCTCCACCACCATCTCCTTCACCGTTCCTAATTCCCATGATGAGGAGGGAGTAGATCTCTCTCGAGGCTAAGGGTTCTACCGGTAGCTATGTGTTCATCTCTCTCTCTATGAATGATCTTATTAAGATCATGAGCTTGTAATCTATAGATCTACCTTGCTACACAAGTGCTTTAATAGATCTCTGCTCTCCCCATGTGTGTGAAAGTGACAGCGTGCACACCACGGTGGTACTTAGGCTAGAGATTACAAATACTTGTTATGAGTTATATTTGGAGTTGGATGTTTCTATGAAATTGTGGTGTTTGTTGGAACCATCTAGAGCTCAAGGTGATAGTGTGGGGTTATCTAGATTCGGAAAGCGAACTTTGAGGGGTGCTGTTATAGCCTTACCATCGATTAGAGTGTCCAACCGGAGAGTAGTTAAAAGTAGTATCATAAAGAGAAGATATTTGTATGAGAGTGTTCACTAGTAAAAGTATGATCCCTTGGCCTTGTTTCTAAGAACTGAAACACCGTTTGCTACTAGATCTGTTACATGTTTACTTGCTTCCATCTTTATTTCAGTTTGCCTTTAGTCTTTTCCATGCCATCAAGCTATTTTCTATCACTGTTACCACTTATAATTATCTATACCACTTGTATTTCACTATCTCTTCGCCGAACTAGTGCACCTATACACCTGACAAGTGTATTGGGTGTGTTGGGGACACAAGAGACTTCTTGTATCTTGATTGCAGGGTTGCTTGAGAGGGAATACCTTTGACCACTTCCTTCCTGAGTTCGATAAACCTTGGGTGATCCACTTAAGGGAAAACTTGCTACTGTTCTACAAACCTCTGCACTTGGAGGCCCAACAACTGTCTACAAGAATAGAAGTGCGTAGAAATCAATGACGAGATCACCCAGTGCAAGGTCGACAAGATGCGCGCCAAGCGCGCCTACTCAACAGAGTCAGAGGACGAAGGAATTAATGGAGCTCTACGGCGGCAGCTGCCTTAGCAAAGACATACGGTAGACCCGAATGTCGAAAGGGTTCAAACTTCCTTCGGAAAACCCAAAGTTCGACGGCCTCCAGGACCCGAAGATCTGGCTAGAAGATCACATCTCTTCTGTCAAGATGCACAGCGGAAACAAATGCATAGTCATGCAGTGCCGCGTGCTGCAACTTCAAGGCGCTGCTCGTGCATGGCTCAACAATCTTCCTCGCGGATCGATCCGCAGCTGGGAGGATCTTTTATACAGCTTCATTCGCAACTTCAAGGGCACCTACAAGCGGCCCGTGTCAATCGAGGAACTCAGGGCCTGCTGCCAAAAGTGGGGTGATTCCCTTCGCTCCTACGTCCAAAGGTGGTCCATCATCAAAAACTCGGTGGAGGACATGTCCGAAGATGCTGCAGAGAGCTCAGAGAAGAGTTGGGTAGCATGAAGCCCAAAACCATCGACGACCTGATGGACATCGCAAATCGGTGGGCAGATGGAGAAGAATCACTCAACAACAATCGCGTCTGCTCGGACGACGAGGATGACCTCGGCCACAGACATGACCGCCGAGGAAAACATCGAGTGCGCGGTTACGAAGACCGTGAAGAGGTCGACATGGTCGCAGTCGGCTACACTGATAAACGCAACAAGGGTAACCGCAACCGCGGATACCGTAGCAGCAGCTACCGCAACAGCGGGAAAATCACGCAAGTGTGGCAACGTTGCACCCGTGACGACCCACCTGGTGCATCCAGCATCCAGGAGAAGTTGTCTGGACCCTACAACACCCACTTCTACATCGAAGAACATTATGGGAAGAATAAGTCTAGTCACCTCCTCAAGGACTGTCGCGATTTCTAGAAGCTCCACGAGGGATACACACAGTTGCATCGTGATGCGATGAATCAGGGGTACGGAGCTGCCCTAGGCGCCATAGCTCACGGATAAGGATGGCAATGGGTAGGGTATGGGAAGGGTAGAGCAATACAATACCCATACCCGTGTGGTCAAAGTTTACCCTTACCTATGCTCATGGGTATAAAACTTTAACCATACTCATATCCGCCGGGAACCCATACCCATTGGGTACCTGGTGGGTAGATCCAATACTAAACAAGTTATTCATATTATGTTCATCAATAACATATATTTGAAAAATACAATTATCTCTACTTAATAATAGGTAGGCAAGTACATGAAAGTATCGAAGTTTAGAATTCGCAATCGCATATTTGTCCCTAGGCTTCTTGGCCGCATAGGTTGTCACTCTACAGGTAAGTTTGGCATGTCAGTTTAAATGGGCAGGGTATGGCTATACCCACGGGTACAAGTCTATACCCGTGCCCGTACCCGTAACTTAACAGGTAGGTTATGGGTATTACCCATGGGTATAAAATTGTGTCCATACCCTACCCATGTGGGTACGGTACCCGCGGGTACCCGTACCCATGGGTAAAATTACCATCCATACTCACGGAGCGCCAGCACCACCACCTAGAGGACTGATACCTTCGATCTGGATTCACAGATTATAATAGCTTTTTCCCTAGAAGACCTAGGTTTAAGCGAACCTTGGAAAGCACTGCTAAAAGGTAATAAGAAAGGACACGTCTATAAGACTTTGTTTGTTTGTTTGTTTTACCTTAGTTGACTAGACCAGTCTAGTTTACTTTATAACGGGTTTGAATCAATGGATGTAGATAAGCTAGGATTAAAGATCCACTGTAGCTGCACATGAAATGGGATAAAAGATAATAATAAGCATAGTCATGTATCATGTTTGTATTGAGATAATCTTTTGTGGGCAACACATCCTAATATTCTAGAGCCCTCGTGATGCAGCGGGCATAGCAATAGACTTTTAATCCAACAGAAAGTACATCGAAGCCACGGGTTACAAACGATTATTAAGTGTAAACACAGATCAAAGCTTTAAATGTTGATGTTGTTGTTGATCCCAAATGGGGCGCTAAGCGAAGACCGTACTTCCCTTTCTATCACTGAGTTTCCTATGAGATCGCCACTAACCAAGTATCTCACCTCAAGCCTTTATCAATCTATGGGATCTTGGGTATCTACAAGTCCACGATCGAGACGAGAGATGAAGAAACAAAAGATACAAATCTTGAATCCAAACAAAACACAATTCTCCCATGATCTAGATGCACATATTTGCTGCGAGGTTCTCCCCAACCCGCAACCCGTGAGGACTACTCACACATAACGAATAGATCAGAGAGAGAAAACATCATGCAAATACTTAGATTGAAAGCAAATATTCTTACAATGGTCACCAAATCACAAGGAGATCTAAACGTACAAAGCAATGGCTATGGTTAGTGAAGGGATGGATGGTGGAAGTGATGAACAATGGTGTGGATTTTCTTTGGTGGTGTTGTGATGCAATCTGAGAATGGCGGCCCTTTGGCCGATGGCTCGAGCCTCGAAATATATAGGAGTCTTTATGAAAGTTATAGGGTTTGACGGGCAGGCGGTACGGGCGAACCGCGTCCGTACCAGTGGTCGTTAAGCAAAAAAGAGAAAAATTCAAATCTAAGATGTGAACAGTACGTATACAAAATTTGTCAAATCTGTCTTTTTTTTTGCTGCGTCTAAAATACATTTAGTTTTTATTAAAACTTTGCATATGTGTAGTGTGGGAATGGCTACATGTAGATATTTTATTCAAATTTTTTGACGCTTTTCTGAAAAAACCCAAAATCAGCCCAAACGGGGATGAATGGACACGATTCAGAGCTAACTGTAGGATGTGCTGGAAGCGGTTTTCACGTTGAAAGGCTAGTAAATTTTAACATTTCAGTTTATGTATTTTAAAGGAATATATGAGTAACAAAACTAAAGTATGGTGATTTAAATGGAAAAAGATTTTTGCGTGGAACACGGCTACCTCAAACAACCCGTCATGTTTTAGGTACTCGCGGCTCATATTAATGACCTCGACTTAATCTAGCTTGATATGTATCTAGTCAAGCATAGACTAGATAAATTCATATCTAGACAAAGTTAAAACTATTAAGATGGACCGGAGGAATAATAATTTCTTAATGATATTTAAGAGGTGTGTCCAAACAAGTAGCCGGCGTCCGCACGGGTTGATCTCTAGTTTGACAAATCAGGAATCGGGTACATTGGTATGTTCTCTTTCTTCGCCAAAGAAAGTGAAGGTAGGTAAATAATGTAGTCCTTCCAATCCGGTTTAATTGCACAAAATTTTACTTAAACCTTGCCTAAACCTCTAATAATTAAATCAGATCAGAGGTTGTATCCGTCTTAGCACTAAGAAAAGCATAAATATTCTACATCAACCATTTAACCTCTCCTGTTACCCTCAAGTTGCTTTCACTGGTGACTATATTTGCTGCACCCCGTTTTGCTAATAGCCTTTTATATTTCCTTTCTAGCGCGTGCTGAGACATTGTACACTGATTGGTTTGACATGGCTCTCCAAATATGCTGTAGCACGCTATGAGCACCGAAATGGCGTGCTATTTTTTTCAATGGTGCATACTCGATGTCTTAACTAACTCTTGATATCATGTTACATAAGCCAGGTGCAATTAGTAACTTCTCGGTATTAATATATTTTCTTTATGAAAACATATCAACTACTCCCTTGTTCCCAAAATAAGTGACTTGAGTTTGTCTAGATTTGTATGTATCGATACACTAAAACATGTGTAGGTACATACAAATCTAGAAAAATCCAAGTTACTTATTTTGGCACGGAGGGAGTATTAAAACTTGTGATACACATTAAAAAAATCCTGTCAAAAATTAACATGAGAAGCAAATCTCAGCATATAAATGTGAAGCAAAATCCGAATCTCTACTGATGGCGACTGAAGCTGACTCACACTAGACACAAAGGCGCAGATGCATTCAGAGACAAAATACCCGCCACGAGACTAATGATGGTTGTCGCTGCCCTCATTAAATTGAGATGGGGCAACGGTACGTCATTACATGAATACACGATCTGTAGTTTCCCCAAGATCAAGTGAAAGGCAAAGTTAACATTGCGATGTACTAGTAGTACCGAGGGTCCGGATGGGGCAGCAGCTTGTTCAGACGTGCAATCCTGGCCGATATTCACATGTTTCTGATGAATGAGAATGATCATGGCGTGCCACTTGTCTGAAGTGCACATGATTTTGTTCACCCTTGAAACGTTTTCTCCTTCTCAGGGCATGTGCAAATCCCCTGCCATAGTCAAATTCGATAGCTGAACTGCCGATTGCAGACTGACAGGAGTCCTGTAAGAACCCAACAGCGGTGTAACCTTGGCCGAAACAAGAGCGGAACTGCCAGTGTTGTGCCCTCGTGCAGATGCTGCCCCTCCAACCATATCATCTCCAGATCTGCATCATGTCACTAGAAGCATCTTCTGTTTGTTCCTGCGAAGCCAAGTTCATCCCACACGGACCAAATCCTTCCAGAAACAAGAAAGGTGATGCCAGAGACTATTCTTCTTCAGATAAGAATAGTATCCGCTCTCCGCACCACCCGGGCGCATACGTGTCGGCGCAGCAGGGGTTCCACGAAGGCTCAAAGATTGCATGATCTGTCCCCGGCCTATATCAAAATCATTTCTTCCAGGACCTTTTTGTTCTGACCTCCTTTGTTCGTCCCCCCTGGTTGGTCACTGCACAAAAATCCAGCAACATGCCAAAGATAATACGAGTAGGAAAAAGCAAAGAGTTTTCATCAATATCCTATTGCTTGCTAAGACATATTCTAGCCATTGTTAAGGATGCGGTAGACATGTCTGTGTTTCCCTGACATCTTAAATTATGCTTTAGATGGCCAGTCTAAATCAAGCATAGAGCTTTATTAGTAGTACTTTTTAGATGAAATACTATTAGTATATAAGGTCCTAGATGTCTTATGGTCAAACTTTATTAGAAACTAGTAACCATATCATTAGGCTCTATATCACCCAAATGCTCCTGTCTAACAGAATGGATTTGTTTTTGGAAATGGGCGCTTTATTACGTCTAATAGAATGGATACTTACGACAGCGGGAAGCAAACATTGTTTCTTCCCTCATGCAAGGTCCTTGTTGCATTCCTTGTTCTGTCAATATCAAGAGAGCGATGCTCGACCCAATTGTTTGTGAACTAGTCTCACTTGTACTACTGCTAATATGATGAAACTGTCTATTGAATGTAACAGCGAAAGGGTGAAACGGATGTACAACCGCCGAAGCCAGAGTCCATATTGATGGTCTAGGACTGGAAGGTGCCAAAGGGGAACAAAATATCACAAACTGATCCATCCAACCACATAAATTCAGTAGGTTTCCATGAGCTAATTTAGTTAAAGCAAGCGCGGAAAATAAATATACTAGTATGTACTATAGTAGCCCTGACAGATAAATCGACAAAAATCTGCTTGTGCATTATTAGGGAGGTCGGTTTACAGATAACGAAACATTGTACTGACCAGTAAAGCATCTTGTCCCAATATTCTTGTGACCCTACGTTCCGGTCCTGTCAGAGGAACACGGCGGACGAGCTCCTGTAGCTGGAGTGGCAGTGCTAGCCAGTAATTCATGAGCTTCGTTGTGTTGCCCAGGTTGAGATCCATAGGGAAACATACCGGGTACCTAAAACAAGAACCGATACCATAAGCCCACCAGTACCAAAAACTGAAAGACCAAGAAAGATGAAATGTGTGCCAATAACCTGAGCTGCTGCTGGAACTAGTGTACCGTTAGGATCCAGAAAAGGATTTCTTGGCTCACAGATGCCATTCATTTGCATCTGGTTTGTTACATTGGGGGAATTGGTAGCTGGAGATTGGACCTGGGACATTTGATTTGGAAGAGGATTGTTCATGAACGGTGCTACTCTTTGTAGCTGGCTCAGGCTCTGTGCCGGAGGCATGCATCCAGGATTCAGGCCCATGGCCATCGGCGGCATGAGTTGGTGAGCACCGGGGAACATCATCGGCGCCATTCCGGTAGTCATCCACATGATCTGAACACGAAGCACCAGTCTCAATCCAGTACTATGCTTGATTGACCAAGCACTATGAACTTCTTATACATATGAGGAGAAATTGGAAATTCAGAGTGTGAACCTGAACTTGCAATTGTAAGGACTTTAAGTACTCGATTGTGTCGTCTAGTATCGACGCCTTGTCGCTCTGAAATCATTTAAGCTAGGATGAATTCACCAAAGTTCAGACGGAACAAGAAATGCAAGAACAAAGTAGTGATGCCGGATAGCATACTACCTTGTTGCAGTGAGGCACGAGCTCCTGCAATGCTTTCATCTTCTCGTTGATTCGGTCCCTTCTTCTCTGCAAGAAAGAAGCATCACAGCAAATGAAGAATATTCAGTTTGTGGCGCCGGTCGGCGATGGAATGGCTGATTCGTCAGAGCTTTACCCGCTCGGACAGGTTATGGACGTCGGCGGCGCGAGTCCTGCGCTTCGCTGCCGGCCTCCTTGACGGCTGGGTCTCGTCGACGGCCTCACAGTCGTCCGCATCCTGCAAAAATAATATTCTCTCAAACCCCGCATCACTAGTTCAGCCGAGGCAAAAAAAAAAAGCCTACACACACAAGCAGACAAGCTTCACAATGTGGTCATCGCCACCGACAAGCTAGAGAGGGGAAAAGAAGACAACCTCGCCGCGGCAATCAAACTCGTCCCTCCCCCTTTTGAACAGCACCGCGTGGCCGCCCGCCGAGGACGAGCCTGGCTCCTCCTCCGGCGACGGCAGCAGCGCCGGAGCCGTCACCGCGTTGCTCCCGCAGAAGCTCGACCCGGCGCCGCCGCCCGGAGCAAGCGCACCCGCGCCCCCGTGGGCGTCAGCGTCGGCGATGCCTTGCCAGAGCTGCGAGTACAAGTCCCTGCCGCCGCCAGCGTCGTCCGGGATCAACCACGCGGCGGCGTCCTCCCCGGTGAGGCCGCTCGCGCCGACGCTCCGGGAACACCGCCGGTGCGGCGTCTGCGCCTGCGCCTGCGCCTGCGCCACGACGGCCCCGTCCTGCCATAGCAGCTCCACGAGCTCGCCGCCCGCCTCCTGCAGGCTGCGCCATGGAAACAGGGCACTCACGAGGATCAAAGAAAGCAACAAGAACACAAGAAACATATCTATTTGTCAGAGGAGCTCGTAAATTACGGGATGTGTCTCTTGCGGTTCGCCGCCGGTCTCGCGCCATCGTCCATGATCTTTGCACCTGATCGCAATCTGTATGAGCGGCCTCTCCACTTGAGCAGAAACCAGCGGAAGAGCGGAGCTGTGTGTGAAAATAAAAACTTGGTGCTTTGGGTTCGAGAGAGAAGGAGAAACTGTAGGCTAGTCCGAGTTGGGTTGGATTTTCTCGGGAACAATAAAAGGATGGAAGAGTTGTGCGGCATTTTGTATGGTTGGGAGGATCGGTTGACATCGTTGTCGGACCTGTGAATTCGCAGCCGGGAAGAAAAAGATTTGCCTTCAATTGTTGAACACAGAAGAAAAAACAAAATAACCAGGCGCAGATTCTCCCGTTACTTTAGGAAAATCGAGCGTTCTTTCACGTGCAGACTTCGAGAGAAGAAAATCCGACAAAGAGTGAACGTGGCTTCTCTCTGAATGCAATGCCACTTTTCCAGAGCACCGTAGATAAATTCTTAATCTAGGAAAATTTCAATAAATGCACAATAAAACCGCGCGTTAAAATAGTTTACAGGCGCCACTTTTGGAGCGTGTTTGGTTGGCGTGACCCGTTTCTCGCACGGCGCGGAAAAAATAAGAGCAGCCTAAGGAGGAAAAGAATCTTGCATCCACGGAAAATGACACGACTTTTAAACCAGACAAAAACAGTTTTCGTGAAAACGCTCAAATCGATCATTCTTTCACGTGCAGGCTTCGAGAGAAGAAAATCTGCCAAAAAGTGGATGCAGCTTCTCTCTAAATACAATGCCACTTTTCCGGAGCACCGTAGACAAATTCCTTAATCACTTGGACTAATCGAGCCTCCGTCCAATCCCAGGGGCTTCAGCTTTAGGGACGAGGCGAGAGCCTCCCAAGGAACCGCGGGGGCGTGGCCATGTCATCCCCGGCGCCGGCCTCCGTGCCCAACTACATGCGGGCCTCCAGCAGCTCCGGCGCCAAGGCCGGCCAGCGACAGCGCGGGGTGGGGGTGCCCATGTCGTCGTCCGCGTCTACACCGACCAGGCAGCGTAGGCCAGCGGTGCCGCTCCGGAGCTTCCTCGCACACGCGCCCGCGGTGCCACTCCGGAGCTTCCTCGCTGCGCGCCTCCTGTGACGAAGAATCCACCGCGCTCGCCCCCGGCCGGGCGGCCGCCACCGGCATCTTCGAGGTGCGCCGCAAGTTCCCGTGCCACTCGGGCAGAGGCCCCAGCAGGGACAAGCACCTGGTGGCCCTCCGGGAGCACGACGGTCGCCGCCACCTCCTCGGTTCCGTCGACTTGCCCCTAGGCGGCAACGAGCTCCCCACCGAGATAGGGTAACCAATTCCTCGACAATGGCAGCTCGAATGATGGTTGATAGTGGTGGCTTGCAGATTGAGCTCACGCTCTATGACCCAGTGGGATCGGGGAGCGGCACCGCGGTGATGTGCGGCCAGGAATTATGCGTGGATACTAACAACGGCGTGGCCCCCACCTGCCCCTCCATCGCCTCGCCGTGTTAGTATAGCATCACATACGGGGACAGGAGCTCCACCACTGGATTCTTTGTCACACACAGCTTGCACCACAAGGAGGCGCTGCTCAGGGACTTCTTCGTGGAGGTGTACACAAGCCCGAGGGTGAGCTCGGGCACTAGCTGCAGCGACATGTCCTTGGATGAGATGAACGCCACAGTGAGGAGGATGGAGTTTGTTGTCCAGCGGCACTCAGCCGGCTACGCGACGTCCACTGCCTCGTCCTCCAGCTATAGCTTCTATTGCTCCTCTGCGTCGACCACCGACACGGAGTCCACGCTCCGCGTCGCATCCCTCCCCCGCCGCGGCGCCATCCGGAAGAACTCGTCCCCATATAGGGTGCCAAGCTCCACAAGGACGGGAACGGGACCGGCGAAGTTGTTTCCGGCGAGCACCGGGTGGCAGCGGGTCCAGGGTCGAGGAGGCGGGGGAGTCGACAATGAGCGCGCTCGAGCTCGGCGAGCAGTCCGGAGAAGGCATAGGCGAAGCGGGCAAGGACCGCTATGGCGGAACAAGAACCAAACAACAAGCAGTTATTACCGGGGTTAGAGGTGAGAAATCATCCCTGGTGTACGAGAACCAAACGACCGAGTTTTGGCTCTAAAGACTAAAAGCAATCCACCAAACACTAAGGTCGTGTTTTCTACGGATTCCCTAATAGTGTTAGTGCAGGCAACCAAATAAGGGGTAGAAATTGGCCCAAGTCATGTTTCCACTCAGCCTGGATCCACGGACAAGATCTCCCGGGATACACAAAAAATCCACGATCAAGCAAATACGCCCTTGTTGTTTTAGCATCCACGAGCAGCTGCAGCATTTTAGGCGCGCAAAAATACGGCGCGTTGAATGCAATGTTTTATCAAGGGCTAAAATAGCGTGTATGTGTGAGTCAACACAAACTTCAATCCCCCACATACATAGAACAAACAACATTAGACACACAAATAAAATCTACAACATATAATTCATTATTATTACAACAGAAACAAATAGTTTATCAATAATACCACAATACAACATCAACAATACAACAAATAGTTTCTCAAGTTGCTCTCAAATAATATAACATATTAAGATGAAACTAGTGCCTTTGTTGGCCATTCCATGAGCACCACTCCCCGATGAGATCTTGTTGGAGATCATCATGCATATTGGTTTGTCGAATGGAATGATAGGAGGCAAGAAAGCACATCACCCTCACTTATCTCCTTTGTTGGAGATCATCATGCATATTGGTTCCATCAATTCATAGGAGTAATCTAAATCTTTTTCACGCTCATCCTCTACGATCGTGTTATGCATGATCACACGAACGATCATGATATACATGTTGTGTCTTAGATTTCGATAGCGGGGATGGGAGATCCTCCTTTTAGTTCGGTCAGGGGCGCAACATCCGACGAGCTCAATCGGCGAGCTAGACAAACACACAATCACACAAAGGGACATGTTTTTTACCTAAGTTCAGGCCGCAATGTACGGATCCTTACGTCCTGCAACTATCCACTATATGATGTATGATCACACAAGTACAATATTTATTCCTAGGGAAGAACTCGGCTAGTTCTTCCCTCTCTAAGTCTCCCCATTTTCTCTCCATCGACATGGGCCTCCTTTTATCATGTCAAGAGGAGACCACAAAGGTTGGTTACCACGCGGCGATGTTGAGAACCGCACGGTGGGCATGGCGCGCATGGTCGCGACGTGGCACGACTGCTCTGTGTAACCTCCAGCGTGGGTCAGGTTATGTGTGTGCAGGGGGCAGTCTGCCTCCTTGGTCACGCATCATTGGACAGTTGTCCCATCTTCTTCCCGGGTCGTGCTTCAATCTTCCGCTTTCGGGATCGGTACTCGGGAAGCTTCCTCCCGTGGGTCTTCCCGGGGTCCCGAGGACGATACCCTAGTTCTCTGGGCTCCGGGAGATGTCTAGTTTTTTGCCCTTCGAACCGTGGACCCCCATATCCCATGGAAGCGACAATACCAAAGGATCTCTTGATCCCAAAATCTAGTTGCCTCACTTGGTTTGGCATCGGTTTCCGGTCTACTAGGTTTAGATACTTCTAGTGGCAAAGGTTGAGTCTACAATGGGGTGGTTAAGAGTGATGTGGAATCTCTATTATATACTAGTTCATAGGATAGGTCTTCATATGGTTCCTCTACTTGGTTGAGGTTAACTAGGGTTAATGAGTAACCCTATATATGGTTCACTTGCAGTGATGCCAAGTCTATGGATCATTAGGTATGGTCAAGTATTAGTAATCGTCAATTCTCAAGATGAATGGATGATATACTTAGATGATTTTGTTAGTGGATCTAGTTTAGGTTGAGAATGGATACAAGTTATTTACTAAAGATTTATCCAAAGCTACTACTAAGGCTTAGTATCAAGTATGGACTCATCCTTTAAGAGAATGATCTATCAAGTGATACCTTTATGGGTTGATTCCAATTGTCTACTTAGGTCTACTCAGGATTGAGTTAGCTTGTCTATTGTCTAGATTACTCTTGCTACATATTAGGCTTCCATCCTAAATATGAGGTCCAGACTTCTAACATATCTATATATCTTCCTTTTTTTCTCCTTAGAGAGTGAAAGAATGGAATGAACAAGAATAGAATATATCTAAATTTAGATATAATAAGATTTGGTTTTGAGCTTTGATGCTCCAAAGTACTACACAATTGTCTAGCACATGTGATGATAGATTGAGAATGACTAGACAAGACAGAGTAAGATAGGAAAGATCTTGTTCTTTGTTTACTAAGGATGTATTTGTTATATGGTTATATTACTCATGAATGACAGTTCTACCTCCTAAGAAATAGTCTTAGCAAAGGTCACATCAAAGTTTATAACGCTCAACTTGATGACCTAAGTCTAACTCATCAACTTAAGTGAAACTTCAATCATAACTTTGTCAAGTTATAAAAGAAGTTTTTAATTTCCCTAGATTTTACATGCATGAATGTAATGCATACTTCTATGTTCTACCATTTCGTGTCTCTAACTACGGGATATTACAAAAGAGGGCCCACTCCTCCTCGAGGGAGTGGATGGCTGCCTTCTGTTGTCTGAGCTTCTCCTGAGCTTGCTCGAGGCGGAGACATGTGGATGCGTCGTTGGAGCTCGTGCATACCTCACGGAGGCACTCAAACCGAGCCTCGTCGAGCTCTTGCAGCCGCAGGTGCTCCGACAGGAAGATGCCATTGAGGAAGTCCCACCCGTAGGCGCGGCCGGTGGTCTAGGAGGCTGGTCCTCGATAAAACAGAGTTGAGCCCCTGTTCTTCGGCCTCTGGGAAGGAACATTCTCACGGTCGTGGCTCGCGTCCATGGATCTTGGGTTCAACGGTTGGGTGAGAGTGGAGGGGCGGGAGAGACACGAATGAGGGGCTTGTGTGGTAGGTGTGTGCCTGGCTAGAAGACTCGAGCCGAATAGATAGACGTGTGTCCCGGAGCACATTCTCCGCTGAATTGCAAAGGACGCCCAATTTTGGGCTAAAATGCGGGAAAGCGGACCGGTCCATGGGGCGCCATTGGGTCTTGTCACTATCCTGTCGGATAGAATTTGACGGCCCCATCCCGTTTGCGGGGAGGGGGTGGGTGGTGGTGAGTGTGGAGTTTTCCTTAGAGTTGTCTACTCGGACACGAAAAAATTCAATTCTTTTTTTGCGAGGATTCTTTTTGATATTTGATGTTTCTTGTGGAACTACATTTCAATTTTTTCTCTCTTCACCAAATGTGGGTAACTAAAACCTTAGACAAATTATTGGCTAGCCATAATTTTATAAGGATTGCCTTGGACAAGTATGCCTTTAGCAATTTATTAACATTGTACTACAATTCAAGCTAGGAAAGATAGGCTTGTGTAAACCATGCAACAGACTTACAAAAAATCCAACATACTCAAACACAAGGAAATATTGGAAAACAAAATATAAAATACACTAAGGTTAACCATTCATATTTTCGCAAAAAATGGGTTATTAAACATCCATAAGACTCGGTCTAGAAGTATAGAAACACGCTAGAGAAAATAGAGTGGCAATAATAGATCAATTGCGTAAAAAGAGAACTCCAACTTATAATTGTGCACATATAATACGACCATGGAGAGACAACAAGATTGACTGAGACTATTTCTCTCGTGACCCCTTCGTCTCCCGCGGGCGACAGGGCCACGGCGCCGACTCACCCTCCTCCCCTTCTCTCCCATCGTCACCGGCGTGCGTGTCTTCGTGCAACACCCGGGAGGCTCTGGCGTCGGGGGACTCCCTGCCTCTCCCCCTCGGTGGATCTCGCGTGGGGCGTGATGACCCACAAGTATAGGTGGTGTATCGCAGTATTTTCGATAAGTAAGAGTGTCAAACCCAACGAGGAGCATAAGGTGTTAGCTAGTGGTATGAATCAGGAATTCTCTGCAAATACTTAGCGAACGGATTTTTAGGGGATTTTGATAATGCAAGTAAATAAAGTACGAGTAAATAAAAGACAATAAAAATAGATGCAGCAAGTGGCCAAATCCTTTATTCAGCAAAGGACAAGCCGGTTGTATTACTTAAGATGACCAAACGTTCTCGAGGACGGAAATTCTGTCAAGTGTTTTCGCTTCATATAGTTGATTAATCTTCTTTAGCTTGCTAAGTGTTGTGTGGGTGAACCTGTGCTAATGTACCGACCTTCCTAGGACTAATACATACTTGTGATTAAACCCCCTTGCAAACATCCGTAAGTACAAGAAAGTAATTAAGGTAGAAACTTAACCACAGCTTTGAACTCTAAGACCCTGACGTCCCTTGTGCAATGGTTTTCTAACGGGGGTTCAGGTTTTTGTCACTCTGGCAATCCCTACGATTAGTAGCCAAATACACAATGCATTTCCCTAGGCCCATATAGGTGAAGTGTCATGTAGTCGACGTTCACATGACACCACTAGAAGAAGTACACCACAACTTAAATACCAAACTATTGAATCTTTCTCAACACAACTCCACTACTAACAACATGACTTCTCCCATGTCCTCAAGATCAAAACGAACTACTCACAAGACATCATATGGATCATGATCAGAGATGGAATAATGATGTATAACAATCTGAACATAAACAATAATTCAACGGTTCACTCAATAGCATCAACTACAAAGAGTAATCAACACCGGGAAAGTTTCCCCTAAGAACTATGCAAGATTCAACCCAATTGTTACATCAATATGGAGATGGTGATGATGGTGCTGCTGATGATGATGGTGATGATGATCCTGATGACCCACAAGTATAGGGGGTGTATCGCAGTATTTTCGAGGGAAGTGAAACCCAATTTATTGATTCGACACAAGGGGAGCCAAAGAATACTTATCAGTCTTAACAACTGAGTTGTCAATTCAGCTACACCTGGAAACAATCTTGCTCACAACAGTTTATCAGTAGCAACAGTTTTGTAGTAGGAATAGTAAAGTAACAGTAGCAGCAAAACAAAGACAGTAGTCACTAAAGCAGCAAGCAGTGGGATTCGAGTGCGGTAGGCATAGGAATGGATGGACGGGCGTTGCATGGACAAGACAATTCACATAGCAATCAGAACATAGGGCAATTGCAGATAAATAAGATAAAGCACCCAAGTACTAGACAATCCTAGGCATGCGTTCCATATATAGTTATATGTGCTCGCAATGAGAACTTGCACAACATCTTTTGTCCTGCCAGCCCGTTTGCAGCGGGGCCTCTAGGGAACTACTGGCAATTAAGGTGCTCCTTTTAATAGAGCACCGGAGCAAAGCATTAACACTCTATGAACACATGTGATCCTCACATCAAAGCCTTTCCCTTCCGGTTATCCCGATTTCTGTCACTTCGGGGCCATAGGTTCCGGACAACAATGTGTGTAAACAACTTGTAGATAAGACCAGAGACAATACTATCATAATGAATCAATAATAAGTTCAGATATGAAATCATGGCACTCAGGCCCTAGTGACAAGCATTAAGCACAACAAGTCGCAACAAAGTCATAAAGCACTAATAAAAGATACTAGGCACTATGCCCTAACAATCTGATGCCATTACATGAACGATCTCATCCAATCCCTACCATCCCCATAGCCTATAGCGGGGGATTAATCACTCATAGATGGGGGAAACATGGATGGTCGATGGAGAAGCGATGGTGATGATGATGGCGATGATCTCCTCCAATTCCCCGTCCCGGCAGGGTGCCAAAACAGAGTTTCTGGTGCTGTTTCGTGGAATCTGGTGGTGGCGGCGGAGCGGAACTCCTTCTGGAAAAACGTCGAACCCCCTAAGTTTTTAGGTCAGAAGGCTCCTTATAGGCGAAGAGAGAGGCCGAGGGGGTGCCTGGGGGCCCACACCACCCCCTGGCCTGGCCCGCGCCACCAGGTGGTGTGGCCGCCCCAGGGCTCTTCTCCGTCTCGTATTCTGGCTCCTGGAGTCTTCGGGTGAAATAGGAGTTTTGGCATATTTTCCGGGATTTTTCCTGATAATTGGTTTTCTGCATGAAAAGTAGACACCAAGGCAATTCTGTTGAAAACAACGTCAGTTCGCATTAGTTGCATCCAAATCACACAAGTATAGAGGAGAAACAATAGCAAAAGTGTTCGGGAAAGTAGATACGTTTTGGACGTATCAACTCCCCCCAAGCTTAGCTTATTGCTTGTCCTCAAGCAATTCAGTTGAAAACTGAGTGCGATAAAAGAACTTTCATGAACACATTTGCTTCATATGATGTAAATATTCTCAGCAATGTGATCAACTACTTAGACAATTCATAATAAAGAGTATGCAACTGAATCTACTTAATAGTCATTGCAAGCTATGAAGAGATTCCAATTCAAGAATAATAAGTAGCATGAAGCACAAACATAAGCAACATTACAATGCTCATAGAAAGGTATGATAGAGTGGTATCTCGCTTGCCTTTGATTATGAATGTCAAGGCACCTCTGAAGTTCAAGTGATGACTAGAAGTAAAGATATCAAAGATACAAGCATCAAAGTCATAACACAAATAATCAAGTAATGAAACAAACACAAATGATGACAACTATGCTCTCAAGAAGGTGCTCAAAGAATAACTGGAGACTCAACAGATAGAGGAAAAGGTTTTTAATAATTTGAAAGGCTTCCAAATGCTGAAAGTATGGCACTCGTTAGCTTTGAGCTCTCATTGCCCCTATCATAAGCATCTTTAATGTGGTTAAGGTGAAAGTGACACAACTAAGAGGATATGCTTGACAAGTAATAAATTGAAGTCTCATGCCCCTTACTTACGAAGACCGATCCTCATGCTACTCAACTTCAGTCACAAGTAAGCTCTTGTCATTGTAAGTATATACGTATCATAGAGAACCGCCAACGGGGTACCCCTTGCACATGACACGGGAGCTATCCCATGATCGAAATGACAAGGCAAGCAGACAATGAGCATCTCAGCGATCTTTTTATTTACTATGTGCATAGATTTTTATTGAGGATGCTTCATAGAATGCTCATTATGGTTATGCTGCAAGTTTCCACCATGATTAGGCATGGCTTAGGCTAGCGGCTCAGGCGTTTCTCTAACATACATACAAACTCCATGATCTTACAAGTTCCACTTTTATTTCACACCGCCGGGATCCATAAGAAAAAGAACATGATATCAACTAAGTACAAAGTACCTATGAAGCGTTGAAAGCGGTCCCCATGATACATGGTTCTGCTAACTTCAACTCATAAAGCGCAAGCATAAGCGCAACAAAGAAGGACACAATGGTTCAGGTTTATTAAGAGCAAGAAAATAAAGTGTGCCATCAAGTTCGTGAGAGCTTTACTAACTAACTTTCTCATAACAAGCAAACATTTTATTCGGAAGAAAACAAGGCATATTGAATATGCATGAAAGTGGCAAATGATGCTAATGGGTAGGTATGGTGGATACTTTGGAAATATTTGGTTTAGGGAGTTGGAAACATGAGTAAAACACTCAGTGGAAATGAAGGCTAGCAATAGTAAGGGAGCGACAAATGAGAGAGCAATAGCTGTCATTATCATGCTTGCAACAAAACAAGACTACTCATGGCATGAAAATGATTCAAGATCCTCAAGGAAAAACAATTCATCAAGGCTTAACTGATTATCACAGTCATGTGCATGCATGAGCATGTGCCAAGTCAATCAAATGAAACATTCAGAGGAGGATACCACGGTGTCATACCAATTTATGAATAGAGTAATGCAAGCAAACATTCATGGAACATGCTACAAACTATTAGCGAGCTGGAGCTAATCACAAGAAAGCAAGAACTACTAAGCATCCAAAGAAAACATACACTCTTCATGAACGGACTAAGCAAGCTCACAATGATGAGTATATGTACAAAAATGAAAACAAATAGAGTTCGTTACCAGCCTCTTACCACGTCTCAAGTTGTCATTAATCCTCATTATTGCTCTTCAATTGTGTGGCTTGAATAATAATATGAAACCAATAATCCACTGAGAAATGCCGAACCCTGTAGCCAACTCGCAAAAACCAAAGAAGAACGACAAATATTTTTGGTGTTTTCGATTTTTAAACAACAAAAAGAGAAAAAACAAGCAAAGCAAAATCTTTTTGGGTTTTTCGAATATTTCAAACAAGGCAAAAAGGGAAAAGCAAACCAAGGAAAAAAGAAGAAGCAAACCCAAGAGAAACAACAGAAATATTTTTGGTCTTTTTGTGTTTTTAGAAAGCAAAAGCAAGGAAGAACGAAAACTAAAAAGAGAACGAAAACATGAATATACAAAGTACCGATGCAACATGATATGGAGATGAGTGCGGTGTCGGCGTACCTCCCTCCAAGCTTAGGTTTTTGGCCTAAGTGGGCAGCAATCCATGTATGAATAGGGGTTCCAAGCGGGCGGATCTTGGTAAGAATGGTCATAGCTAGGCCCATGAGAAGAAGAAGAGGCTCCCCAATCATAAGCGGGCTGCTGATATGAAGACTCTCCCTCATTCGAGGGCTGGCCAGAATCATCCGTAACCTCCCTTCTAGTGTCCTGCTCCTGCAGTATTAAGAAAAGGCCTCCCAAGAATAATAGACATATTATCATCTTCAGGCATTTCAAGCACAACAAAATCAGTTAATATCAAGCAATTATGAGCCACCTAAACAGGCACATCCTCACATATACCCACAGGAATAGTGGTGGACTTATCAGCCATTTGCAAAGATATATCAGTTGGTATTAATTTTTCAAGCTGAAGCCTCTTATAGAGAGAGAAAGGCATAACACTAACTCCAGCTCCCAAATCACACAAAGCAGTTCTAACATAATTGTTCTTAATAGAGCAAGGGACAGTTGGAATCCCTAGGTCTCCAAGTTTCTTAGGAACCTTACCATTGAAGGAATAATTAGCAAGCAAAGTAGAAATTTCTTCATTAGGGATCTTCCTTTTATTCGAGACAACGTCCTTCATATACTTTGAGTAAGGAGGCAATTTAATAGCATCAGTCAAAGGAATTTGCAAGAATAAAGGCTTCATCCACTCACAAAACTTATTATAGTGTTCATCTTCCTTTGACTTGTGTTTCTTGTTAGGGAAAGGCATAGGTTTTTGGACCCAAGGTTCTCTTTCACTACCATGTTTCTTAGCAATAAAATCTTCTTTGGTGTATTTAGTAGTCTTAGTGTGGTTTTCAGGTTCTTCTTCAACTTTTTCTTCATTAGGAACAACATTTTCTTCATTACCACTTTCAGTTTCAGCATCAGAGATGGATATACTATTAGGATCTAAAGCAAGTTCAGAGGGTTCTACAACAGCTTTATGTTTCTTTTTCCTTTTCTTATGAGTAGAACCACAATTTTCAGCTTGTTGAGAATCCTGCTCAATCCTTTTGGGATGCCCCTCAAGATATAGAGGATCCTGGGTAGCAGCTCCACTTCTAGTTCTAATTTCATAAGCATGTTTTTCTTTAGCAGCATTAACTAGCAAGTCGTTTTGTACTTTAACTAGTTGATCTATTTGAGTTTGAACCATTTGAAAGTGTTTAACAATCATTTTAACATCATTAGAGGTTCTTTCCACGATATATTTCAACTCAACAATAGCTCTAGTGTTTTCCATTAGATGATTGCACCCTTTTATTAAAGTTATCTTGCTTAACAATAAAGATATCAAATTCTTCTAAGCATTGATCAGGAGGTTTCAAGTAAGGGATATCACCTTCATCAAAGTGTTGGAGGGAGTGTACCTCAATAGTGGGTTGATGACACACAAGTATAGGGGGTGTATCGCAGTATTTTCGATAAGTAAGAGTGTCGAACCCAACGAGGAGCAGAAGGTGCTGGCTAGTGGTATGGATCAGGAATTCTCTGCAAATACTTAGCAAACGGATTTTTAGGGGTTTTCGATAAAGCAAGTAAACAAAGTACGAGTAAATAAAAGATAGTAGGAATAAATGCAGCAAGTGGCCCAATCCTTTATGCAGCAAAGGACAAGCCGGTTTTATTTCTATAGATGACCAAACATTCTCGAGGACACATGGGAAGACTGTCAAGTGCTTTCGCTTCATATAGTCGATTAATCTTCTCTAGCTTGCTAAGTGTTGTGTGGGTGAACCTGTGCTAATGTACCGTCCCATCCAAGACTTAATACATACTTGTGATTAAACCCCCTTGCAAACATCCGTAAGTACAAGAAAGTAATTAAGGTAGAAACCTAACCATAGCTTTAAACTCTAAGACCCTTACGTCCCTTGTGCAATAGTTTCCTAATGGGGGTTCAGGTTTCTGTCACTCCGCCAACCCCTACGATTAGTAGCCAAATACACAATGCATTCCCCTAGGCCCATATAGGTGAAGTGTCATGTAGTCGACGTTCACATGACACCACTAGAAGAAGTACACCACAACTTAAATAACAATCTATTGAATCTTTCTCAACCCAACTCCACTACTAACAACAAGACTTCTCCCATGTCCTCAAGAACAAAACGAACTACTCACAAGACATCATATGGATCATAATTAGAGATGGAATAATGATGTATAATAATCTGAACATAAACAATAATTCAATGGTTCACTCAATAGCATCAACTACAAAGAGTAATCAACACCGGGAAAGTTTCCCCTATGAACTATGGAAAGATTCAACGCAATTGTTACAGCAATATGGAGATGGTGATGAGGGTGCTGATGGTGATGATGGTGGTGGTGATGATGATGATGATCCTGATGAAGTCCAGCTTGATGGTGGTGTTGATGGCGACGATCTCCCCTCTCCGGGAAGGAATTCCCCCGGCAGAAATCTGTCTGCCGGAGAGATCTTTCTCTCTCGGTGTTTTTCGCCTCGCAGAGGTGGCGGAATCTTTCTGTGGTCGCTCCCCGAGTCTTAGGGTTTCGGGAGGAAGATATACGCTAGAGGGGAGAGGCTGGAGTGGGCCAGGGTGGCCACACCACTCCCTGGCGTGGCCTAGGCCTGCCCGCGCCATGGGGTGGTGTGGGCCCCCTGTGGCCCACCTCCACTCCATCTTCTGGCATCTTGAGTCTTCTGGAAAAATAGAATTTTCCGTATATTTTCCCGGATTTTCTGATCTTCGCGAATTTTGCCTCCAAACAGCACCTTTTCCATCAGAATCCTGACTGCAGCGGTCCATGCTCCAAAATTCATCAACCATGCAAAAACAGATGAAATAACATAAGTATCACCTCTCAATACGAAATATATCAATGAATAATAGTGAATTAAGACATAGAATAGTGATGCAAAATGGACGTATCAAGTCCCCCCAAGCTTAGACTTCGCTTGTCCCCAAGCGAAACTGAGCTCAATAAACATGACCTCAAGTTTATGGAGTGAAGAGTCGATAAAAGAATACGGACAAGAAGCATCACATTCATCAAATACATAGATCATAATAGAAGACAACTCACTATTATACAACTCAACTTGCAATGAGTAAAGGAAACAAAGTAAAGATACATAAAGTGAATCATAATTGGTAATGGCGAACTTAGCTCTTGGTCGAAGAATAGTTGATAATTTGTTGGGGTTCACAAATAGCTGGTTTTTCAACGAAAGCTTTCAAGGTAGTAAACATCAAGATAAGAGCAATGTGCAAAACAAGGAACATAAGAAACATGAATGCATAAATCATCGTATGAATGAATGAAACACATCAACTCAAAATACTTGCCGAGATAGAAGGGAATAGGTTTACTGACTCAACTACAAAGTAAAAGAAAGGCCCTTCGTGGAGGGAAGCAGGAATTGCAAGTCTCATAAAGAGCTCCCAAAAATTATGATACTTACTAGCTTGCAGCTCTCATTGCCCCTATCATAGGCATCTTTTGGTGATCAAGGTTAAAGTGACACAACTAAGAGGATATGCTTGACAAGTTATAAGTTGAAATCTCATGCCCCTTACTTATGAGTACCGATCCTCATGCTACTCAACTTCAGTCACGAGCAAGCTCTTGTCATTGTAAATACATGCGTATCATCGAGAACCGCCAACGGGGTACCCTTGCACATGACACAGGAGCTATCCCATAATCAAAATGACAAGGCAAGCAGACAGTGAGCATCTCAACGATCTTTTTATTTGCTATTTGCATAGGTTTTTATTGAGGATGCTTCATAGAATGCTCACTATAGTTATGCTGCAAGTTTCCACCATGATTAGGCATGGCTTAGGCTAGCGGCCCAGGCGTTTCTCTAACACACATATAAACTCCATGATCTTACATGTTCCACTTTTATTTCACACCATCGGGATCCATAAGCAAAAGAACATGATATCAACTAGGTACAAAGTACCAAATGAAGTGTTGAAAGCGGTCCCCATGATACATGGTTCGGCTAACTTCAACTCATAAAGCGCAAGCATATACGCAACAAAGAAGGACCCAATGGTTCAAGTTTATTAAATGTAAGAAAGTAAAGTGTGCCATCAAGTTCGTGAGAGCTTTAATCACTAAATTTCACATAACAAGTTTAATTTGGGAGGTAGATAAAACAAGAATTTACTTGGAATAGCAATAATGCTACTAGGTAGGTATGGTGGACACAAATGGCAAAGGTTTTGGTTTAAAGGAAGTGGATGCACGAGAAGAATTTCCTCTCAGTACAGGTTTTTGGCTAGCAAGGCTGGGTAGCAAGTATAAGAGTTGAAGGAAAAAACCAAACATACAAATGGTAAAGACAAACATGCAATCTTCCTTGGAAGCTCAAAAGATCTTAACTAGAGAAAACTAGACTTATGAGCAAATCAAGAAAGAAAGATGATGAAATTATTTTCCTCTAGAGCACTTCTATCTTTTTATTTTCAACTCTCAAAAAGGGTGTTGCTACTGACCGAGCCAGGTTTTCCAAAACCAACTGAATTAACTCAATGATCCCAAAGTGCTACCAATACTAACAACAAGATCAATCATATAACCACGAATTGAAAACTATCATAAGCTATGCAAAAGAGTGAATGATAGAACTTCTCATTAGTACTCCATAATGGAAAGTCACACCAAGGGATACAAATCTAACGACAGAGGGGACACTTCCATAATGCAAACCATACTACAAAATAACCCCTCTATTCATGATATGACTCTACTAACAAGGTAAAAATATAGAAGATAGTGATATGATACCGCGGCACTCCCCCAAGCTTGGAATAAACCAAGGGGATGCCAAACCTGATGACGAATTACTCCTTAGGCGGTGGTGGTATCTTCTCAATGAGCTCTCTGATAAGTTTCCCCAAGTCCTCAATATCGAAGGTGAGATTACGAATCAGCTGTGAGTTTTGCTCAATGCGGCTCATGATCATGTCGTGTTGAGAATCCCAGCTCTTGCTATTCTTTCCCCACTCTTCCTCCTTGAAGTATTCTTTTCCTGCATGGTTAGAACGAGGCAAATCCCAATTGGAGGGTAATTTCTCCTTGGGCATATTCTGGTATTGATGCTCATGGATAAGAGTGTGGAAAGGATTCTTGGTGCGTGGAGGAAGTGACCAGGGATCTGAACGGTGATGAGGAGGCTTCCCTCCAATGGCTGGATTTGCCACCACTCTGATGCTTGCAACGGTAGTGCCGGTGTGCTTTGCCTCCTCTTCACCTTCACTCTTGATCTCCTTCTCCTTCCCGGTGTCTTGGAGGTCTTCCTCCATGGGTTCCTTTCCTTTATCCTTGGCAGACACCATTGTGCTTCTAAACTTTCAAAGAGTATGTCCTGGCAGAAACAGATCGGAACAAAAACACGATGAAAACACAATATACGAACCTCGGGGGATCCGGGGGGGTTATATATTACGAAGTTTCATATCAAAAGGAAGGTACTGGGAGAAAATGGGTCGGAGACGGAGTCCTGGGCGGCCTCACCACCTGGTGGCACGGCCAGGGGTGGGCCCGCGCCATGGGGTGGTTTTGGCCACCCTGGCTCTGGTTCCTTCCCTTTTTCGCTTCATAGCTTTCCTTATTGACTGAAGACTACAAAATATAATTGGATTGTATTTTCGCGGAACTTTTCTTATCAAAACTGTTACCTAGTTGGAAACGGACTCTACAGGTCTCTGAATTTGGTATTGAGTGGATCCTTCCGGAGTCATCACTTGAATATCATCGATATCTTCATCTTCATATACTTATTACTCGAGTCATAAAACCTTTCTCTTCCTTGTTACACCATTATCTCCACTTCCTGGAAATTTCTTTCACACAAAACTTCACACAGTTCTTATTAGCAACATTAGTAAAAGTGAAGTGATAAAACCTTTTGAGTCCAACTTTGACTAAAAACCATCAAAACAAAAGTTACTGTAGCAACTCCTTTCGAAAACCCAAAAAGAATTCAAAAAGGAAATCGAATAAAGAAGCAAATGCAAGATTGGCAAAATCTGTCAAAAAAGACCAGCAGGTAAAGATCAATTTTTTTGAAAATATTATGTTGCTCAAATCAAAAAGTGCAAAACTAACGAAAGTTAAATAGCAACTTGGGCAGAAGCACAAAAAATTACAGCTCAATCCGATATACATAGATCTCTCATGAATTTTTACAGTGAAGCACAAAAATCTGTTCCGGGACAGCAACTTCCCCAAATCTTACTTCTCTCTCATTAGAGGTCGATCTTGACACAAAAACCAAACAAAACGGATAAGGAGCGGTTATTACCGAAGTAATAACTTCCAAGACTCAAAGAAACAAAAACAAACTAAAAGCAAAAACAAATTGGGTTGTCTCCCATAAAGCTCTTTCTTTATAGCCATTAAGATGGGCATGATAATTTTGAAGAAGCTCTCATAGGGATATGATTTGATGTGAAAGAGAGCATTAAGAAGCAAAAACACACGCACATTTAAGTCTAACCCACTTCCTATGCAAGGTAATTTTGTAAACAAACAAGTTATTGGAACCAAAGGCAACTTGCATAAGAAGGCAAAAGAAGTGCAACATAAAAACTTTCAGCATAAAACGAGGAAACTTGATATTATTGAGATGCACAAGAACACTTTTCCCTCTCTCATAATAGCTTTCAGTATCATGCATAAACTTAACAATATATCTATCACAAGTACTATCATAGCAATGATCACTTATTCTAACAGAAAACACAGGAATACTAGCTCTCGTAACACTACTATGCGAAACAATATTAGAGGTATCCTTACAAAGGATAGTGTGTCCCTCTTTTTCATATTTAGCAACAAAGTCTTTCACATTTTCTACAATAGGTTCATCAATCATTTGTTTATCAGGTTCAGCAGCCCTACTCATACTTTCATTAACCATACTAGCTATCATAGAATGCTCCTTTACCTTAACTGGGAAAGGCATTTTCTCAATATAAGGTTTAGGTAAAACATGACTAGCAGTATAAACTTCAGTATTTCTTGCAGGAACACTCTTAGCAATATCTTTATAAGGTTCATGATACTTATTCCACTTATTTTTAGGCACTTCAATATAAGAAGCAAAAGCCTTAAAATAAGAAGCAATAGCTTGAGAGTCTAGACCATAAGCATTTTTAATATTTTGAAAGTCATTAGTTCCCATAAAAGATTCAATGCATTCATAATCATAATTTATACCTGACTTTATTCCTTTGTCATTCTCCCATGCTTCAGCATTATCTTGAATACGGTACAGAAGATCCCATTTAGCTTATTCTTCCATGCAATGAATGATCCAGCACAAGAAGCATCCAATAAATCCTTATCATGAAGAGAAAGCCTTGCATAAAAGTTATTAATAATAATATTATTGGGGAGCTCATGAATGGGACATTTGAGCATTAGTAAGTTCAATCTCCCCCAAGCTTGGGATGTACTCTCTCCATCAAGAGGCCAAAAGTTGTATATTTGATTCCGATCTTTATGAATCTCACTAGGAGGATAAAACTTTGAATAAAAGAGAGGCACCATTTCCTCCCATTCAAGAGCTTGACCATTCTTCAGCAGCTTATACCAGTCCTCAGCTCTTCCTTTCAGTGATAATGAGAATAACTTCTTCTTAACTTGATCTGTAGTAATACCTGCACACTTGAACAACCCGCATAATTCGTGTATAAAGAGCAAATGATCACCGGGATGGACAGTTCCATCCCCAACATAGTAGTTATCCATAACACGATCAATAATTCTCGTAGGTATTTTTAAAATATCATTCTCAGCAGATGGTGGCTCATCTACTACCTTAGCAGTGGTAGTAGCATTACGAAATAAGAAACTCAGCGAATTATCCATAATGAAAATAAAGCAACTAAAAGAAGTAAACAATACTCACAGTAGAAGTTTCCTTTACCAGTTCCACTCTCCAATAGCGCTTCACTCCCCGGCAACGGCGCCAGAAAATAGTCTTGATGACCCACAAGTATAGGGGGTGTATCGCAGTATTTTCGATAAGTAAGAGTGTCAAACCCAACGAGTAGCAGAAGCTGCTGGCTAGTGGTATGGATCATGAATTCTCTGCAAATACTTAGCAAACGGATTTTTAGGGGTTTTCGATAAAGCAAGTAAACAAAGTACGAGTAAATAAAAGACAGTAGGAATAAATGCAGCAAGTGGCCCAATCCTTTATGCAGCAAAGGACAAGCCGGTTGTATTTCTATAGATGACCAAACGTTCTCGGGGACACATGGGAAGACTGTCAAGTGCTTTCGCTTCATATAGTCGATTAATCTTCTCTAGCTTGCTAAGTGTTGTGTTGGTGAACCTGTGCTAATGTACTGTCCCATCCAAGACTTCATACATACTTGTGATTAAACCCCCTTGCAAACATCCGTCAGTACAAGAAAGTAATTAAGGTAGAAACCTAACCACAACTTTAAACTCTAAGACCCTTACGTCCCTTGTGCAATGGTTTCCTAACGGGGGTTCAGGTTTCTGTCACTCCGGCAACCCCTAAGATTAGTAGCCAAATACACAATGCATTCCCCTAGGCCCATATTGGTAAAGTGTCATGTAGTCGACGTTCACATGACACCACTAGAAGAAGTACACCACAACTTAAATAACAATCTATTGAATCTTTCTCAACGCAACTCCACTACTAACAACAAGACTTCTCCCATGTCCTCAAGAACAAAACGAACTACTCACAAGACATCATATGGATCATGATCAGAGATGGAATAATGATGTATAACAATCTGAACATAAAAAATAATTCAATGGTTCACTCAATAGCATCAACTACAAAGAGTAATCAACACCGGGAAAGTTTCCCCTATGAACTATGGCAAGATTCAGCGCAATTGTTACAGCAATATGGAGATGGTGATGAGGGTGCTGATGGTGATGATGGTGGTGGTGGTGATGATGATGATCCCGATGAAGTCCAGCTTGATAGTGGTGTTGATGGCGACGATCTCCCCTCTCCGGGAAGGAATTCCCCTGGCAGAAATCTGTCTGCCGGAGAGATCTTTCTCTCTCGATGTTTTCCGCCTCACAGAGGCGGCGGAATCTTTCTGTGGTCGCCTCACAGAGGCTCCCCGAGTCTTAGGGTTTCGGGAGGAAGATATACGCTAGAGGGGAGAGGCTGGAGTGGGCCAGGGTGGCCACACCACCTCCACTCCATCTTCTGGCATCTTGAGTCTTCTAGAAAAATAGAATTTTCCGTATATTTTCCCGGATTTTCTGATCTTCGCGAATTTTGCCTCCAAACAACACCTTTTCCATCAGAATCCTGACTTCACCGGTCTATGCTCCAAAAGTCATCAACCATGCAAAAACAGATAAAATAACATAAGTATCACCTCTCAATACGAAATATATCAATGAATAATAATGAATTAAGACATAGAATAGTGATGCAAAATGGACGTATCATGGGTGAGTAGGGAATAGGCTTACATAATTCTTCTATAGGAGGTAAATTCTTGACATCTAAAGCTTTAATTCCCTTCTCCTTAAGACATTTCTTAGCGTCCTTCATCACTTCATCATTTAATTCAATAACTCATCTCTTCTTTGATGTTGGAATAGGCACAGGAATAGATGGTTCAGGTACAATTACTTCAGGCGTAACTTGTTTAGAAGGAGTCCAATCTTCATAATTCTGTTTTATTTTAGCCATTAATTCCTTAGCTTCCTTGGGAGTCCTATTCCTGAAAACACAATCAGCACAACTATCTGGGTATGTCCTAGATTCTTCGGTTAGTCCATTATAAAATATATCAAGTAGCTCATTCTTAGGTAATTGTAACTACCTCGGTGAATTACGCTCTTAGTTAATGCCTGAATGAACTAAAGTGGTTAAAATAGTACGGTGGTGCCCAGGGCCACTCACGGTAGACCTTTCGGCCGTCCTAACCACTTTCAGACAACGGGACAAGAACGAGCGGCGCAATCGGCAGGCGAAGGGATCAACTACATACACAAATGAGTATGTATGCAAGCCACGTACAACAGTCCTCAGAGCCATTCCATCTAAAAGAAATAGAAATATTGCAACACCATACGGCAAGATCCAAATGTCCTAGATAGATATAATAATTTAGGATAGCTCCTCATACATCACACATCAGAGTATCAGGCGGAAGTGGAAAACAAGATCCGAGTACGGATAAGAAGAAAATTGGCATAAGATGCCCCATAAATAAACACATCCCGCCCATAGATCACACGGATCCCCGTTCCCGTAATCTCTACACCGAATGATCGTTGCCAACATCCTCTGTCTCTTCCACCCAGTATCCATCTTGCGGGTACACCTGTTCATCTGAATCAAACAATTTATCGTGTGAGACCCTAGGGGTACTCAGCAAATCTTTATGCCGCTAAAGAGGACACAACCTGGGGTGACGCAATTGCAGCAAAATATAATACCTAACAATTCTACAGATACTCGCTAACCTTCCGCCTAACCACTGATAGACGGAAGTCTGTGAATTAAGAACAACAGTTATAATAGTATAATTAACAGATCCATCCTCCTCCTCGCTTACCAACGAGGAAGCGGACGAACAACCCCCATCATCCGTTGGCAGTTTTATTAACCATTCCATGAGGATTGCACTATTTACTAGTCAGGTACTTAGTCAATTTAAAAGCGGTACGTTAGTTATACTTGTCTATGATCGAGAAACTGTGCTCCAAGTCGTCCATAACCGCGGACACGGCTTTCAGAAAGATTTACCCTGCAAGGGTGCACGAATAGCAACACACACTCGATCAACCTCGGAAAAACCAAATCAAAACCCAACGAGGCATTCACGACAAAGCAATCACAGGGTTCAGAAATATTTCAGGGGGCCACCCCATTAAGCTACCCGCAACGAAGTTGGCCGGCTCCGAGACGGACCCAAGGTTTGTGTGGACGGCGGTAAACGACTGGGAACCCGAAAATGTGACTGGGCTTATCGATACAGCGAAAACGTGTCACGATCCAAAACAGTACAGGTGCTCCTCGCACAATCTTAAATAAAGCAGTAACATGGCATAAGTACAGGATAGTAATAAAGCCCCAAACTAATTATGGCCCCAAGAAATAAGAATGAATCAAGCTCTGGCTCAGGGGGGTCCATAAGGCCTCCCGGATGTGGATAGTGCGAATAGTCAAGGAACAGGAATCAAGTACTCGGGGTCCTATGGGACACAAGTGAGCATGAAAAACCAAATAGCAGATATTGTTCACCGGTGCCTCTTGCATTAGTTATCCCATTACTACTCAGGTTAAGTTGTTTAGGTACCTCGTTATTCATCAGACACTCACATACCCTACACATGCTTTTCTACGACTCGCATGGCTCAAACAACTCCTATAGTAATGGCTCATGGGATGGAGAAACAAGCTTCGGTGGGGTTTAAAAGTAAAGGCTATGCAGTACTTGGGATTCAATTTAATGCAATCGCGACTCAATGATGCAAGAATAAGATAGAGGCAATAGGTATTGTATGTATGCAAGCATGTGGTAGTGCTTGCCTGGCAGCTCAGTTGAAGTGAGGAATGGATCTGGGTAGTACTCCTGTGATTCCTGGTAATTCTCCTGCTGGGCGTCTATTCGAAGAAGAACCAAACAAACAAGGGCCAACATAAATAAAGTGCACAAGAATATGAATTGAAATGCATCAAGCAAACAAGCATGCCATGATGAATGATGCACAATTTACATGGCATTAAAGTAGCATGGCAAAGGTGAGGTGTGGATACAAGAAATAAAGCATTTTATTATTTATTTAACCAAGTTTTATTGTCATAAACAGTTCAGATTTTTTAATAACAACATGATGCATGCTTCAATTCAGAACAAGGACTGCATAAATAGAACGGGCTCGTCGCGCTGATCGATTTAGACATATTATTTGTCTAATTTGGAATTATAGAATTAAAGTTATTAATTAATTAAGGAAAAGGGCATTTTATTGTAATTTTAATCATCTCGAAAAATTAAAGTGCTCAAACATTATTTTTAAGGGCATATTTGAAATCCTCACATTTTTCTGATTCCAAAACATATATTATATGTATTATTTGGATTTGTATTTTAAAAATTATTTAAATCTGAATTGGATTTGAATTTAAATCAATTTGGAAAAGGTTTAAATAAAAACAGACAGCCAGAAATACTTTTATTACTCAGTCAGATCCAGCCACAGCCACTGACGGGTGGGCCTTGCGCTGACTGGGGCCACGCGTGCGAAAACATTTTTCCACCGCGGGCTGGGCTAGCTCGCTGAGACTGACAGACGGGACTAGCGGCTTCGGGCCCACGCGACAGTGGGGATGCCCCCAGAGGCCGACAGGTGGGGCTAGGGCTGGAGCGCGGGTTAAGCCTGAGAAAGCAGGGGGACCTTCCTGCAAGAATACTAGGGCGGCTGACTAGTGGGGTCGCTAGGAGCGCGGGTTGCGAGCGAAATAAAAGGGGGGGCTTAATGTAAATTTCCACAGGCCCGTACTGTTCTTCGTCTCCGTGGTCTGACGGCAAGTGTGCGCGCGGCGCGGAGCGGGGGTTCGAACCCAGGTCGCGGGCGTGCGCGCAGAGGGGGCTAACCAGTGCGGCGGGTCAAGGGGAGTTGACAGGGAGGTACGCACAGCCTAGTTAGGGTGCTGCGCGGCGCGGGGAGGCTGCAGACGACGGCGAGCTCTGGCGCACTACGGCCGTTCGACGAAACGATCGGCGGCGCTAGACAGTGTCGGTGAAGCGGAGGTTGTCAGGGAGGTCGAGGGACTCATCGCGGGCTCGACGGCGGGCTCGGATCGTAGCGAGGAGCGGCGGAGCGGCGAGATCGCTGGCGCTCTGGCGGCTAGGGTTTCGTCGGGACGGCGAGGATCTGGCGGTGCTGGGGCTCCCTTCTTCGCGTTGGCGTGGACAGGGTGATGCAGTGGAGCGTCCACGATCTTCTTGGCCTCTTCCACGACGAGCACGCCGGCTAGAACGAAGAGGAGCAGAGGGTGCTGGCGGCGACCGGCGGCAGGAGCTGGGCGTCGGGGAGGAAGAAGGGGAAGAAGAGAGGAGGCTCGGGGTGGATCTGGCGATGCAGGAGAGCCGTGAGGGCGAGGGAAAAGTGAGAGGGAGAGAGAGGAAGGCAGGCGTGGCAGGGGTAGATAAAGTGGCCTCGGATGCCACTTTTTCCTCCTCCTCCTCCTCACATGGCGGGCTGGGGCTTGTCCTGGGGCTGGGCAGCGCAGAGGGGAGGCTGCAGGTGGACCAGGGATGGCATGGAGGCTGCAGGGTGGGGCTAGCTCGGCCGGGAGAGAAAGAAAAAGAGGGTAGGGGTAGCTCGGCTAGGGTAGACATGGGGCTCGGGTTAGGGCTTAGCTAGGGTTGGGGAGAGGGTTAGGGTTAGCTGAGGTGGGGCCAGCATGTTAGAGAGAGAGAGGGTGTGAGAGAGAGGGGAGATCAATGTTAGGATTTAGTGGAATTAGGTTAGGAGAAGAATAAAGAGAGGAGCTAGGTTTAGATTTTTATTAGGTATTTAGATTTTAATTTTTGGTTATGAGGCCATAACAAGAAGGAACATGGAGCTTGATCTAGCTTGAGCTAATGTGGGAGAAAAACAAGAAAGAAAGAGGAAGAAAAGAAATAGGTGGAAAAAGTCACATAAGATCATGCATGTAGAAAATAGAATAAAAGAAAGGGATGTGGGTGAGGATATGGGAATGGTGGCATGGAAGGAGATGATTCCCCAAGATAGGATCCATTAAATCAAAGGAAAAAAACCAAGGGAGTAAAAGGTGGTGAAGAAGTGTGCATGGCCCATGCAAAATAATAATGCCATGATTTATTTTGTGAAAACAATAATAATATTATGTCATTATTCTCATGCATTTCCAAGAAGTGGAGAAAAAGCCAAGCAAAAGAATTTAAAGGTTTTGATCCACCCCAACCCACATGAGCTAGAATAAAATGTCAAAAGAAAAGGAAAGCAAGCCCATGGTTAATGGAATGGTGGGATTATAAGGTGGTGGAAGAGAAAGGTGGTGGAATGGAAATAAAAGATATGCCCCCAACTCAACTTGGGCATTTAGACAATATATCAATAACCAAATACAATATCAAGAGGCAAATACAATTAATAATGCATATGAGAGAAAAACCAAAAGAAGGAGGGTTTTATATGATGCTCAAATGCAAGGTGGCATGATGTCATGAGCATGATATAATTATGATGCAACAATAATATGTATGAAGTAGCCAATATCTTACTAGGACAGGTAGCATTACAATTGTTAGACAATTGGGATGCTACAGTAATGGACTTCCAGCCTGTGCATGAATCAAAGTACAAAACCTTGCCCAAGATTCAGGCAATACCTCTTTTTCTCCTTGTTTAAAATCAAAAAGTTCCTGCAAAACAGCATGTCTAGCACTAGGAGGAAAATATTTCTGCAGGAAAGTACTAATCAAGCATTCAGGGCTATCAATAGATCCCGGAGGTAAATTACCAAACCAAGTTTTAGCTTCTCCTTTCAGTGAAAAAGGGAAAATCTTAGCAACAGAATAAGTACGCATCTTAATATCATCAGAAAACAAGCCACTCATGGTAGAAAGTTCATTCATATGTGCTACCGCACTTTCATTCTTAGTCCCATAAAAAGGTTCTTTCTCGACAATAGCTATGTAAGATAGATCGAGAGAGAAATCATAATCTTCATCTATAATATTTATGGGAGAAGCAGCAAACTCAGCATCAAGAGATAATTTGGGTCTAATAGTACGCCTCTCAAGGAGACTCTTAGCAGCGCTCCTATCATGGGTGTTCCTACATTCTTCAATAAACTCATCAGTCATCTCAACATAATCTTCTTCAGCATCATAACTCTCACTAGACTCAGGTGAGCTAACGGGTATGGTAGTGTTTTCATTAGGAGTTTCGGTATTTCCAGCTATAGTTCTAGCAATCGTAGCATCTAGGAAAGGACCTAATGAACCACTCTTATCAAGCACAGTAGAAGCAACATCGTAAGCATCAGAAGTTTCAGATTCAGCAGTAGTAGCAGTGTGTGTAGCTTGTGTATGTGGTGGTGTAAGGAACTTACTCAAAACAGACGGTGAATCAAGAGCAGTAGAGGTGTTCAGAACCGTACCTCTTCTTGTAGTGGATGGTAAAATAGGAACCTTGCCATCACGAGACTTACCCATGATGGATGGAAAGCAATGAACAATAGAGAATCCAAGTGAACTTGATAAATAAAGCTATGCTCCCCGGCAACGGCGCCAGAAAATAGTCTTGATGACCCACAAGTATAGGGGGTGTATCCCAGTACTTTCGAGGGAAGTGAAACCCAATTTATTGATTCGACACAAGGGGAGCCAAAGAATACTTATCAGTCTTAACAACTGAGTTGTCAATTCAGCTGCACCTGGAAACAATCTTGCTCACAGCAGTTTATCAGTAGCAACAGTTTTGTAGTACGAATAGTAAAGTAACAGCGGTAGCAAAATAAAGACAGTAGTAACAAAAGCAGTAAACAGTGGGATTCGAGTGTGGTAGGCATAGGGATGGATGGACGGGTGTTGCATGGACAAGACAGTTCACATAGCAATCAGAACATAGGGCAATTGCAGATAAATAAGATAAAGCACCCAAGTACTACGTGCTCGCAATGAGAACTTGCACAACATCTTTTGTCCTGCCAGCCCGTTTGCAGCGGGGCCTCTAGGGAACTACTAGAAATTAAGGTGCTCCTTTTAATAGAGCACCGGAGCAAAGCATTAACACTCTGTGAACACATGTGATCCTCACATCAAAGCCTTTCCCTTCCGGTTATCCCGATTTCTTTCACTTCGGGGCCATAGGTTCCGGACAACAACGTGTGTAAACAACTTGTAGATAAGACCAGAGACAATACTATCATAATGAATCAATAATAAGTTCAGATCTGAAATCATGGCACTCGGGCCCTAGTGACAAGCATTAAGCACAACAAGTCGCAACAAAGTCATAAAGCACTAATAAAGCACTAAGGTGACAATACTATCATAATGACTCTAGGGAACTACTGGCATTAAGGTGCTCCTTTTAACAAAGCACCGGAGCAAATCATTAACACTCTGTGAACACATGTGATCCTCACATCAAAGCCTTTCCCTTTCGGCTACCCCGATTTCTGTCCCTTCGGGACCATAGGTTCCGGACAACGACATGTGTAAACAACTTGTAGATAAGACCCAAAACAATATTATCATGATGAATCAATAATAAGTTCAGATCTGAAATCATGGCACTCGGGCCCTAGTGACAAGCATTAAGCACAACAAAGTTGCAACAAAGTCATAAAGCACTAATAAGAGATACTAGGCACTATGCCCTAACAATCTGATGCCATTACATGAACGATCTCATCCAATCCCTACCATCCCCATAGCCTATAGCGGGGGATTACTCACTCATAGATGGGGAAACATGGATGGTCGATGGAGAAGCGATGGTGATGATGATGGCGATGATCTCCTCCAATTCCCCGTCCCGACAGGGTGCTAGAACGAAGTTTCTGGTGCTGTTTCGTGGAATCTGGTGGTGGCGGCGGAGCGGAACTCCTTCTGGAAAAACGTCGAACCCCCCTAAGTTTTTAGGTCAGAAGGCTCCTTATAGGCGAAGAGAGAGGCCGAGGGGGTGCCTAGGGGGCCCACACCACCCCCTGGTGTGGCCTGGCCTGGCCCGCGCCACCAGGTGGTGTGGCCACCCTAGGGCTCTTCTCCGTATCCTATTCTGGCTCCTGGAGTCTTCGGGTGAAATAGGAGTTTTGGCATATTTTCCGGGATTTTTCCTGATAGTTGGTTTTCTGCACAAAAAGTAGACACCAAGGCAATTCTGCTGAAAACAGCGTCAGTTCGCATTAGTTGCATCCAAATCACACAAGTATAGAGGAGAAACAATAGCAAAAGTGTTCGGGAAAGTAGATACGTTTTGGACGTATCAGATCCCGATGAAGTCCAGTTTGATGGTGGTGTTGATGGCAATGATCTTCCCTCTCCGGGAAGGAATTCCCCCGGCAGAAATCTGTGTGCCGGAGAGAACTTTCTCTCTTGGTGTTTTCCGCCCTGCAGAGGCGGCGGAATCTTTCTGTGGTCGCCCCCTCGGTATTAGGGTTCCGTGGAGATAATATATGCCAAAGGGGAGAGCTGGAGGTGGGCTAGGGCGGCCACACCACCTGGTGGCGCGGCCTAGGCTGGCCCGCGCCAGGGGGTGGTGTGGGCCCAGTATGGCCCATCTCCACTCCTCCTTCTGGCAGTCTTCGTCTTCTGGAAAAATAGGATTTTCCATATATTTTTCCGGATTTTCTGATTTTCGCGAGTTTTGCCTCCAAACAACACTTTTTCCATCAGAATCCTGACTGCAGTGGTCCATGCTCCAAAAGTCATCAACCATGCAAAAACAGGTGAAATGACATAAGTATCATCTCTTAATATGAAATATATCAATGAATAATAGTAAATTATGATATAGAATAGTGATGCAAAATGGACATATCAACTCCCCCCAAGCTTAGACTTCGCTTGTCCCCAAGAGAGACTGAGCTCAATAAACATGGCCTCAGGTTTATGGAGTGAAGAGTCGATAAAAGGATACGGACAAGAAGCATCACATTCATCAATACATAGATCATAATAGAAGACATCTCACTATTATATATAACTTAACTTGCAATAAGTAAAGGAAACACAATAAAGATACATGAAGTGAATCATAATTGTTAATGGCAAACTTAGCTCTTGGTCGAAGAATAGTTGACAATTTGCTGGAGTTCACAAATAACTGATTTTCAATGATAGCTTTCAAAGTAGTAAACACCAAGATAAGAGCAATGTGGAAAACAAGGAACATAAGAAACATGATTGAATAAATCATCATATGAATGAATGAACCACAACAATTCAAAATACTTGCTGAGATAGAAGAGAATAGGTTTACGGACTCAACTAAAAAGTAAAAGAAAGGCCCTTCGCAGAGGGAAGTAGGGATTTCAAGTTTCATAAAGAGCTCCCAAAAATTATGATACTTATTAGCTTTCAGATCTCATTTCCCCTATCATAGGCATCTTTAGGTGATTAAGGTTAAAGTGATCAAATATGAGGATATGCTTGACAAGTTGTAAATTGAAAATCTCAAGTCCCTTGAATACGAGGGCCGCTCCTCATGCTACTCAAGTTTAGTCACCGGTAAGTTCTTGTCATAGTAAGCACATGTGTATCATGGAGAACCGCCAACGGGGTACCCCTTTCCCAATGATACGGAAGAATCCCCATATCGAAATGACAAGGAAAGCAGACAACAAGCATCTCAGCAATCTTCTTATTTACCATGGGAGTATGGTGCTTTTTTCTATGTTTCCTCTTTTCTCATCTTTTTTCCTTTTTCTTTTTCTCAATCTCTACCTCTCTTTTTTATAAGAAGAATGCTTCCTAGATGCTCGTTATGGTTACGCTCCAGGTTTCCACAATGATAGAATGGATTAGACCGGCGCCCCAGACGTTTCTGTAACACACATGCATAACTCCATGGACTTACAAGATCCCCTTTCATTTCACACCGACGACATCCATAGACAAAGAACATGATATCAACTAGGTACAAAGAACTAGTGCAATGTTGAAAGCGTTCCCCATGATAGCATGGTTCTTGTAATTCACAACTTACAAAGCGCAAGCATATACGCAATATAGATGGGCACAATGGTTCAAGTTTATTAAGTGCAAGAAAGTAAAGTGTGCCATCAAGTTTGTGAGAGCTTTAATCACTAATTTTCACATAACAAGTTTAATTTGGAAGGTAGATAAAAACATGAATTTACTTGGAATAGCAATAGTGCTAATAGGTAGGTATGGTGGACACAAATGGCATAGGTTTTGGTTTAAGGAATGGATGCACGAGAAGAATTCCCTCTCAGTACAGGTTTTTGGCTAGCAAGGCTAGGTAGCAAGTATAAGAGTTGAAGGAAACAAACAAACATACAAGTGATAAAAACAAACATGCAATCTTCCCTGGAAGCACAAAAGATCTTAACCAGAGAATACTAAACTTATGAGCAAATCAAGAAAGATGATGAAATTATATTTCTTTAGAGTACTTTTATCTTTCCATTCAACTCTCAAAAATAGTGTTGCTACTGACCAAGACAGGTTTTCCAAAACCAACTAAATTAACTCAATGATCCTAGAGTGATACCAATACTAACAACAAGATCAATCATATAACCACGAATTGAAAACTAATATAAGATATGCAACAGATTAAATGATAGAACTTCTTGTACCTAAAGACTTCTTGCTCCAGTGCTTCCATCCTATCTTCCAGACTTCCTTCACCTTTAGGGCCTTGAACCTCCTTTATCCGTACCTCTCCACCTTCAAGCAACAACTCCTTGGGATGAATCTTCAACTCCCTCATGTAGGGGTTGATGATATCCGTAGAGGAATCTTCCTTGGCTGATCCAGAGGAAGACATTGTGGCTCCAAATCTAGGACTCTACCTGTCAGAAACAGATCGAAACAAAAACACGACGAGAACACGATATACGAACCTCGGGGGATCCGGGGGATTATATATTATGAAGTTTCACAACAAAAGGAAGGTACTGGGAGAAAACGGGTCGGAGACGGAGTCCGAGGTGGCCACACCACCTAGTGGCGCGGCCAGGGGTGGGCCCGCGCCACAGGGTGGTGTGAGCCACCCTGGCTCTGTTTCCGTCCCTCTTTCGCTTCGTAGCTTTCTTTGTTGGCTAAAAACTGCAAAAATATAATTGGACAGATCTTTCGCGGAACTTTTCTTACCAGAATTGTTACCTAATCAAAAACAGACTCTGCAGGTCTCTGAATTCGGTATTTAGTAGATTCTTCCGGAGTCACCACTTGAATAACATCAATATCTTCATCTTCATACACTTATTACTTGAGTCATAAAACCTTCCACTTCCTTATTACACCATTATCTCCACTAATCTGGAAATTTCTTTCACACAAAACTTCACACAGTTCTCATTAGCAACATTAGTATAAGTGAAGTGATAAAAGCTTTTGAGTCCAATTTCAACTGAAAACCATCAAAACATAAGCTACTATAGCAGCTCCTTCCGAAAACCCAAAAAGAATTTAAAAAGGAAATCGAATAAAGAAGCAAATGCAAGAGTGGCAAAATCTGTCAAAACAGACCAGCAGGTAAAGATCAATTTTTTCGAAAATCTTCTGTTGCTCAAATCAAAAAGTGCAAAACTAACGAAAGTTAAATAACAACCTGGGGCAAAAGCACAACAAATTACAGCTCAATCCGACATACAGAGATCTCTCACAAATTTTTACAGTGAAGCACAAAAATCTGTTTCGGGACAGCAACTTCCCCAAGTAATAACTTCCAAGACTCAAAGAAAAACAAAACAAAACAAAGACAAAAATAAGTTGGGTTGTCTCCCAAAAAGTTCTTTCTTTATAGCCATTAAGATGGGCATGATAATTTTTATGATGCTCACTTAGGAATATGAATTGAAGTGAGAGAGAGCATTAAGAATCAGAAATACACAAGTTTAAGTCTAACCCACTTCCTATGCAAGGGAATTTTGTAAACGAACAAGTTGTTGAAACCAGAGGCTACTAGCATAGGAAGGCAAAACAAGTGCAAAATAAAAACTTTCAGCATAAAATGAGGAAACTTGATATTATTGAGATGCATGAGAACACTTTTCCCTCTCTCATAATAACTTTCAGTATCATGCATAAACTTAACAATATAACTATCACAAGGACCATCGTAACAATGATCACTTATTCTAACAGAAAACACAGGAATACTAGTTCTCATAACACTACTTTGTGAAATAATATTAGAGGTATCCTTACCAAGGATAGTGTGTCCCTCTTCTACATATTTAGTGACAAAGTATTTCACATTTTCTATTATAGGTTCATCATTCATTTGTTTATCAGGTTCAACAGCTTTATTTGTACTTTCATTAACCATACTAGCCATCTTAGAATGTTCCTTTATCTTAACTGGGAAAGGCATTTTATCGATATAAGGTTCAGGTAAGATGTGATTAGCAGTATAAACTTCAGTATTTCTTGCAGGAACACACTTAGCAACATCTTTATAAGGTTCATGATACTTATTCCACTTCTTTTTAGGAACTTTAATGTAGGAAGCAAAAGCCTTAAAATAAGAAGCAATAGCTTGAGAGTCTAGACCATAAGCATTTTTAATATTTTGAAAGTCATCAGTTTCCATAAAAGATTCAATGCATTCATAATCATAATTTATACCTAACTTTATTCCTTTGTCATTCTCCCATGCTTCAGCATTGTACAGAAGATCCCATTTAGCTGATTCTTCCATGCGATGAATGATCCAGCACAAGAAGCATCCAATAAATCCTTATCATGAAGAGAAAGCCTTGCATAAAAGTTATTAATAATAATATTATTGGGGAGCTCATGAATGGGACATTTGAGCATTAGTAACTTCAATCTCCCCCAAGCTTGGGATGTACTCTCTCCATCAAGAGGCCAAAAGTTGTATATTTGATTCCGATCTTTATGAATATGACTAGGAGGATAAAACTTTGAATAAAAGAGAGGCACCATTTCCTCCCATTCAAGAGCTTGACCATTCTTCAGCAGCTTATACCAGTCCTCAGCTCTTCCTTTCAGTGATAATGAGAATAACTTCTTCTTAACTTGATCTGTAGTAATACCTGCACACTTGAACAACCCGCATAATTCGTGTATAAAGAGCAAATGATTACCGGGATGGACAGTTCCATCCCCAACATAGTAGTTATCCATAACACGATCAATAATTCTCGTAGGTATTTTAAAAATATCATTCTCAGCAGGTGGTGGCTCATCTACTACCTTAGCAGTGGTAGTAGCATTACGAAATAAGAAACTCAGCGAATTATCCATAATGAAAATAAAGCAACTAAAAGAAGTAAACAATACTCACAGTAGAAGTTTCCTTTACCAGTTCCACTCTCCAATAGGGATTCACTCCCCGACAACGGTGCCAGAAAATAGTCTTGATGACCCACAAGTATAGGGGATGTATCGCGGTATTTTCGATAATTAAGAGTGTCGAACCCAGCGAGGAGCAGAAGGTGCTGGCTAGTGGTATGGATCAGGAATTCTCTACAAATACTTAGCAAACGGATTTTTAGGAGTTTTTGATAATGCAAGTAAATAAAGTACGAGTAAATAAAAGACAATAAGAATAGATGCAGCAAGTGGCCAAATCCTTTATTCAGCAAAGGATAAGCCGGTTGTATTACTTAAGATGACCAAATGTTCTCGAGGACAAACGGAAATTCTGTCAAGTGCTTTCACTTCATATAGTTGATTAATCTTCTTTAGCTTGCTAAGTGTTGTGTGGGTGAACCTGTGCTAATGTATCGACCTTCCTAGAACTAATACATACTTATGATTATACCCCTTGCAAACATCCATAAGTACAAGAAAGTAATTAAGGTAGAAACTTAACCACAGCTTTAAACTCTAAGACCCTGACGTCCCTTGTGCAATGGTTTCCTAACGGGGGTTCAGGTTTCTGTCACTCCGGCAACCCCTACGATTAGTAGCCAAATACACAATGCATTCCCCTAGGCCCATATAGGTGAAGTGTCATGTAGTCGACGTTCACATGACACCACTAGAAGAAGTACACCACAACTTAAATATCAAACTATTAAATTTTTCTCAACACAACTCCACTACTAACAACATGACTTCTCCCATGTCCTCAAGAACAAAACGAACTACTCACAAGACATCATATGGATCATGGTCAGAGATGGAATAATGATGTATAACAATCTGAACATAAACAATAATTCAACAGTTCACTCAATAGCATCAACTACAAAGAATAATCAACACTGGGAAAGTTTCCCCTAAGAACTATGCAAGATTCAACCCAATTATTACAGCAATATGGAGATGGTGCTGATGGTGATGATGATGGTGATGATGATCCCGATGAAGTCCAGCTTGATGGTGGTGTTGATGGCAACGATCTCCCCTCTCCGGAAAGGAATTCCCCCGACAGAAATCTGTTTACCGAAGAGATCTTTCTCTCTCGGTGTTTTCCGCCCCGCAGAGGCAGCGGAATCTTTCTGTGGTCGCCCCCTCGGTATTAGGGTTCCGTGGAGATAATATACGCCAGAGGGGAGAGCTAGAGGTGGGCCAGGGCGGCCACACCACCTGGTGGCGCAACCTAGGCTAGCCTGCTCCAGGGGGTGGTGTGTGCCCCCTGTGGCCCATCTCCACTCCTCCTTCTGGCAGTCTTTGTCTTCTGGAAAAATAGGCTTTTCCATATATTTTCCCGGATTTTCTGATTTTCGCGAATTTTGCCTCCAAACAACACCTTTTCCATCAGAATCCTGACTACAGCGGTCCATGCTCCAAAAGTCATCAACCATGCAAAAATAGGTGAAATAACATAAGTATTATCTCTTAATATGAAATATATCAATGAATAATAGTAAATTATGATATAGAATAGTGATGCAAAATGGACGTGTTAGGGCGGGCTTCCTTGAGTGGTGCTCCTAGGCGGCAGCAATCCGGTGAGGTGGTGGGGTGACCCTTGGCAGCAAGCACATGTGGATTTGCGGGGCCATTCCGGGCCCGGGCATGCCAAGAAGGCCTGGTGTGCTCCTGCTGTCGTGTCTGGTAGGCAACCGCTACAACGATGGAGGTAGATCCCTCCCGCATGGCTTTGGGGCTATCGCTCTTGTTCCCTTGCGCTCTCTTAGTCCATCATCTAAGTCTCGTGATCGTGTTCTCAGTGATGATGGCATTAAGACCGTGATGTCGCATGTTGGTAGGCAGCTTTGCTGGGTGGCAAACTTCGAAGCGCTCGGGGTAGTGGTGTTTTGGGGGGTTGGGAGAAATCCCGTCGGTATTCCGACACCGATTGGGTGACGCCTGCGTAGGTCGCTGATACATTGCAAATGTATCTATAATTTTTGATGTTCTATGCTTGGTTTTATCCACTTTCTTGTCTTTTGTCCACACTTTGGAGTACTTTTCATATGATTTCTTGTACTAACCTATTAACAAGAGCCATAGTGCCAGCTGCCTATTTTCTGCTATTTTTGGTTCCAGGAAAGTCAGAAAATGAATATTCTCGGAATTGGACGGGACAAAAACCAAAGTGCCTATTTTTCCAGAAGACTCACGGAGCCAAAATACGAGACGGAGGAGGGCCAGGGGCTGGCCACACCCCCCCAGGCGCGGGCTAGGCCTGGACGCGCCAGGGCCTGGTGTGGTGGCCCCAGGCACCCCCTCGACCTCTCTCTTCGCCTATAAGAAGCCTTCTGACCTAAAAACTTCGGGGTGTTCGACGTTTTTCCAGAAGGAGTTCCGCTCCGCCGCCACCACCAGATTCCACGAAACAGCACCAGAAACTCCGTTCTGGCACCCTGCCGGGACGGGGAATTGGAGGAGATCATCGCCATCATCATCACCATCGCTTCTCCATCGACCATCCATGTTTCCCCCATCTATGAATGAGTAATCCCTCGCTGTAGGCTATGGGGATGGTAGGGATTGGATGAGATCGTTCATGTAATGGCATTAGATTGTTAGGGCATAGTGCCTAGTATCTCTTATTAGTGCTTTATGACTTTGTTGCAACTTTGTTGTGCATAATGCTTGTCACTAGGGCCCGAGTGCCATGATTTCAGATCTGAACTTATTATTGATTCATCATGATAGTATTGTTTTGGGTCTTATCTACAAGTTGTTTACACACGTCGTTGTCCGGAACCTATGGTCCCGAAGTAAAAGAAATCGGGGTAGCCGGAAGGGAAAGGCTTTGATGTGAGGATCACATGTGTTCACGGAGTGTTAATTCTTTGCTCCAGTGCTTTATTAAAAGGAGCACCTTAATTGCCAGTAGTTCCCTAGAGGCCCCGCTGCAAACGGGCTGGCAGGACAAAAGATGTTGTGCAAGTTCTCATTGCGAGCACGTATGACTATATATGGAACACATTCCTAGGATTATCTAGTACTTGGGTGCTTTATCTTATTTATCTGCAATTGCCCTATGTTCTGATTGCTATGTGAATTGTCTTGTCCATGCAACGCCCGTCCATCCATCCCTATGCCTACCGCACTCGAATCCCACTATTTACTGCTTTTGTTACTACTGTCTGTGTTTTGCTGCTACTGTTACTTTACTATTCCTACTACAAAACTGTTGCTACTGATAAACTGTTGTGAGCAAGATTGTTTACAGGTGCAGCTGAATTGACAACTCAGTTGTTAAGGCTGATAAGTATTCTTTGGCTCTCCTTGTGTCGAATCAATAAATTGGGTTTCACTTCCCTCGAAAATACTGGGATACACCCCATATACTTGTGGGTCATCAAGACTATTTTCTGGCGCCGTTGCCGGGGAGCATAGCTTTATTTATCAAGTTCACTTGGATTCTCTATTGTTCGCTGCTTTCCATCCATCATGGGTAAGTCTCGTGATGGAAAGGTTCCTATTTTACCATCCACTACAAGAAGAGATATGGTTCTGAACACCTCTACTGCTCTTGATTCACCGTCTGTTCTGAGTAAGTTCCTTACACCACCACATACACATGCTACACACACTGCTACTACTGCTGAATCTGAAACTTCTGATGCTTACGATGTTGCTTCTACTGTGCTTGATAAGAGTGGTTCATTAGGTCCTTTCCTAGATGCTACGATTGCTAGAACTATAGCTGGAAATACCGAAACTCTTAATGAAAACACTACCATACCCGTTAGCTCACCTGAGTCTAGTGAGAGTTATGATGCTGAAGAAGATTATGTTGAGATGACTGATGAGTTTATTGAAGAATGTAGGAACACCCATGATAGGAGCGCTGCTAAGAATCTCCTTGAGAGGCGTACTATTAGACCCAAATTATCTCCTGCTGCTAAGTTTGCTGCTTATCCTGTAAACATTATAGATGAAGATTATGATTTCTCTCTCGATCTATCCTACATAGCTTTTGTCGAGAAAGAACCTGTTGGCGGGACTAAGAATGAAAGTGCGGTAGCACATATGAATGAACTTTCTACCATGAGTGGCTTGTTTTCTGATGATATTAAAATGCGTACTTACTTTGTTGCTAAGATTTTCCCTTTTTCACTAAAAGGAGAAGCTAAAACTTGGTTTGGTAATTTACCTCATGGATCTATTGATAGCCCTGAGTGCTTGTTTAAAACTTTCCTGCAGAAATATTTTCCTCCTAGTGCTAGACATGCTGTTTTGCAGAAACTTTTTGATTTTAAACAGGGAGAAAAAGAGGTATTGCCCGAATCTTGGGCAAGGTTTTGTGCTTTGATTCATGCACAGGCTGGAAGTCCATTACCTAAGAATGAACTACTTGATATATTTTATAATGGACTAACCGAAGAATCTAGGACATACCTAGATAGTTGTGCTGATTGTGTTTTCAGGAATAGGACTCCTAAGGAAGCTGAGGAATTAATGGCTAAAATAAGCAAGAATTATGAAGATTGGACTCCTCGTAAACAAGCTATACCTGAAGTAATTGTACCTGAACCATCTATTCCGGTGCCTGTTCCAACATCAAAGAAGAGGGGAGTTATTGAATTAAATGATAAAGTAATGAAGGAAGCTAAGAAATGTCTTAAGGAGAAGGGAATTAAAGCTGCAGATGTCAAGAATTTACCTCCTATAGAAGAGTTATGTAAACCTATTCCCTATTCACCCACTATTGAGGTACACTCTCTCCAACACTTTGATGAAGGTGATATCCCTTACTTGAAACCTCCTGATCAATGCTTAGAAGAATTTGATATCTTTATTGTTAAGCAAGATAACTTTAATAAAAGGGTGCAAAATCATCTAATGGAAAACACTAGAGCTATTGTTGAGTTGAATGATATTGTGGAAAGAACCTCTAATGATGTTAAAATGATTGTTAAACACTTTCAAATGGTTCAAACTCAAATAGATCAACTCGTTAAAGTGTAAAACGACTTGCTAGTTAATGCTCCTAATGAAAAACATGCTTATGAAATTAGAACTAGAAGTGGTGCTGCTACCCAGGATCCTCTATATCCTGAGGGGCATCCCAAAAGAATTGAGCAGGATTCTCAACAAGCTGAAAATAGTGGTTCTACTCATAAGAAAAGGAAAAAGAAACATAAAACTATTGTAGAATCCTCTGAACCTGCTAGAGATCCTAATAGTATATCTATCTCTGATGCTGAAACTGAAAGTGGTAATGAAGAAAATGAAGTTTCTAATGAAGAAAAAGTTGAAGAAGAACCTGAAAACCACACTAAGACTACTAAATACACCAAAGAAGATTTTATTGCTAAGAAACATGGTAGTGAGAGGGAACCGTGGGTCCAAAAACCTATGCCTTTTCTTGATAAGAAACACAAGTCAAAAGAAGATGAACACTATAATAAGTTTTGTGAGTGGATGAAACCTTTATTCTTGCAAATTCCTTTGACTGATGTTATTAAATTGCCTCCTTATTCAAAGTATATGAAGGACATTGTCTCGAATAAAAGGAAGATCCCTAATGAAGAAATCTCTACTTTTCTTGCTAATTATTCCTTCAATGGTAAGGTTCCTAAGAAACTTGGAGACCCAGGGATTCCAACTATCCCTTGCTCTATTAAGAACAATTATGTTAGAACTGCTTTGTGTGATTTGGGAGCTGGAGTTAGTGTTATGCCTTTCTCTCTCTATAAAAGGCTTCAACTTGAAAAATTGATACCAACTGATATATCTTTGCAAATGGATGATAAGTCTACCACTATTCCTGTGGGTATATGTGAGGATGTACCTGTCCAGGTGGCTCATAATTGCTTGATATTAACTGATTTTGTTGTGTTTGAAATGCCTGAAGATGATAATATGTCTATTATTCTTGGGAGACCTTTTCTTAATACTGCAGGAGCTGTTATTAATTGTAATCAAGGAAAGGTGACCTTCAATGTCCATGACAAGGAACATACTGTCTATTTCCCCAAGAAGATTGAAAGAACTTATGGTTTAAATTCAATTGAACATGTGGAAGGCATTCAAGTTGGAGAAATATATTGTCCCATACCAAAAGAAAATTTTGAAACTATTATGATTGGGACCATTGCTATCAAGGTTGAGGTAACATAATCATTAGTGGAATACAAAGTTTTGTCTCATATGAAATTGTTTTGGTAGCAAGACTTGATCAACCTTGTTAACAAAAGGATTTCATTGAACAAAACAATGTTTTCACCATGATTATCTCTGCTTACTTCTATTCTATCAATTTTAGTTTTTGCTTCTTATGCCTAACTTAAAGGCGTCAAAGAAAAGTACTTATTGGGAGATAACCCAAGAGTTTTAGATGAGTATTGAAAGTTATTACCTCTGTAATAACCGCTCCTTATCCTTTTTATTTGCTTTTGTGCCAAGAGTAACCTCTAATGAGAGAAAAGTAATGACTGGGAAAGTTGATGTCCCGAAACAGATTTATGTGCTTCACCGTAAAAAATCCAGAGAGAGGTGTGTACGTCGGATTGAGCTGTAATTTTTTGTGCTTCTGCCCCAGGTTGTCAGATAACTTTCGTTCGTTCACCACTTTTTTGTTTGAGCAACAGAAGGTCTTCTAAAAAATTCGTCTTTAATGCTGGTCTGTTTTGACAGATTTCTGCCATTTTCTGCATTTGCTTCTTGTTAGTTCCTTCTTGAGTTCTTTTGGGGAATTGAGATTTTTGAGGGAAGTGATACAGTAGCTAGTGTTTTAATGAAATTTTATTGGTGTTAGAACTGAACCTAAAGACTTATTATCTTGAGTGCACTAATGTTGCTAGTAAAGATTGTGTGAAGTTTTGTATGAAGGAAAAATTTCAGGTGTATGGAAGGAATGAGTAATGAGATGAAGGATGGACTAAAGCTCAAGCTTGGGAATGCCACGCGTGTCACCCCAAGAAATATCCAAGAAGTACAAGCGTCAAAGCTTGGGGATGCCCAAGACATCCCCTTCTTCATCAATAAAAATCTCAGGTTTCTTCCAAACACTTCATTTTTATTGTTTCATGCATAGTTGTATTGTTCTTGGAGCGTCTTCTTTTTCGTTTTTGTTTTGGTTTTTAGTTTGCGTGGTTTTCTTAGTTTGCTGAATAAATTGGTTGGACCCCCTCTTTCATACGTTGGTTTGCAAATAGTTTGGTTGGGTTTGAAAAAGAGTAGGAAAGTTCATACTTAAGTGGTAAAGAGAGCTTGTTTTTGACTGTGGCCTATGCTTTACCATGCCATGCTTGATATTGTTTTGGCTTTATGCTTAGTATTTTTTGTTGTAGCATGACTTATTATAAACAATTGAGATTGCTTAATGTGCCTTGGATGAATCATGCATTGTTTTAGCATATTAAAGCATAGTATAGTGGTATTCTCCTTTGATGCTTTATTTGGGTTGACTTGGCGCATGCTCACACCATGTTATGACTATCTCAAGTCACCATAGCCTGTATGATCCTTTAGTTTTCAACTTGTAGTATCACTTTATGTTTTGATCAATGATGTTTTGTCGCTCTGCATGATTATGGCCATTATTGCTCTCTTAGTTTGTCGCTTCCAGTCTTTTGCTAGCCTCCACAACAAAGTATGAGTTCTACTCATGCATCCAACTCCCTAAACCAAGTTATTTCCAAAGAGTCCACCATACCTACCTACTAGCTTATGCTATTCCGAGTATATTCATGCTTTTGTTTACCTTCCACTTGTTATGAAAAGACTAGTGATTAAAGCTCTCACGAACTTGATGGCACACTTTACTTTACTACGTCTAATAAACTTGAACCATTGGGTCCTTCTTTGTTACGTATATGCTTGCGCTTTATAAGTTGAAATTAGCAGAACCATGTTTCATGGGGAACGCTTTCAACATTGCACTTGTACTTTGTACCCCGTTGATATTATGTTCTTTTGCTTACGGATCCCGGCGGTGTGAAATAAAAGTGGAACTTGTAAGATCATGGAGTCTGTATATGTGTTAGAGAAACGCCTGGGCTGCTAGCCTAAGCCATGCCTAATCATGGTGGAAACTTGCAGCATCACCATAATGAGCACTCTATGAAGCATCCTCAATAAAAACCTATGCAAATAGCAAATAAAAAGATCGCTGAGATGCTCATTGTCTGCTTGCCTTGTCATTTTGATTATGGGAAAGCTCCCGTATCATGTGCAAGGGGTACCCCGTTGGCGGTTCTTAATGATACACATATACTTACAATGACAAAAGCTTACTCGTGACTGAAGTTGAGTAGCATGAGGATCAGTCTTCGTAAGTAAGGGGCATGAGGTTTATAACTTGTCAAGCATATCCTCTTAGTTATGTCACTTTAACCTTAATCACCTTAAAGATGCTTATGATAGGGGCAATGAGAGCTGAAAGCTATAAGTACCATAATTTTTGGAAGCTCTTTATGAGACTGGAATCCCTAATTACTTTTACAAAAGGCCTTTCTTCCACCATTATATTGAGTCTCCACCTTCTATCTTTATGCACTACTTCGAGAGCATAGTGGCCATTCTTAGTTCTATGTGCATTGTCCCAAGACTTGTTGATTGATGCATGCCTTGATACTGCTTGTTTTAAACTATTGTATGTAGTCACTCTTATGAACTTTGAAGGTGTCCTATGCATTTATATTTGCTACTTTATTGAGGGACAAGCTGAATACTTTTATGCTATGTTTTCTTTATGTGAAACAAACAAACGTCTTGCAAAGCATTGTTATTTATGAATCTTTTTTTTGTACCTTTTCATGTTGCATCATAGTCTTTTTGCTTATTGCTAGAACTTTGTGTTTCAAGTTATGATTGAAGTACTTTGATCCTAGCTTTGAATGTTTACAAATACTTTGGTCAAGTCTTTGATGGTGCATGTCACCTCAAAAATTATTCTTTCTTTTTATCACTTACCTACTCGAAGACGAGCAGGAGTTAAGCTTGGGGATGTTCATACATTGCAAATGTATCTATAATTTTTGATGTTCCATGCTTGGTTTTATCCACTTTCTTGTGTTTTGTCCACACTTTGGAGTACTTTTCATATAATTTCTTGGCCTAACCTTTTAATTAGAGCCACAGTGCCAGCTGCCTGTTTCTGCTGTTTTTGGTTCCAGGAAAGTCAGAAAATTAATATTCTCGGAATTGGACGGGACAAAAGCCAAAGTGCCTATTTTTCCAGAAGACTCACGGAGCCAGAATACGAGACGGAGGAGGGCCAGGGGCTGGCCACACCCCCCAGGCCCGAGCTAGGCTTGGCCGCGCCAGGGCCTGGTGTGGTGGCCCCAGGCACCCCCTCGACCTCTCTCTTCGCCTATAAGAAGCCTTCTGACCTAAAAACTTCGGGGGGGTCGACGTTTTTCCAGAAGGAGTTCCGCTCTGCCGCCACCACCAGATTCCACGAAGCAGCACCAAAAACTCCGTTCTGGCACCCTGTCGGGACGGGGAATTGGAGGAGATCATCGCCATCATCATCACCATCGCTTCTCCATCGACCATCCATGTTTCCCCATCTATGAGTGAGTAATCCCCCGCTATAGGCTATGGGGATGGTAGGGATTGGATGAGATCGTTCATGTAATGGCATCAGATTGTTAGGGCATAGTGCCTAGTATCTCTTATTAGTGCTTTATGACTTTGTTGCAACTTTGTTGTGCTTAATGCTTGTCACTAGGGCCCGAGTGCCATGATTTCAGATCTGAACTTATTATTGATTCATCATGATAATATTGTTTTGGGTCTTATCTACAAGTTGTTTACACATGTCGTTGTCCGGAACCTATGGTCCCGAAGGGACAGAAATCGGGGTAGCCGAAAGGGAAAGGCTTTGATGTGAGGATCACATGTGTTCACAGAGTGTTAATGATTTGCTCCGGTGCTTTGTTAAAAGGAGCACCTTAATGCCAGTAGTTCCCTAGAGTCCCTGCTGCAAACGGGCTGGCAGGACAAAAGATGTTGTGCAAGTTCTCATTGCGAGCACGTATGACTATATATGGAACACATGCCTAGGATTGTCTAGTACTTGGGTGCTTTATCTTATTTATCTGCAATTGCCCTATGTTCTGATTGCTATGTGAATTGTCTTGTCCATGCAACGCCCGTTCATCCATCCATATGCCTACCGCACTCGAATCCCACTTTTACTGCTTTTGTTACTACTGTCTTTATTTTGCTGCTACTGTTACTTTACTATTCCTACTACAAAACTGTTGCTACTGATAAACTGCTGTGAATTTACTATTCCATATTCAGTTTACAGGTGCAGCTGAATTGACAACTCAGTTGTTAAGGCTGATAAGTATTCTTTGGCTTCCTTGTATCGAATCAATAAATTGGGTTTCACTTCCCTCGAAAATATTGCGATACACCCTCTATACTTGTGGGTCATCAGTCGCATTTCCTTCTTAGAGGTCGTCGGGTGTACCCCTTTCCCGCTTACCTCCGCGTACGGGGAAAACCCTAGGACAGGTCCGGACAGCAGCGCCGTCATCGTCACTCTCTTTCTTGAAGGTGTTGCTTGATACGCGGCGTTTCAGAGTTCTCGACATGTGGCGAGACTTCTTCGGTGGGCGCAGCGCTTGCGAGCCATCTTCATTTAGTCGATCTGCTGCTTTTGGCATTGTTTTCTTTTTTGTTTCTCTCCATTTTTTCGTTTGTGTGTGACTGTGCTGAGGCCTAGCAGATATATAGTTGTATCTGGTGTTTTGCTATATTAATATAGTGGAAGGAAAATCTGTTTTGAAAAATACGACCACATCTTTAAGATAGAAGGCACGAGCGGAGCCTGATGTTAAATTAATAACCATATCTCCCTTTCCAAATAGAAATATGATATAGAAATCCAAATCGTGCCAAACAAACTGGCATGCGGTGCCGTGATCTAATAGCATCCCCACTTGTTGGGTGTTCCCAGGTCTAATTCTGACGAGTTTTATCGCCGGATGGATGTAACTTTTGCCTGGGAACGTCCAGATTTTCACTCGCGTTCCCAGGCGCGGTTCTCAAGCAAGGCAAAAATGACGATATTTTGTCTGAATTCGACTCAAATTCAGCTAAAATTCAGCCTAGTTCGGTATAGTTTGGTCTAGTTTGATATAGTTTGGCCTAATTCTTTATAGTTTGACCTAGTTTAGCATAGTTCAGTGAACTCGGCTCAAATTTGGCATAGTTTGACATAGTTCGGCATAGTTTGGCCTATTTTTACCTAGTTCGTTCAAATTCGACTCAAATTTGCCCTACTTAACAAGCAACAAGCAATCTTTCTCGCAAAGACTCAAAGCTCTTCAGCAAATCTTAACATTTTCTAAACAAATTTGGGGCATATTTCATGGTCTTGGTAGTAACAAAAAAAATTGCGGGACAAAAGACCTTTAACTCCGGTGTGACTAAAATGTCAAGTGGAATCTCACTTAAGTCCCACTTTTAGATCATTTTTTAAAATAAAATATTTTTGGAAAGAAAAATTCGAACTAGAAATTTTCAAATGAATTAAAAGTTGTTCTCACTTGCATCTCCCAAGTGTGACGGTGGGCAGTTCATTTTTGCGAGTGCGCGCGATTCGGCGTAGAGTACGCACAACACAGTGTACTCGCCGGAACGCCGAATCGAGGACACTGATCTGCGTCATCAGGGCGAGGCCAATGACGGCATGCGCAGTCGTAACACTATGCTGGCCGTGCATTTATCGGGCCTTGCAACTTGGGAAGAAGACACGGTGATCGGGTACCCGCATCTGCGCGCGCAGAAGCCTAGGCGGCTCGAGAGTCATCCAGTTGCTGCCAGGCTCTCCACTACACAGCTTTTTCCGTGGATGGATGGGAACGCACGTGCGTGCGTCACCGCCTGCTCTGCGGGTCTCGTCTCCAAGCCTGATTGCGTGCGCGCAGGCGCTTCCGACAGCCGTTGATTCTCGTGCTCACGGCATCTCCATCGGACCGATCTAAACGGACGACTAAAACTGTCCGTTTCTATCGTTTAGGTCTGGCCGTGGTCGCTATGGGGTTATGGTCCGACCTGTCCTCGACCCATCTGTCCGACCCATCTGTCCGTCTCTCCTGCTATTACCGCTTGACACCTTCGTCAATGGGACGCTAATGGCGATGTGACGCTGCCTAACCGGGCGGCGGCCGAGATGGAGAAGACCCTGGCCAATTGGACAGCGAAGGCGACCGGCAAGAAGGAGGCTCGCGGCCGAACACGCGACCGTTACCACGGTACCAGCGGCAATGACGGTCGTGGCAACGGTGACAGTGAAAACGGTGGTCGCGACAACGACAGCGAGTAGCCGTAGGAATGACCCCTCCCCCCTCCATCAGTAGTAGCAATAGTTCTTATTTTTAGTTTGTTTAAATGAGCACTTTTTGTAATTGGCAGGGGCTAATCTAATGAAATGCCAGTTTAATTACTAATGTTTCACTTACGTATGGGTCCTGAGCAGCTGACAGGCGGACACCCGCGTGGTGCTTGCGCTGTCTGGGCCGATGTATCATTCACGCAAATTAGGTGCTCGAGCCGGACACGTCGATCCAGATGGATCGTGCCGCTGAAAGGCCCGCGGACGCTTCGAACACGCTTGAACAGGTTGGGTCCAGTGGCGGAGCCACGGCCCGGCGAGCCTAGGCACCTGCCCGGGCTCTGGCTGTGAAGCCTTCACTAATTTAAGTACTGCATCATTGTTTCATCATTAGTTTTTCTAGGCATGTACTCACCTACGCCATAGCTTACAGGTCTTGCTCAGGCTCCAAGTGCGAGCTAGCTCCGCCACTGGTTGGGTCGACCCGGTGGACACGCCCTCATGGCAACGTCCAGAGGAGAGAGAGCTGGGACTCAAGGTTAATTGCACGAGCTGATTGGGGAAATTGAGAAGGATTTCGACTCCACTTGCTAGGTTGGCTAGTGTTTCTTTTATTTTTGCGGACTGTCTCGTCACAGTACATATCCTGTTGTATAGAAATTGGCATGGGTTCTATATATATATATTTGCGAAAATTTCACCGATCTATTAATAATCATCAATAGTAGTATAAAGAGTCTTAAAAGTAACACAAATTATAAATATGTAGATGGACCACCTAGCGAAGACTACAAACACTAGCACGAGTCGAAGGTGTGCCGCCGTCCTCGCCGGAGCCGGACAAGCTTGTCGTAGTAGTGTTTTTTGTACTAGATATACGGTAAGTCATTGTGCTAAGGTTTCAAAGAAGCAGCGCACTACATCAGCAACCATCGCCAATGATGACACCAATAGTGTGGAAGAGACTGATCTGAAATTAACACGAAAAACGACTAGATCCTAGGCGCACCACTGGAGCGAGGATAGAGCGGAAAAAACTTTGTTCTGACTTCAGGATGTAGCCGTCACCTCAACATCAAAAAAGACACGAGAAAACAGCGTAAGCAAAAACAAAAACCCCTGTCGAGGAGAGGTCGTGGTCCGCCACTCCTCCAAGGCCCTAAGACCATCGGAGGTAAAATGGACCGACGGCGTCACCGGCGGAGGGAAGGAACCCTAGATAGGGTTTTTTTCAGCCGCCGCGTGGGAGCAGCGGTACATACCGGTTCAAAGAGCGATCACTTCACCTAGCTCTGTATATTTCGTATGGAAGAAAAGTCACATGGTTTATTGAAAAATGGTTTTGTTAATTTTCAGACGTCCGAGAATTAAGTTAGATCTTAGTCGGGTCCTAATCTATTCGATTTGTATCGCGTTCCGTACTATGTGAGATGCAACTGGAAAATTTTAGTTGCGAGTGGAGTTGCAACTAGTTTTTCTTTGGCAAATAAGGTTATAACTAAGATCTTTATAGTTTCAAGTGGATTGCAATAAAATTGATAATATCACTTAATTGAGAATTAAGTTAGTTCCCGGTCGATTGAGAATTAGAAACACCCTAAGTGGGTTCTGCATGTTTTTTTTTGCAAATAAGGTTGTAACTAAGATCTTTCTAGTTTCAAGTGGGATTGCAATAAAATTGATAACTTCACTTAATTAAGAATTAAGTTAGTTCCCGGTAGACTGAGAATTAGAAACACCCTAAGTGGGTTCTGCATGGTTTGTTAAAGAAAAACCGACAAAATAGCAGATGCAAATGACACAATGCCCCTCAACAACCGCCGAAACCATACAACCAAGGACAAAATGTATCGTCAAACTCACCAACAAACCCAATGGCTTTGTCACATAGGTACCGCATGGCTCACAGAGTTTCGAAGAACACAAAGCTAGTCGAGGCCTCCTCCGTCTCTCTCGTGCTCCCCCGAAACTTCTCGTCCTTGCCCTCCCCTCCAGAGCAACCGGGCCCTCCCGGAGCCCTCTTCGCCGGCGCCGCCGGCCGGAGGGAGCGAAGGGAGGGTGCCGGAGTAAATAGGTTAGTTAGTAGTAGTGGCCTTGTGCCGGTATTGGGCTTCATGCCCGTAGATGGTGGCGGCGCTGGTATCTCTTGGAGCGAGACCTGGCGGTCTTTAGGGCTCCCCGTTGATGTCTCTCTAATCTGTGGTGGATTGGCGACGGTGGCGGATAAAGCTGTGTTGGTTGCGCTGGTTCGGCGGCGACGCCGCGCTCGTAACTTCTCTCTGGCTGGCCAGGGTGGTGGGGGGAGGAAGGTGGAGCCTGGCGTTTGTTCTCTAGACGGCGCAATCTCGAGTTACTTCACGGCGCAGTGGAGCGGCGTCGGGAGGTCTCTGTTCCACCCCTCTGCTCATGCTTCAATGGTTGAAGTCTATCTGGAGTGGGGAGGATTCACAGGCTCGACCATAAAGGTCATGTGGGTTTCTGCTTGAACGACGATGATGGCTTCTTCGCTTCTCCCTTGGCCGGCCATGGTGGCAAGGTGGGGAGGGGGATTTGGTTGCTGCCGCCGATGTTGCAGAGGCCGGTTGAAGCTGCACCCACATGCTCTTCTTTGCAGTGGCCCCTTCATAGCAACGATGTTGTTGGGCCTCTGCCTATTCTGGCTTAATGGCGGCTGAGGGTTCAAACCTCCATCGGATACCCCGTTTCGAAGCACGGCACCGGAGCTCGACATCTTGGCATAGACAAGTGGTTCGTCCCCGTCGATGTCAAGATGGCTGGTTGCTATGCTTCTACTCTGGCTTCGAAGGCATCACGAGCAAGAGACCTCACAGATCTCGCCGAGATTCTCGGCTGGAGGTCGCCAGAGTATGGTGGTGGAGGCACCCAGGGACTTGATTGTAATTTTACTTTTAGTTCTGAGGTACTTTTTGTAACTTGGAGACCCCTTTTGTTTTTTCTAACTTTGCTAGGGTGCTAAATGCTAGGGGTTTCCTCAATCTTTGTACCTACCACATGTTATAGTTGCAGCTTGTCATTCAAAAAAAACATAGGTACCACACCACCATATCTAGTGGTCGGAGGACTTCCCATAATTTTGGTATAGCGAAGTCAAAGACATATATCATTGTTTAATTAGAGTCCGGGTGGAGGCAGGACAATTGCCCCCTCCTCCACCCAAAACAATAATATAAGATAGATACATTAAACAATTGGCCATAAAAGTCAAGAAACTAAATTTAACGAATACGATTCGAAAAGAATTCAACATGGAATGGATGTTTATTGGATAAATTAACAGTCGTCGAGATTTAAGAATATACATGATTGTTGTTCTATGTATAAAGACATAAACAATCATAATTATAAGTATAGAGAGTTAATAGCATAAAACTACCACTTTTCTGCCAAATGTTCGAAAAACCACCACCATTGATTTTTTTTTGCAAAATGTGACCACTTTTCTGCAAGTTTTTTGCAATTCGCACTAAAACTAGGCTAAACCCAAATTGACACTGTTTCTGACTAGTGGGACCCAGTTCTCAGGGCCAATTTGCTGAGCTGTACTTGGTCCCACTTGTTAGCCAATTAAAAAAATCAAAATATACTAAAAGAATAAAAAAATAAAAAATAAACTGAATCGGGAGGGGGTTAACCCTGAGCGTCCCAATCGGCCATGGCTCCGGCGATGCTCCCGCCGCCGGCCACCTCGCCCTCCCCTGCAGCGAGCCACAAGTCACCGCTTGTCTCTCCGCCCCTGGTCGTCTTCCCACGCAGGTCGCCGCTGGTCGTCTCCCCGTACAGGTTGCCGCAGCCACGCCTTCACCTCGTCTCCTCCCACACAGGTTGCCGTTGGTCTCCCGTGCAGGTCGTCGCTGGTCGTCTTCCCACGCAGGTCGCCGTTGGTCGTCTCCCCGTGCAGGTCGCCGCATCCACGCCTTCACCTCGTCTCCTCCCCTTTCGTCACCGTCGTTGCATCCGCCAGCAGCGAGCACAACAGGACATGCGTGGTGGCCGCGAGCAGCGAGCACAACGGCGGTCCTCGGCCGCGAGCAGGTGGTGGGAGGCTCCGGCCTAGGGCCAAGGGGTTCCGCGGCGAGCTCCGGCCTAGGGCCAGCGGGCGGCGCGGCGAGCTCGCCGGCGCTGGGGATGGGGAGGAGATGACGGCGACACACGACGGGGGCAGAGGGGCGGCAGCGTGACAACAGCGGCCGCGGCGGAGGAGCGGCGGCTGCCTTTCCTCGAGGTGGCCGACGGCGCTCCGGCGAGTCAGGGCAAGATGACGGTAGCGCTCCGGCGAGTCAGGGCAAGAAGAAGGACCCGACACCCTCTTTTTTATTTTTTTATTCATTTATTATTTTGTGGCTTTTTTTAATTGACCTGCTAGGTGGGACCCGGTCCAACTCAGCAAATTAGCTCTGACAAGTGGGTCCCACTAGTTAGAAACAGTGTCAATTCGCTCTCAATCTGAGTTTAGTACGAATTGTAAAAATTCTGTAGCAAAGTGGTCACATTTTGCGAAATTAGTGAAAGATGGTGGTTTTTCGAACATTTGGCAGAAAAGTGATGGTTTTATGCTATTTACTCTAAGTATAGATATATCGATATAAATGAGACATCCAAAAATAGGCACGGAGATTGCACGGTACTCGTAACACATGTAAGTTTAACTTATATAGCCATATGTATTTTAAGAATAATTTATAGATAAGACACGGACTAGTATTGTCCAGCATTGTTAATACGCTTATAAACCGTAGACTCAATGTATAAATCCTATTTAGCATTGTGTCCTATGTCTAACACACGCTGGCCAAATCTCTAGCTAACACGCAACTAATATGTAGAGATAGAGTAGTAATAGGTTGTTGCGTGGAGCTCGCATTACCGCCATACCGTGCCCTATGGCCTCCTTCGCCACGGATCACACCGCAAATATAATACTCCCTCCGTCTTAAAATAAGTGACATGACGTTGGCTGAATTTATATGCATCTAGACACTAAAACATGTCTAGATACATCTGAAAAAAAAAACGTCACTTATTTTAAGACGGAGAGAGTACTATCGTTGAAGGAAGAAAAACCAAGCCGTTACGCGAAGAATGGAACTGAGACTCTCCAAAATTGACAACGGAGAAAGTGTGAGCATGAAGAACCATGATCTCTCACTATACCTCCTAGGCATTGTTCGGACCGGACCGGAAAAACCCCGCAAGCACATATCCCATGCTTGAGCCTGGCTCGGCCCGGCTGCCGGGCCTCAAATCTTGGCCCGAGCTTGCCTCGTGCTGCATTAATTCCTCCGGACTGTAGGACAACGGTCAGCCCTTCCCTTAATTCCTCTTTTTTTTTTTGCCTGAGCAGCCTGCGGGCCGCGGATCTGGAACCTAGACCTGGGCTGGTGGGCTTTTTCTGGACCGGCCCAGGTCAGGCCACCCACACTCAGATCTTGCTATCAGCAGAACCTGTCAACCTTGACGAGCATCTCATCCTGGGGGCCACCATCCGAAATCCACCTAGCCTCTGCGCCCAACACAAACCGCCATCACCACTTTCCGAGACCGCCACCACAACATACTCCACTTGCACGAGAGTTGTATTGTCGTGCGAGCGAGACAACCGCAGCCCTAGCTGCACAAAAAGTTTGCCCGCAAATTCTCGGCCACCACAACAAACCGGGGTTGCTGCCTCGACTTGCAAGCAAAAAATCGGTCCCTAGACCGGTGCCACATAGACAATGGGGCCTATAAAACGTACCGCACACCCTGCATATTTGCGAGTATGCCCCTAGGTTGTGTTTTGTTTCCAAAAACCGGTCCCTATTTCGAGTCCCTAATTATCCTTCGAGTCCACCAGGCCACCTACGCGCTTTGATGACTTGATTTGTGCGCAGGTTCCAGCGAGGTTAGTCGTGGAAGCATCGATGGGGCGAGCGCATGCGAGTAAGAGACAAAGAGGATGACCGCCCGTGGACTGACATCGAGGGCTGGGGCAAGTGCTCAAACATGAGCCTGGCCAACAGATCGGTGTTCATTAACACCCATAGCCTCCTGCAAATCACCGAGAAGTTCGATTCCATGTCGACCGATGTCAGGTGCATCGCGTCCTCTACCTTCTCCTCCCCACCACGCCGCTCCCTCCCCTGACCCACCTCGTCTCCCTCGAGTGTTGGTCGTGCCCCTAGTTTCGCATGCTGCTCCCGCTCCTGCTCCATGGAGGGCATAGCCAGGTGGAGCTGACGTCAGGCGCGGTGCCGCCACAACATCACCAACACAGTGCCACCGCAACATCACCAACACGGCGCTGGGTGCACCTCGTGTTGCGAGTGCAGCAGTGGATGGACTTCAGGTGGTGCCGATAAGCGGGGAGGATGCGGCACATGATGCTGTGTGGCAAGACATATGTGGGACTCAAAACAGGGACTAAGTTTTAAAAGGAAACACAACCTAGAGGGGCTACTTGCAAAAATGCAGAGTGTGCGGTACATTTCCTAGAGCTCACTGTCTACATGACACCAGCCAACGAGGGTGAAATCGATTTAGGACCTCGTGTGACATACTTATGAAATAATTAGGATCTGGATGTGCAATTTTAAAGAAGAGAGACCAAAGTGAAGGCACGAGAAAAGAATTAGAACCGCTGACAGGGTTTACTCTTTTCTAAAAGAAAATAGAGTTTGTTTTTTTTAAGTCGACCAAGATTTCTTGCAGAGAAATTGATCTAAAGAAAATACAACCTCAGTTTAGTAAATTCATCAAGTTGCAATTTTCTGAAAGGGTGCAGTTTATACTTTTCGCTAACCTGAAATTGCACTTTTCTAAATTGAATCAGGGATAAAAAAATCTCAGCTGACGAGATTGCTTCATGTAATTGGATCGACGAGCGTGGATATATACATATATTTTAACTGCTTGCTACAACATCTTACTATTTTTTTACAAGTCGGCCTCATTCTTCACAAAATCACAACTCCTATGTCAAGATGACTGTATTTGTCTATCACGAGGGTTTCCCCACTAACAAACGAGATGCACGTTTATTTACAGCTTCTCCACCGGGAACCCCATGACGGGCTTGACCTCGCGCGCCAGGGACCGCAGCTCCTCCACCTCCTGGTCCGTCAGGCTCCACCCGAGCGCGCCAGCGAACTCGCTCGCCTGCTCTGCGTTCTTCGCTCCGGGGATCGGCACCACGTTGCCCTGGCAAATCAGCCAGTTCAGGACCACCTGAAAGAACAAACCACAGGTACAACAACTTGTTTGCTCAGTCATCATGCATGGTAGGAAAAAATACTTCAGCTGTTCAACTTCAGAGAATGTTTTTAGTTCATGCGTGCGTTAGGTCGATTGCATCTGGATAACCTCAAAGACGCTCATCTTAGTTGTGCACCTTCACGAGAACCAGCTGATATATATTGGTGTTATTTCATCTCACAGCTGTGTAAATTCTTTGTCGATTGGCACAATTAGACTGGGTATTAGGAGAAATATTGTATAATTAAGCATGTAAATAATACATCACCTGAGTTGGGGTCTTATCATAGCTTCCTCCAATCTCCTTAATCTTGTTAATAAGTGGCTGGAGCTGTATTATGTCATGAGAAGATTTTCAGTGAGCAAAGTAGCAACAGAGATGAAAGGAATAGTTCAAGGCCAAGATGTAGCAAATTTAAAATAATTGTTCCAGTTTGCAACCTTGGACAGGAAATCAGAAGTGTATATCCGTCCACGAGGGCCAGTCGGAGGATTAGCTGGTGTGTACTTTCCTGTCAAAGCACCTGAAAAGAAAGAAAAGAATAAGAAATTGAAAAGACTTGCATTATATTTCCCACATGTATGCTTATAGCTTATACATATAAAAAACAGACCAAGATTATGATAAACTATATCATAAGTTAACGGAATTTGAAATGATATACTTAAAGGCATCTTTAAATTTTTTATATTCCAATGAAAACTTTAGTTCATATAAAGGATTTAATCCTTTTCCTCTCAAGCATATTGAGGAAAATCGTGCATTTGCGCAAGTCCTAAAGCTAGCTGAGCTGACTGCTCAATATAATCAAACAACAAAGGTACCGGAAAACAAAAGCATAAGTCTACCTTGGGCTATTGGGGAATAGGCAATCAAAGTAATACCAAGCTCATCACAAGCTGCCTTCACCCCATTTTCCTCAGGGTTCCTGTAAATCAGACTGTAATTTACTTGGTTTGAAGCAAGTGGAACTCCTCTCTTCTTAAGGAGCTTGTAAGCATCTCGCAGACGCTTCTCTGGTAATGGATGTGATTCAGCTTAGTTTTACAAAAATACACAAGCAACTAATAACATAGAAATGTTCCATCAAATGAGAAATGAAGTAGGATTTTACAAACCGCTGTAGTTTGAGACTCCAACAGATTTTACGAGACCTTGCTCATAAGCATCAGCAAGGCCGTCAAGGTAACCTGGATCGGGCAAGGACCAAGAACAGTGAGTTTACTGCACTGCAGTCGGTCTAAGATATTTAGCTTCCCTAAAAAAAGATATTTAAAATTTATGGTAGATATAATTTTTTTATGGATACCTTCATTGCCCCAAATCCCTGGCCTGAAAGTGTATAAAAAGAATAGTTTCAGCAACCTAAAAAGAGTTGCAAATAACATCAAAGCTGTATGCAGATGATCTAACCAATGGAGTTGGTATGACTCGACGGAGGAGACGCCAAGGCGGGAAAGTGAACTCTTTAGTGCAGAAAGAACACTTCCCCGGCCAAACCTCCATGGAAGAGCTGCAAACTTTGTTGCAATGGCCACCTCGACCTCTTCTTTTTGTTGCCTTTCTTTGATAAACCTGATGGGAATAATGGGAAGCTTGTAACAGATGTAATGGAAACTTAATTATCAAAATATGGAATGATGTATAATGATGCATGACGTACCTTCCTAGCAAGCTTTCTGAATTTATCGCTCCTGATACCTAAGTGACATCAAAATCAAAAGGTGATCAAGGTTGCCCTGAAATTATCTTGAGAACGAGCAATAAAGCATGAAACCTTTTTCCGCCAAAAATCAATGCAGACAGAACTATATTGATCCTTACCCCTGCACCGTACACTTCTGCAGTGTCAAAGAAGGTTATTCCACTATCGATGCTCGCATCGAATGCTCCTTTAGCTGCCTTGAGTTTCCTATCTGCAAAATTCAGAAGAGTGCTCAATTCATGTTAGCTGTGAAACGACACGTCGTAGTACTTAAATATCAGTGTGTTGGCATAACACTCAATAACAATGCGAAATTAACTCATATTGCAGATTTAAACAGATGTTTTTTTACATGATTTAAACAGATTGTTTGGGTAATCTGCAGTTTGCTGGTTACTGTCCTTGGCGAAAGATTCTTTGAGGCTAAACTCTCAAGGAGGAGCATATCTTGTAACTGTGCTGTAACACAAAGTTTTTTACAAGCAATGCAACAAGCACCTCATATGCATGGGAAGTATGACCGTAATTTCAGTCCTCCGAATGCCAACACCGAGCATACAGGAGGGGAATGGTAACCAATCAGTGTGCTGCGATTACTGAAGCCAAACCCTAATTGAAGAGGTGCCTCAATCAGTTGACCATATAAGATGGCCAATTGATGGACTGCAGGTGGATCGACAAGAAGAAAAGGGTAGTGCGTACTGGATTTGATTGAGAAGAAGGTTATGTATCTGGATATCGAGCGGCGCACGTACCGTCCCACTGGAAGTCGTTCCAGTATGTGGTGTCGCCCCAGGACCAGGCACCAATGCCGAGCTTGGTCACCGCCACGCCGGAACCGCCCAGCACCGTCTTGTTGCCGTCCTCCACCGCCGCGCTATCGGACGCCACAGCGCGGGGCGGAAGGAACGCCGCCGCGCGCCGACGCGGGGCGACGAGGGAGAGGCAGCCGCAGCAGCCTGCGCCGCCGGCGACCTGCAGGGCCATGACGGGGGGAAGGGAGTGAGGCGGGAGTACTCTGTACCTGCGGCGTGATAAGCGGGGCTTGGCACGGTGGGTGTTCTTGGCGAGTGGCAGCGAAGCGCGCGGGTTTTGTTTGGCCACGGGAAGAGGGGGGCGGGTAACGTGGAGGCGCCGGTGACCGCGCGCGCGCGCGTGGGGCTCAGTCGGACGCGCACGTACCTACGTTACCACTTTTGTGGTCGGCTTTCCGAGTCAAGGTTTCGAGCGCCACCAGTGATATTTGTAATCCTGGTGAGCTACGCGTGATCTGAGGGCCTCTCCGCTCAGCCTCATTTACACCGTTGGATTTAGGCTAGAATTACGTTACTGTATGGCCGCGTCGGTGACGAGCGTTGAGTCCTAGCAGTAGCGGACAAGCACAGCCCAACAAGTAGAGCGCCCTGCTTCTTCTTCCTGCTGAAATCCTAATCGCGTTGAACCATGGCCGTCGGCTATTCTCGATGGCCTCGCCGTTCGAGCCAAGGCAGAGCTCCTCCCTACACCCCTATAGCTTTGTCTCGCGGCTATGACCCTTCAGGCCAGAGGAATCGACTCGAGAAGCTTTAAATTGGGGGCCTAGACATCATCTTCCCCACGGCCGGCCAAGCACCGCTGCCGTCAATTTGGGCCCGCTGCTCCCGGTCCTCCCCGTAATGCTCCGCTCTGATCTGCAGCCCTCCTCTCGGTACTTCCAGTTCGCCCTGTTGATGTTCCAGCTACCGCCGCCGCACGCCGCTGCTAGAGCTCGCCGCCGCCCTTCATGGGCTAAACTGCACCTCCCCTGCTCCCGTTCAAACGAGGCGCCGCTCCGCTTGCTTGTCGCGCGATCCCCTTTCGCGGACTCCTGCCGCCCGTAGGTCGCCGAAACTGCAGATGCTGGAGGCGCTCGGATCCCTCTTCGTCAGTTGTCGCTTCCATATGTGGTGGTAAGAAAAAGAAAATAAAAAACTAAAAGAAGAAATAGAAAAAAGAAAATAAAAGGAATCTGACTTGCCACAGCAGCGAATCCCAGCCGAAACCGTCCCAAGGTTTAAAATAGACCGGGATCAAAGAGTTTAGTGTGCCAGTTTCAGGAATCACGAGTTCAGGATTCGATTTAGCTTTGATCTATGAGTTCAAGGTTTATTTTAAACTTTTCCCTAAAATACATGTAGGTTTATATGAATGAGTGTGTTCATTTTTTTTGAAAATGGGCGCATATATTATTAAAAATAATGTTTACATCTGGCCTCTGCATAACTAGGATGCACCCAGCGGATCAACCACACACCAAATGTCTAACTCAAAGTATAAAAATTACAAAGCATGCTAGAAAGAAAAGCGCCTCGAGCTAATGTAGATCGATACAGAGATCACGCCGCCATCCATGTCGGGAGAAAATATCGCTCGCTGTATCCTCTAAACGTGTACATCCCTCCACAAATAAGTGGCGAAGCTCCATACGCTGAAGGGTAGTCCAAGATCGGAGGATAGCCGTAGCTCGATAGATAACGTATAGAGAAGAAGACACAATATTATTAAAAAACTTGTCATTTTTACATAGCCAAAGCGACCAAATAATGGCAAGCGCTCCTACCCTAAACAAACTCTCCATATTTATCCTTTATCCCATGTAACCAGTTACCAAAAATATTGGTTACCGATCGAGGGGGAGATAAACCAGAGACCACTTGGATGATTGCCCATATAGCACGATCAAATTTACACTGGAAAAATAAATACCCTATTGTCTCATTACTATGACAAAACATGCATTGTGTACTCCCATGCCAATTCCTCTTAGCAAGATTATCCTTTGTAAGAATTACCCCTTTACGAAAATAGCATGCAAATATCTTTGTTTTAAAGGGTAATTTCAACTTCCAAATTTTATTATTATCATCGACTCGAATATCAGGTTGGATCAAAGATCTATACATTGAGATCACAGAAAATTTACCAGTCTCTAGTAGTTTCAATGATGCCCACCTCAACTCAGTCCACATCCTTCAACAATTGTATAGTGGATAATCGTAATAAAAGATTATTCACGACACCAGTCTAGGACCTATGAGACTTTTTCTGAAAGACACATTAGAAGGATTAGTTTCCAATACTATGGAAAGTGTATCCCCTTTGTGTCTAACAATCGAATATAGAGCTGGATATTATTCACGAAGAGTAGTTTGGCCAAGCCATATATCTTCCTAGAATCTAATATGTGAACCATCCTTAATATTGAAAATACCATATTGGAAGAAATGTTTTTTGGATGTCATTAATCCCGCCCAAAAATTTGAATCCTCGGATTTCCAAACCACTTGAGATACAGCTTTGGAACCAACATACTTCCTCCAAAGAATAGTTTGCCATACACCATCTTCTGTAAGTAGTTTAAATAACCATTTACCCAAAAGAGCAGTGTTTTTGACTTGCAAATCATGTATGCCAAGTCCACCATACTCTTTCGGTCGACAAACCACATTCCAGCTAGCCAGTCTATATTTTTTTCACTATCCCCTTGCCAAAAGAATCTTGATCGGAAATAATCTACTTTCTTCAAGACACCTTTTGGTATTAGGAAAAACGAGATCATATACAGTACCATATTGGTAAGTACTGAATTTATGAGAACAAGTCTTCCGCCAAGGGATAGTAGCTTATCTTTCCAACTATTAATGCATTTCTGTAATCTTTCCTCAATGAGTTTCCATTCAGCAATCCTGAGACGTCGATAATGTATCGGTATTTCCAGATAGTTGATTGGAAATTGCCCCTGACCACAGCCGGAAAGTTCGGCGTATAGGTGGGCATCGTTGTTAGCCTCGCCAAAACAATACAAAACACTTTTATGGAAGTTAATTTTCAATCCAAAGAGTTACTCAAATACTTATTAAATTAATTTCAGATTCTTAGCCTTCTCCAGATCGTGTTCCATAAATAAGATTGTATCGTCAGCATATTGAATAATGGAAAGACCACCATCAACCAGATGGGGAACCAAACCTTCAATTTGGCCATCAGCCTTGGCTCTCTCAATCAAGATAGCAAGCAAATTTGTCACTATGTTAAATAGTATGGGCGATAGTGGATCCCCTTGTCTTAGTCCTTTTTTTTTGGTTTGAAAGTAGTTACTAGTGTCGTCATTGACATTAATAGCTACACTACCACCAGACACAAAAGACTATATGAGAGCACACCACTCCTCTGAAAAATCTTTCATTCGGAGTGTTTGCTGAAAGAAAGACCAATTAACCTTGTCATATGTCTTCTCAAAGTCAATCTTGAACAATACATCATTTAGTTTCTTTGAGTGTAGTTCGTGGATTATTTCATGTAGGATTACTACTCCATCTAGGATGTTTCTTCCTTGCATAAAGGCAGTTTGAGATGGGCGTACGACATGATCAACTACCATATTTAATCTCATCGTAGCAGCTTTTGTGAAGATTTTAAAGCTAACGTTAAGAAGACAGATTGGACGATAACGTTGTATATGTTCTGTATCGTTAACCTTAGGCAATAAAATAATGTTGTCAAAATTGAGACTAAAAATTTCCAGCTGACCAACATGTAAGAACTCAAAAAGGTGTATCAGGTCATTCTTAATAACTTCGTAGAATTTTTGGTAGAATTCCGCTGGAAAGCCATCAGGGCCTGGTGCCTTATTATATTCCGTTTGGAAAACAGCTTTTTTGACCTCCTCCTTCATATAAGGAGCGACCAGAAAGTGTAACATCCCAAAACTTAATCCAAGGTTAATCAAGATCAAATCTACCCAATTTAGGGTTAACAAAAACTTTTCCATTTAAAATTATTAAGCATTCATATATGTGTGCATTTAAATTAGGAGTTGTTTTGAATTGCCATATTTGAGTGATCCATTGGTTGTAAAATGATTATAAGATGAATTAAACATCATCTAGATCATCCCCAAGAAAATCCCAAAGAAAAAAATCAAAAAGAATAAAATAAGCAAATGGTCATTTGTGCCATTTTAACTAAGTAGTCTACTTTGGATATTCCTAGAACTCAAATTTTAACAGAAACAATTGTGGATATTTGCACCCCTTGCTAGTACAAATAGTGTTGTACCAAGACCCACCTTGTTTCATCCCAAAAACTTTCAAATACTAAATTTAAATGACATTTGAAAATTGAGTCTAGTGTAGGTATCAAGATCACACTTATTCAAAAACCACTCAATTGAACTCCATTTTTAAATCCCAAGCAAACCTAGATGCTTAAGCATAAGTTACATCACTCCACCAAAAATCAGCCTAAAATTCAAAACTTTTTCTCTTGTGGCCATTTGATCGAACACCTTGCTAGCAGAATTATTATGGCCTAACTATTATTGTTTTGGAGCTAATTTTGTCGAGCCATTTGGGTTGCATTGATCATCCTTGTCTCCCCTAGGCCCAACCAGACCAAACCCACCTCTATCCCTAGCCCCTGGCGCCAGTGCCATGCCGCCTCGACGCCCTGCTCGCCGGCCAAGTGTGCACAAGGCACAGTAGACCGCCAGCCCCTCTCTGCCGCTCTAGGAAGTTAGGCGCCACCCTACCGCCGCCCACGGTCCACCTCTCGATCAACCCCAGCCCCTGGACCACTCCCCAGCAGTGTCGCCCTTTATCTTTGCGTGCCAGAGCGCGGTCGCCGCCAGCATGCAGCAGACCGCGCCTCGGCACCAAATCCCGCACGCTGCTCCGCCTCGACCCCAGCAACCCACCAGACACGGCCGTGCATCGCCACGCGAGCCACACTCGCCGTGATCGCCGTCGAGCACCGCCCCTGTCTCCCAGAGCGCGCGACGCTTCCCACCAAATGCCACCGCCCCTAGCTGCGCCATTAAGCTATAGAGCACCGCCAGGAGGCAAGCCACCGTCCGCCTACGCCACCCATGCCGATAGCGACCTGTATCGTCGTCACCGACAAGCTCGTCGTCGCCCCCTCGGTCCCCTCCTCGAGCCTATATAAGGAGGCCTTCCCCAACCTCAATCTCCACACCATTCGACTCCCCTCTCACTCTCAGTCCTTCCCCACCTCTCACCGGAGGCAGCCGCATCAGAGGAGGAGAACCTGTCGTCGATTCCGTCCACCTCAGCCCCTGCCGCTACCTCGCCTGAGTCCGCCGTCGCCGTCCAGTTCAATCGTCCGCCTCACCGCACTAGTTGGAGCCCTGATACGTCCCCAGTAGACCCCCACTATCCTTTTAGGGTTCGGTCTCGCCAGCGACGAGTCCGTCGTCGATGACGACTGTGAGTCGTTGATCCGCGTTCTAATCGTGTAGCCCAGATCGCTAGATACCGTTTCGGGTTTTAAGTCTTGCTGACAAGTGGGACCAACCTGTCAGCCGCCCTCTGCGCCGCTGAGCGCCACTGGGCCGGCCCAATTACTTCCCCGCCCGACCCAGTAATTCAAATATAGGTTTTTCTATTTAAGTTTAAATTCAATTCTGTCCCTTAGTTCAAAAACCAATTCAGAGAGTTGTGCAAGCCCAAATTGAGTGATTCTAATTTTGTTGGAAAGCTTCTGAAAAGATCTATCCAAGCCCGTTGGATTTAATTCATTTAGAGTTAGAGATCTCTCCTAGTAAAAATAACAAGACAGAAGCATTTGCACATTCAAACATTTTTATAAAATCAACCATATTAGCTTTTGAGTTGATTCCAACTCTCAAAAATCACATTTAACCATACCTATCTGAATATGTAATAATATTAAGGTTTGCATGTAGTGACTTTGGACTAGTACCAAAATAATGCTATATAGGCATTTCTAGTCACTTTAAATCATTAACTATTAAACTTAAACTTATTAAAATGTGATCCAACATTTAAATCACATTCCCATATGTTAGAATATGTGTTGATGACATGTGTCCATATGATCCCATATTTTAACTGGAGGATATTAAATCTTAGTTATTTTTCAATGAGTAGAAATTACTTTTCTCAAATAAAAAGAATGAAGCTAGTTAATAAACCTTGTGATGCTTGTGATGATAGTAGATCATCAAATGTGTGCCTTAGTGTGCTAAGTAGACTAGTTAAGTATTGTTTGCTGATTGTGTATACCGTATGTATTCATAGACGATAGTACCGAACAAGCTTGCGAGGAGGAGGAGGAAGAAAACTTCAACCACTGCACCAACCAAGGCAAGCCACCATTAACAATGCAAGCTAACCCTTGCAAGCTAGATAACCTAAGCAAAGGCATTAGGCATGCTTTGGTTATACCATTTTGAACTTATACCTACTCCAAGTTTTATTTTCAAGCTTTTACTTTCCTTACTTTACCAAAGTCCCTTAATTGTTTGAAGGTAGCATAAAAAGTATAAAACTTGACCTATATAGATAACCTTAGATGTCATTCTATGGCATGAGATTGAGAATAGCATCCCACCTTAGTGAACACTCTTAACTTAGTAGCTTAGAGCTAAATCAAAACTTGAGTCACTTTAGATGGGAACACTTGGTGAAAATGAATTGTGAAAACCTTGGAATGATGAGTCATTCTATTGAGATGTTTTGACATGTGTTGAGAAACACAAATGGTTTATGATGATGAAGAATGTTGAGGCATGAGCCTTAGCCCGTTTACAAAACTGATGGTTGGATTCAGATGCGATACCAGTCCAATTTTTTACCGTACAACCACAATACCTGAATTGGGTAGGGCTTAGCCAGAAGTTTATATGCATTAGTATTAGTTCCCTCGCGGGAGAGGTTTGAGCCGAGGCTACCTCTCAATGTTGTCCACCTATGTAGTGCCCAAGATGACATATGGTCATGGTTGGGAGGCCATAATCATAGGAGAGGTGCTTATACTAGGGTGTGTAAAAGAAAGGTTATGTTTGATTATCTGCATACTAAGTATGATGATTCAGGATTATCCCTAACAGATGTATCGAATCTTGTGGTGAAAGTGTACCACCTTTGCAGAGTGTTAAACTATTCGAATAGCTGCGTCCACGGTTATGGACAGTTGGAGTGGCCATACTGTTTTGTTGTCAGATGTTTTCAAAATGACTTATGAAATGAATGATGAATCTTGACTTGACCACAACAGGGTTGTGACTATGACACTAGCTTCCCAACTTAAGTGATTCTAGAATTTTATTTTATCTTTCTTTGTTTCTGAACTCAGCTTAAGTTTCAAACTTAACTTTACAAGTAAACTTAGAGTTAGCAATCCCACTAGAACCACCTTACTTGTTAGTGATAGTTTGTGAGTACTTAAAGAGTACTTATGGCTTTGGTCTTTGGCTATTCCTATGGCCAGACTATGAAGGAGACTACCAAGATGAAGGACAGTAGGACGGCTATGATAACTAGGACTATCTTCCATCGTCAGCATTGCCTGTGCCACTAAAGATGGACCCCACCGCTACGCTTATTTATTCCACTGCTTGTTGTATTAAGACTGGATCATGAGATCATTTATTCGTGTAAGTCCTTATTATGGTTTGTAATGGATGATGTACTGTGATATCCAATCTATTATGTCTCGCAAAAATGGTAATCTCGGGATTGCGATGTATGACATAATAGGCATATGGGATTAAAAATCCGGGTGTTGACATAAAGTTGTTCTCCTCAATAGAAATGGGGTGACTCAGCATACCACCGCATGATGTAGTACACTATAGTCGTTGACATAACACCAATGAAACACTGTTCACTAGTATTACATCCCTCAGAGTGGTACAACATGTAACTACCTTGGTGAATTACGCTCTTAGTTACATGCCTGGATGAGCGAAAGTGGTTAAAATAGTACGGTGGGGTCCGGGGCCACTCACGGTAGACCTTTCGACCATCCTAACCACTTTCAGAACATCAGAACAAGAACGAGCGGCGTAATTGGCAGGCGAAGGGATCAACTACATACACAAGTGAGTATGTATGCAAGCCACATACAACAGTCCTCAGAGCCATTCCATCTAAAAGACATAGAAATATTGCAACGCCATACAACAAGATTCAAATATCCTAGATAGAGATAATATTTTAGGATGGCTCCTCATACATCAGACATCAGAGTATCAGGCGGAAGCGGAAAACAAGATCCGAGTACGGATAAGAAGCAAATCGGCATAAGATGCCACATAAATAAACACATCCCGCCCACAGATCTCACGGATCCCCGTTCCCAGAATCTCTACACCCAGTGATCGTTGCCCACATCATCTGTCTTCTCCACCCAGTATCCTTCTTGCGAATATACCTGTTCATCTGAATCAAACAATTTATCGTGTGAGACCCTAGGGGTACTCAGCAAGTCTTTATACCACTAAAGGGGACACAACCTGGGGGTGACGCAATTGCAGCCAAAGATAATAACTATCAAGTCTATAGATACTCGCTAACCATCCGCCTAACCAATGATAGACGGATGTCCGTGAATTAAGAACAACAGTTATAACAATATAATTATCAGATCCATCCTCCTCCTCGCTTACCAACGAGGAAGCAGACGAACAACCCCCCATCCGTTGGCAGTTTTATTAACCATTCCATGTGTATTGCACTATTACTATTCAGGTTCTTAGTCAATTTAGAAGCGGTACTTTAGTTAGACTTGTCTATGATCGAGAAACTGTGCTCCAAGTCGTCCATAACCGTGGACACGGCTTTCAGAAAGATTTACCCTGCAGGGGTGCACGAATAGCAACACACACTCGATCAACCTCGGAAAAACCAACTCAAAACCCAACGAGGCATTCACGACAAAGCAATCACAGGATTCAGAATTATTTCAGGGGCCACCCCATTAAGCTACCCGCAACGAAGCTAGCTGACTCCGAGATGGACTCAAGGTTTGTGTGGACGGCGGTAAACGACTAGGAACCCGAAAATGTGACTGGGCTTGTCGATACAGCGAAAACGTGTCACGATCCAAAACAGTATAGGTGCTCCACGTACAATCGTAAATAAACGGTAAACATGGCATACGTACAGGATAGTAATAAAACCCCAAACTAATTGTGGCCCCAAGAAATAAAAATAAATCAAGCTCTGGCTCAGGGGGGTCCATAAGGCCTCCCAGATGTGGATAGTGCGAATAGTCAAGGAATAGGAATCAAGTACTCGGGGTCCTACGGGACACAAGTGGGCATGAAAAACCAAATAGCAGATATTGCTCACCGGTGCCTCTTTTATTAGTTATCCCATTACTACTCAGGTTAAGTTGTTTAAGTACCTCGTTATTCATCAGATACTCACAAACCCTACACATGCTTTTCTATGACTCGCATGGCTCAAACAACTACTGTAGTAATGGCTCATGGGATGGAGGAACAAGCTTCGGTGGGGTTTAAAAGTAAAGGCTATGCAGTACTTGGGATTCCATTTAATGCAATCGCGACTCAGTGATGCAAGAATAAGATAGAGGCAATAGGTACTATATGTATGCAAGCATGTGGTAGTGCTTGCCTGGCAGCTCAGTTGAAGCGAGAGATGGATCTGGGTAGAACTCCTGTGAATCCTGGTAATTCTCCTGCTGGGCGTCTATTCGAAGAAGAACCAAACAAACAAGGGCTAACATAAATAAAGTGCACAAGCATATGAATTAAAATACGACAAGCAAACAAACATGCCATGATGAATGATGCACAATTTACATGGCATTAAAGTAGCATGGCATGGTGAGGTGTGGGGTACAAGAATAAAGCATTTTATTATCTCTTCGGTCAAGTTTTATCGCCATAAACAGTTCTGATTTGTAATAATGACATGATGCATGCTTCAATTTAGAACAAGGAATTCATAGATAGAACGGGCTCGTCGCGCTGATCGATTTATACATATTATTTTTTGAATTTGGAGTTATAGAATTAAAGTTATTAATTTATTAAGAAAATAGGCATTTTAAAGTAATTTTAATTATCTCGAAATTTTAAAGTGCTCAAACAATATTTTGAATGGCATATTTGAATTCCTCACATTTTTCTGATTCAAAAACATATATCATTTGTATTATTTGGATTTATAATTTACAAGTTATTTAAAAACAGATTTGAATTTGTATTTAAACAATTTCTGGAAAAGATTAAAACAAAACAGATAAACTGAAAGCCTTTTTATACTCAGTCAGACCCAGCCCCAGTCGCTGACGGGTGGGCCAGCTGCTGACTAGGACACACGCGCACAGAAAGGGTTTTCTCACCGCGGTCTTACCTAGCCTTTGTGAATGACAGGTGGGGCTAGCGGGTTATGGCCCAGGTGCCAGCGGCTGAGCCCGCAGAGGCTGACAGGTGGGGTCATATGGGAGCGCGGGTTAAGGGTTACGAAAACCAGAGCCCCTTTTTGTAAAATGCCCACAGGCACAGACAGGTGGGGTCGGCTGGACCGTGGGTTGAGCCAGCAAAAGACGCAAGAGTGTAAATGCAAAAAGGGGAACGCGTACTGTGGATATTCCTCGGTCTGACGGACGCGCGCGGCGCGCGGCGCGGTGGGGCGGGGATTCGAACCGGGGACCCGGGACTGGTGCTCGGGGACGGTAGCCACTGCGGTAGGCTGAGGGGTGATGACAGGAGGGAGTAGAGCGGCTAGGTGAGGCGTGGTGCGCGCAGAGGCGGGTAGACACCAGCGTACGCCGGCGCGCAGAGACCGCTCGGCGAAAATCCCGGCGACTACAGGAAGCAACGGCCACGGAGAGGATGTCTGGGAGAGACGGAAGCTCACCGCGAGGTCGTCGGCGGTGGAGGATCGGCCGAGGAAGCAGCGGATCGGCGGTGACACAGGCGAACGACGACGCTAGGGTTTCGGAGGACGTTGACGTACTACGGCAGTTGTGGGGCTCCTCCTCCTCGCTGGCGCGTACGGGGCAACACAGAAGAACCTCCTCGGCCTCCTCGACCACCTCCACATCACCCACGCCGGCTGGAATGAGGAATCGGCGGTGGTACTGACGGTGATCGGCGGCCGGAGTTGGAGAAGGAGGGGAACGGGGTAGCTGGGGAGGAGAGGGGAGGAAGGGCACGCATGCTGGTAGATCTGGAATGATGCCAGGACGGAGAGGAGGATAGGGACGGGGTAGGAGGGTGAGGCCATGGGGTAGACGGTGGAAAAGGTGGCTCGGCCCCTTTTTCTCCTCTGCCTCACGTGCTCACCGTGGGAGGCCAGGCCAGGGTAGGGTAGGAGGAGGCTGCCAGATGGGCCAGGGAGTGAGGGGAGCTCGAGGTGGGGCTAGCATGGCAGGGATAGAGAAAGAAAAGGAGAGAGGGAGGCTCGGGTTAGCTAGGTTAGGAGGGAGTAGATGGCTCGGTCTAGGGTTTGGTTAGGTTAGAGAGGGTAGCTGGGGTGGGGCCTGCATGGCAGGGAGAGGGAAGCCTTGGCATGGTGAGAGGAGGAAGGTGAGGTGAGGTTAAGGGTTAGGGTTTAGATTGGAACTAGGGTTAGAGAGAATAGAGAGAAAACTAGGGTTAGGGTTAAATTAGGGTGTTTAGGTTTTAAAAACATGCTTATAAGATCAAACCAAGATGAAGGGTGAGGGTTTTGGTTTAGCATAAGGTGAGGTGAAGGTGAATCCAAGAAAAAGAGAGAGGAATGGGGTTTATGGAAAAAGGCCTCACTTGATCATGCATGATGGGAAAAAAAATTAGTGTTGATGGGAACATGGGGATGGTGGAGAGAGATGGAGATGATCCCACAAGGAAAGAACCACTAAAACAAAGAGAAAAACAAATGGGCTAAAGGTGGTGGTACTCTTGCATGGCCCATGCATAATAATTAATGGCCATGTTTATGCTTGTGAAAACAATAATAAATAACATGGCATTAATCTTATGCATTCCAAAATATGGAGCAAAGTCCAAGCAAAAGAAAAATAGAATTGGATCCAACCCAACCCACATGAGCTAGATTAAATGCCCAAAATAAAAAGAATAGCTCATGATTAACTGGGATGGTGGAAATATGAGGTGGTGACAAAGAAAGGTGGTGGAGTGGGATAAAAGATATGCCCCCAACTCAACTTGGGCATCAAGCATTTATTAAGATTCAAATACAATAAATCAAGAACCAAATACAATTAATAATGCATATGAGAGAAGAACCAAAAGCAAAGGGTTTTATATGATGCTCAAATGCAAGGTGGCATGATGACATGAGCATGATATAATTAGGATGCAACAATTATATATAGGAAGTAGCCATTATATTACTAGACCAAGTAGCATTACAATTGCTAGACAATTGGGATGCTACACAACAGAAACACAACAAGTCCAAGATATGATTATAGATTACAACTCGACTCATTACATAGGATCTAGAGAACACTCTAGGTTAAAGAGAGACAAAGAAACTTCTTACAAAAAAGAACCAGAAATAATAGCTCAGAAATATCTAGTAACTAAGACTAGCATCTAAACTATTTGGCTTGCCATTCATGCTATTGCAATGCTCTACAGAAATAGGTTTTATGGCTAGAGAATCTACTCCTATCTAAACCGGCACTTTATCTTCACTTTTGCTGATGTATATGTTGACTTTATTGAAGAACTTGAGATGTCGATGATGGTTTCTTGAGTAGAAATTGTTGTTGACGTCGTCTTCAATAGCTTAGAACCTAGCAAGGGTTAAGAAGGTACGGTTGAGTACGAGCGTACTCAGCAAGTTCACTAAAAAGGAGTGTATGATGCACTATCTCTATAGCCACATACCATAGGTCGTAGGAATGTAGGTTTTCGTAAATATTTCTTCAAAGGTTGCTTTTATTCTGAAAACTATGTTCGACAGCCTTCACAGGTTGACCAGAACTTCATGGAGTTCCTTTCCTGCCGCGTATGTAGGTCCTTCCCGGAACAGATAGTAACATGTCATAATTTTTACACTCTTCAAAGGTGTATCACTTTTTCCACAAGAGACCTTAATATTTGTTGCACAGCCGGGAGTATGTCCCCATTCAAACTTCCATGGTTTGAGGCCCAACTTAAGTTCCAAGCCAGTACTTCCCTCTCCGCGACCCCGTATGAGACACGATCCCTAGAGACAACTACCATGGTTACTCTTTGGGTAGCCTCTCGGAGATTCCATACGCAGCTCTGTCTGGCGGTCACCATCAGCTATGGTGAACTCAGACCCAGTCAGAGATGCACAGATAATCTAGACACCTAGCTCGCGGGGAACTAAGGGGTCCCACCCATGTGCTGGATTCTCTAGAACTCCATGAGAAATCAACAGCCTCACGATAAGGTCATTCGTCCATACGAAAGGGAGAAGATACAGCTGACTTTCTCGTCCCATTTCAAGTCTCATGGTTGACGCGTAATATACGGCGCAAGAATCACTGGCGATATTGGTTGTTAACTCCTAGATATTACGTTCCTTTACCACTGGAACTGTATCAGTAGATTATTACCATCTGGTAAATAATCCATAATCATATTATTCTAAAAATAGTGTTTTCTGTCCTTTTTGAAATGCAGGTGATGACACAGTTGAGTTACAAGCATAGAAAATAATCAAAGGACATGAGCAAGTTGTGAACTTGCCTTTTGTGATTGCAAGATTATGCACTCACGGTCTTTGAGATAATAGAAGATCCAAATTCTGTAAATAGCATCATTGGTCCGGTAAGGACTAATGTTTTAATGAATCAAGATGCAACGATGCATAAGTAATGTAATGCAATTTGAGAAATGCGAATCCCCGAAATAGTCGTATTTGATCTAGGGTTTGGAGTTTGTGATGAGTTCTTAAGAATGTGTTGCACTTTTATACCATTTTCACACTTGTGCTTCTGATTAAGGCTTGTGAGAGTGCGTGTGAAACAATAAATAAATACAATAAGTAATATGCAATAGTAAAGCACTCAAATGGTATGGTATCTGAAATATTTCTTAAACAAAATTAAGAATCAAGTAGAGCTTTTCATGAAGTGTTTAAAGATTACTTTTAATGTTTCTTTGAAGAATAACTTTTTGAGGAAAGATTACTTTTATAAAGTAAAAAGTATTCAAGCTTAAAACTAACACTTTAAGGTTTTCTTATTAGCTAAGATTATTAAAGAGGAAAACATTACTACATTAAACAATCATAGTATAAGTGAATAGGATTCTTGTGATGAACAATATACTATTTTAGTTGATTTTATAATTGATAAAATCTTTTTAGGAAAATTAAAATACCCTTAATTTGAGATGATAGTTTTAGCAGATATATTTTAAAATGGTTTGACCTATTTAAACTTAACTTAACTATTAATTGACTTGCTATTACATTTTTAGATTTTAAACAAACAATTACTAAAGGCAATAGTAAAGATTTATATAATTTTAATGAATTAAAATAAAAGAAAAGGGTTTAAATAAGATTTATTAGACATTTACCTTTTATTTTACGTCAAATGTATGAGTTGATATTTTTAGTGTGTAGATTTCATTTTTGTGATCATTTTGGTATATTATAAGTATTTTTGTGAATTTTAAATAATAATATATGATTTTTATAAGTTTATTCACTTTATAAACACTAAACAAATAATAAATATTAGTTAAAGGATACAAAAATAATTGAACACAATAATAGTTATTATTAATAGTTAACACAATAATATTTGATAAGAAGTTTATAATATAGATTTTATTTTTCTAAGCATTTTGATATATTATATACATTTTTCTGAATTATAAAACAAAAGTTATTCAATTTATAAGATTTAATCATTTTCCTAAATTCCTAAAATATATTTATAATCGAATTTTTAATGTTTATTCATTTTCTAATTGGAACTTTAACAGAAGAATACTTTTTATACAACACCTAAACCTACCCAGGGTCACAGACATGTGGGCCTAGGCCACGTTGGCTGCCACGTGAGCAAAGACCAGGTCAAACTATGTTGAGGTGGCAAGGATGACGCCGACATGACCTCATGGTGACGTCAGCCGAAGATGATACTTAGATCACCGATCGATCTCTCGATCAGAGGCACACGAGCAAGCGGGAGTTGGAGCGTTGGAAAGAGGGGCTTACGACGAACCAAATAGTGGCGGCGGCGCCATCAAATGGTCATCGGAAGATGGCTAGCGACGAGCTTATACGACGGCGCGGTTCAGACGCACATGGATAGGGCGATTCAGATCATTATAGAGAGCGAGAGGGGTTTGGGAGGATGCAGGAGCTTACCACGAACGCCGTGGAGAAGTCGGTGAGGCCAGAGACAGTTAGGAGACGACGAATCAACGACAATGGCCGCAGTGGCCGGCGTGATGCCGAGCTCGATTCCATGCTGCCCACCACGCGCCTGCCTTGCAGAGCTTGTCGAAGACGAACAAGGAGACCTCAGCGCATCCAGCGGTTGCTTCAACGAGGCACAGAGTGCTCGGAAACGGCGGGAACGATGACCTCCGACGAGCTAGGGTTTTGGTGTTCAATGGGAGAGAGATATAGAGAGCTCCAGAGAGCGAGAGAGAGGATAAGATTTGATGAGGACGCATTCATAGAGTACGATGATTTTGCTTGTTTGAGCTGGAAGGAAATATTGAGCCTCATTGAAAAATATCACAAGGTGAACTCATTCCTAGTTGGACATGATACTTTGATTTATAAGAGATTTTATACTACCTAAATCATGGTGTTATTGTTTAACTAGATTTGGCATCTATCGGACTAGCGCCAGTGGGAGGAGAGGGAGGAAGGCGACCGAGAGATGGAAGATGCATTAGGAGGCAATAAGGAGAGAAAGCATAATCAAGAATGATATGTGGCGCACCAGGACACGTTTGAGGTGCACCACGACATATGGCCTGCGCGCCAAGTAGGCCAAACCCATCTATGGGTCGGTATGTATCAATTTGAGTCAAACCGGGCCAGTTTGGGCCAAATTATGGCTATTTTTAGGCCTGTTTAGAGGAGAGGACGCCCCATCCCTCATATATACTCTAGCAACCATCACAATTAGGAGAGACCACGTTAAAATAAACTCTAGTTCCAGTTAGATCTGCTAAAAGCGATCCTCTGAATTATTCAGCACCAATTCGTATCGATCTGATGTGTTGCTACTATAATCTGAGTGTGATTAGTTATTCCATTGGGAATTAGCCAATTACAAGTTTGAGTGTGATCTACTGTTCCACTGGGAATTAGTAGATTGCAATACCGCTTCGTGGTCAGCGGCTACGTGCGCAAGTGTGTGGAGTTGCGAATATCCAAAGGGATGAGAGCTATTGCATCTGGCAGCAGGGATTAGCCGAAGAGTTCTCAGGTTCATACAAGTTATCTTCGTCATCTACATCGCCATATACCCCAGCTCACTAAGAAGATCGGGCCACCCCTTATCAAGATTGGTATGGGGAGGTAGAAGACAACCCGGCAGTCTTATCTACACCTACCAGGGGCGGCGACGAGCATCACGGCAGTCTGATTTTGATGAAGACGGCGGACGGCATCGCCAGTACGCACGCAGCTGCCTGTGTGCGTGAGGATGACGATGGCGAAAGTTTTGTAGAAAACCCCCTAGATGTTTCTTAGACTCAACCCGCAGTCCACCTCTGGTCCCACGCGTCAGTGAGAGAGAGAAGGAGAAGCTGGGCTACTGTTGGACCGTAGCAAAGTGAGCGAGATTCGATGTCTGCTGCGCTTGAGCGTGGAATAGGACATGGGCCATGGTGGGCTGATCCGGCTGACAGACTATTTCCTTTTCTACTTCTGGTTCTATATTTTGTTTTCTGTTTTCTTTTCTATTTATAAATTCCTTTTTAAATTTGAATTTCTTTAGGGTTTTAAATATGCAGAAAATTTGTAGGTCATGTACACTATTGTATAAATCAAGTATGATCTTTTTCTCATCATTTCTTATTATACAAGAAATATTCATAACTATACGAAGGATTAAATAAAGTGAATATAATTTAGGGTTTTATGGTTTGTTTCTTTTAGTAAGATTTCACACAGAAGATTCTGGTTTCACTTGACAATCTTAATGGTATTGGTTTGAAATGTGTATCCATGTATATAGAATCTTGTTCCCACTTATCTTCATAAAGGATTTATCTAAATACATTATAAAGAATTAATCTTTGTGGTTTTTAATGGGATGCTATAAGTTTTATGGTTCTCCATATTTGGGGATTTGCTAAATCCAATTCTACTTGGTTTGTAGAGTTTAGAATTACCACAGAATACTTTCGGTTAGGTAATGATGAATCAATATTAATAATTGGTAGAGAAATACTAAGGTTTATTCAAATATAGGTACATGGGTTTTGAGAAGATTTAATAACCCATATTCAATTATAGATAGGGACAAATATCAAGGTTTAGGGATACTACTTCTAAATCTATGAGTGGGTTTGATATCTCCACATAGAGTGAGATATTGGAATTAATTAGTAATATGATCAGGAAAATTCTATCATTCTAGGTTTTTGGACAATGAGGTAGACATGGGTCTGTCATGGCTTGATAAGATGTTGGTTAAGGCTTCTAAGAATCCTTACCTTAATACCTCACTAAGGTTATCTTTAGATAATGAATTCCTTTCCTAAATATACTCCATATATATTTCTTATCTTATTCCCAAAGATTACATCTTCCTGAATAAGATAATCATCTGTCTCCACCATATCCATCATCATATGATGACATGGTCATGCCATTCCAACAATACTCCATCTTACTTCTAGTATATAACTCCTCTTAATTAACTACCATTGATGCACCTATCAATGTAGCTACTGCTAACTCCATCTATTAACTTCCTTAACTTCATCTTGTAACTACTTCCAAGGTTTGCAAGACTACAATCCTTACTATACATACAAAGGGATATCAATCTTCTAGAATCAGTATGGTACTACTCTCCACAATACAATTTTGTTCTTGTATTAGCTTGATTAAACTACTATGCCTCCAACTAATCCATACAACTCATCAAATACTTCATCATACTCTAGGTTGACTTCTAATGATCAAGCTAGATGATTCAGCTTACTAGGACTTGCCTAACTTGGTATATTCATAACTCTTCTTCAACACCTAATCATCTATTCTCAAGTGACTTGAGAATAATGACCACCATCCTTTGATCATACAAAGCTTAGGCTTCTAATTGTCTGATCAAGATCTATACTCAACTAAGTGGTAAACTTGTATTAGTCTCTCTATAGACTTATCTTGTTAAGCTAGCTTATTCTAAGTCTATATCCACTTGTCCTAACAAGATTGTTATCTACTGTACTAATACTACTAGCTTTCTCATAGCTCCTCAATTACTAGCTACTTACTTAAGGTATTTGGAAGGTTAACATAATAGGTCAAAGCTAAAGGTTAACAAGTCAATGAGTGCTAGGTCAAGCATTGATCACACACATTGATGATCAATAGACACTAGGACTTGGTCAAATAAGAATGTCACCTCTTAATATCATATTAAGATTATATGCTGGATGGTCTTCGCTTGACTTTCCTTTCTACTCTATTTGTAATAAGAGTAAATGTTTAGAAACTACCATGATTCTCATGGTAGGAACAAATATAGCAAACAAGTGTATCAAGATTTAATTATAGAGTTTCTTTTACTTAAGTTACATACTTAACTTGGTATTCAGGGTTTGTGGTAGATAATACCTTGATATCATCTTTAGAATATTAAGTATTCATCCTTGAGTTGTGGTATGGAATACCATGTAATGATCTCTAGAAGATATAGTACTCCTTATTAAGTAGTGTGTTGTGACTTAGTTTATTACATTTGATCTACCCTTAGATCAAATTATATTATCCAAAGATAAGTTTTAGCAAAGGTCATGTTGAAACTTATCGCAATCAACTTGATGATCTACTTCAGTTCCACCAAGTTAAGAGAAGTTTCAATCACTTTGACAAGTTTTATTTAAAAGCACGAAAATTATTCGGATTTTCTATGCATGAATGCAATGCACACAACTGTGTTCAGCTTATTTCTAAGCTCTAATGCTGGGATGTTACAAGAAACCTGAGGAATATCCATTGTTTGGGACTTATCCATTATAAATGAATTCTCTGGCGTTGCCCCAAACAAGGATTTATAATAATTAGTAATATAAAATTTTAGTTGCTCCCGACCCTCAATCGTACCTTCATCCTGAATTAGAGAGTGAATAAGTTTCTTTTTATGCTTGCCATTTGCCGCAACATGAAAGTATATTGTATTCTCATCTCCTTCAAGAATGAATTTTGTTTTAGAGCGTTGGTACCATTTCAGTTCCTCCTCGCGAAGTAGTTTGGCAATTTCTGCATTTGATTGGTTTTTAAGCTCAATCTTCTGTGCAGTTAAAAGCCTAACTTCAGCAGCAGCCTCTAAATTGTCAATAATAGATGAAAGACATATTTTCTTATTTTTTAGGATTCCAACAGTATGTCTAGCCCACCCGCGAAGAAACTTGTGCAAAGCTCGCATTTTGTTGTTCCATCGTTGTATAGACGTTTGACCACTAACATGTTTCTTCCAAATATCTTTCACCAACTCATAGAAACCATCATGATCCAACCATCCAAGTTCAAATTTGAAACTATGTTTGGCCTTTCGTGGTGGTGTTCCAACAGACAGTAATAAAGGAGCATGATCCGACAATGCCTTAATATGCTCTAGAGCACGAACAGTTACCATAGAGAATTTTCTTTCCATTCGGTATCCATAAGTATCCTATCCTGTTTTTCATATGTAGGCTCCGGAAGACTATTATCCCAGGTGAACTGTCTTTCTAACATCGTAACCTCTCTTAAGTCTAAACTGTCAATGACAACATTAAACATAAAAGGCCAATGTTTATCGAAATAGTCCTGACTTTTCTCATGAGGGAATCTCAGCAGGTTAAAATCCCCACCTATAAGAATAGGGTATAGATTATCCTTGACCAGATTAACCAACTCTCGCAAAAAGTCCGGTTTATAAACATCCCGGGCAGCCCCATATACAACGACTAGAGACCATACGAATCATCAGCCTTGTTACGAATATGGAGTTTAATAAAAAAAGTCTCCATTCGAACTAGCTAAGACTTCCATAATCTCATCTCTGACGCCCAATAGGATACCCCTAGATCTACCACACGGTGAACGTGATACCCACGTAAAGTCCACTCTGCCAAAAAGGCGATTGAGTTGGGCTTGTGAGAAATCACGTCTTCCGGTCTCAGAAATACCCGAAACATCCAACTTATGATCTCTTACACAATCGGCAAAAAACAAATATTTAGCCAAGTCACGAAGATCTCTGCTATTTGAGAACATGCCATTCATTGAGAAACAATAGGGGATTTGGATACACGAGACCTCTTGCGAGATTTTAGGTTCTTTGATTTCCGACCAGAAGCTTTAAGCTCATATAATAAGCCCAGCCCAGTCTCATCGAAACTCACTTCTAACACTTCACCAACTAAGAGAGAGAGGAGTTGACCATCTACTGTTGCATGCAACTCCTCCTCCATCGATGAAGTATCAGGGACAAAAGAAACCTTAGGAGTAACCGTTAGACGGTCAACCTCCATATGTTCCAAAACAGAAGTAGAAAGATTAATTTCCTTTATAGAACTATCCATGCTAACACCAACATTGGCTAGCTTATCAACAATAACAGGGGTAGAAAACGAAAGGAAATATTTAGATGAACAATTTATACCTTTAGAATCAAGATTCTTCTCCTCCTTCCCACGCATGGCCTTCACCAAGGAGTCCTCGTCAGTAGACGATGCTCCAAGAGCATCAGTACCATGCCGAGAGCTCCTACATGCGGGGGTGCCATCCACCGGGAAGAAGCTCGTGGAGCCGCATGCGCCCCCGTCAAGTCTAGTAGCCATCATACCAGGGGAGGAACCCGACCCCTCCTAGGCCAGATCTCTCCCAAGGTGCCCTCCGTCCTGAGAAGAACCACCAGCAGAGGCCAGCCCCGCCTGGGCAGGAGATACTCCTGTTGTCGGTTGAGCCACCGAGCCCAACGCATGGGCCAACAACGGAGCCTGCCAAGCCGCACCTGCTGCCCCGCCGAGCTGTGCCACCGTCTGGCCCACGAGGCCATCCTCGCCCGCGTCCCCAACCAGAGGCGTCGCCGAAGAGAAGCCCGGGCTGGTCTGCCCCTCCTAGGTCACAACCGAGGCCGGCCCACCCAGCGACCGAGCAGCCAGCTCCGCCTGAGCTAGCCCACCGCTAGCCATCTCACCGCTGACCTCCATCAGAACTGGACTCAGCCCACGCACCGTGGGCCTAGGTATGGTCCGACCCAACATATTCAGCCTACACCGAGCAGGAGAAGCCATCAAAAGAGCATTTGACGACCTCCTCACCGCCTGAAGAGCATCATGTAATTGTGAAGGCGAGACATGCGGCGATCCTCCGGCTAACTTACTCCCACGCAGCAGGGAGTCCAAAGGCAGGGCCTCCAAGAGTGAGTGTGTTCGTAACAACACAACTTGGAAACATCGTCATTTCTCTTTCTAATTTCTGTTTGGGGATTTGGGTCACAACCCATGTGCCCGGACTTTGAAATCGGTCTAAGTCCGCCACTGCCACAGACCATAGCCATTTCACCAACGACGTCAAATTGACAGAAAACCGTGTGGCACTGCCTGAAACTCCTGCCCGGTTGACTTATTTTCTACATCTACTTGTACTAGTACATGGGTTGGGAACTTGGGATGATCAATCGTGCAATGCATGTTGACACGAGGTACTACTAGAGTACAAGAAGTGATGGTCCATCACGACTCCTCGATGGGCATCTTGATGCCCTTGATCTCGCGCGCGAGGGTCCGCAGCTCCTCGACCTCGTCGGCGGTGAGGCTCCACCCCAGCGCCCCGGCGAAATCCATGGCCTGCCCGGCGTTTTTTGCCCCCGGGATCGGCACCACGTTTCCCTGGCAGGTCAGCCAGTTCAAAGACACCTGCAACAACAACAATACACTCAAGTCCCTTGCACACATATCCCTTGACTATATACTACAGTTTCTTTCGGTGGTGGTTAGCTATTTCTTCAGGACTTGTTACTCTGAGATGCAAACATGATTGATTAACTAAGTAGTCTGAAGCACCTGAGTTGGGTTCTTGCCGTAGCTCGCTCCAATCTCCTTGATCCTGTTCATGAGTGGTTGGAGCTGTGTGGACATGACATGAAAAAGGAGAACATCATCAGTTAGTAGCAAAGTTACAGTACACTTTTAGAGACTTTTTTTGGGATGGAACATGAATATGCATCCAATCTGTGTGCAACAAGCGTAAGGTTTTGGAAGAAGTCGCCATGCACCTTGGTGAGAAATTCGGGGGTGTATGTATTCCCTCGAGGACCCGTGGGCGGGTTCTCCGGCGTGTATTTCCCCGAGAGAACACCTGGAGAATGAGGGAACGCCAGGGGTTAATTATCACAATGATAAATAGGGAGAAAATAAAAGAAATCTTTGATGTCAACCTTGTGCGATTGGGGAATAGGCGATGAGCGTGACTCCGAGCTCGTCGCAGGCGGCCTTGACGCCGTTCTCCTCTGGCGTCCTGTAGATGAGGCTGTAGTTCACCTGGTTCACGGCGAGCGGGACACCCCTCTTCTTGAGCCGCGCGTGCGCGTCCCGGAGCCGTTTCTCTGGCATCAAAATGCATATGGTGGTTAACTGGTTGTTATCTGAATACTAAGAAAACGTTGATGACTTGCAAGTTCATGTTATACCATTGTAGTTGGAGACTCCGACAGCCTTCACGAGACCTTGGTCGTACGCGTCTGCCAGGCCATCAAGGTACCCTGAAACAGTTCACTTAATCAAGTCGGTCTCTGCACGCACCTTAGGAAAATGTCCATATAATCGAATCCAAGTGCTTGCATCGATATGAGTACCTTCGTTTCCCCACAGCCCTGGCCTGAAACATCAAAACCAAGTGGTCGTCAGCAAACTTTGTCTGAAGAATAATTCAGAGGTAGACAGTTATCACTCAGAGAGGTTAAGAAAGAAGCAGATTGACGGACCAGTGGAGCTGGTAGAGCTCGACGGAGGGGAGGCCGAGGCGTTCCAGCGACTTCTTGAGCGCCGAGAGGACGCTGCCACGGCCGAACCTCCATGGGAGCGCCGCGAACTTGGTCGCCACCGTCACGTCCACCGGCCCCTGCTGCTTCCTCTCTCTGATGAAACTGTCATCAACATGCCACGGCAACAGAGAGACATAGAACGCGGGTCAGTACATAGCTGTTGATTTGGCGAATAACACTGATGTATGTGTTTTTGACAAACGATGATGGAATTGGATACAAGTACATACTCTCCCAGTAGGCTTTCGGAATTCACTGCTCCCATGAGCTGAAAAGGAGAAGGAGTTAATCTTTGTGTTCATCTTCAGAGTTCAGATTGAACAGAGGAATCGCTTGTTACCGCTGTGCCGTATACTTCCGCGGTGTCAAAGAAGGTCATCCCGCTGTCGACGCTGGCGTCGAACGCTGCTTTAGCCTCCTTCAGTCTCCTGTCTGCATACCAAACTCGAAAGAATCAACTTACTTAAGTGTTTTTAATATTCTTATTTGGAAGTCAGTGATGTGAAGCGGCAGCAACTTAATTTCCATCCTCACTCTTTTTGTCAGATACTTTTAGATTTTTTACAGATCTACGTGGACTACCATTGAAGCTTGCATGCATGCTCCGACGAAACAAACCCATCTGACATGACTAGTGATCCAATGAAAAAAATTAAAAATTCTGGCCACACCTAGACATACGGTTTCTTGCAGGTAATTGACCGGATGCATGGGAAGCATGGCCTGGGTTTCAGAGCGTTAATTTCGTGGTCACACTTTGTGACTGAACCTCTCAGGGGAAACATGTAGGTAGGACACACCAAATGTACAGCAAAAACTTGTACTAGAAAATTCTTTGTACTAGCTGCGAACTTATCCAAAGCTCCGTAGCATCATCATCATGAAGAGATGGACGAAGTGAACCAGTTTAATTCCAGTATATGAGGGTTCCAGGCAGAAAGATCAAGAACACGACAGTTACTATCATGGATTCATCAGTATGCAGGTTAATCACGTACGTACCGTCCCACTCGGAGTCGTTCCAGTAGGTGGTGTCGCCCCACGACCATGCGCCGATGCCGAGCTTGCTCACCGCCACGCTAGACTCGCCCAGCCTCACCTTCTCCTGGTCCTCCGCCACCGCCGCCGACGCCCTCGGCGGCCGCAACACTGCCCTCCTCGCCCGCCGCCGCCCACCGTCCAACGGTCCGAAGCAGGACCCCACGCCACCGCCGGCGGCGACCTGCAACGAAGCCATCGATCCTTGGCTGCTCTCTACCTGGCTAGCTAGTACACTCGATCTGCACTTGTGTTATGCACACACGGACACACACTAGGTACCGTATATATCACTCGCTGAGCCACCAGCACCACTCGTCGTACGTGGCGGTGGACCTCCTCTAAGCTCAGCTAATCAGCTCGCATGCTGTGCTGTGGTGGAGATTAGTCTGTTTGGCCAGGAGGTGAGGAGACGAGGAGGGACAAGGAGAGGACTTGGCGCCTTGGAGGGTAGCAGGAGGAGCAATTGGCCAGTAGCTCAGATAGTTTTTGTGCGTGGCTGCCTCCGCCTCGCGCGCAGCTGTCTATCTACCCAGCTCTCTGTACCGGAGCTACCACGTGATGAACGTGGCCGGTCGGGCTGGGCTCCTCCTCCGTCGTCCGATCAGAGAAATGGACGGTCCGCCGACCACTACAGGAATAGATAGCTACGCCGACGGCCGGGAGCTATGCCGACGGCCAAACGTCGGGGCCGTCGGCATAGGTCACGAGCTGGGTGCCCCAGAAAGCTGGCCGTCAGCGTAGAATTGCCCTTGGCGTACGAGAGCTACGCCGACGGCTGTCCTCGGCGTAGCCTACGCCGACGGCTGCCCTCGGCGTAGCTATTTTCCCTTTTACCTCATTAATCTTTGAAAAATCATAACTAAATCATTCTAATTTAGAAAAATACAAATAATATATCAAAATTTGCAGAAAAATAAGATCTATTTATCTACACTCAAATATTACACATTTGTAAATAAGAATTAAGTAAAACATAAAACATTACATATAGTTTGAAACGAGCATAAAAAATTGAAAAATGATCCAAACAATGCGAAACCTTCGTGCGGGGTCATATTATGTGATATAGTTGCAAGGAAAAATATCAAACTTGGTATATTGATTATGTCTCAAAAAACGTTCACAAAATGACCTATCTCATTCGAGGTTTATTGACTTTCGGGTCAAATGACCAATGTTATGGCTTGAATCAAGGCATAGTTTGTGATAATGTGTCCATATTGTGCATGAATGTGAATCATGGGATGGAGAACAATGTTGCAGGAGGAAGTTTTCCTTTTCATCGCACCAAAAAGCCATTTTCCATTTTCCGAGCGCAAAAACGGAAGGTTTTGTGAAGCAACCACCAAATGGCTAATTCAAAATGCTACCACCCCATTTTTCAAAAATACTAGACCACCTTAAATGGATAATGTCCTAACAGAGGGATCTCAAACCTTTCCGTCCATCTCTGATGAAAAAAACAAATTTCTGCCGAATCGGTAGGAAGTGGGTCAGATATGAACTACAGGTACATGATCTGATGCTCATTATTTTTTACAAAAATCATTTTTAGGTTCATAATATGCTATTTCATCAAAGATCCACTTCAAGTTTAGCGAGGCTCAGCCCCGAGCTAAGAATATTCATGCCCGTCGTTCGACAAAGTTTGACGATAGTTTGAAACGGGCATAAAAATTCAAAAAGGATCCAAACAATGCGAAACCTTCGCATGGTGTCATATTATGTGATATACTTGCAAGGAAAAATATCAAACTTGGTATATTGATTATGTCTCCAAAAAACCTTCACAAATTCACCTATCTCATTCGAGGTTTATTGACTTTCAGGTCAAATGACCAATGTTATGGCTAGAATCAAGGCATAGTTTGTGATAATGTGCCCATATTGTGCATGAATGTGAATCATGGGATGGCGAACAATGTTGCAGGAGAAAGTTTTTCTTTTCATCGCACCAAAAAGCCATTTTTCATTTTCCGGGTGTAAAAAATGGGGGGTTTTGTGAAGAAACCACCAAATGGCTAATTCAAAATGCTACCACCCTATTTTTCAAAAATACTAGACCACCTTACATGGATAATATCCTAACAGGGGGATATCAAACCTTTCCGTCTATCCCTGATGAAAAAGACAAATTTCTGCTGAATCAGTAGGAAGTGGGTCAGATATGAACTACAGGTACATGATCTGATGCTCATTATTTTTTACAAAAATCATTTTTAGGTTCATAATATGCTATTTCATCAGATATCCACTTCAAGTTTAACGAGGCTCAACCCCGAGCTAAGAATCTTCATGCCCGTCGTTCGACAAAGTTTGACGATAGTTTGAAACATGCATAAAAAAATTCAAAAAGGATCCAAACAATGCGAAACCTTCGCGTGGTGTCATATTATGTGATATAGTTGCAAGGAAAAATATCAAACTTGGTATATTGATTATGTCTCCAAAAACCTTCACAAAATGACCTATCTCATTCGAGGTTTATTGACTTTCGGGTCAAATGACCAATGTTACGGCTAGAATCATGGCATAGTTTGTGATAATGTGCCCATATTGTGCATGAATGTGAATCATGGAATGGCGAACAATGTTGTAGGAGGAAGTTTTCCTTTTTCATCGCACCAAAAAGCCATTTTCCGAGCACAAAAAATGGGGGGTTTTGTGAAGAAACCACCAAATGGCTAATTCAAAATGCTACCACCCCATTTTTTAAAAATACTAGACCACCTTACACGGATAATGTCCTAACAGGGGATATCAAACCTTTCCGTCCATCCCTGGTGAAAAAGACAAATTTTACCGAATCAGCAGGAAGTGGGCCAGATATGAACTACATGTACATGTTTTGATGCTCATGATTTTTTACAAAAATCATTTTTAGGTTCAAAATATGCTATTTCATCAGATCCACTTCAAGTTTAGCGAGGCTCTGCCCTGAGCTAAGAATCTTTATGCCTGCCGTTTTAAACGTGCAAATAAAATTATGGCTAGAATCATGTCATAATTAGTTATAAGTTAATATGGATATCATATTTGGATTCTTATCATTTTTCTTATCAATTTAGACATATTATTTGTTGAATTCCGATTTACGGATTTAGAGATATTAATTATTCCATATTAAATAGAAAAATACAAAATAAATAAAATCATTATATTTTTATTTGAATTCAATAATATTTTTACTTATTCATTGTTGTTTACTTAAATAATTGTTTGTAATTTCAAAAAATACAAACATGTGACATGATGATATAAGAGTTAATATGATTGATATCATAGTATTGACAACAACGTATAAACTGCTTTGTGGGAATAGATTTTGAAGGAACAGAGAAGTTAAGCCTGCTGCGGGTGGAGTAGTGCTAGGATGGGTGACCGACCGGGAAGTTTCATCATAAATGCAATTTGACCTAAGATTAAGTGTAATTTGTGTTAAAACTGTTCCAAGTGAGAGATTAACGATTCAAACAATTCAAACATTAAAAAAATAGAGAAAAAAATTTAAATTTTTTTTGAATTTTTTTTAAAATTATTTTTGCAGTCGGTCGTTAGGCTATGCCGACGGTAGCTACGCCGAGGGCTGCCGACGGTTTTTCCATACGCCGACGGCCTCCTCGCGATCCGTCGAGGGAGATCGTTGCCGAGGAGCTACGCCGAGGGCAGCCCTCGGCGTAGCCTACGCTGACGGGGATCGGGGCTACGCCGACGACTTTTGGCCCTCGGCGTAGCTTGCGATTCCTGTAGTGCACTCAATTGGGTCTCAAACTTGCCCAGTTTCTTTCTCCCAGTATTTTTGGTGGATACCTCAGTTCCTGCCAGTTAGCAGGAATGTTCAAATTACAGCGCTCATGGCAGTGCGTTGAGCCATTTTTTTTGAACGGTGAAAGGGTCCAGAAGACCCTAGAAGCTGCATATAGAAACACGTGGTAGGTACAAAAAATCAGAAGGCCTTTTACATCGAGCACCCTAGCCAGGCTAGACAAAACAAAAAAGGGCCTCCAAAATACAAAAAGCACCCTAGGACTAAAAGGTAAAAAGCAATGGAGTCCCAGAGAGCCTCCACCACCAAACTTCGGCGACCTCCAGCCAACGGCGAGGTCAGGGTCTCTTGCTCATGACGCCCATCGAACCGAAGAGGAAACGAAACCTCCAGCCCTCCCGTACCCGGCAGGGACGAACCACTTGCCAAGAACACGAGGTCAAGCACCAGCGCCGTGCTTCAGATATGGGCCTCCCATGGAGGTTGGATCCCGAGGCCACCTTTCGGCCAGAACGGGCAGCAGTCCGACAGCTCTCCTGCTGCCAATGGACCACTGCGAGGAAGATCTTGAGGACGCAGCTTCCACTGTCTTCAGCTTCGTCTTCCGCATCGAGGTGCCTAACCTCCTATCCCTCGCCACCGCGACAGGCCGAAAGGAGTGGAGACTCGACGTCGAACACGCCGCCGAAGAACCAACGAGCTTTATTGATGAGCCACCGAAAAACAGCCCCCACTGCAAGCTTCAGCTACTGAAGCTAGAAGAAGGGGTTTAGCCAGCGACCTCCCGACGCTGCTCACACACGCCGCGGAGTAACTCAGAGGTGAACCCATACTCAGCCACCCACCAGGCTCCGACCCCCTCCCCCCGCCGCCACGGCCGGCCAGAGGGGAGACAGAACCTCGCCGCTGCTGTAGAAGGGTGAAGCCCAAAGGGCGACAAAGAAGAGGAGGTGCGCTGCAGTCCCCTCCTCCCTCGCCACCATGGCCGAACAAGGAGAAGAGCTGCAGCCACCAGAACGATGTCGCCCCAAAAACCGGCTTATTTGCGGAGATCCCTCTCACCAGCACCACCACCGCCGGCAGCCACCAATCGACCACCACCGCAGCGACGCACTGGTTGAGGCTGCTCAAGATCTGTCCGGGAAGAACTGGAGCCCTACTCCAACTACACGGGACTAAGCCCGAGCCTACTCTACAGCAACCTACAGACGGCCAGCAGCCCTCCCCCATCCCCTCCGGCCGGCAGGGCCGTCGAAGAAGAGGAGGGGAGGCGATGGGGATTTTGGGGTAGCTTTCAAGGAGAGAGAACGGGGCTCCTGTTCGAGCTATGTCCTTCTTTACTTCTTCCGCGTTGAGCCATTTGGAAGCTGCATTTGTTTTGCGTGTGTTTTTTCTGAATTACTGGACATGCCTTTTCATCCCCGGAGTGAGCAAAGCTATTGTTCGTGCCGGAGCGGCTACTTTCCAAGCCAATCCAGTGGAAGGGCTAGCAAAGGGCAAGTGATCATGAGGATGCTACTCTGAGATTGGAAGCTCCTGGCCAAAAATGTTAAACATATTAGAGAGTTATATTGAGTTGTAATACACACGGTATTATGTATGGAGTAGTACTCCACCACGTATTCATATATACTTTTGAACTTGCCAGTTGGGGGCTTTTCCCAACCTACTTAACATGCAACCGATCCCAAGGAGAGGTTATCGTTCCTACCAAAAAATTGACATGGTATCGGAGCGAGGCTCTTCCCTGACCTAGCTGCCCTAGAAACCACACCGACGCAGCCTTCCTGCCACCGCCGCAGACCCTCTGCCGCCACCGCCAATACCACAACCAATACACATCCCTGCTGCCGCTACATATCTATCTATCGCCATTGCAAAAATATAAGCCAAAAAACAAATCGTCGCCGTAGACCCTCTACAACCGCCGCCTTCAAAAACCTACACAAACAAACTCACAATTTTTTGCCGCCTCCGCAAACCCTTTTTCATCACTGCAATGTCCTCGTCATCCTTGTATGTGACCACCCTGGTTGCTTCCCTTCAAGCACCGTCAACCCAACTCCTCACAAGGTAGAATGCTCTTGTTTGGAAAGCCTTGATTATCCTGGCTCCACGGGGCACTCGTGTCCTCAATCTGGTGAAGGGACTTGAAGTTGCACAGGAAGGGGAGATTCAAGTTGAAGACACCAATGGAAAGAAAATCAAGAAGGAGATCGCGGAGTATGTTACCTAGCTCACTCGGGATCAACAAGTCCTGAGGTATATCTTGAATTCTTTGTCATCGGGTATGCTTTCTCATGTCATTGGACTTGAGACTTCTGCCGAAGTGTGGAAGACCCTCGAAACCCTCACCATAACTCAGTCATGCTCTTGGACTCAGCAACTCCGATCTGCACATAATGATGCCAAAAAGGTGACCTCTCTGCTGAAAAGTATTTCTCCAAGTTAAAAACCTTGGCCTCTGAACACTTGCTGCCGCTGTGAAGCCTCTTGATGAGGATGCGTTGATCTGGTCGATTTTACATGGCCTTGGAGATTCCTACAACACAGTAAAAACAACCATCAATGCCAACCCCAACATAACACTGGCCAATTTATTCAGTCAACTCAAAGATTTTGATATTCTCCACAAAGATGATGGTGGCGAGGTCTTCACCTCCTCAGCAAATCTGGCGCGTCGTGGTGATCGTCCTCTAGAGCCACATGGACATTAAGATGACCATGACCGTATCGTGGTCGTTCGGACGACCGTGGACGGCAGGAGGATCGTGGTCACCGTGATAGCCATGCCGATTTTCGTGATTGATATGATGACCGTCGGGGTAGTGTATGATGATCGCCCTCATTGGCGTGATGATGATGGTAGTAGACGTCATGAGGATGGTGGCTGAGATGATGGGGGCAGTGTGATGATGGTCGGCATCGTGGTCATGCTCCTACTCCCTATGTCAATGTCACATGTCAGATATGCAATATACATGGCCATCCTACTAATGATTGTTGGTGGATATTTCAAAATAATCATCGTAATGATGATGGTGATCATCGTTGTGGTGATAATGGTGATCGTGGTGATAAGGGTGCCAACATGATATCTTATGGTGTGGACATAAACTGGTACTCCGACACCAGCACTACCAATCATGTTGCCAATAACATGAGCAAGCTTTCCTTCCAAGAGAAGTAGATAGGACGTGACCAAGTCCACACCGCCAGTGGTAGCGGTATGCAAATTTCACATATTGGTTAGTCAATGTTGCACACTCCCCATAGTTCTTTACACCTTAAAAATATTCTTCATTTTCAAGATGCAACAAAGAACCTTCTTTCAGTACTTACAATTGATAATGATGTCTTCCTTGACTTTCACCCATATTTTTCTTGATTAAGGACCAAGCCACAAGGAGAATTCTGTTTGAGGGTGCGTGTCATGATAGTATCTACCGGCTAGTATCTATGTCTACTAGGTCATCCAAGCAAGCTTTCATTACAATAAAGTCGTCGTATTCTACATGACATTGCTGCCTAGGACATCCATCTCCCTTTGTGGTGCAGAAAATCCTTAGGAAATATCATATTTCTCATTCACGTGAAATAAATTCATACATTTGTGATTCTTGTCAACTAGCTAAGATCCATCAATTACCATATCTTGTCTCTACTAGTGTTTGCACTATTCCTTTGGAGAAAGTTGTTTCTGATGTATGGGGGGGGGCAACACCTGCCTTTGTTGGCAAACGTTCATATTATGTAAGCTTTATTGATGACTTTGGTAAGTTTACTTGGATCTATGTGCTCAAGAAGTGCTATGAGGTTTATCAATTTTTCCTTAATTTCTAGCAACTTGTTGAGAGAAAGTTTGATAGGAAAATCATTACTATGCAAACTTATTGGGGTGGTGAATATGAAAAACTCCATAGATTTTTTCAAAAAGTGGGTATCACTCATCATGTCTCTTGTCCACATGCACACCGACAAAATGACTCCACAGAACATAAACATTATCACATTGTTGAAGTTGGTCTTGCCTTAATTGCAAATGCATCTATGCCTTTCAAGTTTTATGATGAAGCCTTTCTCATAAACTTTCTACCTAGAAAGGTGATAAATTTTGACACTCCTGTTGAGTATCTCCTTCAAACCAAACCTAACTATGAGCTATTGGATATATGCCCTAGAGGCAAATAATAAAGGGCGTTTATTATCGTATCTTGTTAGTTCATAATAGTTTTATGCTATGCTATAACTGTATCAATCAGAAACATTGGTACACATGTGGTATGTAAAAAACCAAGTCCCTATTAGCCTCTGTTAAACTAGTTCATTGGTCAACTGATGATCAAGGTTTCTTGATCATGGACATTTATGTCAATTGACAATGAGGTCATGATTAGTACATGATGTGATGGACACGCTTATCTAACATAAGTATTGTAACATGATCAAGTCATAAAGTTCATCATTGCAATAATTAGGAAACGAAGTATCCTACTCAGACCGTGAGATCATACATAATCACTATCACCTAAGGCTGCCTTGACTGCATCAACCGTCACACCGTAAGAGGGTGATCATAAAGGTGCCTATCAGGTATTACGAAGGGGTAGGTTGACGAATATGCATCAAGATAGGGTTTTGTTCTCCCGTGTGACAGGAAGATACATCAGGCCCACTCGGTGAGATTACGTTCATAAAGCTGTGCATCATATGACTAGGTCATGAGGATGAAATATCATGGTAACGAGTTAGGAAACACTTGTCGGTAATGATACTGAAGTAGGCATGGTGATACTTATGATCAGATCTTGGATAAATCAAGTAACAAAGTAACAAAAGGAATTGGACTCAACATTTATGGTTCAAATGACATTTATATCGTGGAATGCACATGGGTCGTTATGGGAATCCAGGCCCCGCTGATGATCATTGATTCGAGAAGCATCTCGATCATGTATGTTGTGTTCCCGAACCATAGGGTAACACACTTAAGGGTTCAATGCCACTTGGAGAAAGTTTTGGACTCATCGGGATCACCGGATTGAAGAGAAGAGAGAACGGAAAATGTTTCGTGTGCATTCGAAGGTTGTTCAGAGTGATTTGGAAGGTATTTCAGGTCTTATTTGTATTTTTTGATAATATAAATAATTTTATATGGTTTATTTACTCTCAAAAGGCCATTAAACTAATTAAATTACTACAGTAAATATATACTATGAAAGTTGTATCTAAAATCATATTAATGTGCTTCATACTTTTATGAATCCATACATATATTACTTGCTAACTTTGGACGTACATTCCATTTTATATGAATTTTACAAGATTGGATACATTTCTGGCTATTTTAAATATTAATAATTTGAATTACACGGTCAGCCGACCACGTGGCGTGATTTCACTCGTTCTTACCCCTTTGTTTAAGTGGAGATACAAGGTCCATTGGATCAAGATCTAATGGTTGCAGTGCGTCGGCTCACAAGCGGCTTGGCTCGGCTCCTAGCTTGGCGTTAGCTTTGGCTGAGCTCAGCTCAAACGAATCTGGACCATGCCCTAGAGATCAAATGGATGTTGACCAAAAGCATCTGATTCACCGGTGTGAGAACATGGACGGTGGAAGGATGGCTCGGTTGATGAAGCTCGGTGGCGCTTCGGTGGTCGGACAAGATGTTGGAGTGGTAGACGGGCTTTGGGGGATCTCTACGAACTCAAAAGTGTTCTTGGCGATGATGGGTGATTCCTCTGAAGATGGCGAGGCACGGCTAGAGGCGTGCAGCCACCAAGAAGCTCCAGCGGTGGTTCCTGGATGCTCCGGTGATTTGCAGATGGAGAAGGTTGGTCAGGTGTACGCGATTGTGCTTGGGATGAAGAATAGAGAGGAGAAGAGGAATCTGCCGTGATGGTTTACTTGGGTTCAAGATCCATTTGAAGCTCCAATGGTGGCGGCTCCAGCAAGATCAGAAACTAGAGATGGAGCAAAAGAAATGAAGAAAAGCGATGTGGGGATTTAAATAGGCTATTTTGGCATGTGGGAGGGGACAAGATCAAACATCATTGGACGGTTGATTTTGTTTTGGCTCAGAGAGATCGTATCGATCTCGATCTCCAGGCGGTGAGAAAGACGATGGTGGGATCCACATGCCGGAGAGAGACATGTGGCGCGGGCTGTGAGTGGGCTGCTGGCGGGTGCGTGCTGCTGGGTGGCTACTGGGCCAGTCCTTGGCCCCTACGCGCTGCTCGCGCAATACAGAGAGAAGACAAGAGAGAGGTGCTGGGCTGGGTCGTGCCAGGTCAGGCCATCTGGTTAGGTTTAGGTTTTTTCCTTTATTCTTTTTCCATATTTCTGTTTAGTATTTATTTTTTAGTTTTTGCTTTATAGCTCAAAATGACTCCAAATCAATTTCTAAAAATTTATAAATTTCAAATACACCTTTTAGGATGCATAGATAATATTTTGACCATATTTAAAATATCATTAATGCCAATTTCTTATGTGATGCATATATGACTGGTTTAGGGATTTAAAATAGTTTTTTTGTGTATCAATATAAATGGAATTATTCCATATTGTATCTTTAGGACTCTAGGGAATCATTTTCCTTGTCTAAATTTAATACTAAGTACATTTTTGAAATAGGACCCTATTAAATGACTTTGGAGACTTGAATTAGGGTTTTGGCACAAGATTTTTGCATGAGGGTTTCCATGAAATGCCATGATGAATGAAATGAAAAAAATGGAAGTCCCAAATTATAAATCCTGGGATGTTACACAAGACATCTTTCACCACCCGATATGTTTTTTTTAGTATATTGTCATGTCCTCTGGGTTAAAAATGCCCCCGCCTATTTCATGAACCTCGTGAATAAGGTGTTCATGAAGTATCTAGATAATTTTGTGGTGGTGTTCAGTGATGACATCCTGGTTTATTCCAAGATGGAAGAAGAGCACGAGAAGTATCCGAGTTAGTACTGGGAACCCTTAGAGAGCACCAGCCGTTTTCCAAGTTTAGCATGTGTGAATTTTGGCTGAAGGAAGTAGGATTTCTAGGTCATGTTTTATCAGCCGGAGGAGTCTCGGTAGACCCTCCAAAATAAATTCAGTGCTGGAAAGGAAGACCCCTACAAACCCGATGGAAATTAGGAGTTTGCTGGGTTTAGTTCGGTACTACCGCAAGTTTGCTGAAGGTTTCTCAAGCACCACGAAGCCGATGACACATATGTTGAAGAAGGACAAGAAGTTTGAGTGGACCGAGAAATTCGAAGAAAGTTTCTAGGATCTCTAGAAAAGGTTAGTTTCAGCCCCCATCTTGACCATTCCAGATATCACCAAGAGCTTTGAGGTCTACTGTGATGCCTCCAAGAAAGGACATGGAAGTTTCTGATGCAAGAAGGAAACATCATTGCTTATTTGTCAAGGCAGTTGATGCCCCATGAGGCGAATTACCCCACTCATGATTTGGAGCTTGCAATTTTATGTAGTGCATGCTCTCAAGACCTGGCGTCATTACCTGATGGGGAATAGATGTGAGAACTACACCAACCACAAGAGCTTGAAGTACATCTTCACCCAGAAGGAGTTAAATATGAGGAAAGGAGGTGGATCGAGTTAATTAAGGTTTATAAAATTGCGGTAAGGAAAATGTGGTAGCTGATACACTTAGTTGGGAAACCTCCTCCTTGAATGTTATGATCAAGAAGGGACAACCTAAGCTTTGGCTAGAATTTGAGAAGGTTGAACTAGATTAGTTAGTCCAGGGTTTATTGCTCATCTTGAGCTTAAGCCCACCCTGTTGGATCAAATCAAGAAAGCTTAGAAGGGACACAAAAGTATTGAAGGAATTAAGCGCATAACAGAAAGAGAGAATGTTCCTAGTTTCAAGATCGATGGAAATGATGTGTTGTGGTATAACGGTTGTATTTATGTGCCGAACAACCATGACCTGAAACAGTTAATCATGAAGGAAGCCCATGAAACCTTGTACTCTATCCATCTCGGAGGTACTAAGATGTATCAAGATCTGAAGGAGAACTTCTGGTGGCATGGTATGAAGATAGAGATCGCTCTCTTTATAGCCAAGTGCGACGTATGTCAGAGAGTGAAAGCCGAGCATCAACGTTCCGCCGGACTGCTCCAACCTATGAAGTTACCTAAATGGAAATGGGAAAAGGTCAGAATGGACTTCATCACGGGATTACCCAAATTCGACAGAAGACATGATTCCATTTGGGTCATAGTGAACTACTTATCCAAGGTAGCCCATTTCATACTTGTGCGGACCACTTACACTAGACAGAAGTTGGCGGAACTTTACATCTACCGGATTATTAGTGTCCATGGAGTTCCCAAGGAGATTGTGCCAGATAGAGGATTGTAGTTTACCTCTCATTTCTAGAAGAAGCTGCACAAAGTCCTAGGTACCAATTTCTCCTTTAGTATTGCTTATCACCCCTAGATAGGAGGACATGCGCAGAGAGTCAATCAGGTTCTAGAAGATATGCTCCACTCATGTGTTTAGCCTATGGGCCCAAGTGGGAAGATTGTCTGCCATTCGCGGAATTCTCGTACAACAACAGTAAATATAAATATTTACTTGCCCGAAGCAAGCCTAGCTATGAAGGGGAGTATGAGGATGATGAGCCTGTTGGATGCAATTGGGAGAGTACATATTTGCAAGAGGGGAACGAGGAGTCTAATGGGAATGCCAAGCCACAAAATAATCTAAGCCGCACAACAATGTCGAACTAGAGGTAGTTTCTATAAGAGTTCCACTGGGAACACTAGATGTTGACAATTCTTATGATCCACAACATGTGCAAGGATATGATGAGTCTTTGTTTGCTAACAATGTGTCTCCCACTTGTATGCATGATAAAAAATCCTTGAATCAAAGTTGGGGCCACGTTCCCTGACTCTAAATCATTTAAAGTTGCATTGAGACAACTAGCCACTAGAGGATATTGGTCCTTTGACATGGAGTATAGTGATCCTACGAGATTCAGGGATAAATGCAAGGATGTGGATTGTCCATGGAGGATACATGCCTCCAAACTAAAGAACACTAAGACTTCCATGGTATGCTGAAAGTTTGTTTGCTTAGTACCTTTCATAATTTTGTTGGTTGGTTTCTTTCATAATCTTGTTGTTTGCTTAGTATCTTTCACACAATATGCTAAATTGTTTCTTAATGTTATTGTAGGTAAAGAAACTTCCCTTTGGACATACTTGTGGGAGCGCTAATTGCAGCAAAGGAATGGCAAATGGAGACTAGCTTGCTGATAAAGGAAAGGATGCACTTTAGGAGGATGCCACTATAAGTGCAAAATAGCTTAGAGAACGTTTGCAAAGGGAGTGTGATATCAACCTTCAATACATCAATGTTTGGAAAGGGAGGGATCATGCAAAGGATCAATTGCAAGGTACATACAAACATAACTTTCAGTTGTTGTGGAGCTTCAAGGCTGAATTGTTGGCTACCAATCCTTGAAGTATATTTGAGATAGACATAAACATAACTAAAAACAAGAAAAGGGTGATATTGTGCATGTTTTCAATAGGTTGTTCAATACCACCAAGCCATGCATTGATGGGTTTTTGGCAGGATGTAGATCATACTTGGGAGTTGATGCAACCTTTCTTAGTGGGAAATACACTAGACAACTCACAGCCGCAATTGGTGTGGATGGACATAGTTGGATGTTTCATGTAGCATTTGATATTTTTTGAGAAGGAAACTAAAGAGAATTGGGTATGGTTCATGGAGCAATTGAAATTGTCCATCAGAGAGCCACAAGGGTTTGCAATCCATACAAATGCATGCAAAGGGTTGGAGAGCGACATTTCTATGGTCTACCAAAATTGTGAACATAGAGAATGCATGGTGCACCTTATGCTTAACTTCAAGAAAAAGTTCAAAGGGACATACTAGATAATATGTGGCCTGCAGCTTGGATGTATGAAGTAGAGAAGCATGATGCACTGATGGCAAAAATATGAGCATAGAGTGTTGAAGCAATAGCCTTTTTGCACATGCATCACAACCGTGTGTGGACAATAAGCAAATTTTCAGCAATGACAAAGGTGAGTATGTGAGCAATAATTTAGCCGAGGTTTTCAATAATTGGATTAGGGAGATAAAACAATTTGCACTTGTTGAGCTTCTAGATAAGCTAAGAGAAATGGTAATCATAATGTTGCGAAAAAGGAGGGATGTCGGTGAAGCACTACTAGGTTACATACTACCTAGTGTGATAAAGGACTTGAATCTGAAAAGCAAGGGGTTGCATTACTTGGAAGCAAGAGCACCGCCAAATCTAGACAAGATTTCAGGAAATGGATGGAGGCACACCGTTGACTTGGAGAAAAAGAGTGCTCTTGGAGGAGATGGAATATTTGTGGTAAGCCATGCACACATGCTCTTCGATTCATATTCTCTAAACAAGCAAAGATAGAGAATATGTTGACAAGTCTTCTTAGTGGCAAGATTCGAAGCTGCATACATGTGAGTTATCATGCCAATTAGGGGAAGGTTCGAATGTCGTAAGGTAAACCATGGGTTTGATATGATTCCTCCCAAAATTACCAAGAGTGCTAGATGTCCAAGATCTAGGAGGATAAAAAATTACACCGGGGGAGGAACTGGTAGAAAAAATAAATGCAGAAGTTGTGGAGCAATAGGTCATCTTCAAAAGACATGCACAGAGAAAGATATTAAAAGTGATACAGATCGAGATGCTACACCTCCTCCACGAAAATAATTTCACGAGTTCGATTTTTTCCACTTGCTTCCAACTACCCTACACATTAATTTCTAACAATGTGTATTGATTGTAGGAAAAAATCAAAGGCTAAAGCAAGCATTGCAACAACTTCTTATCCCAAGACACCAACTAAGAAAGGTACTCAACCTACTACTCCTACAAGTCCAATGACAAGGCAGATGGTTGCAGCTATTGCAATTGCTTCTTCACCTCCTAGTGCATCTACAAGGAGCAAAATTGTTCCTTCTAGCCATCTTCGGCAAGTTCAGTGCATTTGGTTGTGAGGACCATGCTCTTTTGTTAGAAGGTTATTGATACATTGCAAATGTATCTATATTTTTTGATGTTCCATGCTTGGTGTGTTCTACTTTCTTGTGTTTTCCCCACACTTTGGACTACTTTTCATATGATTTCTTGGACTAATCTATTAACAAGAGCCATAGTGCCAGCTGCGTGTTTTATGCTGTTTTTGGTTCCAGGAAAGTCAGAAAATGAATATTCTCGGAATTGGACGGGACGAAAGCTAAAGTCATTATTTTACCGAGGGACACCTGGAGCCAGAATACGAGACGGAGAGGTGCTGGGGCCTGGCCACACCACCTGGCCGTACGGCCGGGCCTAGCCCGCGCCAGGGGGTGGTCTGGCCGCCCCAGGCACCCCCTCGGCCTCTCCTTCCACCTATATATTGCCTCTGATATGGAAACCCTAAGTACCTGATCAAAAATCCACGAAAGAGTCTGTAGCCGCCATCATCTCCATCCCTAGATCGGGAGGGATATGAAGCTCTTCCCGGCACCCTGTCGAAGAGGGGAATTCACCCTGGAGGCCTTCTTCATCACCATGCAAGTCTCCGGTGTGAGTAGTTCATCACCATGCAAGCCTGCCGGAGAGCTTTACTATCCAAGAAGTACAAGCGTAAAAGCTTGGGGATGCATTGGGCATCCCCTTCTTCATCAATAAAAATCTCAGGTTCTTCCAAACACTTCATTTTTATTGTTTCATGCACAATTGTGTTGTTCTTGGAGCGTCTTCGTTTTATTTTTTGGTTTCGTTTGCTTGGTTTGCATAGTTTTCTTGAATAAATTGGTTGGACCCCCTCTGTCATACATTAGTTCTCAAATAAGTGTGGTTTGGATTCGAAAAGAGTAGGAAAAGTCCATGCTTAAGTGGTAAAAGGAGCTCATTTTTTACGGTGGCATATGCTTTGTCATGTCATGCTTGATATTGTTTTGGCTTTATGCTTAGCGATTTTTGTTGTAGAATGACATGTTATAAACAATTGAGATTGCTTAATGTGCCTTGAAAGAATCATGCGTTGTTTTAGCATATTAAAGCATAGTATTGCGGTATTCTCCTTTGATGCTTTATTTGGGTTGACTTGGCGCATGCTCACACCATGTTATGACTATCCAAAGTCACCATAGCCTTTATGATCCTTTAGTTTTCAACTTGTAGTATCACTTTATGCTTTGATCAATGATGTTTTGTCGCTCTGCATGATTATGGCCATTATTGCTCTCTTAGTTTGTCGCTCCCAGTCTTTTGCTAGCCTCCGCAACCAAGTATGAGTTCCACTCATGCATCCAACTCCCTAAACCAAGTTATTCCAAAGAGTCCACCATACTTACCTACTAGCTTATGCTATTCCAAGTATATTCATGCTTTTGTTTACCTTCCAAATTAAACTTGTTATGAGAAAACTAGTGATTAAAGCTCTCACGAACTTGATAGCACACTTTACTTTTCTTGCCCTTAATAAACTTGAAGCATTGTATCGTCTATGTTGTATATGCTTGTACTTATTTGTTGGGGATTAGCAGAACCATGCTGTCATGGGGAACGCTTTCAACATTGCACTGGTACTTTGTACCTAGTTGATATCATGCTCTTTTGTCTATGGATGTCGTCGGTGTGAAATGAAAGGGGATCTTGTAAGTCTATGGAGTTATGTATATGTGTTAGAGAAACGCCTGGGCCGCTGGTCTAATCCATGCTGACATGGTGGAAAACCTGCAGCGTAACCATAATGAGCTGTCTATGAAGCATTCTTCTTATAAAAAAGAGTCCTATATTGAGAAAAAAGAAAAAAAAAGATTATGAAAAGAGGAAAGAGAGAAAAAAGCACCATATTCCCATGGTAAATAAGAAGATTGTTGATATGCTCGTTGTCTGCTTGCCTTGTCATTTTGATATGGGGATTCTTCCGTATCATCGGGCAAAGGGTACCTTGTTGGCCGTTCTCTATGATACACATGTACTTATGATGACAAGAACTTAACGGTGACTAAACTTGAGTAGCATGAGGAGCGGCCCTCGTATTCAAGTTCTAACTTAGTTTGTTCACTTTAACCTTAATCACTTCAAGATGCTTATGATAGGGGTAATGAGAGCTGAAAGCTATAAGTACCATAATTTTTGCAAGGTCTTTATGAGACTTGAATCCCTACTTCCTTCTATGAAGGCCTTTATTCCACCATTATATTGAGTCTCCACCTTCTATCTTTATGCACCTACTTTGAGAGCATAGTGGCCATTCTTAGTTCTATGTGCATTGTCCCAAGACTAGTTGATTGATGCATACCTTGATATTGCTTGTTTTAAACTATTTGTATCTAGTCACTCTGATGAACTTTGAAGGTGTCCTATGCATTTATATTTGCTACTCTATGAGGGACAAGCTGAATGCTATTATGCTATGTTTTCTTTATGTGAAACAAACAAACGTCTTGCAAAGTATTGTTATTCATGAATCTTTTGTTTATGCCTTTTCATGTTGCAACATAGTTTCTTTGTCTTATTGCTAGAACTTTGTCTTTCATGTTATGATTGAAGTACTATGATCCCAACTTTGAATATTTTACAAATACTTTGATCAAGTTTATGATGGCGCATGTCACCTCAAAAATTATTCTTTCTTTTTATCACTTACCTACTCGAGGACGGGCAGGAGTTAAGCTTGGGGATGTTGATACATTGCAAATGTATCTATAATTTTTGATGTTCCATGCTTGGTTTTATCTACTTTCTTATGTTTTGCCCACACTTTGGAGTACTTTTCATATGATTTCTTGGACTAACCTATTAACAAGAGCCACAGTGCCAGCTGCCTGTTTTCTGCTGTTTTTGGTTTCAGGAAGTCATAAAATGAATATTCTCGGAATTGGACGGGACAAAAAGCCAAAGTCACTATTTTACCGGGAGACATCTGGAGCTAGAATACGAGACAGAGAGGGGCTGGGGCCTGGCCACACCACCTGGCCAGGCCTAGCCCACGCCAGGGGGTGGCCTGGCCACCCCAAGCACCCCTCGGCCTCTCCTTCCGCCTATATATTGCCTCCGATACCAAAACCCTAAGTACCCGATCAAAAATCCACGAAAGAGTCTGTAGCCGCCGTCATCTCCATCCCTAGATCGGGAGGGATCTGAAGCTCTTCCCGGCACCCTGCCGGAGAGGGGAATTCACCCTGGAGGCCTTCTTCATCACCATGCAAGCCTCCGATGTGATGCGTGAGTAGTTCATCTCTAGACTACGGGTCCATGTAGTAGCTAGATGGCTGGTTCTCCTCCTTTGTGGTTTCATGTCTAGATCTTGTGAGCTCCATTCATGATCAAGATCGTCTATTTGTAATTCTGCATGTTGTGTTTGCGGGAATTCGATGGATATTGAGATGCTATTTCAGATTGATTATTGATTCTATCATGTCTTTGTTATTTGTGATCTTGCATGCTTTCCGTTGTTAGTAGCTATCTTGGCCAAGTAGATGCTAGCAACTCCAAGAGTTAGTATTTATGCTCGATAGTGGGTTCATACCTCTGGTAAACTGGGGAAGTGACAGAAATCTCTAAGGTACTAGATGTGTTGTTGCTACTAGGGAGAAAACAACAATCCTTTGTTCATAGAACAATCGTATTGTTTACATTACACGCAATTCGTAAAGCAATAATCTATTGCTTGCAACTTAATACCGGAGGGGGTTCGGATGATAACCTAAAGGTGGATTATTAGTCATAGATGCAGTTAGATGGCGGTCTATGTATAATGTTGTAATGCCCAATCAAGTCTCAAAGGAGTCAAGATAATTAGTATATGCTTGTATGCTTTCTCGATGTTTGTCAATTGCCCCGCTGTAATTTGTTCACCCAGCATGTTATCTATCTCAAGGAGAGCCACCTCTAGTGAACTATGGACCCCCGGTCCTTTCTTTTACATACAATCTACAAACTGTTTACTGCTTTGTGTTTACTTTCTGCAAACTATTACTTCCTTCCATTCGATACGTTTAATCCTTTGTGACATGGGTATACCCTACAGGTACTCGAGCTTGGTATCTATGGTCCAAATACGTACAGGCCCACGGTGTCGCCAAGGCCCGGATGAAAGGACTCGAGTGACTTGCGGACTCTCGATTGCTTGAAGGACAAGAAGAAGCTAAAGATAGAAAGTTTGAAGGGGAAAACCCTAACTTGTAATCGATTCGACCTGCTACCCGAGACCTAGCCTATCTATATAAAGGCTAGGAGGGGGCGGCGAAGAGAACACACGCAACCCTAGTTTCCACAACCCTTGCCAGATTGCATCTGCGCACCATTGTAACTTTCGACTCCTTCGATAATTCCACGAGCAGACAAGCAGGAGTAGGGACCTATACGAGGCCTGAACTTGGGTAAATCCGTTGTCCCCTGTGTGCTTGTTTGCTAGCCGATAGATGTCTCTAGCGCTTCCTCCTTCTCAAAAACCCAAGTCCATAACAATGGGCATTGATGAGTTAAACCCTCGTCAATTGGCGCCATCTGTGGGAATTGGGAGTGCTGATGTCGCGGCTTCTTTGGCCCCACCAACTGCGATCTACAACTCCGCAACAGCGGAGATTCGCCAGCTCTTTAGCGCCTTCGACTTCACCATCCACCCGCCAGCCACCCGCCCGGCCTTCGAGTCCGTGGGCGACGGAATCAGCCTGGCGATTGGGAGCTTCCGCTTCCAAGTTGGTCAGATGGGCACGCTTCGCATGTCTAATCAATCGACAGCACTGGCGATTGCCCCGACATCATGGTTCCCTCCATCTATCGGCACCCTCAGCAAGCTCAATGCTCCGGTGGTAGTCGGGAACACGATCAGCAACAGCAGCCGCGACTCCGATCTGAGCGATCTGGCCACAAAATATGGAACCTACGGTTCCGAATCTGAAAGTTATGGAAGCAACAGCTTCCCCAATCACTTCATGTGCGCCGTCATTAACGAAGGCGACACCTCCGCCAATCGCGGCAACGACGGTAACACCGGCAATGGCACCGATCCACCCAACGGTGGCAATGGTGGCAACGGCGGTAACGGCACCAACGGGGGATCAGTCGAACCTCCCAGCATAATCAATGAGCAAACCGGCGAACGCGTCGTAATCAGGCTCAACGAGCAAGAGTGGGAACGCTGCTGCGAAGCCCTACGGGGTGCACCTCTACCCTTTGGGTCCCCGCAGGAACTGCTGATGGGCTACCACTTGCTCCTAAAAGAAGAATTCACGCGCCAAAAACAAGCAATCGCGCAACTTGAGGCGCGTAAAAAGGCAGCGGACGAGTCAAGCCTTCGTCGCGCTGGGCTCTCCTCCTACGGAGGATCCTCCTCAAGAGGCAACGAGTACCTCGCCAAGAAAAGGCAGTCGCGGATGGCTCACCTCACCGAGCAAGAGCGCATAGAGGCCGCGGAAGTCCTTGACTTTGGCTCTATGACAGTCGACACGAGAGGCAACGTGGTTCCCAGGACGCCGCAGGCCGCGGTGACAGCAGCCACCATGTACCTCCTCAATAACCAGCCGCCAGCTAGAGATCCCCGAACTGCCATGCACCGATCTACGATTGCGGGTTTGGGGCTAATCGAGGCCGCCCTCGACAAGGAGCCGGTACCAGACCCAAAAAAGGGCAAAGCGCTACTCCTCCCCCTCATCCAGCGATGACAGTCACGACTTGTCTCGACGCCGTCGCTCACGGCGACACGATCGTGACTACGATGCGCGCAACGACCTCACGCAATGCAAGATCAACAAGTCAAGGGCACGACGTGCTCGATCAACTGACTTGGAAGAGGAAGATGGGGAGCTCTGCGGCGCCAGATGCTTCAGCAGATCCATTAGGCAGAAGCGAATGCCTAAAGGGTTTAAACTCCCATCAGAGAATCCGAAATTCGACGGTCTACAGGACCCTAAAATCTGGCTGGAGGACCACATCTCCTCCGTCAGGCTCCACGGAGGCAGTCGAAGTACTGCCATGCAATGCTTGCAGCTACAGCTGCAGGGCGCCGCCCGGGCATGGCTCAATAACCTCCCACGCGGATCCATTCGCAGTTGGGATGAGCTGGTCTACAACTTCATGCGCAACTTTAAGGCAACGTACAAACGGCCCGCATCAATCAAAGAACTGAGATGCTGCCAGCAAAGATCTGGCGAATCGCTGCGCTCATACATCCAAAGGTGGTCCATCATCAAGAACTCCGCGGAAAACATCTCGGAAGACCGCGCGATTGATGCATTCAATGGTGGCGTCCGCCGCCTAGAGCTCAGGGAGGAGCTGGGCCGCTCAAAGCCCCAAACCATCGACCACCTGATGGAGATCGCGAATCGGTGGGCCGATGGAGAAGATTCGGTGAAGAATCGCGCTCACTCCGACGAAGAGGCGGAACTCGAACGCAGACGCGACCGCTAGGGCAAGCGTCGCATGCGCATCTACGACGATCGTGACGATGTCAACATGGTCGCAGCCGGCTACGCAGATAGACGCGACGACAACCGCAACAGCGGAAACCGCAGCGGCGGATACCGCGACTCTGGGAAAACCACGCAAGTGTGACAACGCTGCGCTCGCGATGAGGCACCCGTGACCTCCATCGAGGACAAATTATCCGGGCCATGCACGGGACATTTCTACATCGACAAGCATGATGGCAAGAGAAAGTCCAGCCACCTCCTCAAGGACTACCGCGAGTTCCTCAAACTATACGAGGGATTAGTTCGGATGAACCACAATGCAGTCGAAAGAGGCTACGGAGCCGCTCCAGGCGCCGTCGCACATGGCACGCCACCACCACCACCTGGGCCACCCCCGAACGGAGCCGCACAGGACCAGCACAACGGGGGCGAGTTGTACCCACGGGCCATGGGTACCATGATGATACAAAAGGGGCGCCCCTCCAACAGGGTGCAGAAGGCCATCACTCGCCAAGTCAACCTGGCCACGCACTCGCCACCATCCACCACTGAGTACCTCAGTGGCTGTGAGTCGTGCATCACCTTCGACAAACGCGACCACCCACCTCAGGTACCTCGCCCAGGTCATTGCCCTCTCGTACTCGAGGCGCAAATTGGAGGCTTCGGCATGAGTCGCGTCTTCATGGATGGCGGAAGCGGCATCAACCTCATATTCGCGAGTACCTTGCGAGCAATGCAGATCCCTCTAACCTGCTTGGAGGCATCGGACACAATGTTCCACGGCATCGTCCCAGGGAAAGGAGTATACCCCCTGGGCAAAATCAACCTCGACGTCATATTTGGCACGCCGAAGAACTTCCAGCGCGAGCGCATCGACTTCGAAGTCATCGACTTCGAAGTCATCGACTGGCCCTCACAATACCATTGCATCCTCGGGCGCGTCGCGTTCGCTAGGTTCATGGCGGTGCCCCACTACGCCTACCTGCAGATGAAAATGCCAGGACCCAACGGCGTCATAACGATCAACGGGAACTTTGAGCGATCTGACGCTTGCGACAGGGAATTCAATAGAATCTCCCAGTCCTTCGGCATGCAGGAGGAACTCGCAAGACTGAAAGAGACGACAGACAACATTCTGCCTCCCTTGAGTAGGCCAAGCTCACCTGATCTCTCCTTCGACTCATCCGTGCACACAAAGAAGGTACAGGTCCATCCATCGGATCCCGCCAAGACGGCCCTCATCGCCAACAACTTGAGTCCCGCATAGGAACTCGCGCTCGTCGAATTCCTCCATGAGCACTGGGAATTTTTTGCCTGGTGTCCTGCGGACATGCCAGGAGTTCCCAGGAATTCGCCGAGCACGCACTCAACGTCAACCCCGACGCAAGGCTAGTCAAGCAAACAATCAAGCGACTGTCTGAGCCACGGGCGCAGGCAGTCGGAATGGAGATCAACAGACTCCTCGAGGCCAAGTTCATACGCGAGATCAAGGAAAGCACTTGGCTCGCCAATATGGTGCTGGTACCAAAAAAGGACACGGATATCCTACGGATGTGCGTGGACTTCACTTCTTTAAAGAAGCACTGCCCAAAGGATCACTTCCTGCTGCCACAGATCGACCAGATCATCGAATCCACCGCGGGATGCGAGCGTCTCTGCTTCCTCGACGCCTACTCAGGCTATAATAAAATTCGAATGAAGGAGGAAGATCAAGAGAAAACAGCGTTTACAACGCCCTTTGGTGTGTTCTGCTATAACACAATGCCCTTCAGGCTAAAAAACGCGGGAGCCACCTACCAACGGTGCATGCAAGCTTGCCTCAAGGAGCAACTGGGTTACAACATCCAAGTCTATGTCGACGACATAGTAATCAAGACCAAGGAGGAAGCCCCTCTAATCGATGATTTGCACGAAACCTTCGCCAACCTCGATCGCTACCAGATTAAGCTAAATCCGGACAAATGCGCCTTCGGCGTACCATCTGGGCAGCTACTCGGGTATCTCATCTCCGCAAGAGGGATCGTGGCAAACCCGAAAAAGATAAAATCCATACTGGCCATGGAGAAGCCAAAGAACATAAGAGGCATCCAACAACTAGCCGGACGAATCGCGGCACTGAGTCGATTCATCAGTCGAATGGGTGAAAAGGAGCTGCCCTTCTACCAGCTCCTCCGCAAAGCTGAAAAATTCGAGTGGACCAATGAAGCACAAGAGGCATTCGAAGATCTCAAGCGCCTGCTATCCACTTCACCAGTGCTGGTGACTCCACGGGAAAGATAACCACTATTGCTGTACATCTCCGCCACCAACCAGGTGGTCAGCACAGTGCTCGTCATCGAGCGGGCTGAGGAAAACAAGGTCCATGGCGTACAACGTCCGGTATACTACCTCAGCGAGGTCCTCACGCCAACAAAACAGCGGTACCCGCACTACCAGAAGCTGGCGTACGGCGTCTTCATGACTGCTCGGCGACTGCGCCACTACTTCCAGGAACACCCAATCGTGGTAGTCAGCGACGCCCCGTTGGGACATATCCTCAATAACCCCGATGCCATGGGGCGAGTCGCTCTTTGGAGAATAGAACTGTCTCCACGAGACATCACATATGAAAAGCGCGACGCAATAAAGTCACAAGTTCTCCCTGACTTCCTCGTGCACGGGATGGAAAACCAACTCCCAGATAAGCCAGATATGTCCTACCTCTAGACAATGCACTTCGATGGGTCCAAGCGGAAAGACGGAGCAGGCGCTGGTGTCATACTGACATCACCTCAAGGGGACAAGCTGAAATATATACTGCGAATGCAGTTCATAGCCTCAAACAATGAGGCTGAATACGAGGCCCTGTTACACAAGATGAGGATGGCAAAAGCGGCGCCAAGAGGCTCATCATATATGGCGACTCCAAGCTGGTCATCAACCAAACAATGCACGAGTGCGACGCACTGAACGACAACATGATCGCATACCACGACCTCTACGATACACTCGAGGGAAACTTCGATGGTTGCGAGTTGCGACACGTAGGTCGCGAAAGCAACGAGGAGGCGGACGCACTCGCCAACATAGGCTCTACCTGCGCCCCATACCACCTGGGGTATTTCTCGAGCGCATCTGAGAATGCTCCATCAAGCAAAAGGCCGCAGAGAAGAAAACAAGCACAACAACGGACTCGGGGGCTACGCCAACCAATGAGCCCATGGCAGTCGATGACTTGGAGCTGGACACCGGACTCGAAGGACCAATGAGCGTCATGTTGATTGAGCAATCATGGACTCAGCCGTACATCACGTACCTCCTCAGCAAGAGGCTACCGGACGATCCGACAGATGCACGACACATCGCGCGGCGCTCCAAGGCATTCGCCGTCATCAACGGCGAACTGTACAAACGCAGCATCACATGAGTGCTACAGCGATGCGTCTCCATGGCCGATGGAAGAGCGGTTCTCCTTGACATCCACGAAGGGACTTGCGGGCACCACGCTGGCAGTCGTGCCCTCGTTGCCAAAGCTCTACGAGCTGGATTCTACTGGCTTACAGCCATGCGCGACGCGAAGGACATCGTCCAAAAATGCAACGCTTGCCAACGATTCGCGGACAAGCCGCACGCACCAGGCGCAGAGCTACGGCCAATCCCATTGGCCTAGCCCTTCGCGCAATGGGGGCTCGACATGGTCGGCAAGCTTCCAAGATCCTCACGAGGAGGTTACGTCTACCTCTTGGTCACAGTCGACAAATTCACCAAGTGGATTGAGGCCATGCCAGTAACCAACCAATCCGCGCACAGCGCAGTCAAATTCTTTGAGTCCATCGTCTACCGCTTCGGGGTGCCACATAGCATCATTACTGACAACGGGACGAACTTCACATCCAAGGAGTTCCAAGAATTCTGCGAGAACCTAGGGATCAACATCAGCTACGCCTCAGTAGCGCATCCACAGACCAACGATCAGGTGGAAAATGCAAACGGCCTCATCTGCAGCGGAATCAGGAAGCGACTCCTCTGACCACTCGAACAAGCCGCGGGCTGCTGGCCGGATGAACTGCAATCCGTACTCTGGAGCCTTTGTACAACTCCAAATAGCGCCACGAGCTACACGCCATTCTTTATGGTGCACGGAGCAGAGGCAGTGCTACCCGCCGAAGTACGGTACAAAGCGCCACGCGTGGTCGCCTACAGCGAACAGGAATCATCCCTCGCACTCGAAGACTCCGTTGACCTCCTGGACGAAGCAAGAGAAATCGCCGCAGAAAGATCCACGATCTACCAGCAGAACCTACGCAACTATCACAGTAGGAGGCTTCGCCCCAGATCCTTCGTCGAAGGTGACCTGGTCTTGCGACTAAAGCAGCAGGGGCATCTCAAGCTCGAGTCCCCCTGGGAAGGACCGTACGTGATTACAGAAGTAATCCCAGGTGGCGCCTATCGCCTTAAAGATTTAGAGACGGGAGTCACATACTCCAACCCCTGGAACGTCGCACAGCTGCGATGCTTCTACCCTTAGTCATTTTTACTTTTTACAAATAAGGCTACTCAGCCAAGGCTACTTAGCCACACATTGTACCTCGCGCTGTTCTTCGAATAAATAAAACCTAAGTGCCCCAAAACTCTGTGTTCTCCCTTACTTTTTCAATTTATATACTCGGGGGCTGCGCCACCCTGTACACATCTGTTCTTCGAACCAAAACGCGATATCCTGAGTAGCTGGCACATCAATCGAAACCCTTAAAACATGACCTCAACTCAGCTGCAATGCACCTAACAGGTTGACAAGGGACCGAGATAAAAGATGGTCAGGCTAACGAAAAGGACTCGCATGGTCCAAACGCACCTCACGCTCACAATGCTCCTTATACACATTCGACAATTAATTATCTACAACATCTATACGAACTTTACAACACAAGTACACTTATGTGCAGGATACAAATTTGGCTACTCTTGCAATAGATGAACATTGGTTTGTTCCTCAAAGAAGTCGACGATCTCCTCTGCTGGACGGTCCACTGCCTGATAGTGCGGTACCATATTCCAGGCAGATCCTGCTGGTGGTGCTGGCGGCCTAGAGGCAATGGCGGCAATATCCACGTTAGGCCTGTGCAATCGCACCATCGAAAGGGCAGCCTTGGCACCAGCCACCAGCTGTTGCCTCACGCATTCGCGAACCGCGGACAGATCTTGAAATTTGGAGGGAAGGGCCAAGAGGCTTGATGGAGTATCATCCAGTGGGAACATCGCCCGACAAATGTTCTTCAAACACGACTGCGATTTCTTCAGGACGAGCAGCACTCGCGACGCGCGATCCTACAGGGTCGCCAACGTAGTCGCACGATCATGATCTACCCAGAAGTATCCACTCTCTTGAAGTTGCTCCTGGGTGAGATCATGAAGGCGAATGGCAATCCTATCCTTCTCCTCCTACGGATGGCGTGCGCTAACAACTACACGAAGCAGCATCAACAGCATAAGTACAACGTACCGTTGCGACTAACTACAAAGGAAAATATGAGAATGAGCAAACTAACACTTAAACTGGTCGCCCAGCTGTGTCACCTCGCCAAGCAGATATTGCTCGCGGGCGGTGGCCTTTTCTGCCTTAGACTTCCACACGTCTGCGTTACCGCGGATTAGGGGCAACTCACGCTCCAGCTGCTTCACGCGGTCCCGAAGTCGCGACAGCAAGGATAGCTCCTCTACCCTGGAGCGCGGTGGTGCCACTGTCTCACCAAGAGATGGCGAGTCCTGGTTTCCCCCCACAGGATCACTCGACGTACCCTACCACAAGTCAAGGCAGAGGCAAATAAGGCGACCAAATTAACACAAAGGCAAGGGGAACATAGGCATTCAAGATAAGCATAAGTGTTCACAAACACACTCGCCAGCAGGCATGTTCTTAGACCAAAAGGGCAACTCATCAACTATTACAACAAGCTAACTACGGAGCAACTGGCTTCTTCGACTTCGATGGCTTCGGGGGCTTCATCAAGTCCATGGCAGTATCAGATGCCACTGACTTTCCGCCGGCCCCTGAGGCCGAAGCTTTCGCCGCCTTCTTCGCACGTTGGAGCTCCTCCGAATACTTGGCAACGGTATTTATCAAGGAATGGCCATATTTGGCACAGGCTGTTGCGAAAGGAGCGAAGACTACCTGCTGACCATCTGTGCCAACATGCATCGCCTTCGACACCGCCGAGGGATCTACCTCGACTCCGTGGGCTTGCACCATGGCGAGTGACATGGTCGCGCCAGCCGCGCGGAGGGAGCTCTTGTAGGTGGCAGGCACACCCCCTGTGAGTGACTCCGCCAGCTCGTCCATATTATCGACCAGCTCCGCCTTCGGCATCAACTCCTCCCGGAGGCGACTGAGGGCGACCTTGGCCTTAGACAATGTATCTTGGATGGCGGCGCTTCGGTCCTCGACCGCAGACACCGCGCCTGCCAGAGCGTCATCACGACGAAGGGCATGCGGGTCAAAGCTCAAGTCGCCAGCATCTGCACAGAAAAAACACACATGGATCAAACCTCCAGCGCCACCGGCAAAACTCTAGATACAGAGAAGGACAACAACAAAATATCTACCAGCAAGGGTACCTGAGAGGGCCTTGGCGACTGAGAATAGTTGCTCCTCGAACAACTTTTCCCTGGCCGCAAAGGAGGCACGTAGATCCTCTTCGCGCTTCCGTGCATCATCACGAGCCACGATTGCCTCGCCGCGCCCCTTCACAGCCACAGCTAATGTTTTTTCCAAAGTGGCGACGTTGCGCAGCAACGCGTTATGCTCAGCTACATGGCAATCAAAGGTTGACTATCAGTCGATTGTACCAAATAAGGAGAAGGCGAAAAATAATAAGTGTAGAACACTCACTTTCAACAACGCGGTGACACGTCTCCAGCATTGCATGCTGGTGACCCATCGCCATCACCTGCTCCGCTACTTGCGCGGCCTCCTTTACAAGGAACTATCGCACAAAACAAGGAACCAGAGAGGGCTACAGAAGTCGTCGACTACCACACAAGAAAAGAAGGATAAATATACTTACATGGTCCTCCAGCGACTCCGAAGAAGTTTGCTGAACCGTCATTTGAGCAACCATTTGATGCTCCCCTACGTGAGGAGAGCTCGAAGAATTATGCCCGGAGTGGGCCGCCGCCGCAGGAGAAGGAGCGCGCTCAACCTCCACCTTGGCCCTTGAGGTCACGACTCCCGATTCTTTCAAAAACTCGACGCCGCTAGAAGACGACGACGCCTCTTGACTACAAGATCAAATCCACATTGAGAAAAGGCAAACTCCAGGGCAAAGCCAACAAGAAGACAACAGAAAAGAATGAATGAACTAGCAAATTTACTAGTCAAACTTGTCAAGATCAAACGTGGCCTCCGCCGACTCCGACGAAGACTCCTTGGGCAATCGCATCTTCTTGCGAGAAGATGGTGCCACAACCCTCACAGGAATGGCTGGAATTAGCGACTTCGCGCCAACAGCCGTGCCTTCTGGAGTCGAAGGAGTCGACGCGTCTGAATCCTTGCTGCGCGAACGCTTGCGAGTATCCGGACTCTCGGACTCGGGGGCTTCCTCTTATACGTCAGAAGGGACATTCGATTTAGACTCGTCCTCTTACAAAGCTTCGCCAGGAATAATCCCCTCAGGAAGAGGAGGCATACAGGGCGACACCGCCCAATCCTGCATACAAACAACAAAGATCAGCAAAAGGCATAAGTAAGCAACAAAAAGAAATCGTGCAAATAAGCTACTGTGTAGCACAACTGTACCTTAGGAGGGGGATTCGAAGCATCAAAAGGAGGAACGACTGGTTCACTCGGAAGCACATCCTTGACAGTGTACTTCGTGACCAGTCGAACCCTCTTATCCACCTCACTCGCGGACATGCCATCGTCAGACATGCGAGTGGTATCATCAGCGCCACTCCACTGAAACATGGGATGGACTCTGGCTTGGAGAGGCTGGATGCGACGGTGCAGCCAAGTTCTGATAAGGGCGCAACCTCCCTCTTCTGCGCCTATGCGACTCTCGAGGTCACAGACGCGCTGATATAGCACGTCTGTCTCCGCAAGTTCGCCAGGCATCACTACGTTCTTCCAAGAACGCATCTTCTTGATGGGAGTCGCGAGATCGAAGGGCGCGAGTCCAAAGTGCTCATCTTTGGCCTTCTGATCACGGACATAGAACCATTTATCCATCCATCCCTGGACGGACTTGGTGAGCTTGAAATCGAAGTAGGTGGCGGATGGGTCGACGTGGATTCCGCAACCACCTACGTCATAAACTAAAGAGCCAGATGCGGACTGACGCTTCAATTTAAACAAGCGCTTGAAAAGACCAAAGTGTGGCTCGATTCCGAGCCAACACTCGCAAAGGGTGATGAAGCAGGTGATGTGGAGACTCGAATTTGGGGACAGCTGATGGAGCTGGAGCCCATAGAAATAAAGAATACCCCTAAGAAAGGGGTGGAGAGGCAAGGAGAGACCGCGAATGATGAATGCGAGAAACATCACTCGAAAACCAGCGGGAGGAACAGGAATGGTCTCACCGCCGGGGACGTGCGCATTGGCGACTGCTGCAGGGATAGCTCCGTCTTGGCGAAGAAGATGGAGATCCGATGCCTTGATGATGGAGGGGCGCCATGCACCATTGGTCACGCGGGTGCCCGCGACCTTCTTCTTCCCGCCGGCGGCGACACTGGTGCCCGAAGCAGCGGAGCCACCCTTCTTCTTCCCCGCGGTGACAGCGGCCGCGGAATCAGCGACAGCGCTTCCTTTCTTTTTCCCCATTGCACGGCGGCGATGAGAGCGCAGAAAGTAGCTTGGAAACGAGCGGAGGTGGTCCAGCGCTGTGGAGGAGACGAGCACAGGGAAAAGCAGAAGAACAGCAGCAATGGCGATGGCAGCGAGGAAGAAAGAGCGCAGTTGGAAAATTACCGCCGCAGCGCCGCTACTTAACCCCTAGGAGATGCAATCCAACGGCTCACAAAAACCCTATTGGATGCGTGGCACGCATCGTGTTGGACACGATGAGAAGAGGAAGCGCGAACCGTCCCCCCCCACTTCTCCCATTACGCACGGAAATCAAGGAGGCGCAGTTAAAAATAAGATTACGCATGCCCAGTCAGATCAAAGTCAGGAGGTGGGACCCACCGCTCGTCACGTCCCGTCAAACTCGCTCACGCGGGCAACTGAGGTCATACAAGCGTCAGCACTGACGTCATCAAAGTTACGTAGCAGAAAACTTCGACTACTTTAGTCCTTGCTGGAGTCTACGACTCCACCAAGCACTCGGGGGCTACTCCCATAGGGAGCGCTGGTCGCGCACCCTACGATTTTCTCTTTTCTTATTGCAGGAACATGGGCAATCACAATAAAACCCAACCACTCGAAACACGGTTCGATTACGGACATGGGTTACTCCCATAGGGAGCGCCGGAAACAATTTTCGACTGAACAATCAAGCAAAAGACGGCAGCAGTCGCAAAAGTGTTTTAGTCCCTGCCTAAGTCTTCGACTGAAACAAACAAGTAAAAGACGACAGCAGTCGCAAACGTTCTTTAGTCCCTGCCTGAGTCTTCGACTCAACCAGGCACTCGGGGGCTACTCCCATAGGGAGCGCTGGTCGCGCACCCTATGATTATTTATGTAAAAACTGTGTGTTGATAACATCCGCACTCGCATCTCATGGCGACACCGCCTCATAATTTTCCCTACAAAGAGACTACATCTCCTGGGTCGCCCGAATCATCTCCACGATGATAAAATTCGGATGCCGCGCTTACAGCGTGAAGGTAAGACTTGAATAAGGCCTGGCAACACATTTAACTGCGCACTACCAGAAATATATCCGTGCCTACAGGCACGATGAACATGCCTTGACGGACGCGTCGAGTGCTCACACCCATATAACTGGAATTCGACCCCTGTATGACCTCCGCGGCCTGAGTCGAATTACGCCAGCACTTTTCCAGATTCGAGTCTGGGGACTCGAGTTCGAGTAGATTGCATTGTTTCACCCTAGGGTGGTTAACTGATACCGATACTTCGGTTATATCAGGAACGTATATCAACAATCCCTATGACATACATAAAATCAGTCGAAAATGTACTCATTCAGGCACTCGAAGACGTCAAAAAGTCCCCAGTTGAATCTACGATTCCACTGGGCACTCGGGGGCTACTGACATGGGTATACCCTACAGGTACTCGAGCTTGGTATATACGGTCCAAATACGTACAGGCCCACAGTGTCGCCAAGGCCCGGTTGAAAGGACTCAAGTGACTTGCGGACTCTCGATTGCTTGAAGGACAAGAAGAAGCTAAAGATAGAAAGTTTGAAGGGGAAAACCCTAACTTGTAACCGACTCGACCTGCTACCCGAGACCTAGCCTATCTATATAAAGGCTAGGAGGGGGCGGCGAAGAGAACACACGCAACCCTAGTTTCCACAACCCTTGCCAGATTGCATCTGCGCACCATTGTAACTTTCAACTCCTTCGATAATTCCACGAGCAGACAAGCAGGAGTAGGGACCTCTACGAGGCCTGAACCTGGGTAAATCCTTTGTCCCCTGTGTGCTTGTTTGCTAGCCGATAGATGTCTCCAGCGCTCCCTCCTTCTCCAAAACCCAAGTCCATAACAATGGGCATTGATGAGTTAAACCCTCGTCACTTTGTTTTCAGCAAAACCAGTGAGATTGACAACCTCATCGTAAGTTGGGGTCAAAGTTCTGTGGTTGTGTTGTGCAGGTCTCCACGTTGCTATTAGCACCGATAGTGCGCCCTGCCAAGGCTCAACTAGCAACACCTTTGGGGTGTTTCCTTGCTCCTACTGGTTCGATTAAACCTTGGTTTCATACTGAGGGAAAACTTGCTGCTATGCTCATCATACATTCCTCTTGGGGTTCCCCAATGAGCTCGGTATATTTTGGGCCATCAGCGTTTTACATGCATCAACATCCCCAAACTTAACTTATACTCATCCTCGAGTATGAAGGTGATAAAACTAACATGGACTTTGTACTTTAATACTATTTTGGATATCAAAACTGATTACTATTTCTACATAAAGTCAAATGATTCATTCTTCAAAGGAATAGAAATATGCAAGATAAATAATGAACTCATATCTCATATATAATGAAAGGATGATCAATAGTAATTCACAAAGTGTAACATAGAAGAAAGATCTATGGACCAAATGAATGCAAAATGCAAAAGAAAAAGTAAAGTAAAAACATCCTATAGTGGTCATAAGTTTCTTCTAAATTCTGAATATAAAAGTGGACACTTTGGAAACATAGATAATAAGCAGAGATTAATCATGAATAAGTTTCATATAGATTCCAAAGGCTTCCTCTTATGATTATGTTTGAACTATTGTATTCATTAGCTTTGAGCCCTCATTTCCCCTATCATTGGCATCTTGAGTGGTTAAGGTTAAGGTTATGGCCAATATGATCCATATGCTTGACAAAGTATAAGTTGAATGCCTCATGCCCCTTGAATACGAGTACCTACACCATATGCTACTCAACTTAGGATCATAAGCAAGTTCTTGTCATTGTAAGTTTATATGTATCATCGAAAATGCCAACGGGGTACCTCTTGCCCCATGGTATGGAAGGTTTCCCATACCAAAATGATAAGACAAACAGACAGTGAGCATCTCAACAATTCTTTTTATTTACTATTGGCATAGCTTTTTATTGAAGATGCTTAATAGAATGCTCACTATGGGATGCTATAAATTTCTACCATAAATGATGCATGGCTTGGGTTAGCGTCCCAGGCGTTTCTCTAGCACATATACAAACTCCATGAGCTTACAAAGGTTCTAATTTATTTCACAATGATAGGCATCCATAACAAAAGAACATGATATCAACTAGATATGAATAAGTGCAATGTTGAAAACGTGCCCCATCAAAGCATGGTTATGATAACTCCCAACTGATAAACTATCAAGAACACAACTTCATAAATTAGTCACAATGTTTCAAGTTTATTATGTGCAAGAAATAAAAGTGTACCGTCAAGTTTGTGAGAGCTTTACTAACTAATTTTCTCATAGCAAACACAATCATAAGCATTTTAATTTGGAAGCTAGATAAAACAATAAAGAATGATAAATATACTTGTAATATCAATTATGCTAGTAGGTAGGTATGGTGGACACTCTAGAAAAACTTGGTTCAAAGGGAGTTGGATAAACAAGTTTTAACTTGTTGGATTTATTTTTGGGCAAGCAAGAGGGAGAAAGTTGATCGTCTTCATGCATACATAAGAGTCCATAGTTCTAATAAATCCATCTAAAACAATGTAAACTAATGTAAAGCATCAAAACATGAATAAAAGATAACTCTACACAATGCAGTTGCAAGTTGATATTCATTCAAAGCATATGAACCATGTAATTATATGTAATATTTTTAAATCAACTTCAACATCCCAATCCCAATTTTTTTATAGCATCCAACTTAATTTGTTTCTATGGAAAGTATATATTGATAATGGTCTTGGCAACATGAACAAAATGAAAACTAAAAATAAAGGAAGTAAGACACAAACGCTCCAAGTTTATGCGTAATGTGTTGCTCAAAAATCAGAGAGTAGACGTGTGTCAACCGATAGTGTGGTTGGTCCAGTGGGGTACCTTGGGAATCCCCAAGCTTATGGTTTTCACCATCCTTGGATAGCTCTTGGTGTATCTCCTCTAATCCTTGTGAAAAAAACTTTAACACAAAATTTTCTCCCATCTCTTTTCTATGGGGTGACATTAGTGGGTATAAAAGGCATAATGTTTGCTGCAAGAAATTCCTAAACAAAAGTATATATGAAGTGTCTAGTAGGTATATAATTGTTTATGCTTTCTCATAAACTCAAATTAATCAAGAAGATTCAACTTAAAAGCTCAAAGAATGCATCAAACAAAATGGGACAGAATCTGTCCAGAAAAATAGTAGCAGCAAAACATAGTTGGTTACCCTACATAAACATGTCCACATTTTTTGAAAATTTACGACCATATAGAGTATGAAAAGTTGTAACTATAGTTAAAATTTGAGCTCAATCGGAGTTATAGAGCAGAAATGAAAAATCATATGGTAAACAGATTCGTGCAGGAATATGAAACTCCATATATATGTTCAACTTTTTCAATCCAAAATGGGTAAAACTTGGTACTTTATTAAAAATTCCAGAACAAAAAAAAAAACTAAGGTCTCCGGTTATAGCAAGAGGACACATAGAAAATCAAAACAAAAATAAGGCTTACTTGCTTGATATCAAGATGGTTTGAGTTTATGAGGTAGCTTGGACATCCCCAATCTTGACTGCTTGTATTCCTTTGATACATGTGGGATGCTCCCAGGGGTAACATCCCAAAGATTGAGAGTTCGTCCCTCTTAATCTTCATTCATCACCCTCAACTCTTTTACTTGAAAACTCTTTCCACACAAAACTCATCATAAAACTTGATTAGAGTGGTTAGTGCCTCCGTAAATTAAATCCCAATAGGTACAACGAAGACATATCATGCAATAAACATTAGCTATTGTTACCTATGGTTTTGTATTGCTCTTCGATAAAATGGTAGTGCACAAAACAAAGATAATGAGACTAATACATAATAGAGATAAAATCTGTCAAAAACTGGTCAGTCTGTAAAGAGTGAATTTTCAGAGGCACTTACGTTGCTCAAATCAAAAAACTTTGAGCTAATGAAATATGGTTAAAGAGATGAATATTGTTGATGTGAAATTTCAGGTAAAAATTCCTCTTTTGTGATTTTTAACATTTTTTGCGGTGAAGCTTAGGAATCCATTTTCTGGACAACAAGTTACAACTATTTGATCTTATCTCTCAAAAGAGGTTATTCTTGGCACAAAGATGATAAAGTAATATACAAAGGTGATGTTTCAATAGTAATAAACACTTTTTTTATTTTGTTTATAATGAGAGAAGTTTTAAAGATAGAGATTTTGCAATGGTTTCATTGTCATGATCAACACATGTTCAAGGTCGACTCCAACTTCTCCATTGCTCATATTTCTCATTTACTATAAGAAGTGAAAATCTTAAACTAATTGTTACAAATCAGTATGTAAAGTTATTTTACATGTTACATGGATATTAAGGTGTGCTCAAATGTAACAGTATTTGAAAGCATGTGCAGCATACCACAAAGCTCAAATGTAACAGTATTTGAAAGTATTTGAAGGAAATATGCCCTGAGAGGCAATAATAAAGTTGTTATTATGTATTCCTTATATATGATATATGTTTATTTTACATACTAGAATTGTATTGATCGGAAACATCAATACATGTGTGTTTAATAAACAAAAAAAGGGTTCCTAGTTATGCCTCTCTTATAGACTAGCTTGTTGATTAACAAGATGATCAAGGTTTCCCGATCATGGACATTGGATGTTGTTAGTAACAAGGTCACACCATTGGTGGAATAATGTGATGAACATTCATCCGAAGTATAGCATTACGATCAAGTCATTATGTTTATATTGCTATAACATCATACGAAGTAATCTTTATCCTTAGACCATGAGATCATGTTAATTGCTAACACATGAAGAGTATCTTGATAACATCAAACGTCACACCGTAACAAGGTGACTATAAAGATGGGTTCAGTACTACGAAGGTGTTATGTTGAGGCTCATGGATCAAGAGTGGAATTTTTCAATCCCGATGACAGATAGATATACTCTGGGCCCTCTCGGTGATATCACATTGAGATAGCTTGCAAGCAAGTGATGTGATCACTAGAATGTTATATCACGGGAACGAGAAAAGAGTGCATGTCAGAAACGAGATCAAACTAGGTATGGAGATACCGACGATTGAATCTTGGACATGTAATATATCAGGAGACAAAGGAATTTAGTTACAAGCGTTAAAGGTTCTCACGATCACAGAAGTCATCGTTGAATATGCAGGAGTCAGTATGGATCTGGAGGTCCCGCTTCTGACTATTGATCTGAGAGGAGTCTCAATCATGTCTGCATTATTCACGAACCATAGGGTGACACACTTAAGAGTTACCGGACACCATTTAGGAGCACATATGTTTCATACGAAAGAATTGCAAAGCGCAGGAATTGTTTCGATAGAAACCGGAAATTGTTTCGGGTGAAATTGTAGAAAGTGGTTCTGCATGTGATATTGAAATATTGCAAGGGGTTGTATGTGAATGTTTGTTAATTAAAGTAATTAAAGAAATTCTGAATAAATTTAATAAAAGAGTTTTATTAAATGAGAGAGCATTAAACTTGGAGAATTTTAATGCATTCAAAGTGGAGACTTTAAAAGGGAATGTGAAGAGGCATTTTAATGTGGAGGGGTTACCACCACATGAATGGGGGAGTGAGGGGTCACCCCCCATGCGCCGGCCATGGAGAGGAGGGGCACCCCCTCCTCCTATAAAAGGCCACCCACTCCCTCCTTCATCCTCACACCTCCTTATGAAGGATCTCTCTCCCCCTCTAGAATTATTTCCCCATGGTCTCGGATTAGCGAGATACATGTTCCCGGTGGCATTTCGTCTGGAAGGAGTTGTTGCTTCCACTGGATCGCTGGAGCGAGGAGGTGGAGGTTGTCCGGTGGCTTGAATGTGTGTGCGAGTATGGATGCGCTGCTGAGTTGCGGCGCTCGGACTTCCTCACGATCTTGAGATCGGCAAGTGTATGACTACATCAACCACGAGTTCGTACTCGTTAACAAAACTCGTTGTCTTCGAGGGTAAGTTCTCGTTGGATGTATGTCCACCCGTTGCTTTGTACCTAGTAGATAGATCTTGGCGTGTAGTTCTCATCGTAGGAATTTTTTTTGTTTTCTATGCTGCGGACCCAATAACAACCGCACACACTCTAGCATAAAATAGCTTAGAGGTGTAAGGATGAAGAGCATTATACATCATAAGAAGACACTATGTGTCTGTTAGACATATATTGTCACAACAAAGCCAATGTTCATGCAGACTATGTTGGGAGCGGGAAAACAAATTACTCCGATAAAAATCATGGCGCACCTGTATATAGGATATCACATGAGAGAGATAATGTTCAGTTCTGTTTGCATCATAAACATACAGAGGGAAACAATAGATCGGTCAATGCCATACACGCATGACTCTTTTTTGGCCTCACATGTACTTCCATCGGGATATAGATCAGAACGCCAACTCAAAGTACGTACAAATCTCAAAATGCAAACTCAATAACTTCTACACTTATTTTTTCTAGCTTCTCTAGAACAAAGAGAATTAAAAGTTCAGTTACAAAGGTGTAGTAGACATACAACCTAGCAAACCTTATTTTCAGAATTGAGGTTCAACTTAGTATAACTTCCTAATATTTCTAGGCATTGTTACGTTGCTCTAGAAGTTCCTATGACCAACCTTATATAATTCTTTAATATTTGGATCATGTACAAAAACAATATCTAAATCATGGTTTGCAGCAATGTTCTGAACCCACGCTTGATTAAGTGCACATCATTATAAATACTTGCACTTGGAAGAGAGAAGCAAAGGAAAACAAATTAGTCAGTTATTGATATGCAAAGAACATCTACATATTAAGATATCTCTATCTAAGAAGAACAATAGGACGATGTGGAGAGCACCTAATCCCCTCAGGCGAAGCGGCCGGTGGGCATCTTTAGACGATAGTTAGTGGTGGAGCTCATCACCCTCATCGTGTGCGATAAGAGAAGGCGGTGATGTAGCTCGTCACTGGAGATGAGGAGGAGAACCTACAACAGAGCAAAGTGGAATCAGACTGTAATGAGGCTCAAACTACCCAATTGATATTGCTCATTTTTTTTCCTTCCTATTGATAAAAATTTCTCAATGCTACGTTTTACTTGCTAGAGAAAAATGTAAAACAATACAAAAGCATATTGATACGTCTATAACGTATCTATACTTTTTGATTGTTTTATGCTAATAATATGCTTTTGACACTCCTTTTTGTATAAAGTTTATGATTTATTTGGACTAACCTACTAATAGTTGCAAAAGTGCACAATGTTCTTGTTTTACACTTTGATGTGTAGGAATTACCAAGAATACAAGTGGAAACCTTGTTGGAGTCAAATTGGGATTTTTCCAGAAATTTGTATTAAAACTCTTTTTAAATATGGTCACGTTTCGGGTCTAAGACAACGTCAAACGTAAAACTCTTCAACTACAAAGTTATTGGAAATTTCGCGACAAACGTTCTGCATATAAAATTTAGCTGATTCCGAGTCTGGACCAGCCTTTTAGGCATGATTTACTGCAGCCCAAGATGGGGTGACGGGAATCCGAGTAGCTATATAAAGGGAGGAAACCTAATTCGCCCAGGGCATCTCCACCCACGAATTTGCAGCCACCAAAGCTACGTTTTTGTCTCCCCCATGGATCCCATCTCCATGGGGTAGGGCTCCCAAGAAGCCATGAAGGAAGGGATCTAAGGGGCGGTGCTCCCCCATGATACCGGCGGCGGGCAAGGAGTCCCCCACGCCGCCACCGCCACCCTCTTCACCATCTTCACCTCCATCTCCATCACCTAATCCTCTTAGTATGCAGTGGTTCATCCTCCCACACACCTCTGTACCTATGTCATGTTTGCGTAGTTTTTTTATTCTTAGATTGAATGGTTGAACATCTTTGGTTCGTTAGAGTTGTATATTGATATGGTATAGTCCTTTGGTGTCCATTATATTTGTGCGCGCATGGATTAAACATCATAGGGTTTGTAGTATGTGTAAGCGGAAGGTGGGAAGTTCTGCCGGAGTGATAGAAACCTGAGGATGCGAACCGGAACGTTGCATGTATGTGAGTAAGAGGACCATTAAACTTAAGGCTATGGTTGGGGAAACCTTAATGCATTGATTAGTACTTACAGATGTTTGCTAACAATCCAATCATATAGTACATGTAATTCCAAGTAGTGAAGTGCATGTATATTTAGCCTCTCCCACATAGAAAACTGCATCGAAGACAATGAACCTGATCTATTCGCTATTTAAACTTGGACAAAGCCACCACAATTACCACTAGTATTCCACACTCATAGTTCTGTTAGTTTAGTGTATTTTATTGCTGCAGCAACAAGCTTTACTTTCTTGTTATTTATTATCGTGCAAAGCTATCTCTATTACTCGTATTATTGCTCTAGTTTTATTTCCTAGATAATGCAAACGTTTAGTGTGCGTAGAGTTGTATCAGTGGTTGATAGAACTTGAGAGAACATTTATCCTACCTTTAGCTCCTTGTTGGGTTCGACACTCTTAATTATCGAAAAGGCTACACACGATCCCCTATACTTGTGGGTTATCAAGACCTTTTCTGGCGCCGTTGCCGGGGAGCAATAGCGCGTGCGTGAATATTCTTGTGTGCACTTGTTTGCTTTATCTCTAAGTAGGTTTTACTTTCAGTTTTAAGTTGTTCTCTATATTAGTATGGATAGGGAATGCGAAGTACAAAAAAAATTAGTTGTACTTGTTACCTAAAAACGTTTAAAAAAAGGAAAGTAATTGGAAAGATGAGTAATGGTTAAGTGGGGGTCGACCTTGAACACTTGTGTTCATGCCTATGAAACCAAAACAAATCTTTCCATGGAAGCTTTTCAATTAAAAACTTGTAGGAATGCATGAAACCTTGAAAAAGAAAGATATTTCTGGTATTGATCTTAATGCTTATTCATTTGAAAATAATTAAATCTTGATACTATGCCTAACTTAAAGGCATTAAAGAAAAATACTTATTGGGAGATAACCCAAAAGTTTTAGTTGAGTTTTGGAAGTTATTGCTTCAGTAATAACCTCTCCTTATCCTTTTTATTTGCTTTTTGTGCCAAGAGTAACCTCTAATAAGAGAAAAGTAATACTTGGGAAAGTTGCTATCCCGAAACAGATTTTTGTGCTTCGCTGTAAAAATTCGTGTAAAATCTCTGTATGTCGGTTTGAGCTGTAATTTTTGTGATTCTATCCCAGGTTGTTATACAACTTTAGTTAGTTCAACACTTTTTGATTTTAGCAACATAAGGTCTTAGAAAAAATTGGTTTCTATCTGTTGGTCTGTTTTCACAGATTTCTGCCATTATTTGCATTTGCTTCTTGTTGATTCCTTTTTGGGTTCTCTTTGGGGAATTGAGCTTTTTGAGGTTGCTACAGTACATTGTGTTTTAATGGAAGTTTTATTAGTGTTGGAACTGAACCCAAAGACTTATTATCTTGAGTACACTAATGTTGCTAATGAAGATTATGTGAAGTTTTGTATGAAGGAAATTTTTTAGGTGTTAAGGAAAGAATGATGTAATGAGATGAAGAATGGACTAAAGCTCAAGCTTGAGGATGCCACGCCGTGTCACCCCAAGAAATATCCAAGGAGTACAAGCGTCAAAGCTTGGGGATGCCTTGGGCATCCCCTTCTTCATTAATAAAAATCTCAGGTTCTTCCAAACACTTCATTTTTATTGTTTCATGCACAATTGTGTTGTTCTTGGAGCGTCTTTGTTTTCTTTTTTGGTTTTCGTTTTCTTGGTTTGCTTAGTTTTCTTGAATAAATTGGTTGGACCCCCTCTTTCATACATTAGTTCTCAAATAAGTGTGGTTTGGATTCGAAAAGAGTAGGAAAAGTTCATGCTTAAGTGGTAAAAGGAGCTCATTTTTTACGGTGGCCTATGCTTTGTCATGTCATGCTTGATATTGTTTTGGCTTTATGCTTAGTGATTTTTTCTATAGAATGACATGTTATAAACAATTGAGATTGCTTAATATGCCTTGAAAGAATCATGCAATGTTTTAGCATATTAAAGCATAGTATTGTGGTATTCTCCTTTGATGCTTTATTTGGATTGACTTGGCGCATGCTCACACCATGTTATGACTATCCCAAGTCACCATAGCCTTTATGATCCTTTAGTTTTCAACTTGTAATATCACTTTATGCTTTAATTAATGATATTTTGTCGCTTTGCATGATTATGGTCATTATTGCTCTTTTAATTGGTCGCTCCCAGTCTTTTGCTAGCCTCCATAACCTAGTATGAGTTCCACTCATGCATCCAACTCCAAATAGAACCAAGTTATCCCAAAGAGTCCACCATACCTACCTATTAGCATTTGCTATTCCAAGTATATTCATGCTTTTATCTACCTTCCGAATTAAACTTGTTATGTGAAAATTAGTGATTAAAGCTCTCACGAACTTGACGGCACACTTTATTTTCTTGCACTTAATAAACTTAAACCATTATGTCCATCTTTGTTGCGTATATGCTTGCGCTTTATAAGTTGAAGTTAGCAGAGCCATGCATCATGCGGAATGCTTTCAACATTGCACTTATATTCTGTTGATATCATGATTCTTTTGCTTATGGATTCCGACGGTGTGAAATAAAAGGGGAACTTGTAAGATCATGGAGTTTGTATGTGTGTTAGAGAAACGCCTGGGCCGCTAGCCTAAGCCATGCCTAATCATGGTGGAAACTTGCAGCATAACCATAATGAGCACTCTATGAAGCATCCTCAATAAAAACCTATGCAAATAACAAATAAAAAGATCGCTGAGATGCTCATTGTCTGCTTGCCTTGTAATTTTGATTATGGGATAGCTCCTATATCATGTGCAAGGGGTACCCCGTTGGCGGTTCTCTATGATACATATGTACTTACAATGACAAGAGCTTATTTGTGACTGAAGTTGAGTAGCATGAGGTTCGGTACTCGTAAGTAAGGGGCATGCGATTTCAACTTATAACTTGTCAAGCATATCCTCTTAGTTGTGTCACTTTAACCTTAATCACCTGAAGATGCTTATGATAGGGGCAATGAGAGTTGAAAGCTAATAAGTACCATAATTTTTGGAAGCTCTTTATGAGACTTGAATCCCTACTTCCTTCTAAGGATTTTCTTTTACTTTTATGTTGAGTCTCCATCTTCCATCTTTATGCACCTATTAAGAGAGCATAGTGGTCATTCTTAGTTTAATGTGCATTGTCCCAAGACTTGTTGATTGATGCATAACTTTGATATTGCTTGTTCTTAAACTATTTGTGTCTAGTCACCCTTATGAACTCTGAAGGTGTCCTATGCATTTATGTTTTGCTACTCTATGAGGGACAAGCTGAATACCATTCTCATTATGCTTTCTTTATGTGAAACAAATAAACGTCTTGCAAAGCATTATTATTCATGAATCTTTTGTTTGTGCATTTTCATGTTACAACATAGTTGCCATGTCTTATTGTTAGAACTCTATCTTTCATGATTCATGTTTAGAGTACCTTAATCCCTGCTATCAATGCTTTTACAATAATGATGATCAAGATTGTTTTGTCTGCATGTCACCTAAAAAATTAAAATATTTTGATCGTTTACCTACTCGAGGATAAGCAGGAACTAAACTTGGGGATGTTAATACGTTCATAACGTATCTATAATTTTTGATGGTTTTATGCTAATAATATGCTTTTGATACTTTTTTTATATAAATTTTATGATTTATTTGGACTAACCTACTAATAGTTGCAAAAGTGCACAATGTTCTTGTTTTACACTTTGATGTGTAGGAATTACCAAGAATACAAGTGGAAATCTTGTTGGAGTCAAACTGGGATTTTTTTCAAAAATCTGTATTAAAACTCTTTTTACAGATGGTCACGTTTCGGATCTAATACGGTGTCAAACGGAAAACTCTTCAACTATGAAGTTGTTGGAAATTTCACGACAAATGTTCTGGACATAAAATTTAGCTGATTCCGAGTCCGGACCAGCCTTTTAGACCTGATTTACTGCAGCCCAAGATGGGGTGACGGGAATCCGAGAAGCTATATAAAGGGAGTAAACCTAATTCGCCCAGGGTATCTCCACCCACGAATTTGCAGCCACCAAAGCTACGTTTTTGCCTCCCCCATGGATCCCATCTCCATGGGGGAGGTCTCCCAAGAAGCCATGAAGGAAGGGGTCTAAGGGGCGGTGCTCCCCCATGATACCGGCGGAGGGAAGGAATCCGCCGCGGCGCCACCGTTGCCCTCTTCACCATCTTCACCGCCATCTCTATCACCTAATCCTCCTAGTATGCAGTGGTTCATCCTCCCACACACCTCTGTACCGTCCTATGTAAACATGGTGTTTGATGCTATAAGTTATAATCCTACGATATATGTCATGTTTGCGTAGTTTCTTTATTCTTAGATTGAATGGTTGAACGTCTTTGGTTCATTAGAGTTGTATGTTGATATGGTACAGTCCTTTGGTGTCCATTATATTTGTGCGTGCATGGATTAAACATCATAGGGTTTGTAGTATGTGTAAGAGGAAGGGGGAAGTTCTGCCGGAGTGATAGAAACTTGAGGACACGAACCGGAACGTTGCACGTATGGGAGTAAGAGAACCATTAAACTTAAGGCTATGGTTGGGGAAACCTTAATGCATTGATTAGTACTTACAGATGTTTGCTAACAATCCAATCATATAGTACATGTAATTCCAAGTAGTGAAGCGCATGTATATTTAGCCTCTCCCACATAGAAAACTTCATCAAAGACAATGAACCTGATCTATTCGTATTTAAACTTGGACAAAGCCACCACAATTACCACCACTATTCCACACTCATGGTTCTGTTAGTTTAGTGTATTTTATTGCTGCAGCAACAAGCTTTACTTTCTTGTTATTTATTATCGTGCAAAGCTATCTCTATTACTCGTATTGTTGCTCTAGTTTTATTTCCTAGATAATGCAAACGTTTAGTGTGCGTAGAGTTGTATCAGTGGTTGATAGAACTTGAGAGAACATTTATCCTACCTTTAGCTCCTCGTTGGGTTCGACACTCTTCCTTATCGAAAAAGCTACACACGATCCCCTATACTTGTGGGTTATCACATATATCTGGTCCATAAAATCATAGGTTCTTCAACACATATTCATACATACCACGATACCACAGAAAATTAGAGATACCACAAAATTTAATTATGGAACAAATACTTTGTGATATCTCTGTCCTAGAAAATGCAAGTCAACTCGAAATGATGGGAAGGCATATCAATCCATCTGCACAAAGAGATGATTCGTGAATGTATCATTAGTACAGAAAGCTAAAACCTATATCCATACGAACCTAAGTATACTTCCTTACAAATATTTAGGAGTTGATCGACTGAGAAGAGTTGCAAAAATAAGTAGGAGGAATGCGTTAAATCGGCTAACCTTGTGAGATTGCTCATTGATCGCCTCCAGATTGAAGTATAGCATGCCCTTCCCAACCAAACGCCACTGCCGCAACTCCTCCTGCCTACCTACTCAGGGCCATGTCTCATTCATACTCAACAAGGAATAGAATGGGAGAGAGAGATAGCGTAACACAACGTGACATCATGCATCCTCACCTCATAGAACACGATGTTCTGAAGATCGAATGCTAGGGAGACCGGGCACCAGGAGCCCTCATGTTCCTCTCCCAGCCGGCATGTGGGAGAGCGAAATTTTGGAGCTTGCATGCAGGTGATGGAGGTAGGGATTCGACGCAGGCTTTGTGGGCCATGGCAGCCGTAGTTCCACGGGAGGGAGGACGGAGCATACAGGAACTGTTGATCGTTCGGGTTCCCGGAGCTTGCCAATAGATCTCATATTATTGTTAGCCTCCAACCCTAACTATGATTTCCTTTCCATCGAATTGGCTTCACCATTTCTTGATCAGAGAGCAAACTGGCTCCCACTTCTTTTGAAAGAAAACAATGGCATTGAGAGAGAGGACAGTAAAGAAAGACATCACATCCACCTTGCGTGGAGCAGCAACACACACAACCCGCTAGTTGCCCGCCACGCACGAAGCTAGTCCCCACCATCCCACAAAACACGGAGCGGCATAGGCCTACATGCAGCGGTAGCATGCCCGCAAGTGGTCTCAAATCAGCCACAGACTGGAGGAGGCATCCCTTTGGAGAAGGGGAGGCTAGGAGAACACGCCATGGGAAAGTAAAGGGCGCATTGGAAGAATCAGAGGCACCGCATTCAAGCTCCGGCCAATGATATGTCGTAAACATATCTATAATTTTTGATGTCCCATGCTTGTTTTATATCTACTTTCTTATGTTTTGTCCACACTTTGGGGTATTTTTATACATTTTATAGAACTAACCTATTAACAAGATGCCACAGTGCCAGTTGCCCGTTTTCTGTTGTTTTTGGTTTCAGAAAAGCTATTAAGGAAATATTCTTGGAATTGGATCATACAAAAGCCAAAGTCAATATTTACCCGAAGCAACACGGAGTCCGGAGGGGAGACGAAGTGGCACACCAGGGTGGCCACACTTGGTGGCGGTGTGGCCTGGGGGCGTGCCACTAGGGGTGTGGGCCCCCTGGTGCTCCACCTACCTTGCCCTTTCACCTATAAAAGCCTCCTGGGATGAAAACCCTAAGTACCCGATCAAAGACCCAATCATAAATCCATGAAAGAGTCTGTAGCCTCCCCATCTCCATCCCTAGATCAGGGGGATCTGAAGCTCTTCCCGGCACCCTGCCGGAGGGAAGAGATCACCCTGGAAGCCTTCTTCATCACCATGACAGCCTACAGTGTGATGCGTGAGTAGTTCATCCTTGCATTATGGTTCCATGTAGTAGCTAGATGGTTGGTTCTCCTCCTTTGTGTTATCATGTTTAGATCTTGTGAGCTCCGTTCATGATCAACATCATCTATTTGTAATCTTACATGTTGTGTTTGCAGGGATCCGATGGATATTGACATGCTATTTCAGATTGATTATTGATTCTATCATGTCTATGTTATTTGTGATCTTGCATGCTTTCCGTTGTTAGTAACTATCTTGGCCAAGTAGATGCTAGCAACTCCAAGAGGGAGTATTTATGCTCGATAGTGGGTTCATGCCTCTAGTAATCTAGGGAAGTGACAGGAATCTCTAAGGTTGTAGATGTGTTGTTGCTACTAGGGAGAAAACAACAATCCTTTGTCCATGGGACAATCATATTTTTTACTTTACACACGTTGCTTAATGCAATTATCTGTTGCTTGCAACTTAATACTAGAGGGGGTTCAGATGATAACCTGAAGGTGGATTATTAGTCATAGATGCAGTTGGATTACGGTCTATGTATAATGTTGTAATGCCCAATCAAATCTAATAGGAGTCAAGATGATTAGTATATGCATGGTATGATTTCTCAGATCTGTCAATTGCCCCGCTGTAATTTGTTCACCCAACATGCTATCTATCTTAAGGAGAATCACCTCTAGTGAACTATGGACCTCAGTCCATTCTTTTACCATTGATATATCATCTACTATTTACTGTTTAATATTTACTTTCTGCAAGCAATTACTATCTTCCACACTATACATTTAATTCTTTGTTTTTAGCAAAACCGGTGAGATTGACAACCTCACTGTAAGTTGGGGCAAAGTTCTATGGTTGTGTTGTGCAGGATTCCAAGTTGGTAGCTATACCTTGGAGTTGTTTCCTTGCTCCTACTGCTTCGATAACCTTGGTTTCATAACTGAGCGAAACTTGCTGCTATGCTCATCATACCTTCCTCTTGGGGTTCCCAACGAGCTCGAGATATCTTGAGCCATCAAGCCTTTTTCTGGCACCATTACCAGGGAGTTAAGGACAGCTTCACAAGGGGAGTCCCTTACAACCAATCTCTTTACTTTGTTTTTTTGTTTTGCTTAGTTTATTTTTGCTTTGTTTGCTTGTTTCTTTCCATCAAAAACACACACAAAAATTAGTTCCTATTTTATTTTTTATTTCTGTGCGCTTGCTTTAATCTAAAAAATGAATACTCCTGAAAACACTAAGTTGTGTGACTTCACCAGCACCAACACCAATGATTTCATGTGCACACCTATTGCTCCACCTGTTCCTGAAGCTACTTTCTTTGAAATTAAACCCGCTTTGCTCAATCTTGTTATGAAAGAACAATTCTCTGCTATTGGTACTGAAGATGCTGCTGCTCACCTTAATAACTTTTTTGAACTTTGTGAGATGCAAAAACATAGGGATATAGATGGGGATATTATTAAGCTTAAATTGTTTTCTTTCTCCTTGATAGGAAAAGCTAAAGAATGGGTTGCTATCCTTAACTACAAATAGTATTGATTCTTGGACTAAATGCAAAGACGCTTTCATTGGAAAATACTATCCTCCTGCTAATATTATATCTATGAGAAGTGAAATAATGAAATTTAAACAATTTGATAATGAACATGTTGCTCAAGCTTGGTAAAGAATGAATCTTTGGTAAAGAATTGTCCCACTCATGGACTGACTGCTTGGAAGATTATCCAAACTTTTTATGCAGGACTAATTTATTCTTCAAGAAATCTGCTGGATTATGCTACTGGAGGTACCTTTATGACCATTACTTTGGGTGCTGCAACAAATCTCCTTGATAATATGATGGTTAACTATTCTGAATGGCACACTGAGAGAGCTCCACAAGGTAAGAAGGTAAATTCTGTTGAAGAAACCTCCTCCTTGAGTGATAAAATTGATATTATTATGTCTATGCTTGTTAATGGAAAAACTCATATTGATCCAAATCATGTTCCCTTAGCCTCTTTGGTTGATCAAGAAGAGCAAGTTTATGTGAACTTCATTAGAAACAATAATTTTAACAATAATGCCTATAGGGATAATTTTGGTAATAATAATTATAGGCCATATCCTCCCAATAATGGTAATGCTTATGGAAATTCCTAAAACAACAATAGAAGTGCACCCTCTGAACTCAAAGTCATGCTTAAGGATTTTATTAGTAAACAAACTGCTTTCAATAAAACTATTGAGGAAAAACTTTCTAATGCTAAAAGAAATATATCATCTTTGTCTGAAGCACAATCCTCCTTGATTAATAAAATGGCTGCTAAACCTGAAACCATGGAGAATCCCTTTGCTGCTACTAATGCCATACAAGTTAGAATTGATGAAAATGTTAGACTATTAGCTGAATTACATGCTAAGTGGGAAAGAGAAGATGAAATTGCTAGAAATAATAGTATATGTACTATTACCACCACCAATGTTGATGCTAGCAAACCACATGAAGTCCCCATTCCTTTTGCAACAGTGCCTAAAACCAATAAAAATGCTGAAATTCTTCGAAACATGGGAAACAATAGCTCTACTACCTTGGATGGTAATTATGATTTTGATCTTGATGGTTGCGATATTTCTGAAGTAATTATGTTCCTACAAAATCTTGCTAAAAGTCCTAATGCTAGTGCTATGAATATGGTCTTTACAAAACACATTACTGATGCTCTCATAAAAATTAAAGAAGAAAAATTGAAACATAAAGCTTCTATTCCTATGAAATTAGAAGATGGTTGGGAACCCATCATTAATATGAAAGTGAATGATTTTGATATAAAAGCTTTATGTGATCTTGGTGCTAGTGTTTCTATTATACCTAGAAAGATTTATGAAATGCTTGATTTGCCACCATTAGGAGATTGTTATTTAGATGTCTAACTTGATGATAATGCTAAAAAGAAACTCATAGGGAGTATTAATGATGTTCTTATTATGGTTAAAAATATCTATGTCCCCGTTGATTTCCATGTTTTGGATGTTGAATGCAATGCTTGTTGTCCTATTATTTTGGGAAGATCTTTTCTTAAAACTGTTGGTGCCATTATGAATATGAAAGAAGTCACCATTAAATATCAATTCCCACTCAAGAAAGGTATAGAACACTTCCCTAAGAAGATAGATAAGATTCCTTTTGCCTTTCCTACTAAATTTTTTTTTCTCTTAATGCTTCTTCATTTGAAAATACTTGATTCTTGTTTCTTATGCCTAGCTCAAAGGCGTTAAAGAAAAACACTTATTGGGAGATAATCCAAATTCTTAGTCAATAAATTTTTCTTTTGTCAAGTCTTGGAAGTTATTGCCTCAGTAATAACCTCTTCTTATCCTTTTTGTGTGGTTTTTGTGTCAAGAATAACCTCTAACGAGAGAGAAATAAGACTTGGGAAAGTTGCTGTCTCAAAACATATATTTGTGCTTCGCTGTAAAAATTCGTGAAAAATCTATGTATATCGGATTGAGCTATAATTCTTTGTGTTTCTTCCCCAGGTTGTTATATAACTTTCGTTAGTTTAACACTTTTCAATTTGAGCAACATAAGGTCTTCGAAAAAATTAGTTTTTATATGCTGGTCTGTTTTGACAAATTTCTGCCATTATTTGCATTTGCATCTTAATCTCTTTCTCTTTGAGATCTTTGCCAATTACTTGAACTTTTTAAAAGGAATTGCTATATTAGCTTGTGTTTTAATGGAAGTTTTACTTGTGTTGAAACTGAACCCAAAGATTTATTTTCTTGAGTACATTAATGTTGCTAATGAAGATTGTGTGAAGTTTGGTATGAAGGAAATTTTAAAGTGTACGGAAGAATAATGTGATGAGATGAAGTATGGACAAAAGCTCAAGCTTGGGGAGGCCACCCGTGTCAACCCAAGAAATATTCAAGAAGTACAAGCGTCAAAGCTTGGGGATGCCCAATGCATCTGCTTCTTCATCAATAAAAATCTCAGGTTTTCTTCCAAACACTTCATTTTTATTATTTCATGCACAATTGTGTTGTTCTTGGAGCATCTTCGTTTTTATTTTTAGTTTTGTTTTGTTTGGTTTGCTTAAATAAATTGGTTGGACCCCCGCATTCATACATAGTTTCAAATAAGTTGATTTGGATTGGAAAAAAGTAGGAAGTTCATGCTTATAAGTGGTATAAAAGGAGTTTTATTTTGACTGTGGCCTAGACATTATCATGTCATGTTTGATATTGCTTTGACTTTATGCTTAGTAATTATTGTTGTATAATGACTTGTTCCAAACAACTGAGGTTGCTTAATGTGCCTTGAAAGAATCATGCGTTGTTTTAGCATACAAAAGCATAATATTGTGGTATTCTCCTTTGATGCTTTATTTGGGTTGACTTGGCGCATGCTTACACCATGTTAAGACTATGCCAGTCACCATAGCCTCTATGATCATTTAGTTTTAGACTTGTAGTATCACTTTATGCTGTAATTAATAATGTTTTGTCGCTTTGCATGATTTTGTCCATTATTGCTCTCTTAGTTGGTCGCTCCTAGTCTTTTGCTAGCCTCCACATGTACCAAGTATGAGTTCCACTCCTGCATCCAACTCCAAATAAAACCAAGTTATTCCAAAGAGTCCACCATACCTACCTATTAGCATTGTTGCTATTCCAAGTATATTCATGTTTTTATCTACCTTCTGAATTAAACTTTTTATGTGAAAAATAGTGAGTAAAGCTCTCACAAACTTGATGGCACACTTTACTTTCTTGCACTTAATAAACTTGAACCATTGTGTCCATCTATGTTGCGTATGTGCTTGCGCTTTATAAGTTGTGGATTAGCATAACCATGTTACAATGGTGAACGCTTTCAACATTGCACTTTATTCAGTTGATATCATGTTCTTTTGTTTATGGATCCCGGCGGTGTGAAATAAAAGGGGAGCTTGTAAGCTCATGGAGTTTGTATATGTGTGTCAACACCCGGATTTTTAATCCCAGATGCCCGTTATGCCATACCTCGCAATCCCAGGATTACCATTTTTGCGAGACATAACGGATTGGATATCACAGTACATCATCCATTACAAACCATACATAAGGTCTTACACAAATAAGGATCTCATGATCCAGTCTTAATACAACAAGCATCGGAAATAAAAGATAGCGTAGCGGTGGGGTCCATCTTCAGGGGCACAGGCAATGCTGACGAAGGCAGATAGTCCTAGTTATCATAGCCATCCTGCTGACCATCATCTTGATAATCTCCTTCATAGTCTGGCCATGATAATAGCCAGGGACAAAAGCCATGAGTACTCTTTAAGTACTCGCAAACTACCACTAACAAGTATTATAAATCTAAGTTAAAATGCTAACTCTGTGCTTAACTATCAAGTTAAGTTTGAAACCTAAGCTGAGTTCTGAAGCAAAGAAAGATAAGATAAAACTCTAAAATCACTTAAGTTGGGGAAACTATTTTCATAAACACAACCCTGTTGTGGTCAAGTCAGTATTCATCATTCTTTTCAAAGTCTTTAGAAAACATGTGACAACGAAACAGTATGGCCATTCCAACTGTCCATATCCGCGGACGCGGCTATTCGAATAGTTTGACACTCTGCAGAGGTGGTACACTTTCACCACAAGATTTGATACATCTGTCAGGGATAATCCTGAATCATCATACTTAGTATGCAGATAATCAAACATAACTTTCCCGTTACACACCCTAGTATAAGCACCTCTCCTATGAGCATGCCTCCCAACCATGACCATCAGTCATCTTGGGCACTGCATAGGTGGACAACATTGAGAGGTAGCCTCAGCTCAAACCTCTCCCGTGAGGGAACTAATACTAATGCATATAAATTTCTAGCTAAGCCTTACCCAATTCAGGTAATGTGGTTGTACGGTAAATTTGGAATGGTATCGCATCCGAATCCAACCATCAGTTTTATAAATGGGTTAAGGCTCATGCCTCAACATTTTCATCAACATCAATCCTTTGTGTTTCTCAACACATGTCAAAACATCTCAATAGAATGACTCATCATTCCAAGGTTTTCATAATTCATTTTCACCAAGTGTTCCCATCTAAAGTGACTCAAGTTTTTGATCTACTCTAACTACTAAGTTAAGAGTGTTCACTAAGGTGGAAACGATGGGTTCAATCTCATGCCATAGAATGACATCTAAAGGGTTCTAAATAGGTCAAGTTTTATACTTTTTATGCTACCTTCAAGACAAGTAAAGAACTTTGTATAATCCTAAGAAAGGTAAAACTTGTAACTAGGACTTGGGGTACTATTAGTTAAATAAGGGAGGGTGTGATCAAAGCATGCTTAAGGCATCTTTGCTAAACCATCTAGTTTGATTCTAGTTTGCTAAGTACTACACTTGCAAGTGCTAACTTGCAGGGGTTAATCTTGGATAGTGTTAGCTTGCTAATAGTAGCTGGCATTGTTAATGGTGGCTTGCCTTTGTTGGTGCAGTGGTTGAAGTTTTCTTCTTCTTCTTCTTGGTAGAACTCCTCCTCCTCGAGAGCTTGGTCGGTACTATCGTCTATAAATACATAGGGAATACACAATCACCAAACAATACTTAACTAGGCTAAGTAGCATTCTAGGACACACATTTGATGATCTATTATCATCACAAGCATCACAAGTTTAAATCAAAAGTTTCCTTCTTTTTATTTCAGAAAAGTAATTTCTACTCATTGAAAAATTAAATAAAATTTAATATTCACCACCAAAATATGGGCTCATGTGGACACATGTCCTCACCACATATTCTAACATCTAGGAATGAGATTTAAGGGTTGGATCAATATTACTTTCGTTTAAGTTCATTATTTAATGATTTAAAGTGACTAGAAATGCCTATATAGCATTATTTTGGTACTAGTCCAAAGTCACTACATGTAAACCTTACTATTATTACATATGTGGATAGATATGGTACAATGTGATTTTTGAGAGTTGGAATCAACTCAAAAGCTAACTTGGTTGATTTTATAAAAATGTTGCAAGTTGCAAAAGCTTCTGTCTTATTATTTTTATTAGGAGAAATCTATAACTCTAATTTAATTAGATCCAACGGGTTTGGATAGATCATCTTAATACCTTTCAAACAAAATTTGTTTCATGCAATTTGGATTTGTAAAACTCACATAATTGATTTTTGAAATACTGGACAGAAACTAGGTTTAACTAAAAAAGAAAACTCCAGATTTGAATCGGTGGGCTAGCACGGGAAAAGGAATGGGCCGGCCCAGTGGCGCTTCGCAGCCCGGGGCTCAGCTGACAGGGGGTCCCCCGTGTCAGCGGCACTTAAAACGCGAAACGGTACGCACGCTGTGGGCCGTGCGATTAGAAGCTAGATCTATGGCTGAGGGTCGTCGTCGACGACGAACAGGTCGCCGGCGAGTGCGAACCCTAGCAGCTCGGTGGGGGTCGGCTGGGGGCGTACCAGGGCTCCAGCAGGGTCGGCGAGGCGGGGAAACGACGTGGAAGACGACGGCGAGACGAGGTGTGGTCGCGGCGGAGCTTGGGGTAGTCGCAATCAATGACGCCCTTCTCCTCCCGAGGCGGCGGCTCCGGCTCCAATTCCGGCGAGCTGCTGCTCCACTTGCTCCGGCTAGAGGTGGGTGAGGTTCAGAGAGGTGAGGGGAGTGGAATGGTGTGGAGAGGAGAGGCTGGGGAGGGCTCCTTTTATAGGCTTGACGGTGAGACTGAGCGGGATGGGCCGCCGATGGTGGCGACATGGCTACGGCGAGGTAGAGGCATGGCTGGGGGTGGTGATCGATGGGCGGTTCCCTGGCGGTGCTCTAGAGCTTAAATGCGGCCGTAGGGGCGGTGGCACGTGGTCGGTAGCGGGCGGTGCACTGAGGGCGGGCGGCGGTGTTCGGCGCGGTTCTTCCGGGCTGCTGGTCGCGGGGCTGCGAACGAGGATGTCTGGGCGGTTGCTGGGCCTGCTGCGGTTGCTGCCACACAAGGCTAGGGATTGGCGAGGCCGGTGCTGCTCTGGCAGGCGCGGCACTCCGGGGTGATCAGCATGGCGGACAGAGGCATGGGCGCGAGCAACTGGGGCTAGTCCTCCGCTCGATTTTGGTCGGGGGCTGTCGAGGCGGTGCGGTGTGATGGCGCCTGTCGGCTAGAGGGCGAAGGAGAGCGCGGTGCGACTTGGGGTGAGCTGTCCATGGTCGACTTGGCGCATGGCGTCGGGCGGCTTGGCACTAGAGCAGCTAGGGGAGGGGGAGAGAGAGCTAGGGCCGGGGTTTTAGCTGGGGGCACAAGGGGACCAAGTTAGGCCCAAATGGTGACAAAAATGACTGCACACTATAGTGTTTTGAATTTGGCAAGATTTGTGTCTGCCACCTGTTTGATGAAATGGCCGAAAGAGAAAAAGTTTTGAATTTTGGTTTCAAATTTTTTGGGTGTTCTCCACTAATGCTAGGTAGTCTCTGGTTGCAAGGGTTTTGAAAGTGGAGCTCAAAATGATGGTTTTTGAAATAGGGGTGATCTATGCATATGCATTAGATTCAATTTTAAACTGCCATTTCAATTAGTTTACAGAATGTTTTTAGCATATCAAAAGGTGGGCCTTGGTACCTCATTATGTGCACTAGCAAGGGGTGCAAAGATCAAGAACTGTTTCTGTTAAAATTTGAGTACTAGGAATAGCCAAAGTAGGCATGAGAGTTAAATTTGCCAAAATGACCATTCCTCATTTTTAATTCTTTTTTATTTGATTTTCTTTAGGAAAAGTTTGGGAATGATGTAGATGATGTTTAAATCACCTAAGAAACATTTTAGAAGCATTGTATCATTCAATCATGGAAATTCAAACAACTCCTAATTTAAATGCACACATATATGAATGCTTTCATATTAGCTTTGGAAAAGTTTTTGTTAACCCCATTTTTGATTGATTTGATCTTGATAAGCTTGGATAGAAGTTTTGGGATGTTACAAACCTTCCCCCCTAAACAAAATCTCGTCCCGAGATTTACAAAGAAAACTAGGAACTAAAGAGATCTGGGAACTCTGTCCTAATATAATCTTCTCGCTCCCAAGTAGCTTCCTCCTCGGTATGGTTGCTCCACTGAATCTTGAGAAACTTGATACTCCTGGTCCTAGTGGTTCTGTAGGCCTCTTCTAAGATACGGATGGGTACTTCTCGATATGTCAGGTCATTGTTGATTTCCACAGCTCTATGATCGATGTTCTTGAAAACTTCGGTCTTCTCGAGCACTTCCAAGCATTTGCGAAGTAATGAGATATGGAACACACTGTGGATGGCTGACATCTCTTCGGGAAGTTCCAACTGATACGATACTTCTCCTCGGCAGTTTAGAATCTTGAAAGGTCCGATATATCTGGGGGCTAACTTTCCTTTCAGACTAAAGCGTTGAGTTCCTTTCAAGGGTGACACCTTGAGATATACAAAATCTCCGACACTGTCAGGTCTCTTCTTCTTTTGTCAGCATAGCTCTTTTGTCTGGATTGGGCGGTCTTGAGATGCTCACGGACTTTGTGAACTTTCTTTTCTGCTTCTCGGAGAATGTCGGGTCCAAAGATCTGACTCTCTCCTACTTGCGACCAATTCAAAGGGGTACGGCACTTTCTTCCGTAAATGAATTCAAATGGTGCCATCTGCAAACTAGCTTGATAACTGTTGTTGTATGAGAATTCTGCGAAAGGCAAGCAGTCTTCCCATTTTGATCCATATTCTAACACACAAACTCTAAGCATATCCTCTAGGATTTGGTTGACTCTCTCAGTCTGTACATCTGTTTGCGGATGATATGCTGTGCTGAAGTTCAACTTGGTTCCTAGTCCTTCCTGCACTTTCTGCCAAAATCTTGAGGTAAACTGGGTTCCTCGATCTGATACGATGGTCTTGGGGGTTCCATGCAGACTAACAATCCTAGCAATGTATAGCTCTGCTAACTTTGCACTCTGGTAAGTTGTTTTGACAGGTATAAAGTGGGCTACCTTGGACAGTCTATCAACTATGACCCAGATTGAGTAATTTCCCCTACTAGAAGTAGGTAAACCGGTGATAAAGTCCATTCCGACGGAATCCCATTTCCATTCTGGAATCTGCAATGGCTGCAACAGTCCTGCAGGTCTCTGGTGTTCTGCCTTGACTCTTTGGCAGATGTCACATTTGGCGATGTAGCTTCCGATCTCTCTCTTCATCTTGTGCCACCAAAATTGCTCCTTCAAATCCTGATACATCTTTGTTCCTCCGGGGTGGATAGAATAAAGAGTATCATGAGCCTCCTTCATGATAACTTCCTTCAGCTCCGAATCTGCTGGAACACAGATACGTCCTTTATACCACAGTATTCCTTCTTCATCTTCGGTGAATCCAGGTACCTTTCCTGTACCAATACGACGTTTGATTCCGTCGATACTTTGATTCCCCTTCTGGGCCTCCTTGATTTGGCGAATCAAAGTGGGTTGAAGTTCAATGCTAGCTAGGAATCCTTTGCTAACTAATTCAGTCCTGAATTGCTCCAACTCTTCATACAAATTTGGTTGCTTCTCCCTGATCATGGTGTTAAGCCTACACGGCAATCTGCTAAGAGCATCCGCTACCACATTGGCTTTGCCGAGGTGATAGTGAATGTCAAGGTCATAATCCTTGATTAACTCTATCCATCTTCTTTGCCTCATATTCAGCTCTTTTTGAGTGAAGATATACTTCAAGCTCTTATGATCTAAGTAAATCTCACATCGATTTCCCATCAAATAATGACGCCATGTCTTCAGTGCTAGGACTACAACTGCTAGTTCAAGATCATGGGTCGGATAGTTCTGCTCATGCTGCTTCAGTTGTCGAGACAGATACGCGGTGACTTTGCCTTCTTGCATCAATACACATCCTAGACCAATCTTGGATGCGTCACAATAGACATCAAATGGCTTCTTGATGTCTGGCATGACCGAAATTGGGGCTGATATCAATCTCTTCTTCAGCTCCTGGAAACTGGCTTCACATTTGTCTGTCCATTCAAACTTCTTGTCCTTCTTCAAAAATTGGGTCATTGGTCAGGCTATGCTCGAGAATCCTTCTACGAACTTGCGGTAATATCCCGCTAATCCGAGAAAGGCACGGACTTGGGTTTGAGTGGTTGGGGCTTTCCATTCTTCAACATCTTTGATCTTTGTGGGATCAACAGAGACTCCTCCGGCAGACACAATATGTCCTAGTAATCCTACTTCTTTCAGCCAAAATTCACACTTGCTGAACTTGGCATATAACTGATGCTCTCTCAGGGTTTCTAGAAGGATTCTCAGATGTTGCTCGTGTTCTTCTTCTGACTTAGAGTAGATAAGGATGTCGTCGATAAACACAACTACAAATTTATCTAGGAAATTCATAAATATCTTATTCATGAGATTCATGAAATAAGCAGGGGCATTGGTTAATCCAAAAGACATAACCGTATACTCGTATAAACCATAGCGAGTAGTAAAGGCGGTCTTCGGAATATCCGTTGCACGAATCTTAAGTTGGTGATAACCAGTCCTAAGATCAATCTTTGAGAATACCTGAGCTCCGGTCAATTGATCAAATAGATCCTCTATCTTTGGCAAAGGGTACTTGTTCTTGATGGTGACATCATTCAATTTTCTGTAGTCTGTACACAGACGGTTGCCTCCATCTTTCTTGTCGACGAACAATACTGGTGATCTCCATGGCGATGCGCTTGGTTGAATCAAGACTTTGGCTAGCATAGGATCCAACTGCTTCTTTAGTTCCACTAACTCTGATGGGTTCATGCTATAGGGTCTCTGGGCTATAGGTCCGGTTCCGGGGATTAGTTCGATAATGAACTCAATATCCCTATTCGGGGGCATACCTGGAAATTCATCTGGGAATACGTCGGGGTATTCACAGACTACTCTGACTTGGTCAATGGTGGGCAAGGCTACACTCTGGTTGCACTTGAATTGACGGGGTAAGGTTTCAGAGATATGCTCTACTGTGACTCCAGAACTACTGGTCATGGTGATGGCTTACTTAGCACAGTCTATCAATCCTTTATGCCTTGACATCCAGTCCATACCTAGTACTACTTCCAAACCTTTGGTTCCAAGTACAATTAGGTTGGCATAAAAATCTATCCCATGTATTCTGATAGGTACAACTTTGCAAATTTTTCTAGCTTTGGTTGTTGAACCGAGGATTTGAACTATCATGACATGCTTCAGGTTGGTTGGACGAATCTTACTAGTGCATGCAAATTCTTTGGTGAAAAATGAATGCGATGCTCCTGAATCAAACAATACTCTGGCTAAAACTAAGTTGACAGAAAACATACCCAGCACTACATCTGGCGCTTCCTGGGCTTCTTCTGCATTCATGTGGAAGAGACGGCCATTGCGGTTGTGAGGGTTCCCTGGGGCAAATCTCCTTCCTGGCTGAACACGACGATGCTGCTGAGCTGGGCCATTCACATTGGCATTGGCTGCAGTCTTCTTGGGACACTCATTGGAGTAGTGACCCTTCACTCCACACTCGAAACAAGTGATCTGGGACTTATCCTTGACTGCGACAGGTATAGGATTGCTGCCAGTTCTAGGTGGAGTGTTGTTGTTGTTGTTGTTGTTGTTGTTGTTCTTGGGAGGTGCATGGTTGAAATTGTTGGTATTACTGGAGTTGTGATTGTTTCCTCCGGACTTCACATTGCCTCCGCTACGGTTGGGGTAGCTTGGGCGAGAATTTGGGGGTCGGTTGTTCCTTGGTGCATATCCCGGTGAAGGGTTGGGACGGTACTTCTGGTGACTGTTGGATCCAGACTGCTGCATCATACGACGTTTGCGGTTGTCGTTTGCCTGTTAATCTTCCCTTCCATCTGGATGGCAGAGTCGACTAGCTCTTCAAGATCATCGAAACGGATGTTGACGAGGATAGTCTGCATCTCATCATGCAGTTCGTTCAAGAATCTTTCCTTCTTCTTGGCCTCCGTGTTGATCTCGTCAGGTGCATATCTGGCAAGTGACAGGAATTTGTCACGGTACTCCACCATAGTCATTCTTCCTTGCTTCAATTCGCGGAACTCATCTCTCATCCAGTTGACTAGACTTTGCGGCACGTGGCTGCGGCTGAACTTGACTTTGAATGCTTCCCAGGTCATCACTTGACCATGGTTCATATTGCGGATGCTCTTCCACTAAGCTCTGGCATCTCCCGCCAGATAGTGGGTGGCGAAGAGCACTCTCTCATTTTCATCCACTCCTGCAACTTCGAGGTTGTTCTCCATGGTCTGCAACCAGTCATCAGCATCTAGTGGGTTCTCAGATTGGTTGAAGATTGGGGGATTAGTGTTTTGAAATTTTTTGAGTTTGGATCCATGGTGGTCTTGATTTCCATGTCCTTGGTTGTTGAGAGCCATCTGGGCGATATGTTGAAGTGTTGCTAAGTTAGCTTGGCATTCTGCCCTGCTTGCTTCACGGTCTGCGATGAGATTCTGCAAGATCTGCAGCATTGGGTCCTGCGATGAGCTGCTCCCTCCTTGGTTTCCATGAGTCATCTGAAGATTGAGATATAGGGGTAAGAGGGAAATTTCTAAGGTTCATGGTTTTGGGTTTTCAAAGCTAAAACTTTGAGTTAGACTCAGGTTTTTCAACTAACTTCATTTTCATTCATGCAAGCAAGCACACGATACAACACACACCACAACAATCAAAGGGAAAACAGATGGTTTGAAGAACCATTCTTCAAGCTAAGATACATTGAGATCGATACATCTCAGGCTACGATAGTGCTCTAGTGAATCTACTCATAGTTGATGAAGTTGGAGTCCTCATCATCAGTGTAGAAATCCACGGCATCCTCCTCCAGAAAATCATCATCGTTGTTGAGGTAAGAATCCATGTCTCCCTGGATGTCTTCACCCTCATCTTCTTCTTCCTTGGCGGCAAGCTGAGCTTCCTGCTCCTTGACAGTCTTCTCGAGGTCGGCCACCTTCTTGCGAAGACGGGTGATGGTGCGATCCTTCTTGGCACACTGGCGGCGAAGAGACTAGCGGTCTTGGACAAGCAGTGCGAAACTCTGGGCCTTCTGGTCGGCAATGGCACGGTTCTGGTTGGCTAACTCTCTGGCATTGTCCAGTTCCTGATGTCTGTCGTGAAGCAAGAAGTCAAGGTTCTCCACTTGACGCCTCAACTCGGGGTGGCCCGGCATTTCCATTGGCAGTCCCATGAAGTCACGTCTTGCATAGTGAGCAAAACGGGTTCCTTGGGTCTTGTTGACACTGAGGGCACACAGACGTGCGAGAGCTTCATGCATTGCCCTGGCTAATCCATCTAGCCAGTTGTTCTCTCTTACGGAGAACTGAATTCTTCCAGAAGTTGGTGCTTCAATGCTTCCTCTAAGATCTGCGGTGACTAGCCACTGTAGGTCTCCTCCTGGGGGTCCTGGAAGTTGAGCTCCTAGAATCTCCGGGTGCGGGCGTCCCAGTAACTCCGATAGTGAATCTAGATCCCTCTCGAAGATCAGCTGGCCTCCGTTGCCCAACTGGTAAAACTTGCTGAACTGAGTCTCCATCTACAAGAATTAAGGATGAGGAAGTTAGTGAGGTGATCAAGGGTGTCAAATTTTAAGTAGTAGGGTAAGAGTTTTTGAGGATCATGAAGTTTTTGATAAAGCATCCACAAGGGTAAGAGAGGAGATAGTTTTTCATAAATACTCACTTTGGTTTGGAAACTAAGTTTTTGTTTGACGCCCATTCTAACTAGGGTCTCCTATGGCCAGGATGGCTCTGATACCAACTTGTCAACACCCGGATTTTTAATCCCAGATGCCCGTTATGCCATACCTCGCAATCCCAGGATTACCATTTTTGCGAGACATAACGGATTGGATATCACAGTACATCATCCATTACAAACCATACATAAGGTCTTACACAAATAAGGATCTCATGATCCAGTCTTAATACAACAAGCATCGGAAATAAAAGATAGCATAGCGGTGAGGTCCATCTTCAGGGGCACAGGCAATGCTGACAAAGGCAAATAGTCCTAGTTATGATAGCCGTCCTGCTGACCATCATCTTGATAAACTCCTTCATAGTCTGGCCATGATAATCGCCAGGGACAAAAGCCATGAGTACTCTTTAAGTACTCGCAAACTACCACTAACAAGTATTATAAATCTAAGTTAAAATGCTAACTCTATGCTTAACTATCAAGTAAAGTTTGAAACCTAAGCTGAGTTCTGAAGCAAAGAAAGATAAGATAAAACTCTAAAATCACTTAAGTTGGGGAAACTATTTTCATAAACACAACCCTGTTCTGGTCAAGTCAGTATTCATCATTCTTTTCAAAGTCTTTAGAAAACATCTGACAACGAAACAGTATGGCCATTCCAACTGTCCATATCCGCGGACGCGGCTATTCGAATAGTTTGACACTCTGCAGAGGTGATACACTTTCACCACAAGATTCGATACATCTGTCAGGGATAATCCTGAATCATCATACTTAGTATGCAGATAATCAAACATAACTTTCCCGTTACACACCCTAGTATAAGCACCTCTCCTATGAGCATGGCCTCCCAACCATGACCATCAGTCATCTTGGGCACTGCATAGGTGGACAACATTGAGAGGTAGCCTCAGCTCAAACCTCTCCCGTGAGGGAGCTAATACTAATGCATATAAATTTCCAGCTAAGCCTTACCCAATTCAAGTAATGTGGTTGTACGGTAAATTTGGAATGGTATCGCATCCGAATCCTGAAGAAAATATGCCCTGAGAGGCAATAATAAAGTTGTTATTATATATTCCTTGTATATGATAGATGTTTATTTTGCATGCTATAATTGTATTGACAGGAAACATCAATACATGTGTGTTTAATAAACAAAAAGGGTTCCTAGTTATGCCTCTCTTATAGACTAGCTTGTTGATTAACAAGATGATCAAAGTTTCCTGATCATGGACATTGGATGTTGTTAATAACAAGGTCACAGCATTTGTGAAATGATGTGATGAACATTCATCCGAAGTATAGCATTACAATCAAGTCATTATGTTTATATTGCTATAACATCACACAAAGTAGTCTTAGTCCTTAGACCATGAGATCATGTTAATTCCTACCGGAAGAGTATCTTGATAACATCAAACGTCACACCATAACAGGGTGACCATAAAGGTGGGTTCAGTGCTATGAAGGTGTTATGTTGAGGCTCATGGATCAAGAGTGGAATTTGTCAATCCCGATGACGGATAGATATACTCTGGGCCCTCTCCATGATATCACATTAAGATAGCTTGCAAGCAAGTGATGTGATCACTAGAATGTTATTCATGGGAACGAGAAAAGAGTGCATGTCGGTAACGAGATCAAACTAGGTATTTGGATACCGATGATCGAATCCCTGACATGTATTATATCATGAGACAAAGGGATTAAATTGCTGACGTTAAAGGTTCTCACGAGCACAGAAGTCATCGTTGAATATGCAGGAGTCAGTATGGATCTCCAGGTCCCACTTCTGATTATTGATCTGAGAGGAGTCTCAATCATGTCTGCATTATTCGCGAACCGTAGGGTGACACACTTAAGGTTTGTCGGACACCATTTAGGAGCACATATGTTCCAGACAAAAGGTTTGCAAAGCGCAGGAAATGTTTCGATAGAAACAGGAATTGTTTCGATAGAAACCGGAATTGTTTCGAGTGAAATTGCAGAAAGTGGTTCTGCATGTGATATTGAAATGTTGCAAGGGGTTTTATGTGAATGTTTGTTAATTAAAGTAATTAACAAAATTCTGAATAAAAATAATAAAAGAGTTTTATTAAATGAGAGAGCATTAAATTTGGAGAAATTTAATGCATTTAAAGTGGAGACTTTAAAAGAGAATGTGAAGGGGCATTTTAATGTGGAGGGGTTACCACCACATGAATGGGGGAGGTAAGGGGTCACCCCCCCATGCGCCGGCCATAGAGAGAGGGGGCATCCCCCCCTCCTCCTATAAAAGGCCACCCATTCCCTCCTTCATCCTCACACCTCCTCGTGAAGGATCTCTCTCCCCCTCTAGATATTCCCCCATGGTCTCGGATTAGCGAGATACATGTTCCCGGTGGCCTTGCGTCTGGAAGGAGTTGCTGCTTCCGCTGATTCGCTGGAGCAAGGAGGTGGAGGTTGTCTGGTGGCTTGAACGTGTGTGCGAGGACGGATGCGCTGCTGATTTGCGACGCTCGTACTTCCACGCGATATTGAGATCGCCAAGCGTACGACTACATCAACCACGAGTTCCTACTCGTTAACAAAACTCGTTGTCTTCGAGGGTAAGTTCTCCATGGATGTATGTCCACCCGTTGCTCTGTATCTAGTAGATAGGTCTTGGCGTATAGTTCTCATCGTAGGAAATTTTTTGTTTTCTATGTTGCGGACCCAATAGTGGTATCAGAGCCTGATCTATGCGTAGGTGCTTTGCACGGGTAGTACACATATGTTTATATGTGGGCAATGATGATCATGTTATTGCATCTTCTATGTACTTTGGATATTGGTGGCATAGTGGGATGAAGCGGCCCGGACCAACCTTACATGTCATCGTACATGAGACCGGTTCCACGACTGACATGCAACTAGTTTTGCATAAGTGGCTAGCGGGTGTCCTCTCCTACTATAGTCAATATCTGATTTACAACGAGTTGCTAATAACTTGGTTATCCTTGTTGTGGTTCATGTTCGTAGGTAAGACCGGTTCTATCTCTGAAAGCCCTAAGCCACGTAAAACTTGCAATTGATAAATTAGAGGCGTCTAGTTTAGATCGTTGCTGGGCTAGTGTCTTGATATGGTATTGTTGTAAGTAGATGTATGATAGATACTCTTACAACTCACTTAACGTGTAAGTTCCATAGACCTTGGCCTTACACACAAAGGAATGATAGAGATCATACCACCATGCAAATGATAGAGATCAAATGCATGGACCATATCACCTCACTTCACACATTAGATGTTAGCATCTTATATTGCTAGTTTGGCGCTTTTGGTAGCATTATAAGATGATCCCTCATTTAGATATCAAGATAAAATGTGTTCTTCCTTAAGTATGCACCGTTTTGTGGATCGTGTTTTGAGGCATCACGTGATGATCGGGTGTTCTCGAATCTACGCTTTCATACAACGGGTGTAAGACAGTTTTACACACGCGAATACTAAGGTTCTTACTTGATGAGCCTAGCATGTACAGACATGGCCTCGGAACACGGACCGAAAGGTTAAGCATGAGTCATATAGTTGATATGATGCCTATATAGATACTCGCCTTTGAAGCTACACCGACTCACGTGATGATCGGACTTGGTGTAGTGGATTTGGTTCATGTCATCACCAAAAGGACACGAGGGATGTCGTTTTTGAGTGGGAGTTCATTAGTAATTTGGATTAGTTGAACCCAATCTATCATAAACTTAGTCTAAATATATTTTACAAATTCTGTTGTAGATGGCACCACCTGCTTTTAATTTCAATGTGTTCATGGAGAAATAGAAGCTTGCTACGAATGGTAGCAACTTCACCAACTGGGCTATGAATTTGAGGATTCTCCTCACTGCTGCACAAAAACAATATGTGTTAGAGGCGCCGCTAGGCCCCCCACCAGCTCCTGATGCCCCTGACGAGGAAAAGAACGTCTATATAACTCGTCAGGAGGACCATAACTTAGTTCATTGCGGCATACTGTATGGGCTAGAGCCAGAACTTCGAAAACGTTTCGAAAATGGCAATGCCTTTGATACCATGGGAGAATTGAAAATGATTTTCGATACCCATGCTGCCGTAGAGAGTTATAATGCTTTTGAAAAGTTTTTTAGCTGCATGATGGAAGAGAACAGCTCCGTTAGTGAGCACGTACTCAAAATGTTTGGGTACGCCGATAAGCTTGTGTCCTTGGGAATAACGATTCCCATTGACTTAGGCATACATCGTGTTCTCCAATCTCTGTCATCTAGCTACAAGAGCTTCGTGATGAACTATAATATGCAGGGCATGAAGAAGGCTCTTCCCGAGCTTCTGTCAATGCTTAAGACTACAGAAGTGGAGATTAGGATAGAACATCAAGTGTTGATGATCAATAAGACCACCGGTTTCAAGAAGGACAAGAAAGGCAAGCAGAAGGGAAAGAAGGGCGGCAAATCTGTTGTCGTGCCTGAAAAGAAACCCCGAGCTAGCCCTAAGTCTGACACCGAGTGCTACTATTGCAAGGGGACTGGCCATTGGAAGCGCAACTGCCCCAAGTATTTGGCGGACAAGAAGGCCAGCAAGGCAAACAAAGGTATATGTGATATACATGTTATTGATGTGTACTTGACTAGTACTCGCAGTAGCACCTGGGTATTTGATACGGGATCGGTTTCTAATATATGTAACTCGGTTCAGGGGCTGCGGAACAAGCGACAACTAGCAAGGGATGAGGTCACGATGCGGGTCGGCAATGGATCAAAAGTTGATGTGATCGCCGTCGGAATGCTGCCTCTCCATATGCCGTCGGGATTAGTTATAAACCTGAATAATTGTTATTTGGTGCCTGCACTGAGCATGAACATTGTATCCAGATCATGTTTGATGCAAAGTGGTTATTCGTTTAAGTCTGAAAACAATGGTTGTTCGATTTATATGAATAATATCTTTTATGGTCATGCACCGGTGTTGAATGGTTTATTTCTATTGGATCTCGATAGTAGTATTACGCATATTCATAATGTTGATGCTAAAAGGATTAAACTTGATAATGATATATCTGCCTATATGTGGCACTGCGGTCTAGGTCATATTGGCGTTAAACGCATGAAGAAACTCCATTCTGATGGACTTTTGGAATCACTTGATTTTGAATCATTTGATACATGTGAGCCATGCCTTATGGGCAAGATGACTAGAACGCCGTTTTCCGGTTCAATGGAACGAGCGACAGATTTATTGGAAATGATACATACTGATGTGTGTGGACCAATGAGTGTGTCAGCGCGAGGTGGATATCGTTATTTTGTTACTTTCATGGATGATTTGAGTAGATACGGGTATATCTATTTGATGAAACATAAGTCTGAAACCATTGAAAAGTTCAAAGAATTTCAGTGAAGTGGAAAATCATCGTAACAGAAAGATCAAATTTCTGCGGTCCGACCGTGGAGGAGAGTATCTTAGTTATGAGTTTAGCACACATATGAAAGACTGTGGAATAGTTTCACAACTCACGCCTGCCGGAACACCACAACGTAATGGTGTGTCAGAACGTCGTAATCGTACTTTATTGGATATGGTTCGATCTATGATGTCTCTGACTGACTTGCCACTTTCATTTTGGGGTTATGCACTGGAAACCGCTACATTCACTTTAAATAGGGCACCATCTAAATCCGTTGAAAAGACACCGTATGAATTATGGTTTGGAAACAAACCTAAGCTGTCATTTCTTAAAGTTTGGGGATATGATGTCTATGTGAAGAAACTTCAACCGGATAAACTCGAACCCAAAGCGGAAATATGCGTCTTCATAGGATACCCTAAGGAACCGATTGGGTATACCTTCTATCACAGATCCGAGGGCAAGGTCTTTGTTGCCAAGAATGGATCCTTTCTTGAGAAGGAGTTTCTCGCGAAAGGTGTGAGTAGTCGGAAGGTAGAACTCGAAGAGGTTATTGAACTTTCTCTTCATGAAATGGCGAGTAGCGCAGCACCGGAAGTTGTTTCGGAGTTGACTTCACCTAATGAAGAGAGAGCTAATGATATTGATCATGAAACTCCGAAAGAGGACACTACCGAACCTCGCAGGTCAAGCAGGACACGTGCAGCTCCTGAACTGTACGGCAATCCTGTTATGAATTTCATGATTGATGAAATAGATGACCCTGCGACGTATGAAGAAGCGATGATGAGCCCTGATTCCAACAAATGGCTAGAAGCCATGAAATCCGAGATGGAATCCATGTACAAAAACCAGGTTTGGACCTTGGTGGACTTACCTCACGATCGAAAGGCCGTTGAGAATAAATGGATTTTCAAAAGAAAAACTGATGCTAATGGTAATGTAACCATCTATAAGGCTCGACTTGTCGCAAAGGGGTTTCAACAAATTCAAGGAGTTGACTACGATGAGACATTCTCTCCCGTAGCGATGCTTAAGTCGGTTAGGATTATGTTAACAATTGCTACATATTTTGATTATGAAATATGGCAGATGGATGTCAAAACTGCGTTCCTCAATGGTAATATTGAAGAAGAGTTGTATATGATACAACCAAAGGGTTTTGTCGATCCTAAGGATGTTGATAAGGTGTGCAAACTTCAGCGATCCATCTATGGACTGAAGCAAGCATCCCGGAGTTGGAATCTCCGCTTAGATGAGGTGATCAAAGAGTTTGGATTTGTCCAAACTTATGGAGAGGCTTGTATTTACAAGAAAGTGAGTGGGAGCAATGTGGCATTTCTGATATTATATGTGGATGACATATTATTGATTGGAAATGATATAGATCTTTTAAACAGTGTTAAAAGTTATCTAAACAGCAAATTTTTGATGAAGGACCTTGGTGAAGCTTCATATATATTAGGCATTAAAATCTATAGAGATAGATCAAGACGCCTAATTGGGCTATCGCAGAGTACATACCTTGATAAGATATTAAAGAAGTTTAATATGGACGAAAGTAAGAAGGGGTTCTTACCTATGTTGCAAGGCAAGACATTGAGTAAGACTCAAAGTCCGGCTACGGCGGAAGAAAGAGAGGTGATGGATAAGATCCCCTATGCCTCGGCCATAGGCTCTATAATGTATGCCATGCTATGACCAAGACCGGATGTGGCACATGCTATTAGTTTGACTAGTAGGTACCAATCTGATCCAGGTTCGGAACACTGGATAGCGGTAAAGAACATCCTCAAGTACTTGAGAAGAACTAAGGATATGCTTGTTATATACGGAGGTGAAGAAGAGCTAGTCGCTAAGTGTTATGTCGATGCTAGCTTTGACACCGATCCGGATGACTCTAAGTCTCAATCCGGATACGTATTTCTCTTGAACGGAGCAACAGTTAGTTGGAGGAGTTCCAAACAACCTGTGGTGGCTGGATCAACAACAGAGGCGGAATATGTTGCTGCTTCAGAAGCGGCGCAGGAGGCAGTTTGGATGCAAGAGTTCATTACAGAACTGGGTGTGGTTCCCAGTGCGTTGGACCCAATGGTGATCTATTGTGACAACAATGGAGCCATAGCCAACGCCAAGGAACCAAGGTCTCACAAGAATTCCAAGCATATTAAGCGCCGGTTTCACACCATCCGCGAGCATGTCAAGGATGGAGATATAAAGATTTGTAAAGTGCACACGGACCTAAATGTAGCAGATCCATTGACTAAAGTACTCCCTAGGGCAAAACATGATCAACACCAGGACTCCATGGGTGTTAGATTTATCACTATGTGAACTAGATTATTGTCTCTAGTGCAAGTGGGAGACTGAAGGAAATATGCCCTGAGAGGCAATAATAAAGTTGTTATTATATATTCCTTGTATATGATAGATGTTTATTTTGCATGCTATAATTTTATTGACAGGAAACATCAATACATGTGTGTTTAATAAACAAAAAGGGTTCCTAGTTATGCCTCTCTTATAGACTAGCTTGTTGATTAACAAGATGATCAAAGTTTCCTGATCATGGACATTGGATGTTGTTAATAACAAGGTCACAGCATTTGTGAAATGATGTGATGAACATTCATCCGAAGTATAGCATTACGATCAAGTCATTATGTTTATATTGCTATAACGTCATACAAAGTAGTCTTAGTCCTTAGACCATGAGATCATGTTAATTGCTAACACCGGAAGAGTATCTTGATAACATCAAACGTCACATCGTAACAGGGTGACCATAAAGGTGGGTTCAGTGCTATGAAGGTGTTATGTTGAGGCTCATGGATCAAGAGTGGAATTTTTCAATCCCGATGACGGATAGATATACTCTGGGCCCTCTCGGTGATATCACATTAAGATAGCTTGCAAGCAAGTGATGTGATCACTAGAATGTTATATCACGGGAACAAGAAAAGAGTGCATGTCGGTAACAGGATCAAACTAGGTATTTGGATACCGATGATCGAATCTCGGACGTGTATTATATCATGAGACAAAGGGATTAGATTGCTGACGTTAAAGGTTCTCACGATCACAGAAGTCATCGTTGAATATGCAGGATTCAGTATGGATCTCCAGGTCCCGCTTCTGATTATTGATCTGAGAGGAGTCTCAATCATGTCTGCATTATTCGCGAACCATAGGGTGACACAGTTAAGGTTTGCCGGACACCATTTAGTTGCACATATGTTCCAGACAAAAGGTTTGCAAAGCGCAGGAAATGTTTCGATAGAAACAGGAATTGTTTCGATAGAAACCGGAATTGTTTCGAGTGAAATTGCAGAAAGTGGTTCTGCATGTGATATTGAAATGTTGCAAGGGGTTTTATGTGAATGTTTGTTAATTAAAGTAATTAACAAAATTCTGAATAAAAATAATAAAAGAGTTTTATTAAATGAGAGAGCATTAAATTTGGAGAAATTTAATGCATTTAAAGTGGAGACTTTAAAAGAGAATGTGAAGGGGCATTTTAATGTGGAGGGGTTACCACCACATGAATGGGGGAGGTGAGGGGTCACCCCCCATGCGCCGGCCATGGAGAGAGGGGGCACCCCCCTCGTCCTATAAAAGGCCACCCATTCCCTCCTTCATCCTCACACCTCCTCGTGAAGGATCTCTCTCCCCCTCTAGATATTCCCCCATGGTCTCGGATTAGCGAGATACATGTTCCCGGTGGCCTTGCGTCTGGAAGGAGTTGCTGCTTCCGCTGATTCGCTGGAGCGAGGAGGTGGAGGTTGTCCGGTGGCTTGAACGTGTGTGCGAGGACGGATGCGCTGCTGATTTGCAGCGCTCGGACTTCCGCACGATCTTGAGATCGGCAAGCGTACGACTACATCAACCACGAGTTCCTACTCGTTAACAAAACTCGTTGTCTTCGAGGGTAAGTTCTCCATGGATGTATGTCCACCCATTGCTCTGTATCTAGTAGATAGGTCTTGGCGTATAGTTCTCATCGTTGGAAATTTTTTGTTTTCTATGCTGGGGACCCAACAAATCCAACCATCAGTTTTATAAAAGGGTTAAGGCTCATGCCTCAACATTTTCATCAACATCAATCCTTTGTGTTTCTCAACACATGTAAAAACATCTCAATAGAATGACTCATCATTCGAAGGTTTTCATAATTCATTTTCACCAAGTGTTCCCATCTAAAGTGACTCAAGTTTTTGATCTACTCTAACTACTAAGTTAAGAGTGTTCACTAAGGTGGAAACGATGGGTTCAATCTCATGCCATAGAATGACATCTAAAGGGTTCTAAATAGGTCAAGTTTTATACTTTTTAGGCTCCCTTCAAGACAAGTAAAGAACTTTGTATAATCCAAAGAAAGGTAAAACTTGTAACTAGGACTTGGGGTACTATTAGTTAAATAAGGGAGGGTGTGATCAAAGCATGCTTAAGGCATCTTTGCTAAACCATCTAGTTTGATTCTAGTTTGCTAAGTACTACACTTGCAAGTGCTAACTTGCAGGGGTTAATCTTGGATAGTGTTAGCTTGCTAATAGTAGTTGGCATTGTTAATGGTGGCTTCCCTTGGTTGGTGCAGTGGTTGAAGTTTTCTTCTACTTCTTGGTAGAACTCCTCCTCCTCGAGAGCTTGGTCGATACTATCGTCTATAAATACATAGGGAATACACAATCACCAAACAATACTTAACTAGGCTAAGTAGCATTCTAGGACACACATTTGATGATCTATTATCATCACAAGCATCACAAGTTTAAATCGAAAGTTTCCTTCTTTTTATTTTAGAAAAGTAATTTCTACTCATTGAAAAATTAACTAAAATTTAATATTCACCACCAAAATATGGGCTCATGTGGACACATGTCCTCACCACATATTCTAACATGTGGGAATGAGATTTAAGGGTTGTATTACTTTGGTTTAATTTCATTATTTAATGATTTAAAGTGACTAGAAATGCCTATATAGCATTATTTTGGTACTAGTCCATAGTCACTGCATGTAAACCTTACTATTATTACATATTTGGATAGATATGGTACAATGTGATTTTTGAGAGTTGGAATCAACTCAAAAGCTAACTTGGTTGATTTTATAAAAATGTTGCAAGTTGCAAAAGCTTCTGTCTTATTATTTTTATTAGGAGAGATCTATAACTCTAATTGAATTAGATCCAACGGGCTTGGATAGATCATCTTAATACCTTTCAAACAAAATTTGTTTCATGCAATTTGGATTTGTAAAACTCACATAATTGATTTTTGAAATACTGGACAGAAACTAGGTTTAACTAAAAAAGAAAACTCCAGATTTGAATCGGTGGGCTAGCGCGGGAAAAGGAATGGGCCGGCCTAGTGGCGCTTCGCGACGCGGGGCTCAGCTGAAAGGGGGTCCCGCGTGTCAGCGGTACTTAAAACGTGAAACGGTACGCGCGCTGTGGGTCCTGCGATTAGAAGCTAGATCTACGGCTGAGGGTCGTCGTCGACGACGAACAGGTCGTCGGCGAGCGCGAACCCTAGCGGCTCGGTGGGGGTCGGCTGGGGGCGTACCAGGGCTCCAACGGGGTCTACGAGGCGGGCAAACGACAGGGAAGACGACGGCGAGACGAGGCGTGGTTGCGGCGGAGCTTGGGGTGGTCGCAATCAACGGCGCCCTTCTCCTTCCGTGGCGGCGGCTCCGGCTCCAATTCCAGCGAGCTGCTGCTCCATTTGATCCAGCTAGAGGTGGGTGAGGTTCAGAGAGGTGAGGGGAGTGGAATGGTGTGAGAGGAGACGCTGGGGAGGGCTCCTTTTATAAGCTCGACGGTGAGACCGAGCGGGATGGGCGGTCGATGGTGGCGACATGGCTACGGCGAGGTAGAGGCATGGCTGGGGGTGGCGATCGATGGGCGGTTCCCTGGCGGTGCTCTAGAGCTTAAATGCGGCCTTAGGGGGGGTGGCACGCGGTCGGGAGCGGGCGGTGCACTGAGCGCGGGCGGCAGTGTTCGGCGCGGTTCTTCCGGGATGCTGGTCGTGGGGCTACGAACGAGGATGTCTGGGCGGTTGCTGGGCCTGCCGCGGTTGCTGCCACGCAAGGCTAGGGCTTGGCGAGGCCAGTGCTGCTCTGGCGGGCGCGGCGCTCCGGGGTGATCGGCATGGCGGACAGAGGCATGGGCGCGAGCAACTGGGGCTAGTCCTCCGCTCGATTTTGGTCGGGGGCTGGTCGAGGCGGTGCGGTGTGATGGCGCCTGTCGGCTAGAGGGCGAAGGAGAGCGCGGTGCGACTTGGGGTGAGCTGTCCATGGTCGACTTGGCGCATGGCGTCGGGCGGCTTGGCACTAGAGCAGCTAGGGGAGGGGGAGAGAGAGCTAGGGCCGGGGTTTTAGCTGGGGGCACAAGGGGACCGAGTTAGGCCCAAATGGTGACAAAAATGACTGCACACTATAGTGTTTTGAATTTGGCAAGATTTGTGTCTGCCACCTGTTTGATGAAATGGCCGAAAGAGAAAAAGTTTTGAATTTTGGTTTCAAAATTTTTGGGTGTTCTCCACTAATGCTAGATAGTCTCTGGTTGCAAGGGTTTTGAAAGTGGAGCTCAAAAAGATGGTTTTTGAAATAGGGGTGATCTATGCATATGCATTAGATTCAATTTTAAACTGCCATTTCAATTAGTTTACAGAATGTTTTTAGCATATCAAAAGGTGGGCCTTGGTACCTCATTATGTGCACTAGCAAGGGGTGCAAAGATCAAGAACTGTTTCTGTTAAAATTTGAGTACTAGGAATAGCCAAAGTAGGCATGAGAGTTAAATTTGCCAAAATGACCATTCCTCATTTTTAATTCTTTTTTATTTGATTTTCTTTAGGAAAAGTTTGGGAATGATGTAGATGATGTTTAAATCACCTAAGAAACATTTTAGAAGCATTGTATCATTCAATCATGGCAATTCAAACAACTCCTAATTTAAATGCACACATATATGAATGCTTTCATATTAGCTTTGGAAAAGTTTTTGTTAACCCCATTTTTGATTAATTTGATCTTGATAAGCTTGGATTGAAGTTTTGGGATGTTACAATGTGTTAGAGAAACGCCTGGGCGGCTAGCCTAAGCCATGCCTAATGATGGTGGAAACTTGCAGCATAACCATAGTGAGCAATCTGTGCAGCATCCTCAATAAAAACCTATGCAAATAGCAAATAAAAAGATCGATGAGATGCTCATTTTATGTTGCCTTGTCATTTTGATATGGGATAGCTCTTGTATCATGGGGCAAGGGGTACCCCATTGGCGGTTCTCTATGATACACATGTACTTACAATGACAAGAACTTACTCGTGACTAAAGTTGAGTAGCATGAGGTTCGGTACTCGTAAGCAAGGGGCATGAGATTTTCAACTTATAACTTGTCAAGAATATCCTCATATTTCTGTCACTTTAACCTTAATCACCTAAAGATGCTTATGATAGGGGCAATGAGAGTTGAAAGCTAAAACATACCATAATTTTTGGAAGCTCTTTATGAGACTTGAATCCCTGCTTCCTTCTATGAAGGTCCTTTCTTTTACTTTTATGTTGAGTCTCCATATTTTATCTTTATGCACCAATTGAGAGAGCATAGTGATCATTCTTAGTTTAATGTGCATTGTCCCAAAACTTGTTGATTGATTCATAACATTGATATTGCTTGTTCTTAAATTATTTGCATCTAGTCACCCTTATGAACTTTGAAGGTGTCCTATGCATTTATGTTTTGCTATACCATGAGGGACAAGCTGAATACCATTATGTTTTCTATATGTGAAACAAACAAACGTCTTTCAAAGCATTGTTATTCATGAATCTTTTGTTTGTACATTTTCATGTTACAACATAGTTGTTATGTCTTATTGTTAGAACTATATGTTCCATGTCTATGTTAGTGTAATATGATCCCGGCTATTAATGTTTTACAAATACCTTGATCAAGATTCTGCTTTCGCCTCCACGATCGAAGGCTATGCCGGATTATGGCCCACGAAGGAGCTATGGATCCGGTTTTTTCGGCCTTCGTCGTAACGTAATTCCGAACATTCAGCTTGATCCGGAGGACAAGCAGCTTACGCAGTTCGGGGCTGTGTCCATCTCTCCCCGAAGGCTATCCGTCTTCCCCCGAGTCACCGGGCTGGACTCCTGCAAGGGATGGGCCCGGACTTTCTTTTATGTTCGGAACGACGGCACCGAAGACTTGATCCGGCTGCTCTCCGGGTCCTCCTAACCCGGAGTTGTGGGACGTTGTCCCCAAGAAGCCCACGGCCTTGGCCAACCAGGTCAATAAAAGGTTCGCGGAACTGAAGAAGCTCGGGTTGCGCAACGAGGACGACATGATCACGTTCGTCCGCAATCGGATCTCCCCCCTCTAGAAGCGCACTCACAAAGTGTGTCACATGAGCTAGGGCCGCGACCCCAACCGGACTTCGTCCTTCGAGTTGAGCAACACGGATATCTATCGCCGGGTCAAGGCTCTCTTCACCACCCACAAGGACTTCTCCTCTGAGTGGACGTGGGGAATTGAGCACTTTTGTCGTGATAGGCTTCCTCCCGCGGTAAGTTTTGTGCCACAAACTTTCTCCGAATTAAACCTTATGTCGGTCGCTATTGTATTTTTAACTCTGTTGTCTGTTCTTTTCCTTATCTATTCCTTCAGCAAACCCTCGAAGATGGCACCGACCCACCCTTAAGTGGGCGCCTGACCGGGAGATCTCATACGAGGAAGAGCCGGATCAGGAGATGTTCGTTCCAATGACCGACGCTACGAAGCGACCCACCGATAAACTCTCTTCCATTAGAGATTGGCCCGATGATGAAGATGACTCGGATGTCGAGGTGATGGAAGCTCTTGACGCTGTCCCCCTTTCTTATGCTTTTCCGGCATCAGCTAACCCCGGTGGGTAGATCCATGAGGACCCTCCCCTTGCCGTGGGTGACCCTGTTCTGGTTGCACCGAAGAACAAGCGAGGAGCTGCATCAATTTTCTTCCTCAGGACCTTCTCAGCCTACCAAAAGGCGAAAGAAGTCCGGGGACAAAACTGCCTCCAAGCCTGCAACCAAGGCCCCTGCACGAAGGGCTCGGAAGCCTAAGGATCCCCAGACCTCGGATGCGTAAGCCTCTTTTCCCTCAGCCACTTACTTGTTCTTGTATTGTTTTATTTTCTCATCCGACATTGTTTGATTCGGCAGGGCCACGGTGGAGGTCCCCCAGAGTGGGTCTGGCATTGCTTCACCGCTCCGACCCAACCCTTCTCCCCCTCGTGGCGACGAGCCACACCCACTAAGCCCTATTCCAGAGGGTTTTGCGGCTGCTCCGGGCTCTGCTCCACCTCGTCAAGAGGGGGGCAACCTTGAAGCGGGGGAGACTGGCCCAGCCGAGGCGGCGGCATCCACAGCTTCGGCTCCGCCGCAACCAGCTACCACCGAGACTACCTCGGCACCTCCACCGAAGAAGAAAACAGCACCAGCACCAACTTCGGCACCAGCACCAACTCCAGCAGCAAGAGCGCCAGCAGCAGCACCAAGCCCAGCAGCAAGAGCACCAGTACCAAGCTCCTCCGCCTCGTCCGAGACTTCTCAGTCTCGGCGAGAAAGTACCCAAACAACTCCCAAGGGAAAATTTGCTGCAACCACTTCCTCCTCCCAGCAGCCCAAGGGCAAAAAGGCCCCTAACGCCACCAGGACAGCGTCCGTCGAGGCTGGACAACATACTCTCGCGTCCATGCTTTCCAAGAAGCCTCCAGCACCGAAGGACGCCCCTGCCGAGCCAGCTGACACGCAACATATGGTTTTGCACACCAGCCCGGCTCTTGCCCTGGTTGAGAGAAGGGAGGCGCACACAAAGGGCTTGGTGGCGCCCCATATGCCTAGCGGCGAGCGATACCCTCCGACCATGATTGAGTTTGTCATGAATTGGAACAAGGCGGAGTTCGTCCACAACGACGATCTTCCGGAGAAGTTCGGCCCCGCTGAATTTTCTGCCCAAATGAACACAGCCGTTAAGGCAATTAACCTCGTGGGTTGGATGATGGAGGTACATTACTTCCCCTTTTCCTTAGCATGTTGTAGATATTGATGATATAACCCTTAGTCCCTGAGCCTCCGGGGGAGTAACTTGTTACTCGGTCGGATGCTCCTTAGAAAACTAACGTAGCTCCTTGAGAACTTTGAATCTGCACACACCTAGAGTCGGGTTAAGTTCCACTTGGCCCGGATTTAGTTCACTTCGAATATGCACACACCTAGAGCCGGGTTAAGTTCCACTTGGCCCGGATTTTATACACTTCAAATATGCACACACCTAAAGCCGGGTTAAGTTCCACTTGGCCTGGATTTTGTATACTTCGAATATGCACACACCTAGAGCCGGGTTAAGTTCCACTTGGCCCGGATTTTGTACACTTCGAATATGCACACACCTAGAGCCGGTTTAAGTTCCACTTGGCTCGGATTTTGTATACTTCGAATATGCACACACCTAGAGCCGGGTTAAGTTCCACTTGGCCCGGATTTTGTACACTTCGAATATTCACACACCTAGAGCCGGGTTAAGTTCCACTTGGCCCATATTTTGTACACTTTGAATATGCAAACACCTAGAGCCGGGTTAAGTTCCACTTGGCCCGGATTTTGTACACTTCGAATATGCACAAGGCTAAGTTGTAATTTTGTACTCTTTTCAGGTGACCACTAACCGTCGGAGCGCTGAGTTTCAGCGTCTCTTGGACACTCATAAGATGCTACGCGCCAAGCATAACACACTTCTCGCTGAACACGAGAAACGGGGTAGGTTTCTTCCTTGACATTTCTCCATTTTCCTTCATCTTCTTCTGCCGAACTTATCCATCATTCGGTTTTCGCAGCTGGGGTGGAGGCTGAGAACAAGCTTATGAGGAAGAATCTGGATCAGATCAAGGGTAAGTTATATCTGCTCAACCTTGCTTATGCTTTTCATCTCCTTTCCTCCTTGGCTAGGCAAACATTCATACCCCAGCTTTGCCAGGTTGGCAAACTATTTCAGTATCGCTAGAAGATAGTGTGCCCATGCCTGATATGACGCTGCATTTTCTCGAACAAGCAGGCCAGCATCAGGCCGAGCTCAAAAAGAAAGACGGTGAGCTTTCCCTCCTCCGGACCAAGGATGATGAGATCGCCAAGCTTAAGGCCGAGATGAAGAAATTGAAGGCACAGCATCAATCCGAGCTCCAAAAGGCTGGCCAAGGCTACACCGAGGGGCACGAGTGCCTCTACCTCCAAATTGCCAAGGACCGAGAACTTCTTCAGGAGGCCGACGTCAGGTTTGAGTCGGCGAACGCTGAACTTGCGCACCTTCACAAAAGACGTGATGACTGTACCAGGGAGTTGACTCGGATCCTTAGCCATATTTCACGTCAGTTCCTTTCCCTTATCTGGCATATTTCTCCGAGTTACTTCACATGTCTTTTCTTTACCTGCTTCTCTTATCTCGTTTTCAGGCAAATTTCCAGAGGGCACTGCCATCGTGAGCGTCGCTGTTGCTGATTTCCGCCGAGAGAGGGGTACTCCCGTTGGGCCTGACGCTGAAGAGATTCCCTATGAGATGGAGGACCTGCTGGTCAGCCTGTCATCTCATGTGGAAATCATCAAGAACTATGGCAAGGATATCCTTGACGCTGCAGTCCGAGCCTTCAACACGTTTTGGCATGCAGAAGACACTCCGGAGGGAACCGCACTTCTTGTTGAAAAATTGATGGAGTGCGAGACCCAGCTCGACCTTTGGAGGGAATCCGATGGACGTGCTGCAGCTGAGACCATTCTCCACTACGTACTCACGTGGTACGAGAAGATCAACCTCAACCTCTTAACGCGCATGCGCACCGGATCCAAATGGACCAGTGACCCGGAGTGGGTAGCTCGGTGCAAGGCTTGCACCCATAGACTCATCGAATATGCCCCCATTCACGAATGGACTGAGGGACTGAGCTTCCTGAAAGCCGCCGGTGACGAAAACGCTGAAAATGTTGAAGATGGCTCGGATGAGGACGAAGAGGGCGATGCCTCGGACATTGAAGACAGCAAAGATGACGCCGAACTTCCTCCTCCTGCTGCTCCTTAAGTGAAAAAACTTGAAAGTTTATCAGATCCCCGGTATGCCGGGTGGAATTGTATCCAGTACACATGTGATATTTTGCTACTAAGTTTTTATGCCGGATTAACTTGGGCGTAGTCCCCGAGTTTCATTTTCTTGTTCGTCCGATCTTTTGGCTCCGCCCGTGTCTACCTTGATTCGGTTTTACGACTTACGAATCCGAGCTTCAAAAATTGTCTTAACAATACTTGGAAACTTTTAGGCTTAGCTCAAAATAAATCAGCATAATAAACTAAAAACATACAAGGTTAGTTCGGAAAACAAACGTCGGCTCGATTAAGTTCTTTTCCTTAGTCATTTTTCATGTGCTACGCAATTCCAAACTTGTTCTCTTGCTTGCCATGAAGCCAATTCTTGTTGGACAGCAGCAAGTCGAAGATTTGGGTTTTTGGTGCTCACACACTACTAATCCGAGTTAAGTAGAACAACTTACTCCAGCTGACGTACAAATAACAAAAGACAACAAATATTATTAAGGCAGTCCCCGAGTTACTGCTCGAGGTGCCAACATTTCATTGATAAGCTCATTGCCGGCATACTTACCGACATATGAGAAGACTCAGATACATACACTTCTCTGCTAAGTGTAGAAAGGACGAAGTAGAGCTACATTCCATGGACGCTTAGATTCCTCACCGAACCTGTCCGCCTTTTTCTTTTCCTGTGGCTTTGCATCTATAAGATAATAAGAATCATTGTGCAATGCTTTGCTCATGATGAATGGCCCTTCCCATGGAGGAGATAATTTATGCATGCCAGCAGTACGTTGTACCAACCGGAGCACCAGATCGCCTTCCCGGAAAACTCGGGGGTGGCTATGATAGCGTCGGAGATTTTGCTGATATATGGCAGATCTGGACAGTGCCAATTCTCTCGCTTCTTCCAGCAGATCAACATCATTTTGCCGGGCTTCTTGCACTTCGGCTTCTGTGTATTGGGTGACCCTAGGCGAATCATGCTCTATGTCGGCTGGTAATACAGCTTCTGCCCCATATACCAGAAAGAATGGCGTATAGCCTATTGATCGATTCGGAGTTGTTCTTAAACTCCACAGTACCGTTGGTAGTTCTTCTATCCAGCACCCCACTGATCTTTGCAGCGGCTCAATGAGCCGGGTTTTTATCCCAGATAATACCAATCCGTTGGATCTTTCCACTTGTCCGTTCAAAGCGGGGTGGGCTACTGAGGCAACGTCCAACCGGATCTTCTTATCCCGGCAGAAACGCGCAAATGCTCCTTCCGCAAAGTTTGTGCCATTATCAGTTATGATACTGTGAGGATAACCGTATCTCAAGATGATGTCTTTGAGAAACGTCATGGTCGTAGCTCCATCACATTTTCTTATTGGCTTCACTTCGATCCACTTTGTAAATTTGTCCACCATGACCAAAATGTGAGTCATATTTCCCCTTGCTGGTTTAAACGGGCCAACCATGTCCAAACACCACACGGCAAATGGCCAAGTGATTGGTATGGTCTTGAGCTCCGACATTGGCATATGTGTCTTGGTAGCATACCTCTGACAACCATTCCACTTTCTCACCAGATCTTCTGCTTGTTCTAAGGCACTTGGCCAGTAGAATCCATGCCAGAAAGCTTTTGCCGCCAATGCTCGGGACGAGGCATGATGCCCGCACTCCCCTTGATGTATATCTCGGAGGATGTCAAGCCCTTCTTCCGGGTCAACGCACCGCTGGAGGACATTGGTCACACTCCTTTTGTATAGCTCGGAATTGATGATTGTGTACGCCTTTACTCTCCTCTGAATTTGCCTGGATAGCACCTCCTCAGTGGGTAACGTTCCATCTTTCAGGAATCAAAATATAGGCAGTGCCCAAGCTGGTATGGCTCGCACAAGGAACACATCCTCATCTATTTCCATCTGGTCCACCGGCATAACTTCAACCGGATCACGCTGAGCAGTCCCCGGGTCTTGCGAAGCAGTCCTCGGGTTTGCCAAGGCAGTCCCCGGGATTCACGCACCACCTGCCGTGTCAATGTCCATGGGCACGGCTCCGGATTCTATATCCTCCGGGACGTAAATTGAGTCGGTTTCTGGGGACGGCATGATAGACGGTTTTCTGAGGTGTTCCAATGCTACCCCCAGTGGAATTGCTTGTCGGGTTGATCCAAGCTTCAACAGTACGTCGACAGCCTCATTTTCCACCCGCGGTACATGGTGAAATTCACATCCCTCAAAGTAACTAGATATCTTCTGCACATGAAATCTGTACAGCGCCATGTTTGGATCAAGGGCGTCCCACAGTCCCGACACTTGCTGTATTACCAAATCTGAGTCGCCAAAGCATAGGATGTGACGTATCCCAATATCTTTTGCCACTTTGAGCCCATGCACAAGTGCTTCATACTCAGCGACATTGTTTGATGCCGTGAAATGGATCCATAGCACATATTTCAGCTGGTCCTTCTTTGGCGAGGTAAGTACAATTCTGGCGCCTAGCCCGGTTTTTGTTTTTGACCCGTCAAAGTGCATCCTCCAGTAATTCGGATCTGGTAGCGGTGGTTCGTATTGTACCTCAGCCCAGTCCACAAAAAAGTCGGCCACAGCCTGAGACTCGATTGCTTCTCTTCTGTCATATTGTGGCGCATAGGGAGCTAGTTCAATTGCCCATTTTGCAATCCTACCACTTGCATCCTTGTTACTCATTATCTCGGATATGGGAGCCTCACATATTACCTTGACGGGATGCTCCTCAAAGTAATGCTTCAACTTCTTAGCTGCCATATACACACCATACGCCACCTTTTGATAGTGTGGGTAGTTCTGCTTTGAGGCAGACGACACCTCGCTCAGATATAACACTGGCCTTTGCACTGACTTACCCTCTTCGTCGCGCTCTACCACAATTAGTGCACTTACAACTCGGTTGGTTGCGGCTATATAGAGCAACATTGGCTCCTTTGATAGTGGAGAGGCTAACACTGGTGCAGTGGCTAACATCTTCTTTAAGTGAGCAAAGGCTTCATTGGCCTGCGGCATCCAAACGAACTTATCCGACTTTTTCATGAGTTGATAGAGAGCCAATGCCTTTTCTCCCAACCGACATACAAACCGACTTAACGATGCCAGGCAACCAGTGAACTTCTGGACATCGTTAAGACACTTCGGCAGTTCCATCCGTTCAATGGCCTGGATTTTAGTTGGATTAACTTCGATACCTTGGCTGGAAACAAGAAATCCGAGTAATTTTCTAACCGGGACACTGAAGGTACATTTCTCTGGGTTAAGCTTCATCCGGAACCTTCTTAAGTTCGCGAACATCTGCCTGATATCGTCAAGGAGCGTCTTGCTTTCCTTGGTCTTGATAACCACATCATCCACATACACTTGTACATTTTGACCTATTTGGTCGTGCAAACATTTCTGCATACATCTTTGGTACGTTGCTCCAGCATTATGTAAACCAAACGGCATGGTGCGATAGCAATACGCCCCATAGGAGGTGATAAATGCAGTCTTTATTTGATCATCCGGATTCAGAGGTATCTGGTGCAAACCAGAATATGCATCAATGAATGACAATAGTTCACATCCAGCAGTTGAGTCTATGACCTGATCTATCCTCGGCAGTGGAAATGGATCTTTTGGACACGCCTTGTTCAGGTTCGTGTAATCGATACACATACGCCAAACCACTGCCACATTTGGATCATCCTTCTTCTTTTCCACCAGCACCGGATTAGATAGCCAATCCGGGTAAAGAACTTCCATGATAAATCCTGCAGCCAACAACCAAGATATCTCATCTCCGATGACTTTCCTCCTATCTTCGGCAGAGCGGCGGAGAGATTGCTTCACAGGCTTTGCTCCGGGTCTCACATTCAAAGAGTGCTCGGCCAACTCCCTCGGAACACCTTGCAAGTCCTGTGTGGACCAAGCAAAAATGTCCCGATTCTCACGGAGGAAGTTGACGAGCTCGCTCTCCTATTTGTCATTTAACCCGGCACCAATTGTTACGGTGCGCTCTAGGAACATATCATCAACAGGCACCTTCTTGGTATCTTTCGTGGCTTGGAATGAGACACTCCCATGCGGGTTACTCAGCGCCGGCATATACTGACGCGCGGACTGAGCCAATGCCGCCACCTCTTGAATTTTTCTTTTCTCTTGCGTGATCACGAGCGACTCGGCTAGGTTAGACCCGGCCGACGCACACTCAATGGAACGTCGGAAATCTCTAGCAATAGTAATCACTCTGTTTGTCCCGGGCAACTTCATCTTCAAGTAACTGATGTGACAACTTTCCATGAACTTGTTCAGTGCTGGTTTTCCGAGTAACGCGTGATACGCGCTTTCCAAGTTCACCACTTCAAACTCCAAATTCTCAGTTCGGCACTTATCTCTCGTGCCGAACAATACGTCAACCCGGACCTTGCCTATGGGCTCACAAGAAATGCCAGGCACAATACCATGGAAAGTTGTCCTTGTAGCCTGGAGCATGCTCTCTAAGATACCCAACTTGCGCATTGTATCCGCATACATGATGTTAATGCTACTGCCATTGTCAATCAGTACCTTGGAGAACCTTACATTGATGTTAGGCCCAATGAATGTCGGATCCAGCACTAACGCATACGAACCAGGACTTCGCATAAGCTTGGGATGATCTTTAATGCTCCAGGTGATTTCTTGGTCCGACCAAGGCATATACCTCGTCACTGCTGGCATTACCGCATTCACCTCCATATGTCGGCGCTGCAAGCTCTTTCTATCTGTTTCCTCAGTGGTAAATACACAATAACTCTAATGATGCTCTCTGTACTCATTCCTCCCCTCATTTCCGGGGTACCTCTGATCCGGCTGATGCTGGTTTTCTACTTGATGCACCGCATCCCTTCTCTCATGGTTATCATACCTCGGCGGAGGGGGAGGCAACATTAGTTGTTGCGTGTTCGCTCTAGAGAGCAATTGCTGCCGGGGTAACTCCTGCCGAGGTTGATCATTCCGAGGTGCCTGAGCATTCCCCAAACCACCTTGTTCTATTTTACGCATCCACTCACATTGCCTCGTTGTATGTCCAGCTGGGTTACTCGGATTTGGCGTGTGAAATTTACACGGCTGATCCAACATCGACTCATAAGTATACCTCGGATGGTCCTTCTTTTCTTGCCACTGTTTCTTCTGTTCTGGCGTCCAAGTTTTCTTGCCATCATTTCTTAGTGCCCATTGTCCTCCTCCAGTTTTCTGACATTGATTGCCTCCTGCTCCGGGCTGATCTTGATTCACAGCTGCAACTTGTTGCAAACTGTACCGGTGATCCGGTCTGTCATCTCTTCTTTTACCTCTGTAATCATTCCTCCGGGATGATCCGGCTCCATCTCTCTGGTAGTACTCCTCATTTGACTCGTTTGACATGAGCCTAGGTTGAGTCGGATCACCCAAAGCATACGAATCAGCAATCCGGATCATCTCTGCCAATGTGGTTGGCATTTTCCTTTGCAACTTCTGCCACAGCTCGCTTGCATATCTGCACCCTTGCGCGAACCACGCTATGGCATGTGACTCTATCACACCCTCACACGAGTTTCTCACGGTACACCACCGGGTTAAAAACTCCCGGTCCGTCTTGTTCGGTCTCTGCTTACACATAGCTAGGGTCTGTGGCCTATTTGGCCTCTGATACGTACTTGAGAAATTGCTGATAAATATTTCCTCAAAATCGATCCAACAGTTAATACTTCCGGGCGGAAAATTGTTTAGCCATACCCTTGCTGGCCCCTCCAACATCTGGGGTACGTATCTCACAGCCCATCTCAAGTTGCCTGTAGCAATTTTCACAGCTGTAGCATAGTTTATCAACCAATCCTCCGACTTAGTACTGCCATCATACGTCTTTGTGCCTCTGGGTAACTGGAAGTCAGGTACCGGCGGCTCCTTCATGATCCGGGGCCCAAAACACACAGGACCCGGTGGACCTTGACATTCGATCTGTTCCGACCTATACAGTCGATCCAATTTCAACCTGGCATCATCAGGCATCAAATCCCTGCTTCCCAATCTTGACCCTATCACATGATAGTCCGGCCTTGGGTATCCTGCGTTCACCATTTCCGAATCTCCATCGTTATACTGGTCTTGCTCTTGTGGAGCAGCTCTCTGTTGCATACCTCGGCCGGCGCTTTGCTCTTGCCTTGGTATATTCCGCTGCTGCGGTTGTCCTGCTCCTGTCGAGTTTCACTGTCCAGCATTGCCGTTTATAGCATTTCCTTGACCGGCATTGCCTTGGTCGCGGTTACCTCGGCCAGCTTCACCTCGCCTTACACTTCGTCGATCGCCATTTCTCTGTACTTCTTTTCCTTTCCCTACCCTTGTCGGGTCGTACAGGACGATCTGTTTGTTTCTTCCGGCCGAGGTTACTACCTCTTCTCTCCTAGGACCTCTATGAGGAGACGATGCAGCTCCAGCGGATTTCTCCGGGTTACCCACCGCCGAATGAATGATCTTGGAGGCCCCAGCTCTCTCCGGGTTAGCCCTGAGCAATTCCTCATTTTGCCTGTTTGTGATCTGAACCAACTCATTGACCCTATCTTGCTGTCTCTGACGGGCCTCACCCGTTAGACCCTCTAACTCGGATGCAGCTGCATCCGCTGCTCTGAGGTTCTTAGCTGGGGTACTATACCTTGGCAGCCCCACGGACAAACAGTTCTCTAACTCCTCAATCCTAGTGTCTCCCTCTTTGTTCATTTCACTCATGAGATTTCTTCCCTTTACTTTTACAACATCAACTTTGTTTGCTTTTGCGTACTCACGCAGCGTCATGTTCAACGACTGTTGAGCCGCGGCTATCTTTTTCGCACCCTCTAGTATTTTTTGCCTAGTTTCCTCTAGCTTGGCCTACGCCTGAGCCGAATCTACTACTCCTACTACAGGGTTTGCCAAGCTATCCATCGCTTCCCGCAGCACATTCTCAGGCCTTGCTAGTGGAGGACCTCTACCTTTCCTCGGTAGCTTAGGCGTTACCTCCGGATCTGGTGCCGGATCCTTGCTTGCGCCTGCGCCTGGCACGGTCATCATCACCTCAGCACGGTCCGGGGAGCGAGTGATACGCTCCCCGTGGACCACGCTAAGGGGTGGCTCTCCTACCTCGACGACATGCCCCGAATGAACGCACGACACATCGATAGCTACGTAGACCTTATGCGCGCCGAGCTTGACGAAGAGGCCGTTGCGCGGAAGCGGGCGCGTGCCGAAGCAGCCAGCATTGTCGCTGACAAAGTCCAGCGCTTCAAAGCGTTGAACGAGCCTGGAGACGATGCATTCGCCGGTGCCGATGAGGTTTCCCGTCCAGATCTTGACCCCTGCTAGCGCCGCTAGCCCCACGGTGGGCGCCAACTGTCGTGGTGGTGTCACGGCAGATGCCATGGATAGGCTAAAGGTGGGGACTAATATGCACTAGGGGAATCCAGGGAGGGATAGTGAGGTGATTCCACACACAGAAGTTTATATTTGATTCACTTCCAAGGTTTACAAGGGCTCCTAGAGCTGTCTTGCGGAGAGGAGGAAGAAGGGACTCTCTTACTCTCGCCACTAGCTAACCCGTACAGAGGCCCTAGCCCTCCTTATATAGGGGTGGCTAGGTCTCCACTTAGGGCATACGTGGAGGCATATTCCAGGGAATATGCCTCCTCCTAAAATAGTAAGCCGACCAGGTTACTTTTCCCCAGTGTCACCCATGCAGAGGCTACGTGAGCCTCTGCGGCGCCTGTGTCACCTGACATTGGCTTCGTCACCTTTGTCGGCCACACCTCGCTGGTCCTGCCTCTGTCCGCTTCGCTCATGCCGTGCGTACCGGGGCTACTTTTGACCAGCGAGATTCCTTCCTTCTCCTAGAAGCTTGACATGACCCGGATCGTAGTTGATCCGGCCACACCCATTCATGCATGAAAGTTAGATACATCTTTCCGACTTACGGCTTAAGTCGGTTGAGACCAAGTTAGGTGGACGCACCTGGTCCGGGTTACTCCGTGATTCGGCCTGCCTTGAGGTGGCCCGGCCAGCATCCGCTTTGACCTTGCCGAACCTCTGCTAACTTGGCCTTTATACCCCGGCGTGACCCTACCCGGGGGTATCCCCCCAACACCCCAAGATTTTTTGTTGGGAGCCTCTAATTGAGTTGCGGAGAAGTGCCCCAACCTTGTGAGAGGTTCCGGATTTCCACCGACAAGTGCACCGATAGTGGAAGTGTAGATCGATCATGTTGGGGTGAGATTCATAGGAGAACAAGGGAGGCCTTTTGTGGCGTTGGTGGTTTGATACCACCCCCTCTCCAAACGAGACGTACTCCATGTTGGGAGGAATTCGGTAAAATATCGTCATCTCCGTGTGCCTTGGTTATCTCTATATCCGAGCTCTTACTTATGCACTTTACTTTGTGATAGCCTTCGTGCTTGAAGTATATATTAGCTATCACATAGTTGTTGTCTTGCTTAGCATAAGTCATTGGTGCAAATAGGTGAACCCTAGTTGTTCTAGGTTTTGTGCTTAACAAAGTAAACGCTAGTTTATTTCCGCCTTTTTTGTGCCACTCTCAGAAAAGTTTTTAAACCGCCTATTCACCCCTCCCCCTCTAGGCGGCATCTGTATCCTTTCAATTGGTATCAGATCCCGGTCTCTCATTTTAGGCTTCACCTCCTTGGGAGTAAAGATGTCGACTAGGGTATTTGTGCACAATGAAATGTTCATATTCAATGGCACAAATTATGATGTATGGAAAACTCGTATGCTTATTCATTTTCGGGACATGGACCCAAATTTGGAGAGTATTGTAGATATAGGTTTTTCTCCTCCTATGGATTTTGAAAATCTATCTTGTGAGGATGAGAAAAACTTATATCTCGATGCTCAAGCTTGTAATGTGCTTGTTAATGCTTTGAGCTATGTAGTTACTTCTTCAATCATACCTTTTTGGAGTGCTCATGAGTTATGGACAAAACTTCAAGATAAATATGATGTGTCCAACATTATTGAGGATGATTGTATTGCTTCCACTTCCGGCCGTGATGAGTTCTCATCTTCTTCCACTTCACCAAAGTGTGGCAAGACACAAGGTAATGATATGGTGAGTGGTGATGAATATTGCAATGTTGATAGTAAGCTTACTCTCGATGATCCTTCATCTCTATCTCATTGCAATGCTTCATCGTTGGACTTGAACACGTCTAGCAATATATATGATTTACATGCTAGTGTTGATAGTCCTTGCATATCATGTATAAATTGCCTCAATAGAACTCATGATGATATGCTCTCTTTGCCTTGTTGCCATAATATATATGCTTCTATTTCCTCTAGTTGTTGTGTGTCTAACAATGTAGAGGAAACCGAAGATTCTATTGGTAAAGACACGATTTTGAATGGAGCTTCAAGTAATTCTTCATCATCATCATCTCACGGTTCCCACCTATGCCTTATGGCTAGGGATTCAAAGGTAACTCCTACTTTGGAACCCAATACCTCTTGTGATGATGAGGATGAGGATACTGAGGAAAAAGAGATTAATGTTGATGATTTATATGAAAAGGGTGATATGGTTTATCATGCTCTTGTTAAGAATAATAATGCTTGCTCTAACTTTGTTGAAATCTTGGACTTTGCTATTAATAGAAAACAACATATTGATAAGTTAGAAGCACAAATTGAGGAACATGAGAACACCATTGATAAAATGAGTATCCTTGAGCGTGGGTATGCTAATAAAATTGCAAATATAAATGAAGCTTTTGAAGAGGAACAAACCACTAAGGAATCTCTTGAGGAGACTCTTGCTCTAGAGTTTTCTAGAGTAAATGAATCTCATGATAGAGATCTTGAGGTGCAAAGTGATCTCAAAAGTAAAAATGATGGGCTTCAAGTTGCTTATGCTAAACTCCTTGAGGATTTTGAGCACCTCAAAAATGGCTCTAGGGTCATCAAGGGTGAGCTCATCAAACTCACCGAGTCACATGAGCAACTTAAAGCCTCTTACTCAAAATAGCCTTCAAAGTTGCCCTCACCTCTTGTAATTAATTATGATGCTTGTGATACTAACTCTATTTCTTGTGAAGCATCTATTTTGAAGGGGAATGTTGAGCTAAAGACTCAACTTGCTTTGCTAACTAGCAAGTATGGGATCATGGAAGAAAGTCATGGTAAGCTATCATGCTCTCATGAGGATCTTCTAGCCTCCCATGGTAGGCTAAAATTAGCTCATGAGGCTATTATGTCAAATGTAACATCTAATGATTCTCATGTGGACATTAGCACTACTTCTACTCCAAATGTCATATTTCCATGTGCTAGTCCTTGTAATTCATCCACTGATGCCATTTCTACATATTGTGATGAATTACTTTCCGTACCTTGTTGTTATGACCTCGGATCGTGTAAGATCCTAAGTCCCTGTGATTAACATGCTAGTCCCTGGATCATTAGCTAGCACTCATAGTCGATGAAATATCATGTAAAACACAAGTCTTTATTACATGAATCGAATAATCCAGAGTTTACATTATTACAACAGAAGCAAAATATATACAACTTGGAGTCCCATCAATGCCACAGGCAGGTTGAGTGAAGACTCGCGATCCTAGCGCACCTTTCAACGATCTCCAAATTCTGCACATAAAACGTGCAGCCAAACGAGTTGGTCAATACTTTGAATGTATTGGCAAATTACACCAAGGAAAGAACAAGACTAACTATACATGCAAGGCTAGAGTAGGCTTTGGGGTTCAATTGCGTAAAGCCAATTTTATAAATGTAATAAGAAAAGAGGAAGAAAGTTTTCCCTACTTTGTAAACTTTGATAAATAGTATAGGGTCAAATGGAACACGAGGATATTACTCACCAAGTGCCCAATCAACCTAACACTTGGATATTACACACCAGGTGGCACTTGGATATTACGCACCAAGTTACTTGGATATGACACACCAAGTTCCCAAATTCCCACCTATTAGCGATATTACGCACGCCATAGGGTTTGAAAAACTTTTGTTTGAAAAGAGAGAGAGGAAGATCTTTCAGAGGCTCCATCCTTCAGATGCTCAAAATGTTCTTTTCCGTGAACTCGGCTGATCGATCAGATTGCAATACTCTCGAGAGGTTGTGCACTTTCCCCACAATCCACGATCAAGTCCTTTTACAGACAAGACCATGGCGAAGCCTTCCCTTAGTAGCCCCTCTACCAGCTGGATCCAACCGTGCCAAGAACCTCCAAATGTTGGTACCCCGGTGAGGTTTCCCACTAAGTACTAAGCCAAGACAGAGCCCATATGTATTGTGGTTACACAGGAAGCTTCTGAATTCTGAAACATGGCAGACTTCTTTGATTCCTGGGCGGCCGTCCTCCACCAAAATCTCACTCGTTGTCCCGACAACCATTCTGCCCAGAAGAAAACTTAGTTTTATTTTGAAGGGGTTTTGGAGAAGAAAGTTCGCTCGAGAGAGCTATCATACTTAGAAAATTCTTGAGTCTTTCGAACCCTCCCAACGGTATTTGATATATATATAGCATAGCAAGCAATACTTAGCAAAACAGGGGGAACCTATTAGGACGGAAAATCCTCAGTATAAAGCTACTCAAGGCATACTACAAAACCGCACTTGCAAAAATAGTAATGAGAAAGCTACTAAAAACCTACACATGCATACTACAAGATTTTGAAGAGTAAAACATGCATAGTCAAAAACTGGGACATAACATGAACAAGTGGTGTAACTTGCCTTATGTTTGTGTTATGGGTGACGATTGAATTCTTCGGCAGCAATCGCACTCTCCGAACAATCTAACGCGAGGACAAAACAATTCCAATCAACACAATTACAAACATAACAACCACAACAATGATGAACACAAGCATGCATGATGATTTAATATTAGTTCTTTGAATGGTATTAGATCATATGATGCATGTAGGAGATCATTTAATGCAATAGGGTATTTGTTATTAAATCTTAATGACCAAAAAAAAGGCTTTAGTAGTTCTGTTGCAACTTCTGTCCTAATTGTCCAATTAAATTTGGTTATTAGTTTTATTGGATAGAGGACATTAATACGGACCAGGAGGAATTGGATTCATCTTAATCGGAGTTATAGATCTTTTTCTAGGATTTATTTAGTGTTTAATGGAGTTTAATAAATATGAACAGATCGTGCTGACAACGAACAAAACTAAGTACAGATCTGAAAACTACGCAAGATTATGAACTCAGGGACATATTACTCATATTTTTCGGATATGTAGATTATTTACTATGAATTTAATGATTTAAAAGGCCAATAATACTAAATAATTATTCGCCAGTAATCTATAAAGTAAACTTGTAATTTTATTCCAGAATCATGTTCTATACAATTTTGTGAATCCAGGGGTATATTATTTGCGATGTTTGGACATAGTATGAATTTTCTATAGATTTTACAAGTTAGATCTATAATCTGCAATTTTAAATTCGAACGGAATATTCCGGAGAATATTCCGCTGACTGGACAGGTTGACCGTGCAGGCTGACTGGGACTAGATGCTGACCTGACGACGACGTGGCGGTGACGAGGCAACTGATCGGGACGATTGAATCTCGACCGTCGGGATGAGATCCGGTGGCTAGAAGAGAAGTTGGCTCAAAATAGACCTGATTTTGCGTAACAAAGGACTAGAAGTAGATCTGTGTTAGAGAGATAAATCCGTAGGTCAAATCTAAAAACTTTGAACATGAAAGTTGTGGAGGATGATTAGATCTACCTTTTCACCAAAGGAATTTGGATTCCAAGAAACGAGCGCGAGTAGATCTTGGAATTACGCCATCAGATCTGAAATATTGTGTTGCGAAATTCTCCGGCTGTGATGGATGAAAAGAGGTGAGGTTTGTCGGAATTGAAAGATTTCGACGAGATCTACAACTTTCGTGTTGAAGCCGAAGGCAGCCGACGAAGTTTAGATGGGTTTAGAAGCGAAATACGATTCGGTAGGGTGTAGATTCGGGATTTCGGGAAGGAGAAGTGTTATAGCTGTGGCTCCGATGGATTACTTAGGCTTTTATGATGATGGGAAGATAGATCTTGGAGTAGGGAACAATAGAAACAAACGGAAGTCAATTCGGAGTTGTAGATAAAAAGTTATAAGTGTTTGAATAGAGATAGGTTTAGAAAACAGATTTTCGCACGCTTTTTAAAGCGGAGGTGGGATCGATCCCGTACCATGGCTGGTTCGGTCGGCTGAGGTGGGCCGGCCGGCGGCCCATTTCGTTTTTTTTTCTTTTTCTATTTTGGTATTTTCTTTATATCTTTTGCATACGAACTTCAAATGACATGATTCTTATTTCTAAATTTTTCTAAAATTCCATAGATCATTATAAGATCATATTTATAACATTTTCACTAGTTTAGAGATGATTTATTTATAAATGTCTTTATATTCCTTATAGGAACATTTGGGTAAATCAACTATCGGATCTAGATATTAGAATTTGGATTCAATTTTTAGGAACTTTGCATGGATGCAAAGGAATGCTTATGAATGCTTCATGATTTTTGTTTTTGCAAACATTCACACAAATCCTAAAGCTAAAACTCAATTCACGCCTTTTTGCCTATATGGCTACTTAGGTATTATCAAAAAGGATATAGGGTTTTATGCATTTGGCCTTATATGGCTACTATGCAATATTTCTAAATAGCTTCTTAGGGTTTTATTTTAACCACTCAACCAAAACACACAATGCCACAAATGCCCAAAACAACAAGTTCAATCATGTAACATGAAGGAACACATTCTTAATATCCAATGAAAATGAAGATGTCATGTTATCTTCTCTCTTTTCAAGCAAGTGGTGAAAAGCATCTAGAATGGTTTCATAAATCGAAGTAGAGACTTTAAGGGTCAAATAGGGAAATTAAAATATCACTCCACCATAATTGGGAAAGTCATTTTATTCCCTCTCTTTAATCATCTAAGCATGGTTGGATATTTAAAGAATCAAATAGTTGAAAAGAAAATGAAAACAAGTTGGATAGTCCTGTAAATCCAATCTCATACAAGTTTTCTAAATTCAAGGAAGGAAAATCATAACAGAAAGTTTCTTTTCTTTGAGAAATTTCAACAAAGTCAAACAATTCAACCAAGTTATTTTATTAACTTTACATTCAAAAATTAGGAGAATTTTGGGATGTGACACTTGTTGCTCTAACAATGTAGAATCCACTTCCTCTAGTATTTTTGTTCACACTAACTATGTAGAGGAAATTAAAGAGATCAAGGCTCAAGTCACTTCTTTGAATAATGACTTGAAAAGTGGTCATAAGGGGATGGCCACACTCAACAAGATCTTGAGTGTGCAAAAATCCCCCAATGATAAGGGTGGGCTTGGATTCAAATCCAATGTCAAGAACAAGTCCACTAACAAGAAGAAGTCTAAGAGCAACAATAAGAAGGGCCAAGAACAAGTCAAGAATTCGGCCAAGATTGTTTTCTTCAAGTGCAAAATTGAAGGGCACCATGTTAGATCTTGCCCCTTGAAAAAGAATCATTTTGTTGAGAAGCAAAAAGGGAAGCGGACTCTAGTTCAAGGTCATGGCCTATCTCAAGTTGGAGAAAGGCCACTTCCCAAGAAGATTCAAGCTAATACTCCCATTGTGGAGAAATCAAGTGAAAAGAATGGGAAGAGAAGAACTTGCTACTTATGTCGTGAGAAGGGTCACATCTCTTCCTCTTGCACTATTGGTAACTCCTCATCCAACCCAATCATGATTGATGATGTTTATTCTCTTAGGAAGGATGAGGTTGGCAATGTGTTTGCCAAATATGTTGGTTCTCAAAGTGGTGTCAAGAAAATAACCATTTGGGTTGCCAAGCCTATTGTGACTAACTTCTTAGGACCCAACTTGGTTCGGGACCAACAAGCCAAAACTTGATCAATAGGTGTGTTTGGAGGGCATTGGAGGCTTCATTACATTATAAAGAATTGAGAGATCTTCATCATTTATTCTTGTCAAGTCAAGCCATTTGGATTATCATGCTTCTATCATATATCCAATGTTCCTCCTTGCGGTAATATGTGCTTAACTCATTTACATTGAAAGTTACTTGCTACCTTGTGCATATGTTAGTTTTGTACCTTTGTATGTGTTTGTACATGTTGTGCTTCCCTCGTACTTATATGGAGTTATCAAGTATACTTGTGTATGTTGGTTGTCACACCATGTATTTGTGTCTCTTGGGTTGGAGGCTTTGTTGAATTTATTTGGTATCTTTCTTGGCTCTTGTGAGAGATTAATGGACTATTCCATTTTGGGGGAGTGTTATGCTTGGGCATTCTACAATCCTAAAATGTGTGTACATGAGGAATACCACTTAGTATGTATATTGCAAGTTTATCTAGTCTCTATGTGGTATGTCTTTCTCATGAGAAATTCAAGTTCCATAATGTTCATTAACCATCTCTATTTGGATGTTTTTACCTCTTGTTGAGTATTCTTGGTTTATCACATTATGGGGGAGTCATACGCTTTGTGCATATTACAAACCTAGAAAATGTGGACATTTGAGGTAGTGTCACTTAGAATTGATATTGATAATTATCTAGCTCCTAAGTGGCACATTTAGCTCAAACAAGTTCCAATTCCCTTGGATTGATTTTATTGCTCATCTTTTGGATCTTGTCTGTGAGAGTTTTCTTGGTACGTGTTTCCCCATATTTGGACCTCCATATCCTCCATGGAAACCATTTGCTTCAAGTTACTTTAATCTTTTATGATTGTGTGACTATTTGGAGCTATCAAGAATCTCTATCTAAGCATCAAGCTTAATTTTTATATTTCGTCATATGCTTATTGTTGTGAATATGATCATGATATCCTTGAAAACTACCTTGGGAAATGTTTCCCCATAATTCTTGTCATTGGACAAGTGGTACTCCATATATGGTAGAATTTATTAATCATATTCATTTTGGCCTTTGCTTAAATTTTGTTCTACCTCTTGCCAACAAAATGTTTTGTGTTTTCTCCCAAGCTTTCCTTGCCTCTTGTGGATCTTCTTATTTTTTGTATCCTCGTGTGTTTTATTTAATGTAGGTACTAGTGATGATCCCATTTGTGTGCATTTTGCATTCAAAAGGAAAATCCTACATAATGCACTATCCATGGGGGAGCTCTCCTATATTATTTAGAACACTCATATTTATGCTTCTTGTTTTGTTCCATATCATGTTTTATGTGCTTGGAAGTTTGATCTTTTCTCTTGGTACATTGTGCCATCATGAAAAGTGTAGAGAGTTTGGTTTGTGTGTTGGAACCTTGCTTTTTGGGAGTTGGTTTTGTCTCATTCCTTCTTACTTGTTTGATCCCCTAGGATGAGATAAATCCTTGAGCATTGGTGTTTTTGTCTATCTTTTGCTCTTTGGCTATTGCCTTGTTCATTTGTTGAATTTGTGTCCTTTCATGTGTTGATTTGGCTCTTTGATACAATTTGGACACCCTTTTGTCGTGTCACACTCTTGTGTGCGACTTCTTGGTTTACTTGGTGTTTTTGTTCAAATTGTATCTCCTTTTTGGTTCTTGAATTCTTGTGCATGCATATTTACTACATGTTCTATATTATGGCATGCTTTCTTTCTTGATCCAATATATAGGGTATTCTCCACCAAATCCTATCGGCTAAGATATGCATGAAATTCAATTTCATATCAATATGCACATATTTATGTGGAGTCTCTCCTATGTATTGTAGTTTATCTAACTACTTTGGACCCAATGAGTTTTGGGACCATTGTGTACTTGAATGTGTTATAGGTACATTGGAGATTCATTGGATGCTTTTAAATAATAAGAATATGTGGGGACTAAATGATAATTGGAGTCAAGCTAGGATGATCAACAAACTCATATCTACTTCATCCTACCAATGGTATCTCGGTAACAAGTATCCCTCTAATGCATACTTTTCTAGCATCCAACCTTTGTGGTTGCATCATGGCATGTTTTCCTTCAGTTGCTTTTATTGTGGTTCTTGCAAAAAATTATTGTATCATCCTTATTGTTATATGAGTAAGTTGAGATGAATGCATATTTTGGGAGTATATAAATTTCATGTTTATGATTCACCAATCCCACATATGCCAATCTAGCAATTCTATTGCCAATCGTTTCCTCAATTTCTCTCATGTGCAATATGGATGAATTTGCAAGGTTTATTTGTTCTTTATGATACTTGTTGCTTTTTCCAATGCATTCCAACTATCTCTTGTTCCCTTGTGATAGTTGTGATGTATTTGTTGGTGTTTGAAGGTCATTGATGACCAATAAGATAAATTTGAGCCTTTGGCCATGCTTTTTAGCAAAAATCTTGCTGGAATTATCTATGACTTTCTTTTGGATATCTTGTTCATTCTTGAGTATCCATTTTGTGTGTACATGTTTCTTTGTGGATGTATATCTTGGTGATTGTTGTCTACCTAGAAACTTATACACATAATTATGGCTGAATCTCTAGTTGATATCCTTTTGCTTTGGAGTCTACACCTTGTGCTCCTTTTTATTCTTTGGTGGCTCCAAATGTTTTGCTTTGAGTGCTTGACCTTTTCATTTGCATCTTTTGGCACTCATTGGTGTTAAGGAAGTTGATATCTCATGCCTTTTTGTTGTTATGTAAGTTTGGGGGAGCAATGATACCATGTTTATGCACTTTGCATTCAAAGCAATTATTATATTTTGTGCATAAACCTTGGGGAGCTTTCCTAATCTACCTAAGAACACACATTTTCTTTTTTGTTCTTGTTTGGTGTTTTGTTTGATTATGGGGAGTTAGGATTCCATAATTGTGCACTTTGTTGTGCATGAACCTTGGGGAGCTTCCTATTTTCATCTAAACACTCATTTTCTCTCATCATAATATCTTCTCACTTGCTCGTGCTCGTGGTTTAAATGATATAGAGGGAATGAGGATGCCATGTTTGTGCATATTGTATTCAAAGGCAAATTATAAGTTGTGCACAAACCTTGGGGAGTCTCCTCATATTATTTAGATCACTCTCTTTTCAACCTTGTCATAATATCTATCTTTCTTTTGGTATCTTCCTTTTGTGAAGTGCTTCTTTCGATCTTTTGATTGCTTGCTTCATTCGTTGATGCTTCTTCACCATTTTATTTCTTTGCAATCTTTGGATCCTCAGTTTAGTTTGATTTCCTCATGGTATTCGTCATTGGATACGTGCATTTGATTCCACTCATATTATGAGAAATGCACACCATATGGAGGAACTCTCACTAAATTGGCCTTCCAAAGTTTTTCACCCATTTCGGCAATTGATGCCAATGGGGGAGAAGTTTTAGAGGGTTTTAAGGGAATTTGGTTTTGTGTTTTGAGTTTTGTACTTAAACATTTGCCTTGTGTGCTTTTCATCTTAGCGTGTTGCTTTGCATGTTGAATATATCGAGGAAACTCCACCACCGGCAATGGTTGGCAATATATGCAATGAAATTCAAGTTCATTCACACGTGTATAGATTGTGGGGGAGTTTGGTCGATATTGTGATTGTACTAACATCACATACTTATGTAGTATTTGATGTTAGAACAAAGTTTTGTTTAGTTAATTCCTAATATAAACCCTCTCAAAAGGGATTGTCATCAATTACCAAAATGGGGGAGATTGAAAGTGCATGTGTGCCCCCATGTGTGGTTTTGGTAATTAATGACAATCTTTATGGACTTATGTTTGCATTGAGTTTTACCTGTAGAATTTGTCCATAGGTAATGCTTGAACCATATGTTGTCTTCAAGGTTGGGAGAAGAAGAAAGTGAAGAAAATTAAGTGTTGACCAAGGTTTCAATGAGTGATCCGGAGATTGGTTAAGTGAGAGTTGATCCTATAGCAAGTGTGTCTTGAAGACTAAAGTTGGAGTGATATCTCTTATGTACCTTCAAGACACCAACATAATAAAGAAAGGAGAAATGATGTGCAAGTTCAAGATGAGCCATCTCGAAGAGATCATTTGCTTGAAGATTGCCATCCTATTGTGATCATGGATATGAGAAGATGGTATGCCCAAAAGAGAAGCTCTACCATAGTGGAGTATGGGGAGCAATTTGCAAGTCTTCACCAAGCTAGCGCAATCAAAAAAGGTGTTCCATCTTGAGGTGGACAAGATCGCTACCATCAAGCTCAAGTGGAATATGTTTAAGGCAAAGGTAAGTTCTTGATAGGGTTTCTTTCTTACCGGTCTCATGGTGTTAGTTGGGGAGACCGGTTTATAGGATAGATAGCCGTTCTATCAAGAGGGGCTCTCGAGTGAGTAACTTGATCATATCCTTCAGAGAGAGCTCAAACATTTGCATACTTGGCATCATATTTGTTGGTTGTTATTTGTATCTTATCCATGTGAGGTTCTTGAGCTTGTGGTAATATTCATAACAAGCTCTAGTTCATCGAAAACGGATTTCATATACATTCTCTATTGCGTTTTCGATATTGGAGGTTTTACCGGTTTGTCTTTTAGAGATTGGTAAAACCTTACTTTATTTGGTTCTTATCCATGAGAGGATTTAGATCTTGTGTTAATCTTCATGACAAGCCCAAGTTCATCTAAAACGGATTTCATATGCATTCTCTATTGCGTTTTCAATGTTGGAGGTTTTATCGGTTCATATTTTTGAGAGAGGTCAAACCTTTCGTCATGTGGTTCTATCCTCCGTTGCTGGACTATGATGTTTTTATGTATTATCTTGTAGAGCTTATTGTCCTCTTTAAAACGAGCCCAAGATCATCAAAATCGGAGTCCAGATGCAAAAGTTATGGTTGTTTTCGTATTGGTCTGTCTGCCAGTTTTTGTAAGACCGGAGACTCCGGACCAAATATCCGGTCTATCTCCGGACCGCGTACAGATTGTCTCCCAGTTTGACCCTGTTTGGCCTGGGTACACCGGAGACTCCGGTCCCAGTCCGGAGACTCCGGACCGGGCGATTCCTGGGCCTAACGGTTGGATTTCTAGGGACCTATTTAAGGGGCCCTTCTTCCCCCAATGGTTCCCTAACCTTCCTTGCAAGTTCTCACCTCCATTGCTGACCTTATTGAGCTTGCTATCCCTCAATCTCTCCATTGATTCTTGCATATTCTTGAGGGATTTGAAAGAGGAGATCTAGATCTACGACCCTACCAATCAATCTCTCCTCTAAGTAAGGGGAACATCTTGGGATCTAGATCTTAGAGTCTTTTGTGGATTTCCTCCATTGTTCTTCCTCTCTTATTCCCCCATAAGCTTTTGTAGCTTTGGTTGAATTTGGGAGAGAAGGACTTGAGCACTTCGTGTGTTTTTGCCATTGCATTTGGTGCATCGGTTTGAGTTCTCGGTGAGGATTCGATTGGGTGAAAGGTGAGAAGCTTTTTACTCTTGGGTTCATTGGAACCCTAGACGGTTTGGTGGTTTTGCAGGTTTGTGGATTTCTTGGGGCCTCCAATTAATTTGTGGAGCTTTCCCCAAGCTTGTTTGTTGGGAGCCTCCAATTGAGTTGTGGAGAAGTGCCCCAACCTTGTGAGAGGTTTCGGATTGCCATCAACAAGTGCACCGATAGTGGAAGTGTGGATCGATCCTGTTGGGGTGAGATTCATAGGAGAACAAGGGAGGCCTTTTGTGGCGTTGGTGGTTTGGTACCACCCCCTCTCCAAACGAGACGTACTCTATGTTGGGAGGAACTCGGTAAAATATCGCCGTCCCCGCGTGCCTCGGTTATCTCTATATCCGAGCTCTTACTTATGCACTTTACTTTGTGATAGCCTTCGTGCTTGAAGTATATATCTAGCTATCACATAGTTGCTTGTCTTGCTTGGCATAAGTCGTTGGTGCAAATAGGTGAACCCTAGTTGTTCTAGGTTTTGTGCTTAACAAAGTAAACGCTAGTTTATTTCCGCCTTTGTTGAGCCACTCTCGGAGAAGTTTTTAAACCGCCTATTCACCCCCCTCTAGGCGACATATGTATCCTTTCAGCAGGGGCTCGAGAGCGCTAGATCTACAGGGCGCCTGCCATCGAGGTCCACCCAGCAAACAAGGCCTGGTAGCAGGACTTGGCGGTGTAGCGGCCGCTCGGGTCCCAGCTCCACTTAAAGACATCATCACCCCCTCTATCAAGGTGATCTCCTCAAGCCAATCAGCTACGTCAAGGAGCTCCCTGATGGCTGCCGCGTCAAGGTCAGAGGGAATATCATGAAGCCAGGCCCCATCCAGGCCCTCTCGCACGCGGCACGTTGCGATAGCACCCGCCGGCACTGTCGCAAGGAGGTTCAGCCCTACATCACATAGGCGTTCACACGACAACCATCTGTCCGTCCAAAAGAGAGTAGATGCCCCGTCCCCTAGTACCGAGGTCGTTGCAGCGTCAAATAACTGCCTAGATAGCTTAGGCACCCGTATGTCAAGTCCGTGCCATGGCTTGTCCACCTCCACACGCTTTAGCCATAACCATCGGGCTCAGAGCGCAATGTTCATGAGACGTAATTTAGGGATGCCCAGGCCTCCCATCTCCTTAGGCATGCATACCCTGTCCCATGCCACCAGACAATGTCCACCATGCACGTCTTTTCGTCCCTTCCAAAGAAAACCACGAATGATTTTCTCGATGGCGAGGATGATCTCTATAGGAATGTCCAGTGAGCATGGACGCCTTCCACGATGGCAATTTGGCAGCCACCAGTTCGACCAGAGATTGGAGCTAGGCCGCTGATGGCTTCCGTAGCAAGAGCGGCAACCCTAGATACCACAAAGGGAAATGAGTGACCGGACAACGCATCTCCCGGGCAACCAAGTCTCTTTCCTCGTCTGAGCATCTGATCAAGTTAACCGAGCATTTGTTGAAGTTGGTACGGAGGCCAGAAGCCGCCCCGAAATCCTCGATGATCCCGGAGATCACCTGGAAGTCCACCACTGACGGTCGCAGGAAGGTGACCACATCATCAACATAGATCGAAGTGCGTTGCCGGAGGCCCGTTGCCGCGAGCCTGGTAAGAAGCCCCTGGTCTTCTGCTTTGGTGATCATCAGGTGAAAAACCTCCATGATCAGGATGAACAGTTGGGGTGAGAGCGGATCACCCTGCCGAAGTCCACGCCTATTGGCCACTTTCGCACCTGGGCTGCCATTCACGAGGACGCGCGTGGAGGCCGTGGAGAGTAGTGCGCAGATACACGCAAGAAGGCGTTCGCCAAATCCCATCTTCCTCAGAACTTCAATCAAGAAGGCCCGGTCACTGTGTCCTCAGACTAGCTATTAGGTATTAGATGGACTTTAATTAAAATTTATTTGTTCAAAGCACACGTGCTATTGTGGCTATGCTGTATGCAAAGACTTTTTTCTCGGGAGCTGTGCTAGAGCCGGCTATAGGTGAAGCACTCGCTTTCCTCTCTTCTCTCTCTTCCACCTAAACTTTTGAATGACATGGCAACTCCTATAGCCTGCTGACTAGGCTTATTGTACTTGCTCTTAGACCTCCTAGCGACGACTAAGGACACCGATGCAAGAAAACGCTCCGTCATCAAGTAGGCATTTTGGCTATTCAAATTTATGCTTGGCCACCCCACCAATTAATCAATAGTAGGTTTGTTATCTTAGTCTAAGTTTAAAATCATCGATTATAGTATACTTAAAGAAGAACGGTTGCACAAGCCTTACAAAACGGCAATTGGATTGGGAACATAAGAAAACCAATCAATATTAATCTTTTCATGCAAGCGTTAAATATTAGGGAAGTAGTGAGCACTATCACTCTAACACCAGAGAAAGAGGACAGGTGGTTCTGATAGTGGGAATCGAACGGTCACTTCTCAACCAGTAGCACACTTCAAAGGAAAAAAAATCACCTCTGATATAGCTTGCTGCAAACTGGAATACTTGAGTTTCTCTTCGCTGTAAAATGACAGCTTGGCTCTTTGTTCGCAACAGGGTGTGGATTGTTGATCGTCTTGAAAAGCGCAGCTTACCTCATAATGAAAAAAGTGTTCTTTGCAATGCTACAGAGGAGAATGCACGTCATTTATTCACAGGAGGCGCGTCGTAAACATCATCTGGGGAATCATTCTAAACTGAGCTAATCTGCAACAAGTTACCCCGATCATGGACCTAACTCTTCGAGTGTGGTGGACACGGACACCATCCAGTTTGCCAGAAGACATCAGTACAAAATTCAATTCGCTTGTAATATTGATCATTTGGTTGGTGTGGCAGGAACGGAATGCTAGAGTTTTTTATAAGAGTTTCAGACATGTCAACATCCTAATAGAACAGATTAAGGCGGAAGCAAAACTCTGGTCGTTGGCTAGTAAGGATCGTTTGAATCTTCCAGGATCTTAATTCGGAACCATAGAAGGATAGCTTCCTTCCGTAGTACTTGGTTGTTTGCCCTTTCTATAAATAAATTTATGCAAGACATTAGCCATTTCTATGCCATTCCCTCTTCTAATATAACACATGCAATGCTCTTGCATGGTTTGAAAAAAAATATAGTATACTTAAAAGCACTTTATACAATCATGATTTTGTGACAAATCATAAAAATAATTGCGTCCAGATTTCAATATTTTTTAGGTTGGCATATTTCTGCTTTAATATATAACTAATCTATATATGCATTGCAAAGCGCCAAAACGGCAAAGCGCGCAATTTGTTCTAGTATGCCAAGAATCAACATCTGATTAGCTGAATACAAATCTACGGAGTAAAAAAAAGACTATCCGAATAGAAGGTCGGCGTGTGGGCGCAGGTCCTTGTGGTACACCTCCCTGATGGTCACCTCGCTGACGCCCGTGACGGTCGACACGTCACTGATAGATTTCCCGGCACCGGCACGCTTGATCGCCATGTATATGAGGGCGGCGGCGATGGAATCGGGGTTGCGTCTGACGTCCAGGTTGTGTTCCAGTCTCCGCGCCGCCTCCAACGCCGCGTTCACCTCCTGGTCGCCCATCTCGAGCAGCGAGCCGAAGCGGCGGAGGTAGTCGCCCGGCCGCGCGGTCATCTCCCCCACCGCCTGCCCGCTGTCCTCCTCCCCGAGATGACCCTTCATTTGCTTGACGATCCTCCCAATGTCCTTAACCCCCGCCGTCGCGTTGTCCCCCGCCACCGACGCCAGCTCCTTGAACGTCCGCGGGGTGCCCCCGGCGCGGCACGCGAAGTGGAGGCAGGCCGCGTAGAGCGCGTTTTGTTTCCGGCACTTGGGTAACACCTTAGCGTCGTCCAGCTTCCTGAGCACTTCCCTGGCGCGGTCCCTGACGGCCGCAGGGAGCCCCAGCCGCTCCGCCATGCCGTCGATGGAGTGGGACGCGTCGGGTACCGCGCCGCGCATCTTCGGCATGGCGCCGCCTCGTGGATGACCTGCAGCACCGAACGCGCCGCGCATCCTCGGCACTACTGTGCAGACGCCCTCTGCTCCGTGCGTGTCGTCCTTGTCGCTGGCTTCGGGCGACTGCGCGTTGCCTGCTGGGGGAGGGTAAGCGATCGGACGGCGTCTGGTTGGACGGCATCGGCGGCGTCAAGGCGTCCGCGGCCGTCAATGCCCCCAACATCGTCGAGGAAGGCGCGCCACTCGGAGGACTTGTCGACGTAGCGCTGGCCGAGCACGCGCCCGCATTGGGTGCAGACGGTGTTGCCGGAGGCGTGGTCGTCCAACACCTCGACCGCGTGGCGGCAGTCCGGGCAGTAGCTTGCGCCGTTCGGGACGTCGCACATTGTTCTTGCTAGAATTTGTTGTGAATTGCTCTTTGCTACAATTCGGTCTCGCGATTTTGCTTCTTGGTTGGCATCGATCGGCACTCCTTTTATTGATGGAGAAGTAGGTCGGCGTGGGAGGGCCCGACCCGAATTCGTCAACCGTTTCGTACGTGCGTGATTAGGGGCATATATTGCTGTGCCCGACTACGATTAGAACCTGCCTTGTATAATTCCGTGTCCCGGTTTACTTTGGGCTGAACTTGGTATCCACACGCTTCCCTACGAATCGGACTCCACCGTCATTGCCAAGATCCAACGTACCGATCCAAACCGTCAAACAAACTTCAAACGAGCCACCGCCATAGCCATCGAGTTTGCAGCTCCGGCCTCGCTCTGATCGACATCCACGCATCGCTGCGAGTCCGACTCGGTGACCTCCCAACTCGATATAATCGTAAGCAATTACTAGGATGCTTCCTCCCGCCGAATCTTCCTCCCCTTCCTGCCCTCCGCAACCATCATCATGCCCGCTCCCATGGCGCAGCGTTCGTCCTCACTCAACAAGATCCGCCGTGACCTCGAGCGGCGTCGCCAAGGGGGGGATCGTGAAGAAGTCCTCTGCCGCGCCACCGCCGTCGCGCCTGATCCCGTCCGGCGCCGGCGTTGCGACCCGGCCTGAAGCTCGCCAACGCGCCGCGGGAACGGGTTGCAAAGAAGATCGCCTACCTGGATATGGGACAAGCTCCAAAGAGGTGCACTGCCTCGCCGCGCCGAGCCGCGCTTATCCCGTTCGCCATGAAGGTGGCCAAGTCCACTGCCCCGACGGCGTTGATCCCGCACGCCTCCACGAAGGTTCTCACATCGGCCTCGCAACCGACAACAAGAGCGGGGACAGAAGAATACACCAAGAAGCCCTGGTCCACACCGATCCAACCACGCTCTAATCAAGGTGCGCGTGCCGGCGAGGACCCTGCCAACAGGGCAGTGGATCGCTATCTTGCACCCTGCTGTCGTCGTCTCCAACCTAGAGGATGGCTACCTTCAAGTGCTGTACAAGGGCAAGTACCCTCGTGATGGAATCGTAAGGATCGGACCAGGTGAAGACCATGCTGCCAACCAAGTGATGAAGTGGCGCCAACCACCGTCGAGAGTCAGGGTAGCAAAGCTCATGTATGGTATACGTGAGGAAAGTCTTAGCTAGCCAAGGATGTATCATCCCAATGTAACCCTCCAAGTCCGGGATCATGGACTTCTATGATGTAATGAAAATCTCATACAGTATATGAATCAAATGAACATCATCTGCTTCAATTTGCTTTCGTTCAAGTTTCTTTCATTTGGACAAAAGTACACTTCCACATCTTACTGGCAGGACTTGAGAACGAGGCAATAGCCTAGTGGTTGGATTGCAGTTGACGCATCCCAACGACCGGAGTTTGATAATTCTCACGCCGACCCGCTTCTACTATATCAAAAAAGTGTCAGTTCCTCCTAGCACTGTTTCATCTTACTGGCAGGACTTAGAGTAAAAACAGATACTATATATATATATTCAGAATCTTAGTTTGTCTGAAACATTTTCAGTGTTGCTACCTTATGTCTACTGCTATTTAGCTAGGGTTTTCCTAATTCTTAGTCTTGATAATTAAGTTAGAGATCAATCAGCTCCCAATCCATTGAATATGCATCATGATTCGTGTGCCTATCAATATGAGTTATAAGTGGGGACACAACTAGGACATTTCGATTGCAAGTGGGTTGCAACTGATTTTTTTTATTGTAATTAGGTTTGCAACTAAAATATTAGTTGCAAGTGTGTTTGCAACTGAGATTGATGACATCACCTGAATTCTCACTCGACTAAGAACTAGACACACTCATTTAGTTACGTTGATTCCTTCATAACCAAATCTGGTAGCAACATGCACTTTTTCAATGAAATATATTATGGTTACATTAAGTATATAAAGAAAATAGAATTCTTGGTACAGATATGCAGAAATGGCCATTGACACGGAAGGAAAATACAAAGCAAAACAAAGCAAGAACAGAGGGTTCCCCTAAACCATCTTAGTTTCCCTTGATTCCATATAGGTCGACAAATGCACGTATAAGATAGATGTATAGACTACAAACTATGGAACATATTCTTATTATATTAAAAGAGATAGATTACATGGCACACCCAAAATATGCAGAAAGGACTGTTGACGAATAAACTGAAACACAAAGCAAACCAAGGACGGAGGGTACCCATGTATCATTTCTTCTTCATTGATTCGAGTGATACAGATTGTGACCACATCGTCGCGAGAGTAGGAAACCACTAAATCACTAAGATCTACAATATCAAATCAATGCTTTTAGATTCATCATAAAACATGTTTTCATATGGTATCCATATAATACTATAATTATCGATCTTTTTTATAAGAACTTTGTCAAACTTTATATTGCTTGACTTTTGAAAAAGGTTAGGAATGGAGGGAGTATATCATTACACAGTTCCACAGATTATGACCAAACAAAATATACTCCCTATGTCTGAAATTAGATGTCACATATTTTTCTAGACCTGTATATATCTAGACACGTTTTCGTGTATAGATACATGTGAGTCTAGACAAATCCTTGACATTTAACTTAGGACATAGGGAGTACATTGCTCTTTCAAAGAGATGCAAGTTTGGAACCTTTAGGGTACCCTCTATGTTAGGCTAGTTCAAACAAATGAACTAGTGTTTTCCCAAAAAGTTAATGAAATCTGAAAATTTATTTAGTTTATTTTCTTGTACTAAAGAGGGTAGAGGATAGCCTAAAGGTTACCCACTTGCATCCTTACTCTTTCACAACAACACATATTGCTGTGCCATGGAATTTCGCATGCTGGTGAAGTAGATTCGTTTGAAAATTGTATCAAGTCTGAAGGAGTTCGATGGCATCCACGACCGAATAGGTACGCTGCCCGAGGAACCGCCAGGGAAGAGCTAAACCCATCTAGGGTTCCATTCCCCTCGCCGGTGATGCCGGCGGTCCGCTCCGCCTCCGACGGCCTTAGAGCCTTGGAGGTGTTGCGGTCCACGGCCTCTCGCTGGCGGGAGGATTTTCGTTTTGTTTAGCCTTTTTTCAGTGTCTTCTTCGGGATGTTGAGGCGACGGCTACGTCCTAAAGTCATAATAAGGTCTTCCTCGTCCTATCCTCGCTCCGGTGGTGCGTCTAGCGCCGGTGGAGGGCGCGTGGAGTCGTGTGTCCGGCGGATCTCTTGGGATCCGGTCGTTTTCTGTCTTCGTCGGTGTGGTTTGATGTCAGTCTCTTCCGATCTACGGTTGTCATCTTCGGCGATGGTTGCTGCTCTGGTGCGCTGGTCTTACGGGGCCTTAGCACAACGACTTCCCGTCTTTCCACTACAACAAGCTTTGCCCTGCTCTGGTGATGGAGGGACGAGGGCGGCGGCGCGCCTTCGGCTCGTGCTAGTGTCTGTAGTCGTCGTTAGGTGGTCCAATGACCTATTTGTAATTTCTATTACATTTATGGCTCTTTGTACTACTGTTGATGATTATTAATAGATCGGTGGAATTTCGCAAAAAAAAAGGAGTTCGATGGCAAATTCAATTTAATGGTCATTAGTAGTATCATTTTTCCTCAAACGCATTTGGACAGATAAACCAATCTCCTAAAACCGATCTGTTGCTTCTCGAAATTGTAGGAGCTTGCAAATTCATGCAAAAAAAAAAATCTTTTAAAACATCAGAATACACGTCCAACGAATTGCTTGCAGGGATCCGGCTCAAATTCCATTTACCTTCTTCTCCTGATATGCAGAGTGGTTACTAGTGCATATCATCCAGGGACCTAAACCCCCGTGACCAAAGAAAAGGAACAACTGAAGTGGAGACGAAGCTAGCCGTGCATGTATTCCTCTTTATTGGTAGCTATTACTATTACATGAGACATAGTAGTACTCCGCTGTCTATAAGCAGCATGCATAGTAGACATACATGCGGTACAGTAGTAGTCTCTGTATATATGAGATGTAATAAGGCGGTACATAGTAGTACTACTCAAGAGATCTGAAAGTTAGCCATAGTTACGCTGCCGGAGCCACATCGTGGTCGTCGTCGTCGTCGTCGCCATCCGCGCCACGGCGGCTGCTCTCTGGGCGAGAGAGCAATGCGCCCACCCACTCAACAAGGCGATCATTACTCTCGCCCTTGGCCACAGCCATGAATCGCTGTAGGTGTACATGCGCACCGTCCATGTTGAGTTGCTGACACCTCCGCTGGGCTAAGTGACTATAGTCGTCGTGTGAAGCTAGATATAGCTAGAGAGGGCTGATGAAGGGTTTAGGAGCAGGGATGGAGCTATATTTATAGCTGCCATTAGCTAGTTTGCATATAGCATTGCTGCGTGGCGGTTACGCATGCCACGTCGTCGCACGGAGTTAACTGTCTCCGGCTAGAGAAAGATGAGGCTTATGACTGACCGTATTACTTGAGGTTCGAGGATGGAAGGAGATTGCTTTACCTTAATCCTGTTATTGGACGGGGCGGTATCTGTGTCTGTTAACTGGCTAGCAGCTCCTTTCAGTATTCCTGCACCTACGTACGACGACATGCATGTGTGGCCCAGACGACAATCCGACGTGGCTACACGGCCTTGGATCATCTGTGCATTTGTTCTAAGTTACTGCAATGCATCTGTGCGTAAACTGAAATTAGGAGCATGGACGCCTCGCACTAGGCGAAAAAAGAAAAAGAGGACTGCTCCGCGTCGCTCCCCGCGCGGGCGACCGGAGCGGCGCACGTCCACCTCAATTTCCCAGCGCCTCCCCAACAACCTCCTCATCCCCACCATCGCCGCCGGGCATTGCCCGCGCGGTGCCGGCAGGGGCACTCCTCTCCTCGCGCGCACGGGACTCGGCTCAGGAGGGTCGGCCGGCGGCAGTGTTCCACATCGGCGGTGGTTCGGTACGGCGGCGGGGCAGCTCGACGCTGGCTGGGAGCTCGACGGCGCGGGGCGCGGCCGTTGGTGGCGACCCCTGCGGAGGCTGGCGGCGGCGCCCACTCGGCCCAGATCGGAGCCCTTCGGGCCCCATCTGGGTCTAGGCGAGCCAGGCGTTGGGCGGCCGCAGGGGATCCCCTAGGTGGAGATCAGCGCGTGTGGGCATCTGGGTGGTGGCAGCTGGGCTGCTGGCCTGCTGCAGCGAGGCAGTGGGGGCTTTGCGGGCCCGATCTGGGCCCGGCGGGGCCTGTTGTGACCCTACTACCAGGTCCGGTCGGCTACCACAACATGGTGGAGGTAGTTCCCTCCCGCCTCCGGCGCTGCTGGCACCTCGGATTCCTGCTGTGCTATCCTACTCCTCTAGGCCTCGTGCTGTTGATCTCAGGGAGACGGCAAGGGTGGCGGCGGGATCATGGTGGCGCATGTTGGTGGACGGCAAAGTGTGGTGGAGCATTTCTGAGCATCTGGGGGAGTGTTTTTTCGGGGGTCGGGAGAATTCCATGTCGGCTCGTCCGGCACCGACGCGGTGACGCTTGCAGTTGCCACCGTTCCTTCCTGGAGAGCGTCGGGTGTACCCCTTCTCCGCTTTCCTCTGAGTACCAGGGGAAACCCCTAGCACTAGTCCAGGTAACAGCGTCGTCGTCGTCGCGCCCCTTCTTGAACGTGTTACTTAGGTACGCGGCGCTCCGGAATGCTAGGATCGTGGTGGTACTTCGCCGGAGGGCGCAACGCTTGCGGTCTCCTTTGTTTAGGCGATCTGCCATTGTTGGCTTTCGTTTCTCTTCTCTTTCTCTCTTTTTTCGCTTTGGGCTTGATTGTGCTGCTGCCCAGCAGTTGTATCGTGTGGTTGCTATTGCTATATGTATCATGTGGTTGCTATTGCTAGTGGTGGTACTTCGCCGGAGGGCACAATGCTTGCGGTCTCCTTTGTTTAGGCGATCTGCCATTGTTGGCTTTCGTTTCTCTTCTCTTTCTCTCTTTTTTCGCTTTGGGCTTGATTGTGCTGTTGCCCAGCAGTTGTATCGTGTGGTTGCTATTGCTATATGTATCATGTGGTTGCTATTGCTATATTAATATAGCAGGGCGAAATCCTAGTTCGAGAGCTAGAGGCACTCGCCTATATATGGACCAAAGGTTCTTCTCCATAAGTAATTAGCTCAAGTGTTAACTGACTGAGTGACTGCACGGCTGGCTAGCTAGGTTCTCATATATAGTATGTGCATCGTCCACGACAGTCAACCTTAATAATCACGGTAAGAAAAAGAAGCGAAGCTGACCAGTTTGTCAGTTACCACCATAAAAGGAAAGGGTGTCGGATCCTGTGCCTGCGTGGTCACACAGATCACATACGGTCCAAGGAACATGGGATCCGGGCGCCCGGAACCGGTGGCCACCGGCGTCCGACGTGGATGCCCGGGCCGACGCCGTGCTCATGGCCGGCCACAGCCACCACGTGGAGACGCCGGCCAGGCTCGTGTCCGGCTACGCTGCTTTCGTGTCGACGCGCCATGGTGAGTGGAACTGGAATCTGAGTCCCACGCGACGCGACGAAGGAGGCCGCCAGGGTTCATTGCCTCCTCGGCCCGCGCCTGCAGGATCGTCACCTAGTCATCATGGGCGGGCTGTATGATAGATCACTGGAGGCCCATCTTGTTGATTTATTTTCTTCATGGAAAGAACATAAACCCCAACCGAGAGTTCATGCTGAGAAAAAAAATAGATCAGTGGAGGCCCATTTTGTTGATTTTTTTCCTTCATGGAAAGAACATAAAAGTTCATGCTGAGAAAAAAAAATAGAGAGAATATTAATATCGCGAATATACCGATTACATCTCGTCTCTGCAACTATAACATGTCAAAAGATATCAAAGATGACACAAGCAAGAAAAAGAAAGAAAAATAGAAAATAAAGACCCAACCACCGAAGACATCACCTAGACAACAAAAGTGATTCTCCAAAAGTAATGCCTCAAAGAAAGAAACAATGCACAAGCGTTGTCATCACTTGATCGATGATCTTGGATTTTCACACTACAGAAAGTCCAAGTACACCCAAAATACATATGTCTTCAACAAGACCATTGCCCGGTACAACCAATAAAGGTCACACATTGGGTTTTCACCATGAGAATCATGAATCGGTATCAAGGAGTACCACCAAAAATGCACTCGTCCACTGCTGCCACCCCCGCTTGCCGAGGTCCCTATTGCAAGCCACCAAACAACCAACACATGGTATTCATCACATCAATACACCCTTCCGCCAAAACTTCAAGACATGTAATCGCAACCACCATGACTTTCTCTACGTCTGCCAGTACCATGGGAATCTTGACTTAGATATGTCCAAACTTCACGTCACGTCCTCTTCAAGTCGTGTTGGCTGATAACATGTGCGCACACGATCAGAGCCTTTCTGACGTGGGTATACCCTACGGGTACTCATGTTTAGCCTATACGGTCCAGCCTAAGAGGAACCCGCGGGACAATTGAAGCCCAACAAGGATTCGGGTGGCCCAAGTTTGGAGGAAGGTGACTTCTTGAAGGACACGGCAAGCAATAGATAAATTTTCAAAAAGGTGAAACCCTAATCTATGATCGACTCAGCCTGCTATCCCGAGACCTAGCCTTCCTATATAAAGGCTAGGAGGGGCAGCGAGAAGGATATCCGCAACCCTAGCATACACCTCGCCAGATCTCATCTACGCACCCCTTGTAACTTTCGACTCCTCGACAATCAAAGAGCGGGCAAGCAGGAGTAGGGTCCCTTCTGAGGACCTGAACCTAGGTAAACCGCGTGTCCCTGATGTGCTTGTTTGCTAGCCAATCAATGCCTCCAGCGCTCCCCAATTCATGTAACCCAAGTCCATCAACGATGGCCATTGACGAGTTAACCCTCGTCAATTGGCGTCGTCTGTGGAAATCGGTAGTGCTGATGTTGCGGCTTCCTCGGTCCCATCAATTGCGATCTACAACTTCACTGCAGTGAAGAATCGCCTCCTCTTCGGCACCTTCGACTTCACCGTCCACTCGTCGGCGACTCGCCCAGACTTCGAGTCCATGGGTGACGGGATCGGCATGACGATCGTAAGCCTATGCTTTCAGGTCGGTCAGATCAGCATGCTCTGCTTCCCTGATCACCCTCAAGCTCCTTCGATTGCCCCTGCATCGTGGTTCCCACCATCGATTGGCACTCTGAGCGAGCTCAGCGCCTCGGCATCAGCTTATGATACGGATAGCAACAATAGTTGTAAGTCCGATCTGTGTGATCTGACGTCAGAAGATGGCGCTTATGGCTCTGGAGCTGAGAGCTACGGGTGTGGTTTCCCCAACCACCACATGTGCGTCATCATCAACAACGGCGATGGAGGCACTCAAGGGAACACTACCAATGACGGGCCTACCAACAACGGGCCTACCAATCAAGTCCTCGTCATCGGTACCATCAATAGCGAGCAGCCACAACCACCCAAGCTGCCCAACCGCGACAATCAGGGCGAACACGCCAACAATGGGTCGGCGTGACAGGAGATCCACCTCAACAACGCTTAGTGGGCACGGTGTAGGGAGTCCCTACAGGGCAATACCCTGCCACGAGATGCACCACAACAGATGCTAATGGGATACCATTGGCTACTCAACTAGGAGTTCAAGCGCCAGCAGGCGGTGAATGCGCAACTCGAAGAACGCAAGAAGGTCGCTGATGAGTCAAGTGCCCAATGGGTAGCACTCTCCTCAATCGGTGGATCCTCATCCAAAGGTAATGGCCCTATAGTCGCCAAAATACGCTCTCGGCTGGACTACCTCAACGACAAAGATCGGGAAGAGGCCACTAGAGCCCTCGACTTCTCATTCATGTCGGTGGACTCGCGGGGCAACATGATCCTGAAAATGCCGCATGCAGCGGTGACAGCAGCCACCATATATTTGCTCACCAATCAGCCACTAGCCGGAGATCCACGATCTGCCATGCACCGGTACGCGATCACCGAACTTGGATTGGTCGAGGCTACGTTGGCCAAGGAGCCGACACCAGAGCCGAATGAAAGCAAGGCTCCACCTAAATACGACTCGCTATCTTCTAGTGAGGATAAGAACGACCTATCGCGGCGATACCGTAGCTCACGACGACATGATCGCGATTACGACGTGCATGACAAGATCACCCAGCGCAAGGTCGACAACGTGCGCGCCGAGAGCACCTACTCAACAGAGTCGAAGGACGAAGGAACAGAGCTCTGTGGTGATAGCTGCTTTAGTAGAGCCATAAGACAGACGCGATGGCCGAAAGGGTTCAAACTTCCTTTGGAAAACCCGAAGTTTGACGGCCTCCAGGACCCGAAGATCTGGCTGGAAGATCTCTTCCGTCAAGCTGCACGGCGGAAACAAAAGCATAGCCATGCAGTGCCTCCAGCTGCAGCTGCAAGGCATTGCTCGCGCATGGATCAACAATCTGCCTCGCAGATCAATCCACAACTAGGAGGAGCTGGTGTACAGCTTCGTCCAAAACTTCAAGGGCACCTACAAGCGGCCCGCGTCAATCGAAGAGATCAGGTCCTGCTGCGAAAAGTCGAGCGAATCCCTCTGCTCCTATATCCAAAGGTGGTCCATCATCAAAAATTCGATGGAAGATATCTCCGAAGATTGCACAATCGATGCGTTCAACGATGGTGTACGCGGCAGAGAGCTCGGGGAGGAGCTAGGCCGCACAAAACCCAAAACCATCGACCACATGATGGACATCGCGAATTGGTGGGCAGACGGAGAAGACTCCTTGAATAACAACTCTGTCCATTCAGACGACGAGGACGACCTCGGCTGCAGACGCGACCGCCGACGAAAGCGTCGGCTGCGTGGTTACGAGGGCCGCGAGGAGGTTGACATGGTCACGGCTGGCTATGCCGACAAACACGACGATGGTAATCGCAGAAGCAGGTACTGTAGCAGCAGCTACCGCGAGAGCGGGAAACCCGCGCAAGTGTGGCAATGCCGCACCCGCGATGGCGCACCTGGAACATCCATCCCGAAGAAGTTGTCTGGACCTTGTAACGTTCACTTCTACATCGACAAACATGATGGCAAGAAGAAGTCCAGCCACCTCCTCAAGGACTGTCGTGAGTTACAAAAGTTCCACCCGAGTTACGCCCAGCTACATCGTGACGCGATGACTCAGGGGTACGGAGCTTGAAAGGATCATATGGTCACCTAGAGGGGGGTGAATAGGTGCTACTTCAAATTTTACTTCTTTTTCAAATTAGGGTTTGACACAAAGGTAAATTCTCTAGATATGTAACTATGGTGAATTTACCTATATGTCACACTAGCACACCTAACTAAGCAAGAACTAGATAAAGTAAGGTGCGGTAAAGGATAGAAGTAACCGAAGTGAAGCACATGGGGACACAAGGATTATTTCCCGCAGTTCTTTTCTTTTGAGGGGAAGTACGTCTGTGTTTGGAGAGGGGGTGGTATCAAACCACCAATGCCACGAGTGGCCTCCCTTGTTCTCCGGTGAACCTCACTCTAAGGAGATCGATTCACGCTTCCACTATATCAGCAACCTTCAAGGTGGTAGTCGGCACCCTTACAACAAGTTCGCGGCACACACCACAACTTAACCGGGGCTCCCAAATCCAAGCAAGCTATCACACAATCAAAGACAATCTTGTAAGAATCAAATCAAACCAAAATAAGGCTTAGGGTTTCCAATGAAACCCTAGAGCAAGGGGCCCTCAAGTGAATGAGGGGGAAATGAAGATCTCTCTTGGTGAAGCTGTAGATCGATGCCTCCTCCTCTGATTCCCCAAAGATCAGCGACTTTTGGTGGTTTGATGAAGAGATCTTGGAGTCTTGGTGGCTCTAATGGAGGTCCTTTTCTTTTCTGGAATGAGCAGCCTGAGGTTGAAGATGGAGTCCCCTATTTATAGACCTCACTGCTGTAGACCGTTTTCTAAGTGTTGGGGACTTTCCACACCGGAGGCTCCGGTCTGACAGACCGGAAACTCCGGTCTACACCAGAAACTCCGGCTCATCTCCGGTCCATCTCTGGACTAGCTCTTTGACTGTCTTGGGAAGTATCATGTCGTTCACTCCAGAGACTTTGGCCGAGACTTTGGACCAGGGACACTGGAGACTCCGGTGTTTCCACACTAGAAACTCTAGTCTGGGAAATCACACTGGAGACTCCGGCCGATATCTGGTCTGTCTCCGGACCCCCTCAAAGAATGACCCTGGGCTGTGTCCAGCATCCACACCACGAAACCTTGGGGAAACTCCCGACCACACCAGAGACTCTGGTGTTTGCACACCGGACACTCCGGTCTAGAATCTTCAGGAAAGCTTAGTTTTGGCCAGGGAATTTCCCACATTAATCTGACATTTTCTCTTTTCAATAGATTGACATGTAGACATTAACAAACAGTAAATGAACATTATGATATTAACGAACACCAAAACAGATTAGGACAATAATGTCCTTTCAATCTCCCTATTTTTGTGTTCGATGACAACAAGTGGTTTTGCATGGAATTTTAATAAGACAAAGCTATGCCCCCCTAACGATGTGCAGCAAGATAATCAAGTAATACATGCAAGTCGGGTAATGGATAACTATTACAATAAGGGGATGAGCATAGACATGTCCACATACAATAGATAGTTCAACACACATAGATAGTTCAAATAAACCAAATAAGTCTCACAAGAACCAAATGAAAACAAATGTTCGAATAAAGATACGACCATGAACCCCAACCCATGCAAATCCCGATGCTCCTAATGGACAACTTCTCCCCCTTTGGCATCGAAACGCCAAAAAGGGAAAAGTCCAAGCTATCGTCCCAAAGACGATCTATTGGAGTCCTCGTCATCGTCATCATCCTCATCCTCATCGTAATCATCAATAGCAGAAGAAGTCGGTGGCCCTTTGCCGTGAGGGCGGGAGGAGGAGGTGCCCTAAGGTGCAAAACTAGAAGTGACCTTGGAGAAAGTCTGCGAGTCAGCTAAGCTTGCATTCATAACATTCCAAGCATTAAAGGGAAGTGTGTGATCTGACTCTATAGATGGTTCAACTCCATGCTCATCATTATATTCTGACTCTCCTTCCTCTTCTTCCTCTCCTTGAGCCTTGATGTCCTTGAGAAGCTTCTCAATTTTGTGGTTGCTCTTGTAGGACTCATGTTGTCCCTTACCGATGTCCACACTCATGCAACACAATATCTTCTCCCAGAAGGATGCCTTCTTGACTTTCTCCTGAACAAACTCATGTGTGACAAGAGGCATGGGTGCATTGGAGGCATTCTTTCTCCTAGAGCCCCTAGGAGGGGTCGGAGCATGCTCAGCCTCAGAGATCTCCTCATCGTCACTCTCAAACGGCTGCCTAGAAACCATCTTCCCTTTCTTTTAAAGGGACACCAATGCATGCTTCATAAGATTGGGAGAGAGGGAAAGTGGTGAACCATGGGCTTGAGTGTTGATAAGCCTCATCACAAGAGCAACATATGGAGGAGACTTCCGGAAGAGAATAGCATGGTGCATCTCCTAAAAAATGTCGTCCATAACATCAATAGCATATCCTTCAGCATTAGGACCAGCAAGGTGTACCTTGTGAGCATGGTGAAGCAAATGGACAAGCCCACATCTAATAGCATCATCATTACCAGCACTGGGAGAAATATTATGGTGGAATATCCTCAATAGCAAGTTATAGAGAGGTTTGAGGCCCTTGGCCTCACCGACGACTGCACCCTTCCCATAGAGGGGATCCAACTTGGTCTTGCTCTCACCAATGGTAGCATCATGCATATGGTGCCCAACAGGAACAGACACCCCCTGGAAAGTCTCATTGATAACCCTGGCAAAGTCAAAGAAGTTAGCAGTACAACGAACATTGCCAGTCATCCACGTCATGGTACTTGCCTGATCAGTCCCAAACACCACAGTTGCATAGAATTGATGGACAAGAGTAATGCTATAATCTTCTCAGAGCTCCATGCAGCCCGACCTTCTCAGTGATCCACAGAGCATCTTCAAAGTAGTTGTTGGCGCGCATGTACTCGAGCTCCATATACCTCTGAGGACAAGCAGGGACTTGGTGAGCTTGCTATAGACATCAGTCATGAACACTTTTTGTTCCCTCCTCCAATAACAAGGATCCTCATAGGTCCTTGAAACTCATAGAAGTTTGTCTTGTGTAGGTCACATAATTCCTTATTGGTCATATGGGCAAGAGATTGCAAATTGTCATACTTGGCTCTCTTGGCCCGGTTCTCCTCTTATATGTGCTCTTGGTTTCTTTTCATGTATTTAGCATCTCCGAGATGTTGCTTGCGGTTGGATGGCGGGATCACATACTGCCTAGCTTCCTCATCAAACCGAGGATCCGACCTCTTGGACTTGGCCTTGGTGCAACCACGACGAGAACCAGCGCCTCCTGTGAATAGAGAGTGAGTAGGATAGCATGGGTGATGTCTCAAGATATGTAGAGACATTGGTAATCCCAAGAGGAAGGTATGATGAGAACAACAATAAGTTTCCCTCAGTTATGAAACCAAGGTTATCGAACCAGTAGGAGTAAGGAAACAACTCCAAGGTGTTGCGAACAACTTGGAATCCTGCACAACACAACCACAGAACTTTGCCCCAACTTGCAGTGAGGTTGTTAATCTCACTAGTTTTGCTAAAAACAAAGGATTAAACGTATAGTGTGGAAGATAGTAATTGCTTGCAAAAAGTAAACAGTAAACGGTAAACATTAGATGGTATATCAATGGTAAAGGAAATGGACTGGGGTCCACAGTTCACTAGAGGTGTTTCTCCTTAAGATAAATAGCACGTTGGGTGAACAAATTATAGCAGGGGAATTGACACATTGAGAAAGCATAACAATGCATATACTAGACATCTTGACTCCTATGAGATTTGATTGGGCATTACAACATAATACATAGACCGTAATCCAACTGCATCTATGACTAATAATCCACCTTCAGGTTATCATCCAAACCCCTTCCAGTATTAAGTTGCAAGCAACAGATAATTGCATTAAGCAAAGTGTGTAAAGTAAACAATACAATTGCCCCATGGACAAAGGATTGTTGTTTTCTCCCTAATAGCAACAACACATCTATAACCTTAGAGATTTCTGTCACTTCCCTGGATTACTAGAGTCATGAACCTACTATCGAGCATAAATACTCCCTCTTAGAGTTACAAGCATCTACTTGGCCAAGATAGCTACTAGCAATGGAGAGCATGCAAGATCACAAATAACATAGCCATGATAGAATCAATAATCAATCTGACATGGTATCTCAATATCCATCGGATCCTCGCAAACACAACATATAAGATTACAAATAGATGATCTTGATCATGAACGGAGCTCACAAGATCTAAACATGATAGCACAAACAAGGAGAACAAACCATCTAGCTACTGTATGGACCCATAGTCCAAGGGTGAACTACTCACGCATCACTCCGGAGGCTGGCATGGTGATGAAGAAGGCCTCCAGGATGATCTATCCCCTCCATTAGGGTGCCGAGAAGAGCTCCGGATCCCCCGGTCTAGGGATGGAGATGGCGGTGGCTATAGACTCTTTCGTGGAATTTTGATCGGGTATTTAGGGTTTTCATCTCGAGGGGAATATATAGGTGAAGGGGCAAGGTCGGTGGAGGCCTGAGGGCCCCACACCACCTGGTGGAGCGCCTGGGGGGTCGCGCCACCCTATGGTGTGGCCGCCTCGTGGCCCCACTTTGGCTGCCCTTCGGACTCCGTGTTCCTTCTGGTAAAATATTGACTTAGGCTTTTATCCCATCCAATTCCGATAATATTTCCTTACTAGATTTTCTAAAACCAAAAACAGCAGAAAATAGGCAACTGGCACTGCGGCATCTTGTTAATAGGTTACTTCTAGAAAATGTATAAAAATACCTCAAAGTGTAAACAAAACATAAGAAAGTTGATATAAAACAAGCACGGAGCATCAAAAATTATAGATATGTTTACGACGTATCAATGGGGTAAGCACATATGTCCTAGAGATAACCACCGGACCCTCATAACTTTACCAGATTGCTATAGGAAATCTACACCAGAGTCTCCGGTGTGCAACACCGGAATCTCTTGCTTGGACCGGAGTTTTCAGTCAGACAGACCAGAGTTTCCGGCCTGGAACGGAGTCTCTAGACTGACCAACCAGAATCTCTAGTATGGAGACTTCGGGTTGCATATGGAGACCATAGGTGAGATTGATTCCAGCAGATCGGGCAAGGATATGAGACTAAAGTGTTGCAGTGCACGCATGCATGTTGTTCTAGTGGGCAAAATCAGTACATAACTCAAAATAAACAAAGGGGATGAACCCTAGGTTCATGTTGCGAGGAAAAGGTACCAGATGTATCCATTGGAGAAGTTCCACCGGTGGGGAATGTCCTAGGGGTGGAGAGGGTGGAGTTGGCCGGCGGCATGGCGGATCTTGGTGGCAAAATAGCCTCCGAGCGGTGATTTTGGAGGAGGAGGAGTAGGCAGGTGTGAGAGTGGGGGTCAGGGGTGGAGGATAGAGTCTGAGAGACTCTTTCACCCAGGCCCCCTTAAGTCACAGGTAGAAACCGCCCTAGACCGAAGACTCTGGTCTGCACCGGAGACTCCAGTCTACACCGGAGACTCTAGTGTTTGCACACCGGAATCTTCGGCCCTCTTCGACCAAAACAGCCAGAGTCAAGTTTTTGGGACATGTGTGATACATAGAATGTTTATGGGAGGGTGACAGGGTTAGGTTTAGATCTCAAACTATGAAGAACCAAAAAGGCTATGAAATTCAACTAAATGGTCATGTGAAACTCCAATTTACTCAAAAATAAGAACCAACCCTTCGTAATGAAGGGGGCGGTGGCCGAGGCCACCATGTAAGAGTGTGAGGCATGAAACCGCGAAGAATTATCCTTGGGTTCATAACCTCTACTCATCAATGAAGCTCACATATCACAAAAGATATTAAGAGAATTGATTTCCTTAATTTTGGCATTATGGGGGGAGGGATAACCTAATGGTTTAGGTCCATGCCTGCACCTAAACCACATAATGATCAAGTAATAGATGTGTATGCAAGATGATCAAGTCAAACTTCCTGAATCTACGATATTTAGCTCATTCCTCAAATAACAAAACCTTGCTTCATCAAGTGGCTTTGTGAAAATGTTTGCAAGTTGGTATTTGGTTGATACATAAGAAAGCTCAATATCTCCTCGGGAAACATGATCTCTAATGAAATGATGACGGATCTCAATATGCTTTGTTCTTGTATGATCCACCGGATTGTAGGCAATCTTGATAGCACTTTCATTGTCACATAAAATAGACACTTTGTCACAATGGACACCATATTCCTTTAAAGTTTGCCTCATCCATAACAATTGAGTGCAAGCACTAGCTGTAGCCACATATTCAGCCTCGGCGGTGGAGAGAGATATAAAGTTTTGCTTTTTAGAAGACCAACACACCAAGGACCTACCAACGAATTGGCAAGCCCTAGAGGTTGATTTTCTATCATCCTTATCACCAGCCCAATCAGAATCAGTGTATCCACGAAGAGAGAATGTTGTACCCCTAGGATACCATAAACCATAGTTTGGGGTATGAACTAAATATCGAAAGATTCTTTTAACTACCATCAAGTGGCTTTCTTTAAGAGTCGCTTGATATCTTGCACACACTGCTACACTTAACTAAATATCGAGTCTAGCTGCACATAGGTAAATGTAACACCCTCGAATCGGTCCTATGCAAGTTTTAGCGATTCCTGCCAAACCCGCATAGAAACGATTCAAAGATGCCCACCAGGCACTTGCGTGCGGGTGGAAAACGAAGTAATACCATTACACAATAGTTCACGATGGAACCCACAGAAACATATATATACAACAATGACTCAACGAGTCAAGAATATAGATATATAATACAAAGATCCAAATCACCTTGAAAATGATACAACATCCGAGTACGGATAAGATGCAAATGGGGCTAAGAGCCCTGAAGAATAACCAATGGTGTCCATAACCCTGCCCAGGCCAAGCCGGAAGGGTAACCCTGCTAACGATGTTGATCTCAAACCTACTAAAACAAAAGGGGGTGCCAACAAAGGGCAAAGGAAAAAGAGAGCAGTCAGTACTGAGGCCAGTACACGGCGAGTCTAGAATTTGGCGGCTCTCGCCTACATAGGTATGGTGGACTGAAGCGGCAGCGCAGCATGCACTAAATAATCTATAGATACTCGATTCAATGGTCGGCTATTAGAGAGGGATAAGAAAGACCTATTTGGATCCAATCTGATAGTAACACCAATCATACCCATCCTGGTATTTCCCTCTCGAGACCAAACGAGGAAGTCAAACCGAGGAACTCACAGTTGGCAGTTTTATTCATTCCATTATAGTTGCAGTATTTACTAGTTAGATATAGATAGCAGGTCATCCTGATAGCATAAGTAGTGGGCAGTTTTATTTAACTGTTCGTTGTAGTTGCAATACTTACTAAGCAGGTATAAAATGACATGATACACCCCAATTCCACTAGTTGTTGGCACTTTTATTATCCATTTTGTTAAAGTAAAGCTGATAACTAGTCATATATTAAGTCAAATTCACAACACTAATTTAGTTATAGTTGTCTATGATCGAGATACTGTGCTCCAAGTCATCCATAACCGCGGACATGACTTTCAGAAAGTTTTTACCCTGCAAGGGTGCACAAATAGCAACACACACACGATCAACCTCGGGAAGAACCAAATAAAACACAACGAGGCCTCACGACAATACATTCACAGGATTCATAAATTATTTCAGGGGGCCACCCCACTAAGCTACCCGTAACGAAGTTGGACGGCTCCGAGACGGACCCAGGGTTTGTGATAATGGTTGTAAACAACTGGGAACCCGAAAGTGTGACTAGGCTTGTCGATACCACGAAAACATTCCACATTCCAAAACAGTACAAGTGCTCCACACACATTCGTAAATAAAGTAGTAAAGCATGGCATAACTACAGGATAGTAATAAAGCCCCAAACTAGTTTGTGGCCCCAAGATATAAAGGTGAATCAAGCTCAGGCAAAGGGGGATCCATAGGGTCTCCCGTATGTGGATAGTGCGAATAGTCAAGGAACATGTATCAAGTACTCGGGCCCTATGGGACACGAGTGAGCGTGGAAAACCCAAATATTAGCTATTGCCCGTCGGTGCCTCTGCATTAGTTATATCTATTCCCGGCATTTTACTATCAAGTTGTGATTAAAGTCATGATCATCTCCACCATTAAGCATGTGCCAACTTCCCAACAATGGTGGAACATCAACGACGCGAAGCAGCACCTGAGCAAGCAACTACGACTCACAAGGCCGACTGTCTATCAAACAACAGGTAATAGGAGGTGTCTAAGGCAGTATAGGCTACATGGGATATAACTGGTACGGGAAACTAATGCATCGCAACACGGATAGCAATATATCGATAGGAGGAAGTAAAGACTATAAACACAAAATAGGTATAAAGGGGAGAATGCTCGCCTGGGAAACATTGCTGAAGGTTCATATCCAAAGGACTTGCCGATACTCGCATCCACTCAACGGCCTAATCCACGAAGAAGAAAAACACTAAAAGAAACACCGAATGCACTATTTAATACTATGGCAGAAGATCGGGCATGATGCATGTATGATGTATGCATGACAAAGATGCGATGCGACTAGGCAATATTAAGCGGAACCGGGGTCCCGACAATTAATTAGATTGTTCAAGTTGTTTAGATACCCTGCAATTTAAATGTTGTCTTCACAAGGTAAAATATGTCATTGGTTTGCTACATAGATTTAAATGGAGGCAATATAATGCTATATTTGCCCGCATATGGTCTCCACATTTAATCATTAGGTGAATTGGTGTAATGCCCCCAAAAACCAGATGTTATGAATGCAATTATGTTCAATTTAAATGCAACAAGAGATATGTCATATATTATAAAATATAGGGGTCTCGGATAGGGGTCATACATCAAGGGGCGAAGGTCTTGGGGGTTCGACGGGGTTCGGGTTTGGCGGGATCGGTCTTCGGACTCCGGAGTCAAAATCGAGACCTTTGAATCCATGTAGAAGATCTTGTCGTCCGTGTTCGGGGTCTTCGGTTTCCATGAAGATGCTCTTGTCGTCCCGAGAGGAGGCCTTGATGTTCCCCGAAGGAGGTCTTTACATCGGACGGTCCTTGTTTGGGTTCCTTCGAGTTCACCCTCTCTCGATGGTCTCGGGTCATCGTCAGGCAGAACTTGGCATCAGTGGCGGGTACTTGTTGTGGAGTCGGTCTTGGGGCCTCAGAACATGGCAGCCATAGTGCATAGCTCTGAGAAGATCTGGTTGTCACCACCAATACTCTTTAGCTCTCAGACTTTACAGAATGCAAGCAATGTGCCGCACTTGGCGGGCAGTACGTGCACATGCGGCAGAGTCCTATAGGAGGCGAACGCATTCAAAGTGAAGGAGCTGGTCTTGGACAGGGCAGTGCAGAGCTTGACATCGGACGGGAGACATGGCGCCGGCTTCACAACAAGGGGAACTTGGTTTACTGCAAGATGGTTGCCCTGCTGCTGCTCGATGCAAGCACACGAGGAGATACCTCCGGCGAAGGGTGGCTAGGGGTGTGATACGTCCATAATGTATCTATAATTTTTGATAGTTTTATGCTAATAATATGCTTTTGACACTCCTTTTTGTATAAAGTTTATGATTTATTTGGACAAACCTACTAATAGTTGCAAAAGTGCACAATGTTCTTGTTTTACACTTTGATGTGTAGGAATTAACAAGAATACAAGTGGAAACCTTGATGGAGTCAAATTGGGATTTTTTCAGAAATCTGTCTCGGAACTCTTTTTGAAGATGGTCACGTTTCAGGTCGAAGAAGGTGTAAAATGGAAAACTCTTCAACTACGAAGTTGTTGGAAATTGCGCGACAAACTTTTTGGATATAAAATTTAGCTGATTTTGAGTCCGGACAGGCCCGCTAGACCCGATTTACTGCAGCCCAAGATGGGGTGATGGGAATCTGAGAAGCTATATAAAGGGAGGAAACCTAATTCGTCCAGGGCATCTCCACCCACGAATTTGCAGCCACCAAAGCCATGTTTTTTCCTCCCCCATGGATCCATCTCCATGGGGGAGGGCTCCCAAGAAGCCATGAAGGAAGGGGGCTAAGCGGCGGTGCTCCTCCATGATATCGGCGGCGGGGAAGGAGTCCCTCGCGCCGCCGCCGCCGCCGCCCTCTTCACCATCTTCACCGCCATCTCCATCACCTAATCATCCTAGTATGCAGTGGTTCATCCTCCCACACACCTTTGTACCATCCTATGTAAACATGGTGTTTGATGCTACAAGTTATAATCCTATGATCTATGTCATGTTTGTGTAGTTTCTTTGTTCTTAGATTGAATGGTTGAACGTATTTGGTTCATTAGAGCTGTATGTTGATATGGTACAGTCCTTTGGTGTCCATTATATTTGTGCGCGCATGGATTAAACATCATAGGGTTTGTAGTATGTGTAAAAGGAAGAGGGGAGTTCTGCCGGAGTGACAGAAACCTGAGAACGCAAACCGAAACGTTGCACGTATGTGAGTAAGAGGACCATTAAACTTAAGGCTATGGTTGGGGAAACTTTAATGCAATGTTAGTAGTTACGGATGTTTGCTAACAAACCAATCATATAGTACATGTAATTCCAAGTAGTGAAGCGCATGTATATTTAGCCTCTCCCACATAGAAAACTGCATCGAAGACAATGAACCCGATTTATTCACTAATTAAACTTGGACAAAGCCACCACAATTACCACCACTATTCCACACTCATGGTTCTGTTAGTTTAGTGTATTTTATTGCTGCAGCAACTAACTTTAGTGTATTGTATTGTTGCTCTAGTTTTATTCCCTAGATAATGCAAACGTTTAGTGTGCGTAGAGTTGTATCAGTGATTGATAGAACTTGAGAGAACATTTATCCTACCTTTAGCTCCTCGTTGGGTTTGATACTCTTACTTATCAAAAAGGCTACACACGATCCCATATACTTGTGGGTTATCAAGACCTTTTCTGGCGCCGTTGCCGGGGAGCAATAGCGTGTGGGTGAATATTCTTGTGTGCACTTGTTTGCTTTATCTCTAAGTAGTTTTTACTTTCCGTTTTAAGTTGTCCTCTATATTATTATGGATAGGGAATGCGAATTACAAAAAAAATAGTTGTACTTGTTTCCTAAAAACATTTTCAAAAAGGAAAGTGATTGGAAAGATGAGTAATGGTTAAGTGGGGGGTCGATCTTGAACACTTGTGTACATGCCTATGAAACCAAAACAAACCTTCCCATGGAAGCTTTTCAGTCAAAAACTTGTAGAATGCATGAAGCCTTGGAAAAAAAGATATTTCTGGTATTGATCTTAATGCTTATTCATTCGAAAATACTTGAATCTTGCTCCTATGCTGAAAGGCGTTAAAGAAAAGCACTATTGGGAGATAACCCAAATTATTTTTATTTTCAGTAAGTTTTTCTTTTGTTGAGTCTTGGAAGTTATTGCTTCAGTAATAACCTCTTCTTATCCTTTTTGTGTGGTTTTTGTGTCAAGAATAACCTCTAATGAGAGAGAAGTAAGATTTGGGAAAGTTGTTGTCCCGAAACAGACTTTTGTGCTTCACTGTAAAAAATCGTGAAAAATCCCTGTACATCGGATTGATCTATAATGTTTTGTACTTATGACCCAGGTTATTATCTAACTTTCATTAGTTTATCACTTTTCGATTTGAGCAACAGAAGGTCTTCGAAAAAAATCGGTTTTTACCTGCTGGTCTGTTTTGACAGATTTCTGCCGTTATTTGCATTTGCCTCTTAAAATCTCTTTCTGCTTGAGTTCTCGCCAATCACTTGAGATTTTAGAAGGAATTGCTATGGTAGCTTGTGTTTTAATGGAAGTTTTACTTGTGTTGAAACTAAACCCAAAGACTTATTATCTTGAATACACTAATATTGGTAATGAAGATTGTGTTAAGTTTTGTATGAAGGAAATTTTCAAGTGTAGGGAAGAACAATGTGATGAGATGAAGTTTGGACAAAATCTCAAGCTTGGGGATGCCACCCGTGTCACCCCAAGAAATATTCAAGAAGTACAAGCGTCAAAGCTTGGGGATGCCCAAAGCATCCCTTCTTCATCAATAAAAATCTCAGGTTTTCTTCCGAACACTTCATTTTTATTGTTTCATGCACAATTGCATTGTTCTTGGAGCCATTATTGCTCTCTTAGTTGGTCACTCCCAGTCTTTTGCTAGCCTCCACATGTACCAAGTTGAGTTCCACTCATGCATCCAACCTCCAAGAAAACCAAGTTATTCCAAAGAGTCCACTATAAATTCCTATGCATGGTGTGTTACACCATTCCAAGTATATTCATGCGTTTATCTACCTTCCAAATTAAACTTGTTATGTGAAAATTAGTGATTAAATATCTCACAAACTTGATGGCACACTTTACTTTCTTGCACTTAATAAACTTGAACCATTGTTTCCATCTATTTTGCTTATATGCTTGCACTTTATTAGTTGTGAATTAGCAGATCAATGTTGTTATGTGGAACGCTTTCAACATTGCACTTATTATTTAGTTGATATCATGTTCTTTTGCTTATCGATCCCGGCGTTGTGAAATAAAAGGGGAGCTTGTAAGCTCATTGGAGTTTGTATGTGTGTTAGAGAAACGCCTGGGCGGCTAGCCTAAGCCATAACTAATCATGGTGGAAACTTGCAGCATAACCATAGTGAGCATTCTATGAAGCATCCTCAATAAAAAACCTATGCAAATAGCAAATAAAAAGATCGATGAGATGCTCATTGTCTGTTGCCTTGTCATTTTGATATGGGATAGCTCCTGTATCATGGGGCAAGGGGTACCCCGTTGGCGGTTCTCTATGATACACATGTACTTACAATGACAAGAACGTACTAGTGACTAAATTTGAGTAGCATGAGGTTCGGTACTTGTAAGTAAGGGGCATGAGATTTTCAACTTATAACTTGTCAAGCATATCTTCATATTTGTGTCACTATAACCTTAATCACCTCAAGATGCTTATGATAGGGGCAAATGAGAGCTGAAAGCTAATAAGTACCATAATTTTTGGAAGCTCTTTATGAAACTTGAAATCCCTACTTCCCTCTGTGAAGGGCCTTTCTTTTTACTTTTATGTTGAGTCTCCATCTTCTATTTTTATGCACCAATTGAGAGAGCATAGTGGTGATTGTTAGTTTGGTGTGCATTGTCCCCAAACTTGTTGATTGATTCATAACTTTGATATTGCTTATTCTTAAATTATTTGTATCTAGTCACCCTTATGAACTTTTAAGGTGTTTTATGCATTTATGTTTTGCTATATCACGAGGGACAAGCTGAATACCACTTTTATTATGTTTTCTATATGTGAAACAAACAAACGTCTTCCAATGCTTTGTTATTCATGATATTTTGTTTGTAGCTTTTCATATTACAACATAGTTGCTATGTCTTATTGTTAGAACTCTATCGTTCATGATTCATGATAAGAGTACCTTGATCTCAGCTATCAATGCTTTTACAATAATGATGATCAAGATTGTGTTATCTGCATGTCACCTCAAAATTATATTGTTTTTATTGTTTACCTACTCGAGGACGAGCAGGAACTAAGCTTGGAGATGTTGATACACCATAACGTATCTATAATTTTTGATGGTTTTATGCTAATAATATGCTTTTGACACTTTTTTGTATAAAGTTTATGATTTATTTGGACTAACCTACTAATAGTGGAAAAAGTGCACAATGTTATTGTTTTACACTTTGATGTGTAGAAATTACCAATAATACAAGTGGAAACCTTGATGGAGTCAAATTGGGATTTTTCCAGAAATCTGTCTTAGAACTCTTTTTGAAGATGGTCATGTTTCGGATTGAAAAAGGCGTCAAACGGAAAACTCTTCAACTAGGAAGTTGTTGGAAATTTCATGGCAAACGTTCTGGATATAAAATTTCGCTGATTCTGAGTCCGGACGGACCCGCTAGACCCGATTTACTGCAGCCCAAGATGGGGTGACGGGAATCCGAGAAGCTATATAAAGGGAGGAAACCTAATTCGTACAGGACATCTCCACCCATGAATTTGCAGCCACCAAAGACACGTTTTTTCCTCCCCCATGGATCCCATCTCCATAGAGGAGGGATACCAAGAAGCCATGAAGGAAGGGGGCTAAGGGCCGGTGCTCCCCCATGATACCGGCGGCGGGGAAGGAGTCCCCCGCGCCGCCACCGGCGCCACCCTCTTCACCATCTTCACCGCTATTTCCATCACCTAATCCTCCTAGTATGCAGTGGTTCATCCTCCCACACACCTTTGTACCGTCTTATGTAAACATGGTGTTTGATGCTACAAGTTATAATCCTATGATCTATGTCATGTTTGTGTAGTTTCTTTGTTCTTAGATTGAATGGTTGAACGTATTTGGTTCATTAGAGTTGTATGTTGATATGGTACAGTCTTTTGGTGTCTATTATATTTGTGCGCGCATGGATTAAACATCATAGTGTTTGTAGTATGTGTAAAAGGAAGGGGGAGTTATGCCGGAGTGACAGAAACCTGAGAACGTGAACCGGAACGTTGCACGTATGGGAGTAAGAGGACCATTAAACTTAAGGCTATGGTTGGGGAAACCTTAATGCATTGTTAGTAGTTACGGATGTTTGCTAACAATCCAATCATATAGTACATGTAATTCCAAGTAGTGAAGCACATGTATATTTAGCCTCTCCCACATAAAAAACTGCATCAAAGACAATGAACCCAATTTATTCACTAATTAAACTTAGACAAAGACACCACAATTACCACCACTATTCCACCCTCATGGTTCTGTTAGTTTAGTGTATTTTATTGCTACAGCAACTAACTTTACTTTCTTGTTATTTATTATGATGCAAAGCTATCTCTAGTACTCGTATTGTTGCTCTAGTTTTATTCCCCAGATAATACAAACGTTTAGTGTGCGTAGCGTTGTATCAGTGGTTGATAGAACTTGAGAGAACATTTATCCTACCTTTAGCTCCTCGTTGGGTTCGACACTCTTACTTATCGAAAAGGCTACACACGATCCCCTATACTTGTGGGTTATCAGGGTGCGTGTTAGGCTCATGGACGGAGAGGCACTGAGAGGAGGCCGGCAACTCCGGCGAGGTCAAACGTGAGCGGCGAAGGCGGTGGTCGGCGGACGAGCTCGAGAGGTCCGTGTCGACCAATGGTGGAGGAAGCACGGTACCGGGGGCCGGTGACCTGCTGTAGGCGGCACGAACCGTGGCGGCCAAAGACGCTCCGCGGGGAGGCAGGTCTGCGACAAGGGGCGAGGAATGGTGGCGGCGCTAGGGGCTCCGGCTATGGGCTGCTGGTGTGGGACGGTGACGAGGAAGAGCCAGGGCGAGGTCATCCACGCGTGGGGCAACGCCTAGTCGTGGAGAAGGGCCGCTCGGGGAGGTGGCCGTCCACGGCGGCAATGGCTGGGCTCGAGGCGACGGCGCCACGCAGGGAGGCGGTCGAGGCGGATAGGAACTCGGGAGGGCGTCGGTTGTGCTCCGGGATCAAGCGGCTCGAGGGAGATGAAGCAGAGAGCAACACGGGGTAGGGATCGAACGGGGCGAGGCTACGGGATTGAGAGAGGAGCTTGCAGGGAGAGGCTTGGTGTGCGGGAGGGGAAGACCGCGATGGTAGGTGGGGAGTGTGGTGGTGGGACCGGGGGAGCTGGTCGCGATGTGAGCATGGTAGGCGGTGTACATGAGCGCTGGGGGCAGGGGTTGGGTCTGCTGCGTGCTTCGGTGTACCGCGCTAGTGTAGCGGCGGTCGCGTGGTGATGCGCGCGCTGGGTGTTGCGTGCGCAAGCATGAGTGTGTGTGGAGGTTGACGGTCGGTAGCTAGGTTAAGGGTTAGGGTTTGGTCTAGATTAGATCTAGGTTTAGGATTAGCCGGGGTGGTAGGCTGCTACTAGCTGGGCCCTTTGGGCCTGGCCGGTGGCGGCCTCCCTCGATGCAAAATAGTTTTATTATTTTAATTTGAAAAGGTTTTCACAAATAGTTTTTAGACAAAGAAAATATCCGGACGTGACCGGGTTTTGTATTTGAATAAAGAGGGTGATTTGGAAAACGAGAGGCTTTTATAAAATAGTTTTTAGCAAAAGATGCATGATGACATGATGATGCTCAAATGCAATGTGGCATGATGACATGAGCATGCGGTCATGATGATGCACAAAACAAAAACACAATGATTTTCTAGTAGTGGTTTTAGCGGGGTGCTATAGTAAAGCAAAGAACCAATCATGGATTGGTATACCTTTTGATCAACATCTTTATCATTTGGGTTAAGTTCAAGATGAGTCTTGGTTGCCATGGGAGTTGGAGCTCCATTTAGTTCCTTCATGTTGAACCTCTCGAGCATGTCTTGGATATATTTGGCCAATCTGAATCTTGAAGAGCTTCCCATAATTTCTTTGGCTCCACCATGGATATATGAGCTTGGTGCTCACCAAAGTGCTCCAGTTGAGCTCGAGTGGACATTCTACTCCTTAGATAACCAAGAACATTCTCAAGAGTGTGTTCTCTTCTTTCTAACATTCTGTCCACTCTAGCTTTGTAATGAGTTTTGATCTCCTTGTTGTTCCTTGTAGGGAGTCTCTTCATCATTCTGGTCCTCGTCTTGACCATTAATTTAACCTTGATCAACAATGGGTTCAACTTCATCTATATGAGGTACAGGTTGATCTTGGTCTTGATCAGGCAAGTTACTTCAAAGGCTTTGAGATGATCTTGTAGCTGCCTGAATAAATCTGTCTTGAGCAACTGACTGTGCGGGGCTAGATAATCCTGTCAGTGGAGAGAGTGGACAATTTAGCCTAGCGCATTCAGCCTGATCATCATGGAGAGGGTTCTCAGCTTGTCTTTGGCTTCGGTAATCATTACCCTCAACAATAGGAGGGCTCCACATGAGTAGAGCATAGTTCTTCTCGATCCACCATAAGGGGTTCCTCAACGGGGCGGATGAATCCCGCACCCATTCTTCTTATGGCATCTTGAGGTATTTCATCATCTACATCACAAGCATCAACATGCCCCGCTTGGAGGCCATCATATTCTTCGAAAATGACACTACAAGACTATATGACAATCCCGGAGAGTTTATCATAGATTATATAAGTGTGGGAATCGAGACCATAGCCAAAAAATACCCTCTAAAGCTTTGGAATCAAATTTGGACAAATGAACACCTTTTATGAGGTAGAAACACTTACAACCAAACACCCGGAAGTATGAGACGTTGGGCTTGTTACCAGTAAGTATCTCATATTGAGTCTTGATCAACTTTTTGCAGAGGTAGAGCCGGTTCGATGAATGGCATGCAGTGGAGATTGCCTCATCCCAAAAGTTGTATGGAGACTTAAAGTCCACCAACATGGACCTTGCCATATCCATTAATGTTTAGTTCTTCCTGTAAGCTACACCATTTTGTTGAGGGGTATTGATACGTTGCTAACATATCTATAATTTTTGATGTTCCATGCTTGGTTTTATCTACTTTCTTATGTTTTGTTCCAACTTTGGAGTACTTTTCATAGATTTTCTTGTCCTAACCTATTAACAAGATGCAACAGTGCTAGTTGCCTGTTTTCTGCTGTTTTTGGTTCCAGGAAAGTTAGAAAATGAATATTCTCGGAATTGGACCGGACAAAAGCCAATGTCGATATTTTACCAGAAGACTCACGGAGCCAGAAGACGATACGGAGAGGGGCCACAGGGCAGCCACACCATGTGGTGGCGCGGGGCAGCCCTGGCCACGCCACCAGGAGGTGTGGGCCCCTGGCCGCCCACCGACCTTGCCTCTTCGCTTATAAGAAGCCTCCCGATGCATAAACCCTAGATCGTCAAGCCTCCAACCACGAAAAGTTCCGCAGCGCCGCTGCCACCGAAGGGGAGATTAGGGGGACATAAAGTCTCTGTTCCGGCACCCTGCCAGGATGGGGAAGTGCCCCCGGAGCCATCTCCATCGATCTCCACCACCATCTCCATCACCATTGCTGATTCCCATGATGATGAGGGAGTAGTTCTTCCTCGATGCTAAGGGTTCTACCGGTAGCTATGTGTTCATCTCTCTCTCTATGCATGATCATATTGTGATCATGAGCTTTGTAATCAAGTAGATCTACCTTGCTACTCAAGTGCTTTAATAGATCTCTGCTCTCCCCATGTGTGTGAAAGTGACAGCATGCACACCTTGGTGGCACTTAGGCTAGAGATTACAAATACTTGTTATGAGTTATATTTGGAGTTGGATGTCTCTATGAAATTGTGGTGTTTGTTGGAACCATCTAGTACTCAAGGTGATAGTGTGGGGTTATCTAGATGGGAAAGGCATACTTTGAGGTGTGCTGTTATAGCCCTACCATCGATTAGAGTGTTCAACCGAAGAGTAGTTCAGTGTAGTATCATAAAGAGAAGATATTTATATGAGAGTGTTAACTAGCGAAAGTATGATCCCTAGGCCTTGTTTCTAAGCATTGAAACACCATTTGCAACTAGATCTGTTACATGTTTGCTTGCTTCCATCTTTATTTCATTTTGCCTTTAGTCTCTTCCACACCATCAAGCTATTTTCTAGCACCATTGTCTTATATCCATACCACTTGTATTTTACTATCTCTTCACCGAACTAGTGCACCTATACACCTGACAAGTGTATTGGGTGTGTTGGGGACACAAGAGACTTCTTGTATCTTGATTGCAGGGTTGCTTGAGAGGGGATACCTTTGACCACTTCCTCCCTGAGTTCGATAAACCTTGGGTAATCCACTTAAGGGAAACTTGTTGTTGTTCTACAAACCTCTGCACTTGGAGGCCCAACAATTGTCTACAAGAATAGAAGTGCGTAGACATCAAGCTATTTTCTGGTGTCGTTGCCGGGGAGGTAAGGTAAAAGGTACTCACATCCTCCGGTGTGAGTGCTCGAAGTTATTTCCTTTAGATTCTGCAATTTTGTCTTTTTGTTTCTTATTTTCACTAGTTAGGCTTAATGGAAAACAACAACAAAATTAGAAAGCTTTATAGTATTTACTTGAGTTAGTACATGAAGTGTTTGAAGAGAAAATTAAAAAACCTATGGAACTTTATGTGCATGCTAATAGCAATGTTGTTAGTATGAATTCTTTGGACACCATTATTGCTAATGCTATGGAAAAGTCTAAGCTTGGGGAAGCTGGTTTTGATGAGTATGATATTTTTAGTCCCCAAAGCACGGAGGAGAAAATTTACTTTGATGATACTATGCCTCCGATATATGATGATTACAATGATGAATATGTTATTTTCAGTCCACCTACTATTGAGGAGAAAATTAATTATGATTACAATATGCCTCCTATATTTGATGATTATGGTGATGAGAATAATAATGATAGCTATTTTGTTGAATTTGCTCCCACTATGATTAATAAGAATGGCTATGTTTATGTGGAGAGTATTAATTCTTTTAAGCATGTGGCTCATGATAAGAATGTTTTATGTGATAGTTATATTGTTAATTTCATTCATGATGCTACTGAAAGTTATTTTGAGAGAGGGAAACATGGTTTTATTCATCTCAATAATATTAGGTTTCCCCTCTTTATGTTGAAAGTCTTGAAGTTGCACTTGTTTTGCTTTCCTATACTTGTTGCTTTGTGCTTTCATAACTTGTTTCTTTACAAGATTCTTATGCATAGGAAGTGGGTTAGACTTAAATGTGTTTTGAATTTGCTTCTTGATGCTCTCTTTTACTTCAATTCATATTTCTTATGTGAGCATCTTCTCAAACTATCATGCCTACCTTAAAGGCGTTAAAGAAAAGTACTTATTGGGATATAACCCAAAAGTTTTAGATGAGTCTTGGAAGTTATTACCTCTGTAATAACCGCTCCTTATCATTTTAATTTGCTTTTTGTGCCAAGAGTAACCTCTAATGAGAGAGAAGTAATGCTTGGGAAAATTGCTATCCCGAAACAGATTTTCTATTCTTCACCGTAAAATTCGTGTAAAATCTATGTACATCGGTTTGAGGCGTGAATTTTTGTGCTTCTGCCCCGGGTTATTATCTAACTTTCGTTATTTCAACACTTTTCGATTTGGGCAACATAAGGTCTTTGGAAAAAATTCGTTTTTACCTGCTGGTCTGTTTTGACGGATTTCTGTCATTATTTGCATTTGCTTCTTATTGATTCCTTTTTGAGTTATTTTGGGGAATTGAGCTTTTTGAGGGAAGTGCTACAGTAGCTTGTGTTTTAATGGAAGTTTTATTGGTGTTGAAACTTAACCAAAAGACTTATTATCTTGAGTGCACTAATGTTGCTAATTAAGATTGTGTGAAGTTTTGTATGAAGAAAAAATTTCAGGTGTATGGAAGGAATGAGTAATGAGATGAAGAATGGACTAAAGCTCAAGCTTAGGGATTCCACGCGTGTCACCCCAAGAAATATCCAAGAAGTACAAGCGTCAAAGCTTGGGGATGCCCAAGGCATCCCCTTCTTCATCAATAAAAATCCCAGGTTTCTTCCAAACACTTCATTTTTATTGTTTCATGCACGGTTGTGTTGTTCTTGGAGCGTCTTCTTTTTCGTTTTCGTTTTGGTTTTTTGTTTGCTTGGTTTTCTTAGTTTTCTGAATAAATTGGTTGGACCCCCTCTTTCATGCATTGGTTTTCAAATAGTTTGGTTTGGATTGGAAAAGAGTAGGAAAGATCATGCTTTAGTGGTAAAAGGAGTTTGTTTTTGACTGTGGCCTATGCTTTGTCATGTCATGCTTGATATTTTTTTGGCTTTATGCTTAGTGATTTTTGCTGTAGCATGACATGTTATAAACAATTGAGATTGTTTAATGTGCCTTTAAAGAATCATGCGTTGTTTTAGCATATTAAAGCATAGTATTGTGGTATTCTCCTTTGATGCTTTATTTGGGTTGACTTGTCGCATGCTCACACCATGTTATGACTATCCCAAGTCACCATAGTCTCTTTGATCCTTTAGTTTTTGACTTGTAATATCACTTTATGCTTTAATTAATGATGTTTTGTCGCTTGGATGATTATGGCCATTATTGCTCTCTTAGTTGGTCACTCCCAGTCTTTTGCTAGCCTCCATAACCAAGTATGAGTTCCACTCATGCATCCAACTCCAAATAAAACAAAGTTATTCCAAAGAGTCCACCATACCTACCTATTAGCATTTGCTATTCCAAGTATATTCATATTTTTATCTACCTTCCGAATTAAACTCGTTATGAGAAAACTAGTGATTAAAGCTCTCACGAACTTGATGGCACACTTCACTTTTCTTGCCCTTAATAAACTTGAATCATTGCATCCATCTTTGTTGCGTATATGCTTGCGCTTTATAAGTTGAAGTTACAGAACCATGTATCATGGGGAACGCTTTCAACATTGCACTTGTACATTGTACCCCGTTGATATCATGTTCTTTTGCTTATGGATCCCGGTGGTGTGAAATAAAAGGGGAACTTGTAAGATCATGGAGTTTGTATTTGTGTTAGAGAAACGCCTAGGCCGCTAGCCTAATCCATGCCTAATCATGGTGTAAACTTGCAGCATAACCATAATGAGCATTCTATGAAGCATCCTCAATAAAAACCTATGCAAATAGCAAATAGAAAGATCGTTAAGATGCTCATTGTCTGCTTGCCTTGTCATTTTGATTATGGGATAGCTCCTGTATCATGTGCAAGGGGTACCCTGTTGGCGGTTCTCTATGATACATATGTACTTACAATGACAAGAGCTTACTTGTGACTGAAGTTGAGTAGCATGAGGTTCGGTACTCGTAAGTAAGGGGCATGAGATTTCAACTTATAACTTGTCAAGCATATCCACTTAGTTGTGTAATTTTAACCTTAATCACCTAAAGATGCTTATGATAGGGGCAATGAGAGCTGAAAGCTAATAAGTACCATAATTTTCGAAAGCTCTTTATGAGACTTGAATCCCTGCTTCCTTCTATGAAGGCCTTTCTTTTACTTTTATGTTGAGTCTCCACCTTCTATATTTATGCACCTACTTTGAGAGCATAGTGGCCATTCTTAGTTCTATGTGCATTGTACGAAGACTTGTTGATTGATGCATAACTTTGGTATTGCTTGTTCTTAAAATATTTGTATCTAGTCACCCTTATGAACTTTGAAGGTGTCCTATGCATTTATATTTGCTACTCTATGAGGGACAAGCTGAATGCCACTATGCTATGTTTTCTTTATGTGAAATGAACAAACGTCTTGCAAAGCATTGTTATTCATGAATCTTTTATTTGTATCCTTTCTTGTTGCATGCCTAGTCACTATGTCTTATTGTTAGAACTTTATCTTTCATGCTATGTTGAAGTACTATGATCCCAGCTATTAATGTTTTACAAATACTTTGAGCAAGTTTATGATGGTGCATGTCACCTCAAAAATTATTCTTTCTTTTTATCACTTACCTACACGAGGACGAGCAGGAGTTAAGCTTGGGGATGTTGATACGTTGCTAACGTATCTATAATTTTTGATGTTCCATGCTTTGTTTTATCTACTTTCTTATGTTTTGTTCCAACTTTGGAGTACTTTTCATAGATTTTCTTGGCCTAACCTATTAACAAGATGCAATAGTGCCAGTTGCCTGTTTTCTGCTGTTTTTGGTTCCAAGAAAGTTAGAAAATGAATATTCTCGGAATTGGACCAGACAAAAGCCAAAGTCGATATTTTATCGGAAGACTCACGGAGCCAGAAGACGAGACGGAGAGGGGCCACAGGGCAGCCACACCATGTGGTGGTGCGGGTCAGCCCTAGCCACGCCACTAGGTGATGTGGGCCCCCTGGCCGCCCACCGACCTTGCCTCTTCGCCTATAAGAAGCCTCCCGATGCATAAACCCTAGATCGTCAAGCCTCCAGCCACGAAAAGTTCTGCAGCGCCGCCGCCACCAGATGGGAGATTCGGGGGACGGAAAGGCTCTGTTCCGGCACCCTGCCAGGACGGGGAAGTGCCCTCGGAGCCATCTCCATTGATCTCCACCACCATCTCCATCACCATTGCTGATTCCCATGATGATGAGGGAGTAGTTCTTCCTCGAGGCTAAGGGTTCTACCGGTAGCTATGTGTTCATCTCTCTCTATGCATGATCATATTTTGATCATGAGCTTTGTAATCAAGTAGATCTACATTGCTACTCAAGTGCTTTAATAGATCTCTGCTCTCCCCATGTGTGTGAAAGTGACAGCGTGCACACCTTGGTGGCACTTAGGCTAGAGATTACAAATACTTGTTATGAGTTATATTTGGAATTGGATGTCTCTATGAAATTGTGGTGTTTGTTGGAACCATCTAGTACTCAAGGTGATAGTGTGGGGTTATCTAGATGGGAAAGGCATACTTTGAGGTGTGCTGTTATAGCCCTACCATCGATTAGAGTGTTCAACCGGAGAGTGGTTCAGCGTAGTATCATAAAGAGAAGATATTTATATGAGAGTGTTCACTAACAAAAGTATGATCCCTAGGCCTTGTTTCTAAGCATTGAAACACCGTTTGCAACTAGATCTGTTACATGTTTGCTTGCTTCCATCTTTATTTCAGTTTGCCTTTAGTCTCTTCCACACCATCAAGCTATTTTCTAGCACCATTGTCTTATATCCATACCACTTGTATTTTACTATCTCTTCGCCAAACTAGTGCACCTATACACCTGACAAGTGTATTGGGTGTGTTGGGGACACAAGAGACTTCTTGTATCTTGATTGCAGGGTTGCTTGAGATGGGATACCTTTGACCACTTCCTCCCTGAGTTCGATAAACCTTGGGTAATCCACTTGAGGGAAACTTGTTGTTGTTCTGCAAACCTGTGCACTTGGAGGCCCAACAACTGTCTACAAGAATAGAAGTGCGTAGACATCAGGTATATGCAGCGGAATATTAATGTTTTATCCCCTCATCACTAAGAAATCCATTCAAGGTATAGTTCTTAAACTCGGTGCCATTGTTGCTTCTTATCACCAACATGGGGACATTGTGTTGATGTTGAACCATATTGAAGAAGTATACCCATGTATATCTTGAGTAGTCATCAACAATCACCAAGAAATATTTCTTTCCACCAAGGCTAGCATGAGACGGAGGACCCAAGAGATCCACGTGAAGGAGCTCCAAGATCCTTTTTGACTTTATAATGTTATTTGGCTTGTGGGGAGAATCATGCATCTGTTCTTCAACACAAGCCATGCAAACACGATATTTGGCAAAACAAACATTGTCCTTTAGTCCCACAATGTGGACACCCTTGTGGAGTCTTTGCAAAGTTCTCATATTGACATGGGCTAGTCGGTGATGCCATAACCAACCCACATCAGCCTTCCCGAATAAGCACATCGCACTTCTGGTGGTTTTCCTAGAAAATTCCACCACATATAAGTCATTTTCTACATACCCAACGAAAGCGACCTTTAGAGCCTTGCTCCACAAGAGGACCATAACATCATTATAAATAAAGACGGTGAAACCCATCTTTCGTAGGGCACGAACTGAAAGTAAATTATAGCCAAGGGTCTCAACAAGCATGAAGTCCACAAGAGGGACATCGTGTGCAGCCACAACTTTGCCAAGACCCATTACCTGAGATTTTGACTTATCGACATATGTGATGGTTATATGATTTTGATTTTCTCTAATCTCCATCATAATTGCTTTGCTTCTGGTCATATGACTTGTGCAACCACTATCAAGCACCCACTTTGACCCTTCGGAAGCATAGTTCTACAAAAGATCAAGCTAGATTTAGGTACCCATTTTTCAATGGGTCCTCTTTTGTTAGTGATAAGGGTCTTAGGAACCCAAATAGACCAAGCAATATAACCATCAAATGGATAACATATTGTGCATAAACATCACCATAAGAATTACACATTAAGACATAGTAAGGGTTAACACTTCCCGCAAAGTCATCTTGTGACATAGTTTTGCCACTTTGGGTATCACTACCCATAATGGCCATATCTTTTAGTTGAGCGGACTTGGCCTTCTTCTTGTTGTTGTTCTTCTTCTTCTTGGCCTTGGAAACATAGCCAAGACCTCTTTTCTCATTATTTGGCCTTTGCTTACTTAAAAGGTCATCAAGAGACTTGTTACCTTTGGGGAAGGTTGCCTTTGCAAGATCCCCCTTCAACCTAGCATTTTCATCAAGGATATTTGTACTACTAGGGGGAATGGAAATGCTAGGTGAAGCAACATTAGTCAATTGAGTTTGAAGTTGTTCACTTGAGTTTGTGAGAGTCATGAGATCACTTTCCAAGGCCTTGTGAGCCTTGTTAAGCTTCTCATAATCCTCGGCAAGTTTGTCATGAACAACACCAAACTCAATCTTGTCCATTTTAGCCTTTTGTATTTAGCAATGGCATGATCACGTTCCTTAATGAGTTTAGCAATAATTTTATCATTTGCATCATCAAGGCCTTCAAGTTCCATCTCAAGTAGATGCTCTCTCCCAAGCTTACATATCTCATCTAGCAGCTCTTGTGTGTCAGCAAGTTGGTTCAAGAGATTTACAAAATGCTTCTTATGCTCCCTTGCAAGTTAGTCATATAAGCATCAAAAGTAACTAATTCTTCCTTCACCTCAAGAGTTATATCATCATTCAAATCATCATTGATACTAGAGGTGGAGGGAGGAGATGGTAATACCTCCGATGCTCTTGCCATAAGGCAAGTGATGTTCTTGTTGGAGGTGTTCTCATTTGGGGAATCGAAGAGGGAGAAGGTAGATGTAGAGGTAGTGGCAATGGCAGCCACACCATTTGTTGTTTATTCTTCTTCCTCATCTTCCTCATCAGATGAGAACTCTTCATGTGTTATCAACGCAATGTCAACTGACTTCTTGTTGGTGGTATTCTTCTTGATGAAAGGCTTCTTGAAAGGGACCTTTGACTTTTTCTTCAATATAAGTACACCACCATGATCTTCTCTCTTCTCATATGGACATTCAGCAACAAAATGATAGCGGTCACCATAGCTGAAGCAAGTTCTCAATCTTGAACCATTCTATTTTCTACCACTTGGGTTGCTTCTTCGTTGCATCTCCATCTTAGCCTTTGCGGGATCTTTCCAGAAATTTCTTGCATAGAAATCCATGCATTCACCATGAGCAACCTTGACATCTTTGGGGTGGCTCATAGAGAGTGTATCACCACTTCCTTCTTCTTCATCATACTCCACAACCTTGGCCTTCAAGGCAATATTGACACCACTACTCATTCCAATAGCATGTGCACGGGCATCTTTGGCATTCTTGGCATCAATCTTGAAGGCGGTCATCTCTTGCATAACTTCATTGGAGGTCATGAGATGGTAGTTGTGTATTCCTTGGAGACTCTTCAAGTCAGTGGGCTCAAAGGGCATGAGCGCACTCACATACTTCCTATTGATCCATGCATCATCAATGTGAGAAGCACCAACATTTCTAAAGGCGGTGGTTGTGGATTTGAGTCTTCGATACATTTCTTCATGATCCTCACCATCCTTCATAAAGAAACCTTCATCTTCATTGCTTAAGGCATCATATATATTTCTTCTCATGCTCTCATTTCCAACAAACAAGTCAATAAGAGCATCACAAGCTTCCTTGACGGTATTGTAGTGCTCAATGTGTGGGAAGTCCTTTGGTCCCACCCCAAGTTGAATCATGTGCAAAGTGGTGGCATTGAGTTGTCTATTGACCACTTCTCTTCTTGTAAAGTTGGTTGGATCCTCAATCTTGAGTCCATCTTCAATGATGTTCCACAAGTCAATGCAAGAGCTGTGCACATGAGATTTCACTAAGACTTGCCATTGAGCAAAGGTATGTGCAGCTAACTTAGGTGGGTCACCTCTATTATTTATATGGGGATGAGGGATAGGAGGGTCGAGAGAGTACCATCCGGGAACCGCATGGTGCTCTTCCTTCCCATCACCCTTTTTGGTGGAGGAGTTAGTGGAATTATGTTCATCCCCACTTCCACACATGTTGGCTTAGCCGGAGCATTTACCTTATGGTTATGAGGTATTTCCTCAGGAGAGGGAGGTGGTGAGGCTGACTTTTCTTTAACAAGTTGCTCAACTAGTTGATGCAACTGTTGAATTTCGTTGCCCAAGGTAGAGCTCAAGCTTGTTTCCAACTTCTTGAGATCTACCATGGTCACCCGCTTCAATTGAAGAGCTTAGGGCCTGCTGCCAAAAGTCGAGCGAATCCCTCTGCTCCTATATCCAAAGGTGGTCCATCATAAGAAATTTAGCGGAAGATATCTCCAAAGATCGCGCAATCGACACGTTCAACAGCGGTGTACGCGGTAGAGAGATCAGGGAGGAGCTAGGCCGCACAAAGCCCAAAACTATCGACCACCTGATGGACATCGCGAATCGGTGAGCGGACGGAGAAGACTCAATGAACAACCGCGTCCGTTCAGACGATGAGGACGACCTCGGCCACAGACATGACTACCGACGAAAGCGTCGACTGCGTCGTTACGAGGACCATGAGGAGGTCGACATGGTCACGGCTGGCTACGCCGACAAACACGACGAGGGTAACCGTAGCAGCATGTACTGTAGCAGTAGCTACCGCGACAGCGGGAAACCCGTACCCACGATGACACACCTGGAACATCCATCCAGGAGAAGTTGTCTAGACCCTGTAATGTTCACTTCTACATCGACAAACATGGTGGCAAGAAGAAGTCCAGCCACCTCCTCAAGGACTGCCATGAGTTCCAAAAGCTCCAACAGGGTTACGCCCAACTACATCGCGACGCGATGGCTCAGGGGTACAGAGCTTGAAAGGATCGTATGGTCACCTAGAGGGGGATGAATAGGTGTTACTTCAAATTTTACTTCTTTTTCAAATTAGGGTTTGGCACAAAGGTAAATTCTCTAGATATGCAACTATGGTGAATTTACCTATATGTGACACTAGCACACCTAACTAAGTAAGAACTAGATAACGTAAGGTGTGGTAAAGGATACAAGTAACCGAAGTGAAGCACACGGGGACACAAGGATTATTTCCCGTAGTTCCTTCCTTTTGAGGGGAAGTACGTCTGCATTTGGAGAGGGGGTGGTATCAAACCACCAATGCCACGAGAGGCCTCCCTTGTTCTCCGGTGAACCTCACCCCAAGGGGATCGATTCACGCTTCCACTATATTGGCAACCTATAAGGTGGTAGCCGGCACCCTTGCAACAAGTTCGAGGCACACACCCACAACTTAATTGGGGGCTCCCAAATCCAAGAAAGTTGTCATACAATCAAAGAGAAGCTTGTAAGAACCAAATCAAACCAAAACAAGGCTTAGGGTTTCCAATGAAACCCTAGAGCAAGGGGCCCTCAAGTGAATGAGGGGGAAATCAAGATCTCTCTCGGTGAAGCTATAGATCAATGCCACCTTCTCTGATTCCCCAAAGGTCAGTGACTTTGGGTGGTTGGAGGAAGAGATCTTGGAGTTTTGGTGGCTCTAATGGAGGTCATTTTCTTTTCTAGAACGAGCAGACTAAGGTTGAATATGAGATCCCCTATTTATAGACCTCACAGCTGCAGACCGTTTTCTGACCATTGGGGACTTTCCACACTAGAGACTCTGGTCTAACAGACCAGATACTCTGGTCTACACCAGAAACTCTGGCCCATCTCTAGTCCATCTCCAGACTGGCTCTCTGACTATCTTGGGCAGTGTCTTGTCATTCACTCCAGAGACTCTGGCTTAGACTCCGGACCAGGGACACCGGAGACTCTGGTGTTTCCACACAGGAAACTCTGGTCTGGGAAATCACACCAGAGACTCTGGCCGATATCTGGTCCGTCTCCGGACCACCTCACAAAATGACCCTGGGCCATGTCCAGCATCCACACCGGGAACTCTTGGGGAAACTCCAGACCACACCGGAGACTCCGGTGTGGAATCTTCAGGAAAACTTAGTTTTGGCTAGGGAATTTCCCAAATTAATCTGACCTTTTCTCTTTTCAATAGATTGACCTATAGACACTAACACATAGTAAAATGAACCTTATGTTGTTAACGAACACCAAAACATATTAGGACAATAAATGTCCTTTCAGAGCTGCCCCAGGCGCCATAGCTCATGGAGCGCCACCACCAGCACCTGGAAGACCCGCGCAGCCTGCGGTTGTGCAGGTACAAAACAACGAAGGCGAGCAATACTCATGAGCGATGGGAAACATGGGCATGATCTAGAAGGGGCGCCTCTCAAATAGGGTGCAGAAAACAATCACTTGTCAAGTCAATTTGGCAGTCAATGCCCCTTACTCAACCCCTGAGTACCTCAGCCGGTCGGAGTGTGGCATCACTTTCGACAGGAGCGACCACCCGCGCCAGGTCCCTCGCCCAGTCCATTCTCCCCTAATGCTCGAGGCACAGATCAGCGGATTCGAGATGAGTCGAGTCTTCATGGACAGCGGCAACGGCATCAACCTCATGTTTGCCAGCACCCTGCGCGCCATGCGGATCCCCCTCTAGCCTAGAAGCATCCGAAACAACCTTCCACGGCATTGTCCCAGGGAAAGGAGTATACCCCCTAGGAAAAATCTGGCTGGATGTCATCTTCGGCACGCCCGCAAACTTTCGGCGAGAACGCCTCGAGTTTGAGGTAGTCAACTGGCCCTCGCAGTCCCACACTATCTTCAGACATGTCACATTTGCAAGGTGCATGGCGGTACCACACTACACATACCTGCAGATAAAGATGCCAGGACATAATGGCATTATCACCATCAACGGAAGCTTCACAAAGTCCAATAGCTGTGACAGGGAATTCAATAGAATCTCCCAATCTTTCAGAATGCAGGAGGAGCTTGCGAGGCTCAAGGAGTCGACGGACAACAGTCTTCCTCCTATGAGCAAGCAAAACACACTAGACCAGTGAAGGAGATATGCCCTAGAGGCAAATAATAAATAGGTTCTTATTGTCATATCTCAATTAGTTCATAACAGTTTCATATTGTGCTATAATTGTATTAATACGAAACATTAATACACGTGTGGTATGTAAACAAACCAAGTCTCTAGTTACCTCTAGCGAACTAGTTCATTGGTCATGAGGATGATCTAGGGTTTCGAGATCATGGGCATTTATGCCAATTGACAATGAGGTCACGCCATTAGTGGAATGATGTGATAGACAAACAACGCAACCAGTTGTATCTTAATGAGATCTAGTTACAAAGTTCACCATTAATGATAAGCTAAGGAAACCTTGCAACCTGATCCTTAGACTGTGAGATAATGCAAACCACTGTTCTGGAGGGAGCTTAGATGGTTATCAAGTATCATACCGTGACTAGGTGATCAAAAAGGTGCCACTCAGGTTTCCCAAAGGGGCGCGTAGAGGAGTACATATCAAGACTAGGACTTTCCTCCATGTAACAGATAGATACATATGTGTCCATCTCGGTGGCATTGCATTAACGAAGCTTGCAAGCGTGTGACCGGGTCACAGAATGCAACGAAATGGAAACGAGAAAACAAGTTCATCGGTAACGAGATCGAACGAAGGTATGGAGATACCGTAGATCACTCGGGTGAACAAGGTACCAAGTGGCAAAGGGAATGGGAAATGATAGTTTACGGTTCAAACGACATTATCATCGTGGAATGCACAGGGGTCATTATGGGCATCCTGGTCCCGCTATTGATCATTGATGGAGATCATGTTTATGCCATTCCCGAGCCGTGGGGAAATACACTTAAGGGTACGACGAGCTAGAGATCCTATGTAAGTTGGAATCACCATATGAAAGAGAAAAGGAAACCGGAAAAGTTTCGTGAGAGAACCAGAATCGTTCTGGGAAAGTTCCGCAGTTGTTCGGAGGAAATCAAAAGGGAACCGAAAAGTGTTTCGGGTCAAATCAGATTTTGTAATATGTATTTACATATTAATTAATGTAATTAATATTAAATATAATATTGAAATCTAACTTGAAGGGGTATTCCACTAATGGGCCAAACTTCCTAGGGAAAAAGGGCCCATGAGGGAAAACCGTGAGAGGGAAGGGCCAAGGCCTAGCCACCTCAAGGGGTCCCACCCGGCCAGCCTAGGGTTGTGCGCGGGATGGGGCCCATCCCTGGACGGACGGCCCATGAGGCCCATGGCGCCTCCCCCCTTTTCCCTTGATTAGTCCCACATGGGAAAGCCAAAGGGGAGGGCACACCTCCCTCCCCCTATATAAAGGGGTGCCCATGGGTGGGATTAGACACACAATTGAGATGTTCTCTAAGGCATTTTCCTTAGAGAATTCCTCCCTCTCTGTCTCTACATAGTTGTCTCCACACATTGGCACGGTCCCAAGAAAGGATTGTTCACGCAAGAGACAGTGCACTTGTAACACGTCGTTGCGCTGCAGGGATTCCAAGCCAGTGATCTACTTCCACACTCCTAGCAGGGATCAAGGAGTCAGAGGTCGCCATCATACATTGTATGTGTACGAAACCACGAGGGGCCTCACTTGAGGCACCTTGGATGTCGTGAGCTGGAGTTGCTACACGATGAAGAAGGAGCAAGGGGTGACCTGCGAGGAGCTTCACGACCTTGAGGTCAACTACGAGTTCGACTACTTCAACCACGTTCCCCTCGAAACATTAACCACGTATGGTCTACGAGAGTATGTATCCTATATGCTCGGCCGTTACAGCATTACTACATAGATAGATCTTGGGCAGTTTAGGAGGTTCCAACGTAGGAATTTTTTTGTTTTCTGCTGTGGAACCCTTCAGTGGTATCAGAGTCGATCTATGCATAGGAGTGTTGTACGGCCAGTATGCACAAGTATTGTGTGGGCATTGATCCCTTAGTTGTTACCCTCTAATGTGTACTTGTTTATATCATGGTATTGTTTGATGAAGCAGCCCGGACCGACCTTACGCGTATTCGTATGCGAGACTGGTTCCATGCTCAACATATGGCTTGTACCATATAAGTGGCTAGCGAGTGTCTGTCTCTCATTCAATAGTTGATACAGCATTTACAATGGAGGGCCCCGAAAGGGGTGTAGTAGAGACAACTGTTGGATCCATGTTGTGGTTGGAAAGTTCATAGATTAGAAACGGTTCTATTGCGAAAGCCCTAACAACCACGTTAAACTTGCAAAGATAAAGTAGAGGCGTCTAACTTTGTTTTGCAGGAGGGCTTGTGTTATGATATGGTTTTGGTCGTTACAAAGGTAAAGTAGTTTACTTTCTGTTACTAAGTAGTATAGTAATAGCCATCGTTCTGATGGACGACCTGCTGGTGGCGTCGTGGACTTGGCGTCAAACCAGGGGCAAGATGGAGATCATGCCGGAGTGCTTGATGGAGATCAAGGCGCAAGAAGAAGGACCATATCATATCACAATATACATGTGATGTTGATACCGGTTTTACATCTTATTATATGCTAGTATAAGATACTCAACGGTACCAAATAAGATAATCCCTATATAATTCCAATGATAGTGTTCCCCTTGTGTGTGCACCACCAAGAAAGTTTGTCATTATGAAGCCAGCCATGACGATCGGGGGCTAGACATACCTACATTCGCATACAGTGGGTGTAAGCCATGTTGCACAGCAAATACACACAAGTTAGATTTGGCGAGCCTAGCATGTGTAGACATGGCCTCAGAACACAAGAGACCGAAAGTTCGAGCATGAGCCACATGGTTGATGTGATTGACATTGGGGAATGTCTACCTTCGATGATGCACTGATGGCCGTGATGATCGGGGGAGGTGCAGAGGATTGGGATCATGTGATCACTAAAATCGTCCAGGGGATGACAATTTTAGTGGGAGCTCAATTAGGATTGAACTCATATTATGAATTTAGTCTATATGTCTGTTTGCAAATATCTTAGTAGATCATGGCCTACCCCATTGAGGTCCTTTGTGACCATGGGAAATTTATTGCTTGATATGGAACTTAGCAAAAGGGTTCAACTTCATAGATTAATACCCACACTTGAGGGATATCCTCGTAAAAGGTGATATTCTCTTCTTGATACAATGGCCATTAGGAGATAATCTGATGACTCCGCAGTGCTTGTATGTTCTCTGTAATCATCCAACAAGCCATTCTCCATTCGATGGAGAGTTCGATTACAATCTTGTATTCTGCAAGATCAGGCACATAAAGTATGAGCCGTTGGATGAGTTTTCTTCCATGATGGATGAAAAAGAGAATATTTGGAGAAACACTTAGCAATCTTGCATTAGAGTTATGAACTCTCAGAAGGGCTTGATTGCAATGGAGGTCATGAATAAAAAAGGGTATGTGTAAGATATACAAAGTTACAAATGTAATTCTTGCAAAACTCATTGCAGTTTATATAAGTATTGGATACTTGTCCCGTTTTGTGAAAACAGAATGGTCTGCTTGAGAATTGCTGGAATTGAGGCAATGTGGCATGATGATGGCAAGCAAAACAATTTATGGCTGACATCACCCCTTTCCTCAAAGATTATCATTTGGATTAGTGGACTTGAATATATTTCTGTAATCCTTATTTGTGTGTCTTGCTTTTAGCAAAATGATTGTCCATATGGATAAGTTACAAGCTAGTTGTACTGTTCTTATGAATAATACCTTTATGGTCACATTACGATTATAAATAAGTTATTCTTAGTACTATGTTAATAATAATAGTTTAAGCATTTATAAAGGATTAGAATGCTATAAGATATCCAAAGTTTAATTATGATATGGCACTACAGTTTAAGTCATTTTGGTTATTGCATGTTCTTCATTCTAAATGAAGATCGGGGTCTTAGATGCTTTATCTAGAGACTTTGCAAAACCATGCCTCGTTGGGCATAATGACTAAAACTCTGCATTCTGGTAAAACGGTGATATGCGAAGAAATGTTGAATCTTATACATAGTGATGTATCGTATTTTCAACAAGATAGTGGAAATCAATAGTTAATTGTGGACTTAAGTGAATAGGCGTATTTACTTAATGAAACATAAGTTTGAAACTATTTTGAATTATTCAAAAGATTTCAAAATGAAGGAGGATATTGAATTAACAAGAATATAAAAGTCTCTTCGATTTGATCGACATGACTAAAGTATTTAAGTTAATTTTGGCATAAAAGGACATGTGAAAGAGGTTTCACAAATTATGATAATAGGGAAAATTCAAAGTATATTGAAATGTCTAAATATCATAATCATTATGTATTAGATACATATGGTCTAATATTATCTCTTATCAGGGTTATAGTTGTCATTTAGATTTGGAGATCGAAATGCGCAAACACTCGGTTGAAATACAAAGGAACATCTAAAGATTCGTGGAAACAACACCATAAGAGTTATGGCATGTTCGAGTTTCTAGAGGTTTCGACAATTCAAAATCATGGCGAATGAACAAGTCTTTGTAGCGTATTCTTAGGCAACTATGAATACATGTTCCACAAGGGGCAAACCTGTTGTTGTCCAAAGTTGATGTGTCTTGCTGAAGATAAAGGTGGAAGAAAGTAGTATTTGACCTTAAATCCTGGTTGTTGAGAGTATAATCGAATAAAAATCATGGAAATCATACGGATGGGATATGAGAGTATAATCGAATACAAGTGAACATCCACACTAGGGTTTGGATTACAACCAAGTAGACGAAAGGGATTGGTGTTGGAGACCTTGGTGATGACGATGGTGATGTAGATCGCTGTTGAGGCCTTTAAGGTCCAAGTCCCTTCTCCTCTTGAGAAATGGTGATGGTGCAGATCTTGTGGAGGCAACGGCTATGGAGTTTCCAAGGCGGCAGGGCTCCGCCGTGGAGGTATGTGGAGAGGTATGCTTCTCCCTTGGCTCCTTGGCTCTTTATATAGGCCTAGGGGTGCCCCCAATATCCCCAATACGTTCCTTATGACCTAAGGAAGGTCTAGAACATGGTACGGGCGGACGGTACGGGCGGGCTCCGCCCGTCCCACTGCTCGTTATCGGTGCGGTATGCTTTCGTATTTTGGCTGCCATTTATTCATACGAACTCTGATTTGGGTGTTCTTTGGCTCGTTGGAATCGTATGGACGAGGGCTACAACACCATGACCTTGTATATTCATTTGGAGTTGATGGAAAATCCACTTTTTCTTCCCCTCAAATGGCTAAGTCTGGTGCCTACAACTCCTCCATATTGAATCCTATTTGCTCCTTTTATCCATGATTCTCCATAGCACCTACACACAAATCAAAGACAAGAAAAAAGTAATAAAATCCTAATAAAACTAATATGTTACAAAGCCCATGTTGAAATGAATGAAAACTAATAATCATACACAATAGGCATAGTTATAGATAGATGTAACATGTAATGTGTGAAAATATGAATAATTTATATATTTAGATATGCATCAATTTTGGACTCATTAGGCGTCATCCTGACATCTCTTCAGGGTGACAAGATGCAGTACATCCTGAAGATAAAGTTCCACGCGTCCAACAACGAGGCGGAGTACGAGCCACTGATCCATGGGATGCGGATGGACAAGGCATGTGGCGCCACACGGCTCATTATCTACAGCGACTCCAATATCATGGTCCAGCAAACCATGAACATGTGTGATACTCTGAGTGACAACATGGTTGCATATCGTGACCCCTACAACGCAGTCGAAGGGGACTTCGATGGCTATGAGCTGTGACATGTAGGCCGTGAAAGCAATGAGAAAGCCGACATACTCGCCAACATAGGCATGACCTGCGCCTTGGTCCAACCAGGCGTATTCCTCGAGCAAATCTGCGAGCGCTCCATCAAGCTGAAGACTACTGCGGGGCCATCTGGCATAGCAGCACACTCGGGGCCTACACCACCCGAAGAAGCCGAAGGGTCCAGTAATGCAGAACAAGGTTCTGCACCCAAAGGTCCCGTGGAGTTCATGCTCATCGAGCCATCTTGGGAACATCCGTACATCACATACCTGCTCACTAAAAGGCTGCTAGACGACCCAATAGATGCACGACATGTAGCAGAACGTTCTAAGGCCTTCACCATCATCAACGGTGAGTTGTACAAACGCAGCATCATGGGCGTCCTCTAGCAATGTGTCACCAACGACGACGAAAGGGGCATCCTCCTCGAGATACACGAGGGTACCTATGGACATCACGCCGGTAGTCGCGCCCTTGTCGCTAAAGCTCTACGAGCTGGCTTCTATTGGCCCACTGTGATGCATGACACAAAGGATATAGTCGAGAGGTGTACCGCCTGTCAAAGATTCACGAACAAGCCGCATGCACCAGGCACAGAACTCAGGCCAATACCCGTGGCCTAGCCCTTTGCACAATAGGGACTCGACATGTCAGCAAGATGTAGAAATCATCGCACGGAGGATATGTCTACCTCCTCATCATCGTCGACAAGTTCACCAAGTGGATCGAGGCCATGCTGATGACCAACCAAACTGGCGCCACCACCATCAAGTTCTTCGAGTCCATCGTTTTCAGGTTCAGGGTACCGCACAACATGATCACCGACAACGGGACGAACTTCACCTCGAACGAGTTCAAGGATTTATGCGAAAACCTGGGAATCAACGTTAGTTATGCCTCTGTGGCACACCCCCAGACCAACGAATCAAGTCGAAAAGGCCAACGGCCTCGTCTGCAACAGCATCAGGAAGAGATTTCTTTGACCTATCGAGCAAGCAGCTGATTGATGGGCTGAGTAGCTGTCCTCCGTACTATGAAGCCTGCGCATAATGCCAAACAGCGCCACGGGCTACACACCATTTTTCATGGCGCATGTCACTCAGGTGGTACTACCCACTAAAGTGTGCTACAAAGCCCCAAGGATTGTTTCTTACAACGAGGCTAAATCTATGGCCACACTCGAGAACTCCGTCGACCTTCTCGACGAAGCATGTGAAATCGCGGCGGGGCAATTGACGATCAACCAGTAGAGCCTCCGCAACTACCACAGCTGATGGCTGCGTCCAAGGTCCTTCATCGAAGGAGACCTGGTCCTATGTCTGAAGCAGAAAGGGCACCTCAATCTCGAATCTCTATGGGAAGGACCCTACATGGTCACTGAAGTAATCCCAGGTGGATCTTATCGCCTGAAGGACGTAGAGAGTGGAGTCGAATACTCCAACCCATGTAATGTTGCGCAGCTGCGGCATTTCTACCCCTAGATGTTTTTACTTTACAATAAGGCTACTCAGCCAGGCTACTTAGCTGAACAATGTACCTCCTGCTATTCTCCAAATAAATAAAGCTAAGTTCCACAACCATGAGTCTTGTTACATTTACTTTTATTCGCATTTTTACACTCGAGGGTTGCACCTCCCTGATGACCACGTTACATATATAACTCAACACCACAATGACCCGAGTAGCTGACTATGCTTCCAATCGAACCCTTGATAACTCCAACCCAGTTGCAATCCAACTGACATGCTGGCAGGGTGTGAGATCCAAAAGCGTCAGGCTAACAAAAGGGCACCGCATAAGAAACATACTCAAAAACACATAGGCTAACAAGCTTACATACTGCAAGGGCGACAAAAAGGACCAGCCAAAAAACTATATGAGCTTTACAACACTTATACATCATGGGCAGGCTAAAAACTACTCTACTGGCGCTAAAGAAGTACATTGGTGCATTCCTCGAACAAGTCCACAATATTTCTGCTGGCTGGGCGACTACTTGATAGTGCGGAACCATGTTCCACACCATTCCCATCGGTGGCGCTGGTGGTCCTTCTGCAATGGCATCCAAGTCCATGTCCGGGCATTGCATATGCACAAGCGCAAGTGCAGCCTTGGCACCTATGACAAGTTGCTAGTGCACGCACTCGTGGACGACATCAGCATCGCAGAACTTCCGTAGAAACAATAACAGAGTCGCAGGGACTACATCTAGCGGATACATCGCCCTAAATATATGCCTAAAGGATGACCGCGCCATCTTCAAGAAACGCATCACCTGCAAGATGCGATCCTGCAGGGTCGCGAATATGGTCGCCCGATCTCGATCGGTCCAGATGAAACCCCCAACTTCCAGATCCGCCTGAGTCAGGAAATTCATTCGAATGCTGATTCAGACCCTCTCTTCTTGCGGAATGAGATTGACAACTGCACATACAAAACAAGATACATCATTTAAAACTATGGCACGCACAGAACAACAGTCGAATGATGCTCACATAGCAGGCGTTCATTGATCTGGGCAACTTCACCAAGGAGATACTTCTCCCGCTTGATGGCTTTCTTCATCGTCGATTTCCACACGTCGGCGTTACCACGGATGATCAATGTGTCCCGCTCCAACTGCTTCACATGGTCACGCAGGCGGGACATGAGCGACAACTCCTCCACTCTAGATGGTGGAGATACCAAGGTCATGGCCGCAGATGGCATATCCTGCACACCACTCGAAGACCCCTAACCAATCAAAAATTCAAAGTGTAAGAGCCCTTGAACATGAATTCGAGTCCAAAAGAAGCAAACGGAAGATTCATGCATCATACTTTAAATAAGTTCTGATAGGGGCACCCCCACAAAAGTACACCAGGACAACTCAAGGTCCTAACATCACTATAAAACAAATAGAAAAACAGCTAGGCATACGCATCAGCACCCGCGGGCTTCGCGGACTCCATGGTAGCCTCCGACGTTGTGTCCTTTGCAGCAGAATCCCCTGATGATGTGGCCTTCACCGCACTCGGCCGTTTTTGCTCCACGGAGTACTTCGCGAGCATCTCTATTAGCCGGGGCCCGTACTTATGACAGCGAGTAGCAAAAGGAGCGAATGCTACCTCTTCACCATCTGTGGTCATCGGCATCCTCTTCGTGATCTTGCTCATGTTGAGATCAGCACCAAAGACTTGCTCCATCACCAACCGAGAGACGCGCCTGCTCCTTTCTAAACCTGCTTGTAATCCGCTGGCACGCCTCTGGCAAAAGAGTCTGCGAGGCTGCTCACATCTTCAATAGCCTTGGCCTTCGACATCATTTCCTCTTGGAGATGATGAAACACGACCTTGGACTTTTGAAGCGCGTCGGTGGCAGAGGCACTGCGATCTTTGATTGTAGCCATGGCACCAGCTAACAGATCCTCGTGGAGGAGCGCCTGACGGACGAAGTAAATTATGGACGCATCTACGAAATCCCAGCAGTTAGTGGCTAAGGAGAGAACAAAATAAAAGATACAGTCGTACAAGCCACTCAAATAAAGACCTACCAGAGAGAGCCTGGGCAGTCGAGAGAAGCTATTCTATGAATACCTGCTCTCTGTCGGTTGCAGCAGCCATTAGATCCTCCTCGCGTTTCTTCGACTCTGTCTTGAAGCGCTCGAGGACTTCGAGTGCTTCGTCTCGCTTGGTCTCCGCTGCACTAATCCCCTTTCAAGGGAGCTCAGCCGACGAAGAACGTCATTTTTTCCTCTAATATATGAAGCAAGCATATTACACATAGTTGACACCCATTTTTGGCAAACCACGCAAAGGACAATAACATACTCTGAAGTTGGCAGTGATCAGTATCCAGTCGAACATGCTGCCGGCCAAGGCAAACCATCTCCTCACCAAGACTAATAGTCTCCTGGAGGAAAGGCTGTATAAGAAGACATGTAAAGGGAAGCATGTGACTCGGGGGCTCTTCAAGTGACTTCAAACATGCACTTAAATGGTCACCCGAAGACTATGAAGGTTCTTTTTCGATCACCTGGGCAATGACCATGTGTTCTCCCAACTTGGGAGAGCTCGAGGACTTGCGTCGGAGGTGGCCACCATCTTCGGGGAGGGGTCAGACCTCTCCACACCCTTTCCATTTGACTCCACGACTCCTACATCCTCCAGGTCATCGAAAGTGCCGGAGGACGACGATGCATTCATGCTTCAACGGACATAGAAGGCATTTAGCACAAGAGGTGGAGGAACTACGCTGCGGGCAGGCACAGCCGGAATTGGCTCCACAGCGCCCTCTTCACGAGTAGGGTCCTTCGACATCCCGGGCGTGGAGGCATCTGACTCCTCGCTCCGCTCCCGCTTCCGCGACTCTGACTCGCTAGACTCGGGGGCTCCTTGTGTCTCGGCAACAGGCACAGTCGAATCCAACTCGACTACCTCTATAGCTTCAGGAGGAATGATGCCTTCTGGCTGAGGAGGCATGGAGGGTGCAACCTTATAGTCCTACAACAGCAGGGACAATGCCATCAGTTAACCATTCAAATCAGCCCACGAACAAAAGGAAACATACATCAAAAAATATTACCTATGGAGGAGCAAAAGAAGCACGAAAAGGTAGGGTGCTTGACTCTGCGAGCAAAACTTCCTTCATGGTGATCTTGGTCAAGGATCTGATTTTCTTATCAAGCTCCATCGAAGACATGTCCTCCACGCATACACGAATCGGGTCCATCACACTTGACCAAAGATACATTGGGTGAGCCCTGGCTTGTAGAGGTTGCACTCGAAGCTTTAGCCATGTTCGGATGAGGTCTATGCATGTGACCTCCTTGCCCCGAACAAGTTGAAGGTCCAGCACCCGTTGGTACAAGACATCAACATCCTTCGACTCGCCTGGCATCACGACATTCTGCCAGAACCTCTTCTTCTTGAGCTCCACATTCGGGTCAAATGGGGCGAGGCCGAATCTCTGCCCATCTGCCTTTTTGTCCTGGATGTAGAACCATTTGTCCCTCCATCCTTGAATGGAGTCGGTCATGCCGAGGGTGAAGTACTGAATGTGGGAGTCTACGGATATGCCGCACCCGCCAAGTTCATATACCAAAGAGCCCGACCCTGACTGTCTCTTCAAGATGAACAATTTCTTGAAGAGACCGAAGTGTGGCTCAATCCCGAGCTAGCACCCGTAGAGAGTGATAAAGCATGCAATATGCAATATAGAATTGGGAGTCAGCTGATGCAGCTGAATCCCATAAAAATAGAGCAATCCACAAACAAAGTCGTGGAGGGGAAGCGAGAGACCCCGAAGAAGAAAAGCGATGAATATTACGCGAAACCCGGCGGGGGATCGGGGATTACCTCTGGCTCGAGAATCCGACAATCATCCTTGTCAGCCGGAATAAGACTGGTAGGCGATGCAGATGAAGATCGTGGGGCTTCAAAGTGGAGCGCCGCCAAGACCCGTTGGTCACGGAAGTACTGATGCGTTTCTTCTTTGTGCCGTGGTAGTAGTGCCAGACCCAGTAGCGGCGGTGGCCTTCTTCTTCGTCGCGGTGGCAGCAACGCTGGACCTAGCGGTGGCGGCGGACTTGGCGCCCTTCTTCTTGCCCATCTTCCTCCGACGGAGTGACCAAAGAAAGTAGCTTGGAAACTCCCTAAGAACGTCCAGCACGGAAGAGGGCGGAGCATAATGGAGAAAGGAAAAGGCAGTGATGGCAGCAGTGCTCGGAGGACAAAGAAGCACAGTGCAAAAAAAACTGCCCCAGATCCCTACTTAAGCATTAACGAAGTACCATCCAACGGCCCAAGAAGCTCCACCTTGGTACATGGCACATATTGGTGAGAACGTGTGGCAGCGCGTGTACCAAACCATCGCTACATGATCCCCACTCTGCACGGAAATTGAGGAGACACAGTTAAAACCCCAATTTACACGTGACTGGTCAAATCCCAGTCAGACTTTGGGGCCCACTTCTGTCACATCCCATCAGCACCACTTATGCGGGCAACTAAGGTCATTACATCATTAGCGCTGATGTTATCCATATGTGTGCTCCAGCAGGAGACGATAATAAGCAATAGCGAACTTGTCCTTTTGATTCATATAGTTTTTGCTCGAGTCTATGATTCGACCAAACACTCGAGGGCTACTCCTTCTAGGAGAGCTGGTTACGCACCCGAGGATTCTCCGGGGCCAATGAACAAGCCATTTACACATGAAGACAAGGCACTAGCGCCTCAAACCCTTCTTCCAATCAACGATTCGACTACGGAGTTGGGGGGCTACTCCCATAGGGAGCGCTGAAGACTCAATCGACAAACTACGCCCAATAACAGTGGTCGCAAGAGTTCAAAGTCCCTACTCGAGTCTACGACTCGAATAGGCACTCGGGGGATACTCCCATAGGGAGAGCATGTCGCGCACCATATGAAAAGAAAAAATAGTTATTCATGCAAAAAGCGTTGACCACATCCGCACCATGAGCATTCGAAGCATTCGGCGACTTCACCTCATAATCAATAGAAATACCCTACAAAGAGATAGTGTCTCCTGGGCCACCCGAATCACCTTCGCGGTGACTAAACATTTGGATGTCGCGTTTACAACGTGAAGATAAGACCTACGAGAGGCCTAGCAACGCACCTTCTGTGCTCTACCAGAAATAAGTTGTGCCTACATGCATGATGAAAAAGCCTTGACGGACGCATCGAGTGCACATATTACAATACTGGAATTCAAATATGTAAGGCCTCCGCGGCATGAGTCGAATTACACCAGCAGTTTTCCGAATTCGACTCCAGGGACTTGAGTTTGAGTAGATAGCGTTGTTTTTACCTAAGGCAGTTAACTAATCCCAATCCGTCGGATGTATCAGACACACATATTGACAATCCCTATGACACAAACTCAGACACCCGAAAGCACTTTTGGATGGCCTTATACTTCACGCACTCGAAGACTTTATAGTCTCCACCCGAATCTGCGATTCGGCTGGACACTCGCGGCCTACTGACATGGGTATACCCTATAGGTACTCATGTTTAGCCTATACGGTCTAGCCCAAGAGGAACACGCGGGACAATTGAAGCCCAACAAGGATTCGGGTGGCCCAAGTCCGGAGGAAGGCGACTCCTTGAAGGACACAACAAGCAATGGATAGATTTTCAAAAGGGTGAAACCCTAATATGTGACCGACTCGGCCTGCTATCCTGAGACCTAGCCTCCTTATATAAAGGCTAGGAGGGGCAGCGAGAAGGATATTCGCAACCCTAGCATACACCTTGCCAGATCTTATCTGTGCACCCCTTGTAACTTTCGACTCCTCGATAATCAAAGAGCAGACAAATAGGAGTAGGGTCCCTTCTGAGGGCCTGAACCTGGGTAAACTGCGTGTCCCTGATGTGCTTGTTTGTTAGTCGATCGATGCCTCCAGCGCTCCCCAATTCATGTAACCCAAGTCCATCAACGATGGGCATTGACGAGTTAACCCCTGGTCACTTTCTGATAAAGATATCCAGCGACGACATACACCAATCCATACAGATCTCCAGCAAGAAAGAAAGGAACTCGTCGATGGCCAGATAGAATAGGTCAACATCTGGCAGAAATACGACTTGGCGGAAGAATATCGCTAGGGCCAAACCACCATTATTAATAGGCTGAACACAGCAACCCCCACGTCGCTTGCCTTTTGATCCAGACCTGCAGATAATGGTTGACGCCACACCATACCACCCGCATCAAGGAGGCCCTGATCTTGGTGAGGCGCCAACCCTGGCAGAAGACGAGGGACATCCACTCCCGACCGGTCTGGCGAGTCCCAGCACCACCGTTGTCGCAAGACGGCACCCCGTGCAACCTCTAGGCCTAGCCACCACGCCGCCCAAGCAGCCACCATCGCCTCGGAAGAGCCGGGGGCGCCGCCTCGGAGCCCCAACTCTGCCGCCACGAGGGATAACCGGGAGTGATGCCACCGTGGTTGAAGCATGCGGCTGCGGCGAGGGAGGATCACCGGCGGAAGGGCCTTGTGGCGGTGGCTAGGGTTAGGCCCCCGCGATCACCTACGTGTTATCCTGAGTAACATGACAGATTACACATTGCGCGCGGAAATACAGACATAAATACACATGCACCGCTCTGAGCTTTGAACCCGGATTTTCTAAAGGCGCATGTATGCAGCGGAGTGCTGATGTCAGCATGACGTCAGCTACGTGCTACCCAGAAAACTGAAAAAATTGTGAAATTTTTTAAAACTTATGAAATATTTTGTACTGTTCACAGACTGTTTCAATAATATTTCAGTCGGTTTCAATTCTGTTTTAGTTAGTGACGCCAGACAACAGCATGACGTCATCCATGTACGGACTGAAAAAAGTGCTAAACGGATGCACCAATCTCAAAGCGGAAATGGGCGGTGAATATGTTTCGTGTATGTAAAGGCTCCATCTAAAATGATTTTCCGTCTGAGCTTTACAATACTGCTACCAGTCTACCATGCATCCACCCTTTTCGTTCCGTTGTGTAGCTAAAATACAGCATAAATCGTGTTCTTCAATTCCATGGATCTTGAAATAAAACCGAAAGGTGTTCTTCGACTGTACATAACTTTAGTATCAACCTCCCGATTTGTTCATCTGAATTACATACACATCACAGAGGCTCGGTTGGTGAATCGAACTACTGGCTCTTCTTGAACTTGAGGCTCCCTTTAGGTATCTTGCTCAGCACGCCCTTGTCGAGCTTCTGGTACTGACTCCCGATCAGGCCAAGCATGTTGTAGAGCACCTCATCGATTTGATCATGGTACTTCTCATAGATCACTGGCAGAGTATGTGCACTCACAAACCCTGAACTTGAGCACCAACGTAAATGGTAGTCAGAAAGAAAAACAGAGATGTTGTACAGATATTAATCCCTCATTAATTAAAATCAAATGAAATCATAGTTGTTACCGATGTAGATGACACTTATGAGACTGAACCAGCTCCCAATGAAAGAGACGACGACGAACCCCGCAATCGCCTGAAAGAAATTTTGCCAGTGTTCACTAGACGGGACAAACTGATCGAACGGACTTTTCATCTCATAAACCGGATGCATAACATACCATTAGGAACTGCTTCAGGTCTCTTCCACAGGATATGTCCTGAAGGCTTCCCAAGAACTTGTTCACCTGGCTGCCAATGGCGGCGCCGATGTTCGCAAACACCTCCTCGGGTAACTCCACTCGTGGCACCTTAGAAGAAGACCTGAAGATATCTTGCTAATGTTTAAGCTGCCGACCAAACTTCAGTGTATTGACAGCAAACACACAAGTCAAGACATGCAGAATTTGGATGGAATGCACCTATACCCATTGAGCATGCCTGAGAAGCTGGACCATCCAAACTGAGCAGCCATGCCGAGAACAAGCACAAACGATATAATCGTCAGGAAATGGTAGTCAAGCCACTCGAAGAACACCCAGGCAGCCGTTGCACCGCCAAGAACACTCGAAGATATCTTCTTGTTCCTCCAAAGCAGCACGTCAGCAGCTGCGATCATGGTCGCCGCCAAGGAAGCAAGCAAGAGATCATCAACAACTTTGTGTGTCAAATTAGTGGAAGATAAAGCTGTGGGTTGTCAAAAGAAAAAGGCCAAATATAAGGTTCAGACATTTTCCTCCACCGAGGATGTGGTGGACGGACTTGTCTCCGCCGAAGAGCTTCTTCGCCTGGCTGGAGATGGAGCCCTCTTCACTGAACCTGACCGACTTCTGCTTGGGGAGCTTGTCGGCGATGGCGTCCATGATGCCGCTTACCATGTTCTCCGCCGTGTTCTGGAAGTGCTCTGGCATCGTTCCACACCCTGAAGAATACAATTGTTAGGTAACACCTCTCCGTCAGACATGAAAGCAGCTGAAGCTTCATAAATTCTATCAACAAAAATATGTAGTTTTTCAGTGTCTTCCTCGAAACTGTTGGTAGCGAATCAGATCACTCAAGTGAATCAAGACTTATAGCTAATTAAGGTAAAGAATCTTCAGGTATGATTTTGTCTATACGTGAAGGAAGATTGTGAGATCATCACTAGACAGATCAACGGGCCTTGGAACTAAGGCATGCCATATCATATCCTGTCGGTGTCAAATTATCTTAAACTTTTAGGGAGCTTAGCCAGACAACTATTCTAAATCCTTTTTTTTAAGCATGGAAAAGTAAAGCATATTCCGGTCATTTACAGGCAACAACCAAGAAGAGGGGAAAGGTAGAGATGAGCTTACAGAGCAAAATCGGTAGGTTAATTGAAGTTGTAGGTCTCCTCCTGGCGATGATCCCAAGAAATAGGTGCTGGCGTGGTAGCCGATTAGAGAAGAGGGGAAATCTGGGGAAAGTCGGGAGGAAAAGTGCAACTCCTTCTCTTTTCACTTTCAGTGGAGGAAGAAGAGCAATTAGTACATGTTGAATGAAAGGGATAGGTGGGCCAGTGGACTTGCTCATAATTGGTCTGTGGACAAATGCCTCATTGGAGCAACAAGTGTGGTTCCATTTGTATTTGTCACGATTAGCCTGGCAATGCCTTCCACTAAAACAATCTACCACTCCATTCGTCCAGAAATATATGACGTTTTAGTTTTGTGAAACGAATGTATCTAGACAATTTAATCTACCACTCCCTCCGTCTAGAAATATTAAGACGTTTTAGTTTTATGAAACGAATGTATCTAGACAACTTTTGTGTATAGATTCGGAACCTATACACTAGAAGATATTCGTTTCACAAAACTAAAATGTCTTATATTTTGAACAAAACTAAAATGTCTTATATTTTGAACAGAGGGAGCAGTACTAGTAAAATAATCGCTCCTCCTCTCTCACAATTTTTCTTTCGTTTTGGACTCCTACTTATAGATGTGGCTACCCCAAATCATACTCCCAGCAACCATCCAAGCGCATGGTCTCGTAGTGGCACATGAAAAAAACATACAATCATGCTTGTTAGAAAAGAGGACAATTTATATATGCTGAGCTCAACTTGCAACGTACAGTAACGGCATATGTTCCCAATGCAGGAGTTCCCATAGTACAAGACAGTTCAACACCCCACTTTCCCCGGGGTGACTAGAAAGATTATCCAGGCTAGAAGCATAGGTAATCTTCTGTTGTGTCTGACCTCAGACACTAATGTTGTAAAGCACAAACTGTATTTATGTTCCAAACCTCACAATATTTCCTGGAATTTGTGCCTCAGAAATAAAGATTGAGAATATTACAAACTGGTTTTGTGTTAATGCATCCCAAGAGTTGTCGATAGTTTTGTGCAGTCCCAAAACACGACTCTGATCGTGCATGTGCTGTCTGCACAACGTAGCAACCCAAATGGGATGAAATTCTGGGAACAAGAAACGATCTTCTCTTCTAAGCTCAGGTTCTTTTGATCTTGACTTGTAACCTCAGGTCCTACTGATCTTCGAAAATGTGCCCGTCTCCGAGAAATAGGTGCTCTGGGTACCACTTCCAAGGTGGTTTCCATGGGCCTGTGGGTTTGAAAGTTCTATTCCCTGTAAACAAAAACTACTGTATATTAAAAATGATGAAGCGATGGCAGGGATTCTGTGTGGTTAATGTCTCAAAAAATAAACATAGGTAGGACTGGGAGGAGTACAATCGTGTCAAGATGCATAAGAACCTACTGATTCTACAGACTAGGAGGAACCCATACAGCGCCTGATTTACAACAACAAAAAAGATAACATGCAATGCTATGCAGCAGCATGAGGTAGAACTAACAACAAAGCAAAATATTTATGATGAAATCACGGAAGTGAACTCTAGGAACTTCCTTGTAGTAAGAAAAAGTTAAACAAGATATGGTTGCACGACTTTCTGATGCCTCAAACATGAGAAGTTAAACAACAACTAAGCAAATGCAAGATAGAAGTTCTATAGCGAGCTAGAGTTGGTAGCACATTAGAGGCCATAATCCCATGTCCCACAACTAGATTGGCTAAAGGTCATGCATCACACCAATTACCTATCTTGAAGTGAGCCAAAGAAAAGAAAAAACAGTTTACCTGAACTGGTGTAAAAGCCAAACTAGATGTCAGTCCAGATGTCGCACCACTGCTACCATAGCTCTTCTCCTTGAATCTGATATTGGGAAGTAATATGGAATCAAAAAGAGGTTGCAGTGCTTGATATCATGAAAGAGGTCAGGAATTAAAACAGAAATAACAACGTGAAGAAAAGTGAGCTAAAAATGAACTGGTACATAGTGCATATTATCCTTAACAATAAAAATACATGCAAACAACTAAAAGGCCAAACGTTTGTACCTAAATGACCTAACAATTGTCAGAGAAACATATATGTAAGGATGGTATAAAGCATAAGGCACTACGTTGAAAATATCAAGCAATGGGAATCAGGGTGAAGATAATACAGTGACTACAGAGCTGTGTGAAATTGTTCTAACTGCTGTATATTTGTTTTGATATCTTAAAATTGAGGATCACCTAAGTTCCAATAACTTGCACATTTTCTTCTAATACTTTGAAGCAGGTTGTGTTGAACTTAAGAGTCGGAAAGAACAAATTCCACTCCATACTATGTTTTGGGGAGCAAAGGTCAGAAATCCACTGCAGAGCTAAGTAAAAGTCACGTGGTTAATTCTTTAATTTCTAATGGCAAAGAACAAAATAGCAAAATGAGATACTGTGGGAAAAACAAAATAAAACATACTTTTTGGCCACTTTAGCAGCAAGTTTGTTTTGTGCAGCCGAGACACGTAGTTTCCCACTTCCAGCCTGCCCGAGCATGCCATAACCTTCTCCCAAGCCATCACCTGGTGAGAACGAGATGTGACCATGTCAATATTAACGCATAGTACAAATAATTAACAAAATGTACCGTCCTGTCAATACCAACTGACCTAGTGAGCTCTCTTCCGGTATACCAAACTGCATTCGGTTTGCAAGCTTCATCATATCAGTCACCGCATATCTGCAGAATGAAGTTCCGGAAATTAAGACAAGATACAATACTGTCTACATAATTAATCACAAGAGAAATAATCCGTTTAAGACAAAATAAGTACCTTTCTTTCATTTTTCGAAGGCGGCGACCGCCCCTCTTCTTTTTAGGCTCAGAGTCTGGAACAGGAAGTGGTTTTGGAAGCTTTGCAGGAGGTGGTTCTTGCCACTTCTCAATCTTCTTACGGATTTCTTCTAACAAGTTCCGGCCAGCTTTTCCAGTTGGATCTCCTCTAATTGAATCAATCCTTGCTGCTAGAGTTGACTTTGCAGCTATAAGTCTGCAAGCACGGGTCCTCAGGGCTGGAGGGGTGCTCTGAAATACTTCTGTATGTTCAAGATAGCCAACACGAAACTGAGATGTGGCAGTAGAAAATCCAGCAAGATTTTTCTTTTTTGCTCCAAGTAACTGAACATTGCAAGCAGGCATTTTCGCAAGTGCTCCCAAACCACCAGCAATTCCCATCAGTTTTGCAGCAACAGCACTGCCAGCAATGGCCGAGAGGTTTGGTGCAATGTAACCCATTCTGCCCTCTACAAAATCAAGGACCTTCTTCTTTGCGGCGTCAAGATTCAGGGCTCTGTCACAAGCTTCGATGGTTTTTACCAAATTCTCCTCAGAAAGTGGCTTCCCACTAGTTGTCGATGCTGTAACGGAGACAACCATTATAACTGCAGAAGGTAAAAGCCCTTCCAGATCTACAAGTGTTAAATCCATCTCATTGCCAATCTTCTTAACAACACGGGCATAATCAATCGGATGATGAACAAGAGATTCCAGCTCAGGAAACTTCAGCCTATACTTGTCACGTATGAAATTATGGATTATAATGAGCTCATTCTCAATATCTACTGACAAAGCATTGCAGTCGACAATAAGCTGGTACTCTGGATCCTCCTCCAGAATGAACCCTTGATTAGATAAATCCGTATCTTTCTCAAGTGCTCCTTCGATTTTCTGCAAAAAGGAACTGCTTATTAATATATTTTCGTGGATGGCGCGAGATAAGATTTTTGCAGAAATGCAGCCTAAGGCCAAATTGCATATGAAGAGCGGTATGCCCTACAGGATCAAATTCAATGAAAACATTATTCACGCATAAACCATTGTAACATTGAGCGTGAGCCAAGTTTTTCTCAGTTGGTTAGCAGCACAAGCGCACGAGCTTCCCTGCAGGGACTCTTGCTATAAAAAAGGTGCCCTGGTCTAGTCCCTGATTTGTCTCTTTATTTCATAATTGTAGCACTGAGCACATTATAAGATTTTCATTTGCGCCCTAACTACATTAAAGCAACATTCGTGGATCAGATATGAAAACAGGATTCAACTGCAAGTGTCTCCAAAATAAATGCTACAAATGTTCTGTAAGATTTCTTCATAAACTAGCAAACATTGTTCTGGTGGGAAAACTGTGCAGCATCTTATAATAGGCTGATTACTCTAATCACATGAATAAGGCTTTACTTTTGCCAGATAAACATAGATGTACGAAAGAGATGTATTTTAAGGTTAATGGAGATTTACAGGTTTGATAACATACTTGTATTATGTCAATATAACGGTGTGTCTTCTGCAGCTTTGAGACACTGTCAAGATCATCATAATTAAGGGACTCAAGGTCAGGCATGTCATCATCGCCATCTTCATCCACGCCCGCTGCCTCAGCATTTTCTTCTTCCTGAAAAGTTCTCAGAATAAATTAAGGAATTCCTGATGAACATATCCTCAAATATTTCTACACAGAAGACACAGAATTCAACTCACAGGATAGGCTTCGTTGTCTGACAGTTCATCAAGATCAGCCAAGAAAGAATCAGCAAGGCTTGCCTGTGATACAGCACGATTTACCACCATAAGACACTGGACCACAGCCGAAAAGAAACTGCAAACTAAAAACTGAGGAACTGTTTAACTGGAGCTAGAAGGAACTCACCATGATTTTGGCCCAATCTTTCCCAGCAGCAAGAGCTCCCAGCTAGACCTAGTAAGGTATTGAAAAGGGTGATCAGCTCTGTTGCACTTAAACCTAATATGTAGTGGCCCAAGCAAGAAAGTATAAACATAGTTTGATATTGCTAGTAAAATACTAATGTAGAACAAGCATGGATCACTATGGATATTAGCACAAACATAACGACTTCTATCATGGTTTAATTTGTATTGTAGCATTCCCTCCGTCCCAAATTAGTTGTCCCAATTTTGTCTAGATACACATGTATTTAGACGATACATGCGTATCTAGACAAAGCTGGGACAACTAATTTGGGACGGAGGGAGTATATAGACAAATTAGTTCAAATTAGTTGTCACAACTTTGTCTAGATACACATGTATTTAGATGATACATGCATATCTAGACAAAGTTGGGACAACTAATTTGGGACGGAGGGAGTATATAGACTATAGTTTACTTGGGTTTACTTTCTCTGGATTGCAGCATAGCAGCACAAATATTCAACTCTCAATCAATAACTCTAAATCTGTGCAGGTTTTTAAAAGAAATTCTGCTATTATTTCCATCAAGCAGCAACAATATCCACAACTAACTTGATGGGTTCGAGTATCCATCCCAGGAGAGAAAACATCCGGATTAGACTGCTCATAGCCAGGGGTGGATCTAGATGGTGGTCCGGTAAAACGCCCAAAAATTGTGGATAACCAGTGGGGTTTAAAATATCAAGGAGCCGACAAAAAGCTCATACCTCAGAAATCAATGGCGTCCAAGACTGCGGACGGGGTGGAGACCGCAGGGGAGCCACGCCATGGGTGAGAAGCGGAGTAGTTGGAGTGTTACGCGGGGAGGTGAGGTAGGTCGAGACTCGGGAGGAAGAAACCGTGGAGAAGAATAGATGGCGACGAACATAACACTTGACTAACGGCCAGACCTCTCTCTCTCTCTCAACAGGCCGACCTACAGTTGTTACGAGGTATCTAAACCTTTTTTAAGATTCTCAAAAGAACACTTTTGTTTCTGAAATTACAGCCAGGTAGAATGTAGAGAAAATTCATGTTCCACTCAACCACACCATGTTAGTAGTGATATCTTGTTTTCTACTCCTATACCTCCCTTTGTCAACAGGACTAACAAACACAGGAATATGACACCCATCTAGTGCTCCAAGTGCATTGCCAAACCACTTCAAAACAGCACTAGCAACAATTCAAAACAATTCTCAATCAGCTCACAGATTACTAGCAACAATTCAAAACAGCACTAGCAAGATTACTGGCAAAACAGCACTAGCAAGATTCAAAACAGACAAACAATTCAAAAAAGCACTAGCAGCAATTCGAAACACCTCGCAGATTACTAGCAACAATTCAAAACAGAAAATAATAGCATAGTACTACAACCAAAAAATAATAGTCAGATTGTACTAGTAAAACACATTGTTTTGTTACCATTTAGGAAATTTGAGTCCAGTTTTATTTGTGACCGGATATAAATGAAATCTATGTGCTCAACTCACAGATTATTGGCAAAAACAATAATACGAGTCACAGATTACTAGCAAAAAAGGCACTACCAAAATAATATCTATGTGTTCAACTAACAGATTAGTAGCAAAACAAATGATTCAAGTCCATGTCTGTTAGCTCACATCGATTCACCTATTAAGAATACAATGGCCATGTTCACTAGCTAAAAGAACTAAAAAAGGAGGGCAAATATCCTCACCTTGCCGCTGGATGCGCTACTCGGGTCGGAGAACAGGCGTCGGGGTTGGAGCTGGGCTTGGGCTCGTCGGACTAGGTGCCGGGGACGCCACAGCACGTAGTACGGCGATGCGGCGGCTTCTCGAGCTCCGGTCTCCGGCTGGCGACGGGGACGAGGCCGACTCGTCCTTGGTCCGGCCCCCGTCGATTGGGAGGACGGGAGGTCCAGATCGGAGCGGGTGAGGACGAGCGGTGGGGGAGATCTTCGATGGTGGGGACGGCGACAGGCGGCGTGGTAGGGAGGCGACGGGGAAGGGAGGCGACGGGGAACCCTAACCCTACTACCTGTCCATGGCGAGGGAGGAGAAGGTCGGGCCCGAGCGACTGGTCTCCGAGTCGGGACGGGGGTCGGGTCCTTTTCCTGGGCGCGGTGGCAGGTACGCTGTAATTTTGTCGAAGGTTAGAGGCCAATTTGGTCCGCTGCAACTCGGGGAGAAAGATTTACACGGGAGGTGCTAAGTGGGATTATGCGGGTAGCCCACATAATCAACGTAGGCAGTCGCGGCGCCCGCACTGTCCACATAATCTACGTGCTAAACATAGCTGAGGCACTGAGCTAACTCTTCAGGATGGAAATCGGTAGCTATTGCATCCTACCTCCACGCACTCAAGAATCTGCTAGTTTGCTAAGAGCATCTCTAATGACTAGTGTATCCGATAGTCTAAGCAAATATAGATTATTATAGACTAAGAAATGCATTCCGTGATTTATATATCCGGTGGTCTAAAATTTAGACATCCTCTAAACTAGCTACTCGTTGTCCATATTTGAACAACCGAGCCACCATGTCTAAAACAAAGTTGGTCGCTCGCGAGCTCGCTTTCGCGCCAAATTAGAGCATTTGTTTTACTGATTTGCTGTGTATTGATTATTTGTATGCACATGGACATATAAACTATCAAATTTAGACTATCCACTACTCCCTCTGTTTCAAAATATAAGCTATTTTGGATTTATGAAAGGAGTGTATCTAGATCTCTTTTAGTGTCTAGGTTCACTTCAAACCCAGATAAACTTAAAACATCTTATATTATGAAACGGAGGAAGTAGAAAACTAAATTTAGACTATCCACGGCATGAGTAGGATGCTGCAGACGACGTCAACCTCTGGCACTGCACAGGCTCGTCCGCACCGGCACCACCAGTGGCTAGCACGTGGCGGCGACGATATGCACGATCTCCGGTAGCTTGGCGGAGGCACGTGATTGACATGACATCTTGAAGCTAGTGGTCAAGAAGCTTCTCCGCCTCTCGCGGTCGTCGGCTCTGCGGGTGGACCTCATCGCGCTCCTGCCCTGGCCTGTCCACGGTTGTGGCTTCAAAAAAGTTTCGTGTTCCTGATCAATTACGCACGACGGGAGGAAGCTGCACTGGAAGACATTATGACATCTCCACCGGCTCGACCCAACCCGTTTGAGCGCGTCCGAATGTGTCCACGCGACGTGGGCCGCGTCGCATCGGCAGGACCCATCCGCCCGACGCGCCTAGCTCGACCCATCAGTGTACCTAATTTGCATGGCCATTGCGTCGGCCCGGACACGGGCGGATCGACGGTGTCTCCTCCCCGCGCGTGCTACTGGTCCACCCGCCAGCGACACAATTCAGACGCAACCGACGCAGCAATTCAGAGACGTGGCAGCCTGACCGGCGGCACCGATTCAGATACAGACGCGGCAGCCTTCGCCATCAATGTCGATGAGCGCGTCGCCCTGTGACTGACGGGACGCCGCCTGAGTTCCCGACCGTGGCCCGACCCAAACGGATATAAACGGACCGTTTCAATCGCTTGTTTGGGTCGGCCCGGTGGAGATGCCCTTAGACGGTCGAGATGTGCTCTTCGCCGAGTTCCTGACTAGGCGTGTTCGCCTTGTTCCAAATAAATGAGCATTTTTGCGTCCTGTACAGTGTGGTGCTTCCGCTTGCTGGCAGGTGTAGCTCTGGCGATTCAAGTGGCGGCGGTAAGGAAGCAAGCTAAAGCAGGAACCGTTTATGCAGGTTATGTGGGGATGACGGCTAGCCCGCATAGTCCAACTTTAAAAAAAATCCTAACTGCGGGTGACGTGGGCATACCCTATAGGTACTCGAGTTTGGCATATACGGTCCAGATACGACAGAAGCCTACGGCGTTGCCAAGGCCCAATACAGGATTCGGGTGACTCGCGAAGACTCTGATTGCTTGCAACGCAAGAAGAAGCTTAAGATAGAAAGTTCAAATGGACAAATCCTAATCTGTAACCGACTCGACCTGCTACCTGAGACCTAGCCTATCTATATAAAGGCTAGGAGGGGGTGGCGAGGAGGACAATCACAACCTTAGTTTCCACAACCATCGCCAAATTGCATCTACGCACCCCTGTAACTTTCGACTCCCTCGATAATTCCAAGAGCAGACAAGCAGGAGTAGGGACCTCTACGAGGCCTGAATCTGGGTAAACCTTGCGTCCCTGTGTGCTTGTTTGCTAGCCGATTGATGCCTCCAGCGCTCCCTGCTTCTCCAAAACCCAAGTCCATAACAACTCGTCAATTGGCGCCCTCTGTGGGAACTGGGAGTGCTGATGTCGTGGCTTCTTCGGCCCCTTCAACCGCGATCTACAACTCCGCAACAACGGAGATTTGCCAGCTCTTCGGTGCTTTCGACTTCACCGTCCACGCGCCGGACACTCGCCCGGCTTTCGAATCCGTGGGCGATGGGATCGGCCTGGCGATCGGGAGCTTCCGCTTCCAGGTCAGTCGGCTGGGCACACTTCGCCTCCCTGATCAACCGACAACTTTCGTGATTGCTCTAGCATCGTGGTTCCCACCACCAATCGGCACCCTCAGCGATCTCAGCGCCCCAGCAACAGTTGGGAGCACGGACAGCGACATCAATGTGAATCCGATCTAGGTGGCCTGGCCACAGAAGATGGAGCCTACGGCTCCGAATCTGAAAGTTGTGGGAGCAACAGCTTCCCCAATCACTTCATGTGCGTCGTCATCAACACGGGCTACACCGGCGTCAATCACAAAAATGCCGGTACTGGCACTGGACCGGCCAACGGCGGTATACCAGTCGCAAACGGTGGCCCCACCAACGGTGCGCCCACCAACGACGTGACGGGAGGAGAACCGCACCTCACAGCGAATGAGCGCACCGAAGAGCGCGTGCTAATCAGGCTCAATGACAACGAGTGGGCCCGCTGTCTAGAAGATCTACAGGGCAATCCTCTACCCCCTAACTCATCGCAGGACATGCTGATGAGCTACCATTGGCTACTGAAGGAAGAACTCAAACGCCAGCAGCAGGTAATCGCGCAACTCGAGGCGCGCAGAAAGGCAGCAGATGAGTCGAGCCTTCGGCGGGCTCAGCTCTCCTCCCATGGAGGATCCCCCTCCAAAGGCAATGAGTACGTGGCCAACAAAAGACGATCTCGACTGGCCCACCTCACTGACAAGGAGCGCGTACAAGCTGCAAAAGTCCTCGACTTCGGCTCTATGATGGTGGATACGTGGGGCAACGTGCTCCCCAAGACACCGCAAGCAGTGGTGACAGCAGCCACCATGTACCTCCTCAACAACCAACCACCGGCTGGAGATCTGTGAGCTGCCATGCACCGATCTACGATCCCGGGCATGGGGCTAATCGAAGCTGCCCTCGATAAAGAGCCAACACCGAAGCTGAAGAAAAGCAAGGCTCTAGCCAAACGCTACTCCTCACCATCGTCCAGTGATGATAGCCACGACCTATCTCGACGTCGTTGCTCACGGCGGCACGATCATGACTACGACTACGACACATGTGATGACATCACGCAGTTCAAAGTCGACAAAATGCGCACAAGGCGCGCTCGTTCGACTGACTCAGAGGACGACGAAGTAGAGCTTTGCGATACTAGATGCTTCAGCAGGGCCATCAGGTAGAAGTGAATGCCTAAAGGGTTCAAACTCCCATCAGAGAACCCGAAATTTGATGGCCTATGGGACCCGAAGATTTGGCTAGAAGATCACATCTCCTCCATCAGGTTGCATGGCAGAAGTCGAAGCACGGCCATGCAATGCCTGCAGCTGCAGCTGCAAGGCGCCGCTCGTGCATGGCTCAACAATCTCCCGTGCGGATCAATTCGCAGCTGGGAAGAGCTAGTCTACAGCTTCGTGTGCAACTTGATGGGCACTTACAAAAGGCCCGCATCAATCGAAGAGCTGAAAGGCTGCCACCAGAGATCTGGCGAGTCGCTACGCTCGTATATCCAGAGATGGTCTATCATCAAGAACTCCACAGAAGACATCTCCAAGGATCGCGCAATCGATGCATTCAACGGCGGCGTACGCCGCAGAGAGCTCAGGGAGGAGCTGGGCCGCTCGAAGCCCAAAATAATTGACCACCTGATTGAAATCGCGAATCGGTGGACCGATGGAGAGGATTCAGTGAAAAATCGTGCCTACTCCGACGACGATGAGGACCTCGGGCGCAGACGCGACCGTCGAGGGAAACATCGAATGCGCGGATACAAGGACCGTGACGAGGTCGACATGATCACATCTGGCTATGCCGACAAACGCGACAACAACCGCAACAGCGGATATCACAGTGGTGGATACCGTGATGCTGGGAAAACCATGCAGGTGTGGCAACGTCGCATTCGCGAAGAGGCACCCGCAACATCAATCCAGGAGAAACTATCCGGACCATGCAACGTACACTTTCACATCGACAAGAACGACGGCAAGAAAAAGTCCAACCACCTTCTAAAGGATTGTCGTGAGTTCCTCAAGCTCTATGAGGGCATGGCCCAGATGAATCGCGACGCGATCAACCAGGGCTATAGAGCTGCCTCGGGCGCTGTGGCACATGGAGCTCCTCCACCACCGCCCAGACCACCACCACCTATGGTTGCACCAGCCCACAACCATGGAGGAGAGGCGTACCCCCGACCATTGGGAAACATGGGGATGATCCAAAAGGGTTGCCCCTCAAATCGAGCACAGAAGGCAATCACTCGCCAAGTCAATTTGGCGATGAACTCTCAGCCATCCACCACTGAGTACCTCAGTGGCAGCGAGTCCTGCATCACCTTCGACAAAAGCGACCACCCACGTCAAGTACCTCGCCCAGGCCACTGTCCCTGGTACTCGAGGCATAGATCAGCGGGTTTGAGATGAGTAGCGTATTCATGGATGGCGAAAGCGGCATTAACCCCATGTTCGCGAGTACCTTGCGAGCAATGCGGATCCGCCTGACATTTCTGGAAGTCTCAGATACGATGTTCCACGACATCGTTCCAGCGAAGGGAGTGTACCCCTGGGCAAGATCAACCTCGATGTCATCTTCGGCACGCTGCAAAAAATTTGGCGAGAGCGCATCGACTTTGATGTCGTCGACTGGCCCTCATAGTACCACTGCATGCTCGGACGTGTCGCATTCGCGAGGTTCATGGCGGTACCACACTATGCCTATCTGCAGATGAAGATGCCAGGCCCAAACAGGGTCATCACAATCAATGGAAGCTTCGAGAGGTCCTACAGCTATGATAGGGAATTCAACAGAATCTCCCAGTCCTTTGGCATGCAAGAGGAACTCGCAAAACTGAAGGAGTCAACAGACAACAGTCTGCCTCCCCTGAGCAGGCCAAATTCACCCGACCTGTCCTTTGACTCGTCGGTGCACACAAAGAAAGTCTAGGTCCACCCAACGGACTCGACCAAGACGACCCTCATCGCCAACAACTTGAGTTCCGCATAGGAACTCGCGCTCATCGAATTCCTTCGTGAGCACTGGGAAATCTTCGCCTGGTGTCCAGCGGACATGCCAGGGGTTCCTAGGGAATTCGCCAAGCACTCACTAAACGTGAATCTAGACACAAGGCCAGTCAAGCAAATAATACGGCGACTGTCTGAACCAAGAGCCAAAGCGGTCGGTATGGAGATCAACAGACTCCTCGACGCAAATTTCATACGCGAGATCAAGGAAAGCACCTGGCTCGCAAATGCAATGCGTGTGCCTAAAAAGGACACGGTTATCCTGCGGATGTGCGTGGACTTCACCTCAAACAATCACTGCCCAAAGGATCACTTCACGTTGCCACGGATCGATCAAATAATTGACTCCACTGCGGGATGTGAGCGCATCTGCTTCCTCGACACCTACTCATGCTATAATCAGATTCGATGAAGGAGGAATACCAAGAGAAGACAGTGTTCACGACACCCTTTGGTGTGTTTTGCTACAACACGATGCCCTTCGGGTTAAAAACGCAGGAGCCACCTATCAGCAGGGCATGCAGCCTTGCCTCAAGAACCAACTTGGTCGCAATATCCAAGTCTACGTTGACGACATCGTCATCAAAACCAGAGAGGAAGCCACGTTAATCGACGATCTCTGCGAGACCTTCGCTAACCTCGACTGCTACCAGATCAAGCTCAATCCGAACAAATGCGCCTTCGGCGTACCATGTGGGAAACTACTCAGGTATCTCATCTCTGTGAGAGGGATCAAAGATAACCCGAAGAAAATAAAGGCCGTACTGGCCATGGAGAAGCCGAAGAACGTAAAAGGCGTCCAGCAGCTGGCTGGGCGAATTGCAGTGCTCAGTCGATTCATCAGTTGAATGGGTGAAAAGCACTGCCCTTCTACCAACTCCTCCGCAAGGCCGACAAGTTCGAGTGGAAAGACGAGGCACAAGAAGCATTCAAAGACCTCAAGCGTCTACTATCCACCTCGCTAGTACTGGTAACGCCTCGTGAAAAGGAGCCACTACTACTCTACATCTCTGCCAACAACTAGGTGGTCAGCACTGTGCTCGTGGTGGAACGAGCCGAAGAAAATAAAGTCCACGGGGTGCAACGGCCGGTCTACTACCTCAGCGAGGTGCTCACGCCAACAAAACAGCAGTACCCGCACTACCAGAAGCTGGCATACATCGTCTTCATGACAGCCAGGCAACTGCACCACTACTTCCAAGAGCACCCAATTGTGGTGGTGAATGACACCCCACTCGGACGTATACTCAATAATCCTGACGCTACTAGGCGAATCGTGCTCTGGGGCATAGAGCTGTCGCCAGGCGATATCACATACGAGAAGCGCGACGCGATCAAGTCGCAAGTTCTCCCGGACTTCCTCGTACACTGGATGGAGAACCAACTCCTCGACAAGCCAGATATGTCTTATCTTTGGACGATGCACTTCGACAGGTCCAAACGAAAGGACAGAGTAGGCGCAGGTGTCATACTGACATCGCCCCAGGGAGACAAGATAAAATACGTTATGCAAATGCAGTTCACAGCCTCCAACAACGAAGCTGAATACGAAGCCTTAATCCACGAAATGCGGATGGCAAAAGCCTGCGGTGCGAAGAGGCTCATCATCTACGGCGACTCCAAGATGGTGGTCAACCAAACGATGCATGAGTGCGACGCACTGAGCGACAACATGATCGCTTATCGTGACCTCTATGACACACTCGAGGGCGGCTTCGACGGCTGCGAGCTGCGATAAGTTGGCCGCGAAAGCAACAAAGAGGCGGATATACTCGCCAACATCGGCTCCACCTGCGCCCCCATACCACCTGGGGTGTTCCTCGAGCGCATCTGCGAGCGCTCCATCACGCCCAAGGCTCTAGAGAAGAAAGCAAGCACGTCAATGGGCCCGGGGGCTACGCCACCCAACAAGCAAATGGCACTCGACGACATGGAGCTTGGTATAGGACTCGAAGGCCCAATGGAGGTCATGATGATCGAGCCATCTTGGACACAGCCGTACATCACATATCTGCTCAGCAAGAGGCTGCGAGATGACCCGACTGATGCGCGACACATAGCGCGATGATCCAAGGCATTTACCCTCATCAACGACGAACTATACAAGTGCAGCATCACAGGAGTACTTCAACGGTGGGTCTCCAACAGGGACGGAAGGGCCGTCCCCCTCGACATACACGAAGGCACTTGCGGGCACCACGCTGGCAGTCGCTTCCTCGTCGCCAAAGCTTTGCGAGCTGGATTCTACTGGCCAACGGCCATGCGCGACGCTAAAGACATCGTCTAGCGCTGCAACGCTTGCCAACGATTCGCGGACAAACGACACGCACCTGGCGCGGAACTCAGGCCAATACCATTGGCTTGGCCCTTTGCACAATGGAGACTCGACATGGTCGGCAAGCTCCCAAGGTCCTCGCAAGGAGCAAACGTCTACCTCCTAGTCGCGATCGACAAATTCACCAAATGGATCGAGGTCATGCTGGTGACGAATCAGTCGGGAGCCAACACCGTCAAGTTCTTCGAGTCCATCGTCTACCGTTTTGGGGTGCCACATAGCTGTAACATCCCAAAACTTAATCCAAAGTTAATCAAGATCAAATCTACCTAATTTAGGGTTAACAAAAACTTTTCCATTTAAAATAATTAAGCATTCATATGTGTGTGCATTTAAATTAGGAGTTGTTTTGAATTGCCATTTTTGAGTGATCCATTGGTTGTAAAATGATTATAAGGTGAATTATACATCATCTAGATCATTCCCCAAACAAATCCCAAAGAAAAAGAAATCAAAAATAATAAAATAAGGAAATGGTCATTTGTGCCAATTTAACTAACTAGGACACTTTGGGTGTTCCTAGGACTCAAATTCCAACAGAGACAATTGTGGTTCTTTGCACCCCTTGCTAGTACAAGTAGTGATGTGCCAAGGCCCACTTTGTGATCTCCCAAAAACATTCAAACTCTAATTTTAAATGGCATTTGAAAATTGAATCTAGTGTATGTATCAAGATCACACTAATTCAAAAACCAGTCAAATGAACTCCATTTCAAAAACCCAAGCAAACCTAGATGCTCAAGCATAAGTTACACCATTCCACCAAAAATCTTTCAAAAATTCAAAACTTTTATTCATGCGGCCATTTGATCGAGCACCTTGTGAGCAGAATCATTATGGCCTAACTATTACTATTTTGGAGCTAATCTTGTCGATCCAATTGGCTTGCATTGATCACCTTGGTCTCTCCCAGGCCCAACCAGACCAAAACCCCACCTATTTCTAGCCCCTGGCGCCAGTGCCATGCCGCCCTGACGCCATGATCACCGGCCGATCGTGCACAAGCCACAACCAACCACCAGCCCCTCTCCGCCGCTCTAGGGAGTGAGGCGTGACCTCACCGCCGCCCACGGTCCACCCCTCGATCAACCCTAGCCACTGGACCACCCCACAGCCTCGCCGCCCTTTCTCTCTGCGCGCAGCCAGAGCGCGCCAGAGCGCGATCGCCGCCAGCACGCCCCAGACCGTGCCTCGACACCAAATCGTGCATGCCGCTCCGCCTTGAACCCATCAACCCGCCAGACATAGTCGTGCACCGTCGCGTGACCCACAGTCGCCATGACCACCATCGAGCACCGCCTTTGTCTCCTAGAGCGCGTGAAGCCCCCGACAACATGCCACCGCTCCTAGCTGCGCCATTGTGCCGTAGCTGACCACCCATCGTCCACCTACCTCGCCCACGCCGGTAGCCCTCTATACCGCCCTCGCTGGAGACGCCAGCCCACACCCGTCGGTCCCCTCCTCGAGCCTATATAACGAGGCCACCCCAGCACCATTTCTTCACACCATATCACTCCCCTCTCTCCACTGACTGTTTCCCCTCTCTCGCCGAAGCCGCTCGAGCCGCAGTTCGCTGGAATTCCACCAGAGGTAGCCGCTGCAGAGGAGGAGAAGTCGCCGTTGATTTCGTCCACCTCAGCCCCTGTCGCGACTTTGCCTGAGCTCGCCGTCGCCGTCCAGTTTGTTAGCCCGCCTCGCCGCACTAGCTGGAGCCCTGGTACGTCCTAGTAGACCCCCACCGGCCGTTTAGGGTTCGGTCTCGCCGGCGACGAGTCAGTCGTCGACGACGACTGTGGACCGTTGATCTAGGTTCTAATCGTGTGGCCCAAATCGTCCCATACCGCTTCGGGTTTTATGTGCCGCTGATATGCGGGACCAGCCTGTCAGTCGCCCTCTGCGCTGCTGAGCGTTACTGGGCCGGCCCATTTACCTTCCCGCGTTGACCTAGTAATTCAAATTAGGAATTTTCTATTTAGACTTAAAATCAATTATGTCCCTTAGTTCAAAAATCAATTAAAGGAGTTTTACAAATCCAAATGGAGTGATTCCAATTTTATTGGAAAGGTAATGCAAATCTCTATCCAAGCCCATTGGATTTAAATCAGTTAGAGTTAGAGATCTCTCCTAGTAAAAATAACAAGCCAGAAACTTTTGCACATTCAAACATTGTTCTAAAATCAACCATAATAGCTTTTGAGTTGTTTCCAACTCTCAAAAATCACATTTAACCATACCTATCTGAATATGTAATAATATTAAGGTTTGCATGCAGTGACTTTGGACTAGTACCAAAATAATGCTATATAGGCATTTCTAGTCACTTTAAATCATTAAATATTCAACTTAAACTTATTAAATTGTGATCCAACATTTAAGTCACATTCCCATATGATAGAATATGTGGTGATGACATGTGTTCACGTGATCCCATATTTTATTTGGAGAATATTAAATCTTAGTTAATTTGAAAGAGTAGAAATTACTTTTCTCAAATAAAAAGAATGAAACTAGTTAATGAAACCTTGTGATGCTTGTGATGATAATAGATCATCAAATGTGTGCCTTATAATGCTAAGTAGCCTAGTTAAGCTTTGTTTGGTGATTGTGTGTCCTGTATGTATTTATAGACTATAGTACCGACCAAGCTTTCGAGGAGGAGGAGGAGTTCTACCAAGAGGAGGAAGAAGAAAACTTCAACCACTGCACCAACCAAGGCAAGCCATCATTAAAAATGCAAGCTAGACCTTGCAAGCTAGATAACCTAAGTAAATGCATTAGGCATGCTTTGGTTATGCCCTTTGACTTTTACCTACCCCAAGTTGTTATTTACAAGCTTTAGTTTCTTTACTTTATCAAAATCCTTTACTTGTTTGAAGGTAGCATAAAAAGTATAAAACTTGACCTATCTAGAGAAACTTAGATGTCATTCTATGGCATGAGATTGACCTTAGCATCTCTTTTTTTACATTAGTGAACACTCTTAACTTAGTAGCTTAGAGCTAAATCAAAACTTGAGTCACTTTAGATGGGAGTACTTGGTGAAAATGACTTGTGAAAACCTTGGAATGATGAGTCATTCTATTGAGATGTTTTGACATGTGTTGAGAAACACAAATGGTTCATGATGATGAAAATGTTGAGGCATGAGCCTTAGCCTTTTACCAAAACTGATGGTTGGGTTCAGATGCGATACCATTCCAATTTTACCGTACAACCACAATACCTGAATTGGGTAAGGCTTAGCCGAAAGTTTATATGCATTAGTATTAATTCCCTCGCGGGAGAGGTTTGAGCTAAGGCTACCTCTCAATGTTGGCAACCTATGCAGTGTCCAAGATGACAGATGGTCATGGTTAGGAGGCCATGCTCATAGGAGAGGTGCTTATACTAGGGTGTGTAAAGGAAAGGTTATGTTTGATTATCTGCATACTAAGTATGATGATTCAGGGTTATCCCTGACAGATGTATCGAATCTTGTGGTGAAAGTGTATCACCTCTGCAGAGTGTCAAACTATTCGAATAGCCGCGTCCGCGGTTATGGATAGTTGGAGTGGCCATACTGTTCCGTTGTCAGATGTTTCCAAAACAACTTACGAAATGAATTGTGACATGACTTGACCACAACAGGGTTGTGACTATGATGATTAAGTTCCCACTTAGGTGTTTTCAAACTTTATTTTATCTTTCTTTGTTTCTGAACTCAGCTTAGGTTTCAAACTTAACTTTATAAATAAACTTAGAGTTAGCATTTCCCACTAGAACTACTTTAATTGTTAGTGATAGTTTGCGAGTACTTAAAGAGTACTCATGGCTTTTGTCCCTGGCTATTCCTATGGCCAGACTATGAAGGAGACTACCAAGATGAAGGACAGCAGGGCGACTATGATAACTAGGACTATCTCCCATCACCAGCATTGCCTGTGACCCTGAAGATGGACCCCACCGCTATGCTTATTATTTTATTCCGCTGCTTATTGTATTAAGACTGGATCATGAGATCCTTTATTCGTGTAAAACCCTATTATAGTTTGTAATGGATGATGTACTGTGATATCCAATCTGTTATGTCTCGCCAAAATGGTAATCCTGGGATTGTGATGTATGGTATAACAGACATCTAGGATTAAAAATCCGGGTGTTGACAAGTTGGTAGCAGAGCCATCCTGACCATAGGAGACCCTAGTTAGAATGGACGTCCGAACAAAAACTTAGTTTCAAAACCAAATTGAGTATTTATGAAAACTATTTCCTCTCTTACCCTTGGGAATTCTTTCTCTCAAAAAAAATTCATGTTCCTCCAATTCTTACATTACTACATAAAATTTGACACACTTGATCACTTCACGAAATTCCTCATCCTTAATTCTTATAGATGGAGACACAGTTCAACAAGTTCTACCAGTTGGGCAACGGAGGCCAGCTGATCTTCGAGAGGGATCTGGACGCACTATCGGAGTACTTGGGACACCCACATCTGGAATTCCTTGGAGCTCAACTTCCTGGACCCCTAGGAGGAGATTTATAATGGCTAGTCACCGCTGATCTTCGAGGAAGTATAGAAGCACCAACATCTGGGAGGATCCAGTTCTCCGTAAGAGAGAACAACTGGCTAGATGGATTAGCTAGGGCAATGCATGAAGCTCTCGCATGTTTGTGTGCCCTGAGTGTCAACCAAATCCAAGGAACCCGCTTTGTTCACTATGCAAGGCGTGACTTTATGGGAATGCCAATGGAGATGCCAAGTCACCCGGAGCTAAAGCGTCAAGTGGTGAACCTGGATTTCCTGTTGTACGACCACCAGAAGGAATTGGACAATGCTAGGGAGTTTGCCAACCACAACCTTGCCATTGCCGCCTAGAAGGCCCAGACTTTCTCACTGCTTGTCAAGGATCGCCAGTCTCTTCGCCGCTAGCACGAAAAGAAGGATCGCACCATCGACTGTCTTCGCAAGAAGGTGGCCGACCTCGAGAAGACCATCAAGGAGAAAGAAGCTCAGCTTGCAGCAAAGGAAGAAGAAGAGGAGGGTGAAGACATCCAGGGAGATATGGACTCTTACCTCAGCAATGATGATGACTTTCTGGAGGAGGATGCCGTGGACTTCTACACCGACGATGATGACTCCGACTTCATCGATGATGAGTAGATGCACTAGAGCACTATCATAGAGTGAGGAGTATCGGTCCCATTGTATCATAGCTTGCAGAATGGTTCTTCAACCATCTATTTTCCTTTGTTGTTGTGGTGTGTGTGTGTTTGTATCGTGTGCTTTGCTTGAATGAATGAGATGAAGTTAGTTGCAAAACCTGAGTCAAACTCAAAGTTTTAGCTTTGAAACCAAAACCATGAACCCTAGAACTTTCCCTCTTACCCCTTTATCTACCTCAATCTTCAGATGAATCGTGGAAACCCCGGAGGGAGAAACTCATCGCAGGACCCGATGCTGCAGATTATGTAGATGTTAGTTGCAGACCGTGAAGCAAGTAGGGCAGAGCGCCAAGCCAACCTAGCAACTCTGCAGCAGATAGCTCAAATGGCCCAAAACAACCAAGGGCATGGAAATCAGGATCATCAAGGATCCAAGTTGAAAAACTTCCAGAATACCAATCCCCCAATCTTTAGCACTTCGGAGAACCCACTAGATGCTGATGACTGGTTGCAGACAATGGAAAACAATTTAGAAGTAGCCAGAGTTGATGACAACGAGAAAGTTCTCTTTGCCACCCACTATTTGGCAGGAGATGCAAGAGCCTGCTGGAACAGCATCCGCACGATGAACCATGGTCAAGTGATGACATGGGAAGCCTTCAAAATCAAGTTCAGCCGCACCCATGTGCCGCAGGGACTAGTCACTAGGATGAGGAATGAATTCAGAGAATTGAAGCAAGGTAGAATGACTGTAGTTGAGTATCGTGACAGATTCCTGTCCCTTGCCAGGTATGCACCTGATGAGATCAACACGGAGGCCAAGAAGAAGGAGAGATTCCTGAACGGACCGCATGATGAGATGCAGACGGTTGTCGTCAACATCCGTTTCGAGGATCTCGAAGAGCTAGTCGACTCTGCCATTCAGATGGAAGGGAAGACTAATCAAGCCAACGATAACCACAAACATCGTATGATGCACCAAGCTGGATCCAACAGTCACCAGAAGTACCGTGCCAACCCGTCTGCAGGGTATGCACCAAGAAACAACCGACCCCCAATGTCTCGCCCAAGCTACCCTAATCGTAGCGGAAGCAGTGTGAAGTCCGAAGGAAATAACAACAACCCTGGCAACACCAACAATTTCAACCGTGCACCTCCCAAGAGCAACAACAACAACACTGCACCTAGAATTGGAAGCAATGATGTGCCCGTCGCAGCTAAAGACAAGTCTCAGATCACTTGTTTCGAGTGTGGAGTGAAGGGTCACTATTCCAATGAGTGCCCCAAGAAGACTGCCGCCACTGCCAATGTGAATGCCCCAGCTCAACAACAGCGTCGTGTTCAACTAGGAAGAAGATTTGCCCTAGGGAACCCTCACAATCGCAACGGCCATCTCTTCCACATGAACGCCAAAGAAGCCCAAGAAGCGCCATATGTAGTGCTGGGTATGTTTTCTGTCAACTCAGTTTTAGCAAGAGTGTTGTTTGATTCTGGAGCATCGCACTCATTTGTCACCAAAGAATTTGCATGCACTAGTAAGATTCACCCAACCAACTTGAAGCATGTCATGATAGTTCAAATTACCGGTTCAACTACAAAAGCTAGAAAAATTTGCAAAGCTGTGCCTATGAAAATACATGGGATATATTTTTATGCTAATCTAATAGTACTTGGAACCAAAGGATTGGAAGTAGTACTAGGAATGGATTGGATGTCAAAGCATAAAGGATTGATAGACTGTGCTAAGAAAGCCATCACCATGACCAGTAGCTCTGGAGTCTCAATAGAGCATATATCTGAAACCTTACCTCGTCAATTCAAGTGCAACAAGAGTCTAGCCCTGCCCACCATAGACCAAGTCAGAGTAGTCTATGAATACCCCGACGTATTCCCAGATGAATTGCCCGGTATGCCCCCGGATAGGGATATTTAGTTCATTATTGAACTAATCCCCGAAACCGGACCAATAGCACAGAGACCCTATAACATGAACCCCTCAGAGTTAGTAGAGTTGAAGAAGCAGTTGGATGCTATGTTAGCAACAGGCTTGATTTAACCAAGCGCATCGCCATGGAGATCACCAGTGTTATTCGTCGACAAGAAAGATGGAGGCAACCGTTTGTGCACCGATTACAGAAAGCTGAATGACGTCACTATCAAAAACAAGTACCCACTGCCAAAGATAGAGGATCCATTTGATCAGTTGACTGGTGCCCAAGTGTTCTCAAAGATTGATCTTAGGACTGGTTATCACCAACTTAAGATTCGTGCAACGGATATTCAGAAGACCGCCTTTACCACTCGCTACGGATTGTACGAGTATACGGTCATGTCTTTTGGATTAACCAATGCCCCTACTTATTTCATGAATCTCATGATAAGATCTTTATGAATTTCCTAGACAAGTTTGTCGTTGTGTTTATCGATGATATCCTTATCTACTCCAAGTCAGAAGAAGAGCATGAGCAACATCTGAGAACCATCCTTGAAACCCTTAGAGAGCATCGGTTGTATGCCAAGTTCAGCAAATGTGAGTTTTGGCTGAAAGAAGTAGGATTCCTGACATATTGTGTCTGCTGGAGGAGTTTCTATTGATCCCGCCAAAATTAAAGATGTCGAAGCATGGGAAGCCCCAACCACCCAAACCCAAGTCCGTGCATTTCTCGGATTAGCAGGATATTACCGCAAGTTCGTAGAAGGATTTTCAAGCATCGCCAGACCCATGACCCAATTGTTGAAGAAGGACAAGAAGTTTGAATGGACTGACAAATGTGAAGCCAGTTTCCAAGAGCTCAAGAAGAGATTGATTTCATCCCCAATATTGATCATGCCAGATATTAAGAAGCCGTTTGATGTATATTGTGATGCATCCAAGATTGGTCTCAGATGTGTACTGATGCAAGAAGGCAAAGTCATCGCTTATCTGTCTCGACAACTGAAGCAGCATGAGCATAAGTATCCGACCCATGATCTTGAGTTAGCAGCCATAGTTTTGGCATTGAAGACATGGCGTCATTATCTTATGGGAAATCGCTGTGAGATTTACTCAGATCACAAGAGCTTGAAGTATATTTTCACTCAGAAGGAGCTGAATATGAGGCAAAGGAGATGGATAGAGTTAATCAAGGATTATGACCTTGACATTCACTATCACCCCGGCAAAGCTAATGTGGTAGCGGATGCTCTTAGCAGATTGTCGTGTAGGCTAAACACCATGATCAAGGAGAAGCAACCAAGTTTGTATGAGGAGTTGGAGCAGTTTAGAACTAAGCTTGTTAGAAAAGGATTTTTAGCTAGCACTGAACTTCAACCTACTTTGATTAGCCAAATCAAGGAAGCCCAGAAAGGAAATGCAAGTATCGACGGAATCAAATGTCGTATTGGTACAGGAAAGGTACCATGATTCACCGAAGACGAAGGAGTTATGTGGTACAAAGGACGTATCTGTGTGCCAGCAGATTCGGAGCTGAAGCAAGTTATCATGCAGGAAGCTCATGATACTCTTTATTTTATCCACCCTAGAGGAACGAAGATGTATCAAGATTTGAAAGAGCAATTTTGGTGGCACGAGATGAAGAGAGAAATCGGAAGCTACATCGCCAAGTGTGACATCTGTCAAAGGGTCAAAGCAGAACATCAGAGACCCGCAGGACTGTTGCAACCATTGCAGATTCCAGAATGGAAATGGGATTCCGTAGGAATGGACTTTATCACCGGCTTGCCTACTTCTTGTAGGGGAAATGACTCAATCTGGGTCATCGTTGATAGACTGTCCAAGTAGCTCACTTTATACCTGTCAAGACTACCTACCAGAGTTCGAAGCTAGCAGAGTTGTACATTGCTAGAATTGTTAGTCTGCATGGAACCCCCAAGACCATAGTATCAGATCGAGGAACCCAATTTACCTCGAGGTTTTGGCAGAAAGTCCAAGAAGGATTGGGAACCAAACTAAACTTCATCACAGCTTATCACCCACAAACCGATGGACAGACTGAAAGAGTCAACCAAATCTTAGAGGATATGTTGAGAGCTTGTGTTTTGGAGTCTGGATCAAAATGGGAAGACTGACTGCCTTTCGCAGAATTTTCATACAACAACAGTTACCAAGCCAGTTTGCAAATGGCCCCATTTGAGTTCCTATACGGAAGAAAGTGCCGTACCCCTTTGAATTGGTCGCAAGTAGGAGAGAGTCAGATTTTTGGACCCGACATTCTTCGAGAAGCTGAAGAGAAAGTTCACAAAATCCGTGAGCACCTCAAGACCGCCTAATCTAGACAGAAGAGTTATGCTTACAAGAGAAGGAGAGACCTGACTTTCAATATCGAAGATTTTGTATATCTCAAGGTTTCACCATTGAAGGGAACGAATGCTTTAGTCTGAAAGGAAAGTTAGCCCCCAGATATATCGGACCCTTCAAGATTCTAAACCGCCGAGGAGAAGTATTGTATCAACTGGAACTGCCAGAAAAGATGCCAGCCATCCACGATGTGTTCCATATCTCGTTACTTTGCAAATGCCTAGAAGTGCCGGAGAAGACCGAAGTTTTCAAGAACATCGGTCACCGAGCGGTTGATATCAACAAGGATCTAACGTATCGTGAAGTGCCCATTCGTATCTTGGAAGAAGCTTACAGAACCACCAGGACGAGGAGTATCAAATTTCTCAAGATTCAATGGAGCAACCATACCGAAGAAGAAGCCACTTGGGAGCGAGAAGATTACATTAGGACTGAGATCCCAGATCTCTTTAGTTCCTAGTTTTCTTTCTTAAATCTTGGGATGAGATTTTTTTTAAGGGGGGAAGGTTTGTAACATCCCAAAACTTAATCCAAAGTTAATCAAGATCAAATCTACCCAATTTAGGGTTAACAAAAACTTTTCCATTTAAAATAATTAAGCATTCATATGTGTGTGCATTTAAATTAGGAGTTGTTTTGAATTGCCATGTTTGAGTGATCCATTGGTTGTAAAATGATTATAAGGTGAATTACACATCATCTAGATCATTCCCCAAACAAATCCCAAAGAAAAAGAAATCAAAAATAATAAAATAAGGAAATGGTCATTTGTGCCAATTTAACTAACTAGGACAGTTTGGGTGTTCCTAGGACTCAAATGCCAATAGAGAAAATTGTGGTTCTTTGCAGCCCTTGCTAGTACAAGTAGTGATGTGCCAAGGTCCACTTTGTGATCTCCCAAAAACATTCAAACTCTAATTTTAAATGGCATTTGAAAATTGAATCTAGTGTATGTATCAAGATCACACTAATTCAAAAACCACACAAATGAACTCCATTTCAAAAACCCAAGCAAACCTAGATGCTCAAGCATAAGTTACACCATTCCACCAAAAATCTTTCAAAAATTCAAAACTTTTATTCATGCGGCCATTTGATCGAGCACCTTGTGAGCAGAATCATTATGGCCTAACTATTACTATTTTGGAGCTAATCTTGTCGATCCAATTGGCTTGCATTGATCACCTTGGTCTCTCCCAGGCCCAACCAGACCAAAACCCCACCTATTTCTAGCCCCTGGCGCCAGTGCCATGCCGCCCTGACGCCATGATCGCCGGCCGATCGTGCACAAGCCACAACCAACCACCAGCCCCTCTCCGCCGCTCTAGGGAGTGAGGCGTGACCTCACCGCCGCCCACGGTCCACCCCTCGATCAACCCTAGCCACTGGACCACCCCACAGCCTCGCCGCCCTTTCTCTCTGCGCGCAGCCAGAGCGCGCCAAAGCGCGATCGCCGCCAGCACGCCCCAGACCGTGCCTCGACACCAAATTGCGAACGCTGCTCCGCCTTGAACCCATCAACCCGCCAGATATGGCCGTGCACCGCCGCACGATCCACAGTCGCTATGACCACCGTCGAGCACCGCCTCTGTCTCCTAGAGCGTGTGAAGCCCCTGACCACATGCCACACCGCCCCTAGCCGCGCCATTGCGCCGTAGCTGACCGCCAGCAGACCGCCCACCGTCCACCTACCTCGCCCACGCCGGTAGCCCTCTGTACCGCCCTCGCCGGAGACGCCAACCCACACCCGTCGGTCCCCTCGTCGAGCCTATATAAGGAGGCCACCCCAGCACCATTTCTTCACACCATCTCTCTCTCCTCTCTCCACTGACCGTTTCCCCTCTCTCGCCGGAGCTGCTCGAAACGCCATTCGCCGGAATTCCACCGGAGGTAGCCGCTGCAGAGGAGGAGAAGTCCCCGTCGATTTCGTCCACCTCTGCCCCTGCCGCAACTTCGCCTGAGCTCGCCGTCGCCGTCCAGTTCATTTGCCCGCCTCGTCGCACTAGCTGGAGCCCTGGTACGTCCCCAGTAGACCCCCATTGGCCGTTTAGGGTTTGGTCTCGCCAGCGACGAGTCTGTCGTCGACGACGACTATGGACCGTTGATCTAGGTTCTAATTGTGTGGCCTAGATCGTCCCATACCGCTTCGGGTTTTATGTGCCGCTGACATGTGGGACCAGCCTGTCAGTCGCCCTCTGCGCTGCTGAGCATTACTGGGCCGACCCATTTACCTTCCCGCGTTGACCCAGTAATTCAAATTAGGAATTTTCTATTTAGACTTAAAATCAATTCTGTCCCTTAGTTCAAAAATCAATTCAAGGAGTTTGACAAATCCAAATGGAGTGATTCCAACTTTTTTGGAAAGGTAATGAAAATCTCTATCCAAGTCCATTGGATTTAAATCAGTTGAGTTAGAGATCTCTCCTAGTGAAAATAACAAGACAAAGCTTTTGCACATTCAAACATTTTTCTAAAATCAACCATAATAGATTTTGAGTTGTTTCTAACTCTCAAAAATCACATTTAACCATACCTATCTGAATATGTAATAATATTAAGGTTTGCATGCAATGACTTTGGACTAGTACCAAAATAATGCTATATAGGCATTTCTAGTCACTTTAAATCATTAAATATTCAACTTAAACTTATTAAATTGTGATCCAACATTTAAATGACATTCCCATATGTTAGAATATGTGGTGATGACATGTTTTCACATGATCCCATATTTTATTTGGAGAATATTAAATCTTAGTTAATTTGAAAGAGTAGAAATTACTTTTCTCAAATAAAAAGAATGAAACTAGTTAATGAAACCTTGTGATGCTTGTGATGATAATAGATCATCAAATGTGTGCCTTATAATGCTAAGTAGCCTAGTTAAGCTTTGTTTGGTGATTGTGTGTCCTGTATGTATTTATAGACTATAGTACCGACCAAGCTTTCGAGGAGGAGGAGGAGTTCTACCAAGAGGAGGAAGAAGAAAACTTCAACCACTGCACCAACCAAGGCAAGCCATCATTAAAAATGCAAGCTAGACCTTGCAAGCTAGATAACCTAAGTAAATGCATTAGGCATGCTTTGGTTATGCCCTTTGACTTTTACCTACCCCAAGTTGTTATTTACAAGCTTTAGTTTCTTTACTTTATCAAAATCCTTTACTTGTTTGAAGGTAGCATAAAAAGTATAAAACTTGACCTATCTAGAGAAACTTAGATGTCATTCTATGGCATGAGATTGACCTTAGCGTCCCACATTAGTGAACACTCTTAACTTAGTAGCTTAGAGCTAAATCAAAACTTGAGTAACTTTAGATGGGAGTACTTGGTGAAAATGACTTGTGAAAACCTTGGAATGATGAGTCATTCTATTGAGATGTTTTGACATGTGTTGAGAAACACAAATGGTTCATGATGATGAAAATGTTGAGGCATGAGCCTTAGCCCTTTTACCAAAACTGATGGTTGGGTTCGGATGCAATACCATTCCAATTTTACCGTACAACCACAATACCTGAATTGGGTAAGGCTTAGCCGGAAGTTTATATGCATTAGTATTAGTTCCCTCGCGGGAGAGGTTTGAGCTGAGGCTACCTCTCAATGTTGTCCACCTATGCAGTGCCCAAGATGATAGATGGTCATGGTTGGGAGGCCATGCTCATAGGAGAGGTGCTTATACTAGGGTGTGTAAAGGAAAGGTTATGTTTGATTATCTGCATACTAAGTATGATGATTCAGGGTTATCCCTGACAGATGTATCGAATCTTGTGGTGAAAGTGTACCACCTCTGCAGAGTGTCAAACAATTCGAATAGCCGTGTCCACGGTTATGGGCAGTTGAAGTGGCCATACTGTTCCATTGTCAGATGTTTTCAAAACAACTTATGAAATGAATTGTGACATGACTTGACCACAACAGGGTCTTAACTATGATGATTAAGTTCCCACTTAGGTGTTTTCAAACTTTATTTTATCTTTCTTTGTTTCTAAACTTAGCTTAGGTTTCAAACTTAACTTTATAAATAAACTTAGAGTTAGCATTTCCCACTAGAACTACTTTAATTGTTAGTGATAGTTTGCGAGTACTTAAAGAGTACTCATGGATTTTTTCCCTGGCTATTCCTATGGACAGACTATGAAGGAGACTACCAAGATGAAGGACAGCAGGACGGCTATGATAACTAGGACTATCTTCCATCGTCAGCATTGCATGTGACCTTGAAGATGGACCCCACCGCTACGCTTATTATTTTATTCCGCTGCTTGTTGTATTAAGACTGGATCATGAGATCCTTTATTCGTGTAAAACCTTATTATGGTTTGTAAATGGATGATGTACTGTGATATCCAATCTGTTATGTCTCACAAAAATGGTAATCCTGGGATTGCGATGTATGGCATAACAGGCATCTGGGATTCAAAATCCGGGTGTTGACAATAGCATCATCACGAACAACGGGACAAACTTCACCTCCAAGGAGTTCCAGGAATTCTACGAAAACCTGGGAATAAACATTAGCTGCTTCTCGGTGGCCCACCCTTAGACCAACGGTCAAGTCGAAAAGGCCAACGGCCTCGTCTGCGGCGGAATCAAGAAACAACTCCTTCGACCATTCGAACAAGCCACCGGATGCTGGCCAAAAGAGCTGCAATATGTACTTTGGAGCTTACGCACAACTCCAAACAGCGCCACGGGCTACACCCCATTCTTCCTGGTGCACGGTGCTGAAGCGGTGTTACCCGAAGAAGTACGTTACAAAGCCCCGCGGGTGGTTGCATACAATGAGCAGGAGTCAACTCTCGCACTCGAAGACTCTGTCGAGCTCCTCGATGAGGCACGCGAGATCGCCGCGGAAAGATCAATGATCTATCAACACAACCTCCGCAACTAACACAGTAGAAGGCTATGCCCTAGATCCTTCGTCGAAGGAGACTTGGTTCTGTGACTGAAGCAACAAGGGCACCTCAAACTCGAGTCCCCTTGGGAAGGACCTTATGCGATTACTGAAGTAATCCCAGGTGGCGCCTATCGCCTCAAAGAACTAGAAAGTGGAGTCGCATACTCCAACCCTTGGAACGTCGCGCAGCTGCGCCGTTTCTACCCCTAGTCGTTTTTACGTTACAAATAAGGCTATTCAGCCAGGCTACTTAGCCACACATTGTACCTCGTACTATTCTGCAAATAAATAAAGCTAAGTGCCCCGAAACTCTATGTCCTTTTCTATTTTCTTAAAACAATTATCACTCGGGGGCTGCGCCACCCTTTACACCTTTGTTCTATGAACAAATCACAGTATCTTGAGTAGCTGACACACTACCAATCGAACCCTTGATAAACACCAACCCAGTTGTAATGCACTTGACAGGTTTGGAAGGTGTCGAGATACATACACGTCAGACTAACGAAAAGGAACTACAGAGTACAATACACTCGGAAATTATACAAGCTAGCAAGCTTTTCACACATTCATGGGTATCAAATACACCCACCACAATCATATGAATTTTACAACACTTATACATCTATGTGCATGATACAAATTACGCTACTGCTGCAAAAGAAGAACATTTGTCTGCTCTTTAAAGAAGTCGACGATGTCCTCCGCTGGCCGGTCGACCGCCTGATAATGCAGAACCATGTTCCAAGTCATCCCTTCTAGCGGAGGCGGCGGTCTAGCAGCAACAGACGCGATGTCCACATCTGGCCTATGCAATCGCACCAACGACAGCGCAGGCTTGGCACCAGCGACCAGTTGCTGCCGTACGCACTCGCGGACTATGCTTATATCCTGGAACTTCGCTAGAAGAGCCAGCAGGCTTGAGGGCACCGTGTCGAGAGGAAACATTGCTTGGAAGATATGCCTAAGGCACGACCGCGCCTTCTTCAAGTATTGAAGTACTCGCGTAGAACGATCCTGTAGGGTCGCCAATGCAACTGCACGGTCGTGGTCCACCCAAAAGTACCCACTAGCCTGCAGCTGCTCTTGGGTCAGGTTATTCATTCAAATGGCCTCCCGGTCCTTCTCATCGTGCAGATGATGAGCGATAACAACTACACCAAGCAAGAGCAAAGTGTGAGGACAAGGCATCGCCGCGACTGGCTAAAAGACAAGATGAGAAGACAGCGAGCTAACATTTAAATTGCTCGTTCAACTACGGGACTTCATCCAAGAGATACTTCTCACGGGTGGTGGCCTTCTCATCTTTCGACTTCCACACATCGACCTTACCGCGGATCATGGGCAACTCACGCTCCAACTATTTAATACGGTCGCGAAGTCGCGAAAGCAACGATAGTTCCTCCACCTTTGAACGTGGTTGCGTCGTGGTTTCATCAATGGAAGGAGAGTCATGGGGATCACTTGAAGGACCACTCGAAGGACCCTAGTTTCAATCAAGCAAGAGGCAAATGAAACCAATCATACATAGATAAAAGGGAGGACTGCATTCAAATTCGATAAAAGTATCAAGGGGGCAACCCCATAAAATGCGGATCAGCAAGAGAAAGCTACAACTATTACAAATGGACAGCTACGGAGCAATCTGCTTCTTCGACTTATACTTCTGCTTTGGGGGCTTCCTCGAATCTGTGACAGTCTCCGATGCCACAGACTTCCCGGTGGTAGACCTAGATGTCGCCGCCTTCGCCGCCTTCACTTGCTGCAATTCTTCAGAATACTTGGCGACTGTCTCGATGAGACGAGGCCCGTATTTACTGCATTTAGTGACGAAGGGAGCAAACACTACCTACTGGCCTTCCATGTCGACATGCATCACCTCGGATATAGCACTTGGGTCCAGCTGCGCACCTTGCGCTTGCGCCATTGCGAGTGCCATGGTAGCACCGAGAGACCGTTGAGCATTCTTGAAGTCCGTCGGGATGCCTTCCGCAAAGGACTCCACCAAGCCATCAAGGGTCTCGATTAAGCTGCCCTTAGGAAACATGTCCTCGCGGAGGCGGCTCAGCACGTTCTTGGCTTTCCCGAGTGTATCTTGGAGGGACACACTGCGGTCCTCGACCGTGGCCACGGTACCAGCCAAAGCATCAGCACGACGTAGGGCCTGGGTGTCAAAATTTACGCCGGCGGCATCTGCATACATAGAGTATCAGCACATCGACATGAAATCAAAATAGGGAAAAATACAAGTGCAGCTGAACAATACCCGAGAGAGCCTTCGCAATCGACAAAAGTTGTTCTTCGAACAACTTCTCCCTCTCAGCAGTGGAAGCGCGTAAGTCCTCCTCACGCTTCTGCGACTCCTCTAGGGCCACGACTGCCTCATCGCGCCTTTCCTCTACTGTGGCAAGTGCCTTCTTGAGGGAAGTGATGCGGCGGAGACGCTCATTATGCTCCCCTATAAAAGGACAGAGCCCAGCAAAACTGAGTTCACAAACTCCAACATAAGTAGAGCCAAGAGATAAGATTACTACAAACCTTCGAATGGGCGGTGGTGATTGTCCAGCAGGGCATGCTGTCGACCCAAAGCAAGGATTTGCTCCGCAAGACGAGCAGATTCCTTCACGATAAGCTACACCAAGAGAAACAAAGACTCAGTGTCAGCCAAAAGCATAAATTCAACTGCCAACGGCAAAAAGATACTTACGTGTTCCTCTAGGGACTCCGAAGATTCCTGTCGAGTGGGCATCCACGCAACCATCTGGTGCCCCCGTTATGAGGGGAACTCGAGGAGTTGGCACCGGAGTGGGCCGCCACCGGAGGAGAAGGTGACCGTACGGCCACCCCTTGTTTTTGGAGTCTGCGACTCCAGATTCTTTCACAAATTGGCAATTGTCGGAGGACGACGATACCGTTTTCCTACAAACAAGACTAGCATATCAGAAAGAAAAACTCCAAAGAACAACACGATGCACTCGCGGATATCGATGACTTACTCGTCAAAGTTCTCGAGATCAAAGGAGTCCCCCGACGACTCCTTCGGTAACCTCAGCTTCTTTCGAGCAGGAGGAACCATGGCACGTACAAGCATGACAGGGATAGGCTCCTCCATAGCAGCAGGAGATCCCTCCGGTGTCGTCGGCAAAGAAGCGTCAGAATCCTCGCCGCGGGAGCGCTTGCGAGTGTCGTGGCCACTAGACTCGGGGGGCTTCCTCCTCTTCTTCAATCGGGACGGTCGAATCTGACTCGTCCTCTTCCACTGCTTCATGCGGGATAACCCCTTCAGGATGAGGAGGCAAGCTGGAGGCCACTTTCCAGTCCTACAATCAGAAGAAACATCAGTATATATCAAGCACTTGGCAACCAATCGAAAAATATAGACTACTTCACAGGAAAGCTCTACCTCAGGTGGAGGGTTGTTGGCGTCGAAAGGAGGCACGACTGATTCGCCTAGGAGATCCTCATTGGCGGTGTACTTGTTCACCAGTCGCAACCTCCTGTCTACCTTGCCCGCGAAAATGCCCTCCGCAGATATGCGAGTGACATCGTCAGCACCGATCCAGTGGTACATCGGATGGACTCTAGCCTGTAGAGGCTGGATACGGCGGTGCAACCACGTGCGAATGAGTGTAGCACCACCCTCTTCTTTGCCTATGCAGCCTTCGAGGTCGCAGACACGTTGATACAGCATCTCCATCTCCTCGGACTTGCCAGGCATCACGACGTTCTTCTAGGAGCGCCTCCTCTTGCAAGCCGCCACAGGATCAAAGGGCGCAAGTCCGTAGTGCTCTCCATCGGCCTTCTGGTCGCGGATGTTGAACCACTTATCTCTCCACCCTTAGACATATGCGGTGAGCTTGATATCGAAGTAAGTGGCAGAGGAGTCGACGTGGATCCCGCAGTCCCCTACATCATAGACTACCGAACCAGATGCTGACTGACGTTTGAGCTTAAAAAGCTTCTTGAAGAGACCAAAGTGTGGCTCGATTCCGAGCCAGCACTCGCAAAGGGTGATGAAACAAGTGATGTGGAGAATCGAATTTGGGGACAGCTGGTGCAGCTGGAGCCCATAGAAACAGAGAAGACCCCTAACAAAAGGATGCAGGGGAAGAGAGAGACCGCAGATGATGAACGCAAGGAACATCACCCGGAAACCAGCAGGAGGAACGGGAATTAGCTCCTCACCAGGTACGCGGGAGTTGTCTTCCACGGGAGGAAGTGCTCTATCTTGACGGAGATTAAACAACTTCAAGGACTTGATGATGGACGGGCGCCAAGACCCATTGGTGACGCGAGTCTCCGCACCCTTCTTCTTCCCAGTGCCGGCGGCGCTAGTGCCCACGGTGGCGGCGCCTCCCTTCTTCTTGGCGGCCACAATGGTAGCCGTAGATCCAGCGACAGAGCCTCCTTTCTTCTTTCCCATCTTGCGATGGTGATGCGAGCGCAGGAAGTAACTAGGAAAGACACGAAGCTGGTCTAGCGCCACGGAGAGGATGTACGCAAAGGAGTAGAGAGAGCAGCAATGACGAAGGAAGCGCGAGCAAGAAGAGAGATGAGGAAAAATTACCGCATCTGTGCTGCTACTTAACCTCCTAGCGGATGTCATCCAACGGCCAACAGAAACCCTACTGGACGCGTGGCGCACATGCCGGCGACGCGTGGCGAAGGTGAATAACGAACCGTCCCCCACTACTCCCATTACGCGCGGAAATCAAGGAGACGCAGTTAAAACAGAAGATTACGCACGCCTAGTCAAATCAAAGTCAAAAAGTGGGACCCACTGCTCGTCACGTCCCGTCAAAGCCGCTCATGCGGGCAACTGAAGTCATCACATCGTCAGCACTGACGTCATCAATTCCAGCAGAAGAACATTTTGACTACTTTAGTCCTTGCTCTAGTCTTCGACTCAACCAAGCACTCGGGGGCTACTCCTAATAGGAGCGCTGGCCGTGCACCCGAAAGAATTTTTATGCAGGTATACAAGCTTCAGGAAAACCCTTCACTCGAATCAATGATTCGATTGTGAACTACGGGTTACTTCCATAGGGAGCACTGGAAGCACATTCGACTAAAACAAGCAACAAAAGACGACAGCAGTCGCAGAATGTTTTTAGTCCCTACTCGAGCCTACGACTCGAATAGGCACTCGGGGGCTACTCCCATAGGGAGCACTGGTCGCTCACCCTATGATTATTTTTCCTTGTATATCATACTGTGTGTCGATAACATCCACACTCGAATGCTATGGCGACTCCGCCTCATATTTTCTCTACAAAGATAACACGTCTCCTGGGCCACCCGAATCATCTCCGTGATGACAAAAATTCGGATGACACACTTACAGCGTGAAGATAAGACCTGAATAAGGCCTGGCAACACATCTGCTGCGCACTACCAGAAATATATCCGTGCCCGCGGGTACGATGAACATGCCTTGACGAACGCGTCGAGTGCTCACATTTATACACTGGAATTCGACTCCTGTAAGACCTTCACGGCTTGAGTCGAATTACACCAGCACTTTTCCGAATTTGAGTCCGAGGACTCGAGTTTGAGTAGAATGCGTTGTTTTTCCCTAAGGCAGTTAACTGATATCGATACATCGGATAAATTAGGCACATATATCAACAATCCCTATGACATGAAACAAGACACTCGAAAATACGCTCGGCCATGCACTCGAAAGACTTCATAAAGTCTCCACTTGAATCTACGATTCCACTGGACACTCGAGGGCTACTAACGTGGGCATACCCTACAGGTACTCGAGTTTGGCATATACGGTCCAGATACGGCAGAAGCCCACGGTGTTGCCAAGGCCCAATACAGGATTCAGGTGACTCACGAAGACTCCGATTGCTTGCAACGCAAGAAGAAGCTTAAGATACAAAGTTCAAAGGGACGAACCCTAATTTGTAACCGACTCGACCTGCTACCTAAGACCTAGCCTATATATATAAAGACTAGGAGGGGGCGACGAGGAGGACAATCACAACCCTAGTTTCCACAACCATCGCCAGATTGCATCCGCGCACCCCTATAACTTTCGACTCTCTCGATAATTCCAAGAGCAGACAAGCAGGAGTAGGGACCTCTACGAGGCCTGAACCTGGGTAAACCTTGCGTCCCTATGTGCTTGTTTGCTAGCCAATTGATGCCTCCAGCGCTCCCTCCTTCTCCAAAACCCAAGTCCATAACAATGGGCATTGACGAGTCAAACCCTCATCAGCGGGCTTCCGCTAACAATTTTTTTATGTGGCGGATTTTGTGGCACCATGCGTCCCGCCACCACTTGCAGCCTGAATATTGGCCGCTCTCAGCGGTGCAGGAGCGATGCGATGCATGCACGCACTCCTCCCCTCCCGTATCGTGGGCCTGTGTGCTAGGATCCTGACGGATCTTTTTTTAAGAAAGGCAAAAGGCTTGCCTTGATTCATTAATAGAGAAGAATATGTTCAAGGTTTAAAATACATCAAACAACACGCCCGCTTACAAAACAAATTACTCTCGCGACATCAAATTACCCAAGTGCGTAGCACCCGCAAGCACCCACAATTTGGATTCCAACTTAATCCTCCCAAAGATTATGGTTGGCATGGTGCTCCTAGAGTTGAAGATTCTCGTACTGTGCTCTTTCCAAATGTCCCAAACAATGAGCATGACTAGAGATGTCGTGGCCTTTCTTCTTGAGCCATTAAAAAGCACCATATTGCTCCACCAAGATAGCACATCGTCGAAGTGACCCCAAGTAGAAGGGTCAAGGTTTGGAAGGCTGGTCCAATCTTCGCCATATTCCAAATCCTCACGGAGTAGCGGCATTGAAAGAGAAGATGACTTGCCGTTTCGTCTGCACCCCGACAAAGGGGGAAAATCCTCCCATTTGGCAATCCTCGTCGATGAAAGCGATCCGCCATCCAAACGCGGTTTTGAAGAATGAGCCAAGCAACGAGTTTACATTTGGGGGAGCAATTTTCCCCACGATATAGAATCCAAGGGGGATAGAATAGTCCCAGCAAATTGTGCATTGTAGGCGGAGGAACAAGAGTATTCTCTGTTGGCGGTAAGCTTCCACCTAATTAAGTCGGGAGAATCAAGATCCAAGTTTAGTTGGGAGGCGTAAGTCCAAAGCTTGGTGAACTCCTGAAGTTGTTGGACATAAAGGCCATTGGAGATATCAATTTGAGCTACCCAAGCATCCTTCAAGATGGTGGAGCAAATGGATTCATTGTTTTTCTTGGAAATCACATAAATCGAGGGTGCAATTGACTTTGGGCTAAGACCATCTGCCCATGGAGCTTCCCAAAAATAAGCCATAGCGTTGTTACCAATGGTAACAATAGTCATAGCATATAAGAGATCCATGTCACCTTTGTTGCAAGGATTTTCAAAACCGACCCAAGGTCTCTCTGGAGCCATCCAAGAGAGCCAAGGCCATCGTAGACGAAGCGTCCTCATGAACTTTTTCATGTTGAGAATGCCAAGACCGCCCAAAGAGGTGGGTCTACAAACTGTTAACCAATTGACCTTGCATTTTCCTCCAGTGGCAGTTTTGATGACCGCCCAATAGAAACCTCTAATGATCTTTTGGATAGCTTGTATGGGTTCCACTAGAAGATCGAGAGCGGTGAGAGTGTAGAAAGTTTGGGAGGTGAGGACTGACTTAACAAGAGCCCCTCGACGGTGATATTGAAATGTCTTCCATTCCAAGAATTGAGACGCTTGGCTGTTTTATCTTCAAGGTATCAGAAGTGTGACCTTTTTAGACTCTTGACCGCAAGAGGCAAGCCAAGATATTTCATCGGGAAGGACATGATATTGGCCGATAGAGGTTGCATAAGATCAACATGATTGAGCTCGCCACATCGAATAGGAGCCACCAAACTCTTCTCAAAGTTTGTGACAAGTCCCGTAGAGTTGCCAAAATTAGTGAGTATTTGGGAAAGATTTGAGATCTACTCCCTCCATCTCAAAACAAATGACTTGGATTTATCTAGATTCGAATGCACCTAGACATATTTTACTGTATAGATACATATGATTCTAGAAAAATCCAAGTCATTTATTTTGGGACGGAGGGAGTAACAACAAGAAGAACAGTAATTTGAGGAGAATTGCATATAAAAACAGATAAATTGTAGGAAATAAATGATAGAATTGGGGTTTTGATTTCTTGATTGATTTCAATAATTCATGCGATGGCTGGTAAGGAACACGCCACCCACTCTTTTTTGAGGGAATGACCAAATAACCCTTACTATCAATACTTCACCAATACCCCCATAATACATATATCTTGACATCCTATTCCCTGAATGACATGGGTATGACTTATTGGGTTCCCCTGATCTGTTACCCCAAGCGCATTACAGATATGGCCCACATAGAATAAGGAGTCCAGAAAGCATCTGACGGATAGAAGCTTGGCTTGGCGATCAAGATAAAGTGTGAACTGACGTAGTTCTAGTGTTGGGAGGAGCCGACGGAGAGGGCACTTTCGTTTACTAGCAATCTACAATCCGTCGTGAGCTAGATCGCAAGTAACAAATTGGTGACTTTGTAATCATATTCTCCACCATAATCAGACTACATTGAATCCCTTGCTTGTCTGATCAGCCGACAAAATCACCAACGCTCTCTTTTCGAGTTAAATTTAAGGTTCAAGTTAATCAAATCCTAAGTCGAGTACCTCCTAAGATGAAGATGATGCTCTAAGCCTATGCTTCGATACAAGCACCCGAGCATAGCCTCAGGGGTTACTCCCATCGGGAGCGCTTGTCGCGCACCCGATAGATAATGGAAGTTTTCCTATGATGTCTACATTAAAGGTCGATGGAGACAAACTTTGAGTCTACAATCGAATTCAAGCATTCGAATGTACCCTCAGGGGCTACTCCCATAGGTGATACCTTCAATCTGGATTACGGATGTAGTATAGCTCTTTTTCCCTAGTACACCTAGGTTATCGAATCCTCGGGAAGCAGAAAGTGTAGTGAAGTTACTTTATCGGACCTTCAGGAGTTTTAGAATTCTTTTTTTGTTTTACCGGACCAAGAGTTTGCTGTCTTTTGTTGTTGTCGATGATGTAGAGAGAGGGCCTAGGTCTTTCGGTTTCACATGTAGCTATGCAAAACATCTGTTGGGAATAAAAGATAATAATAAAGTATGCATGTAATTGTTAGAGCAAGATAATTATATGTGGGCAGTGCATCCATAATTGCGATTGCCTCTACAACCGCTTATAGCAATAACCTATTAGTCTCATCCATAGAAGAAAGAGAACTAATGATATGCATAGTGACGTCACCGTTAATCCAAAGTAAATCCCTCACATACAGCCGTACTACACCTTCTGTCACTGGGGTTCCCATCCTGCAGATTAGTCATTACTCATACTCCCTATACCTGGCTCAATCCTTGGGGTCTTGGGTACGTGAAAAGTCCTTGGACTGAGGCAAGAGAGGATACAATAATCATCATGTCATACAAACTAATACATGATCCCATCTATGATAAATAGCATGCACAAAAGCTACATGGTTAGGCTGAAGCCCTTAGCCCAAAGAGAATTACTCACTCATAGAGATGAAATCAACGATCATAAACATTGCAATGGAAATCATGAGATTGATAGCAAATAGTCTTACAATGTCGCCAATTGAAGATGAGATCTACTATTACAAGTGGTGGAATATGGCTATGGTGGTGGAGAAGGGTTTGGAGATTAGATCTATGTCTATTCCTCTCGCGGCTCTTTGGTGTTGTGGATGGCTTCTTGGGAGAGAGAGTTGAGAGGGCGAGAAAGCCTGTTTCTCGTCGCTCGAAGCCTCTTTATATAGGATTCCCTTCACAAAAGTTGTTCTGTTTGACCTAGCGGTGTCGATGGCAACTATACGACCTGAACTATACGACCAGAATTTTATTCCCGCCGTATAGTTGGCCGTTAAAGCGTATGTCTCCACTTCACGACCCCTGGTTTCTTCGGGTTGTTGGAAATCTTGTATCTTTGACTTTAATGTTGTGATTCCCATCATCAAACATCAATATCTGCGTAGGGAAAATAGAAAGAAAGGATTGCATACCCCTTTGATCATTAGGCATTAGTGGTAGGGTTTAGAGAGATATTTCATCAAAAATATGAATAATATCCAGTTTAAATGTGGATGTAGATGGCTATATTTCACAGCCATCAACCCTCCCAAGCTTAAACTTGATCGTCCTCGAGCAAGAAAACCTAAATCAAAAAGGAACTCAGCATTTAAACTGAAATAACGAGATGATGATCTTACTCATGATTGGTAGTCTCATGTTTCCTCCACTTTATAAATCTGAAAAACTTCAGCATAGATAGAGTAATGGCAAGCATATCATACAGGTTTTGCATCCTTATAGCGCAGCAAAATTATTGTTAACATGGATGATTCAAATGAGTAACCCTTATTCCATGTCATGTAATCAACTCATAGGCTTGCCTTTGAACAATAAAGTATAATCATGTAAAATTGAGAGTGTGAGAGTTGTCATGAAAAATATATACACTAGAGTATCTCACTTCTCCCACATCAATAAATCAATACTTTTCAAGCACTACTTTCTATTCATTGTCCTCCAAGAATTTCAGTTCTTAAGTAATTGAGAGCATGCCAAAGATTTTAATTTAGTTTATCAGGTTTAGTTCCTTTTGCACAATGATTACTCATAACAGCCAGAGGAGTGATTCCATCATGAACACAGCTACCTGGGAATGTCGAGAATCTTACCCATTATAGCATTGCTGCTACATATGTTTAATCAACTCATAGCCGAAATCTTGGAATTTCCTCCATGAAGGTCGTTCGTAGGCTAGCGGAGTTGTTGGCATCCCATGAAGTTTGACACACATAAAGCTATATCATTCTTATGATTCACAAGGCAAACTTTGGCATGCTCATAAAAACCGCTAAACATTAATTCAATGGAACAAATCCTTTTAAAGAGAGCTATCAAGTCAATCATTATTTTTTGTGGTGTTGAGTGTCTCTAAAAATAAGCCTTCAAGACTAAACACTACAACACCCAAGCCTTCAATTGTGAGACTTTTTCTTATTACAATTGTTTAGCAAATTTTTAGGCAAGACTTGGTAACTGCAAAAGATTGAACAAAATATACCCAACTAAATACCCATGTAAACAAAATTTTACTACAATTTAAAGACTCACTCCACCAATATAGCATCTTATCATTTACTACTAACTAGCATAGGTTTCTCAAACTTCAAAAGTGGGGAGTCTTAAGGCATACCTCTCATGATTGGTTTTAGTTCTCTCTTCCCTTTTGATTTGCTTCTTGGGAACTCAAAGTCGATCACTCTCCTACAAATATGTGAAAGCCATAAGGAGAATAGAAAAGAAGGAAGAGGGAAAATAAAGATAAATGGAAAAACATTTTTGTTGTTTTTAAGAGAGGGAATTAAAGAATAGAAAATTAGCGGCAAAGCTCGGCTAGAAAATCTTGAAAGCAAATAGAAATAACTAAAGATAAAGTGTTGTGGAAACCAACACGAGTGCTTATAAACTCGAATTAAAAACATAACCTCAAAATTAACAAAAACAAATGAATGCTAAATAAACATAATGAGGAAACTTCCCCAAGCTTAGGCTTAATAAGCCCTTCAAATCATTGTGGTGGCGGGAAAAAGTCGTACCTCTAGTTCACAAATTGAGTTGATAGATTACTAGTTGTTTCTCGGAGGTTCAAGAGGTTTTGCATTCTCTCCATAGTTACTCCAAGTTCTTGGATGTCTTGGTATGTAGCGAACCGGGTTGGTGGCTGCTCCACTTCTTGGTCCTCATCCTCATTCGGAATATCCTCCTCGGGTTTGTGTTGCTCAACCTCCAAGTCATATAACAAACGTCCTTCCTCGATAGATAAAAGACTATTAGGCAAAGGAGCGGGGTAGAGACGCCCAACTCCAGCAATATGCAAGTAATAAACACCACCTCTCCTAGTGAGCATTCCACAAGCTTTTAAAGTAGAGAAACCAACACGTCGCTCACCTAACACTGGTTGCAACTCACCTAGGTTGATGCCTAGGGCAATGGCAAGCACGGTGATGACGCCTCCACTTGTGATTGGTCCTTGGCTTTGGGAGGATTGGTACTCTAGGTAGCGCACAAGAATTGCGCCCAAGTTGAGTGAAAAGTTGATGTTGTTGAAAGCAGTTTTTGCGAGGACTAAGATGTCCTCCTCATTGAGTTTCATGAACTCATTTCGTGCCTGCAAGGTGTTAGCATAGAACAAATAGCGAATTGCAGGATGTTGAATATTCTTCCCCTTGCTCACTCTAGAAGTGAAGCTCATTCCATTATAATATTGTTCCGGGGAAGGGTCTAAACCAGTAAAGGATGCGCGTAAGTCATTATCATTATTGTTCAGAAAATTAAAACATGTGCACCTTTCATCTAGTGATAAAGAATAATTGTTGTTCATAAGTCGGTAAGAAATCATGTCCTCTCCATTCCATGCTTTAAAGGTGCTTTGCAAAGAACTTAGAAATTCAACAGTTAACTGGTGATAAGTAGGCACATCATTGAATACAATGTTTTGCAGCCCAACTTGCAAAGTAAATTAAAGTCATTAGAAATACCGAGTTGGTTAAATATAATGGGGCAAGCCCACTTGGTTGCCTTCACTTCTCGGTTCTTGATCCTGTTGAAGCGATCACATTGGATCTCATCCCTAAACCATATCCCCATGCGTTCTTGAGCGGCACCCCGAGAAGCACTAGCGGCGGCACGAGCACGAGTTTGGCTCCTTGTGTTCATCATCTAAAATAATAAGAAAAGACAAAAAATAAAACTTTTTGATCCAACAATAATAAGCAAAACATATTCCTCATCATAGCACACTAAAAAGTCCCCTCAGAATAATAATCTAGGCAAGAGAATCATAGAAATTAGTTCATAGTAGGTCTCACCCTAGATTGATAATGACAACGAATCGAGAATGAATTTGAAAAAAGTAAATGGAGGATCAGAGGAGAAACATACAGTAGATCACTTGTGCGTGAGGAAATCGAACGAAATTGAGTAGAGATAAAGATCTCTTAAGGTTTTGAGAGAGTTTGGAGGTAGAAGAGAGGAAAAGGATTGAAGTTTTGGGGTTGGAGGTACCTCCTGTGGCGATTTTGTGGTTGGACGTGAAAGGGCATTTCCTATCCTATGTGATTTTGATGTTTGTTGACAACACATGTGTCAGACTAATCGTTTGCTAAGTGAGTTGCAGGTTTTAACGAAGAAAAGGGCATTCAGTTCCCCTCTAAAATGTTCTCTCAAGATATAGTTTTTCTAGGGCTTTTTGCTTGAGTCATAGGAACACCGTACTATCAAGAGGGGGTCCGCATTGGAAAGTTTGGGTGGAATCATCTCTATTTTGAAAAACCTCAAGCTTTCCCTCTGGTGGAGATATCAGGAGGTGTCTGCCCTTGCGGCTGTGGCTTCTAGCTCTGTGTGGTCCGGTAGTACAGGATTTCCTAACCGGTACTACCGCTCAGCGCCCGGTAGTACCGCTTGGTGGTACCGCGGGAGTCTGAGGCATCTTGGCGAGTTGCGCCTCCCCTCTGTTCTCCCCGGTACCACTGACCGGTACCACCGCTCTAGTGAGCGGTACTACCGCTTAGCGGTAGCACCGCTTCCTAGAGCCACTGCCACCCCGAGGGACAGAAGCCACGCCAATATAGCTAGCGCCAACCCGGTATCCTGTCCGGTAGTACCGCTGTTATCCGGTACTACCGCTCATATGACCCGTACTACCGGTTGGCGACTGGCTGCAACGGGCAGATCCCTCTTGAGGGTATAAATAGAGCCTTCTTCTCCAACGAGAAGTTTGACTCTTTTATCTCTCTCCTCCATTGTTCTTGAGCTTCATTTCTACTAGATCTCCCTCCCTAGCCCTCCAATCTCCTTGATACTTTGAGACTTGGTGGAGGAGGTCTAGATCTAGGTTTTCACCAAAGCAAAGTTGATACCCTCGTGTTTTCCTTTGTGGATCTTGTTACTATTGGGTTCTTTGAACCCTAGACAGAAGAGGTCGATCTTGGAGCTCGGGCATTTGTTGTAAAGCTTCGGGATTGTTTTGGGAGACTCCAGGTGTGTGGAGGTCTTCTCAACAAGTTTGTAAAGGTTTCGGTTGCCACCTTCAAGGTCACCGCATAGTGGATCGGGTGCTTTCCGTGAGGCGGGTGCTTGGGAGAATAGGGTGAGGCCTTCTGTGGTGCTGGTGGTCTTAGTACCACCCACCCCTCCAACGGAGATGTACTTCCCCTCAAAAGGAAGGAACTTCGGGAAAACATCTCCGTGTCTACTCTCGGTTACTTCTATCCTTTACTATTTCCTTATTGTTACTTGCTTGCTTGTTTATCCTTTAAGTTCTCTCACCTAGTGCACATCTAGAGAACTTACTTTGTGTTTAGCCTTAATTTGAAAAGTAGTTAAAATTTTAGTAGCTCCTATTCACCCCCCCTCTAGTCGCCTATACCGGTCTTTCAATTGGTATCAGAGCAAGGTGCTCTTTTTGGCTTAACCGCCTAAGAGAAGTATGGGTGACCCTAAGGGGAGTGAAACCACCTCCAAAGTAACACCCACCTCTAAGAGTGAGCTATCCGCATCCATGGATACGCTTCGCCAAGAAATGAAAGACTTGCTTGAATTATATCTTGGTAAAAAGGAAGTGGTTGTTGCCGATACCATTGATAACCCATCAAGTGGTTCAAAGTTGGTGGAAGATCCTCTCAAGGATTCTCCCAATGGCTATGAGGGCAATAAGGCAAAAAGCAACCCCATGGGAAACATGCCACCACCGCTTAGTTATAATCATGCTCCTCTTCCTATGCCACATATCAATCATCGTGGTCCACCACCTAAGCTTGATGTGTCTAATTTCTCCAATTGGCAATATCTCATGCACTCTCACTTCAAAAGTTCTAGTGTGCATCTTTGGAAGGTTGTGGAGTTCGGATTCTATCCACGTGACCCCTACAACATGACTCCTACCGAGGAAATCAACAATCAACTCAATGCCATGGCAATGGCAATTCTCTAAGATGCCTTGAATCATGAGAAAATGACTCACATTCGGTCTTATGACACTGCCAAGGAAGCTTGGAATGCTCTTCAACGTGTCTATCTTGGTAATCAAAGCATTCAAAACTCCAAGTTTGAAGAAATGCACTATGAAGCCAATGCTTTTGTTGGGAAGGAGGATGAGACTCCCGAGGATCTCTATCAAAGGGTCACGGCTCTTTCAATTAGGATGATTGATCATGGTAGTAGGGATGTGGATGACAAGTGGATCAAGCACAAGTTCATGCAAGCCATCTTTCCCTTCCAACAGGAGTTGGCCAACAACATTCTCTCAAGACCGGACTTCTATGCCATGTCATCCCATGAAGTGTTAAATGAGTTTGTGGCTCTTGGAATCATGAACAAGACGGCCGATGATGCTCTTGCTCGTGCTCGGATATTGGACTCTCCCACTCTTGCTTTGAAGGCCAAGGTTCATGTCTATTAATAAGATGTTGACTCCTTGGGGAAGATTGAAGGTGATGACGAAGACATCAAGTGTGCTCTCCATGAGCAATTAGCTCTCGTCTCTAGAAGGTTTTGGAAGAACCAAGGAAGGGGCAATGTGTCAAAGGCTACCACAACTACCTCAAGGCCCAAGTTGAGGACATGTTACAATTGTGGAGAAACCAACCATTTCATTGTCGAATGTCCATATGAGAAGAGAGAAGACCATGGTGGAAGACTTATATTGAAATCTAAGTTCAAGCCAACTCCCAACAAGAACTTCGTCAAGAAAGTCCAAAACAAGAACTTTGGGAACAAGAACTTCCCCAACAAGAAGGAGCCACAAAAATACGTGTTGGTGGCCCGTGAAGAATATGAAGAGAATGATGACAATGATAGTGATGAGGAAGATGATGGAGAGATTGTTGGAGTGTCCGCCATTGCTACAATTGCCACCACCTCCACTACCACCACCTCAACCTCTTCACCAACGTCCCTCTTCGATTCTCCCAATGAGAACAAGCGAGCATCCAATTCTACGTGTCTCATGGCTACTACTACATCAACGTCTTCACCAACCTCCCTCTTTGACTCTCCAAATGAGGATAAGCTCATCACCAAGGCCACATGTCTTATGGCTAACGCCTCTATGGTAACCACCCCATCCACTATTCTCCCTATTATTGATGCATCTACACTTGATGAGAGATGAGTCTTAATATTAAGAAGGAGATAGTGGTGTCCACTAGTTGCTTGAATTATCTAGAGGGTGAAGCTAAAATATGTGTTAAGTCTTTGATGAGTCAATTAGGTGAAGCCCGTGACATCATTGACGAGAGGGATGACTCCATCTCGGAAATGTTTGGCCATGCTCGGGAGGCCGCCATGGAGATTTCCGCCTTAAACGATGCTCTTGAGGAAGAGCAAACGAAAAGAGTTGCTCTTGAGGAAACCTATGTTGCCCATGAAGAATATTTTAACTTGAATATCTCTAAACTTGTTAAAGAATGTGATCATGCTATTGCCCTAACTAATGTGCTTAAAAAGGAAAAACTTGAGTCTGGGGTTAGTCATGATAGACTAAAGGAAGGAATGGAGAGACTCAAGAAGGACCATGAGGCCTTGTTGAGCAAATTCTCTACCCTTTCAAAGTCACATGAGAAACTTCAAACTCAAGTGACAAAAATGCTTCAACCTTGTCATCTAGTAGTGTTTCATGTTCTACTAACTCTTGTTGTGAGCATGGAGATCTTTTCGAGGAGAACAAGAAGTTGAAAGCTACCATTGAGAAAGGCCTCGTCTCATGCATACAAGGAGAGAAAATCCTCAATGACCTTTTGAGCAATCAAAGGGACAATGTGGCTAAAGAAGGACTTGGATTTGCTTCTAAGTCAAAGAAGAAGAAGAGCAAGGAGAAGAAGACTTTGTCCACTCCCCCTTCCAAAATGATTACTTTTGTGAAGGAGGGGGAGATGGCAAAATAGAAGGAGCAAAGTATCCGCAAGGGTGGAGATGAACCCTCTCACAATGACTTTGCGGGAAAATATAATCCTTCCTATGTTCTTATGAAATCTTATGATGGTCATGTCTATGCTAAATATGTAGGAACCACTTATGGTGATGATTACCATTCGGCCATTTGGGTTCCTAAGATTCTTGTGACTAACAAAAGAGGACCCATTCAACGATGGGTACCTAAAACCAAGAATTAATCTCTTGTAGGGATATGCTTTCGGTGGGAGAAAATGGGTGGTTGATAGTGGTGCCACGAGTCATATGACCGGAAGCAATGAGATGCTTGATGAAATAAGACCTAATACTTCCAATATGTGTGTCCCTTATGGAGATGGATCAACATCTGAGGTATTGGGTTTGGGTAAGGTAGTGGTCACTCCGGATATATCCATTGTGGACATTATGCTTGTCAAAACCCTTTCATACAATTTACTTTTCGTACATCAACTCATGCTTATGGGCTTTAATGTCTACTTTACCCCGAAGGTTATGGTTCTCATGTGGAGCAAGACTCTCTCTATAGCCTTTGTTGGGTATGCCGAGAACGGTTTGTATGTGGTAGATTTCGATAAGAAACCCACACCATCCGCAACATGCCTAATGGCCAAAGGTGACGTGGGATGGCTTTGGCATCACCGTCTTGCCCACGTCAACATGAGGTCTTTGCAAAGTCTCCACACGGGAGGCCACATCCTTGGTTTAAAAGATAACGTGCATTTTGTCAAAGATCCTGTGTAGGGCATGCATAGAAGGAAAGCTCCATGAGTCGGCTCACCCCCCAACTACAACCATTTACTCCGATGGGATCTTGGAACTCCTACACATGGACCTCTTTGGTCCTCCTTCCTTTGATAGTCTTGGGGGGAAGAAGTATTGTTTGGTTATTGTTGATGACTACTCAAGATACACATGGGTATATTTCTTCAAGAAGAAGAGTGATACTCAACAAACCGTCATCAATTTTTCCAATGAAGTGCAACGTCAACATAATAAGAAGATCTTGGCCATTAGAAGTGACAATGGGACCGAGTTCAAGAACTACACCCTTGATGAGTTTCTTGGTGATGAGGGGATCAAGCATCAATATTCCGCTCCTTATACACCTCAACAAAATGGTGTGGCAGAAATGAAGAACCGGACTCTTATGGATATGGCAAGGACCATGATTGTGGAGTTCAAGTCTCCTTATAATTTTTGGGCTGAAGCTATCTCTATCGCTTGTCATATTGCCAACCGGGTTTATTTTCGTAAGTATTTGGATATGACTCCATATGAGATCCTCACCGGAAGAAGCCAAGCATTCACTATCTTCGGGTGTTTGGGTGCAAGTGCTACATTCTCAAGAAAGGTAACCGACTATCTAAGTTCGAGTCTCACACTATTGAAGGTATCTTTGTTGGCTATGCGGGTCTATAACAAGTCCATCGGACAAGTTATAGTATCCTCTAACATGAAGTTCGATGAGCATAATGGCTCCCAAGTGGGGCAAATAGATCCTGGTGATGTAGGTGATGAAATTCCTCCTCAAGCCATAAGAAGAATGGGAGTGGGATTTTTCCACCCCATTGAGGAACCCCTTGTGGTGGAAGGAGAAGGACAATGCTCTAATCAAGTGGAGCCCTCACCTACTCAAGATCTACATCAACCCCATAGCCATCAAGATGTCATTGTTGAAAAGATAGCACTTGATCAAGGTCAAGCTCAAGCCAATGATGGGTGTTCTTCACCCCTTATTGATCAAGGTCAAGCTCATGAAGGTGATCAAGGTCAAAATATCGAGCAATCTCAAAGAGAGGAGCAAGCTCCTTTTCAAGGTCAAGGCGAGGATCAAAATGGTGGTGATGACCAAGTAGCTTCTCAAGAATCCGTTGAAGAAGCTCATGCTCAGCGTGAAGCAAGAAGGATCGCCAAGCTCATCCGTGAAGGAATTACTCTTGAAAATGTTGTTGGTGATCTTGAAAGGGGCATTTCTACCCGTAACCAAGTGGCTAACTTTGTTGGCCACAATAGTTTTATCTGTTATGTAGAGCCCCAAAAGGTGTATGAAGCGCTCGAAGACCCGGATTGGCTCGAGGCCATGCATGAAGAACTTCAAGACTTCGAGCGCAACAAAGTGTGGTCACTGGTGGAAAGACCCAAGGGGTGTCGTAATGTCATCGGGACCAAGTGGATCTTTAAGAACAAGCAAGATGCAAATGGGATGGTCGTTCGCAACAAGGCAAGATTGGTGGATCAGGGCTTCTCTCAAGTCGAGGGTGTCGACTACGGTGAAACTTTCGCCCCCGTTGCCCGTCTTGAATCCATTCGTATCTTGCTTGCATATGCATCTCATCATAACTTGAAGTTATAACAAATGGATGTTAAGAGTGCATTTCTTAATGGTCCCTTAAATGAGTTGGTGTATGTCAAGCAACCTCCGGGTTTTGAGGATCCCAAGTTTCCAAACCACGTCTACAAAGTTGATAAGGCACTCTATGGCCTTAAGCAAGCTCCCCGTGCATGGTATGAGCACCTTAGAAAGTTGTTGGTAGACCGTGATTTCGAAGTTGGGCTAATCAACCCCACTCTTTTTACTAAGAGAGTTGGAGGAAACTTGTTCATATGCCAAATTTATGTTGATGATATTATATTTGGGTCTCCTAACAAAGCCTTCAATGATATCTTTGCTAAGCTAATGACCGATGAGTTCGAAATGTCTATGATGGGTGAATTGCAATTCTTCCTTGGATTTGAAGTGAAACAATTGATTGGAGGTATCTTCATTAATCAAGCCAAGTACATTCAAGATATGCTCAAGAGGTTCGAGTTGACGGACTTAAATGGAGCCAAGACTCCCATGCCTCTCAAGTGTGATCTTACTCTTGATATAAAGGGTATAGATGTGGATCAAAAGGTATATCGATCTATGATTGGTTTTTTGCTTTATCTTTGTGCATCTAGACCGAATATCATGTTAAGTGTGGGTATTTGTGCATGGTTTCAAGCCGCCCCAAAATAAAGCCACCTTGTGGCGGTCAAGTGAATCTTTAGATATTTAGTTGATACCCCAAACTTTGGCTTATGGTACCCCAAGGGCTCAAGCTTTGTTCTTCATGGTTTCACGGATTCGGATTGGGCGGGAGACAAAGTTGGAAGGAAATCAACCTCCAGGGCTTGCCAATTCCTTGGTAGGTCCTTGGTGTGTTGGTCATCAAAGAAACAAAATTGTGTCGCCTTGTCCTCCGCCGAAGCCAAGTATATTGCGGCCGCTAGTTGTTGTGCTCAACTCTTGTGGATGAGGCAAACTTTAAAGGATTACGGTGTCACATGTGACAAAGTGCCTCTTCTTTGTGATAATGAAAGTGCCATCAAGATTGCCCACAACCCAATGCAACACACAAGAACGAAGGACATTGATATTCGTCACCATTTCATCTGGGAGCATGTGAACAATGGTGATATTGATCTCTCTTATGTGAGCACCGAGAAGAATCTAGCGGATTTATTCACCAAGCCCCTTGATGAGAAGAGATTCTGAGAGTTAAGGCATGAGCTAAATATCATTGATTCGAGTAATGTGGCTTGAGATCATGCACCCATACCCATGCTTCATATGTTATTCCATCTAGATGTAGGCATGGTCATAGGGGGAGTGCGGTCCTAACTTATTGGGCCACCCCCCCATTATGCCCAAAGTGACCCAAATCATTCTCTTAATATCATTATGTGATATGTGAGCTTCAATGATGAGTTTTGGTAATGGACCCAAGATACATCTTCGCGGTGCCAAGCCGAATATACTCATACATGGTGGCCTAGGCCACCACCCTCTCCTTTGAGAGGTCGTGCTTTCCTCTTGGTTGTCTTCCGGTTGTTTTTCTTGTTTTTGGTGACTTGCACTCCTATTTGGTTCTTGTGAGCTTTCTTCTCTTTTAGAGTGCATTAGTCCCTTTATCTGTTTGGCATCTCAACCCAAGCCCCTTTCTCTATATCCTCAAACCCCTTCCTTCCGCACAAGAACCTTCCACATAAATCTGGTATTTTTTATCTGGTGCAACCGGTACTACCGGACGTACCGCAGTACTACTGGACCGAACTCGTTCCCAGGGTGATTCCTAGAAATTGGTTCTAGTACGGTACTACCGGGTTGCCTAGCGGTAGTACCGGTCACCAAATGGGAGGTACTACCAGTTTCTGTAACCGGTACTACTGGTCGACGTGCAGTTATAGGGTGGATCGGGGGGGGGGGGGTGAGGCACCACCTATGCCTCATTTTCCCCCAACTCCCCCTACTCACTCCCGCCACCGCAGCCCCGGAAATGTGCCGCCGGAGTCCGCCGTCGCCGCCTCCTCCACCGGATCCTCACCGGATCCGGTCTCCTTGCGGGCTTGTCCTCCTTCTCCTCCTCCATGGACATCGGTATAATCTCCCCTCCCCATCCTCTCTTGCTTCTTCCTATGAGTCTAGATCTTCTCGATTCATGGCTAGAAGTTTGTATCTAGGGGTTTGTACTGCGTGTTTCCTGCACATCTCCACTCCCTCCATGTCGAAATCATGTTTTGGGGACTAGGTGCCATGGATTCTTGGTCCGCTTGTACCAGATTCGTGCGGGCTCTCGACCGACCGGTAGTACCGGGGAATTCTCCGGTACTACCGCTCGCGTGCGGTACTACCGCTCCCCGATTCTAGTACTACCACTCTCGCGCTGTACTATCGCCCGCCAAGTCTGGTACTACCGACCTGGTGTCGTGGAAATGGCCACGGCAGTCGCTGCCACTGGCAGCGATTGAGTGTTTCGTGAGGAAGAGTTGGCGGCCATCTGCGGTGCGAGATGGGGGCGGATGCACATGGGTTTACCCAGGTTTGCCCCCCCGGAGGGTAAAGACCTACTCCTGCTAGATTAGATTATGAGAGAGCGAGTTACAAGGGTGGAGAGCTCGGCGGCTAGGCAGCGAGTCGCTTGAGGGGGTGTATGATGGAACGTAAGGTCCTAGGATACCCTAGGGAGGTTTATATATGAAGCACCTTGCTAGGGTTTACAAGCTGTCTCCGAACAAGATAAGGATCCAGAGACTTTTGACCTAATCCGACTGGGCTTCTGCTATGCTTCTGGGCTTCTAGTCGCCAGTCGATGGGCCTTTCCTTTCTTCATAGTATAGTCGCTGTCTTTCAGACGCACTCGTAGGCCTTTCGGCCCAATCGGAACGTCCTGCTAGGCATACCCCCTTCGGCATATCCCCATCAGTAGTCCCCGAGGCCATCGTTGATGCAGGCGCAGGCGTCCTCTTGGCGTCTGGAGTAGACGAGCCCAATTTGGACGTCCAGTCGAGTCGGCGATGGACTCTATTAGAACCGAGGAGAATTTCCCCATGTTTCCATTCGTCGCTTCAATGAATATCATTGCCGCCCAGTCGTCATTTCGGTGAGAGGAAAGACTGGCGGGTGCCGGGTGGACCAGAGGAGTTGGACCGTAAAACCTGGTCAAACTATCCGTTGGAATTTCCAACGGTAACTATGGCGCAATTATCGCGAGCAACGGCTATCCCGATTTTGGCGGGTGGCGTTTCCCATATAAGGGGAGTGATGACTCAGTTCCGCAACCCTTCTTCGCATTCTTCATTCTTCCTCATCTGTTCTTCCTTCCTGCGTCCTCCCGACTTATTCTTCCCGCGTCGTGTGATTCCACATCTTACCCGATGGCGCCTCCCAAGGGCTCATGGGGAAATCCAAGTGCACCACGGCCCAACTTAGATCTTTCGAGGACGCCGGGGTGCTCCGCAAGGGGAATTGGCGGGTTCCCCCCTCCTCCGAGACCGAGCCGGAGCCGCGAGGGGAATTGGCGAGTTCATCTGCTTCCCCAGTCATCTTGAGAGGGGTTTGGGGTTCCCCACCTCACTCTTCTTCCGCCGCTTCTGTGCGTATTACGCGATCAAGCCGTCAGATCTTGGTCCACACAGTATCGAGCAACTGGAGATCTTTGTCGCCTTCTGCGAATGCTACCTTGGTTGCAGGCCATATTTCCCGCTATGGCTGGAGCTCTTCCACGGCCGCATCGGGCGCGAGGCGTCCAACGGCTTGATGCTGGCCGCAGGCGGGGTCACCTTTCAACTGAAGACGAAGGCCAACTTCATCAAGCTCCTCCTGCCTAAGAAGGCCGCCAGCGAGTGGAAGAAGAGTTGGTTCTATGTCAAAGAAGCCACTCCCTCCGGCGAGGTGTCTCTTCCCGAGTTCATCACCGAGAGGAGCGAGCCCTGTCGGTTGGCGCCGAAGAAGCTTCCTGAAGATCAACGGATGGCCGTCGCAGAAATGATGGATCAGATCCAGAAGCTGAAGGACCAGGGGTTGATTCCAATCAACCTCTACAACTGCTGGCTCGGGCGACGCCTGGTTCCGCTGGCGGCTCGACCATACTGGAGGTACGAATACAGCGGGAAGCATGACCCATCTCGAACCAGCAAGGAGTCATGGGAGACCGAGGACTACAAGGCCGCCCTGAAGAAGATCACCGACGCAGAGTTCACTGGCGTGGCGGTCGGGGTCGCCCATACACTCCTGTGAAGAATGAAGCTCCCACAGTAAGTTCTCTTTCCAATCGCTACGTCCGTATCTCAATTTCAGTCTTATCGCTTGGTGTTTTTTGACTCATGGTGGTTCTCAGCTTTTTCAGGTATTGGAGGGCTGGCTCCCTCCGCTTGATGAAGAGGTTCCCCAGGAACTGGAGGAAGACTCCGAGGGCAATCCTTCCGACAGCGACGAGGAGGAAGAAGAGGTCCCTCCCCCAGCGCTTGTGGCTTGCAAGACCCGGATGCAGAGACAACGAGAAGTCAAAGCAAGCCGTAGCCTTGACGAGCTCGAAGAAGGCGACGAGGTCGCCCAGGAGCAAACATCCCGGCGCACCGCTACGCCATCGAAGCCCCCGCGCTGGCCCAAGTCGCCAGCAAAAAGGCCTGCGTCACCGGCCAGGTCGTCGGTGGTGTTCGAGTCGGATGATGATTCCGACAACGAAGGATCTCCCGAAGTCTCGCACAAGGCCCCAAGGGACGCAGTCCCCACGAAGGGGTTGGAGAGCGAGGACACGGAGGTGGTGGTAGAGGTTCCCCTGGCGGCGATTGCGCCGACGACCTCGGGGGTTCCAAGCCAAGAAGCAGCTGAGGCGATGGCGTCCAGGTCGCCACAGGCGTCAAAGGCGGCCACATCGGAGCCGGAGATCCCGGCGACCGTAGCTTCATCGTCAAGGAAGCCCTCGGTTTCGTGGGCTTCAGACGTCTTCGAGAGGGGGCTCAGCTGCAAGCTGGGTCCTGAGTTGGATAAGCCCGCCCATATTAGCACCGGGCTTCGCGTCCTTCCGGTCGCTAAGTAAGTAGCGCTTCCTCGTCCCGATTCGCCTTGCTCCTTTTGTGTTGTTATCGTGTTGACATGGCTCGTGCAGGTTGGGGGCTAAAAAGATTGGTCGCCCTTTGGTGGCTAAGATTCCACCGGCCACTGACATGGGAGAGGGTGACCTACCCAAGAAGAGGAGGGCCTCTGAAGATGTGGCGATCGCCGAGGTCACGAAGAAGCAGAAGTGGGCGCCGACGACGCTGCAACCAGGGAAAGCGCCGCAGAGCCAGCCGCTGCGCCAGTCGCCAAAGAGGTGGCGGCGACGCGATCGGAGCCAACCTTGGCTGCGTCCGAGCCGGAGACACCGATCCCGACGACCAGCGCCCCCGCCAGGGCGTCGGCGACGTTCCCTCGTTTTATGGCGAAGGGGTTTCCAGGTGTGGCGGACACGCAATCTCCGCAGAGTCCGGAGATCATGGATGCAAACATTGGGTCCCGCCGCGGGCGCACCTCCTTCACGATCCCGTCAACTGACGCCGGGGAACTTCACAAAATGCTCGGCGCTGCTATTCAGGTATGTCTGGTCCCCAAATTCCTAGTCGCTGAATTTCAGCGGCTAGGCATTGGTTTTCTTTTTCGTCCTTCTCCGGTCCCCGAGTTCCTAGTCGCTGAATTTCAGCGGCTGGGAACTGGGTTTTGCTCCTTTCCAGTCCCCGAATTCCTAGTCGCTGAATTTCAGCGGCTAGGAATTGGTTTTCTTTTTCTTCCTTCTCCAGTCCCCAAGTTCCTAGTCGCTGAATTTCGGCGGCTGGGAACTGGGTTTTGTTTTGTCAAATGCTTAGGTGAGTTCTTTGTTTGCAGGGACTACAAAGGGAGTCGACTGATCGGCAGGCTGCGAGAGAGCGCTTGGAGCGTGACTTGCGAGAAGCGCAGGAGGTGAACCGGCGGCTTCAGGAAACTATTGGTGAGTGTCTGTTTTGTTTTTGTTTTCCTCTTTCGGGTGTGAACTGGTCGTGTGTAGCATTCTGATGTATTATCGTGCAGATGCTTTCTCGGCTGAGATCTCCAAGGCCCGTGAGGGGTATGTTCCGGTCGCCGAGCTGGACGCGGCGAATGAGCGAGTAACCTCCTTGGTCAAGGATTTGGAGGAGGCGAGAGCGGCCTCAGTTTCTTCGGAGGAGCGAGCGAAGGCTGCCGTTGCCACGGCTGAGGAAGAACGCAAAGCCGCGGATTCCATCATCGTGGGGCTGCACAACGAGCAAACTGCCTTGGAGAAGCACGTCAAGGAGAACTGCCGCAAGCTCCTTGGTGAGTCTTTGTCTTTACTTGACCTTTTCGTCTAGTCCCTGCTTTGGGGATTTCATAGTTTCACTGACGCCTGACTTTACAGCTGTGGTAGGCCAAAGCGACCCGGTTGTGCAGACTTACAACGCCTCGCAGTGCGTGACTGCCGTGGTGAATGCAGCCACGGCCTCGGTGTTGTGCGTCCAAGCGGCTCTCCAGGGCATGTCTCCCACCGAAGTTATCCCTGGGGGGCTGACGGAGGTGTGGCGCAATTTGGAAGAGGTGCTTGCCGTTGTGGAGTAGATGACGCGCTCGGTGTTCAGGCGCGGGGCCTCCACGGAGTTGAGCTTGGATCTTGCCCATTTCCCTGACGACTTCGATCTTGACGATGTGACGAGTGGCTATCCGTCGGCGACCGGCACGGTGGAGATGTCGGAGGTGCTGAAGCTGACCGCGAAGGCCACTCCTTACGCCGATCGTGTCTTGGCGATGGGAGATCTGCTACCATATCAGGAGACGGTGTTGCCGCCTGGCGACCCCGAGCCGGAGTACCGCGACATGAAGTCGGAGCAGCCCTTTCGGTCGCCGTTGTTGAAGTCGCTGACGACGTATCCAACGAACCCGTGGCAGCCTTTTGTGCGCGTCAAGGGGGGTGGTGCTGCTTCGTCATCAGGGCCTGTAGAGTAAACATTGTAATTTCCCAAGTTGTGATGAATGCCAAGTGGCGAATGCTGTAATATATTTTTGTGATATATGCCACGGGGGGTCGATCGACTCGTGTTTTGACGAGTAATGTATGTTGAGGTTTGCTTATGCATTGTTTTGATTGAGCAAGTCCCCGGGCGCGTCCGCCTTTTAATGGGGTATAACTCAATTGTATACTTTTGTGTATTTGTTTTGTTTACGCGCTGTTTTTATCCCACGCGTCTTCTGAGTGGCGAGTCCCCGAGCGCGAGTAGGACTGACTTACGAGCGAGTCCTCGAGCGTGGTATCCGACCGTATTGGTCATGATCCTGTTGCAGGTTGTGAATGCGTTGTTTGTAACGCGTCTCCTCCCCTGGCTCGGAGAGCCAGTCGCTTGGCGAGCCCTAGGCAGGTCTCTTACTTGGTGTGTTCCTGAGCCGTGTGGGGGTTCCTGTTTTGTGGAGTCCCCGTGCGTGGTACTTAACCGTTCGAGTCGCTTTGCGCGAGGGTGGGTGGGACAGATCGCTGTGAGAAGCGTGTATCGGATGTCTTGGCCCGGTGGGCCAGTCGGGCTAGGCGGCTCCAATGGCGGCTCCGGGTTGGCATTTTTCGTGGATGACCCAAGGCCCAGATATTTTTGGTGCCCTTGTGTCGTACTACTTGGCCGTGCCGATCGCTCGACCAGAGGTTGACTTCCATGAGTAGCTTATTGCTGGAATGTACGAGTGCGAATGGCACAAGAATATGGCGAGTTGACACAATTTATGCGACCCGAATGAATTTCATTATATGTTCCGATGGAGTACAGTGTGAGGTTCTAAGTATAGAACTTTCTGAGGAGGTTTACATTCCATGGCCTCCCAACCTCCAATTGGCCATCACCCCGTATGTCGATGAGGTAGTAGGCGTCGTTGCCAAGGACTCGGCCTATGGCGAATGGCCCCTCCCATGGGGGGAGAGCTTGTGCATGCCCTTCTTGTCTTGGACTAGTCGTAGGACCAGGTCGCCTTCCTGAAAGGTGCGAGTTCGCACTCGGCGGCTGTGATAGCGGCGGAGTCCTTGCTAGTATATGGTGGTGCGGGAGCGAGCCAGGTCGCGTGCTTCGTCAAGTTGATCGATGCTATCTTGGCGGGCGATCTCATTGGCCGCCTCGACGTAGTTGGCGATGCGAGGTGAATCATGCTCTAGGTCGGTTGGCATTACGGCCTCGGCGCCATACACCATGAAGAAGGGCGTGAACCCGGTTGATCGGTTGACGGAGGTGCGAATCCCCCATATGAAAAAGGGGAGCTCGTCAACCCAGCATCCTGGGGTGCGCTCGAGGGGCACCTGCAGTCGCGGCTTGAGCCCGTGGAGGACGCTCTGGTTGGCGCGCTCTGCTTGGACGTTTGATTCCGGGTGGGCGACTGGTGCGAGGTCAAGTCAGATGCTGTGTTCCTCACAGAATTCCGCCATGGCCCCCTTGGCGAAGTTGGTGCCGTTGTCTGTTATGATGCTGTGCAGGTAGCCGTACCAGTAGATGAGTTCGTGTAGGAACTTGGTGGCCGTCTTGCCGTCGCACTTCTTTATCAGCTTGGCTTCAACCCATTTGGAGAACTTGTCGACTGCGAATAGGAGGTGAGAGAAACCAGACGGGGCCTTCTTGAATGGGCCTACCATGTCCATGCCCCATACGGCGAATGGCCACGTTATGGGGATTATCTTGAGTGCCGAGCCAGGGAGGTGCGCCTGGTTGGCGTACTTCTGGCACCCGACACATCGTTGGACGATGTTGGTGGCGTCGGCGTGTGCGGTGAGCCAGTAGAAGCCGTGCCGCATGGCCTTGGCGACTAGCGACTTGGCGCCGACGTGATGGCCACAGTCGCCGGCGTGAATGTCCTGGAGGATCTTGCGGCCTTCTTCTGGCTGTACGCAGCGCTGGAACACGCCGGTCACGCTGCGCTTGTGGAGCTCGCCGTTGACGATGACGAAGGATTTGCAGCGGCGCACGATCATTCGCGCCTCCGTCTCGTTGTTTTGTAGGATTTTGTGCTCCAAGAAGGCGACGTATGGTGCTATCCAGTCGCTAGGCTCCACAATCATGGCGACTAAGGCCGGTTCTGGTTGAAGTGGTATCCCAACATCGATCTCTTTTGGTGGGTTGAACGACGGTTTGTGGATGATGTCGAGGAAGACGCCTACTGGTGGCGCCTATCGGGTCGATCCGATGCGGGAAAGTGCGTTTGCCTCCTTGTTTTTGCGCCTGTCGATCCACTCGACGGAATAGCCGTCAAAGTGTCCTCCCAACTGGTCGACAGCTTGGCGGTACGCGATCATTGTTGGGGAGACAGCGTCGCACGTCCCGGCGACTAGGTCGGAGTCGCCATAGCATCGTAGGCGGTTGACGTTCATCTCCTTGGCAGCTCATGCCGTGAAGGAGGGCCTCATATTCTGCCATGTTGTTGGTGCAGGGCTTGAAGTTGAGGTGGAGCACGTAGCGGAGCTTGTCTCCTTTGGGGGAGGTCAGGATGACCCTAGTCCCCGCGCTGTCGGCGTTCTTGGATCCGTCGAAGTGGAGTGACCAGTAGTGGAGGTATGGGAGCTTCTCTGGCTGCTGTGCTTCTTCCCAGTCTATAAGGAAATCAGCCAGGGCTTGTGACTTGATCACTTTTCAGGGCTCGTACTTGATGTTGTGGACGCCGATCTCGACGGCCCACTTGGCGACTCACCCAGTTGCCTCGCGATTGCGTATGATGTCCTGCAGGGGCGTGGAGGAGACCATCGTGATTGGGTGCTCCTGGAAGTAGTGTGGGAGTCGCCGCTGTGCTCGGAATACCGCGTACACCAGTTTTTGGTATAGCGGGTAGCGCTGTCGTTAGTCCGTTAGGACTTCGCTGATGTAGTATACGGGGCGCTGTATGGGGCGCTCCTTGCCCTCTTCCGGTCGTTCGACGACCATCACGGCGCTGACGACTCGATTGGAGGCCGCGACGTAAACGAGCATTGGCTCTTTGTCGAGTGGCGCGACGAGTAGAGGTGCCGCGAGTAGCACTTCTTTGAGCGCTTTGAGTGCGTCGTCTACCTTCGCGTCCCATTGGAACGTTGGGTTCTTACGCATCAGGTGGTAGAGGGGCATTGCCTTCTTGCCTAGCCGGGGGATGAAGCGACTGAGGGCCGCGACTTGCCCTGCCAACTTTTGGACGTCACACAGGCACTCGGGTTTCCCGAGTCGCGCGATGGTGTCGGTCTTGGTGGGGTTGGCTTCAATGCCTCGCTTGGAGACTACGTATCCCAGAAGCTGTCCGGTGGGTACGCCGAAGGTGCATTTTCCGGGATTCAGCTTGATGTTGTACCTCCGCAAGTTAGCGAAGGTTTCAGCTAGATCGACTAGCAGATCGTCTTGGTGGGTGGATTTTACCACCACGTCGTCGATGTAGACGTGAATGTTGCGGCCAATTTGGCTCGCTAGACACTCCTGCATGCACCTCTGGTATGTAGCGCCTGCGTTCTTGAGGCCGAACATCATGGCCGTGTAGCAGAATGCGCCGAATGGCGTGATGAGCGCCGTCTTCTCCTCGTCTTCGACCGCCATCTTGATCTGGTTGTAACCAGAGTAAGCATCGAGAAAACACAGCGACTCCGATCCCGCGGTCGAGTTGATGATCTGATCGATGCGCGGTAGGACGAACTCCTCCTTCGGGCAGGCGCTGTTGAGGTTGGTGTAGTCAATGCACATTCTCCAAGTGTTGTTCTTTTTGAGAACCAGGACTGGGTTTGCCAGCCACTTGGAGTATTTGATTGGCTGGATGAAGCCTGCGACTAGCAGGCGCTGGACTTCCTCGGTAATTGCTCGGCGACGCTCTTCATTGAAGGGCCGTAGCGACTGCTTTACTGGTCGCACTTTGGGGTCGACGTTAAGTTTGTGCTCAGCGAGTTCCCTCGGGACACCTGGCATGTCAGATGGCTTCCATGCGAAGATGTCGCGGTTCTCACGGAGGAACCCAATGAGCATGCTTTCCTATGCAGGGCTCATGTGTGCCCCGATGGTGACCGTCTGGCTGAAGTCGCCTGGGACGAGCTCGATAGTGCGGGTGTGCATGGTCGCCTCGAACATGGAGTTCATGGCGATTGGTTTCTTCAGGATGGTGGGGTCGTCCTTGTTGATGTTGCCTGCGTAATTCGCGAGTTCCTCCGCGTGGTCGGTCTCCGTGACGATGACGGCGTCGGCGAGCTCGACGCCTTTTTCCTCGCATTCCACGGCCATGTCGGGGTCGCCGTGGACGGTGATGATGCCGCTTGGCCCGGGGAGGTTCATCATGTTGTAGGCGTAGTGTGGGGTCGCCATGAACTTTGCGAATGCCTGGCGACCTAGGACGCAGTGGTAGGGGCTACAGAAGTTCACCAGCTCGAAGACGATCCTTTCCGTGCGGTAGTTTGCTGGAGTGCCGAAGGTGACTGGCAGTGTCACTTTCCCGATCGGGTACGCCTTCCGATCGAGGACGATGCCATGGAAGGTCGTCAGTGTTGGCTCGATGGCTGTTTCTAGGAGTTGGAGCCTTTTGAACGTGTCGAGGTACAAGATATTGATGGAGCTCCCGCCATCCATCAGCGTCTTGGGCAGCCAGTAGTCGGCCACCTTGGGCCTGACTACCAGGGCGACTCGCCCTGGGTACTCGATTCTTGGCGCGTGGTCCTGGCGACTCCAGGTGATGCTGCTCGGACCAGTTTAGGAAGCGAGGGATGTCGACTTGCGTCACCGCATTGACGGCGACCGCACGGGCGAGCACCTTCTTTTCGCGCTTGGTGCCGAGCCCGGTGAAGGTATGCAGTGACCCGACAGTGGTTCCGAAGCCACCGCCATTCCCGTTGTCCCGATGTGGGTTGTTGTTGGGGTCCTCCCTTGCACGTCTCGCCTTATCGATCTCTTTGAGAGAGTGGCAATCGGCAGTGGTGTGGTGGCAGGTTTTCCCTCCCTGCTATGGTAGATGCAGGGCTGATTGAGCAGGGCGGCGGGGTCGAATTTCGGCCTCGTCGCATTGTTGACGCGGTAGTTCCTGCTGTCGTGGTAGTTTCCTCCGTCGCGGCGGTAGTTCTTGGAGTCGCGCTGGCCGTAGCCGGCATTGGCGACGAAATCGACTCTCCCGTCCGTGCGGCGCTTGCCGGTGATGCGGGTGTTGTTGTAGCGCATGTCGCATAGACGCCCACTGTCGTGGATCCTAGTGCGACGTCTTCCTCCCGAATCATCGTCGGAGTCTTGGTTGGGGTCCTCCTCCGCGTAGCGCTTGGCGATCTCGAGGAGGTCGGGGATGTTATCGAGCGTCCGGTAGACCCTCTTGATCTTGGTGACTAGGGGTTCGTACCGGCACGCGTTCTTGAAGTAGTGTATCGTCGTGTCTGGGTGGATGCCGGAGGCGTTTATCCACAATTCTTGCCACCTTTGGATCCACCGGCGGGTCGACTCATGTTGTCCCTGGATGCATCGCTCCAGGTCCTCTATGGTGGTGGCACGGGTGTAGGAGCCCTCGAAGTGCCCGACGAAGGCGTCCCGCATTTCTTCCCAGGAATCAATGCTGTCAGGGGGAGCGTGTTGCTCCACTGCCGGGTCGCACCCTCCATCATCAGGGGGAGGTAGCGAGCGGCGAACAGGTCGGTGTGGCCTGCGATCCCCATTGCCATGAGGTATGTGTCCAACCAGACAGCGGGGTCGTACGTTGGGTCATACTTCTCGATCTCCTTAGGGGCCTTGAAGTTGGTGGGGTATTTTTCCCCATGGATCATTGGTCCAAAACATTGCGGCCCGACTCGGCTTAGCGAGCCTCTTGGCTCCGGTTCACCGCGGTTGGTGAGGGTGTGCCGCAGGTCGTAGGGCTGGCATGACCGCCACGTCTGATTGTTGATGATGTTCATTCGGGCGTCGAGGGGCTAACCATTGGCAGCGACCGTGTTGTTCGCTAGTCGCGGCTTGTTGGTTGACAATGCAGGGTTGGCGGCCCGTGGTTGGTTTGCCAGGGGCTAGGGTGGTGGGCAAACTAATGCGTTTGCCATGGTGGGGTGGCCTCTTGATGCCGCCCTGCTTGCTGAAGAGCGGGAGTACATCCGCCCCCGCGGGTCGACTCCCGCAGCTTGTTGCTCGATGGCCCTGACAAGTAGGGCCTTGGCGTACTGGATCTGTAGCGCCCCGTCGCCTTGGACGTCGAGGTTGGCGATCGCGGCATCAGCCGCGACAACATTGTCCATCGGGGTGGAGTATAGTGGTAGCCCATTGGCGTCACGGGCTTGAGGCGAGATGATGATCCACGGTTGGTCTGGTGGGGGCGCGCGGCCCATGGGTGGTGGAGGGGCCCTAGTCGCCGGCGCTCCAGGTGGTGGTCTTGCAGGGTTGCCCCCGCCTGGCGGCGCGTTCTCGTAGTACTCGCGCTCGGCGACGTGTGTGGGGTCGTCCTCATCGTTGAAATTCAGGACGCGACCCTGAACGTCGGGGTTCAGGCGGGTCCTGATGTGGCGCTGGTGATAGAGTGACAGCTCCCGCACCGTCTCTCGCTCGAGGCGGTATTTCTCGCGCTCGGCGAGTTTGTTGCGTTGCGCCTCTGCGAGCCGCAGGCGGGCTTGCTCCACCTTCGTGGTCGTCACGGTCGGCGGGATCGGCGTGGAGAACGGATCTGGCGGGGCGACCGTGCTACCCGCCATGTAGATCGCGTTGAAGCGATTGGATCTGGCGCGAAATTCCTCAGGGGATTCCGAGCCGGAGTCGGAGTCGAAGATCCCCAGGATGGAGGGGTCCTCGAAGTCCTCGGGGTTAGAGACTCGCGTGATGGAGTCCTCTCGTGACGCGGTGGTGATGGATCCGCCGACCGATGCAGGGGTCGCGGAGTCGGCGTCGTCGTTTAGGGCGTCGTCGTTGGCGGCGGCGTTAGTCTCGACCGCGTGCTGGCGGCCGAGTCGTACTCGATGACGAGGCTCCTGATGGAGCGGACCTGCTCCTCTGAGAGCAGATCACGGTGTGGCGGCGTTCCGCCGACGATCACTATCGCGGCTGGGTCGATCGCGCCGGTGAAGCCGACGAAGAGGTTGATGGAGCCAACCGGCATCACCGCGGCGTGGGTGACCGGACATGACGCTGGGATGTAACTGCTGGGAAGGATCTATAAGATCCCGCCGATGGCGATCATGCGACCGGTGGCAAACGGCCGATCGATCGGCGAGTAAGGTCTCGCCGCAGAACTCAGGCCAGTCCCGCTATGCCCCACGGTGGGAGCCAGTGTCGTGGAAATGGCCACAGCAGTCGCTGCCACTGGCAGCGATTGAGTGTTTCGTGAGAAAGAGTTGGCGGCCATCTGTGGTGCGAGATGGGGGAGGATGCACATGGGTTTACCTAGGTTCGCCCCCCGGAGGGTAAAGACCTACTCCTGCTAGATTAGATTATGAGAGAGCGAGTTACAAGGGTGGCGAGCTCGGCTATTAGGTAACGAGTCGCTTGAGGGGGTGTATGATGGAACGTAAGGTCCCAGGATACCCTAGGGAGGTTTATATATGAAGCACCTCGCTAGGGTTTACAAGCTGTCTCCGAACAAGATAAGGATCCGGAGACTTTTGACCTAATCCGACTGGGCTTCTGCTATGCTTCTAGGATTCTAGTCGCCAGTCGATGGGCCTTTCCTTTCTTCATAGTCCAGTCGCTGTCTTTCAGACGCACTCGCAGGCCTTTCGGCCCAATCGAAACGTCCTGCTAGGCATACCCCCTTCGACATATCCCCATCACCTGGCAGACTGCACCTACTTCCCAAACCATGACTTCTATGTGGTTCCTTTTTCCGGGTTCTTGTGCCATTATCTCCCTGCTATCCTTCCTTTTGCTTTCACAGGTGCAGGTGGTTCTGGGGGTGCTAGGAAGCACTCCAAGTCTCGCCGTGAGATTGAGGAGGAAGGTTCAGAGTCAGAGCAGGAGGTCTTGCCTCAGCCTAGTGCTCGCATGAAGTTGAGGGCTCGAGGTGGTCATGGCGGTGGTTCCAAGTGGTCTTCCGGCCGTGGGGTGGCTCCCCTCCTCCGCCTCCTTCATCTTCCGGTCGCACCAAGATTTAGAGTTCTGGGCCATCAGGGCCACATCTGTTGTGTGATGTGTCTGATGCTGACTTTGCTACCATGCAGTCTGAGAATCCTTATGGTATGAATCATGGTCGTGACAAGGAGGAGAGCTTGTTCTGCACTGAGTTTCAAGAGCGTGTGTACAACGAGGTTATCATGAACAATGATAAGATTGTGCTGCCACAGAAATAGATTGACATGGCTCATCTAAACAAGCATCTTGATTACTTTGGGGAAGCGAAGGAGATTTGCACCAATATTGGTTTAATTCCCATCATGCAGTTCTAGCAGGATTATAATCCTTCCATCATTGCTCAGTTCTATGCCACTGTCCACTTCAAGAAGAATCAGACTAGGACCTTCATCTGGATGACTCAAGGAAGTGTGAAGCAGGCCACCTTGGCGGAGTTTGGCGCCATTCTTGGCTATGAGGATCGTGGTTTTGATCTATCGTGCGGCTTTCGGTGTCACAATAATGAGCATCCCATGAAGAAGGAAGTCCTTGATCCTCTCTATATTCGTGGCCACGGTGTTGCTGGTAAGATCAAGGACCTCCTCCCCACTTATGATATTGTGTACCGCATCCTTCGTGAGACTGTTGCTCCTCGTGCGGGCAACCAAGATGAGATTCATGGCTTCTTGGTGGATATCATGTTCCACGTCCATTCCAACCGTGACTCCGGTGTTCCCCTTGATGTTATGGATTGCATTTGGAATGATATGGTTGTTGCTACTTGCACTAGCCGGGTGCCTCCTTTTGCCCCGTACATCATGGCTCTTATCATCTCCAAGAGCGAGTGTATATCTCAGAACCTCCCTTCTCTCCGCCTTGTCAAACATCGGAGCAAGGCCTTGTTGATCAAGAAGCACGCCAAGCCCCGCAATGCAGCCAGTCAAGAAGTGGATGAAGAAGGCAATGTGGTTGAAGGGGACTCTAGTAATGAAGATAGTGGCTGCGACGAAGACTTTGTTGTATCTCGTCGTGAGCATGTGCAACCCTCATGGGCAAAGAGGATGGAAGCCAAGATAAAGAAGGTGTTTTGCTTCCAAGTTGACAATCAAAAGCGCATGTATGAGGCCCATGTCTATGCCAAGAAAGCTGCTGCTCGTCAGAAAGAATTGATGGAAGCCCAACAGTTGACTATCTCCGAAGGCTCCGAGAACAAAATCACTCCGAAAGAGCTATGGATCTCCAAGCATAGCAATTGGGAGTTTGATGATGCCTCTTCCTCCTTCCATGCTCCTCCCCCCATGGTGATGATGAAGAGCGATCTTCGGGGCGCTAGTCTTGCTCTACTCCCTTTTTGGCGTCTTGATGCCAAAGGGGGAGAAGGGCCGTAGGGTACGGGATTTGCATGGGGAAGTCACAAGCTCATTCTTTCTTTGATATTTGGTCGCTTGTGAACTTTTTATTACCGCTTATTATTTGTGAATTCCGTGTGCTACCTATTTGTGCTATGTAAGTCAAGACTATGTGGCTTTCTTGTGGATCCATCGTATGTGACTTATGGGTATTATATGGATCCATCTCGTGTGTGAATGCAATTTATTGTATTATTACTCTAGTTTTATTCAGACTTTGTGCAAAGGTATGAACTCCTCGCCTCTCTCTATGCCTTTGCTCTTATTGTTGGCTTGTAAAATAGAGGGGGAGACCGTCTCTATTTTTCAAACCAAGTGCTCTATCATAATATTTTTCATGCAAATGTGTGTTGTCATCAAACACCAAAAAGGGGGAGATTGAAAGGGCATTTCCTATCCTATGTGATTTTGATGTTTGTTGACAACACATGTGTCGGACTAATCGTGAATGCTAAGTGAGTCGCAGGTTTTAACGAAGAAAAGGGCATTCGGTTCCCCTCTAAAATGTTCTCTCAAGATATAGTTTTTCTAGGGCTTTTTGCTTGAGTCGTAGGAACACCGTACTATCAAGAGGGGGTCCGCGTTGGAAAGTTTGGGTGGAATCATCTCTGTTTTGCAAAACCTCAAGCTTTCCCTCTGGTGGAGATATCAAGAGGTGTCTGCCCTTGCGGCTATGGCTTCTAGCTCTGTGCGGTCCGGTAGTACCGGATTTCCTAACCGGTACTACCGCTTAGCGCCTGGTAGTACCGCTTGGCGGTACCGCGAGAGTCTGAGGCATCTTGGCGAGTTGCGCCTCCCCTCTGTTCTGCCTGGTACCACTGACCGGTACCATCGTCCCCGTCCGATACCACCGCTCTGGTGAGCGGTAGCACCGCTTCCCAGAGCCACTGCCACCGCGGGGGACAGAAAGCGCCAACCCGGTACCCAGTCTGGTAGTACCGCTGTTATCCGGTACTACCACTCATAGGACCAGTACTACCGGTTGGCGACTGGCTACAACGGGCAGATCCCTCTTGAGGGTATAAATAGAGCATTCTTCTCCAACGAGAAGTTTGACTCTTTTATCTCTCTCCTCCATTGTTCTTGAGCTTCATTTCTACTAGATCTCCCTCCCTAGCCCTCCAATCTCCTTGATACTTTGAGGCTTGGTGGAGGAGGTCTAGATCTAGGTTTTCACCAAAGCAAAGTTGATTCCCCCGTGTTTTCCTTTGTGGATCTTGTTACTCTTGGGTTCTTTGAACCCTAGACGAAAGAGGTCGATCTCGGAGCTCGGGCATTTGTTGTAAAGCTTCGGGATTGTGTTGGGTGACTCCGGGTGTGTGGAGGTCTTCTCAACAAGTTTGTAAAGGTTTCAGTTGCCACCTTCAAGGTCACCGCATAGTGGATCGGGTGCTTGCCGTGAGGCGGGTGCTTGGGAGAAGAGGGTGAGGCCTTCTGTGGTGTGATACATTGCAAATGTATCTATAATTTTGTATGTTCCATGCTTGGTTTTATCTACTTTCTTGTGTTTTGTTCCAAATTTGGAGTACTTTTCATATGATTTCTTGGACTAACCTATTAACAAGATTCCACAGTGCCAGTTGCCTATTTTCTGCTGTTTTTGGTTCCAGAAAGTCAGAAAATGAATATTCTCGGAATTGGACGGGACAAAAGCCAAAGTTGATATTTTCCCGGAAGACTCACGGAGCTAGAAGGAGAGTCGGAGAGGGGCCAGGGGCCAGCCACACCATAGGGTGGCGCGGGTCCACCCTGGCCGCGCCACTAGGTGGTGTGGACCCCTCCGGCCTCCACCGCCCTTGCCCTTTCGCCTATAAGAAGCCCCCGATGCGAAAACCCTAGATCATCAAGCCTCTAGCCACGAAAAGTTCCGCAGCGCCGTCGCCACCGAAGGGGAGATTCGAGGGACTGAAAGTCTCTGTTCCGGCACCCTGCCGGGACGGGGAAGTGCCCCCGGAGCAATCTCCATCGATCTCCACCGCCATCTCCATCGCCATTGCTGATTCCCATGATGATGAGGGAGTAGTTCCCTCTGGAGGCTAAGGGTTCTACCGGTAGCTATGTGTTCATCTCTCTCTCTATGCATGATCTTATTGAGATCATGAGCTTGTAATCTATAGATCTACCTTGCTACTCAAGTGCTTTAATAGATCTCTGCTCTTCCCATGTGTGTGAAAGTGACAGCGTGCACACCATGGTGGCACTTAGGCTAGAGATTACAAATACTTGTTATGAGTTATATTTGGAGTTGGATGTCTTTATGAAATTGTGGTGTTTGTTGGACCCATCTAGTGCTCAAGGTCACAGTGTGGGGTTATCTAGAGGGGAAAGGCTTACTTTGAGGTGTGCTATTATAGCCCTACCATGGATTAGAGTGTCCAACCGGAGAGTAGTTAAGAGTAGTATCATGAAGATAATATATTTATATGAGAGTGTTCACTAGTGAAAGTATGATCCCTAGGCCTTGTTTCTAAGCATTGATTCACCGTTTGCAATTAGATATGTTACATGTTTGCTTGCTTCCATCTTTATTTCAGTTTGTCTTTAGTATCTTTCACACCATCAAGCTATTTTCTATCACCGTTACCACTTATAATTATCCATACCACTTGTATTTCACTATCTCTTCGCTGAACTAGTGCACCTATACACCTGACAAGTGTATTGGGTGTGTTGGGGACACAAGAGACTTCTTGTATCTTGATTGCAGGGTTGCTTGAGAGGGGATACCTTTGACCACTTCCTCCCTGAGTTCGGTAAACCTTGGGTGATCCACTTGTAACACCCTCAAATCGGCCCTATGCAAGTTTTAGCCCTTTCCGCCAAACCCGCATAGAAACGATTCAAGGACGCCCACCAGGCACTTTCGTGCGGGTGGAAAACAAAGTAATACCATTACACAATAGTCCTCGATGGGACCCACAGAACAGATATATATACAACACGACTCCACGAGTCAAGAATAGAGATATACAATACAAAGATCCAAATCACCTTGAAATCGATAGGGCGTCCGACTGCGGACAAGATGCAAATGGGGCTAAGAGCCCTGAAGAATAACCAATGGCGTCCATAACCCTCCCCAGGCCAAGCCGGAAGGGTAACCCTGCTAACGACGTCAATCTCAAACCTGCTAAAACAAAAGGGGTGCCGACAAAGGGCCAAGGAAAAAGAGGAGCGTCAGTACTAAGGCCAGTACACGGCGAGGCTAGAATTCGGCGGCTCTCGCCTACATAGGTATGGTGGGCTGAAGCGGCAGCGCAACGGCACTAAACAACCTATAGAGACTCGGTATCACTGGCGGCTATTAGAGAGGGGTAAGAAAGACCTATTCGGATCCAACCTGAAGCTAACACCAAACAAACCCATCCTGGTATTTCCCCCTCGAGACCAAACGAGGAAGTCGGACCAAGGAACTCACACAGTTGGCAGTTTTAATCATTCCAATATAATTGAAGCACTTACTAGTCAGATATAGATAGCGTGGGCCGTTCTGATAGCATAAGTAGTGGGCAGTTTAATTACCATTCTGTTGTAGTAGGGACAGTTACTAGTCAGATATAATTGTCCTGAGGAATCCCAAAACCCAGCAGTTGTTGGCACTTTTATCACATTCCATTGGAGTTGTAATACTTACTAGGCAGGTATAACAAACATCCCAGATCCAGTAGTGGTTGGCATTTTAATATCCATTCCATTATACTTGATCTAATTACTAGTCACATATTAAGTCAAATTTATAGCACTACTTTAGTTATGCTTTTCTATGATCGAGATACTGTGCTCCAAGTCGTCCATAACCGCGGACACGGCTTTCAGAAAGTTTTACCCTGCAGGGGTGCACAAATAGCAACACACACTCGATCAACCTCGGAAAAACCAACTCAAAACCCAACGAGGCATTCACGACAAAGCGATCACAGGATTCATAAAATATTTCAGGGGGCCACCCCACTAAGCTACCCGCAACGAAGTTGGCCGGCTCCGGAATGGACCCGGGGTTTGTGTCAATGGCTGTAAACGACTGGGAACCCGAAAATGTGACTGGGCTTGTCGATACCGCGAAAACATTCCACGTTCCAAAACAGTACAGGTGCTCCACGCACAATCTTAAATAAAGCAGTAAAGCATGGCATAGGTACAGAATAGTAATAAAGCCCCAAACTACTTGTGGCCCTAAGAAATAGAAATGAATCAAGCTCTGGCTCAGGGGGGTCCATAAGGCCTCCCGGATGTGGATAGTGCGAAAAATCAAGGAACAGGTATCAAGTACTCGGGGTCCTACGGGACACAAGTGAGCGTGGAAGAAATAAATAACATCTATTGCCCACCGATGCCTCTGCATTAGTTATATCTAGCATTTTTTAATAGTTGTATTTAAAGCCATGATCATCTCCACCAATAAACATCTCCACCATAAACATCTGCCCGCATTCCAACAACTGTGGTATTCGTCAACACGAGATCGCACCTGAGCAAGCAACTACGACTCGCAAGGCCAGCTATCTACCGAACACAGGTAATAGGAGGTGTCCAAGGCAATATAGAGGCTGCACGGGATATAACTGGGATACGGAAACTAAAGCATCACGACACGGGTAGCAATAGATCAACAAGAGGAAATAAAGACTATAAATGCAAAATAGGTAGAAGGGGGAGAGATGCTCGCCTGGGAAACACTGCCAAAGGATCATAACCGGAGAACTTGTCGATACTCGCATCCACTCATCGGCTTAATCCGCGAAGAAGCAAACACTAGAAGAAAACACCAGATGCAATATTTAGTACTACGGCAAAAGATCCGGCATGCTTATGATATGCATGCGAGATGAACAATTTAATATGCGACAGCCGATAATGTCATATTATAAAAATAATGGGGGTCTCGGATAGGGAATCACATTTAGGGTTCAGCGATCTTGGGCTCCAAGGGGTTCGGGGTTCGACGGGGTTCGACGGGGCTCGATCTCGCATCCGGGAAGAAGGACTTGGTTCGGCGTCGAGGCGCATCGGGTTCGCCCTGGTCGATGTCGATCTTGTCGTCGATGGCGAAATTGAGTGGATCGGGTACCGAGGTCTTCGGATCCGGGAAGTAGATCTTGTCGCACGGTGTCCGGGTAGGCGAACTTGGCGGGTTGGGACAATCTTGTCGCATCCGGGAGAAGATCTTGGGGTTCCACGTCGAAGGCCTTCGGGTACGGGTCTCGGCAGGAAGAAGAACTTGGCGCTCTGAGAGGTCGACGGGGTTCGGCCTTTGGACTGTGGGATCGGTCTTCGTGATTCAAATTTTGGGTCCGGATTCGAGGCGTTGGATCCTGGGGTTTCGGCGCCCGAGAGGAGGTACTTGTCGTATCGGCATCATTGTCTCCAGGTTCCAGGATGGAGATCTTCGGGTTCCCGGCCTCGGTTGTCCATGGTGGACTTGGTTCCGGTGTCGGTGTGCTGCATCTTGTCGGCATCAGAGACGAAGGTAGCCAAAAACACCACAAAACATGGACATACACACGGATTTGTTGTCAGGGAACAACACGTCACGCGGTAGCAACAACACTTCGAGGAAACAAAAACACAACAACAACAGGCAGCGAGTCTGGCCGGCAGAGGGACCGGCGGCAGCAGGAAGGAAGGCGCGGCAGGGCGGTTCCGGCGGCGACGGGGCGAGGGCACCGAGGCAGCGCGGGGAAAATAGGACCTGGCGGCGACGCGCGGGTGCGGTGCCGGCGAGGTGAGGGAGGCGGCCGCGGCACGGTCGGCGAGGCGGGGAAGGACGGTCGAGGTAGGAACTCGAGGCCGTGGACGAGGGCGGGGTCGGGCGAAGGAGCTCGCTGGCAGCGGGGGCGCGGAAGGCGGCGGCAACATCGAGGTGGAGCCGGGGCTCACGGGAGAAGAGAGAGGAGGAAGCGGGGTCGTGCTCGACGGGGCCGAGGTCGAGGTCGCGGGCCGGCGGTGAGGGAGGCCGGAGAGGGAGGGCTGGGGTGGAGCGGACGGGGCGGCGGCCGGCGGCGCAGTTCGCGAGAGGGAGCACCAGGGGCGATGGCGACGGCGGGAAAAAAGGGCGGCGCAGAGGGGGCCAGGTCGGCGACATTCGGAGGCAGGGGTAGGTGGAGCTGCCGGCCACGGGACAGAGGGGCGGTGGCGTGGAGGAGGGGATCGACGAGGAGGGGGCCACGAGGGGGAGGGGCGAACGGGGAAGAGAGAGAGAGAGGGCAGGCGCGGGGTGGGGAATCGAGGCGGGGGCGGCGGTCGGTCGTGGGTGGGACCCAGCACGCGGCAGGGACGGGCGGTTGGTGGCGTGCGGGTGCGAGCCAGGGGGTTGGCTGTCCGCGTGGTGTGCGTGGGGGCGCACGCGCGTGCGAGAAAACGGTCGGCGCGCGGGGTGGTGGCCGGCTGTGTGGTGCCAGGTGGAATGGGGAATGGGCGGGAGATGAGGTGGCGAGCACGGATTGGTGCAGGTGAGGTGGAGGGGCTGGGTAGGAAAAAGGGGTAGTGTATTTGGTAGAAAAAGGTTGGGTGTTAGACAGATAGGGTTTTAATTTTGGAGGTGGCCGGCTAGGCTTTCGGGCCTGGCGGGCTACCTCCTAAAAATAATTTAAATATTTTATTTATTAAAAACGATGCTTTTGCAAACCGTTGGTAGACAAAACAAAATATTCTGGAGACCCGGGTTTTAATTTGAAATCAAGACGGGGCATTTAGAAAACAAAAAACAGACTTTTCGAAAATAGTTTTTATGCAAACAAATGCAAGATGACATAATGATGTTCAAATGCAAGGCGGCATGATGACATGAGCATGCGGTCATGATGATGCAATGCACAAAAACACCGCGATTTTCTAGTAGTGGTTTTTGCGGGGCGCCACACCACTTAAGGGAAAATTTGCTGCTGTTCTACAAACCTCTGCACTTGGAGGCCCAACAACTGTCTACAAGAATAGAAGTGCGTAGACATCAAGCTATTTTCTGGCACTGTTGCCGGGGAGGTAAGGTAAAAGGTGTTCACACCAGAGGATTAAATAACTTCCCACGGCAAACGCCTATTTTCTGGCGCCGTTGCTGGGGAGGTAAGGTAAAAGGTACTCACATCCTCCGGTGTGAGTGCTCGAAGTTATTTCCTTTAGATTCTATAATTTTGTCTTTTTGTTTCTTGTTTTCACTAGTTAGGCTTAATGGAAAACAACAAAAAAATTAGAGAGCTTTATAGTATTTATCTTGAGTTAGGACATGAAGTGTTTGAAGAAAAAATTAAAAAACCTATGGAACTCTATTTGCATGCTAATAACAATATTGTTAGTATGAATTCTTTGGACACCATTATTGCTAATGCTATGGAAAAGTCTAAGCTTGGGGAAGCTTGTTTTTATGAGAATGATCTTTTTAGTCCCCCAAGCACGGAGGAGAAAATTTACTTTGATGATACTATGCCTCAAATATATGATGATTACAATGATGAGTATGATATTTTCAGTCCACCTACTATTGAGGAGAAAATTAATTATGATTACAATATGCCTCCTATATTTGATAATTATGGTGATGAGAATAATAATGATAGCTATTTTGTTGAATTTGCTCCCACCATAATTAATAAGAATGACTATGCTTATGTGGAGAGTAATAATTATTATATGCATGTGGCTCATGATAAGAATGTTTTATGTGATAGTTATATTGTTAATTTTATTCATGATGCTACTGAAAGTTATTATGAGAGAGGGAAACATGGTTTTATGCATCTCAATAATATTAGGTTTCCCCTCTTTATGTTGAAAATTTTGAAGTTGCACTTGTTTTTCTTTATTATCTTGTTGCTTTGTGCTTTCATGACTTGTTTCTTTAGAAGATTCCTATGCATAGGAAGTGGGTTAGACTTAAATGTGCTTTGAATTTGCTTCTTGATGCTCTCTTTTACTTCAATCCATATTTCTTATGTGAGCATCTTCTCAAACTATTATGCCTAACTTAAAGGCATTAAAGAAAAGTACTTATTGGGAGATAACCCAAAAGTTTTAGATGAGTCTCGGAAGTTATTACCTCTGTCATAACCACTCCTTATCATTTTTATTTGCTTTTTGTGCCAAGAGTAACCTCTAATGAGAGAGAAGTAATGACTGGAAAAGTTGCTATCCGGAAACAGATTTATGTGCTTCACCATAAAAAATCGTGTAAAATCTCTGAACGTCCTTTTGAGGCGTGATATTTTGTGCTTCTTCCCTAGGTTGTTATCTAACTTTCGTTAGTTCAAGACTTTTTTATTTGAGCAACAAAAGGTCTTCAAAACAATTCGTCTTTACCTGCTGGTCTGTTTTGACAGATTTCTGCCATTATTTGCATTTGCTGCTTGTTGGTTGCTTTTTGGGTTCTCTTTTGGGAAATTGAGCTTTTTGAGGGAAGTGCTACAGTAGCTAGTGTTTTAATGGAAGTTTAATTGGTGTTGGAACTGAACCTTAAAGACTTATTATCTTGAGTGCACTAATGTTGCTAATAAAGATTGTGTGAAGTTTTGTATGAAGGAAAAATTTCAGGTGTATGGAAGGAACGAGTAATGAGATGAACAATGGACTAAAGCTCAAGCTTGGGGATGCCACGCGTGTCACCCCAAGAAATATCCAAGAAGTACAAGCGTCAAAGCTTGGGGATGCCCAAGGCATCCCCCTCTTCATCAACAAAAATTCTAGGTTTCTTCCAAACACTTCATTTTTATTGTTTCATGCACAATTGTGTTGTTCTTGGAGCGTCTTCTTTTTCGTTTTCGTTTGCTTAGTTTGCTGAATAAATTGGTTGGACCCCCTCTTTCAGACAATGGTTTTCAAATAGTTTGGTTTGGTTTGGAAAAGAGTAGGAAAGTTCATGCTTAAGTGGTAAAGAGAGCTTGTTTTTGACTGTGGCCTATGCTTTGTCATGCCATGCTTGATATTGTTTTGGATTTATGCTTAGTATTCTTTGTTTTAGCATGACTTGTTATAAACAATTGAGATTGGTTAATGTGCCTTGGATGAATTATGCGTTGTTTTAGCATATTAAAGCATAGTATAGTGGTATTCTCCTTTGATGCTTTATTTGGGTTGACTTGGTGCATGCTCACACCATGTTATGACTATCCAAAGTCACCATAATCCTTTATGATCCTTTAGTATTCAACTTGTAGTATCACTTTATGCTTTGATCAATGATGTTTTGTCGCTTTGCATGATTATGGCCATTATTGCTCTCTTAGTTTGTCGCTCCTAGTCTTTTGCTAGCCCCCACAACAAAGTATGAGTTCCACTCCTTAAACCAAGTTATTCCAAAGAGTCCACCATACCTACCTACTAGCTTATGCTATTCCACGTATATTCATGCTTTTGTTTACTTTCCAAATTAAACTTGTTATGAGAAAACTAGTGATTAAAGCTCTCACGAACTTGATGCACACTTTACATTTTTGCATCTAATAAACGTGAACCATTGGGTCCTTCTTTTTTTTGCGTATATGCTTGCGCTTTATAAGTTGAAATTAGCAGAACCATGTACCATCGGGGACGCTTTCAACATTGCACTTGTACTTTGTACCCCGTTGATATCATGTTCTTTTGCTTACGGATCCCGGAGGTGTGAAATAAAAGTGGAACTTGTAAGATCATGGAGTTTGTATGTGTGTTAGAGAAACGCCTGGGCCGCTAGCCTAAGACATGCCTAATCATGGTGGAAACTTGCAGCATCACCATAATGAGCACTCTATGAAGCATCCTCAATAAAAACCTATGCAAATAGCAAATAAAAAGATCTCTGAGATGCTCATTGTCTGCTTGCCTTGTCATTTTGATTATGGGATAACTCTTGTATCATGTGCATGGGGTACCCCGTTGGCGGTTCTTTATGATACACATGTACTTACAATGACAAGAGCTTACTCGTGACTAAAGTTGAGTAGCATGAGGTTTGGTCTTCGTAAGTAAGGGGCACGAGATTTCGGTTTATAACTTGTCAAGCATATCCTCTTAGTTGTGTCACTTTAACCTTAATCACCTTAAATATGCTTATGATAGGGGCAATGAGAGCTGAAAGCTATAAGTAACATAATTTTTGGAAGCTCTTTATGAGACTTGAATCCCTACTTCCTTCTATGAAGGCCTTTCTTCCACCATTATATTGAGTCTCCACCTTCTATCTTTATGCACCTACTTTGAGAGCATAGTGGCCATTCTTAGTTCTATGTGCATTGTCCCAAGACTAGTTTATTGATGCATAACTTGATATTGCTTGTTTTAAACTATTTGTATCTAGTCACTCTTATGAACTTTGAAGGTGTCCTATGCATTTATATTTGCTACTCTATTGAGGGACAAGCTGAATACTATTATGCTATGTTTTCTTTATGTGAAACAAACAAACATCTTGCAAAGCATTGTTATTCATGAATCCTTTGTTTATGCCTTTTCATGTTGCATCATAGTTTCTATGTATTATTGCTAGAACTTTGTCTTTCATGTTATGATTGAAGTACTATGATCCCGGCCTTGAATGTTTTACAAATAATTTGATCAAGTCTTTGATGGTGCATGTCACCTCAAAAATTATTCTTTCTTTTTATCACTTACCTACTCGAGGACGAGCAGGAGTTAAGCTTGGGGATATTGATACATTGCAAATGTGTCTATAATTTTTGATGTTCCATGCTTGGTTTTATCTACTTTCTTGTGTTTTGTTCCAACTTTGGAGTACTTTTCATATGAATTCTTGGACTAACCTATTAACAAGATGCCATAGTGCCGGTTGCCCGTTTTCTGCTGTTTTTGGTTCCAGAAAGTCAGAAAATGAATATTCTCGGAATTGGACGGGACAAAAGCCAAAGTTGATATTTTTCCGGAAGACTCACGGAGCCAGAAGGAGAGTCGGAGAGGGGCCAGGGGCCAGCCACACCATAGGGTGACACGGGTCCACCTAGCCACGCCACCAGGTGGTGTGGGCCCCTCCGGCCTCCACCGACCTTGCCCTTTCGCCTATAAGAAGCCCCCGATGCGAAAACGCTAGATCATCAAGCCTCTAGCCACGAAAAGTTCCGGAGCGCGGCCACCACCGAAGGGGAGATTCGGGGGACAAAAAGTCTCTGTTCCGGCACCCTGCCGGGACGGGGAAGTTCCCCCGGAGCCATCTCCATCGATCTCCACCGCCATCTCCATCGCCATTGCTGATTCCCATGATGATGAGGGAGTAGTTCTCTCTTGAGGCTAAGGGTTCTACCGGTAGCTATGTGTTCATCTCTCTCTCTATGCATGATCTTATTGAGATCATGAGCTTGTAATCTATAGATCTACCTTGCTACTCAAGTGCTTTAATAGATCTCTGCTCTCCCCATGTGTGTGAAAGTGACAGCGTGCACACCATGGTGGCACTTAGGCTAGAGATTACAAATACTTGTTATGAGTTATATTTGGAGTTGGATGTCTTTATGAAATTCTAGTGTTTGTTGGACCCATCTAGTGCTCAAGGTGACAGTGTGGGGTTATCTAGAGGGGAAAGGCTTACTTTGAGAAGTGCTGTTATAGCCCTACCATGGATTAGAGTGTCCAACCGGAGAGTAGTTAAGAGTACTATCATGAAGATAATATATTTATATGAGAGTGTTCACTAGTGAAAGTATGATCCCTAGGCCTTGTTTCTAAGCATTGATACACCGTTTGCAATTAGATCTGATACATGTTTGTTTGGTTCCATCTTTATTTCAGTTTGTCTTTAGTCTCTTTCACGCCATCAAGCTATTTTATATCATCGTTACCACTTATAATTATCCATACCACTTGTATTTCACTATCTCTTCGCCGAACTAGTGCACCTATACACCTGACAAGTGTATTGGGTGTGTTGGGGACACAAGAGACTTCTTGTATCTTGATTGTAGGGTTGCTTGATAGGGGATACCTTTGACCACTTTCTCCCTGAGTTCGATAAACCTTGGGTGATCCACTTAAGGGAAAACTTGCTGCTGTTCTACAAACCTCTGCACTTGGTGGCCCAACAACTGTCTACAAGAATAGAAGTGCGTAGACATCATGGCGCTGGTGGTCTTAGTACCACCCACCCCTCCAACGGAGACGTACTTCCCCTCAAAAGGAAGGAACTTCGGGAAAACATCTCCGTGTCTACTCTCGGTTACTTCTATCCTTTACTCTTTCCTTATTGTTACTTGCTTGCTTCTTTATCCTTTAAGTTCTCTCACCTAGTGCACATCTAGAGAACTTACTTTGTGTTTAGCCTTAATTTGGAAAGTAGTTAAAATTTGAGTAGCTCCTATTCACCCCCCTCTAGTCGCCTATACCGATCTTTCAGGACGCAACTATTCGGCCAGACTATACGGCTAGAACAATTTATTCCCGCCGTATAGTTTGTCTGCTGTCAAAATTTTAGGGTTTCCACCTAGCGGCGCAAGTGTACGGCCAGAACTATACAACCGGGATTTTTCATCCCTGCCGTATAGTTGGTCGTCAAACTTTCTGTGCATGGAAAAGAAATTTTACGAAGGCATCGATATCTATACGGCCGGAACTATACGGCCGGATTTTTTATTCCCGTTGTATAGTTGGCCGTTAAACCTTCAGTACCTGGAAAAGAAAAATTGTCGATGGCAAAGATATCTATACGTCCAAACTATACGGCTGGAATTTTTATTCCCGCCGTATAGTTGGTCGTTAAACCTTCAGTAGTCATCAAAAAAATTCTATTTCTTTGAGAATTATTTCTTATCCTGAGACTTAGCGAAACACCTTGTTTTTGACAGAAAAATAACAGTAAAAATTGTTGACCAACAACAGCATGTATAAAGCTGTATTTTTAGTACTACCGAACTTCTTCTCTTCAGCTGGAGCTTTCTAGCACTCTTTATTAAACATAAAACTTAAACTAAACTTAAAAACTTAACTCAAACCTTTATTTCACATGGATTGCCCCACATGAAGGTTGACCTTGATGTTGCTCCCTTAGGCCAGATGAGTGGAACACCCACTCCAAAATAGTTGGCCTTCAAAGTGATGGCCTCCTTTTCATCAAGCTTGGCTTTCTTATTCCTGGGAAAATGAATAACAAAAGGATCCCGCGAAGGCAATTGAAGCTTCACGTTCCCTTCATGTAGATTAATCAAAGCCTTAATAGTTCTTAAGAATGGACGACCTAATATAATAGGAGCAGTAGCATCTTCAGGCATGTCAACAATAACAAAATCAGTAAGAGGAGGACAGCCTTTAATGTATACTAAAGTATTTTCTTTAATCCCTACAACTTGTTTGTAGGTAGAATCTACAAGATGTAGTTTTAACTCGGTATTTTCAAATGATCCAAGATTTAACTTATTAAAAAGACTTTTCAGAATTGTTGAGACGCTTGCACCTAGATCACAAAGTGAAGCTATATCATTGGTCCCAATTTTAATCTTAATAGTAGTCTCAAATATATCATCAAGCTTCACATGTAATTTTTCAGCAATTTTCTTATATTCTTCCTCAAGCTCACGTACCTTTATTGCTACTTGATTAACGAAATGTTGATACATAGCTTCCTCATTTCCTTCACTTACCAGAATCTTGATATTGATCCTTTTTACAAGATCTTCAATAGTGTAACTTGGTGAAGGGGCATTACTATAATCAACTTCTTCATGCTCCTTCCTTTGGATTCTCATCATCTTGAGGTCTTCAACAGGATTGGGCTCAACTTTACCTTTTACGGCTAATATGAGTTAATCCAGCTTAGCATTGAGTTCTTCATTTTCTTGTGGTGAGACGGAGTTCACCTTCTTCATGTTTGATCTATCCACATGCCACTGGGCATGGTTGTCTTGCATATTGTCTAGCAGCTGCTTTGCTTCGGTAATATGTTTGCCCATAAATGTTCCTCCAGCTGCAGTATCAAGCATAGACTTAGACATAGGGTTAAGAGCATTATAAAATAAATGGAGAATTAACCAATCTTCCATCCCATGACTGGGATAGTTTCTCATGCATTCTTTCATCCTCTCCCATGCAAGCGCAGTGGCTCATGCTCTTCCTGTCTAAAACCAGTAATATTAGATCTTAGTTGCATATTCTTTGCATGTGGGAACAAATTAGTCATAAATAAAGAAGTACACTCCACCCATGATGCAATAGTATTTCTAGGCAAAGATAGCAACCATTCTTTTGCTCTTCCTCTAAGAGAGAAAGGAAATAAGCGCAATTTGACCGCATCGGGGTCAACATCTTTTATGCGCATCATATCATATATTTTAGTGAAAGTATTCAAGTGCATACATGCGTCCTCAATAGTAGAGCCTCCAAATTGATTATGTTGAACCAAACTTAAATAATGGGGCTTAATTTCATAATCATTAGTAGCAATTGCTGGCTGAGTAATAGGAGTACACAAATAATCATTGTTGAGAGTTGCAAACTCCCCAAGCTTCTTTTCAGCCATATTTCCTATGTTTTTGGGTTTTCTTAAACAAAGACTTATGATAGTAAAAACAAGAATTTAAATACTAACTAATTTTTTGGGTTTTTCAAATAAAGACTAAAAGCAAACTAACAAATATAAAAACAATAATTAAAACTAGCAAGGTTCCTACTAATCTCACCAGGGTAGATATTGCTTCCCCGGCAACGGCGCCAGAAAAACGGTTGATACCTTCAATCCGGATTACGGATCTAGTATAACTCTTTTTCCCTAGTAGACATAGGTTATCAAATCCTCGGGAAGTAGAAAGCATAGTGAAGTTACTTTAATTGACATTCGGGAGTTTTAGAATTCTTTTTGTGTTTTACCGAACCAAGAGTTTGATGTCTTTTGTTGTTGTCGATGATGGAGAGAGAGGGCCTAGGGCTTTCGGTTTCACCTATAGCTGTGCAAAACATCTGATGGGAATAAAAGATAATAATAAAGTATGGATGTAATTGTTAGAGCAAGATAATTATATGTGGGCAGTGCATCCATAATTTCTATTGCCTCCGCAATCACTTATAGCAATAACCTATTAGTCTCATCCATAGAAGAAAGCGAACTAATGATATGCATAGTGACATCACCGTTAATCCCTCACATACAACCGTACTACCCCTTCTGTCACTAGGTTTCCCAACCTGCAGATTAGTCATTACTCATACTCCCTATACCTGGCTCAATCCTTGGGGTCTTGGGTACCTGACAAGTCCTTGGATTGAGGCAAGAGAGGATACAATAATCATCATGTAATACAAACTAATACATGATCTCATCTATGATAAATAACATGCACAAAAGCTAGATGGCTAGGCCGAAGCCCTTAGCCCAAAGAGAATTACTCACACATAGAGATGAAATCAACGATCATAAACATTGCAATGGAAATCATGAGATTGATAGCAAATAGTCTTACAATGTCACCAATTGAAAATGAGATCTACTATTACAAGTGGTGGAATATGGCTATGGTGGTGGAGAAGGGTTTGGAGATTAGATCTAAGTCTATTCCTCCGGCGGCTCTTCGGTGTTGTGGATGGCTTCTGGGGAGAGAGAGGCGAGAGGGCGAGCGAGCCTGTTTCCCGTTGCTCGAAGCCTCTTTATATAGGGGTCCCTTCACGAAAGTTGTTCTATTTGACCTAGGGGTGTCGATGGCAACTATACGACCAGAACTATTCGACTGGAATTTTATTCCCGCCGTATAGTTGGTCGTTAAAGCGTCTGTCTCCACTTCACGACCCCTGGTTTCTTCGGGTTGTTGGAAATCTCGTATCTTTGACTTTAATGTTGTGGTTCCCATCATCAAATGTCAATATCTGCGCAGGGAAAAATAGAAAGAAAAGATTGCATACCCCTTTGATCATTAGGTATTAGTGGCAGGGTTTAGAGAGATATTTCATCAAAAATATGAATAATATTCAGTTTAAATGTGGACATAGACGGCTATATTTCACAACCATCAATAGGGAGGGCTGACCATGCACCCGATAGAAGCAGCATAATCCTCCAACAGAGTCGACAAATAAAAAAACCCATGAGCATTACATAACTATATCCTCAAACGGTCACTCTCATCGGGAGCGCTCATATCGCACCCGATGAAAATTAAAAGAAGCTGACAAATTCAGCAGTTCCAATAGCAAACAAGGCAGTCCATAAAAATCTAATAATCCCTAGACCAAGTTCGTCGTGATAACATGTATGAATACCATGTCTACAACATGAAGATAAGACCCGAGGATCCATCCTATGAGGCATGGTAACCACACACGAATATGCTCTGTCAGTATTTTATTTGTATCCACGATACGATGAAAAATCCTGACGGACGCGTTAGTTACCTAAAACAAAACACTGGAATTAAGTACTCGATATGACCTCCGTGGCCCGAGCTAGATTATGCCAATATATACCAGATTGAGTCCAGGTACTTGAGCTTGATGTAGGTTCACATGTTTTTGCCCAAGATAAATTGACTGGTTCCCGGTCCATCAAATGCACCAGACTCGTTATACCAAAATCCCCATGACAAAATACTTGAAAACATATTTTTTTGCGTGAAAATAATCTTGGGGTTATAACTGAAAATGACTTTGAGACTCAACCTGAATCTACGATTCAGATGGAGTCTCGGGGGTTACTGACATGGGTATGACTTATCGTGTGAAAGGACAAAGATGTCGCCTAGAGGGGGGTGAATAGGTGGTTTAAAACTTTTACGAGAGTGGTTCAACAAAGGCGGAATTAAACTAGAGTTTACTTTGTCAAACACAAAACCTAAAACAACTAGGGTTCACCTATTTGCACCAACAACTTATGCTAACCAAGACAAGCAACTATATGATAGCAAGATATAGACTTTAAGCACGAAGGCTATCACAAAGTAAGGTGAATAAGTAAGAGCTCGGGTATAGAGATAAATGAGGCATGTGGAGATGACGATGTTTTACCGAGTTCCTCCCAACAATGGAGTACGTCTCGTTTGGAGAGGGGGTGGTTTGAACCATCAACGCAACAAAATGCCTCCCTTGTTCTTCTGCGAATCTCACCCCAACAAAATCGATCCACACTTCCACTATCGGTGTACTTGTCAGTGGCAATCCGGAACCTCTCACAAGATTGGGCACTTATCCACAACTCAATTGGAGGCTCCAAAATAACATGCTTGGGGAAAGCTCCACAACTTAATTGGAAGCCCCAAGTAATCCACAAACCTGCAATACAACCAAACCGTCTAGGGTTCCAAGAACCCAAGAGTAAAAAGCTTTTCACCTTTCAGCCAATCGGATCCTCACCAAGTGTCGTTGTATTGGGAACGACAGTACCTAAGAAGGTTAGATAGAGGTGTGGGGACTAGCAGGGAAGCTATCAACAGCGTCCGCAGGCGGGATTGGATACAAGCAAGCGTAGCTGGACGCAGAAAGTACCCGGGTTCGGAGCCCTCACGTTGAGGTAAAACTCCTACTCCTGCCGGATCTGACTATGAGGGATATACGAACTACAAGTGCTCCTCGAGATGTATTCTCTAGGTACTGTCTTAAATGCACTAAGACCAACCCTTACTACTGAGGCCTTGCCTCTCCTTATATAGGCAGAGAGGCAATGGTCTCACTGGCCAGTCCGACTGGCGGGCCCCACAGGTGGGTCCCAGCCGTTTGGTCATCTACAGTATCCGGTACGATATGTCCCATTGGAGTATGAGCGGTATGGCTATCGTAGGCACAGTGGACGTCGTGCGAGCCTGTCGTCAACATCGGGCCATTGTTCCTGCGTCATCCCCGCGAAGTCTTCGATATGGCCGAGTAGTGGCCAGTCTTGTCGTCGTATAGGGCATACCGTGCACTGATCCACACGTCGTCAGGTCTCCTTGATTGGTTCCGGCTACGTCGTTGTAGCCGGCTGCTTCTTGCCGATCCGGCTACCATGCGATAGCCGACCTGGCTTGCTTTGTCTGACTGCATCTGGCTAGCCGGACGCGATCCGACTGCCATGTTTCTTGTTCGGTTGGGGTATTTGGGGATCATCCCCCCGACACTAGCCCCCGAGCGCGTGTGGATTCCGTCCTTACGCGAAATGTGCGCGTGCTCCCTCTTGGTTTTCAATTTGTGACCGGCTACGCCTAGCGGTTGTGCTACCCGTGACGTCAGTGCTGATGCTGGCCACGTGCGCACGTGCCATCATTGCTCTGCGGCGGGCAGCGTAACGTCCCGTCGCACGTCGCCTCGAGAAACTGCCGCCTAGCGCTTCGGTTCCCGCTCCGGGATTTTCTGTGCACCCTGTGCCTAGACACGGGATCTGGGCGGCGGTTGGGGTGGGGGTCGCCTGGATGGGTGCCACGTGGCGTCGTAAACGGTTGCTCTTCCGGCCCTTTAAAGGGACGCTGCGGGGGGAGCAGTTCCTTTCCTCCGCTCCCCTATTTCTAGTTGCCCTCTTCCCTTCCGCGCTCCTGCCCTCTACGCCCTTCCTTTGCTGCCGTTGTAGCCCGCTGCGTCGCCCATTCGTCGTTGTCGGCGGTACGGGCCACCGCCACTCCTCCGCTGCCGCGTCTGCCTATCAGCCGGAGATGGCAGCCGAGCGCGGAGCCTAGTGTGGCTCCTCCGTCACGGAGGACCACATCCAGAAATACCGCGCTACCCGCGTCCTTCCGCCGGAGGAAGTAGCGGTGCGGCTAGCGCCGACGTGAGAGGTGTCGCCGCACCCAACAGAGGGAGAGCGGGTAATCTTCCTTTCACACCTGGTGCGCGGGTTCGTGCTGCCGGTGCACCCGTTCTTCCTCATGTTCCTTGCTTTCTTTGACCTCCGCCTCCACCATCTCGGCGCCAATGCAATCGGAACGCTGGCACACTTCATGGCGTTCTGCGAGAGCTATCTCAGGATCCAGCCAGATCTCGGGCTCTCCTGCCGGCTCTTCCGAGTCCGGCCACACATATAGTTTACGAAGGGGCCACTAGTCGTCAGTGGTGGCGCCTCCATCTACTCCCGCGTGCAGACCGGCTACCCGAAGTTCCGGCTGCATGACACGGTACGACTGTGGCAGCCATCATACTTCTACGTCAAGAACGTCACCAACGTGGACCGGATCAACCTTCTGGCCTTCGAGGATGTCGAGTCCAGCCGCCAGCACTGGGAGTTGAAGGTTTATGGCGACAAGGCGGAGTCGGACACGATGCTGCAACGCATGCGCTCCCTCGTCACCTGCCGGCTGACTAGCCTGGACATCACCCTCAGCTGGATGTCCCGGCTGATGATGCTGTTGCAGCAGCAAGCGCACAAGATGTGCTTCTACTCTGGCCGGCTTGACCCGACCCGGTTGTCGCGCCGCGATCCCCACTACCACAACCTGAAGGAGTGGGTGTGGACGATCACTAAGGAGCGGCTACCGGAGGGCTGGACCTTCAGCCTGGCGCCCTACAGCCGGGACAACCGTGCACCCCGGGTAGGTCCTTTTAGCCGGAGTTTTCTTTTGTATTTCTTGCCTTTCTTTTTGTTTTATCAGACTAATCTCTTGTATTCGGCAGATCTTCCCTTGCATTCTTCGCGAGGAGGGTGAGGCTCCCCTCGAGATGTTCACGCCTGACTTGCTCGAGCCGCGTGCTCGGCGGTCTGGCGAGGAGTCGGATGGGGACGGGGATGCCTTCCCTAGCCGGAACGACAAACCGGCCGCCGACCCTCACACGGAGGTTGACGAGGAGGAGGAGGTCGTGCCGGCCTCTGATCCGGCACAGCGCCCTGTGACGGACGGCGACGCTGGCGGGAGCGGCTCTAGCCGTTCCAGCTCCAGCCGGCCTACCGCGGAGGAGCCGGCCCCCAAGAGGAGTCGGACCAGCGCCCTTCCGCCAAGTCACGTCGGCCGGAAGAAGGGGCCGCCTCCGGTTGTGCAGGGGTACGTCCTTCTTCCTTTTTTCTTTCACCATCTTCTGTTTCTTTCTTTTTTTCCCTTTCTGCCTTTGGCTTACTTGCTTTCCTTTCTTCTTCTCCTCTTCTGTCTTCTTAGCACGCTGGTCTCCTTTGGAGCCACGAGCCTGGCGCGAGCGCCGACCGGGTCGCCACCCCGCGCCCCGACCACGTCTGCCAGCGCCCTTCCTTCTTCCGAGGCACCGCCTCCGCTGCCACCTGGAGCTGAACCGGCTGCCTCAGCCGGATGTAGTGGCCCAGCCGGAAGCGGAGGGTCCTCAACCAGGTGGCTCTTCCATGGGCGCGCGGGGGGCCGCAACCGGCAAGGAACTCGTGGTTGTCGGTGACAACAACTCCGACGACGAGCCGGGAGAGGAGTGGAGGACATCGGTGGTTGCCGCGAAGGAGTCCCTGGCCGTCAACACCGTGGATGACGACGCCTCCTCCGCCGCCTTGCTGACAGATCTCGCTGCCACCCTCGAACTGGCGGTGAAGGAGATCCAGCTGCTGGAGGCCGCAGCCGGCGGGAACCGGTCCTTGGTGCAGAAGCTTGCTGCCGCCAACGGAACCTCCTAGAGTAAGTTTGCTTCATCCGGCTTGCTTTTTTTTTTCTTCTGATAGCCGGTTTTGTCGCAGCTATCCTTGTGTGCGCTCAGCGCGAGATCGTTCGCTTGAAGAAAGCGAACGACCGGCTGAGAAAATCCAACTCCACTCTGCGGCTACAGAACAAGGATTGGCATGCAAAGGTAGACGGTCTGGAGGCCACCGTTAAGGAGCGCGACGCCTCGCTCGCTAGCCGGATCGAACCTTTCAACCTTCTCGAGGCCCAGAACAAGGACCAAGAGAAGGAGATCAAGCGGCTGGCGATGAAGGAGAAGGCTCTGGTGGAGGAGCTGATGCAAGTTGGCCATACAGCTCAGGGTAAGTTCCCTTTTTCTGTCTCCCTTTCTTTCCGGATCCGGTAGCCGAATCTGACTATCTTTTCTCTGACAGCGTTTTATCCCGGCATAGACTTGCTGGCGTACAACCGGCTGCAGGAGAACTGGCCGGGAGTGCAGCCGACAGCCCAGGAGCTCGTCATCCTTCTTGGTGAGGAAGCTGCCAAACTTCGTCAAGCGGCACGGGACATCTTCTTGTTCCTATGGCCGGATGCTCCGGTTCCAGAGACGATGGTGTAGCTGGCTGCGAAGGTGGGGGAGGTGCCGGCTGCGATGGACCGGCTGCGGGACTTGGCGGCGCGAGCCGAAGCGGAGATGGCTCTGGACCTCATGCTCTCCTGGTACAAGGACGCCCGCGTCGAGAAGATCGACGGAGGCTTCCGCGCCGTTGCCGACCTTACCGCCATCCACCAGGCCCATCCGGAGCTCCGAGGCTCTGCCATCAAGATCGCTGACTACGTGGATCCCGACAAGGTGCTCACCGACTCGGAGTCTGTCGGTACTCCGGATGTGGAAGCCCCGACACAGCCGGCTGCGGGCGCCGGAACTGGATCGAGCGCCACGCCTCCTCCTCCGCCTGAAGCTACCGCCAACCAAGACGCTCCGCACGGCAAGGGTCCTGCCACTTAGCTATCGCCCCGGGATGCCGGGTGTATTTTTCTTGTTTAATCATGTTTGAAACTTGTCTGTCTGTACCAGCCGCCTCTGGTGCCTGGTAAACTTATGGGAGCTTCGCCTCCTCTTTTTATTTCCATGTTAATTTTGAACTGGCTTGATTTCCCTTTAACTTTGTACTTCGCATTTTCTTTCAATATTTTGCCGATTGACTTTATTCGGCTGACTTCACCCGGCTACACGCCTTTAGCCGGGGGAACTGCACCTCCAGTGGGGGCACGCTAGCGCACCCACTGGGTGTAGGCCCCGAGATTCGTAGGAGCTGGCGTAGCCAGGTGCTTTGAATCTTCCTCGTCTTCCCAAATCTTCTAACTCTTATCCGACTAGATCCGTCTTAGTCGGCTGCTTTCGCTGGCTGAACACCTTCAGCCGGGGGCACTAATCATTCCAGTGGGGTCGCAGGAGCACACCCACTGGGTGTAGCCCCTGAGATTCGGAGTAGCTGGCGTAGCCAGGTGCTTCGAATCTTCCTTGTCTTCTCTTGCTCCTGCCCTTGCCCTCACCTGGGCTCCGAACGGCCGGCTAAACGCCTTTAGCCGGTCGGGAACTACAAGATTGTTGGAGATATGCCCAAGAGGCAATAATAAAAGTGATTATTATTATATCTTTGTGTTTATGATGAATGTTTACATCCCATGCTATAATTGTATTATTAGGAAACACTAATACATGTGTGTTTTGTAAACATATAAGAGTCCCTAGTAAGCCTCTTGTTGAACTAGCTTGTTGATTAATTGATGATCATGGTTTCCTGATCATGGACATTAGGATGTGATTAATAACAAGGTCATATCATTAGGAGAATGATGTGATGGACACACACACACCCATAGTAAGCATAGCATAAGATCAAGTCATTAAGTTCGTATTGCTGTAAGCTTTCAAACACATAGTAACCTATTCCTTCGACCATGAGGTTATGTTAAATCACCATCACCGGATGGATACTTTGATGACATCAAACGCCGCTTCGTAACTAGGTGGTTATAAAAGTGTCATTGGGTATTCTGAAAGTATGTGTTGAAGCGCATGAACCAAGATTGGGATTTGTCCATTCATATGACGGATAGATATGCTATGGGCCCTCTCGGTGGAATGTCATCTAGTTAGCTTGCAAGCATGTGACTGGGTCACAAGAGATGACATATCACGGAACGAGTAAAGAGTACTTATCAATAACGAGGTGGAACTAGGTATGGAGATACCGACGATCAAACCTCGGATAAGTATAGTACCGCAAGACAAAGGGAATTAGTTTCGTATGTAAGTGGTTCAATCGATCGCGAAGTCATCGTTGAGTATGTGGGAGCCATTATGGATCTCCAGGTCCCGCTGATGGTTATTGATAGGAGATGTGTCTCTATCATGTCTACATATTCACGAACCGTAGGGTGACACACTTAAGGTTCGAAGTTGTTTTAAGTAGATATGGAATGTGCGTTGGAGACCGAATGTTGTTCGGAGTCTCGGATTGGATTCGGGACATCATGAGGAGATCCGGAATGGTCCGAAGAATAAGATTCATATATAGGAGATCATTTTATGAGATAGGAAATGTTCCGGAGTGTTTGTATGAGAGTTCTAGAAGGTTTCGGAATGTTCCGGAAGGTTCTGGAAGATATCTTGGAGTTTGCTTGAAAATCAAGATAGGGATCAAGGAGTCCTGGTGGGTCAAGACACGGATTCGTGGGGGAGGAGGACTCCTCCCCCCACCTCCAACCCGCCGGCCTAGGGAGGAGAGGAGTCCTACAAGGACTCCCCTCCCCATGGCGCCATCCCCTCTTTAAATAGAGGGGCAGGGGGCGCCCCCTCCTCCTTGCTCTCATAATCCCCAATCTCTGCCGCCTCTCTCCTCCACCATCTTCTGCACAGGCATAGGCGAAGCCCTGCAGAATTCTCTACTCCACCACCACCACCACATCGTCGTGCTGCTGGGATTCCGTGGAGAAGATCTACTACCTACGCTGCTCGCTGGAACGGGGAGAGGAAGGTCTGCTTCGACTCCGCACGTGTGACCGACTGCGGAAGCGCTGCCGAATCGCGGCGCCGGAAGGATCGTCTACTTCACCAATGGCGGAAGCGCTGCTGGAACACGACGCCGGAAGGATCGTCTACTTGACCGAGGGCGGAAGCGCTGCTGGAACGCAACGCCGGAAGGATCGTCCACACGATCTTGAGATCGGCAAGTGATCGACTACATCAACCACGAGATCTAATCTCGTTAACGCTTTCGGATCTACGAGGGTTATTTCCCATCTATCTCGTTGCTCATGTCTAATAGATTAGATCTTGGCTTTTATCTAGATTAGATCTAGGTTTTGTTCGTTCTTGCGGTAGAAATTTTTTGTTTTCCATGCTACGAACCCATCAGTGGTATCAGAGCCGTATCTATGCGTAGATTTGTTGCACGAGTAGAACACAATGGTTTTGTGGGCGTTGATGCTTTTGTTGTCGGTGTCTTAGCGTGTACTTTGCATCTTGCGGCATGGTGGGATGAAGCGGCTCGGGCTAACATTACATGTCATCGCACATGAGACTTGCTCCACGCTTGACGTGCAACTTGCTTTGCACAAGTGGCTTTGCGGGTGTCTGTCTCTCCCACCATAGTTAAGATTCAATTTACAATGAGCATCTTGACAACACTTGTATCAACGTTGTGGTCCTTGTTCGTAGGTAAGATCGGTCTTATGCGAAAGCCCCAAGCCACGTAAAACATGCAAAGAAAATTAGAGGTGTCTAACTTGTTTTTGCAGGGGTTCTGTGATGTGATATGGCCAACATGTGATTGTGATTGTATTTGATGTATGCAATGATCCTTGTTGTAATATGGCAACCGGCAGGAGCCTAATGGTTGTCTTTAATTCTGTTAAGACCTGCGTGTCTATTCATCTTGTAATAGCTTTATTCCAAGTAGTTGTAATAGTTGCTGGTGATGATGGACAACCATGAAGCGGCGCCACTGACCTTGACGCAATGCTGGTGATGATGGAGATCATGTTCGTGGTTTGGAGATGGAGATCAAAGGCGCAAGAAGAAAAAGGCCATATCATATAACACTAATTATGAATTGCCTGTGATGTTAATCCTTTGTGCATCTTGTATTGCTTAGATCACGACGGTAGCATTATAAGATGATCCCTCTCACTAAATATCAAGTAATAAAGTGTTCACCCTTAGTTGGCACCGTTGCTAAGACTCGTCGTTTCGAAGCATCTCGTGATGATCGGATGTGATAGATTCTACGTGTGCATACAACGGGTGCAAGCCAGATTTGCACATGCGGAAACTAAGGTTACCTTGACGAGCCTAGCATGTACAGACATGGTCTCGGAACACGGAATACCGAAAGGTAGAGCATGAGTCATATAATTGATATGATGAACATGAAGATTGTTCGCCAATGAAACTACATCTTCTCTCGTGAAGATCGGACATGGTGTAATGGACTTGGTTCGTGTAATCACTAAGACAATGTGAGGGATATTGTTTTGAGTGGGAGTTCACCTAGTTAGTTTAATAATTAAATTTGAACTCAATTTGTCATAAACTTAGTCTAAACTACTTGCAAATTGTTGTAAATTATGGCGACCCCCTCCATCAATTTCAATGCGTTCCTAGAGAAAGAAAAGCTTAAAAACAATGGAAGCAATTTCATGGACTGGTTCCGTGGACTGAAGATCGTCCTCAGGGCTGGTCAGTTGACCTATGTGCTCGATGCACCGCTAGGTGATCCACCTGCAGATAATGCCACCGATGACGAAAAGAATGTTTTCGCCACTCGAAAGAATCATTACTCCACAGTTCAGTGTGCCATCCTGTACGGTTTAGAAGCGGAGCTCCAACAGCGTTTTGAGCACCACGACCCGTTCGAGATCATTAAGGAGCTCAGGCTAATTTTTGAGACTCGCGCGGCCATGGAGAGCTATGAGGCCTCCGAAAAGTTCTTTAACTGTAAGATGGAAGAAGGAAGCTCCGTTAGCGAGCACGTGCTCACCATGTCTGGGTACGCAAAGAAGCTCCAAGAGTTGGGAATATCGATTCCTAATGAATTGGGGATTCACCGTCTCCTTCAATCACTGCCACCAAGTTACAAGAACTTTGTAATGAACTACAACATGCACTGCATGAACAAGACGTTGCCTGAACTGTCGTCCATGCTGAAAACTGCTGAAGTGGAGATCAAGAAGGAGCAACAAGTGTTGATGGTCAATAAGACCACCAATTTCAAGAAACGGGGCAAGCCTAAAAACAAGGGCAACTTCAAGAAGGACGGCAAGAAAGCTGCCGCACCTGCTAAGAAGCCCAAGGCTGGTCCTAAGCCTGAAACTGAGTGCTTCTACTGCAAGGGAGCTGGTCACTGGAAGCGTAACTACCCCAAGTACCTGGCGGATCTGAAGAACGGCAACATCAAGAAGAAAGGTATATTTGATATATGTGTTATAGATGTGTATCTTACTAGTAATCGTAGTAGTGCCTGGGTATTTGATACTGGTTCAGTTGCTCATATTTGTAACTCGAAACAGGAGCTGCGGAATAAACGAAGACTGGCAAGAGACGAGGTGGCGATGCGCGTTGGAAATGGCTCCAAGGTTGATGTGATCGCCGTCGGCACGCTCCCTCTACATCTACCTTCGGGATTAGTTTTAAATTTAAATAATTGTTATTTGGTGCCTGCGTTAAGCATGAACATTATATCTGGATCCTGTTTATTGCGAGACGGTTACTCTTTTAAGTCTGAGAATAAAGGTTGTTCGATTTATATGAGTAATATCTTTTATGGTAATGCACCTGAGATGAATGGTTTATTCTTACTGAATCTCGATAGTAGTGATACACATGTTCACAACATAGATGCTAAACGAATTAAATTGAATGATAATTCTACATACATGTGGCACTGTCGTCTTAGTCACATTGGAGTGAAGCATATGAAGAAACTCCATTCAGATGGACTTCTTGAATCACTTGATTTTGAATCACTTGAAAGATGCGAAGCATGTCTAATGGGAAAAATGACTAAGACTCCATTCTCTGGTACAATGGAGCGAGCTACAGACTTATTGGAAATAATACATACCGATGTGTGTGGTCCAATGAGTGTAGCATCGCGTGGTGGATATCGTTATGTTCTCACTTTCACGGATGACTTGAGTAGATATGGGTATGTCTACTTCATGAAACATAAGTCCGAAACTTTCGAGAAGTTTAAGGAATTTCAAAGTGAAGTGGAGAATCATCGTAACAAGAAGATTAAGTTTCTGCGTTCTGATCGCAGAGGTGAATATCTGAGTTACGAGTTTGGCATGCATTTAAAGAAATGTGGAATACTTTCACAGTTGACACCGCCGGGAACACCACAGCGTAATGGTGTGTCCGAACGTCGTAATCGAACTCTCTTAGATATGGTTCGGTCTATGATGTCTCTTACAGATTTACCGTTATCATTTTGGGGTTATGCATTAGAGACAGCCGCATTCACTTTAAATAGGGCACCATCTAAATCCGTTGAAACGACACCGTACGAATTGTGGTTTGGTAAGAAACCTAAGTTGTCGTTCCTTAAAGTTTGGGGTTGCGAAGCATATGTAAAAAAGTTACAACCTGACAAGCTAGAACCCAAAGCGGAGAAATGCGTCTTCATAGGATACCCTAAAGAAACAATTGGGTATACCTTCTATCATAGATCTGAAGGCAAAGTTTTCGTTGCCAAGAATGGATCCTTTCTTGAGAAGGAATTTCTCTCGAAAGAGGTGACTGGAAGGAAAGTAGAACTCGATGAGGTTATTGAACCTTCTCTCGGATTTGAGAGTAGCGCAGCACCGGAAGATGTTTTGGTGCCGCCTGCACCAATTGAAGAGGAAGCTAATGATAATGATCATGAAACTTCGAACGAAGTTACTACTGAACCTCGCAGGTCAACGAGGGTTCGTACCACTCCTGATTGGTATGACTCTGCCTTGAACGTCATGTTGGTGGACAACGATGATGACCCTGCAACGTATGAAGAAGCTATGGTGAGCCCAGATTCCGACAAATGGCTAGAAGCCATGAAATCCGAAATGGGATCCATGTACGAAAACCAAGTGTGGACTTTGGTAGACTTACCGGATGGCCGTAAGGCTGTCGAGAACAAATGGATTTTCAAGAGAAAAACAGATGCTGATGGTAATGTTACCGTCTATAAAGCTCGACTTGTCGCGAAAGGGTTCCGACAAATTCAAGGAGTTGACTATGATGAGACATTCTCACCAGTAGCGAAGCTAAAGTCTGTGAGGATTTTGTTAGCAATTGCTGCATATTTTGATTATGAGATTTGGCAGATGGATGTCAAAGCGGCGTTCCTTAATGGTGACATTGAGGAAGAGTTGTATATGGTACAACCCAAGGGTTTTATCGATCCTAAAGATGCTGACAAGGTATGCAAGCTTCAGCGCTCTATTTATGGACTGAAGCAAGCATCCCGGAGTTGGAATCAACGTTTTGATAAAGTAATCAAAAACTTTGGATTTATACAAACTTATGGAGAAGCTTGTATTTACAAGAAAGTGAGTGGGAGCTTTGTAGCATTCCTAGTACTGTATGTAGATGATATATTGTTGATTGGGAATGATATAGAACTTCTTAATAGCGTCAAAACCTATTTGAATAATAGTTTTTCAATGAAGGATCTTGGCGAAGCGGCATATATTCTAGGCATCAAGATTTATAGAGATAGATCAAGACGCCTGATAGGGCTTTCACAAAGTACATACTTAGACAAAGTTCTAAAGAAGTTTAGAATGGAAGATAGCAAGAAAGGGTTCGTGCCCATGTTGTCAGGTAAGATCTTGAGTAAAACTCAAAGTCTAGCTACGGCAGAAGATAGAGAGAAAATGAATAATATTCCCTATGCCTCATCCATAGGTTCTATCATGTATGCCATGTTATGTACTAGACCGGATATAGCATATGCTGTTAGTTTGACTAGCATATATCAAAGTGATCCTGGAGTGGAACACTGGACAACGGTCAAGAATATCCTAAAGTACCTAAATAGGACTAAGGATATGGTTCTTTCTTATGGAGGTGATGAACAGCTTGTTGTAAACGGTTACACCGATGCTAGTTGGAACACCGATCCGGATGACTCGAAGTCACAGTCGGGATACGTATTTATTTTGAATGGTGCTGCAGTGAGCTGGAGGAGTGCGAAGCAAAGCGTTGTGGCGAAATCTTCAACTGAATCGGAATACATAGCTGCTTCGGAGGCTGCACAAGAATCCGTTTGGATGAAGGAATTCATTACTGAACTCGGCGTGGTTCCCAGTGCGTTGGACCCGATGGCCATCTACTGTGACAACACAGGTGCCATAGCTAATGCGCAGGAGCCAAGGTCACATAGCAAGCTGAAGCACATCAAGCTACGTTTCCACGCTATTCGCGAGTATGTCCGAGATGGTGACATAAAGATTTGCAAAGTACGCACTGATCTGAATGTGGCAGATCCGTTGACTAAACCTCTCTCTAGGGCAAAGCATGACCAACACCAAAACTCCATGGGTGTTCGGTATATTACCATGTAATCTAGATTATTGACTCTAGTGCAAGTGGGAGACTGTTGGAGATATGCCCAAGAGGCAATAATAAAAGTGATTATTATTATATCTTTGTGTTTATGATGAATGTTTACATCCCATGCTATAATTGTATTATTAGGAAACACTAATACATGTGTGTTTTGTAAACATATAAGAGTCCCTAGTAAGCCTCTTGTTGAACTAGCTTGTTGATTAATTGATGATCATGGTTTCCTGATCATGGACATTAGGATGTGATTAATAACAAGGTCATATCATTAGGAGAATGATGTGATGGACACACACACACCCATAGTAAGCGTAGCATAAGATCAAGTCATTAAGTTCGTATTGCTGTAAGCTTCCAAACACATAGTAACCTATTCCTTCGACCATGAGGTTATGTTAAATCACCATCACCGGATGGATACTTTGATGACATCAAACGCCGCTTCGTAACTGGGTGGTTATAAAAGTGTCATTGGGTATTCTGAAAGTATGTGTTGAAGCGCATGAACCAAGATTGGGATTTGTCCATTCATATGACGGATAGATATGCTCTGGGCCCTCTCGGTGCAATGTCATCTAGTTAGCTTGCAAGCATGTGACTGGGTCACAAGAGATGACATATCACGGAACGAGTAAAGAGTACTTATCAGTAACGAGGTGGAACTAGGTATGGAGATACCAACGATCAAACCTCGGATAAGTATAGTATCGCAAGACAAAGGGAATTAGTTTCGTATGTAAGTGGTTCAATCGATCGCGAAGTCATTGTTGAGTATGTGGGAGCCATTATGGATCTCCATGTCCTGCTGATGGTTATTGATAGGAGATGTGTCTCTATCATGTCTACATATTCACGAACCGTAGGGTGACACACTTAAGGTTCGAAGTTGTTTTAAGTAGATATGGAATGTGCGTTGGAGACCGAATGTTGTTCGGAGTCTCGGATTGGATTCGGGACATCACGAGGAGATCCGGAATGGTCCGGAGAATAAGATTCATATATAGGAGATCATTTTATGAGATAGGAAATGTTCCGGAGTGTTTGTATGAGAGTTCTAGAAGGTTTCGGAATGTTCCGGAAGGTTCTGGAAGATATCTTGGAGTTTGCTTGAAAATCAAGATAGGGATCAAGGAGTCCTGGTGGGTCAAGACACGGATTCGTGGGGGAGGAGGACTCCTCCCCCCACCTCCAACCCGCCGGCCTAGGGAGGAGAGGAGTCCTACAAGGACTCCCCTCCCCATGGCGCCATCCCCTCTTTAAATAGAGGGGCAGGGGGCGCCCCCTCCTCCTTGCTCTCATAATCCCCAATCTCTGCCGCCTCTCTCCTCCACCATCTTCTGCACAGGCATAGGCGAAGCCCTGCAGAATTCTCTACTCCACCACCACCACCACACCGTCGTGCTGCTGGGATTCCGTGGAGAAGATCTACTACCTACGCTGCTCGCTGGAACGGGGAGAGGAAGGTCTGCTTCGACTCCGCACGTGTGACCGACTGCGGAAGCGCTGCCGAATCACGGCGCCAGAAGGATCGTCTACTTCACCAACGGCGGAAGCGCTGCTGGAACGCGACGCCGGAAGGATCGTCTACTTGACCGAGGGCGGAAGCGCCGCTGGAACGCAACGCCGGAAGGATCGTCCACACGATCTTGAGATCGGCAAGTGATCGACTACATCAACCACGAGATCTAATCTCGTTAACGCTTTCGGATCTACGAGGGTTAGTTCCCATCTATCTCGTTGCTCATGTCTAATAGATTAGATCTTGGCTTTTATCTAGATTAGATCTAGGTTTTGTTCGTTCTTGCGGTAGAAATTTTTTGTTTTCCATGCTACGAACCCATCAAAGATTCCACTGGGGGCGCGCGAGCGCACCCAGTGGGTGTAGCCCCCGAGATTCGGAGCGCTTGATGAAGGCAAGGACTTCGAATCTTCGTTGTCTTCTCTTGCTCCTGCCCTTGCCCTCACCTGGGCTCCAAACGGCCGGCTAAACGCCTTTAGCCGGTCGGGAACTACAAGATTCCACTGGGGGCGCGCGAGCGCACCTAGTGGGTGTAGCCCCCGAGATTCGGAGCGCTTGATGAAGGCAAGGACTTTGAATCTTCTTCTCTTTTCTATCTGAATTCCGACTCAAGGTAGTCATACAAGAATATACATACACATACACTCTCACATGTTAATAGGTTAGTCTGCCAAATTGTAGATGGAAAGCGGATTTGTTTTTTGAAAACTAGCTTGCGCCTTTCTGGACACTTGGTCGCTTTCCCATGTGCTCTGCTGTTTTCGCTGCGTCCTTGCCAGGCAGCCAGGTTGCGGTCTGCAGCCGGAATCAAAGGGAGCTGACAATACATCGCGCACGGTACTAACGGCTTAGTAACCGGATTGTCTTAAGCTAGTTACAAGGCCGGGACGCCCGATCTGTCGCGTCTCCTCCCCGTTTTTCATGTGGGATGCCTCGGGCTTTTGCTCTTGCTAGCCGGATAGTCGGGTTGCGGTCTATAGCTGAGACGAAGAGTGGACCTCTGACATCATCGCACACTACTCAGTCGGTTTTGTTGACTTAGCAGGCCGGGCCAGCCGGCAAGCCCCCGGGTAGGGGTTGCCGGAGCTAGTAAACCATAACCAGAAAATAGGTACAAACACATTTCTAGCAAGGAGCCTCCGAGCATCTTGCAGGGGTCTGCATTTTCATTCATAGGGTTTGCGGGATACATACACTGTCTGGCGACTAGGTGTAAAACGGGCGCAGCAAGGCCGCATTCTAGGGACGCTCGGTCTCCTCGTCTGATTTGTCCATCTTGTTCTTGCGTGGCTGCTGCGCGTTGATGAGGTAGTCGAAGTCGTTGGGCAGCGCCCGGCTGATGATGAAGGGGACCTCCCAAGGTGGCGATAGCTTGTGCATGCCCTTTGTGTCTTGCACCATCCGGAGGACCAGGTCGCCCTCGCGAAACGCGACTGGGCGGATCCGGCCTGAATGGTAGTGGCGTAGTCGCTGCTGGTACAGGGCTGACCTGGACAATTACAGCTCGAGGGCCTCCTCCAGGACGTCCACTCCGTCCTCCTGCGCCTCCTGGTTGGCCTTTTCGTCGTAAAGGAGCTTGCGCGAGGAGTCGAACTCGATATCCGCGGAGAGGACGGCCTCCGATCCATAGACCAGGAAGAACGGGGTGTAGCCGGTTGATCTATTCGGCGTGGTGCAGAGGCTCCATAGCACAGCCGGAAGCTCCTCGATCCAGCATCCGGGTGACCGCTCCAACGGCTCGATGAGGCGTGGCTTGATGCCGGCTAGTACCAAGCCGTTTGCCCTTTCGACTTGACCGTTGGACTGCGGGTGCGCGACAGAGGCAAGGTCCAGCTGGATGCCTTTGTTGCTGCAGAATCGGGCGAAGGCCCCTTGGCGAAGTTCGTGCCATTGTCGGTGATGATGCTGTTGGGGTAGCCGAACCGGTTGATGATGTCGGTGAAGAAGGTGACGACCGTTGCCCCGTCCAGCTTCCGGATGGGCTTGGCCTCGATCCACTTTGTGAATTTGTCCACTGCCACCAGCAGATGGGTCATGCCCACGCGCGCTCGCTTGAAGGGACCAACCATGTCGAGGCCCCAAACCGCGAAGGGCCAGGTAATCGGTATGGTCTTGAGTACAGAAGTCAACATGTGCCTGAGCTGCCCGAAGCGCTGGCATCCATTATACGCGCGGACCAGCTGTTCGGCGTCCTCGAGGGCGGTGGGACAATAGAAACCATGGCGAAACGCCTTGGCGACTATCGCCCTTGACGAAGCGTGGTGCCCGCAATCGCCCTGGTGGATGTCCTTGAGTAGCCGGTAGCCTGTGTCCACATCGGCACACCTTTGGAAGATGCCGGATACGCTGCACTTGTACAGTTCGTTGTTGATGATGGTGTACGTGTGCGCACGGTGCCGAACTTGCCTGGCCTCCACTTCGTCATCCGGAAGTTCCCCGTTGGCGATGTAGTTCATGAAGGGCTGCGCCTAGGATGGCACTTCCCGTATGACAAGGATGCTCCCGGTCTCCGGTTGATGGTTGTCGGGGGGTCGTCCGGGTGACGTACCCGGGACGGCAGCCCCCGAGCCGCTTGATGAGCCGGTAGCCCCCGGGTCTTGCGAACCGGAGGGTACTGCCTTGCCGGAGTTGGTGCGGGCCTTCTTCTTTGGGGGTTCTGCCAGCTCTGCTTCCGCCGCTCCGTCAGCCGGAGCGCTCCCTGCCCATATGATGGAATCCGACTCGGGTGATGGGTTGATGGAGGGCTTGCGCAGGTGCTCCAAGGAGACCCTGGGTGGGATCGCCTGCCTGGTGGATCTGATTCGGGCGAGCAAATCGGCTGCCTCGTTGTTGACGCGGGGGACGTGATGGAATTCGCATTCGTCGAAGGAGGCGCTGAGCTTCTAGATGTGGAACCAGTAGAGGGCCATGTTTGCATCTCTGGCGTCCCATTCTCCGGATACTTGCTGCACCACCAGATCCGAATCGCCGAAGCAAAGGATCCGGTTGACACCGATCTCCTTGGCTAGCCGGAGTCCGTGCGCCAGTGCCTCGTATTCAGCTACGTTGTTGGAGGCCTTGAAGTGGATCTGCAGTACGTACTCCAGCCGATCTCCCTTGGGCGAGGTGAGCACGATGCCGACTCCCAAGCCCCCGAGCATCTTCAACCCGTCGAAGTGCATCTTCTAGTGGTTCGAATCCGGAACCGGTGGGAGATACTAGGTCTCGGCCCAGTCGACGAGGAAGTCCGCCAACGCCTGTGACTTGATCGTGAGCCGGGGCTCGTACTGGATGGAGTAGGCGCGAGCTCGATGGCCCACTTGGCGACTCGCCCGGTGGCGTCTTTGTTGCCGATGATTTCCAAAAGGGGTGTGCTGCACACGACCTTAATCGGATGTTCCTGGAAGTAGTGCTTGAGCTTCTTGCATGCCAGGTACAGGCCATATCACATCTTCTGGTAGTGGGGGTAGTTTTGCTTGGAGAGGGAGTGAACCTCACTGAGGTAGTAGACGGGCCTCTGAACCGGCTGAGCCTTGCCTTCCTCGGGGTGCTCCACCACCAGGACGACGCTGACGACTCGGCTAATGGATGCTATATAGAGAAACATCGGCTCCTTGCTAGCCTGAGTGGCTAGAACCGGTGTTGTGGATAGCATGCGCTTGAGGTCATGGAATGCAGCGCCGGCTTGCGAAGTCCAGGAGAACTTGTCCATCTTCTTCATCAGCTGGTACAACGGGAGTGCCTTCTCCCCCAGCTGGCTGACGGAATGGCTGAGGGAGGCCAGGCATCCGGTGAACTTTTGGACTCCAAGTAGGCTCCTAGGTGGCTGCATCCTCTCGATGGCCGTGATCTTCTTCGGATTTTCCTCGATACCTCGTTGTGATATGAGGAAACCGAGTAGCTGATCGAATGGTACTCCGAAGACGCACTTCTCCGGGTTCAGCTTCATCTGGTACCGGCGGAGGTTTCCAAATGTCTCTCCTAGATCTTCGAGGAGGGTGCGCTTCTCCTTGGTCCTAATGACCACATCGTCCACATAGGCATGCACGTTTCGGCCTATCTGCGAGTGCAAGCACTTTTGCATGCAGCGCTGATAGGTAGCGCCTGCATTCTTTAGACCGAACGGCATGGTTACGTAGCAGAAAGCCCCGTAGGGGGTGATAAATGATGTCTTAATCTGATCAGCCGGGTTTAACCAGATCTGATTGTAACCGGAATAGCAATCTAGAAAATACAACAAATCACAGCCGGCCGTGGAATCGATGACTTGATCGATATGGGGCAATGCGAAGGGGTCTTTTGGGCACCCCTTGTTCAGGCTGGTGTAGTCAATACACATGCGCCAGGTCTTGTTCTTCTTCAGCACTAGGAGTGGGTTCGCCAGCCAATCCGGGTGGTACACTTCCATGATGAACCTGGCTGCAAGGAGCCGGGTGATCTCGTCACCGATTATCTTCCTCTTCTCCTCTACGAACCGGCGCAGAGGTTGCTTGACCGGCCTGGCATCCGGCCACACATGAAGTGAGTGCTCGGCGAACTCCCTCTGTACACCTGGCATGTCCTTGGGTAACCATGCAAAGATGTCCCGATTCTCACAGAGAAAGACGACGAGCGTGCCTTCCTATTTGCTGTCCAAGTTGGCACTGATGGTGATGAACTTGGTCGGGTCGGAGCGGTCAAGCAGGATCCTCTTCGTCTCCTTTGCCGGCTGGAAGGCTCCTTCTCCAGCCGGTTTGCTGCTAGCCGGTACATCTTGCTAGGCCATGGCCACATTGCGCATGATTACGCGCTTCTCCTCGGTTATGATGAGGGCATCTGCCAGTTTGGAACTGGCTGAGGCGCATTCCATCGACCGCCTGAAGCAGCCGACGATGGTGATCACGCCGTTGGGTCCCGGCATCTTCGTCTTGAGGTATGCGTAGTGGGGGATGACCATGAACTTGGTGAGGGCGGGGCGCCCGAGGAGAGCATGATAGGAGCTCGTCAGGTTTACCACCTCGAACCAGATCGGTTCGTGGCGGAAGTTCTCCTCAGTCCCGAAGATGACATCTAGCTGGATTTTACCCAGCGGGGCGCAAGCTGGCCCTGGCAGCATGCCATGGAATGTTGTGGTAGTCGGGCGCAGTTCGCATTCGCAAATTCCCAGCTTTTCCAGCGAGGATTGGTAGAGGAGGTTGAGGCTCCTGCCTGCGTCGATGAGGACGCGCAAGAAACGGCAGGTACGCGCGTTGGAGACGATGAGGGGATCAAGCACCATGGCATAGCCCCCGGGAATCGGCAGCTGCTCCGACTGGTCCGCTCGGCTCCAGGTGATGGGGGTTTCCGACCAGTTCAGGTACTGGGGGACCGGAGAGATGATGGCATTGACCTCCTTAGAGCGTCGCCTGCGGCTGTGCTTATCGTCCAGCTCCGTCTCGAAGATGTGGTAGGCGGCGTGCGACTAGGGGTAGCCGTTGTTGTTGTTGCTGCCGTTACCATCATTGCCGGCTCCCCTAGCCAGTGGTGGTGGTCCACCAGGAGGGGGCAGGGGGAGACGAGGATGGTTACCCTGGTCTTTTAGCTGGCGGGTCTAGCTGCAATTCCGGGTGGTATGCGTAGCCGGTTTGAAGGGACCGCTATGCCACTTGCACGGACCGTCAAACATCTGGTCAAAGGTGAGCCGTGGCTTCTGCCTCCTTGCATCATTAGCCGGCGCGTCGGGCACGCCCTCCACAGCATTGACCTGCCGCGCGTGGTAGCGGGGCTTCTGTTGTCCGGCTTGGCGGTCCCCATCGAGCCGGTTGTCGTTGTCGTGGTGTCTGGAGGATCCGGCTTCGCCAGCCGGATTGCTCGGACGGTCGCGAGCCGGCTCCATAGGAGTCAGACACCCGTCAGCATTTACTCGGAGGGGCTTCTTCATGGCGGCATCCGCCATGGCGTACTGGTCCGCAACTGCCATGGTTCTCGGCTCGTCACACAGTAGCCGGTGGCGAAGCATGGTGCCTTCTCGGCAACCCTCGATGAAGAAGCTGATGGCCTGGCTCTCCAGGATGCCCTCGCAAGTGTTGCGCAGCTCCGTCCACTTGGCGAGGTACTCGCGGTCAGTCCTGCGGTCACCCTAGACGCACAAGGCCAGGTCGTGTGGGCGTCCCGGACGTTTGTACGTGCCATTGAAGTTGCGGACGAACACCTTCTCAAAGTCCGGCCAGGCGTTGATGCTGTTGGGCGCGAGGCTGCTGAGCCACGTCCTTGCCGACCGAGTTAGCATAATTGGGACATAGCGCATGGCCGTGTGCTTGTTCCCATGGGCGATGCCGACTGCCGTAGCATAGTCGGCCAGCCAATCTTCTGGCTTCATGCTGCTGTCATACTTGCGGGTGTCCCTGGGCAAGGAGAACTTATCTGGAAATGGCTCGTTCCAGATGCGGGGTCCGAAACAAACCGGGCCGGTAGAGTCTTCTTCCTCCATGACGTGCACTTGAGCGAGGAGCTCGATGCGGTCACGGGCATTCGGACAATCCAGGTTGGGCGCTCCCACCTGGCCCGAGAGATGGGAACCAGCGGGTCTAGGTGCTCCGGTTGGTGGAGGGGGAGGCGGTGGGTTGCTGTTCACCGTTTGCTCCTAGCGCGTCTGGCCCTTGTTGCCAGAGCTGCGACGCCTGCTGCGGGCCTTAGCCGGCTAAGGGGAAGACGCCTGTTTGGTGTTGCGTGGTGCGCCCCTGCTGTTGACAGGCAGCTTGCTCCCCTGGAGTAGCTGGGGTCCTCCTGCATCTGCCGGTTGGCATCAGCCTGCTCATCTGCGATGCGGAGGAGCTCCTGTATGCGAGCGTGCTGGCGGGCTCGCTCCTCGCCCTCCAGATTGGGCAGTTCTTATGCTGCGGCTCGCGCCACGCGCAGGTTCTTGATGGGCGTGCTATAGGTGGGCCGGATGAGGGCGGGCGCGGGATCCGGCTCCCCATCCTTCTGCCTAGCTCGTTGCCTCGGCGCCGTACCTGGCCACGCCGGCTCGGCTCCGCGGTAGCTGGAGTGAAGCCGTGCGTGCGGTCGTATTCGCGCCGGGTGATCTCAATTTGCTTGCGGGTTGCCGCCAGTGTTGGGGATCGGCGCAGAAAACAAAAATTTCCCTACGAAGGATCCCCGAAAACTTAGCCTAGGATCTATCTATGTAGTAATGCGATAAAAGCCGATGCGTAGAGAGTACATACCCTTGTAGACCATACGCGGTTAACGTTCCGCGGGGAACGTGGTTGATGTAGTCATACTCAAAGCCGACCTCAAGGTCACGAAGCTCCTCGCAGGTCACCCCTTGCTTCTTCTTGATCTTCATCATCTTCATCGTGCAACAGCTCCGGCTCACGACATTTAAGCGCACCAAGTGTTGCGCCTCGTGTCTTCGTACACATCTGGTGCACAATGAGACCTCCGGCTCCCCGATCCCCCCGGGAGTGCAGAAGTTGATATCCGGCTAGGAATCCCTGCAGTGCAACGGCGTACTGCAGGTGTTCCTCGATCGCACAGCCCAGACTCGGGGCCATGGTCACGAGGTATAGAGGGAGAGAGAAGGAGAAAGTCAACCAAAGGACTTCTCCAAATATTGGTGTATTTGGTGTGTTTAATCCCACCCATGGGCACCCCTTTATATAGGCGGATGGGGGTGTGCCCTCCCCATTGGGTTAGCCATGTGGGACTATTCATAAAAGAAAAGATAGCATATTTTCGGACTTGTCATATGGGCCAAAAGCACTCAGCCCAAATAGCAAACAGAAAATACTAAATAAAAAGAAAAAGAAAAGCAGTAGGCAGCACAGCAGCTGGGTGGGCCTAAGGCACCACGCGGCCCAGCTTGCGCCCTAGCTACGGCGGCCTGGAAGGGGGAAGGACCCTGGGTGGGCTGGCCACCCCCGGCGGCCCGCTGGTGCCAGCGACCCGGGTAGGCCGGCGCCATCCGAGCAGCCCAACTTGCTCCCAGGCGGCGGCCTGCGCTCTGCCCCGCCTCGCCCGGGTGGGCTGGCTGGCAGTGGCGGCCCGCGCCAGCTCGGCGTCGCCCAACTATCCGCCGCCTTGTGCGGTGGCGGTTATCCGCCGCCCACAGGGCTAGCTATTTTTCCTTTTTCCTTTTATTTTCCTGCAGTTTTATTTCTAGGCTATTTCCCTCCGGGATTTATCCTAATATAAAAGTTGACTTTATAAATCTTAATCTAAATATTATTTATAATATATTAATTCACAATTAACATATAATAAATATATATATTTAAATTGTCATTTATTTGAAAACACTTTTCAGAGCTTTTCCTTTATTCTTTCTCCAAATGACTTCGGATCTCTCCGCGGAAAGATTCCGGCTTTCTCTCTTTCTCTACTGTGATTCCGTCTTACGAATGATCACTCTCATCGTACCCTCAAGTGTATCCCCTCACGGCTCGGGAATGCTCTAGACATGATCTGTATCAATGATCATCAGAGGGACCAGGGATATCCATGTGACCCCTATGCATTCCTGATTACAGTGTCATTTGAACCGTCTAAATGTAGCATCCTCTTCCTTTTGTTTCTCGATACAACTTGTCCGAGATCTGATCAATGGTATCTTATACCTTGTTCAATCTCGTTCACAACAAGTTTTGTTTTCTTGTTACCGTGATATTACATCCCCATGACCTAGTCACATGTTGCAACATATATGGATGTAATCTCACCAAGGCGGCCGTATGTATCTTTACCCATCATGTGGGTGAACAAATCCCGGTCTTGCAGTCACATGTCATCGACTGTTCCTTCGGAATACCCAACATAAACCTTTATGGCCACCATATTACCAGATGACGTTTGATGCAGTCAAAGCAGCCTAGGGAAAAGTGAGTAATATGAGCTCACGGTCTAAGGAGAAGGAGTCTAGGTATAGCTGTTGCAACAATGAACTATATGACTTGATCGTGTTGCAATCCTTCGAGGAATGTCCAATCACATCATTCTCCAATGATATGATCTCGTTGTCAGTCGGCATAAATGCCCATGATCTTGAAACCCAGATCATCTTCGTGACCAACGAACTAGTATGAATAGAGGCTACTAGGGACTTGGTTGTTTCATACCACACATGTACCAATGTTTCTACTTGGCACAATTCTAGCACAATATGAAACTATTATAAACTAATTGAGATATGATAATAAAAACTTATTTCTTATTTGCCTCTAGGGCATATCTCCTTCAGTCTCCCACTCGCACTAGAGTACAAATAAACTAGCTTGCATTTTACTCATATAAATCATATGCCATATGCGTTTAGAGATCATGCATGCTCATGGGAAATGTCATGTCCATGTTCTGTTTTACCAGATCATTATGTCTTTTGCAAATCGTTAATGCCTTCCTAATTTTGACATTCACTCCATTATTGTATAATGGGTCGAAGCATTTGTATGGCAACAAAGTGAGACTTTTGTTTCTAGTGTTTATGATGACGGTCGTTTTTCACTGTTGTGATCTAAACTTCAAAACACACTTTGCTATCCTTTGTTTATATACTATAGTCATGGCAGCAGAACGAGGCCGGATTCCAGGAGCTTACAGTGACGTTAGATCAACCTCGAGGGCTTTCTCATGGGCACTGGGACCTGGGACACATCATTCTACGTTAAAAGCGAACTAGCCCCGCCATATCATTATACATCACATCAGATGTAGCCTTTATACTTCTATATCTATGTAGATCCTAGTGCATGAAATGCAACTATGCCACTTACATTGCTTCTTGCTACTTAAGTACAAACTTAATTCTGGTTCAGTGATAAACTCAGGAATCACTTAAAGACACGTTCTTATAGTTAAGAGCTAGTCCTTCCAACCAGAACCTTGAGTCACAATATGTCGAGTATGCAACATGGTTATATGGAAGAACCTATGACTGAGGCATAGGAGATGCAACACATCTCTTTCTTTCAACCACAGTTGCAATACTCAATGCTTCATATAGTAAGAACTTCTTTCTTACCTTGCTCCATTCTGAACTTCTTCAGAATCTTGCTTAGGACATTCTGAACACCTTTCAGAATCAAGTCCAGGAAGCATTCGACATTCAGTGTTTTATTAAACTCACCAATCTATCCTGATAGATCTCTTAATTTAATAACTTCAACTTCATCCTAACTTAAATACTATTAACACCAATTCCATCATTCACATATGTCGTCCACATACCACAGAATGATTTCACGCTCCCACTCAAATGTGACATTCATATTTGAGATCTAGGGATTTCACTTAGCTCCCAATCAAAATATGTCATTTACATATTATGAATTAGCCAAGCTAATTTGCTCCCACTCAAATCTAGGTCCTCTCAATAATCTTGGACATTCCAAAATTCCTTGATCATCATCAAATCGAGAATTCCACTAACGAGATTTCAATGACCATTCATTTCTCGCACTTAGGTCCATCACGCTTCTTTGTATTTCGTAGGTATGTCTTGTTCAAAACATGACAAGTGAATCAATAATATAATTCCACAAGCTTGTAGAATATATAGTTGAATCCTACTTTCTTTAGTAAAAGTATTCCCTAAAACTTTATGATCATTATCAATAGTTTCTCCTCTATTTGTAGAGTTTGGTTTCACGAAACAAATTCCGCTGCGCCACTCAACAAATCGGAGGTAAGGTCAAATACCTTGTTTTGATCTTTTACTTTCTTCCACCTATATCTTCATCAAGACACATCAACTTAGGACAACAGCAAGTTTGCCCCTTGTGGAAGATGCATTCATAGCTTCCTAAGAATGCTCTACAAAGACTTGTTTATTCGCCACGACTTCGACTTGTCGAAATCTCCAGAAACTCGAACGTGCCATAACACTTATGGTGTTGTTTCCACGAATATTTAGATGTTCCTTTGTATTTCAAATGAGTGTTTGCTTATTTTGATCTTTTAACTCTAAACGACAACTATAACCCCGATAAGAGATAATATGTATCTAATACAAAATAATTATGATGTTTGGATATATCAATATGGTTTGAATTCATCCAATTATCATAATTTGTGAAACATCTTTCACAAGTTCCTTTTATCTAAACTTTAACTTGAATACTTTTGTCGTGTCGAACAAATCGAAGAGACTTGTTAATTCAGTTAATTCATTATCCCATTTGGTTATGAACTCATTTGAACAATTCAAATCATTTCAAGTTTCATTAAGTAAATACACTTATTCACTTAAGTCCACAATAAATGATTTCCACTACTTGTTGAAAATATGATACATCACTATGTATAAGATTCAACATTTCTTCGCATATCACCGTTTTACCAGAATGCGGAGTTTCAGTCATTCTACCAAGAGGCATGGTTTTGCAAAGTCTCTAGATTAAGCATCTAGGACCCCGATCTTTCATAAAGAACCTGCAATAACCAAAATGACTTAAACTGTAGTGTCATTTCATTATTAAGATTTGGATACCTTTTAGCATTTTAATCCTTTATAAATGTTTAAACCATTATCATTAACATACTGATGAGAATAACTTGTTTGTAATCGTGATGTGACCATAAGGTATTATTCATAAGAATAGTACAAACTGGTTTGTAACTTGTTCATATGAATAATCGTCTCGCCAAAAGCAAGACACACAAACTAGGATTACAAATTATATTCAAGTCCACTAATCCAAATGATAAACTTTGAGGAAAGAGGTGATGTCGGCCATCAACTGTTTTGCTTGCCGTCACCAAGTCACATTGCCTCAAAACAACAATTCTCAAGCAGATCATCCTGTTTTCACAAAATGGGACAAGTATCAAAATACTTTTCTAACTGCAATGAGTTCTACAAGAACCATATTTATAATTTGTATATCTAACATATACCTTTTTCATCCATGACCTCCTTTTGCAATCAAGCCCTTCTAAGAGTTCTTAACTCTAATGCAAGACCGCTAAGTGTTTTTCCAAACATTCTAGAGTCATCGAATTATCTCCTAATGGTTATTGTATCAAGAAGAGAAGATCACCTTTTACGAGGATATCCCTCAGGCGTGGGTATTAATCTATGAAGTTGGGCCCTTTTGCTAAGTTCCAAATTAAGCAATATATTCCCATGGTCACAAAGGACCTCAATGGGATAGGCTAAGATCTACTAAGATATTTGCAAACAGACATCTAGACTAAGTTTATAATAAGAGATCAATTTATAATTGGTCTCCACTAAAACGGTCATCCCCTAGACGATTTTAGTGATCGCATGATCCCTATCCTCTGCACCTCCCCCGATCGTCACGACCATCAGTGCAGTATCAAAGGTAGACATTCAATAATGCCAATCACATCATCCATGTGACTCATGCTTGATCTTTCGATCTCTTGTGTTCCGAGGCCACGCTTCTCTAGCGTGCTAGGCCCGCCAAATCTACCTTGTGTGTATTCGCTGTGCAACATGGCTTACACCCACTGTATGCGAACGTAGATATGTCTGACACCCATGCCTGTAACCTTGGATCGCCTCATACCGAAGAACTTTCTTGGTGGTGCACACACAAGGGGAACACGGAACATTGGAATTCAATAGGGATTATCTTATTTGCTACCATTGAGTATCTAAATACTAGCACACAATAAGATGTAAAAACTGGTATCAACATCATATGTATAATGTGATATGATATGGTCTTCTTGCACCTTGATCTCCATCGAGCGCTCCGGCATGATCTCCATCGTGCCCTTTGTTTGACGCCAAGTCCACGACGCCGCCACCAGGTCGTCCATCGGAATGATGACTATTACTTACTACTTAGTAATACAAAAGTAAACTACTTTACCTTCGTATCGACCAATGCCATATCATAATCACATGCCCCCTACAAAATAAAGCTAGACGCCTCTACTTTATCTATTGCAAGTTTTACGTGGTTGTTAGGGCTTTCGCACTAGAACCATTTCTAAACTACGAACTTTCCAACCACAACATGGATCCGACAGTTGTCTCTATTACACCCCTTTCGGGGCCCTCCATTGTAAATGCTATATCAACTATCGAATGAGAGACAGACACCCGCTAGCCACTTATACGGTACAAGCCGTATGTTGAGCGTGGAACCAGTCTCGCGTACGAATACGCGTAAGGTCGGTCCGGGCCACTTCATCAAACAATACCGTGATATAAACAAGTACACGTTAGAGAGTAACAACTAAGGGATCAATGCCCGCACAATACATGTGCGTACTGGCCGTACATCACTCCTACGCATAGATCGGCTCTGATACCACTGTTGGGGATCGACGCAGAAATCAAAAATTTCCCTACGAAGGATCCTCGAAAACTTAGCCTAGGATCTATCTATGTAGTAATGCGATAACGGCCGATGCGTAGAGAGTACATATCCTTGTAGACCGTACGCGGTTAACGTTCCGCGGGGAACGTGGTTGATGTAGTCGTACTCGAAGCCGACCTCAAGGTCGTGAAGCTCCTCGCAAGTCACCCCTTTCTCCTTCTTGATCTTCATCATCTTCATCGTGCAACAACTCCGGCTCACGACATTTAAGCGCCCCAAGTGTTGCACCTCGTGTCTTCGTACACATCCGGTGCACGATGAGACCTCCGGCTCCCCGATCCCGCCGGGAGTGCGGAAGTTGATATCCGGCTAGGAATCCCTGCAGCGCAACGGCGTACTGCAGGTGTTCCTCGATCGCACAGCCCAGACTCGGGGCCATGGTCACGAGGTATAGAGAGGGAGAGAGAAGGAGAAAGTCAACCAAAGGACTTCTCCAAATATTGGTGTATTTGGTGTGTTTAATCCCACCCATGGGCACCCCTTTATATAGGCGGAGGGGGGTGTGCCCTCCCCATTGGGTTACCCATGTGGGACTATTCATAAAAGAAAAGATAACATATTTTCGGACTTGTCAAATGGGCCAAAAGCACTCAGCCCAATTAGCAAACAAAAAATACTAAATAAAAAGAGAAAGAAAAGCAGTAGGCAGCACAGCAGCTGGGTGGGCCTAAGGCACCACGCGGCCCAGCTTGCGCCCTAGCTACGGCGGCCTGGAAGGGGGAAGGACCCTGGGTGGGCTGGCCACCCCCGGCGGCCCGCTGGTGCCAGCGACCCGGGTAGGCCGGCGCCATCCGAGCAGCCCAGCTTGCTCCCAGGCGGCGGCCTGCGCTCTGCCCCGCCTCGCCCGGGTGGGCTGGCTGGCAGTGGTGGCCCGCGCCAGCTCGGCGTCGCCCAACTATCCGCCGCCTTGTGCGGTGGCGGTTATCCGCCGCCCACAGGGCTAGCTATTTTTCCTTTTTCCTTTTATTTTCCTGCAGTTTTATTTCTAGGCTATTTCCCTCCGGGATTTATCCTAATATAAAAGTTGACTTTATAAATCTTAATCTAAATATTATTTATAATATATTAATTCACAATTAACATATAATAAATATATATATTTAAATTCTCATTTATCCGAAAACACTTTTCAGAGCTTTTCCTTTATTCTTTCTCTGAATGACTTCGGATGTCTCCGCGGAACGATTCCGGTTTTCTCTCTTTCTCTACTGTGATTCTGTCTTACGAATGATCGCTCTCATTGTACCCTTAAGTGTATCCCCTCACGGCTCGGGAATGCTCTAGACATGATCTGTATCAATGATCAACAGAGGGACTAGGGATATCCATGTGACCCCTATGCATTCCTGATTACAATGTTGTTTGAACCGTCTAAATGTAGCATCCTCTTCCTTTTGTTTCTCGATACAACTTGTCCAAGATCCGATCAATGGTATCTTATACCTTGTTCAATCTCGTTCACAACAAGTTCTGTTTTCTTGTTACCGTGATATTACATCCCCGTGACCTAGTCACATGTTGCAACATATATAGATGTAATCTCACCAAGCCGGCCGTATGTATCTTTACCCATCATGTGGGTGAACAAATCCCGGTCTTGCAGTCACATGTCATCTACTGTTCCTTCGGAATACCCAACATACACCTTTATGGCCACCGTATTACCAGATGACGTTTGATGCAGTCAAAGCAGCCTAGGGAAACAGTGAGTAATATGAGCTCACGGTCTAAGGAGAAGGAGTCTAGGTATAGCTGTTGCAACAATGAACTATATGACTTGATCGTGTTACAATCCTTCGAGGAATGTCCAATCACATCATTCTCCAATGATATGATCTCGTTGTCAGTCGGCATAAATGCCCATGATCTTGAAACCCAGATCATCTTCGTGACCAACGAACTAGTATGAATAGAGGCTACTAGGGACTTGGTTGTTTCATACCACACATGTACCAATGTTTCTACTTGGCACATTTCTAGCACAATATGAAACTATTATAAACTAATTGAGATATGATAATAAAAACCTATTTCTTATTTGCCTCTAGGGCATATCTCCTTCAGCTAGTTCCATGGCCTCCTGGAGGAGGATCTGTCTCTCCATGGTGAAGTTGGCTTCCGCCTCCTCCGGGTTATCCCCGAGGTTAATCGGCGTTAGGAGCCGATCAATGGCATCCTCCACTGGATTCCGAGGCTACGGAGGCGCGAAGGCTCCGCGTTCGTCCGCGCCCCAATCCCGCGGTTGGCGGGGATGAGAGCTGGAGCCGGCCATCATGACCTCCACGCCGCAGGAAGCGACGGAGGCGCTACCGCCCGGATGCGGTAGCTCTGTGACAAAGACGATCTCCCTAGGGAAACACTCAGAAATTGTGGCGACATAGACGGGGAGGTCGCCGAAGAGCAGGATGGAGCCATTCGCCGGGAAGGAGGTTCTGGCGAAGCAGGAAGTGTTGTCGATGATGCAGTCGAATTTGTCGAGCGTGAGCACCAGGCCGGAGGCCACGCGCTCACCGGCTGAAGTGCGGGGTCCCGTGCGGAATGTGACTCCGGTCGAAGCCATCCACCCCACGGTGGGCACCAACTATCATTGTATTGGGAACGATAATACCTAAGAAGGTTAGATAGAGGTGTGGGGACTAGCAGGGAAGCTATCGACGGCGTCATCAGGCGGGATTGGATACAAGGAAGCATAGCTGGACGCAGGAAGTACCCAGGTTCGGAGCCCTCGCGATGAGGTAAAACTCCTACTCCTGCCGGATCTGACTATGAGGGATATACGAACTACAAGTGCTCCTCGAGCTATATTCTCTAGCTACTGTCTTAAATGCACTGAGACCAACCCTTACTACTGAGGCCTTGCCTCTCCTTATATAGGCAGAGACGCAACGGTCTCACTGGCCAGTCCGACTGGCAGGCCCCACAGGCGGGTCCCAGCCGTCTGGTCATCTATAGTATCCGGTACGATATGTCCCATCGGAGTATGAGCGGTATGGCTGTCGTAGGCACAGTGGACGCCGTGCGAGCCTGTCGTCAGCATCGGGCCACAGTTCCTGCGTCATCCCGCGAAGTCTTCGGTATGGCCGAGTAGTGGCCAGTCTTGTTGTCGTACAGGGCGTACCGCGCACTGATCCGCGTGTCGTCCTGTCTCCTTGATTGGTTCCGGCTACGTCGCCATAGCCGGCTGCTTCTTGCCGATCTGGCTACCATGCGATAGCCGGCCTGGCTTGCTTTGTCCGGCTGCATCTAGCCAGCAGGACGCGATCCGACTGCCCTATTTCTTGTCCGGTTGGGGTATCTGGGGATCATCCCCCGATACCAAGAACTCAAACTGATGCACCAATTGCAATGGCAAGAACACAAGAAGTGCTCAAGTCCTTCTCTCCCAAATTCCACCAAAGCTACAAAAGCTTATGGGGGAATAAGAGAGGAAGAAAAAATGGAGGAAATCCATAAAAGACTCCAAGATATAGATCCCAAGATGTTTCCCTCACTTAGAGGAGAGATTGATTGGTGGGATTGTAGATCTAGATCTCCTCTTTCAAATCCCTCAAGAATATGCAAGAATCATAGGAGGGATTGAGGGATAGCAAGCTCAAGAAGGTTAACAATGGAGGGGAAAACTTAAAAGAAAGGTTGAGGAACCATTGGGGAAGAAGGGCCCCTTAAATAGGTCCCTAGAAATCCATCTGTTAGGCCCAGGAATCACCTGGTCTAGAGTCTTCGGACTGGGACTGGAGTCTCTAGTGTACCTAGGCCAAACGGGGACAAACTGGAGGACTGATACGTTGCTAACGTATCTATAATTTTTGATGTTCCATGCTTGGTTTATATCTACTTTCTTAATGTTTTATCCACACTTTGGAGTATTTTTATACACTTTCTTGGACTAACCTATTAACAAGATGTCACAGTGCCAGTTACCTGTTTTCTTCTGTTTTTGGTTCCAGAAAGGTCAGAAAATGAATATTCTTGGAATTGGACGGGACAAAAGCCAAAGTCAATATTTTCCTGGAGCAACACGGAAACACGCAGCAGAGACGGAGTAGGGAACCAAGGTGGGCACACCATATGGTGGTGCGGGCTAGCCGTGGCCACGCCACCAGGTGGTGTGGACCCCCTGGCCGCCCACCGACCTTGCCTCTTCGCCTATAAGATGCCTCCGATGCAGAAACCCTATATCGAACAACCTCCAACCACGAAAAGTACCGCAGCACCGCCGCCACCGAAGGGGAGATTCGGGGGACAGAAAGTCTCTTATTCGGCACCCTGTCGGGATGGGGAAGTGCCCCCGGAGCCATCTCCATCGATCTCCACCACCATCTCCATCGCTGTTGCTGATTCCCATGATGATGAGGGAGTAGTTCTTCCTCGAGGCTAAGGATTCTACCGGTAGCTATGTGTTCATCTCTCTCTCTATGCATGATCATATTGTGATCATGAGCTTTGTAATCAAGTAGATCTACCTTGCTACTCAAGTGCTTTAATAGATCTCTGCTCTCCCCATGTGTGTGAAAGTGACAGCGTGCACACCATGGTGGCACTTAGGCTAGAGATTACAAACACTTGTTATGAGTTATATTTGGAGTTGGATGTCTCTATGAAATTGTGGTGTTTGTTGGAACCATATAGAGCTCAAGGTGACAGTGTGGAGTTATCTAGATGGGGAAAGCGAACTTTGAGGTGTGTTGTTATAGCCCTACCATGGATTAGAGTGTCCAACCGGAGAGTAGTATCATAAACAGAATATATTTATATGAGAGTGTTCACTAGTGAAAGTATGATCCCTAGGCCTTGTTTCTAAACATTTAAACACCGTTTGCAACAAGATCTGTTACATGTTTTCTTGTTGCCATCTTTATTTCAGTTTGCCTTTAGTCTCTTCCACGCCATCAAGCTATTTTCTGGCACAATTGTCGTATATCCACACCACTTGTATTTCACTATCTCTTCACCGAACTAGTGCACCTATACACCTGACAAGTGTATTGGGTGTGTTGGGGACACAAGAGACTTCTTGTATCTTGATTGCATGTTTGCTTGAGAGGGATACCTTTGACCACTTCCTCCTTGAGTTCGATAAACCTTGGGTAATCCACTTAAGGGAAATCTTGCTACTGTTCTACAAACCTCTGCACTTGGAGGCCCAACAAATGTCTACAAGAATAGAAGTGCATAGACATCAAGCTCTTTTCCGGCGCCGTTGTCGGGGACTGAAGAAGAAGCTCCCACGTCAACCACGCGCTAGCAAGTATTTTCTGGCGCTATTGCCGGGGAGGTAAGGTAAAAGGTACTCACATCCTATGGTGTGAGTGCTCGAAGTTATTTCCTTTAGATTCTACAATTTTGTATTTTTGTTTCTTGTTTTCACTAGTTAGGCTTAATGGAAAACAACAACAAAATTAGAGAGCTTTATAGTATTTATCTTGAGTTAGGACATGAAGTGTTTGAAGAGAAAATTAAAAAACCTATGCAACTTTATTTGCGTGCTAATAACAATGTCATTAGTATGAATTCTTTGAACACCATTATTGCTAATGTTATGGAAAAGTCTTTATGAGAAGCTAGTTTTTATGAGAATGAAGTTTTAGTCCCCCAAGCATGGAGGAGAAAATTTACTTTGATGATACTATACCTCCAATATATGATTATTACAATGATGAGTATGATATTTTCAGTCCACCTACTATTGAGGAGAAAATTAATTATGATTATAATATGCCTCCTATATTTGATGATTATGGTGATGAGAATAATAATGATAGCTATTTTGTTGAAATTCCTCCCACTACAATTAATAAGAATGACTATGATTATAGGGAGAGTAATAATTATTTTATGCATGTGGCTCATGATAAGAATGTTTTATGTGATAGTTATATTGTTAACTCTATTCATAATGCTACTAAAAGTTATTATGAGAGAGGGAAAGATGGTTTTATGAGTCAGAACAATATTAAGCTTCCCCTCTTTATGTTGAAAATTTTGAAGTTGCACTTGTTTTGCTTTCCTATGCTTGTTGCTTTGTGCTTTCATGACTTGTTTATTTACAAGATTCCTATGCATAGGAAGTGGGTTAGACTTAAATGTGCTTTGAATTTTCTTCTTGATGCTCTCTTTTACTTCAATTCATATTTCTTATCTGAGCATCTTCTCAAACTATCATGCCTAACTTAAAGGCATTAAAGAAAAGTACTTATTGGGAGATAACCCAAAAGTTTTAGATGAGTCTTCGAAGTTATTACCTCTGTAATAACCGCTCCTTATCCTTTTTATTTGCTTTTTGTGCCAAGAGCAACCTCTAATGAGAGAGAAGTAATGCTTGGGAAAGTTGCTGTCCCAAAACAGATTTTTATGCTTCGCTGTAAAAATTCGTGTTAAATCTATGTACGACGTTTTGAGGCGTGAATTTTTGTGCTTCTGCCCCAGATTGTTATATAACTTTTGTTAGTTCAACATGTTTCGATTTGATCAACAGAAGGTCTTCGAAAAAATTGGTTTTTACCTGCTGGTCTGTTTTGACAGATTTCTGCCATTATTTGCATTTGCTTCTTGTTGATTCCTTTTTGGATTCTTTTGGGGAATTGAGATTTTTGAGGGAAGTGCCACAGTAGCTTGTGTTTTAATGGAAGATTTATTGGTGTTGAAACTGAACCCAAATACTTATTATCTTGAGTGCACTAATGTTGCTAATAAAGATTATGTGAAGTTTTGTATGAAGAAAAAAATTCAGGTGAATGGAGAGAATGATGTAATGAGATGAAGAATGGACTAAAGCTCAAGCTTGGGGATGCCAGCGTGTCACCCCAAGAAATATCCAAGAAGTATAAGCGTCAAAGCTTGGGGATGCCCAAGGCATCCCCTTCTTCATAAATAAAAATCTCAGGTTTCTTCCAAACACTTCATTTTTATTGTTTCATCCACAGTTGTGTTGTTCTTGGAGCGTCTTTGTTTTTGTTTTTGGTTTTTCGTTTGCTTGGTTTTCTTAGTTTGCTTGAATAAATTGGTTGGATCCCCTCTTTCATACATTGGTTTTCAAATAGTTTGGTTTGGATTGGAAAGAGTAGGAAAGTTCAGGCTTAAGTGGTACAACGAGTTTGTTTTTGACTGTAGCCTATGCTTTGTCATGCCACGCTTGATATTGTTTTGGATTTATGATTAGTGATATTTCCTGTAGCATGACTTGTTATAAACAATTGAGATTGCGTAATGTGCCTTGAAAGAATCATGCATTGTTTTAGCATATTAAAGCATAGTATTGTGGTATTTGCTTTTATGCTTTATTTGGGTTGACTTGGCACATGCTCACACCATGTTATGACTATCCCAAGTCACCATAGCCTTTATGATCCTTTAGTTTTCGACTTGTAATATCACTTTATGCTTTAATTAATGATGTTTTGTCGCTTTGCATGATTATGGCCATTATTGCTGTCTTAGTTGGTCGCTCCCAGTCTTTTGCTAGCCTCCATAACCAAGTATGAGTTTCACTCATGCATCCAACTCCAAATAAAACCAAGTTATTCCAAAGAGTCCACCATACCTACCTATTATCATTTCTACTCCAAGTATATTCATGTTTTTATCTACCTTCCGAATTAAACTTGTTATGAGAAAACTAGCAATTAAAGCTCTCACGAACTTGATGGCACACTTTACTTTTCTTGCCCTTAATAAACTTGAACCATTGTGTCATCTATGTTGTATATGCTTGCACTTATATGTTGGGGATTAGCAGAACCATGCCGTCATGGGGAACGCTTTCAACATTGCACTTGTACTTTGTACCTAGTTGATATCATGCTCTTTTGTCTATGGATGTCATCGGTGTGAAATGAAAGGGGAGCTTGTAAGTCCATGGAGTTATGTATGTGTGTTAGAGAAACGCATGGGCCGCCGGTCTAATCCATGCTTTCATGGTGGAAACCTGCAGTGTAACCTTAATGAGCTGTCTATGAAGCATTCTTCTTATAAAAAAGAGATAGAGATTGAGAAAAAGAGAAAAAGAAAAGAAAAAAAAGATATGAGAAAAGAAGAAAGAGAGAAAAAAAACCATTTTCCCATGGTAAATAAGAAGATTGTTGAGATGCTCGTTGTCTGCTTGCCTTGTCATTTTGATATGGGGATTATTCTGTATCATCGGGCAAGGGGTACCCCGTTGGCAGTTCTCTATGATACACATGTACTTACTATGGCAAGAACTTACTGATAACTAAACTGGAGTAGCATGAGGAGTGGCCCTCGTATTCAAGGGACATGAGATTTCCAACTTATACTTTGTCAAGCATATACTCCATAGTTTGTTCACTTTAACCTTAATCACTTCAAAATGCTTATGATAGGGGCAATGAGAGCTGAAAGCTAATAAGTACCATAATTTTTGGAAGCTCTTTATGAAACTTGAATCTCTTCTTCCTTCTATGAAGGCCTTTCTTTTACTTTAATATTGAGTCTCCACCTTCTATCTTTATGCACCTATTGAGAGAGCATAGTGGTCATTCTTAGTTCTATGTGCATTTTCCCAAGAATTGTTGATTGATGCATAACTCGATATTGCTTGTTCTTAAACTATTTGTATCTAGTCGCTCTTATGAACTTTGAAGGTGTCCTGTGCATTTATGTTTGCTACTCTATGAGGGACAAGCTGAATGCCACTATGCTATGTTTTCTTTATGTGAAACAAACAAACGTCTTGCAAAACATTGTTATTCATGAATCTTTTATTTATGCCTTTTCATGTTGCAACATAGTTGTTATGTCTTATTGTTGGAACTTTATCTTTCATGCTATCTTGAAGTACTATGATCCGAGCTATCAATGTTTTACAAATACTTTGATCAAGTTTATGATGGTGCATGTCACCTCAAAAATTATTTTTTCTTTTTATCACTTACCTACTCGAGGACGAGCAGGAGTTAAGCTTAGGGATGTTGATACGTTGCTAACGTATCTATGATTTTTTATGTTCCATGCTTTGTTTATATCTACTTTCTTATGTTTTGTCCACACTTTGGAGTATTTTTATACACTTTCTTGGACTAACCTATTAACAAGATGCCATAGTGCCAGTTTCTTGTTTTATTATGTTTTTGGTTCCAGAAAAGTCAGCAAATGAATATTCTCGGAATTGGACGGGACAAAAGCCAAAGTCAATATTTTCCCGGAGCAACACGGAAACACGAAGTAGAGATGGAGTAGGGCACCAGGGTGGGCACACCATATGGTGGCACGGGCTAGCCCTGGCTGTGCCACCAGGTGGTGTGGGCCCCCTGGCCACCCATCGACCTTGCCTCTTCGCCTATGAGATGCCTCCGATGCAGAAACCCTAAATCGAACAGCCTCCAACCACGAAAAGTTCTGCAGTGTCGCTGCCACCGAAGGGGAGATTCGGGGGATAGAAAGTCTCTATTCCGGCACCCTGCTGGGACGGGGAAGTGCCCCCGGAGCCATCTCCATCGATCTCCACCACCATCTCCATCGCTGTTGTTGATTCCCATGATGATGAGGGAGTAGTTCTTCCTTGAGGCTAAGGGTTCTACCGGTAGCTATGTGTTCATCTCTCTCTCTATGCATGATCATATTGTGATCATGAGCTTTGTAATCAAGTAGATCTACCTTGCTACTCAAGTGCTTTAATAGATCTCTGCTCTCCCCATGTGTGTGAAAGTGACAGCATGCACACCATGGTGGCACTTAGGCTAGAGATCACAAACACTTGTTATGAGTTATATTTGGAGTTGGATGTCTCTATAAAATTGTGGTGTTTGTTGGAACCATCTAGAGCTCAAGGTGACAGTGTGGGGTTATCTAGATGGGGAAAGCGAACTTTGAGGTGTGCTGTTATAGCCCTACCATGGATTAGAGTGCCCAACCGGAGAGTAGTTAAGAGTAGTATCATAAAGAGAAGATATTTATATGAGAGTGTTCAGTAGTGAAAGTATGATCCCTAGGCCTTGTTTCTAAACATTGAAACACCGTTTGCAACTAGATCTGTTACATGTTTTCTTGTTGCCATCTTTATTTCAGTTTGCCTTTAGTCTCTTCCACGCCATCAAGCTATTTTCTGGCACCATTGTCTTATATCCATACCACTTGTATTTCACTATCTCTTCACCGAACTAGTGCACCTATACACCTGACAAGTGTATTGGGTGTGTTGGGTACACAAGAGACTTCTTGTATCTTGATTGCAGGCTTGCTTGAGAGGGATACCTTTGACCACTTCCTCCCTGAGTTCAATAAACCTTGGGTAATCCACTTAAGGGAAAACTTTCTACTTTTCTACAAACCTATGCACTTGGAGGCCCAACAACTATCTACAAGAATAGAAGTGCGTAGACATCAAGGACATTCAGTACGCGGTCCGAAGATAGATTGGAGATTTAGTCTGGAGTCTCCGGTCTAACAAAAACTGGCAAATAGACCATTATGAAAACAACCATAACTTTTGCATCCAGACTCCGATTTTGATGATCTTGGGCTCGTTTTAAAGAGGAAAACAAGTTATACAAGATCATACAAAAAACATCATAGTCTAGCAAGGGAGGATAGAACCAAATGAAGAAAGGTTTAACCTGTCTCAAAAAGACAAACCGGTAGAACCTCCAACATCGAAAACGCAATAGAGAATGCATATGAAATCAGTTTTCGATGAACTTGGGCTTGTCATGAAGATTAACACAAGCCCAAAATCCCCTCATGGATAAGAACCAAGAAAGATGATGCCAAGTATGCAAAGGTTTGAGCTCTCTCTAAAGGATATGATCAAGTAACTCACTCGAGAGCCCCTCTTGATAGTACATCTATCTATCCTATAAACCGGTCTCTCCAACTAATACCACGAGACTGGTAAGAAGGACACCCTATCAAGAACATACCTTTGCCTTGCACATATTCCACTTGAGCTTGATGATGACGATCTTCTCCACCTCAAGATGGAACACCTTTCTTGATTGCTGCAGCTTGGTGAAGACTTGCAAATTACTCCCCATACTCCACTATGGAAGAGCTTCTCTTTGGGGCATATCATATTCCCATATCCATGATCATCTTAGGATGGCAAGCTTCAAGAAAATGATCTCTTCGAGGTGGCTCATCTTGAACTTGCACATCATTTCTTCTTTCTTCATTATGTTGGTGTCTTGAAGGTACATAAGAGATATCACTCCAACTTTATTCTTCAAGACACACTTGCTATAAGCTCAACTCTTTACAAACCATTTTCTGCATGTTGGGGAAATATCACACCGGAGACTCCGGCCTGGAGACCAGAGACTCTAGTATGCAAACATCTCACACCGGAGATTCTAGTCCATCTCAGGACAGTCTCCGGACCCCCAATCAGAATGACCCGAGCATGTTTTCGAGGGTCACACTGGAGACTTGCACCGAAACTCCGGATGGGGACACCGGAGACTCAGGTCCTTGCATACCGAATATTCCGGTCCATCTCCTGATCCCTCATTGATACATTGGTCAACACTTGATCTTCTCCACTTTCTTCTTCTCCCAACCTTGAAGCCAACATATGGTTCAAGAATTTCCTATGGACAAATCCTACAAGTAAAAATCAATGCAAACATAAGTCCATAAAGTTTGTCATTAATTACCAAAACCATACATGGGGGAACACATGCACTTTCAATCTCCCCCATTTTGGTAATTAATGACAATCCCTTTGGGAGGGTTTATATAAGGAATTAACCAAACAGAACGTTGTGCTAACTTCAAATACAACACAAGTATGTGATGTTAGTACAAACACAATATAGAGCAAACTCCCCCACAATCTATGCACCTGTGGATGAACTTGAATTTCATTGCATATATTGCCAACCATTACCGGTGGTGGAGTTTTCTCTATATATTCAAGATGCCATGAAACACACTAAGATTCAAAGCACATGAGGCAAGTGTTTAAGTACAAAACTTAAAACACACAACCATATTCCCTAAAACCCTCTAAAACTTCTCCCCCATTGGCATCGATTGCCGAAATGTGTGAAAAACTTTAGAAGACCAATTTAGTGAGAGTTTCTCCATATGGTGTGCATTTCTCATAATATGAGTAGAATCAAATGCACGTATCCAATGACGAATACCAGGAGGAAATCAAACTAAACTGAGGATCCAAAGATTGCAAAGAAATAAAATGGTGAAGAAGCATCAATGAATAAAGCAAGCAATCAAAAGATCCAAAGAATCACTTCACAAAAGGAAGATACCAAAATAAAGACATATATTATGATAAGATTGACAAGAGAATGATTTAAATAATATGAGAAGACTCCAAAGTTTGTGCACAAATTATAATTTGCATTTGAATACAATATGCATAACATGGCATCCTAGTTCCGTCTATATCATTTAAACCACGAGCACAAGCAAGAGATAAGATATTATGATGAGAGCAAATGGGTGTTGAGATCAAAACAGGAAGCTCCCCAAGGTTCATGCACAACAAAGTGCACAATTATGGAATCATAACTCCCCATAATCAAACAAAACACCAAACAAGATCAAGAAGGAAAATGCGTGTTCTTAGGTAGATTAGGAAAGCTCCCCGAGGTTTATGCACCAAATATAATAATTGCTTTGAATGCAAAGTGCATAAATATGGTATCCTTGCTCCCCAAACTTACATAACAACACATAGGCATGAGAGATCAACTTTCTTAACACCAACGAGTGTCAAAATATGCAAATGAAAATGTCAAACACTCAAAGCAAAACTTTTGGAGCCACCAAAGAATGAAAAGGAGCACAAGGTGTAGACTCTAGAGCAAAAGGATATCAACTAGAGATTTAGCCATAATCATGTGTATAAGTTTCTAAGTAGACAATGATCACCAAGATATACATCCACAAAGAAACATGTACACACAAAATGGATACTCAAGAATGAACAAGATATCCAAACAAAAGTCATAGATAATGCCAATAAGATTTTTGCTAGAAAGCATGGTCAAAGGCACAAATTTATCTTATTGAACATCAATGACCTTCAAACACCAACGAATACATCAGAACTATCACAAGGGAACAAGAGATAGTTGGAATGCATTGGAAAAGGCAACAAGTATCATAAAGAACAAATAAACCTTGCAAATTCATCCATATTGCACGTGAGAGAAATTGAGGAAATGATTGTCAATAGAATTGCTAGATTGGCATACGTGGGATTGGTGAATCATAAACATGATTTTTATATACTCCCCAAAATATGCATTCATCTCAACTTACTTATATACAATAAGGATGATACAAAAAAAATCTTGCAAGAACCACAATAAAAGCAACTAAAGGAAATCGTGACATGATGCAACCATAAAGGTTGGATACTAGAAAAGTATGAATGAGAGGGATACTTGTTACCGAGATACCATTGGTAGTATGAAGTAGATATGAGTTTGTTGATCATCCTAGCTTGCCTCCAATTATCATTTAGTCACCACGTCTTCTTATTATTGAGACAAGCATCCAATGAATCTCCAATGTACCTAAGACACATTCAAGTACACGATGGTCCCAAAACTCATTGGGTCCAAAGTAGTTAGATACACTACAATACATAGGAAAAACTCCACAAAAACATGTGCATATTGATATGAAAATGGAATTTCATGCACATCTTAGGCAAAATAGGATTTGGTGGAGTTTCCCTTATATATTGGATCCAAGAAAGCTAGCATACCATAAAATATTCATTTAGTAAATATGCATGCACAAGACTTTCAAGAAACAAAATGAGATAGTTTGAACAACAACACCAAGAAAGCCAAGACGGCACACCTAACTGTGACACGATAACGGTTGTCCAAAATATATCAAGGACCAAATAAACACATAATAGACCCCAAGTTGAACAAATGAATGAGGCAAAATCCAAAGAGAAAAATGGATAAACAAATACAAATGCTCAAGGATTTATCTCATTCTAAAAGGTCAAAAAGAAACGAGACAAAGCCAACTCCCAAAAAGAGCAAGGTTACAACAATTAAACCAAACTCTCAACACTTTTCATGATGGCACAAAATACCAAAACGAAAAGATCAAACTTCCAAGAACATAAAGCACAATATGGATCAAAGCAAGAAGCATAAAGGAGTGTTCTAAATAATATAGGAGAGCTCCCCCATGAATAGTGCATTATGTAGGATTTTGCTTTTGAATGCAAAATGAACACAAATGGGATCATCACTATAACCTAAATTAAGTAACACATACGAGAATACCAATTAAATCAATAGATCCAAAAGTAGCAAGGAAAACTTGGGAGCAACATAAACTCTCAAAAACCAATGTGAATATGATCAATAAGTTCTACCACATATGGTGTATAAATTGTCCAATGACAAGAAGTAGAGAGATAATTTCCTAATGTACTTACATAGATATTCAAGATCATATTCATAACACAAGCATATGGCAATATATAAGAATTACGCTCGATTCTTAGGAAGAGAATCTTGATAGCTACAAATAGCTACATAATCATTAATGATTAGAGTAACTTGAAGAAAATGGTTTCCATGGAGGATATAGATGTCAAAATATGAGGAAACACATACCAAGAAGATCTCACACAAACAAGATCCAAATATGAGAAACAATGTATTCAAGCAAATTTGAACTTGTTTGAGCAAATGTGTCACATAGGAGCTAGATAATTATTAATATCAATTCTAAGTGACACAACCTCGAATATTCACATTTTCTAGGCTTGTAATATGCACTAAGCATATGACTTCTCCATAATGTGATAAACCATAAATATCAACATGAAGCAAAAGGATCCAAATAGAGATAATTAATGGATATTATAGGACTTGAATTTCTCATGAGAAACATACCACATAGAGACTAGATAATATTGCACTATCAATACTAGGTGGTATTCCTCATGTACACACATTTTTAGGATTGTGGAATGCCCAAGCATAACACGCCCCCAAAATGGGATAGTCCATTAATCTCTCACAAGAGCCAAATAATAAGATACCAAACATATAAAAGAAAGGCTCCAACATAAGAAACACACGAACATGGTGTGCCACCCAACATACACAAATAAACTTGATAACTCAAGATAAGTAAGTGGCAAGCATAACATATACAAAAGCATGAAAGGTACAAAACAAACACATGCACAAGGGGCAAGCAACTTTCAATGTAATGAGTTAAGCACATGTTACCGCAAGGAGGAACATTGGAAATATGATAGAGGCAATATAATCCACATGAATTGGCTTGAAAAATATACTAGATGAAGATCCCTCAATTCTTGATGATAAAACCAAGTCTCCATTGTCCTACAAAATCACCTATTGATCAAGTTTTGGCTTGTTGGTCCCCAACCAAGTTGGGTCCTAAAAGGTTAGTCACAATAGGCTTGGTAACCCAAATGTTTCTTTTCTTGACACCACATTGGGCACCAACAAATTTGGCAAACACATTTCCAACCTCATCCTTATGAAGATAATAAGAATCATAAATCATGATAGGATTGGATGAGGAGTTACCAATGGTGCATGAGAAAGAAATGTGCCCTTTCTTGCGGCAAATGTAGCAAGTTCTTCTCTTCCCATTCTTTTCACTTGATTTCTCCACAATGTGAGCATTAGCTCGAATATTCATAGGAAGTGGCCTTGCTCCAACTTGAGATAGGCCATGACCTTGTTGCTTCCCTTTTTGCTTCTCACCAAGAGGCTTCTTCTTAAAAGGGCAAGATCTAACATGGTGCCGTTCAATTTTGCACTTGAAGCAAACAATCTTGGTTGAATTCTTGATGTGTTCTTGGCCCTTCTTATTGTTTATCTTGGATTTCTTCTTGTTAGTGGACTTGTTCTTGACATTGGATTTGAATCCAAGACCACTCTTGTCGTTGGGGGATTTTTGCATACTCAACATTTTGTCAATTTTGGATTTCCCTTCATGACGCTTTTTCAAGTCATTCTTCAAAGAAGTGATTTGAGCCTTGATCTCATTGATTTCCTCTAAATGGTTAGTATCAACAATAATAGTAGAGGAAGTAGATGCTTCATTGTTAGAGCAACAAAGCAAGGAATGTACTTCATCACCAGATATAACAATAGCATGAATGGGTGAATTACAAGGACTAGCACATGGCAATATGACATTTGGAGTAGAAGTAGTGCTAATGTCCAAATGAGGCTCATTAGATGTTACCTTTGACATAATAGCCTCATGAGCTAATTTTAGCCTATCATGGGAGGCTAGAAGATCCTCATTAGAGCTTGATACCTTACCATGACTTTCTTCCAAGATCCATACTTGCTAGTTTGCAAAGCAAGTTGAGTATTTAGCTCAACATTCTACTTCAAAATAGATGCTTCACAAGAAATAAAGTTAGTAGCACAAGCATCATAATTAATTGCAAGAGGTAAGGGCAACTTCGAAAGCTCTTTTGAGTAAGAGGCTTTAAGTTGCACATGTGACTCGGTGAGTTTGATGAGCTCACCCTTGATGACCCTAGAGCCATTTTTGAGGTGCTCAAAATCCTCAAGGACTTTAGCATAAGAAATTTGAAGTTCATAATTTTTACTTTTGAGATCACTAGCCACCTCAGGACCTCTATCATGAGATTCCTTCACTCTAGACAGCTCTAGAGCAAAAGTCTCCTCAAGAGATTCTTTAGTGGTTTGTTCCTCTTCAAGAGATTCATTTAGATTTGCAATTTTATTAGCATACCACGCTCAAGACTACTCATTTTATCAATGGTGTTCTCATGCTCCTCAATTTGTGCTTCTAACTCATCAATATGTTCTTTGCTCTTAATAGCAAAGTCCAAGATTTCAACAAAGTTAGAGCAAGCAATATTATTCTTAACAAGAGCATGATAAACAATCTCACACTTTTCGTATAAATCATCAACATCCAACTCTTCTTCCTCATTATCCTCATCCTCATCATCACAAGATGTATTGGGTTCCAAAGTAGGAGTTACCTTTGAATCCCTAGCCATAAGGCATGGGTGGGTACCATGAGATGATGATGATGAATTATTTGAAGCTTCATTCAAGATCTTATCTTGGCCAATTGAATCTCTGTTTTCCTCTACATGCTTAGCAACACAAGCACTAGAGGAAATAGAAGTATTTTTAACATGGCAATAAGACAACACAGGCATATCATCATAAGATTTATTCAATCCATTTTTACATGCTATGTAGGGACTACCAACACAAGCATATAAGGAGTTTTGGGTGCTACAAGTGTTAGGGTCCAACGATAGACCATTGCAACTAGATATAGATGAAGTATGACTAATAGTAAGCTCACTATCCATATTAAAATTTCTATCACCACTCACCATATCATTACCTTGTGAAAAATCACATGTTGGTGAAGTGGTAGAAGATGAGAACTCATCTCGACCGAAAGTGGAAGAAACACAATAATCCTCAAGAATATTGGACACAACATATTTATCTTGAAGTTTTGTCCATAACTCATGAGCGCTCCAAAAAGGAATGATTGAAGATGTAACTACATAGCTCAAATCATTAAAAAGCACATTAGAAGCTTGAGGATCAAGATATAAGTTTTTCTCATCCTCACAAGATAGATTTTCGAAATCCATAGGAGGAGAAAAACCTACATCTACAATACGCTTCAAATTTGGGTCCATGTCCCGAAAATGAATAAGCATGTGAGTTTTCCGTATATCATAATTTGTGCCATCGAATATGAACATTTCATTCTGCACTAATCCCCTAGTCGACATATTTAATCTCAAGGCGGTGAAGCCTAAAATGAGATTACGAGATCCGATACCAATTGAAAGGATAAAGATGTCGCCTAGAGGGGGGTGAATAGGTGGTTTAAAACTTTTACGAGAGTGGCTCAACAAAGGTGGAATTAAACTAGAGTTTACTTTGTGAAGCACAAAACCTAGAACAACTAGGGTTCACCTATGTGCACCAACAACCTATGCTAAGCAAGACAAGCAACTATATGATAGCAAGATATATACTTCAAGCACAAAGGCTATCACAAAGTAAGGTGAATAAGTAAGAGCTCGGGTATAGAGATAACCGAGGCACGCGGAGACGACGATGTTTTACTGAGTTCCTCCCAACAATGGAGTACGTCTCGTTTGGAGAGGGGGTGGTTTCAAACAACTAATGCTACAAAAGGCCTACATTGTTCTCCTTTGAATCTCACCCCAACGGGATCGATCCACACTTCCACTATCGATGCACTTGTTGGTGGCAACCGGAACCTCTCACAAGATTGGAGGCTCCCAACTAACAAGCTTGGGTAAAGCTCCACAACTTAATTGGAGGCCCCAATTAATCCACAAACCTGCAATACAACCAAACCGTGTAGGGTTCCAAGAACCCAAGAGTAAAAAGCTTATCACCATTCACCCAATCGAAACCTCACCGAGAACTCAAACCGATGCACCAAATGCAATGGCAAGAACACAAGAAGTGCTCAAGTCCTTCTCTCCCAAATTCCACCAAAGTTACAAAAGCTTATGGGGGAATAAGAGAGGAAGAACAATGGAGGAAATCCATAAAGGACTCCAAGATCTAGATCCCAAGATGTTCCCCTCACTTAGAGGATAGATTGATTGGTGGGATTGTAGATCTAGATCTCCTCTTTCAAATCCCTCAAGAATATGCAAGAATCATAGGAGGTATTGAGGGATAGCAAGCTCAAGAAGGTCAACAATGGAGGGGACAACTTGCAAGAAATGTTGAGGAACCATTGGGGAAGAAGGGCCCCTTAAATAGGTCCCTAAAAATCCATCCATTAGACCCAGGAATCGCCTGATCCGAGTCTCCGAACTGGGACCAGAGTATCTGGTGTACCCAGTCCAAACGGAGACAAACTGGAGGATATTCAATACGCGGTCCGGATATAGACCGGAGATTTAGTCCGAAGTCTCGGGTCTAACAAAAACTGGCAGATAGACCAATACGAAAACAACCATAACTTTTGCATGCGGACTCCGATTTTGATGATCTTGGGCTCGTTTTAAAGAGGAAAATAATCTATACAAGATCATACAGAAAAACATAATAGTCCAGCAAGGTAGGATAAAACCAAATGATGAAAGGTTTGACCTCTCTCAAAAATACAAACCGGTAGAACCTCCAACATCGAAAACACAATAAAGGATGCATATGAAATCCATTTTTGATGACCTCGGGCTTGTCATGAAGATTAACATAAGCCCAAAATCCCCTCATGGATAAGAACCAAATAAGAACCAAGAAATATGATGCCAAGTATGCAAAGGTTTGAGCTCTCTCCGAAGGATATGATCAAGTTACTCACTAGAGATCCCCTCTTGATAGTACGGCTATTTATCCAATAAACCGGTCTCTCCAACTAATACCACAAGGCCGGTAAGAAGGAAACCCTATCAAGAACATACCTTTGCCTTGCACATATTCCACTTGTGCTTGATGATGACGATCTTCTCGACCTCAAGATGGAACATCTTTCTTGATTGCGCTAGCTTAGTGAAGACTTGCAAATTACTCCCCATAGTCCACTATGGAAGAGCTTCTATCTTGGGCATATCATCTTCCCATATTCATGATCATCATAGGATGGCAAGATTCAAAAGCAAATGATCTCTTCAAGGTGGCTCATCTTGAACTTGCACATCATTTCTTCTTTCCTCATTATGTTGGTGTCTTGAAGGTACATAAGAGATATCACTCGAACTTTATTCTTCAAGACACACTTGCTATAGGCTCAACTCTTTATAGACCATTTTCTGTCCATTGGGGAAATATCACACCGGAGACACCGGTCTGGAGACCAGAGACTCTGGTCTACAAACATCTCACATCGGAGATTCCGATCCATCTCCGGACAGTCTCCGGACCTCCAATTAGAATGGCACATGCATGTTTTTGAGGGTGACACCGGAGACTTGCACCGAAACTCTGGATAGGGACACCGAAGACTCCGGTCCTTGCATACCGGAGATTCCAGTCCATCTCCAGATCACTCATTGAAACCTTTGTCAACACTTGATCTTCTTCACTTTCTTTTTCTCCCAACCTTGAAGCCAGCGTATGGTTCAAGCATTGCCTATGGACAAATACTACAATTAAAACTCAATGCAAACATAAGTCCATAAAGATTGTCACTAATTACCAAAACGACACATGCGGGCACACATGCACTTTCATCGTGTTCCCCTGATTTGTTACCCCGGGCACATTACAGATATGGCCCATAAGGCCCACATAGAATAAGGAGTCCAGGAAGCATCCGACAGACAGAAGCTTGACTTGGCAATCAAGATAAAAGTGCATACCAACGTAGTTCTAGTGTTGTAATTATAACTTGTAACCTATCCATATACGGCTCCAGGACCTAGCCTCTCATATAAAGGCTAGGAGGAGCCAACGGAGAGGGTAGTTTACCAGCAATCTGCAATCTGTCATGAGCTAGATTGCAACTAGCGAATCGGCGACTTTGTAATCATATTATCCATCATAATCAGACTACATCGACTCCCTTGTTTATCTGATCAGCCGACGAAATCACCAGGTCTCTCTTTTCCCAGAAACCCTAAGTCCATAACCATGGGCATTGCCAAGGTTACCCCTCATCACTGACATTCCTCCTTTCTTGAGACCATTGTCCAACAATAGATAAACAAGTTTCTTTTGAAACTATTATCCTTCTTAGGGAGGATTAAAGCTGATCAACCAAAGAGAAATTCCACTAAATTTGATGTCTTTATTCCAATGAAGCTGATAATTCATTTGCATCATATTTCTGAAAAATCTAGCAATAATGCATATTGTTGAATACTGATCTCCAAAAATGAAGCAGTGCTGCGATGTTTCTTCTTCGTTGGATTAAATTTGCAGGAGAGCAACAAATACTGGTAGTAATATCAACGAAGTAAGTGGAATTGTGAGTACTAAACTATTGGGGTTTAGCGCCTGAAAAAATAATTTTTCCTATGCAAACAACCCTAATTTTTCCTATGCAAACAACCCTATGCAAAGTGTTGATGTAGTCGTACCGACGCTAAACTCAAGGTTGTTCTGAACTTGGATGGCTCCACCAGCTCTAGCTCCACCGGCTTCAATGACTCCGATGGCTCGAACAAGTCGAGCGCCACTAGTACAACGCCTTATAGGGGGTCACACACATACGGTGTTTAACAATGACTCCTGGACCCTGATCCAGCAGAGGTTGCGGAAGTAGATCTCCTAGATCCGGAATCCCTGCTACGCTTATACGTTGCAAACATATCTATAATTTTTGATGTTCCATGCTTGTTTTATATCTACTTTCTTATGTTTTGTCCACACATTGGAGTATTTTCACACATTTTCTGAAACTAACCTATTAACAAGATGCCATAGTGCCAGTTGCCTGTTTTTTGATGTTTTTGGTTTCAGAAAAGCTAGTAAGGAAATATTCTCGAAATTGGACCGGACAAAAGCCCAAGTCAATATTTCACCAGAAGGAACACGAAGTCTGGAGGGGAGACGAAGAGGGGAGCCAAGCCGGCCACACCTAGTGGTGGTGCCGCCAGCCCTAGCCACGCCACCAGGTGGTGTGGGCCCCTTGGCACTCCACCGACCTTGCCCCTTCGCCTATATATTGCCTCTAGGATGAAAACACTAAGTACCCGATCAAAATTCCATGAAAGTGTCTGTAGTCGCCGCCGTCTCCATCCCTAGATCGGGAGGGATATGAAGCTCTTCCCGGCACCCTGCCAGATGGAGAGATCACCCTGGAGGCCTTCTTTATCACCATGCCTGCCTCCGGTGCGATGCGTGAGTAGTTCATCCCTGGACTACGGGTCCATGTAGTAGCTAGATGGTTGGTTCTTCTCCTTTGTGCTACCATGTTTAGATCTTGTGAGCTCCTTTCATGATCAAGATCATCTATTTGTAATCATACATGTTGTTTTTGCGGGGATCCGATGGATATTGAGATGCTATTTTAGATTGATTATTGATTCTATCATGTCTATGTTATTTGTGATCTTGCATGCTTTCCGTTGTTAGTAGCTATCTTGGCCGAGTAGATGCTAGCAACTCCAAGAAGGAGTATTTATGCTCGATAGTGGGTTCATGCCTCTAGGAATCTAGGGAAGTGACAGAATTCTCTAAGGTACTAGATGTGTTGTTGCTACTAGGGAGAAAAAAACAATCCTTTGTTCATAGAACAATCGCATTGTTTACTTTACACACTTTACTTAATGCAATTATCTGTTTCTTGCAACTTAATACTGGAGGGGGTTTGGATAATAACCAGAAGGTGGATTATTAGTCATAGATGCAGTTGGATTACAGTCTATTTATAATGTTGTAATGCCCAACCAAATCTCATAGGAGTCAAGATGATTAGTATATGCATGTATGCTTTCTCGGTGTCTGTCAATTGCCCCGTTGTAATTTGTTCACCCAACATGTCAACTATCTTAAGGAGAATCACCTCTAGTGAACTATGGACCCTGGTCCATTCTTTTACCATCAATCTACAAGCTATTTACTATTTACTTTCTGCAAACAATTAGTATCTTCCACACAATACATTTAATCCTTTGTTTTCAGCAAAACCAGTGAGATTGACAACCTCACTGTAAGTTAGGGGCAAAGTTCTGTGGTTATATTGTGCAGGATTCCAAGTTGGAAACAGCACCTTGGAGGTGTTTCCTTGCTCCTAGTGGTTCAATATCCTTGGTTTCATAATTGAGGGACACTTGTTGTTGTGCTCATCATATCTTCCTCTTGGGGATCCCAAACGAGCTCGAATATATTTTGAGCCATCAAGCTCTTTTCTGGCACCATTGCCGAGAGTCAAAGACATCTTCACAAGGGGATTCCCTCATAACCAATCTTTTTAACTTTGTTGTTTTCGTTTTGCTTAGTTTATTTCTGCTTTGTTTGCTTGTTTCTTTTATCAAAAACACAAAAAAATAGTTGTACTAGTTTGCTTCCTTTATAAAAAACCAAAAAAAACTATAGTTGTTACCTAGGTCCTATCTCATCATGTTGATCCCTAAGTTCACCCTGAAAGACCTTTCCATAGGCAGTGGCTCTATAATTGGGAAAGATAATATTGAAGAATTCTTTAATCATGTTAGCAAGCATGAGGATAATGATGATAGGTCCCTACAAGAACTTGCTCCAAATTATGAAATTGCTGCAGCCTCTTTAGTTCACATGTTGGAAGCTAGGTTTGTTAACCTTAACCCCATAATGCAAGTAATGTTTCTTAAACTTAAAGATATTGAGGACCCTGAAAAGAGAGATTTTGTTTTGGAAACCTTGCTTAAAGAATTCTATGATGTTGTTAAGGAAGCCAGAAAAGTCTTTGATTGTTTTAATATGCTAGGCTCATGTGTAGATGTTATTGGTACATGAGAAAAGATGGATAAAACCAAACCTAAAAATGGAGAGGAAATTAAAATACCAATACCTTTTGAACTTGTAGGAATGCATGAAGCCTTAGAAAAGAATTTTGATTGGATTGTTCCTGAAAACCTGTTTGATAAAAATAGTGAACCCAAGAGCATTGAGAGAGGATCCTCTAGAACTTATTTGGATCAGATACCTTGCCTTGTTGAAGATATTTCTGGTATCGATCTTAATGCTTCTTCATTTGAGAATACTTGATTCTTTTCTTGCTTCTTATACCTAGCTCAAAGGCGTTAAAGAAAAGCACTTATTGTGAGATAACCCAAATTTTGTTAGAAGTATTTTGTTGAGTCTTGGAAGTTATTGCTTCAGTAATAACCTCCCCTTATCATTTTTGTGTGGTTTTTGTGCCAAGAGTAACCTCTAATGAGAGAGAAGTAATGTTTGGGAAAGTTGCTGTCCCGAAACAGATTTTTGTGCTTTGCTGTAAAAATTCGTGACAAATCTCTGTACGTCGGTTTGAGCTGTAATTTTTTGTGATTCTGCCCCAGGTTGTTATCCAACTTTCGTTAGTTCAACACTTTTCGATTTGAGAAACAGAAAGTCTTAGAAAAAAATCAGTTTTTACCTTCTGGTATGTTTTGACAGATTTTGCCATTATTTGCATTTGCCTCTTAATCTCTTTCTCTTTGAGTTCTCTTTGATCATTTGAACTTTTTAAAGGAAGTGCTACAGTAGCTTTTATTTTAATGGAAGTTTTATTTGTGTTGGAACTGAAACAAAAGACTTATTATCTTGAGTACACTAATGTTGCTAATAAAGATTGTGTGATGTTTTGTATGAAGGAAATTTTAAAGTGTAGGGAAGAGTAATGTGATAAGATGAAGATGGACAAAAGCTCAAGCTTGGGGATGCCACCCGTGTAACCCCAAAAAATATTCAAGAAGTACAAGCATCAAAGCTTGGGGATGCCCAAGGCATCCCCTTCTTCATCAATAAAAATTCCAGGTTTCTTCCAAACACTTCATTTTTATTGTTTCATGCACAATTGTGTTGTTCTTGGAGCGTCTTCATTTTAGTTTTTATTTTTTGTTTGCTTATTTTGCTTGAATAAATTGGTTGGACCCCCATATTCATATATGATGGTTTTCAAATAGGTTGATTTGGATTGGAAAAGAGTAGGAAAGTTCATGCTTAAGTGGTATAAAAGGAGCTTCTTTTTGACTATGACTTATACTTTATCATGTCATGCTTGATATTAATTTGGCTTTATGCTTAATAATAATTGTTGTAGCATGACATGTTATAAACAATTGAGATTGATTAATGTGCCTTGAAATCATGCGTTGTTTTAACATATAAAAGCATAATATTGTGGTATTCTCCTTTAATGCTTTATTTTGGTTGACTTGGCACATGCTCACACCATGTTATGACTATGAACCAGTCATCTTAGCCTCTATGATCATTTAGTTTTTGACTTCTGGTACCACTTTATGCTTTAATTAATGATGTTTTGTTGCTTTGCATGATTATGGCCATTATTGCTCTTTTAGTTGGTCGCTCCCAGTCTTTTGCTAGCCTCCATGCCAAGTATGAGTTCCACTCATGAATCCAACTCCAAATAAAACACGGTTATTCCAAAGAGTCCACCATACCTACCTATTAGCATTTTCTATTCCAAGTATATTCATGTTTTTATCAACCTTCTGAATTAAACTCGTTATGTGAAAATTAGTGATTAAAGCTCTCACAAAATTGATGGCACACTTTTCTTTTCTTGCACTTTATAAACTTGAACCATTGTGCCCATCTATGTTGCGTATGTGCTTGCGCAGAACCATGTTACCATGGGGAACGCTTTCAACATTGCACTTTATTTGGTTGATATCATGTTCTTTTGCTTATGGATCCCGGTGGTGTGAAATAAAGGGGGAACTTGTAAGCTCATGGAGTTTGTATATGTGTTAGAGAAACACTTGGGCCTCTAGCCTAAGCCATGCCTAATCATGGTGGAAATTTGCAGCATAACCATAATGAGCAATCTATGAAGCATCCTTAATAAAAACCTATGCAAATAGCAAATAAAAAGATCGCTGAGATGCTCATTGTCTACTTGCCTTGTCATTTTGATATGGGAATGCTTCCGTATCATCAGGCAAGGGGTACCCCGTTGGTGGTTCTCTATGATACACATGTATTTGCAATGACAAGAACTTACTCGTGACTAAAGTTGAGTAGCATGAGGTTCGGTCTTCATAAGTAAGGGGCATGAGATTTCAACTTATAACTTGTCAAGCATAGCCTCATATTTGTTCACTTTAACCTTAATCACCTAAAGATGCTTATGATAGGGGCAACGAGAGCTGAAAGCTAATAAGCACCATAATTTTTGGAAGCTCTTTATGAAACTTGAATCCCTGCTTCCTTCTATGAAGGGCCTTTATTTTACTTTTATGTCAAGTCTCCATCTTCTATATTTATGCACCTATTAAGAGAGCATAGTGGTCATTCTTAGTTTCATGTGCATTGTCCCAAAACTTGTTGATTGATTCATAACTTTGATATTGCTTATTCTTAAACTATTTGTATCTAGTCACCCTTACGAACTTTGAAGGTGTCCTATGCATTTATGTTTTGCTACACTATGAGGGACAAGCTGAATACCATTCTCATTACATTTTCTATATGTGAAACAAACAAACGTCTTTCAAAGCATTGTTATTCATGAATCTTTTGTTTGTACCTTTTCATGTTATAACATAGTTGCTACGTCTTATTTTTAGAACTATATCTTTCATGCTATGTTAAAGTACTATGATCCCAGCTATCAATGTTTTACAAATACCTTGATCAAGATTATGATGGTGCATATCACCTAAAAATATATTCTTTTATCACTTACCTACTCGAGGAAGAGCAGGAGTTAAGCTTGGGGATGTTGATACATTGCAAACGTATCTATAATTTTTGATGTTCCATGCTTGTTTATATCTACTTTCTTATGTTTTGTCCACACTTTAGAGTATTTTTACACATTTTCTGGAACTAACCTATTAATAAGATGCCACGGTGCCAGTTGCTTGTTTTCTGCTGTTTTTGGTTTCAGAAAAGGTAGTAAGGAAATATTCTCAGAATTGGACCAAACAAAAGCCCAAGTCAATATTTCACCAGAAGGAACACGGAATCCGAAGGGGAGACGAGGGGAGCTAGGCCGGCCACACCTGGTGGTGGCGCGGCCAGCCCTAGCCGTGCCACCAGGTGGTGTGGGCCCCTAGCACTCCACCTACCTTACCCCTTCGCCTATATATTGCCTTCGGGACAAAAACCCTCAGTACCTGATCAAAATTCCACAAAAGAGTCTGTAGCTGCTGCCGTCTCCATCCCTAGATCGGGAGGGATCTCAAGCTCTTCCCGGCACCTTGTCGGAGGGGAGAGATCACCCTGGAGGCCTTCTTCATCACCATTCCTGCCTCCGGTGTGACGCGTGAGTAGTTCATCCCTGGACTACGGGTCCATGTAGTAGCTAGATGGTTGGTTCTTCTCCTTTGTGCTACCATGTTTAGATCTTGTGAGCTCCATTCATGATCAAGATCATCTATTTGTAATCACACATGTTGTGTTTACGAGGATCCGATAAATATTGAGATGCTATTTTAGATTGATTATTGATTCTATCATGTTTATGTTATTTGTGATCTTGCATGCTTTCCGTTGTTAGTAGCTATCTTGGCCGAGTAGATGCTAGCAACTCCAAGAGGGAGTATTTATGCTCGATAGTGGGTTCATGCCTCTAGGAATCTGGGGAAGTGACAGAATTCTCTAAGGTACTAGATGTGTTGTTGCTACTAGGGACAAAACAACAATCCTTTGTTCATAGAACAATCGTATTGTTTACTTTACACACTTTGCTTAATGTGATTATCTATTGCTTGCAACTTAATACTAGAGGGGGTTCGGATGATAACCAGAAGGTGGATTATTAGTCATAGATGCAGTTGTATTACAGTCTATTCATAATGTTGTAATGCCCAACCAAATTTCATAGGAGTCAAGATGATTAGTATATGCATGTATGCTTTCTTGGTGTCTGTCAATTGCCACGTTGTAATTTGTTCACCCAACATGTCAACTATCTTAAGGAGAATCACCTCTAGTGAACTATGGACCCTGGTCCATTCTTTTACCATCAATCTACAAGCTATTTACTATTTTCTATTTACTTTCTGCAAACAATTACTATCTTCCACACACTACGTTTAATCCTTTGTTTTCAGCAAAACGGGTGCGATTGACAACCTCACTGTAAGTTGGGGCAAAGTTCTGTGGTTGTGTTGTGTAGGCTTCCAAGTTGGAAACAACACCTTGGAGGTGTTTCCTTGCTCCTACTGGTTCAATAACCTTGGTTTCATAACTGAGAGAAACTTGCTGTTGTGCTCATCATACCTTCCTCTTGGGGTTCCCCAACGAGCTCGAATATATTTTGAGCCATCATGCGCGACGGTGCTCCGCGGTTAAGTAATACTCTTGTTCGTACAACCCTTATAGTGGGGTTGTGCTCACAAGAGAGAGAGGAATAGAGGAGGGCAGTTGGAGGGGAAAGCCTCAAAGCTTGGGATTAATTGATGTATTTAAATCCCTCCATATGCCCTCCTTTATATAGGGAGAGGGGAGCCCCCAAGTCCCTTAGCCTAGCCATGTGGGACTAAAGGAGAGGAGGGGTGGGGAGCCACCTTGGCCGGTCGGCCAAGGCCTCCTTGGGCCCAACCTCCCTCCTTTCTCCCTGATACATTGCAAATGTATCTATAATTTTTGAAGTTCCATGCTTAGTTTTATCCACTTTCTTGTGTTTTGTCCACACTTTGGATTAATTTTCATATGATATCTTGGACTAACCTATTAACAAGAGCCACAGTGCCAGCTGCCTTTTTTCTGCAGTTTTTGGTTCTAGGAAAGTCAGAAAATGAATATTCTCGGATTTGGACGGGACAAAAGCCAAAGTGCCTATTTTTCAGGAAGTCATCAGATGCCAGAGTACGAGACGGAGAGGGGCCAGGGGGCCACCACACCACCTGGCCACGCGGCCCAGCCTGGCCTGCGCCAGGGGGTGGTCTGGCCACCTCCGGCACCCCCTCAGCCTCCCCTTCTGCCTATAAGATGCCCTCGGGACGAAAACCCTAAGTACACGATCAAAAATCCACAAAAGAGTCTGTAGCCGCCGTCATCTCCATCCCTAGATCGGGAGGGATCTGAAGCTCTTCCCGGCACCCTGCCAGAGAGGGGAATTCACCCTAGAGGCCTTCTTCATCACCATGCAAGCCTCCGGTGTGATGCGTGAGTAGTTCATCCTTGGACTACGGATCCATGTAGTAGCTAGATGGCTGGTTCTCCTCCTTTGTGCTTTCATGTCTAGATCTTGTGAGCTCCGTTCATGATCAAGATCATCAATTTGTAATTCTGCATGTTGTGTTTGCAGGGATCCGATGGATATTGAGATGCTATTTCAGATTGATTATTGATTCTATCATGTCTTTGTTATTTGTGATCTTGCATGCTTTCCGTTGTTAGTAGCTATCTTGGCCAAGTAGATGCTAGCAACTCCAAGAGTTAGTATTTATGCTCGATAGTGGGTTCATGCCTCTGGTAATCTGGGGAAGTGACAGAAATCTCTAAGGTACTAGATGGGTTGTTGCTACTAGGGAGAAAACAACAATCCTTTGTTCATAGAACAATCGTATTGTTTACTTTACACGCAGTTCGTAAAACAATAATATGTTGCTTGCAACTTAATACTGGAGGGGGTTCGGATGATAACCTGAAGGTGGATTATTAGTCATAGATGCAGTTGGATGGTGGTCTATGTATAATATTGTAATGCCCAATCAAGTCTCAAAGGAGTCAAGATGATTAGTATATGCATGTATTGCTTTCTCGATGTTTCTCAATTGCCCCACTGTAATTTGTTCACCCATCATGTTATCTATCTTAAGGAGAGCCACCTCTAGTGAACTATGGATCCCGATCATTTTCTTTTACATACAATCTACAATCTGTTACTGCTTTGTGTTTACTTTCTACAAACTTTTACTTCCTTCCATTCGATACGTTTAATCCTTTGTTTTCAACAAAACATGGTGAGATTGACAACCTCATCGCAAGTTGGGGACAAAGTTTTGTGGTTGTGTTGTGCAGGTCTCCACGTTGCTACTAGCACCGGTAGTGCGCCCTGCCAAGGCTCAGCTAGCAACACCTTTGAGGTGTTTACTTGCTCCTACTAGTTCGATTAAACCTTGGTTTCATAACTGAGGGAAACTTGCTGCTGTGCTCATCATACCTTTCTCTTAGGGTTCCCAATGAGCTCTACATCAACCACGAGCCATCAAGCATTTTTCTGGCACCGTTGCCAGGGAGTCAAGGACATCTTCACAAGGGGAGTCCCTCATAACCAATCTCTTTACTTTGTTATTTTTGTTTTTCTTAGTTTCTTTTTTTCTTTGTTTGCTTGTTTCTTTATCAAAAACACAAAAAAAATAGTTTTACTAGTTTGCTTTCTTATTTGAAAACACAAAAAAATTAAGTATCCTTTAGTTGCCACCTCTTTCTTAGCTCACCATGTTGATCCCTAAATTCACCCTGAAAGACCTTTCAATTGGTAGTGGTTCTATAATTGGGAAAGATAATATTGAAGAATTCTTTAATCATGTTAGTAAGCATGAAGATACTGAAGATAGATCCTTTAAAGAAATTGCTCCAAACTATGAGATTGCTACATCTTCTTTAATTCACATGTTAGAAGCTAGGTTTGTTAACCTCAACCCCTTAATGCACGTAATGTTTCTTAAACTTAAAGAAATTGAGGACCCTGAAAAAAGGGATTTTATTCTAGAAACTTTGTTTAAGGAATTCTATGATGTTGCCAAGGAAGCTAGAAAAGTCTTTGAATGTTTCAATATGCTAGGCTCATGTGTAAATGTCGTTGGTACATGAGAAAAGATGAACAAAACCGAACCTAATTGGGAGGAACCTAAGATACCAATACCCTTTAAACTAGTAGCAATACATGATGCCATAGAAAATAATCTTGGTTGGATTGTTCCTGCAAACCCTTTTGATGAGAATAGTGAACCTAAGAGCATTGAGAGAGGATCCTCTAGAACTTATTTGGATGATATACCTTGCCTTGTTGAAAATATTTCTAGTATTGATCTTAATGCTTCTTCATTTGAGAACACTTGATTCTTTTTCTCGCTTCTTATGCCTAACATAAAGGCGTTAAAGAAAAGTACTTATTGGGAGATAACCCAAAAGTTTTAGATGAGTCTTGGAAGTTATTACTTCAGTAATAACCGCTCCTTATCCTTTTTATTTGCTTTTTGTGCCAAGAGTAACCTCTAATGAGAGTGAAGTAATGATTGGGAAAGTTGCTGTCCCGAAACAGATTTCTGTGCTTCACCGTAAAAAATCGTGTGAAATCTTTGAACGTCTTTTTGAGGCGTGAAGTTTTGTGATTCTGCCCCAGGTTGTTATCTAACTTTCATTAGTTCAATACTTTTTGATTTGAGCAACAGAAGGTCTTCGAAAAAATTCGTCTTTACCTGCTAGTCTGTTTTGATAGATTTCTGCCATTTTCCGTATTTGGTTCTTGTTGGTTCCTTTTTGAGTTCTTTTGGGGAATTGAGCTTTTTGGGGGAAGTGCTACAGTAGCTAGTGTTCTAATAGAAGTTTACTGGTGTTATAACTGAACCTTAAGTCTTATTTATTTTGAGTGCACTAATGTTGCTAATAAAGATTGTGTGAAGTTTTGTACGAAGGAAAAATTTCAGGTGTATGGAAGGAATGAGTAATGAGATGAAGAATGGACTAAAGCTCAAGCTTGGGGATGCCACGCGTGTCACCCCAAGAAATATCCAAGAAGTACAAGCGTCAAATCTTGAGGAAGCCCAAGGCATCCCCTTCTTCATCAATAAAAATCCCAGGTTTCTTCCAAACGCTTCATTTTTATTGTTTCATGCATAATTGTGTTGTTCTTGGAGCGTCTTCTTTTTCGTTTTTGTTTTTGTTTTCATTTGCTTTTGCTTGCTTAGTTTTCTGAATAAATTGGTTGGACCCCCTCTTTCATACATTGGTTTGCAAATAGTTTGGTTTGGTTTGGAAAAGAGTAGGAAAGTTCATACTTATGTGGTAAAAAGAGCTCGTTTTTGACTGTGGCCTATGCTTTGTCATGCCATGCTTGATATTGTTTTGGCTTTATGATTAGTATTATTTGCTGTAGAATGACTTGTTATAAACAATTGAGATTGCTTAATGTGCCTTGGATGAATCATGCGTTGTTTTAGCAATTAAAGCATAGTATAGTGGTATTCTCCTTTGATGCTTTATTTGTGTTGACTTGGCGCATGCTCACACCATGTTATGACTATCTCAAGTCACCATAGCCTTTATGATCCTTTAGTTTTCAACTTGTAGTATCACTTTACGCTTTGATCAATGATGTTTTCTCGCTCTATATGATTATGGCCATTATTGCTCTCTTAGTTTGTCGCTCCGAGTCTTTTGCTAGCCCCCACAACCAAGTATGAGTTCCACTCATGCATCCAACTCCCTAAACCAAGTTATTCCAAAGAGTCCACCATACCTACCTACTAGCTTATGCTATTCCAAGTATATTCATGCTTTTGTTTACCTTCCAAATTAAACTTGTTATGAGAAAACTAGTGATTAAAGCTCTCTCGAACTTGATGGCACACTTTACTCTTTTACATCTAATAAACGTGAACCATTGGGTCCTTCTTTTTTTGCGTATATGCTTGCGCTTTATAAGTTGAAATTAGCAGAACCATGTACCATTCGGGACGCTTTCAACATTGCACTTGTACTTTGTACCCCATTGATATCATGTTCTTTTGCTTACGGATCCCGGAGGTGTGAAATAAAAGTGGAACTTGTAAGATCATGGAGTTTGTATGGGTGTTAGAGAAACGCCTGGGCCACTAGCCTAAGCCATGCCTAATCATGGTGGAAACTTGCAGCATCACCATAATGAGCACTCTATGAAGCATCCTCAATAAAAACCTATGCAAATAGCAAATAAAAAGATCGCTGAGATGCTCATTGTCTGCTTGCCTTGTCATTTTGATTATGGGATAGCTCCTGTATCATGTGCAAGGGGTACCCCGTTGGTGGTTCTTTATGATACACATGTACTTACAATGACAAGAGCTTACTCGTGACTAAAGTTGAGTAGCATGAGGTTCGGTCTTCGTAAGTAAGGGGCATGAGATTTCGGTTTATACCTTGTCAAGCATATCCTCTTAGTTGTGTCACTTTAACCTTAATCACCTTAAAGATGCTTATGATAGGGGCAATGAGAGCTGAAAGCTATAAGTACCATAATTTTTGGAATCTCTTTATGAGATTTGAATCCCTACTTCCTTCTATGAAGGCCTTTCTTCCACCATTATATTGAGTCTCCACCTTCTATCTTTATGCACCTACTTTGAGAGCATAGTGGCCATTCTTAGTTTTATGTGCATTGTCCCAAGACTAGTTGATTGGTGCATAACTTGATATTGCTTGTTTTAAACTATTTGTATCTAGTTACTCTTATGAAATTTTAAGGTGTCCTATGCATTTATATTTGCTACTCTATTGAGGGACAAGCTAAATACTATTATGCTATGTTTTCTTTACGTGAAACAAACAAACGTCTTGCAAAGCATTGTTATTCATGAATCTTTTGTTTGTGCCTTTTCATGTTGCATCATAGTTTGTTTGTCTTATTGCTAGAACTGTGTCTTTCATGTTATGATTGAAGTACTATGATCCCAGCTTTGAATGTTTTGCAAATACTTTGATCAAGTCTTTGATGGTGCATGTCACCTCAAAAATTATTCTTTCTTTTTATCACTTACCTACTCGAGGACGAGCAGGAGTTAAGCTTGGGGATATTGATACATAGCAAATGTATCTATAATTTTTGATGTTCCATGCTTAGTTTTATCCACTTTCTTATGTTTTGTCCACACTTTGGAGTACTTTGCATATGATTTTCTTGGACTAACCTATTAACAAGAGCCACGGTGCTAGCTGCCTGTTTTCTGTTGTTTTTTGTTCCAGGAAAGTCAAAAAATGAATATTCTTGGAATTGGACGGGACAAAAGCCAAAGTGCCTATTTTTCCGAAAGTCATCAGATGCCAGAGTATGAGACGAAGAGGGGCCAGGGGGCACCACACCACCTGGCCACGTGGCCCAGTCTGGCCAGCGCCAGGGGGTGGTCTGGCCGCCTCCGGCACCCCCTCGGCCTCCCCTTCCGCCTATAAGATGCCCTCAGGACGAAAACCCTAAGTACCCGATCAAAAATCCACAAAAGAGTCTGTAGCCGCCGTCATCTCCATCCCTAGATTGGGAGGGATCTGAAGCTTTTCCCAGCACCCTGTCGGAGAGGGGAATTCACCCTAGAGGCCTTCTTCATCACCATGCAAGCCTCCGGTGTGATGCGTGAGTAGTTCATCCTTGGACTACGGATCCATGTAGTAGCTAGATGGCTAGTTCTCCTCTTTTGTGCTTTCATGTCTAGATCTTGTGAGCTCCGTTCGTGATCAAGATCATCTATTTGTAATTCTGCATATTGTGTTTGTGGGGACCCGATGGATATTGAGATGTTATTTTAGATTGATTATTTATTTATCATGTCTTTGTTATTTGTGATCTTGCATTTCCGTTGTTAGTAGCTATCTTGGCCAAGTAGATGCTAGCAACTCCAAGAGTTAGTATTTATGCTCGATAGTGGGTTCATGCCTCTGGTAATCTGGGGAAGTGACAGAAATCTCTAAAGTACTAGATGTGCTGTTACTACTAGGGAGAAAACAACAATCCTTTGTTCATAGAACAATCGTATTGTTTACATTACACGCAGTTCGTAAAGCAATAATCTGTTGCTTGCAACTTAATATTAGAGGGGGTTCGGATGATAACCTGAAGGTGGATTATTAGTCATAGATGTAGTTGGATGGCGGTCTATGTATAATGTTGTAATGCCCAATCAAGTCTCAAAAGAGTCAATATGATTAGTATATGCATGTATTGCTTTCTCGATGTTTGTCAATTGCCCCGCTGTAATTTGTTCACCCAGCATGTTATCTATCTTAAGGAGAGCCACCTCTAGTGAACTATGGATCCCGGTCATTTTCTTTTACATACAATCTACAATTTGTTACTGCTTTGTGTTTACTTTCTGCAAACTTTTACTTCCTTCCATTCGATACGTTTAATCCTTTGTTTTCAGCAAAACACGGTGTGATTGACAACCTCATCGCCAGTTGGGGACAAAGTTCTGTGGTTGTGTTGTGCAGGTCTCCACGTTGCTACTAGCACCGGTAGTGCGCCCTGCCAAGGCTTAGCTAGCAACACCTTTGAGGTGTTTCCTTGCTCCTACTGGTTCGATTAAAGCTTGGTTTCATAACTGAGGGAAACTTGCTGCTGTGCTCATCATACCTTCCTCTTGGGGTTCCCAATGAGATCTACATCAACCACGAGCCATCACTCCCCTTTGGGTGGCCCTCCCTCTTGGGCCTTTTGCCTAGGGAATTGTCCCACTAGGCATGGGCTGCCCATTAAATCATATTTAAATTATTTAATAAATATAAATAAATGTATAATCTAATAATTAACATATATTTACATATTATTTAATTTCTGTTGCACCAGAACTCCTTCCGGACAACTCCGGACACCCACCGGACTTTCCCGGAACCCTTCCGGTTTTCCCTTTTCTTTTGTTCGGTGATTCATATGATACCAAAACAATCTCCAAGCATTGTCAAACCCTTAAGTGTGCTACCGTAACGGTTCAGGGGCACTCCAGACATGGTCAAGACCCCTCTCGGACCAATGATCATCAACGGGACCTGGATGACCATAATGACCTTTACTCAAGGTCTTCCACCACAAGAGATCATATAAGAGGAGTTTGATACCTAGATTCCACTGCACTTGTCTTCCTTTCTCAAGTAAGTTCTCCCACTTGGAAGAATTTTTATTGTTGTGAAATTGATGGCGAATAATTATAGTAGAATATGGAATCCACTGAAAAAGGTGCAGCTTTTTATAAGAACAGTTGAAAGATCATGGATGCTGCCTAGAGGAGGGGTGAATAGGCGGTTAAAAACTTTTATGAGAAGGGCTTAACAAAAGCGAAATAAAACTAGCGTTTTCTTTTGTTAAGCACAAGGCCTATATATACTATGGTTCACCTATGTGCACCAACAACTTATGCTAAACAAGACAAGCAACAAAGTGATAGCAAGATAGATTACTTCAAGCACGAAGGTTATCACAATGTAAAGTGCATAAGTAAAGGGCTCGGGTATAGAGATAACCAATGTTTTACCGAGTTCCTCCATACAAGGGAGTACATCTCGTTGGAGGGGTGGGCGGTACTAAGACCACTAGTGCCACAAGAGGCCTCACCCTATTCTCCCGAGCACCAGCCACACAGCAAGCACCCGATCCACTATGGGACACTTGAGGGCGGTCACCAAACCCGTACAAGATTGGGGCAATCTCCACAAATTAATTGGAGGCTCTCAATAATCCTCACCAAGGCCACAAACTTGGGGAGAGCTTCACAACTTAATTTAAGGCCCCAAGAACTCGCCACAAAGGCCACAACACCGTCTAGGGTTCCAAGAACCAAAGAGTAACAAGCTTCTTGATTTCACCAACCAAATCCTCCAAGGAGAACTCACACCAATGCACCTAATGCAATGGCAAGTCCTTCACTCCCAAATTCCACCAAAGCTACAAAAGATATTGGGGGAATAAGAGTAGAAGAACACAAGAGGTAATCCATAGAAGACTCCAAGATCTAGATCCAAATATGTTCCCCTCACTTAGAGGAGAGATGGATTGGTGAGATTGTAGATCTAGATCTCCTCTCTCTTTTCCTCAAATAAATGAAAGAATCATGGGAGGAATAGGGAGAGGACAAGCTCAAGAGATTCAACAATGGAGGGGGGAAGGCGCTCAAAGGGATAAGTCCAATCTAGAAGAAGGGGTCCCTTTTATAAGAGGGCCAAAATCTGCCTGTTGGGCTGTTGTCACAACCAGTACTACTGGACAAATATGCGGTAGTATTGGAAAACACCGGTACTAATGGATTGGTACCACAGGGTGGTACCGGGCATCACGGTTCAAGGAAATAATACTTCAAAAGCCACCGGTAGTGCGGCAGCACGACACGGTACTACCGCTGGGTGGTAGTGCCAGAAATGGGGTAGTACTACCGCAAGCTGTGGTAGTCCCAGGGTGGTGGTACCAAGCGTTCCTAAGGAGGAGCCTTAGCTCGCGGCTGAGATCAAACACGTCCAGTACCTCCAGGCGGTACTACCGATCGATACTGACAGAGCATGCAGTAGCAGTAAATGCATTTACTCAAGCAACTGACCTATGAATTGGATACCACCAAGGGAGAGACTATCAAGTATTATTATGTGAGATACCTCCCTTGGTGAGTGATGACTGCAAGTGCACATATCAATTGTAGCTAGTTTCGAAATAAGAGTATCAAACCCACAGAGAGCTATTTGGTTAAGGTCTTTATGCCCCTCATCACTGTCTACCAAAGGATACTTGTAAGCCGCCTTTGATTTCAAGTAAAGGGTGTTTGAAAGGTTTTTGGTTGAATGCAGAATAGTAATTAAAACAAATAAAAGAAAGCAAGTAACAAAAGTGTTTGGAAACGTGGTTGAACTCAATAGGGCTAAAGCATTCTTGCGGGTGTAGGATACACCTCTAGCATGATATTATTAATTGTATTTAGGATAACCTATTTACTGTGTCATGATATGTGTGGAGAGAGCTCCATAATAAGGTGTTCACTACAAGGCTCAAAGGCAGTCACTTTGTTGAGCCAAGAATGAGGTCACCTCTAAATAACCACAACGATGTCTGAGATAAATCACTTATATACACCACCACAATTAAGGGTTTCACGTGGATATCGTAATTAGCTTAGGAATATCTCTTAATCCTCCTTTGACCGTGCAGGTTACTAGGCGGTGCTTATAGTCATGATAGCTCTAGGGCACACTTTCAAACATGTCCAAATGATTTCACCGTCTTCTTTAGTCTCGAAGGCAAAGGATATGTGGTCGAATACACATACCATCTAACGAGAGTGATTAAACACACATCATAAATCTATCATAGACTAGTAAGTCATATGGACACAAGAATGGATCATCTTTATTTCAATTTCATAATAGCGCTAGGGTTTCTCCATCTCCCCAAGAACAAGGTTAAGCTACTCACACATGGAAGCAATCAATGACATCATCATAATCATATGGGTCGATAAAAGTATGGGGATAAATCTAGTGCAAACCATAATTGAATCTAGATTTACAACAAGATCTAATGAATGAAAGATGGGGGTAATAGTGGTAATGGTGATGCAGCGGTTGATGATGAAGGGGATGATGCGATGTCCTCCAATGATCTGTGAAGCAGTAGGGATTTTCCCTTCTCCAAGTTCCTCCTTCAGATCCCTTTCTGGTGTGTTTTTTCATGGATCAAGGTTGCTGTGAATGTCGGATATGTGATCCATCTTCACTAGGAGAAAGTATTTGAGGAGGCGGTCGCACTTCCGCGTGGTATGGGCAGATGGTACCACTGGTCGTTAATGCTGCAGTAGCCTTTCTCATGTTTGCTATTCTCCCAGGTGCGGAGGTAAATCAATTAAATGACTATTATCGCTTAAAAATATCATATTACAACATAATATGACAGTTCCAATTGATATGTTCATAAGAGACTCAGTAATTCGGAATCATGTTGAAACAAAGGATAAAAGGTGCATGCAAATGCAGTAAAATACAAAAAATCCCTATTCTACTTATGCAAAAACTAAAGGTAAATATGCTTCAATTTTGGAATCATCAACTCCCCCAAGCTAGACTCTTGCTCGTCCACGAGCAAGATGGTGGCTTATGGACAAGATCATTATGTTCATGAGGCACGAGCCGTTACAATAAATGAGGCAGAAATTGAAACAGGAATACAATATTAGATGTAAAGTTACTTTAGGGGTATTATCACACCCTTACACATCACATGAGTTGAGGCTTCCACACCTTTTTTGGTATCAATGAAGTTATAAGAATCTTTTATTGATTCAACATATTATATAATCATAAAGTTAAATTAGTCGAGCACTGGATTTCAATAATGAAGATTCATGATCATTTTTCTTTTTTCTTTTCAAGCTTGTACCTTTCTTTTGCCTTGGAATTCTTTTGATAGGTGTTCTTTTTTTAGTACAACCACTTGATCATGCTCACTACTGTTTATGCCTTTTAAAACCCGTGACTATAATATGCTACCAAAATTCTTCTTCTCATAGTTTAATCAATACTTTTATTGGTGTGGAAGTTCCTAAAATCATGACAGTTGTACAAGTATCATAACACTCGACCTAATTCAATCATCTAATATAGTAATCATGAATCAAAAGATAACTTCAAATATCATAAAGTCTCGAAATTTCAATGGATATATTTCTTTTCTCGAATCGAAGGGAGCTTGAAGATGATGCAACTAATGCAAATTCTAGAATTAAAACCTAACATGCATGCAACAAAGTAAACATGATAAAGTTGTAAGATATATTACAAGGTCTTCACAGATCCCCCAAGCTTATAATCAAGGCGGAGAGGATCCGAAAAATCCTTCTGAGGATCTAATCCTTGGGAGTGAAGAAGTCATCATCTTCTTCTCCTTCTTACGCCTTGAGGCTACAGGCACGAGCAATACATGCGAATCGAGTGGACAACTCTATGATGCTAACATGTTGTTCTTTAATTATTTTTCTTAGCATCTTTCTGTCATCATCCATTCCATGATAATCTTGGTTAGGAGTTGAACTCTACCGTCGATGTCATTGACTTTCTTTTTGAGGTCTTTTCCCATCATCCAGTAAGAGTCAACTCCTTCCCCAATAGTTTCAACACAATTTTTGGAAATCTTTTCAAGGTTCTTGAACTTTTCCCTAATCTCATCCCGTATTTCCTCTTTTCGCGAAGAGGATCTAGGTGGACATTTAGAAGAAGATCCACGAAGGTTGTACCTATAGGGGTGGAGTGGGGATTCTCCTTTTTTTCTTCCTTTGTTCCTGAGCATCTCTAACTTGGGCAGAAACATATCCTCCTAGTTGGGGAGTGTAACCACTTCAGTAGACTCTTTAGTTGAGGAAGACGAAGAATCCCTCTCGAATTCCCTTCTCTTGGCTTGTGCTGCAGGAACATCTTCTTCTTGGTCCAGATCTTCTTGATATGAAAAGGCTACATAGTTCTTGAACAATCAAGTGAGATCTGAGGTGTCATAATAGAAGGCAAAGAATAATAACCCTAGATCTGAAAGATGAAGATGAAAAACAAAAAGGAGAAAATGTGCAATCAAAAGGGAAAATAACCCTAGATGAAAGGGCTAGAGTTGGTCACGGGTAATGGTACGGGCGGGCCCCGTCCATACCGTGCGCCCGTACTAGCGTCTTGCAGATCTTCATCATATATATTTTTATGACAGATTGAATAAACGAGAGAGAAATAGAGTTAGTAAAGATCATTGGTACGGCGCGTATGCCTGTATGGCCCGGCCATGCCGAAATGCGAGAAACCAAAAAGGTGTGTTGCCAAGTTAATGACCATTGGTACATGCACGTCTTACCGCATGGTTTGGTCATACCGAATTTCAAGAAAACAAGTGCAGGGTTCTATCTGCTTAACAACCACTGGTACGGGCGCGTCTGCCCATACGGACCGCCAGCACGAGGTCAAAACATAGCTCAGAAAAATATGAAAAATGGAGGGAAAGCAAACAACATGACAAGACAAACTGAAAAACTTCCGAAATAGCAAAATTAAGTAGCGGAGATCTTGTTACCTCACTTTGTTTGATATATTCCTCGGCCGAGATTAAGGAGATTAGCTCCACCATGCCGGCTTCCCCAACTCTATAGTGTTTTAATCGCTGCCCAGTAATAATCCAGGATGAAGAAGAGGGAGTAGTATTTTTCAACTTTACCGCTCCCAAGGGGTACGCCTCCTCAACTTCATAAGGTCCTTCCCACTTGGATTTTAGCTTACCTGCAAAAATCTTAAGCCTAGAGTTGTAGAGAAAAACCTTATCTCCAGATTTAAATTCTTTATTCTCTAATTTTCTATCATGCCAGTTCTTTATTTTTTCCTTAAATTTCCTTGCATTCTCATAAGCCTCATTCCCGAGTTCATCTAAAGTATGAATATCTAAGAGACGTTTCTCTCCTGCAGTTTTAAAGTCAAAGTTCATAGTTTTAATAGCCCAACAAGCCTTATGCTCTAACTCTAACGGGAGATGACAAGCTTTACCGTAGACCATCTTATATGGTGTCATACCCATTGGATTTTTGCATGTTGTGTGATATGCCCATAATGCATCATTAAGCTTCATGGCTCAATCCTTTCTTGATTTATTCACCATCTTCTAGAGTATGACTTTCATTTCCCGGTTAGACAGTTCCACTTGCCCACTGGTTTGTGGGTGATAAGGCGAGGCTACTTGATGGTCGAATCCATATTTTTGAACTATTTTGCCGAAAGTACCCTTCATAAAATGAGTTTCACCATCAGTAATCAAAAATCGAGGTACTCCGAACCTGGGAAAAATGATGTTTTTAATCATCTTGATGGAAGTGGTTGCATCTTCATGGAAAGTGGGTATAGCTTCTACCCACTTGGTAACATAGTCAATAGCAACAAGAATATGAGTATAACCATTAGAGGGAACAAAAGATCCCATAAAATCCATTCCCCAAACATCAAACGGCTCTACTATGAGATTATATTTCATAGACATTTCTTGTCGTTTGCCAATGTTATTCATACGCTGACACACATCATAGATCCCAACGTAATCATGAGAATCCCTAACCAAGGTTGGCCAGTAAAATCCTAACTGTAAGACCTTGGCTATTGTAGGTCACCAGCGTGATGTCCCCCATAAGGACTAGCATGACAAGCCCTAAGAATAGCTCTCACCTAGTGGTCAGGTACACATTTCATACTTATCCCATCAATACCGTGCTTATATAAATAAGGGTCATCCCAAAAGTAATGTTTTAAATCATTAAACAATTTCTTTCTTTGATTGTAATTCATTCCTTTTAGTGGAAACTTACCTACAAGAAAGTTAGCATAGTCCGCAAACCAATGATCGTGTGACTCTATAGCAGCAAGGTATTCTCTTGGCAAAGATTCATTAATGGAAATGAGATCTTCTATAATACCCTCCATACGTGAGAGATGATCGGCAACAGGATTATCCTTACCTCTTCTATCCACTATTTGCAAGTCATATTCTTGGAGTAACAAGACCCATTTAATTAGACGGGGTTTAGCATCTTTCTTGGCTAGAAGATGTCTTAAAGCCTGATGATCTGTATGAACTATTACCTTTGAATTGATAATGTAGTGTCTAAATTTATCATAAGCGAAAACCACATCTAAAAACTCTTTTTGGCTGTGTTGCATAATTTCTTTGATCTTCATTGAAAACGCAACTAGAATATTGAATGATGTTTAAGTTTGATCCATCTCTTTGTCCTAGAACAAATACCAATAACATAGTCACTAGCATCACACAAAATATCAAATGTTTTGGGGTTTTCGGGTTTACTTATTGTCTTCACAAATGTTTCCCATTATGGATAAATGCCATCTGTGAGATAATACCTGATGGCTCTGAAATATAGCCATCTACATCCACATTTAAACTGGATATTATTCATATTTTTGATGAAATATCTCTCTAAACCCTGCCACTAATGCCTAATGATCGAAGGGGTATGCAATCCTTTCTTTCCAATTTTCCCTGCACAGATAATGACGTTTGATGATGGGAATCACTACATTAAAGTCAAAAATACAAGATCTCCAACAACCAGAAGAAACCAGGAGTCATGAGTCGGAGGCAGACGCTTTAACGACCAACTATAAGACCGGAATAAAATTTCGGCCGTATAGTTCCGGTCGCATAGTTGCCATCAACACCGCTAGGTCAAATAGAACAACTTTCGTGAAGGGACCCCTATATAAAAGAGCTTGGGCAATAAGAAAAGGGCCTCTCGAGTCCCTGCCCCAGATCATCAGCCGCTTCTAGATCTCCATCCACCACACCGAAGAGCCGCCAGAGGAATAGACTTAGATCTAATCTCCAAACCCTTCTCTACCACCATAGCCATATTCCACCACTTATAATAGTAGATCTCAACTTTGATTGGCGACATTGTAAGACTATTTGCTATCAATCTCATGATTTTCATTACAATGTTTTTGATTGTTGATCTCATCTCTATGTGTGAGTAGTTGTCCTTGGGCTAAGGGCTTCGGCCTAGCCATGTAGCTTTTGTGCATGTTATTTATCATAGATGTGATCATGTATTAGTTTGTATGACATGATAATTATTGTATCATCTCTTTCCTCAATCTAAGGACTTGTTAGGTACCCCAAGACCCCGAGGATTGAACCAGGTATAGGGAGTATGAGTAATGACTAATCTGCAGGTTGGGAAGCCTAGTGACAGAAGGGGTAGTATGGATGTATGTGAGGGATTTACTTGGGAATAATGGTGACATCACTATGCATATCATTAGTTCTGTTTCTTCTATGGATGAGACTAGTAGGTTATTGCTATAAGTGGTTGTGGAGGCAATAGCAATTATGGATGCACTGCCCACATATAATTTATCTTGCTCTAACAATTACATGCATATTTTATCTTTATCTTTTATTCTCATTAGATGTTTTGTACAGCTACAGGTGAAACCGAACGCCCTAGGCCCTCTCTCTCCATCATCGACAACAACAAAAAGATGCAAACTCTTGGTCCGGTAAAAACACAAAAGGAATTTAAAAACTCCTGAAGGTCCGTTAAAGTAACTTCACTACGCTTCTGCTTCCCGAGGATTCAATAAACCTAGGTCTACTAGGGAAAAGAGGTATACTACATCCGTAATCCGGATCGAAGGTATGAACCCTTTTTCTGGCGCCGTTGCCGGGACGCAATAGCTACCCTAGTGAGGTTAGTAGGAACCTTGCTAGCTTTAATTCTGGTTTTTAATTTTGTTAGTTTGCTTTCATTCTTTATTTGAAAAAACAAAAAATTAGTTAGTCTTTAAATTCTTGCTTTTACTGTTATAAGTCTTTGTTTAGTAAAACCCAAAAACATAGGAAATATGGCCGAAAAGAAGCTTGGGGAGTTTGCTACTCCCAACAATGATTATTTGCATCCTCCTATTACTCAGCCAACAATTGTTGTTGATGACTATGAAATTAAGCCCCATTATTTAAGTTTGGTTCAATATAATAAATTTGGAGGCTCTGTTGTTGAGGATGCATATATGCACTGAATACTTTCACTGAAATATGTGATATTATGCGCATAAAAGACATTGACCCTGATGCGGTCAAATTGCGTTCATTTCCTTCCTCTCTTAGAGGAAGAGCAAAATAATGGTTGCTATCTTTGCCTAGAAATCATGGGTGGAATGTACTTCTTTATTTATGACTAAATTTTTTCCACCTGGAAAGACTATGCAACTAAGATCTAATATTACTGGTTTTAGACAGGAACAGCGTGAGCCACTAGCGCTTGCATGGGAGAGGATGAAAGAATGCATGAGAAACTGTCCTAGTCATGGGATGGAAGACTGGTTAATTCTATATTTGTTTTATAATGCTCTTAACCATGTGTCTAAGTCCATGCTTGAAACTGTAGCTAGAGGAACATTTATGGGTAAACATATTACCGAAGCAAAGCAGCTTCTAGACAATATGCAAGACAACCATGCCCAGTGGCATGTGGATAGATCAAACATGAAGAAGGTGAACTCCGTCTCACCACAACAAAATGAAGAACTCAATGCTAAGTTGGATGAGCTCATATTAGCCGTAAAAGTTAAGGAAACCCAGGTAAGAGCTATCCCAGAAACAAATATTGAAGAATAGATTTCATAGCTCGTAATGATTATAACCTTTCTTGGAAGAAGAATTGTAATCCTAACTTTCAGAAACATTATTCTAGTCCCGCCGGTAACTCTTATAATAATATGGGAACTAGTAATGGTAGTCTCCAAGAAACACTTAAGTCTTTTATAGACTCACAAAATGACCAAAACAATATTCTTGTTAAAATAATGGAGAACCATGATGCTATGCTTGGTAAATTATCTAACCGAACTGTAAGTTTGAGAAATGATTTGTGGGCCCTTCAAGAAAGAACGAGGATTGTTGAGGCACATCTAGGTAATATAACTGAGAGTAAAACTCTCATTCTAGCTAAATTGCAGGTAAAGCTGAGCCCAATCCTGTTGAAGACCTAAAGATGATGAGAATCCAAAGGGAGGAGCCTGAAGAACTTGATTATAGTAATGCTCCTTCACCAAGTTACACTGTTGAAGATCTTGTAAAAAGGATCAACATTAAGATCTCGGTAAGTGAAGGAAATGAGGAAGCTATGTACCAACACTTCGTTAATCAGGTAGCAATAAAGGTACGTGAGCTTGAGGAAGAATATAAGCAAATTGCTAAAAAATTACCTGTGAAACTTGATGATATATTTGAGCCTACTATTAAGATTAAAATTGGGACAAACAAGATAGCTACACTTTGTGATCTAGGTGCAAGCGTCTCAACAATTCCAAAAAGTATTTTTAATAAGTTAAATATTGGCTCTTTTGAGATTACCGAGTTAAAATTGCATCTAGCAGATTCTACATATAAACGAGTTGTAGGAATTAAGGAGAATACTTTAGTATTCCTTAAATATCGTCCTGCTCTTAATGATTTTGTTATTGTTGACATGCTTGAAGATGATACTGCTCCTATTATATTAGGCCGTCCTTTCTTAAGAACTATTAAGGTTTTTATTAATCTACATGAAGCTTCAATTGCCTTTGCGGGATCCTTTTGTTATTCATTTCTATAGGAAGAAGAAAGCCAAGCATGATGAAAAGAAGGCCATCATTTTGAAGGCCAACTATTTCGGAGTGGGTGTTCCACTCATCTGGCCTAAGTAAGCAACATTGAGGTCAAGCTATTGACCATAAAAGAGCGCATCATGTGAGGCAACCCATGTGAAATAAAGGTTTAAGTTAAGTTTTAAGTTTTAGTTTTAGTTTATGTTTAATAAAGAGTGCCAGAAAGCTCCAATTGAGGAGAAGAACTTCGGTAGTACTTAAAATCCTGCTTTATACATGTTGTTGTTGGTCGACAATATTTACTATCATTTTTCTATAAAAAACAAGGTATTTCACCAAGTTACAAGATAAGAAATAATTTTTGAAGAAACAATTTCTTTTTGATGCATACAAAAGGTTTAACGACCAACTATACAGCGGGAATAAAAATTTTGGCCGTATAGTTCTGGTCGTATAGGTATGTTTGCCATCAACAACTTTTCTTTCATATGTACTGACAGTTTAACGACCAACTATATGACGAGAATAAAAATTTCGGCCGTATAGCTCCAGTCGTATAGATATCGATACTTTCGTACAATTTTTTTCCAGATACAGACGGTTTGACGACCAACTATACGGTGGGAACATATTGTTCCAGCCGTATAGCTGCGCCGCTAGGTGGAAACCCTAAATTTTTGGCAGCAGGCTAACTATACGGCAGGAACACATTGTTCCAGCTGTATAGTTCCGCCCGTATAATTGCGTCCGACCACAAAAACGCCACGGGAGGTACCTCCAACCCCAAAACTTCAAACCTTTTTCTCTCTTCTACCTCTAAACTCTCTCAAAACCTCAAGAGATATTCATCTCTACTCAATTTCGTTCGATTTCCTCGCACAAACGTGATCTACGGTATGTTTCTCCTCCAATCCTCCAACTTCTTTTTGTAAATTCATCTTTGATCTATTGGCATTATCAATCTAGGGTGAGACATACTATGAACTAATTCCCATGATTCTCTTGCCTAGATTATTATTTTGAGGGGATTCTTTAGTGTGCTATGATGAGGAATATGTTATACTTATTATTGTTGGATCAAAAAGTTTTATTTTTGTCTTTCTTTATTGTTTTAGACGATGAACACAAGGAGCCAAACTCATGCTCGTGCCACCGCTAGCGCTTCTCGGGCTGTCACTCAAGAACGCATGGGGATACGGTTCAGGAATGAGCTCCAACGTGATCGCTTCGATAGGATCAAGAACCGAGAGGTGAAGACAACCAAGTGGGCTTGCCCCATTATATTGAACCAACTCGGTATTTCTGATGGCTTCAATTTACTTTGCAATAGAGCTGGCCTGCAAAACTTTGTGAACAATGATGTGCCTATTTATGACCGGTTAACTATTGAATTTCTAAGTTCTTTACAAAGCACCATTAAAATATGGCAAGGAGAGGACATGATTTCTTTCCTACTTATGAACAACAACTACACTTTAACGCTAGATGAATGGTGCGCATGTTTTAATTTCCCAAACAATGATGTTAATGCCTTACGCACATCCTTTACTGGCTTAGACCCTTCCCCTGCACAATATTATAATGGAATGAGTTTCACTACTAGAGTAAGCAAGGGGAAGAATATTCAACATCTGCAATTCGCTATTTGTTCTGTGTTATTACTAATACCTTGTAGGCAAGAAATGAGTTCACAAGACTCAGTGAGGAGGAAATCTTAGTCCTTGCAAAAGATGCATACACCAACTGTGATTTGTCACTCAACTTGGGCGCAATCCTTATCCGCTACCTAGAGCACCAATCCTCTCAAAGCCAAGGACCAATCATAGGAGGAGGCGTCATCACCGTGCTTGCCATTGCCCTAGGCATCAACCTAGGTGAGTTGCAACCTGTGCTAGGTGAGCGACGTGTTGGTTTCTCTACTTTAAAGTCTTGTGGAATGCTCACTAGGAGAGGTGGTGTTTATTACCTGCATATTGCTGGAGTTGGGCGTCTCTACCCCGCTCCTATGCCTAACGGTCTTTTATCTATCGAGGAAGGACGTTTGCTATATGACTTGCAGGTTGAGCAACACCAACCCAAGGAGAAGATTCCAGATGAGGATGAGGACCAAGAAGAGGAGTAAGAAGTTCCTTATCAAGAGGAGTAACCACAAACCTAGTTTGCCACATACCAAGACTTCCAAGAACTTGGAGGGACTATGGAGAGGATGCATAACCTCTCTTTGAACCTCTGAGGAACAACTAGTAATTTATCAACTCAATTTGCGAACTGGAGTAACGACTTTTTCTCGCCACCGCAATGATTTGAAGGGCTTGCAAAAGCCTAAGCTTGGGGAAGTTTCCTCATTTATCTTTCTTTGGCATTCATTTGCTTTCATTTATTTCGAGGTTATGTTTTTAATTCGAGTTTATAAGCACTCGTGTTGGTTTCCTCAACACTTTATTTTTAGTTCTTTCTATTTGCTTTCGATATTTTGTAGCCGAGATTTGCCGCAAATTTTCTATTCTTTAAATTCCCTCTCTTAAAAACAACAAAAAGATTTCTCCATTTTTCTTTATTTTCCCTCTTTATTTTGTTTCTGCCTTGAGGTTCTCATGTATTTGCAGGAGAGTGATCAACTTCGAGTTTCCAAGAAACAAATAAAAAAGGAAGAGAGAAGTGGAACCAAACATGAGAGGTATTCCTTATGACTCCCCAATTTTGAAGTTTGAGAAACCCATGCTAGTTAGTAGTAAATGTTGAGATGTTATATTGGTGGAGTGAGTCTTTGTATTGTAGTAAGATTATGTATGCATGGGTATTTAGTTGGGTATGTTTTGTTCCAGCTCTTGTAGTTAACAAAGTCTTGCCTAAAAATTTGCTAAACAATTATAATAAGAAAACGTCTCTCAATTGAAGGCTTGGGTGTTGTAGTGTTTAGTCTTGAAGGCTTATTTCTAGAGACAGTCAACACCACTGAAAGTGTTGATTGACTTGATAGATCTCTTTAAAAGTATGTGTTCGATCGAATTAATGTTTAGCGGTTTTTGTGAGCATGCCAAAGTTTAACTTATTAATCATAAGAATGATATAGCTTTATGCGTGTCAAACTTCATGGGATGCCAACAACTCCGCTGGCCTACGAACGATCTTCATGGAGGAAACTCCTAGATTTCGGCTATGAGTTGATTAAACACATGTAGCAGTAATGCTATAGTGGGTAAGATTCTTGGCACTCCCGGGTAGCTGTGTTCATGATGGAATCACTCCTCTGGCTGTTATGAGTAATCATTATGCAAAAGGAACAAAAACCTTAGTGGTGCCACGAGTGTCCATCACAACCCGATAAACTAATATTTTTTTTGGCATGCTCTCAACTACTCAAGAACTGAAATTCTTGAAGGTTAATTGACATGGGTACAATTACTCGGATACTCACTATTCGCTACCCTGCATTGGGTAAGAGGCCTACGGCCCATAAAGATTCCAGATACAAGCCCAAGGAAGCAACCGACATAAACTTCTTATTGTATTAGGAAAGAAACCATGAACCGACATTATGTTGGTATTGTAATCACGCGTGTATGAAACCTATCCGCATACAGCTTTGAGACCCGGCCTATTATATATAGGGCGAGAGAAGCCCAAGTGAGAGTACCGAAATCTAGTAGACAACTTGTAATAGAGTGTTTCCCCAATATTCAGACGACTTTGTCTTCATTGTTTTCCTGACATCCGATGAAATCCCCAGCGTTCTCTTTTCCACGAAACCCCAAGTCCATCACCATGGGCATTGCCGAGGTTACCCCTCGTCAATAATGAATAGAAAAGTAGTGCTTGAAAAATCTTGATTTGTTGATGTGGGATAATTGAGATACTCTAGTGTATATGCTTTTCATGACAACTCTCACACTCTCAATTTACATGATTATACTTTATTGTTCCAAGTCAAGCCTATGAGTTGATTACATGACATGGAATAAAGTTTACTCATTTGAATCATCCATGTTAACAATAATTTTACTTCGCTATACAAATGCATAAAAACCAGTATGATATGCTTACCATTACTCTATCTATGCTGAAGTTTTTCAGATTTATGAAGTGGAGGAAACATGAGACTACCAATCATGAGTAAGATCATCATCTCGTTATTTCAGTTTAAATGCTGAGTTACTTTTTGATTTTGGTTTTCTTGCTCAAGGACGATCAAGTTTAATCTTAGAGAGGTTGATGGCTCTGAAATATAGCCATCCACCTCCACATTTAAACTGGATATTATTCATATTTTTGATGAAATGTCTCTCTAAACCCTATCACTAATGCCTAATGATCAAAGGGATATGCAATCCTTTCTTTCCATTTTTCCCTGCGCACAGAATGACGTTTGATGATGGGAATCACTACATTAAAGTAAAAAATACGAGATTTCCAACAACCAGAAGAAACTAGGAGTCGTGAGTCGGAGGCAGACGCTTTAATGACCAACTATACGACCGGAATAAAATTTCGGTCGTGTAGTTTCAATCGACACCGCTAGGTCAAACAGAACAACTTTCGTGAAGGGACCCCTATATAAAGGAGCCTCGGGCGACGAGAAAAGGGCTTCTCGAGTCCCTGCCCCAGATCATCAGTCGCCTCCAGATCTCCATCCACCACACCGAAGAGCCGCCAGAGGAATAGACTTAGATCTAATCTCCAAACCCTTCTCCACCACCATAGCCATATTCCACCACTTGTAATAGTAGATCTCATCTTCGATTGGTGACATTGTAAGACTATTTGCTATCAATCTCATGATTTTAATTACAATGTCTGTGATTGTTGATCTCATATCTATGTGTGAGTAATTCTCCTTGGGCTAAGGGCTTCGGCCTAACCATGTAGCTTTTGTGCATGTTATTTATCATAGATGAGATCATGTATTAGTTTATATGACATGATGATTATAGTATCCTCCTCAACCTAAGGACTTGTTAGGTACCCAAGACCCCGAGGATTGAGCCAGGTATAGGGAGTATGAGTAATGACTAATCTGCAGGTTGGGAACCCTAGTGACAGAAGGGGTAGTACGGTTGTATGTGAGGGATTTACATGGGATTAACAGTGATGTCACTATGCATATCATTAGTTCTCTTTCTTCTATGGATGAGACTAGTAGGTTATTGCTATAAGCGGTTGAGGAGGCAATAGCAATTATGGATACACTACCCACATATAATTTATCTTGCTCTAACAATTACACACATACTTTATCTTTACCTTTTATTCCCATTAGATGTTTTGCATAGCTGATACATTGCAAATGTATCTATAATTTTTAATGTTCCATGTTTGGTTTTATCTACTTTCTTATGTTTTGTTCCAACTTTGAAGTACTTTTCATAGACTTTCTTGGACTAACCTATTAACACGATGCCATAGTGCCAGTTGCCTGTTTTCTGCTGTTTTTGGTTCCAGGAAAGTCAGAAAATCAATATTCTCAGAATTGGACTGGACAAAAGCCAAAGTCGATATTTTACGGGAAGACTCACGAAGCCAGAAGACGAGACAGAGAGGGGCCAGGGGCTAGCCACACCACCTGGTGGCGCGGGCCAGGCCAGGCCGTGCCAAGGGGTGGTGTGGGCCCCTCCGGCACCCCCTCGGTCTCCCCTCTCGCCTATAAGAGCCTCCCGATGCATAAACCCTAAATAGTCAAGCCTCCAACCACGAGAAGTTCCACAGCGCCGCTGCCACCGAAGGGGAGATTCGGGGGATAGAAAGTCTCTGTTCCGACACCCTACCGGGACGGGGAAGTGCCCCCGGAGCAATCTCCATCAATCTCCGCCACCATCTCCATCGCCGTTGCTGATTCCCATAATGAGGAGGGAGTAGTTCTTCCTCGAGGCTAAGGGTTCTACCGGTAGCTATGTGTTCATCTCTCTCTATGCATGATCTTATTGAGATCATGAGATTGTAATCTATAGATCTACCTTGCTACTCAAGTGCTTTAATAGATCTCTGCTCTCCCCATGTGTGTGAAAGTGATAGCGTGCACACCATGGTGGCACTTAGGCTAGAGATTACAAATACTTGTTATGAGTTATATTTGGAGTTGGATGTCTTTATGAAATTGTGGTGTTTGTTGGAACCATCTAGTGCTCAAGGTGACAGTGTGGGGTTATCTAGATGGGAAAGGCTTACTTTGAGGTGTGCTGTTATAGCCCTACCATGGATTAGAGTGTCCAATCGGGGAGTAGTTAAGAGTAGTATCATAAAGAGAAGATATTTATATGAGAGTGTTCACTAGTGAAAGTATGATCCCTAGGCCTTGTTTCTAAGCATTAAAACTTCATTTGCAACTAGATCTGTTACATGTTTGCTTGCTTCCATATTTATTTCAGTTTGCCTTTAGTCTCTTCCACACCATCAAGCTATTTTCTGGCACCGTTACCATTTATAATCATCCATACCACTTGTATTTTACTATCTCTTCGCCGAACTAGTGCACCTATATACTTGACAAGTGTATTGGGTGTGTTGGGGACACAAGAGACTTCTTGTATCTTAATTGCAGGGTTGCTTGAGAGGGGATACCTTTGACCACTTCCTCCCTGAGTTCGATAAACCTTGGGTAATCCACTTAAGGGAAAACTTGCTGCTGTTCTACAAACCTCTGCACTTGGAGGCCCACCAACTATCTACAAGAATAGAAGTGTGTAGACATCAAGCTATTTTTTGGCGCCGTTGCCGGTGAGGTAAGGTAAAAGGTACTCACATCCTCTGGTGTGGGTGCTCGAAGTTATTTCCATTAGATTCTGCAATTTTGTCTTTTTGTTTCTTATTTTCACTAGTTAGGCTTAATGGAAAACAACAACAAAAATATAGAGCTTTATAGTATTTTTCCTAAGTTAGAACATGAATTGTCTAAAAAGAAAAGTAAAAAACCCATGGAACTTTCTTTGCATGCTAATAGAAATGTTATTAGTATGAATCTTTTGAACACCTTTGTTACTAATGCTATGGAAACGTCTAAGTTTGGGGAAGTTGGTTCTTATGAAAATGATCTTTTTAGTTCCCTAGTTTTAAGGAAGAAAATTTTCTCTGATGATACTTTATCTCCCATATGTGTTGTGATATCTTAAATCCACATACTGAAGGCATCCCTTTTAAAATACCTATAAAAATTGTTGAACGTGTTATGAATAACTCTTATTTTGGAGATGGAACTGTCCATCCTTGTGATCATTTACTCTTTATACATGAATTATGCGGGTTGTTCAAGTGTGCAGGTATTTCAATGAACCAATTTAAGAGGAAGCTATTCTCTTTATCACTTAAGGGCAAAGCAAGGGAGTGGTATGAGCTACTAGATGATCCTCATCATTTGGAGTGGAAGGAACTTGAATCTGTCTTTTACTCTAAATTTTATCCTCCTCATGAAATTCATAAAGATAGGAATTATATTTATAATTTTTATCCTCATGATGGAGAAAGTATTGCCCAAGCATGGGCGAGATTGAAGTCACTAATGCTCAAATGTCCCATTCATGAGCTCCCCAGGAATATTATTATTAATAATTTCTATGCAAGACTTTTAGGACATTACAAGGACTATCTAGATACTTGTTTAGAGGGATCCTTCACGAGTAAGGAGGTCAAAACTAAGTGGGATCTTCTTGAAACAATTCAAAGCAATACCGAAGATTGGGATAACAACAAAGGTAAAGAACCAGGTATAAACTATGAGTATGATTGCATTAAGTCTTTCGCTGAAACTACTGATTTTCAAGAGCTTAGTGCTAAATATGGTCTTGATCCTCAAATTCTTATTGATTGTTTTAAAACCTTTGCTTCTCATATTAATTCTCCTAAATAAAAGTGGGTAATGTATCATGAGCCTTTTAAAGACACTTGCATGGAAAATGAAATTGTTGTTAATAATAGCAATAAACATGCTCAAACCTCTGAAATTACTATTTCTTATAAGCATGTTAATTTTTGTGGGATACATAGACCTTGTGAGAGTAATCAAGTTGAAGAAGAATATTGTATCACCCACAGGAATGAAAAAACTAGAATGTGGTATAGGGCTCTAAATTATCTTGGTAAAAAAGTTTGTGCCCTCTATCCTTTTATTTGTGAACTTTGCTTTGAAGTGGGTCATTTCAATTTCCAATGCTCAGGCCATAATAATAGCCCTTCTAATCCAATGAGTACTGCAAGTTTGTATTGTGATGACATGATCACTCCTAATCAGCATGATGAACTTACATTATTTTTGGGGTGTGAAGAGTTATCAAGAAAAACCTCTTTGGTAGATATGGGTGCTTTTGATATGAATAGTGTCCTACATGGTTGTCATCTTTATTGTGTTGATAATTGTCACATAAATACTTACATACAAAATATTATAGAAGATGAGATTTTACCAAAATATGACAGGACTAATATGTGTTTTGATCTTATTAATGAAAATAAGGAATCCTCCAAAGTTTTTCTGTTGTCTCTAATAATAAACCAGGGTATATGGAGAAGCTTCCTTTTAAGCCTCTCCCTCCTAAAGAGAAGAATAAAAAGAAGAAGAGCAGGAGTAAAAGAAGAGAGGAAACAATATTTCCCCTAAGCATGTTGCTCCTATTATAGTTTTTAATGAGTCTGAACTCGATGATGTTCCTATGCCTATTACCTATAGTAGTGATCATGACTGGGAAAATCACACTACTTTTGATATTGAAAATCTCTTCGGTACCAATTCTGAAAATGATGATATTAATAATTTCTATACTATTAGTGCTATCCATGTTCCTTCCAATGATGATGCGTTTACAAATGAACACACTTTGAAAGATAACTATTCTATTGCTTATGATGATACTATACCTCCAATATATGATGATTGTAATGATGAATATGATATTTTCAGTCCACCTACTATTGAGGAAGAAATTAATTATGATTACAATATGCCTCCTATATTTGATGATTATGGTGATGAGAATAATAATGATAGCTATGTTGTTGAATTTGCTCCCACTACAATTAATAAGAATGACTATGTTTATGTGGGAAGTATTAATTCTTTTATGCATATGGCTCATGATAAGAATGTTTCATGTGATAGTTATATTGTTAATTTTATTCATGATGCTACTGAAAGTTATTATGAGAGAGATAAACATGATTTTATGTATCTCAATAATATTAAGTTTCCCCTCTTTATGTTGAAAGTCTTGAAGTTGCACTTGTTTTGCTTTACTATGCTTGTTGCTTTGTGCGTTCATGACTTGTTTCTTTACAAGATTATTTTCATAAGAAGTGGGTTAGACTTAGATGTGCTTTGAATTTGCTTATTGATGTTCTCTTTTACTTCAATTCATATTTCTTATGTGAGCATCTTCTCAAACTATCATGCCTAACTTAAAGGCGTTAAAGAAAAGTACTTATTGGGAGATAACCCAAAAGTTTTAGATGAGTCTTGGAAGTTATTAATTCAGTAATAACCGCTCCTTATCCTTTTTTATTTGCTTTTTGTGCCAAGAGTAACCTCTAATGAGAGAGAAGTAATGGTTGGGAAAGTTGTTGTCCCAAAACAGATTTCTGTGCTTCACCATACAAATTCGTGTAAAATCTCTGTACGTCCTTTTGATGCGTGCATTTTTGTGCTTCTGCCCCAGGTTGTTATCTAGCTTTCATTAGTTCACACTTTTTGATTTGAGCAATAGAAGGTCTTCGAAACAATTCGTCTTTACCCGCTGGTCTGTTTTGACAGATTTCTGCCATTTTCTGCATTTGCTTCGTGTTGGTTCCATTTTGAGTTCTTTTGGGGAATTGAGATTTTTGATGGAAGTGCTACAGTAGATTGTGTTTTAATGGAAGTTTTATTGGTGTTATAACATAACCTAAAGACTTATTATCTTGAGTGCACTAATGTTGCTAATAAAGATTATGTGAAGTTTTGTATGAAGGAAAAATTTCAGGTGTATGGAAAGAACGAGTAATGAGATGAAGGATGGACTAAATCTCAAGCTTGGGGATGCCACACGAGTCACCCCAAGAAATATCCAAGAAGTACAAGCGTCAAATCTTGGGGATGCCCAAGGCATCCCCTTCTTCATCAATAAAAATCCTAGGTTTCTTCCAAACGCTTCATTTTTATTGTTTCATGCACAGTTGTGTTATTCTTGGAGCGTCTTCTTTTTCGTTTTCGTTTTGGTTTTTCATTTTCTTTGTTTTCTTAGTTTTCTGAATAAATTGGTTGGACCCCCTCTTTCATACATTGGTTTTCAAATAGTTTGGTTTGGTTTGGAAAAGAGTAGGAAAGTTCATGCTTAAGTGGTAAAGAGAGCTTGTTTTTGACTGTGGCATATGCTTCGTCATGCCATGCTTGATATTGTTTTGGTTTTATGCGTAATATTATTTGCTGTAGCATGACTTGTTATAAACAATTGAGATTTCTTAATGTGCCTTGGAAGGATCATGCGTTGTTTTAGCATATTAAAAGCATAGTATAGTGGTATTCTCCTTTGATGCTTTATTTGGTTGACTTGGCGCATGCTCACACCATGTTATGACTATCTCAAGTCACCATATCCTTTATGATCCTTTAGTTTTCAACTTGTAGTATCACTTTCTGTTTTGATCAATGATGTTTTGTCGCTCTGCATGATTATGGCCATTATTGCTCTCTTAGTTTGTCGCTCCCAGTCTTTTGCTAGCCTTTGTAACCAAGTATGAGTTCCACTCATGCATCCAACTCCTTAAACCAAGTTATTCCAAAGATTCCACCATACCTACCTACTAGCTTATGCTATTCCAAGTATATTCATGTTTTTGTCTACCTTTCGAATTAAACTTGTTATGTGAAAACTAGTGATTAAAGCTCTCACGAACTTGATGGCACACTTTACTTTTTTGCATTTAATAAACTTGAACCATTGGGTCCTTCTTTGTTACGTATATGCTTGCGCTTTTTAAGTTGAAATTATCAGAACCATGTATCATGGGGAACACTTTCAACATTGCACTTGTACTTAGTACCCCGTTGATATCATATTCTTTTGCTTATGGATCCTAGCAGTGTGAAATAAAAGTGGAACTTGTAAGATCATGCAGTTTGTATGTGTGTTAGAGAAACACTTGGGCTGCTAGCCTAAGCCATGCCTAATCATGGTGGAAACTTGTAGCATAACCATAATGAGCACTCTATGAAGCATCCTCAATAAAAACCTATGCAAATAGCAAATAAAAAGATCATTGAGATGCTCATTATCTGCTTGCCTTGTCATTTTGATTATGGGATAGCTCATGTATCATGTGCAAGGGGTATCCCGTTGGTGGTTCTTTATGATACATATGTACTTACAATGACAAGAGCTTACTTGTGACTAAAGTTGAGTAGCATGAGGTTCGGTCTTCATAAGTAAGGGGCATGAGATTTCAGCTTATAACTTGTCAAGCATATCCTCTTAGTTGTGTCACTTTAACCTTAATCACCTTCAAGATGCTTATGATAGGGGAAATGAGAGCTGGAAGCTAAAAAGTACCATAATTTTTGGAAGCTCTTTATGAAACTTGAATCCCTACTTCCTTCTATGAAGGCATTTCTTTTACTTTTATGTTGAGTCTCCACCTTCTATCTTTATGCACCTACTTTCAGAGCATAGTGGCCATTCTTAGTTCTATGTGCATTGTCCCAAGACTCATTGATTGATGCATAGCTTTGATATTACTTGTTTTAAACTATTTGTATCTACTCACTCTTATAAACTTTGAAGGTGTCCTATGCATTTATGTTTGCTACTCTATGAGGGACAAGCTGAATGCCACTATGCTATGTTTTCTTTATGTGAAACAAACAAACGTCTTGCAAATCATTGTTATTCATGAATCTTTTGTTTGTGCCTTTTCATGTTGCAACATAGTTTCTTTGCCTTATTGCTAGAACTTTGTATTTCATGTTATGATTGAAGTACTATGATCCCAGCTTTCGATGCTTTACAAATACTTTGATCAACTTTATGATGGTGCATGTCACCTCAAAAATTATTCTTTCTTTTTATCACTTACCTACTCGAGGACGAGCAGGATTTAAGGTTGGGGATGTTGATACATTGCAAATGTATCTATAATTTTTGATGTTCCATGCTTGGTTTTATCTACTTTCTTATGTTTTGTTCCAACTTTGGAGTAGTTTTCATAGACTTTCTTGGACTAACCTATTAACAAGATGCCACAGTGCCAGTTTCCTGTATTATGTTGTTTTTGGTTTCAGGTAAGTCAGAAAATCAATATTCTCGGAATTGGACCGGACAAAAGCCAAAGTCGATATTTTACCGGAAGACTCACGGAGCCAGAAGACGAGACGGAGAGGGGCCAGGGGCTAGCCACACCACCTGTTGGCGCGGGCCAGGCCAGGCCGCGCCAGGGGGTGGTGTGGGCCCCTCCGGCACCCCCTCGGTCTCCCCTCTCGCCTATAAGAGCCTCCCGATGCATAAACCCTAAATAGTCAAGCCTCCAGCCACGAAAAGTTCCACAGCGCCGCTGCCACCGAAGGGGAGATTCGGCGGATAGAAAGTCTCTGTTCCGGCACCCTGCCGGACGGGGAAGTGCCCCTGGACCCATCTCCATCGATCTCCGCCACCATCTCCATCGACGTTGCTGATTCCCATGATGAGGAGGGAGTAGTTCTTCCTCGAGGCTAAGGGTTCTACCAGTAGCTATGTGTTTATCTCTCTGTCTATGCATGATCTTATTGAGATCATGAGATTGTAATCTATAGATCTACCTTGATACTCAAGTGCTTTAATAGATCTCTGCTCTCCCCATGTGTGTGAAAGTGACAGCGTGCACACCATGGTGGTACTTAGGCTAGAGATTACAAATACTTGTTATGAGTTATATTTGGAGTTGGATGTCTTTATGAAATTGTGGTGTTTGTTGGAACCATCTAGTGCTCAAGGTGATAGTGTGGGGTTATCTAGATGGGAAAGGCTTACTTTGAGGTGTGCTGTTATAGGCCTACCATGGATTAGAGTGTCCAACCGGAGAGTAGTTAAGAGTAGTATCATAAAGAGAAGATATTTATATGAGAGTGTTCACTAGTGAAAGTATGATCCCTAAGCCTTGTTTCTAAGCATTGAAACTTCGTTTGCAACTAGATCCGTTACATGTTTGCTCGCTTCCATCTTTATTTCAGTTTGCCTTAGTCTCTTCCACACCATCAAGCTATTTTCTGGCACCGTTACCATTTATAATCATCCATACCACTTGTATTTTACTATCTCTTCGCCGAACTAGTGCACCTATACACCTGACAAGTGTATTGGGTGTGTTGGGGACACAAGAGACTTCTTGTATCTTAATTGCAGGGTTGCTTGAGAGGGGATACCTTTGACCACTTCCCCCCTGAGTTCGATAAACCTTGGGTCATCCACTTAAGGGAAAACTTGCTGCTGTTCTACAAACCTCTGCACTTGGAGGCCCGGCAACTGTCTACAAGAATAGAAGTGCGTAGACATCAACAACTACAGGTGAAATTGAACGCCCTAGGCCCTCTCTCTTCATCACCGACAACAACAAAACAATGCAAACTCTTGGTCCGGTAAAAACACAAAAGGAATTCTAAAACTCCCGAAGGTCCATTAAAGTAACTTCACTACGCTTTTTCTTACTGAGGATTCGATAAACCTAGGTCTACTAGGGAAAAGAGTTATACTACATCTGTAATCCGGATCGAAGGTATCAATACCCCATGGTGTACTCACGACCATTTATCTTGTAGTTGCAGGCCAGCTGTTCTCCATTTGCTAGCTTCGAAAACAAATGAGATCTCAGCAAAACGTTGATGTCATTCAGAGAACCCAGTAGACCAAAGAAGCAATGCCATATCCACAAGTACTGCCAGGCCACAGCTTCGAACATGATTGTTGCATCTCGGTGATGGCCAATGCACTGATCATGCCATGCTTTTGAGAAGTTCTTCCACCTCCAATGCATGCAATCGAGGCTTTCGAGCATCCCCGACCAACCTATTTTCTCATTCTCTGCCATGAGCCTCTTCGTGTCCTCCTCATTTGGTGCTCGCAGGTACGTTGGACCGAAAACCTTGATCAATGTCTTCGCGAATTTACGCACGCATGTCATGGTCATATCTTTGCCAATACAAAGATATTCATTAGTGTAGTCAGCTGACACTCCATAGCCGATCACCCTTATTGCGACAGAGATCTTCTGGTACGAATTGAAACCAAGCAACCCAGCACAATTTCTGCATTGCATGAAGTACCAGTAGTTGGCCTCACAAGCTTTCACAATCTTCTCGAACATGGGCCGTCTCATCAGGTACTAGCGGCGAAACAGACGAGCAGGTAGATGGGTGTCTCGGCAAAATAATCTTGCATGAGCATCACGTTCCCTAGAACGCGGTTACGTGGGATGCACAATCGTCCGACAGTTGATCCCCTCCTCCTCTTCCGGGTATTCTCCTCCGCCTCTAGTTCATCGATGGTAGCTAGCAGAAGGAGGTCCTCCGCGTCGCCATCATCGAGGTCTTCCTAGCCAGACTTGTCGGACGACGAGTCCTCCAACAAAACCGAATGGAAGAACTCGTCGCAGAACACCAGGACTCACTCCAAGACGAACTCATCTACAAAATCGCCGCCGAACGAATCCTAAAGCTAAGAAATTTCGAATTTGTAGACAAAATGATATAGAAGAAAGAGGGTTTACTGGCTCAGACGGCGGCGTCAGACGGGAGGCGTAGATGATCCAGTGCATGGGCGGTTGATTGGTAGGGGGTCGGACGGGCGGCACAGCAATTCCGCTGTAGATCGAGCGGCGATGGCGTCCGCAGTGGGGTAGCGTGTTGCGGTGGCGGACGACACGACGAGCACTCTGGAGCGATGATGGAGCCCAGTGGGCGGGAGTGTGGGGCGGCGCTGCCGCGCAGTGGCCGGGAATGGGGGAATTCTTACGGGGCGGTGGCGGTGGGGAAAGCAGCGGAGGAAGATCCCCAGATAGGAGTCGTGAATCTTCAACCTCCACTCGCGAGCATTTGCGGGAAGCGGCAAAATAACCAGGAAAAACCGAAAATGCGCCGGTTGCGGATGGTTATATGCTGGGAACCGTAAAAAAATCGGATGCGATACGTTATGCGGTATCTAGAAAAGCCACCTTTTCCGCCTCGTACCGGAAACTGGCGGTTATTTTGCGGTACAGGGCGGGATGCGGTATCCGCTAGAGATGCTCCAAGGTGTGCAAACCTAAAGATCAAGGTGGTCTGGGTGTCCTCAATTTAAATATCCAAAATAATGTCTTGCTCCTAAGAAGTCTAGACAAGTTCTACAATCATCAGGATATTCCTTGGATGCATCTCATTTGGAATACTTACTACTCTGAAGGGCATTTACTAGGGAATCATCTAGAAGGTTCTTTCTGGTGGAGGGAACACCTTAAGTTAATTGATGTCTATAAGGACATGGCAAGGTGCCATATTGGTTATGGGCAATCTGCACTTCTTTGGACTAATGATTGCTTGCAATTCAAAATGCCTCATCTTCTTTCTTATGCCAAAAAATGACATCACTGTATATGAGGCTATCCATACCGAATACCCTGAAGATCTATTCAATCTCCCTCTTTCATAGCAAGCCTTCTCTGAATTTGAGCAACTTGAGAAAATATGTCAGCAAACACTGCTCAGCAGCTGGACAGGCCATTCTGATAAATCGAGTTATATTTGGGGGTCTGATCAGTTCACACTTCAAAAGACATATAAAGTTTTAGCTGGTAGCCAACCTACACCACCACACTTCTCCTGAATTTGGAATTCTTCTTGTCAGGCCAAGCACAAGTTCTTTTTTGGTTGTTGCTTCTAGACAGATTAAATACAAGGAATCTTCTTGGAAGAAAACGGTGCTCACTTTCAAATTACAATTGTGCAATTCTAAATTGTAACACTTAGGAAACACTTATACATCTGTTCTAGAATTGTCCTTTTGCCTCTGACTGTTGGGACTATATATGTCCACAAAGAACCAGGGGCTTGTCGATGTTTGAAGCTTTTGAAGACATTAAAATAAAGTTAAAGTTGCCCTTTGCAATGGAAATTGTCATTCTGACCTTATAGGGTATTTGGATCTGTAGAAACAATAAGACCTTTGACGACAAGACGCCAAATTTTGGAGCATGGGAAGCTATTTTTCTTCAAGAGCTGAGATGGGTCAGTTACTGAATGAAGAAAAAATACTCTCAAGCTTTTAATGATTGGATGCAGATACATAACCAACTACCATAGAATCTATTGTGAATAGTTTGTAACTATTGTACATAACTTGCTTATTATTTAATAAAAATTGCAGTGGGTTTTTTCCTTCATTGTTTTACCCTTTAAAAGGGGAATCACTACGAACGGAGAAGAGGCCGCCACCGGGAGAATTTTTTGGTCGGAGAATCGATGGCTCTAGATAACTCTTGTCAGGATCCTGATGGATATGACAACAAGAAGATTACAAACGATAGTAATTTGAGGAGAATTGCAGATAAAAGCAGATAAATTGAAGATATAAATAGAAGATAAATTGCAGAAAATAAATGATAGAATTGGGGTTTTTATTTCTTGATTGATTTCAACAATACATGCGATGGCTTATACGAAACACGCCACCCACTATTTTTTGACGGAATGACCAAATAACCCTTACTATCAATACTTCACTAATACCCCTGTAATACATATATCTTGACATCCTAGTCCCTAACACCGTGGCCCACCTACCACCGCATCTTCTTCCTCCACCGTGAGCTCATCCCTCCATCGCTGCTTCCTCGCCTCTGCCGGCGACACCGCGACCATCCCACGGCGCCCAATCTCCGGCGAGGTCCCAGCCGGCCGGCATCCCTCTAAATCCCCGAACCCGCATCCTAAACCCTAAGTCGCCAGCGAGCTCCCTACCCCCTCCCTGTTAAGATTCCTTCCTCCGTCTCTGGTGAGGTTTAGGCCTCGCCTCCGCCGGTGACGCCGCGGCCAGCCATGTCATTAGCGAGGTCCTGGCCGGCTAGCCATCCATCTAAAGGCCCCGACCTGCACCCTGGCCCTAAGTCCGATCGCCGGCAACAACCCCCACCCCTAACCCTAAGTCTGGCGAGATCCTCACCCCTCCCTATCAAGTTTCTTTCCTCGCATTCGTCGGTGACGTTGCGGCCAACCACGTCGTCTCCATATCCGCTGAGGTCCTATCCTCACCTCCGTCGGGGCACCGCGTCCAGCAACGCCGTCCATGTCGTCGGCGAGGTCGAGTGCGCGTCGTCTCGCTCTGGTGGCACGTCGTCTCGCTCGATGGCAACCACGTAATGGGCCCGACCTGCTAAAGTTTGTCATGCAACATAGGGTATGCGGCGCTAGCGAGTAGCGTCGCTTTAGGTCGCATGTAGCATTTCACGATTGATAATCGCCAAATGCAGGGAATTACTGTAGTACAATTCGATAAGTATTTGAGTGTCGAACCCATGAGGAGCTGAAGGTAAACTATCTATTCTCTAAATCCCTATAACCTACTTATATAGCCTTTTATGCAAAGCTAGGAACTGAAGTGTGTGTGTGCGTGGTTGTTTTTGATACTATCTTGAAAACATGTAAAGTGCTCAAAGTAAATATTACAAGTAAAGTGGAGTTAGTGAAGTAGGAGAAAGTTTCGCAAAGGAGCAAGTGTTTAGGCATTGCTATTTAATTCGTTTGGTTGCCACAATTAGTAAAGCACATGGATATCTTTTTATTGTTTCTTCTAAAGAGGAGTCATAGATAGGTGCAGCCATAGACATGAGCAAGTACACCCCTATTAATTGATTCCAATGTCAATTAAGAGCAAACAAGGAAATTATTACGACATAAGTCTAACCACCACTGTAAGTTTAAGGTCCCACAATTATAATCCACCATTGGTTAACCATAAATTAACATAACATGCATATCTAAGACTTGTGATCTGGTTTCTATCAAACTCCGTCTATCCCTCGTCCTATCATCATGCAATGGTGACAACCTTATGCATCCACCAACATATGTGTGCACTCATATATTAGTATATAAAATCAACATAGAAGATAACATATATTTGTATGCAACCCACAACAAACTATTTCTCATTTGCCATAAACAATTCAGTACTCAAACAAAGACGTAGAGATACAATAGATCATGGGAAAAAAATAAATTGTATCACACATCATATTTGCTAAGAGATTACAATAGGGGTATGAAGAGCATTTCACAGTAGATGGTGATTATGATGTGTCTCCCTAATAGGAAGAGGAGGCCATGGCGTGGAGGAGAGGCGGTGTTGGCGGCAGGGCAGGACGGCGGCGCCCGGGCACCTCCCTAGGGCGGCGACTGCCCTAGGGGATGGAGGCACCCTGCCCCCTCTTCTTCCTTGCAGATAGTGCGGGTGTGGAGGAGCTTCTCCCCCTCCTTGGGGACTGCCAAGAGGGGAAATTTTCGTGGCTATGGATGGATGCGTCAAAAAATAGGGTTTCTCTCAATATATAGAGGTGGAGATGCGATCTAGGCCATGGGATGGCCCCTTTGATCCAAGGACTCTTTGGCACCTCTAGAACCTTCCTAGGGCACCCCTATGTCCTTTGAAAGCTCCTTGGACCGTGACTTGTCCGAATTCATCAAGTATGCGAAGAGTTGGAGTCAACCACTTCACAAACTCTCGGAATCCCGAAACTGTTTATGTACTCTTCAGTAATCTGTGGCTAAGTCACGTCTGGACTCTGTTTGATGCAAATTTTATATTTAGGGTCATCATCGTAAAATTCCACACAACTTTCACGTTTTGACTTTTTCCATTTGACGCCATATTCAGGGGCTGGCGTGGCAATATTCGAAAACTGTTCCGCATGAAAAGATTTCAGGAAACTCCGAATTTCACCGTAATGTCCGGTTTCCTTCCATATTCGCGTATTTTGTACACAACAAAGTGTGAAACAAGAACTTTTTCACTTTTGAAACTATTAGTAGGTTAGTCACAATAAATATAATAAAGTTGCAAGATAATAGGGATTTTGGCACAATAAACTACAAAGTTCATGGATGCATTTTATATGCATCAAGCATCCCCAAGCTTAACCTATGCTCGTTCTCGAGCATAAAGATGATAGAACTAACATGGACTTTGGAGTTTGTTGCTTAACTTGGCTAGAAAATATCACAAATAGTTAATATGGTCCATTCATTAAAGAGTAACAATAAACAATCATATCATAACATGATATTTTTCATAACCACCATACATGTCTAGCAAAATGTGTAATGAATAAAACAAATGAATAAAGTATCATGGACAATGTTTTGCAATGATTCACATAAAAATGATGTATGCATATATGATAGATGGTCCTATGGTTAGAATAAAGGCAATAGAAGGATAAATGCATGAGGCTGGTAAGCAGTGAATATCATAAGCAAGACACATCTAGCTTCCAAACACTATCCCTTATATTTATGGTTAAATCATAGCTCATAATTAGTATTTGGTTCTATTGCCCCTCATTACTGTTTCTTTTTGGTATTCTTGTTTTTGACACCTTTTGCTTCTTTTGGCATTTTTGTTTTTGGCACCTTTTGCCTCTTTTGGCACCTTTTGCTTCTTTTTAAATGTCTGCCATTAAGTATTGCATAGATAATTTAAGTAATCTTGAGGATGCCATTGAGATTGATAGGTTTCATACTAACTGGACTAACTAGCCAGAGTAAGAATATCATGATATCATGATCATCTCTTTTAAAGATCAAGTAAAAACCTCCTCTCATGAGCATGAAATTGTATAACACTTCAATCCAATGGCATCCTCAATCCCACAAAAATATTCATACAACCAACCCATAATGTAGCAAAAAAATTATATATTCCCCCTCTTTTATCTCTTTCTTTTCTTGTCATCAATTAAGAGTTTCTGCCTTCATTTTAGCGGTGGTACCCCTGCTTGGAAGGTTTTTTCCCCTTATATGTTAGCGTATGCATATTTTTACTTTGCAAGGGGTACTGTATGCCAAATGAGTCCGTGGTCACCCCCACAACTAACTTCTCCATGTCAACCATACCCATAATAGATATTGTTTGGAAGCTAAATAATGACTCACACAGGATAGTATGCTTTGGGATATAGCATGAGCTATTTGGGTATGTTGTCCCTATTATGAAAGCTAGGTTTGTTTTTCTAAAAGATGGTGTGTTAATATGGTGGAGCTAGCAATAGTAACCATTTGACCTTCTACAAGCATGCAAAAAGTGTCCATAACACTAGATCATTCCTAATAGACAATATAAACATTGTACTATCAACCTATGTTGAAAATAAGAACTAGAACTACATAAAACACTTGTAAGTTATCACTATATAAAGCAGATGAACAATACAACTAGAAGAAATAACATGCATAGCTTGTTACTCCCTTTTCCCTTCTATCATGGCATTCATTTTTATCTTTCTTTCTATTCTTGCAGCAATACTTACTGATAGCGGTCTTGGCAACATGAGTAAAATGCAACTTAACATAAAAGTAAAGATAAAAATGCTCCAAGTTCATGCAAGTTTCTATGTTGCTCAAAAAACAAAGTTTCAAGGTTTGCAAACCGAGGTGTTGTTGGTGTAGAGGGATACATGGGCATCCCCAAGCTTAAGGTGTTGACCATTCTTGGATATTTTATGCTTGGTAGAGAGGGGATGCTAGGGCATCCCTAAGCTGATGGTTTTCACCTATCTTGGATATTTCTCAGTTTGGTATTCCTTTCTTCCTTGTGAAAAAACTTTAACATAAAAACTCTCCCATTCTTTTCTATGGGGTGATATTAGTGGTACAAAGATATGTTGCTAGCTGCCATATAATGCTTAAATAAAATTTATTTTCAAGTGTATGCAAGTATATCATGTTGTATACATTCTTAGCATATCAAAAGACTCATGCAAATCATTTTGAGACTCAAAAGAATGGCTTAAACAATACAAGGAGGAATCTATCTAGATTTCAGCACCGGCAAGAAGTATTTATTTCAATCATTTAAACATGTCAGGAATTTTAGACAATTTTTGTATATACAGAGGACGAAAAGTTCAAACTTCACTTTAAATATGAGAGTAATCGGAGCACCAGAACTCCGTAGAGAATTTTTCACAACATGCTAAAATCTGGAGCTCCACATATATGTTTCAACTTAAACATCCAAAATGGGTAAAATTTGATACTTTATTTTTGTAAATTGTAAAAACACATGATAAACATTTATTTTAACAGAGAACAAAAGTTGAAAAGCCAAAAATTAAAAAGAATCAAGAGAAACAAGTACAGAAAAAACAAAATCTATTTGTTCTTTTTGTTTTATCAAAGAGGAAAAACAAGAAGCAAACAAGAACCAAATGAAAAGGCATAAAATATTTTTGTAAACTAAAAACTTTATTTTTACAGGGAAGTAAAGTTCAAAAATAAAAAGTCTACAAACGATAAAGAACCAAAGAAGAATCGATGAAAAGCAAAGAAGAAAGAAAATCTTTTTATTGTTTTTGTTTTGTCAAAATGCAAAGAAGAAGCAAATAAAAACCAATGAAAAACCAAATAAAGATACATAAAATGTTTTTGGTATTTTAGTTTTTAGAAACAAGAAAAAAAAAAGGCAATTGAAGCATGGTTTCCACAAACATACAAAAGATAACATGAAGATAAAACTAAAACATGAGTTTGAAATGATATTACTTGAAATACTTGAAAGAAGAGGGGGATTCATGGACATCCCCAAACTCATGGTTTTGCTAGTTCTTGTCCTCTACTCCTACCTCATCACATCATGTTACCCATCTCAAACAAATAAATATTTCAATGCCTACAAAATGGTTAGTTCTCCAAACAAATGATATAATAGTTTCAACCAAGATGCAAACTCTAGTAATTATTGGAAAACCATTTTATTTAGTAAGCATATATGTATAATAAATTTTATTTTATTTTGTTATGGGAAAAGTTTTAATGATATAGGCTTTGCAACGGTTCCATTGGCATGAACACCACATGCTCATCTTTTTTATTTACTTTCCCAAATTTTATTTTTGGTAAAATCTTAAACTAATTGCTAGATAACAGTAGCTAAAGTTATTTTATATGTTACAAATATATTAAGGTGTGATCAAACTGAATAATATTTGAAAGCATATAGAGCACACCACAAAGCATATAATTATTGACATTTAAGTCTAACTTTCTTCCTATGCATTGACATTTTATATATGAATAAATAACAACAACTTTGTTATGTCCAATGCATATAATGATCAATAGCTTGCATTTTAAATAGAGTGGAAACATGAAGAGGGCTTTTATCCCTTCCTCTTTCATAATTTTTGCAACTTCCTCTTTCATAATTTTTGCAAGCATCATAAGTAAACTTAACAACATAGTTTTGAATAGAATCACCACATAAAGACTTGTCATCTAATAAGCATAATGAATCATCTAAGTCAATTATATCACTTTCATCCTTCCATATACTAGTTGTACTTGTTCCACATAGAGGACTACTAGGCAATGAAGGATCATCATCATTATAAGAAGAGTTGTTCATGGGAATTTGTGTGTTACCTTTGTTGTGAATAGAAGATGGGTAGCTACTCCATTCTTCCTCCATTTGTTCTTGTTTCTCTTCAATCTCCTTTTCTTCAGGATGCATGGGCATCCCAAGCTTAGGATTTTATCATCTTCTTCATTGGCACTTTCAACATAATTTCTTGCACAAAATATTAGTGCACAAGGGGATATTCAAGCTTTTAACATAGTTGTATAGTATATCCTTCACATATTTGTGAGCCTTATGGAAAATCCAGAGTATCTTCCATTATCTATTTTTTTAGGTTTTAGTTTTATATGCAAGGTACTGAAACTAAACTAGCAATGCAAACAAAAATAGAAGCCCCACCCCTAACCCTAAGTCTGGTGAGCTCCTCACCTCTCCCTGTCAAGTTTCTTTCCTCACCTCCACCGGCGATGCCGCGACCAGCCAATTTGTCTCTGTCTCCAGCGAGGTCATGTCCTCACCTCTGCCGGGGCGCCGCGGCCAGCCGTGTCATCCCCGTCGTCGACGAGGTCAAGGGTGTGTCGTCTCGCTCGATGGAAACCGCGTAATGGGCCCAACCTACTACAGTCTGTCACACATCACAGGGTATGCAACGCTAGCGAGTAGTGTCGCTTTAGGTGACATTTAGTATTTCACAATTGATAATCTCCAAGTGCATGGAATCATTGTAGTACAATTTAATAAGTATTTAAGTGTCGAACCCACGAGGAGTTGAAGGTAAGGTGTCTATTATCTAAAACCATGTAACCCACATATATGCCTTTTATGCAAAGCTAGGAACTAATGTGTGTGTGGTTGTTTCTGATACTATCTAGAAAACAGCTAAAGTGCTCAAAGTAAATATTACAAGTAAACTATTGCAAGTAAAGTGGAGTTAGTGAAGTAGGACCAAGTTTCTCAAGGGAGCAAGTGTTTAGGAAAATTGCTATTTACTTCGTTTGATTGTCACAATTAGTGAAGCACATGGATATCTTTTTATTGTTTCTAGAGAGGAGCTATAGATAGGTGCAGCCATAGACATGATAAAGTACACCCCTATTGATTGATTCCAAGGTCAATTAAGAGCAAACAAGGAAATTATTACGACATAAGTCTAACCAACATGACATAAGTCTAACCAACATGGTAAGTTTAAGGTCCCCACAATTATAATCCACTATTAGTTAACCATGAATTAACATAACATGCATATCTAAGACTTGGGATCCGGTTTCTATCAAACTCCATCTATCCCTCATTCTATCATCATGCAACAATGACAACCTGATGCATCCCTCAACATATGTGTGCACTCATATATTAGTATATAAGATCATCATAGAAGATAACATATATTTGTATTGTATGCAACCCACAACGAACTATTTCACAATTACCACAAACAATTTACTACTCAAACAAAGACATAGAGATACAATAGATGGAAAACAACAGATGTATCACACATCATGTTTGCTAAGATATTACAGTAGGGGTATGGAGAGGATCTCACTGTAGATGGTGATGGAGACGTGCCTCCCCAAGAGGGAGAGGCGACGTCGTCGGCAGGGCAGGGCGGCGCCCCGACACCTCCCTAGGGCAGCCCCCTCTTTTTCCTTGAAGATGGTGCTGGTGTGGAGGAGCTCCTCCCCCTCCTTGGGGGCTGCCAAGAGGGGGAATTTCCGTGACTATGGATGGATGCCTCCAAAAATAGGGTCTCCTCTCAATATATAGAGGTAGAGATGCAATCTAGATCATGGGATGACCCCTTTGATCCAAGGGCTCTTGGGCACCTCCTTGGGTCACGACTTGGTCCAATCCATCAGGTATGGGAAGAGTTCACGTCACAAACTCTTGGAATCCCGAAACTGCTCATATACCCTTCAATAATCCGGGGTTAAAAGTCGCGTTCAGACTCCGTTTGAGGCAAATTTTATGTCTAGGATCATCAGCGTAAAATTCCCCACAACTTTTATGTTTTGACTCTTTAAATTTGACGCCATCTTCAGGGGATTCTGTGGAAATATTCAAAAACTGTACTTCAGGAACAAATTTCAGGAAACTTCGAATTTCACCGTAATGACCGATTTCCTTTCATATTCGCGTATTTCCTACACAATAAAGTGTAAAACAAGAAACTGTGCACTTTGAAACTATTAGTAAGTTAGTCACAATAAATATAATAAAGTTACAAGATAATAGAGATTTTGGCACAATAAACTATAAAGTTCACGGATACATTTTACATGCATCAGCAATATACATCTAGTGATGTGATTGAAGTTGTATACTACCTCTAATACATAAGTTCAAAACTGCGACACTTATTATGTATCAGAGGGAGTACCATTATTGGATGTAGCGCAGACACCAACATCTAAAGCTTGAACTTAAGAGCACCTCCACTCGCATTCCCAGGAGAGCCTCCCCATGCTGTTTTTTTAACTAGACGATGAATTTTCGCCTAGTCGTGGACCTGAGTTTTTGCCAGATTTGGCCCAAATTACATCCTGGTTCCAGTCTGAACCCAAGACGCTGGGTGTCGCATGGGAACGCTGGATGAAGCTGAAATGCCGGGGAAAAACCTGCGATGTTGGCTCGCCCTGTCAGCGAGTGAAGGTGATTCGTCCTCATCGCTTCGCCTCGACTCCCGTGTTGGACCGCCGAGAAAACGACCACGCGGCGACGTAATGGCCCGCCACAACCCGCCCACCTTCTCGCCCTCGCCGCTTAACCCCTACCGTCCTCGTCGCTCTTTCCCCAAATGGCTATAAAAGCTAGTAGCCTCGCCATCTTCGGAGCACCCACTTCCATTCCTCCATCTCCTCCAAACCACCAAGTTTCAGGCGAAGAGAAGCTCGACAGAAGCTATGTCAGAGAGGTACCTCGGCGACCCGGCGGCGGCGAACGGGTTTGGCCGCTGATCCCTGCAGCCGTGGGAGGCTCGGCTTCTCCACGATGCCAGTTACCCAGCGCCGTCGACGTGGAAGCTGAGCGCGGGCGACGTGCCCATGCCGCCGGTGCCGGAGGGGCCCGAACGGATCGACGAGATCCAGGCGGGTGATCGCGGGCATGGACCCCGACAAGGCGGAGCACCCCGAGAATCACGCCTACTAGGACCAATTCTTCCGCGACCGCCGGGCGCGCCAGCTAGCCTTCTACAAGGGCGGAGGCCTAGCGCCGGTGCGCAACAACGCCAAAGGTCGGCATCGCTGGTGGAGCGCGCCCGGCCACACCCTCGTCGTCGTCTTGGAGTACATCACTAAAGGCAACACCCCATGACTGGCCTACCTGCCGTGCCCGCCGCCGTCGTTTTCGTGGCGCCATGGGGCGGCCTTCTAGATGCCGAGTTGGATGGCCGGTGCGTCGTCCTCGTCTTCGGCGTCGGCCTCGCGCTCGTCCGGCTTGGCGCCCAACAACTCGTCGCGCTTCAAGGTGTCGCTCTGGCCAGTGAAGCGGGAGCCGGAGTCTTCGACGCGCTCGCCGCCGCGCACACACTCGTGCAGCCTCGTCATCAACGAGCGCCGTGCTCCGTCGCTGCCGAGCAGCCACCTTTGCCTCGTGAGGCCAAAACTGCGCACACTGAAGGAGCGGACAGAGTGGGTCTCACCGGAGGCCAAGGACGATTTCCTCCTCGAGATGGCGATGAAGGCGTCGCTCAACGACGTCCCGCCGATGACGGACCCCGCCGGGTGCACCTGGTCCATGTCAGACTGGGAGTAGGAGGAGGCCGAGCGCGTCCATCGCCGTAGTAGGCCGAGCGCCAACAATGCGCGCCTATCAGGGCACGCCGCTCATCCTCCTCGATGACGACAAAGACAAGGGCGGGCCGAGGCCTTTGTCATAGCAGTGGCGGTGTGGCGATGTCGGCCAAGGCAGCTCCCAGCCGCCAAGCGATGACGACGATGACGACACCGACTACACGGTGTTCTACCGCTGCCTCGACATGTGAACGGCCACCGCCTCGACATTTCCTCGGCGTTTATGTTATTTTTATGTTTTTCTGGGTTTATTTAGCCTACTCCAAGTCGAATTTGGGTATATGTCCAAATTTGACGTAATATGTACGAACTTGCCTATAATCTAATGCAATCGCCTGAGTTAGTGCGAATTCTGGGCGAATTTTTAAAATTTCGCAAACAAAATCTGGGAACATGAGTTTCGGCCATTCCCATGCCCATGCCAAAAGTTATATCCATCCGACGATTTCGGCCCGTGAACGCAAAACGAGAGTGGGGGTGCTCTAAGGATTAGTTACAGCGTAGAATGAAAGGTCCAGGGTCGTGTCCCCGTCCCCCGCCGGAAGCAACAGAAGAGGCAGAAACCCATCGACTGTCCAACCGGGACGGAGGAGATGCTACTGTTCAGGAGAGGCGGCGGCTGGTTTGTTTGGTTCCAACTTTGAGTGCAATATCATCTAAAAAAAAGCCTTTGAGTGCATATCTGCCTGATTTTATGGGAACTAATCCAGCCCAGCGATGGGATCGGGAAGGATGAATCAAGGAATCGCGCGGGGGTTTGCTTATCTAATTTCGAGCAACAATCCTCAAGGACACTGAAACATTTGGAATCTAATTTGGCAAGCAAATTTATATCCAAAAAGTTTGCATTTTGGCGTGGAAACTGGCTATCGTATACTCTATGCTTTAGGCAAATAGAAGCAAACGAATTCTAAATATACTCCCAACTAGTAGTATTTGTGGTTGCGAATCAGAAAGTGGATACCACGCGGTAATGAGCTGCACTCTTACAAGGTGTGCTGTAGGGAGAGAGATCGCAGGAGAAGATGTGGTTTTCGGGGCTCCGGGAGAATAGTTGGTGAGGTGATCGAGAAACAGCTGAAGCTCTGTCTTGCCTTCACGGAGTTGGCCACGCAGTAAGCCAAACGGAACCTGGAGTACAACTGTGCTTCAGCAGTGTCAGCTCTGAATAATGATCACCAGATCAAGTTCAGCACTAGTAGCATTAAGCATGACCTAAAGCAGAACATCAGAGGAATCCCAGCTTTCGAAGTCACAAAAGTGAATCCCCAGTAAAATGAAGTTGTCCATGCTCTAGCTAAGGTGGTTGCACCATCTGGTAAATGAGTGCAAAGGCTCTTAAATGAGATATTTCGGTTTTAGTTCCACAAAATGGGGTAATTAGTGACACAAATGCACAATTAGGGGGTAAAAAGTGGAATTCACTCTAAACTAAAAGATGTGTATAAGTACCTATAGACCAAAAGGACAGCAAGAAGGGGCAGAGTATACTACGAATGTTACTTGTATGGATGCCAAACAGAAATATTGATGTAGAAAAGAGTAAGTGCATGAAATATATTATTACTGGCAGTGGACAGAAATGGGAACCAACAACATCAATATCTGAACTATTTGCAGTAACATTTGATTGAACCTCTTTACAACAAGGTTAACTGTTTAGTGATGCTTGCTAAAAAAAGTTAGTGGATGCAACCTAAAACTATTTATCCAACTTTTAAAGATTAGCTAAATGGTGGACTCTAGCACACAACTAACCTATGAACATCAACACAAGACAATGTCCCAAGTTTCTCAGGATAACAACCCACACTGGATATTTAAATTTTGGAATAAGGTTGTGTCTTGTTCTCAAGAGAAGGAACCACACCTACAGATAGAGATGCAAGTGGGTCACAATTAGGGTACCCACTACCCATCATTTTTTTAAACTAGAGAAGGGTAACGGTACCCTAATGGTACAGATCAGAGACTTCACTTCCCAGTGGTACATTGAGCGGCACATGGTGTATAGATTATATTGAATCTTTGTGCTTCCACTACTAACTTCAACAAACGTAATTTAATAAGATCTCTTGCAGGCTACAACTGTTTAATGTAAGCACATCACTTTTACCATCATCTCATTCTTCTACCCAGTTATGAGTATACTACCATGAGTTTTATTGAGCATCAATTGATTAGTTGTGCAATAAGCAGATAATAATGCTATTTAAGGATGTCATCATTTGCTAGTAAGGCAAAGATCGAACCATGGTGAGAAGGAAAAAATAGAGACAAAGAGGAGAAAGTAAAATATTACCAGGGAGGTTACCTCAAACTGACCAAGGCGGCTGTGAGCTAGCAGATACTGATGGCCTGGTCGCACGGAAAGACGGAGGAAGGGCTAAAGCGCTATGGGGTGTCCTCAGCATTATGGTTGTTTTTTCCTTTCAAAACAGACATGGAAATTTCTCATTATTTAGAAGTAGTAGCAACATGACTGGAGTGAAGGAGTAAGCAACAATTTATACACTTGCATTTTGCTATGTAAATATAGCATCACACAGCATGCACTTCTAACAACTGTACAAAATTGTGGTCTCTGATTATCATCTATACAGCTAACTGTCAAATACTAGACTTTGGAACATGAAAGACATGTTTCCACCAGTACTGATCATCTATATTGCACATTTGTGTTTCAATCCACTCATTTCTACAAGAATACATGCATGTTGCTACAGTCAAGTTTTCTAGGGAAAAATAAATAGATTCATGTGATCAAATGTCATAGCTTCCTGATAGTTCAGGGTAATGTTTATAGACTTACAGTGCATGGCAGGCAGTGCAGATCTAGTTGCTAAATACTGGGATTATCATCATGTAATAATTTTAGCAAGATCAGCTAAATATAGTACATCCCTAAATGGAAACTTAATACCACTGGTCCAGAAAATATCGGTACATGTATTAGAGAAAGCAAATTTCAAGGGCCAATTACAGAAAGTGTCATATAAGAACATGACAAGTTCACAACACACGATGTACTGTCGTTCATGAAAATGGAGCTAAAGTCATTATAACTGAACTCATTCTTGGTTATATATTTCAGATGATTCTTCAAGATACGGTATCAAAATGAAGACAAAAGTCTTAGTAATAATTGCATATCTGTTACATGGGTTTGTTAGAAAGCACCATCATAAATGGTGAGGAATTTTAGGTCTCTTAATACAGGTTGTACCTAAGCACAAATTATCCATGAATTCAGTAAGGCATGTTAGCTTACATTTTGCACACACATCAAAGGTATATTTTGTCGTTTGCAAGCTGAACTTAGATCCAACATACCTGACTAAATTTATATTTTGACGAGGAAAGCTTCTTTTATCTCAGAAGCACGCAAATCACCGAATCCCTCGTCATCAAACTCTGTCCCATGGCTATTCATGTATCGGAAATATTCTACGCCTTCTTTTCTTCCAAAGCCAACGAGCACAACCGAGTGCCACATCGGTAATCCATTTAATTTATATGCATCTGTAGTCCTAGGTCTCGCAATGTACATTTGACTTCCTTTTGTACCTCTTCTCACCTTAAAGAACTTGTTTGTGATTGGCATTTTAATCTTCAATGGATGCCCCTTCAGTATATGGCCCGCCAAGTCAGCGAAGGATTGGTTTTTCAGGGAACGAACTTTTCTGGCTTTGAAACATTTATTTCCCTACACAAGGAAAATAAAAGACAAACAAAATATTAAAGTCAACTAACATTCTAAAATATTATTTTTTCGATTTATAGTGTTGGAACGTGATTGTATGCCAGGTCAAGCTAAGACCCCAAACTGTAACAAGATTAAACCCCAACAAGAACTTTGTCTCCATAGTTGTCTCGTGCTAAGCGTAGAAAGTCACATTGACGATTGCACCGAGCCAGATGAGGTCAACAAGGGGCTACTCTCGTTGATATTCATGGAGTTTGGGGACAATCAACTAGGCATTGTTGTGACTGAGAGGGATGTTCGAACGTGCCCTGCCACATATGCCAGGTCAAGCTAGGACAGATTCCTTCGGAACACCTGTCCTCAAGTTGTGGATCATAGTACCTAACTCATTTTACGGAATCGTAGCACCTAACTCTACCGAGTCTATACTGCACGCCTCATTAACTCGTGCAACATGTTTTGTCTTGTACTATATACATCTCCTTTGCATCCCTGTACTTCTATATATTATGCATGTTCGATCATCTTAACACAATCAGAGTTAGACAAAACTGCATCAAGTTACTCACCTCTGCATTATCTTTAAGAGCCACTCCAGCTTCCAACATAATCTCTATGAGAATATTTGTCCTGTGGTCCTTAAAGTCTAACAAGGGACTATCCTGCTCATACTCAATCCCCATTCTTTCTCTGTACTCCAGCAGAAAATCCTCAAGAGACAATTCTTCATTGAATACCTCATTTAGCTCGGCTTTTTCAGTTTTTATTTCAGTCTCCAGAACTGTTAGCAATGCTGTTGGCACACAAGTACCTAACACAGTTCAAAAAGATCAAATGTGATTGTTTGCATTAAATAAGTAGGATATAGTCTAAATACAGAGAAAAAGTATCTTTTGAGCACACCTCTGTTCCCTTGATCCTTCACCTTTGGAAGGACCGGGATGCCATTTATTCTCTTACTCTCCAAGGTGTACAAATAATCGCGTGGCTCCTAAAAAATCAAGAAAATGAACAAACTTAATAGCCACCAAAAAATCAAGAAAATGAACAAACTGTATAATGACTCTATGACAGAAGATAAAACTTCAAAGCTATAAGAAAGAAAATACCTCCAAGCCACAGGCACGGCATGCGAACACCATGAACTTTTGTGGATCATCTTTCTGATACATTGGCAGGTTACAGACTCGACAAAACTCTAACTCCTCTTTTATTCCATATAGCTCATCCATTTCCTCAATTGCTGCAACAAGTCAATGGCAAACCACAAATTAAAGAATAAAATTATTTTGGAAGAAATGGAAGCATCATGTGAACTCAGAACTCTAAGTCATCTTCTAGGACATCGTCAATGGCAATACCACAAAAACATTGTCATGACAACACATCGCAAGAGTAAAACAACACCTGAACTCATTTTAACAACATTGTGTTCCTGAACCAAAATATAACCATTTGTTTGTGAATGAGCAAGATGAATCGTGTGAACTCAGAAACTTATTAAAACTCCAGATCTTAGAAAATCTCTAATGAGATTACCAGCAATGTCCACATGCAAGGCACGTCAAAAATACAATTAGGTAAACATGAAACATATTACTCTACCATTTATATACATACTTCGTGTCCATACATATTTTCCTTTCATACCTTGTGTAATTGAAGTGGAAGAAGACCAAAAGAACGTTTACCATAAAAAGAGGACTCTGGAGCAGGATAGGAATGCCTAGGCTTTCATTTTAAGTGGGTCTATATGGTAGCAAATAATTTGCAGTGGGAATTCCTCATTGACAACAGATCAAAGATTAGTAGAATTACTGATCCAGTGTTAGTATGAGATTGAAGAGTTATATAGCAGTTTGAACATCTCTTCTTGAATTAAATGTGCCTCTTTAAAAAGACGAATAGTCGTGTGAAATAGAGTGTGTGTATTCTTAAAACTAAGACTGTTCTTGGATTTCACACAATAAGTAGAAGGCAAATTCAAGTATTTGTTAAAGAATGTCAGATAGCCGAATGTGATATGTGTTTTGCAGCCCAAGATAGCCTGAAACGAAAGATCTCTATCATATATAGTGACAGAGTATGAGGTGGACTTTCAGCCCCCAATTCACCACATCAATCTTCACTTAGGAGATCTTATTTAATATATGATGCACATTAGTAGCAAGATGTACCAAAAAATGAATTATAGGAATATTATAATTATCGTCATTGTTATTCCAAAAGAGGTTAATGATATCGATCTAAGCTGAGGTGTCCACGCTTGCTACTTGAACCAGGTATTATGTATTTTCATGTTCTTAGTAGTTTATGTAACACAGGCGACTTAAGCAAACCATAATGAAAAGATTTAACCCCACCATCAATATTTAATCCACAACTTTCCTCACTAAAATCAAAAGGGATGACATTCAGCTGATTCGACGAAGTGAAACAAAACACTGACTAAAATTTTAGCACAAAATTCTGAGTATGCAATGAATTATTATTGCAAGTATCAAATCTGAACTCCATCTAGCCCATCGAGTTGCCAAACTGAGCTGAATCAGTTTATAGACTCACCTACTGAACCAAGTGATGTAGTCATACCAAACAATTGTTTTCCAATGTGAAGACATACATGAATCAGTTTATTATCAAGTATTACTCCCAATGAAAAGAAAAACATAAACTCGAAAACTGGATCACTATTCGTGATAGTCAAATTTCTGAAAACAATTCGCTGATCCAAACTTCTTTTTAATAATTACCCCAAATGGGCGGAGCATGATCAAACCACTAGCTTAGATATTTTGAGGGATCCAACATAGCTTTCTTCCAAGTATTTGACAATATGCCAACGAGAAAATATGCAGAGAACACAGATTGCTCGTCTTACCTCAACCTGATTTCTTCCAGAAAATTTTCAGCGCTAGTGATTGTAGGAAACGAGTAACCGAGTTAGAACTTAGAGCACCAATATTCTATCTGCAGAAACCTTCAAGGTGCAAGCGAAATCAATATTACAAACAGCAGGGTGTCTAAAGGAATGTCTGTATAATTTGGCCTAAAAACGACCTCGGCGGCGTGACGTGGGATGGGGGAGGGGCGGTCCTGCCGCGGCGGCAGCGCGGTCCTGCGATGGCGGCGAAGACGTCCTCCTCCGTCTGCGCCGGCACGCCTCTCCTCCTCTTCTCCACAAGCGGCCCGGCGGTTCCCTGTACTCCACCGCCGTGCTTCTCTTTTTCCTCTTCGATGTAGCGGCACGGCGCGGCACGGCGCGGCGCGGGTCCCCTTCCTCGCCGAGGCGGCGGCGGCGCGGTGCGGCGCGGACGCACGGTCCCCTTCTTCTCCGATGCGGCGGCGCAGCGCGGTACCCTTCCTCTCCGATACGCCGGCCCGCCGCGGTCCCCTTCCTCTCCGACACGCCGGCGCGGCTCGGGAGAGCTCCGCCCGAGACGCACAAGCCCGCGAAGAGTTTTTTGCCCGACCGTCCTCGCCCAAAACTGAGCTAATTTTTTTTAAATAATACGTTTTTTTTAATCAATTTCACGAATATTACGCAAATTAAGTAATTTACGGATGCAGTGTTTTCCAAAAAACGACTCGGGCTCGTCGTTTTTTGAGGACACGACCCGACCACGCCGTCTTTTGAGGCACCGAAAGCAGCGCCGGGGCCCACCCTGCCGGGCTGCAGCGCGACAGACGCTCCCGCCGTTGCGGGGAAAGGCGACACAGCCGCGCGTCGTTTTAGGGTGGAACGACGAGTCCGCGTCGTTGTGTGATAGGACGACCTGCCGCGTCGTTTTATGGTGGAACGACGAGCTCGCCCATATACACGCGCGCCGCGCCCAACCCCCCGCCAGACCACCCCGCACGCCTCCTTCTTCCTCTCCCTCAGCCATGTTGCTAGCTCTTCTCCCCTGCTGCTTCTTCTCCCATGGAGCTGCTCCCATTTGCTGCTACACTTTGCTCCATTTTCCACTAAATTTGTTGTTGAAGCTAGTAGATTCCCGGTCTACTTGTGGGATAGTCTGGTGTAGAGATTTGAGACGTTTTCGTGGAGGATTTTCTTGGAGTTCTTGAGGTGCAATGGCTATGGTGGAGTCTGGGGCGGGGGCTTGAGGCAGTTGCACGGTGGAGTCTCGGGCTAGGGCTTGAGGCAGCTGCACGGTTGAGTGGAGGCAGCTACACGACAGGATTTCGCACGCTTCAAGGGTAAACCCTAATTTCTTGCTAACTACAGTCATTTGTGTTTGTTTATCTACTCGGTAGTTCTGGATGTTGTATGTTAGCGTTCCGCGATGAACTGCCAGATTATTCGACTATAGGATTATAAGTATATTTGTGGGCTATGCCAGATTATTCGGCTATAGGATTATAATTATATCTGTGGGCTATGTAATATTATTGGGCTATAGGATTATTAGTATATTTGCGGGCTAAAAGCTTCCATTGTGCGGGCATTTGATAAATGGTAGTATTTTTTAGGTCTGAAGTTATGTCCAATAATGTAGTGTTTAGGTTCTACTATGGTGACGGTGTCGTCAAAACAAACCAGAATGGAGTTGATTTGAGCGATTTCAATTGTATTGATGAAGTGCTCCAGGATCCTGAAACCATCCCCATTATTGAGCTGAAAGATTGGTTATGTGCTCGTTTAGGGCTCCCTCCCACCCATACTGTCGGTGTGCATGTATTATGGACAAAGTCAAGGATTAAACCTGATTTTATTTGAGACCGATAGAAGAGCAAGCTAAATGGGTCAAATGGGTGAAAGCCTGTCTGCATAGGGTAGTTAACCCCAGTGTCTTAGTGCTTCCTGTGGCGAAAGAGCCTGTTTATGATCAGAGCCAGAGTAGTCAGACACACCATACTGGTGGTGGTTATGATGATGAGCAGAGCAGTCAAGCCGAAGACGGAGGTTGTGGTGGCTACTATAATGACCAGAGCAGTCAAGGCCAAGATGGCGGTGGTTATTATGAACCTGGGCAGAGTAGTTATGCACACACCGATGGAGGTAGTTATGAACCTGGTCAGAGTAGTTTTGCACACACTGGACATGAATCAGCTGAAGGTAGTCAAGGGACAGCAGAAGATATTTTAAGTGGTGAGGTCGATGAGGACGAGATACACGACGGTTGGTTGCAAGATCAGATGGAAGCCGAAGATTTAGAAGGGTACAGTGATAGCTCTTATGATTCCGCTGAGTCTGATCAGGAGGACCAACCTATTCCGGCATCATGGAATCAAGACCACACAGCAGCAATGAATGTGAACGAGTGCCACGATTCCTCGTTGCACTATCACGCCAACAACATCTCCATTGGTGCATTATATCCTAGCAAGAGGCATCTACAGGAAGCAATCGTTGAGTGGGCATTGTCCACGCAGCGGGTTTTTAAAACAAAGGTGTCATTCCAGCAATATTTGACTTTGGTTTGCGAGGTAGCTGGGTGTCCTGCCAGGGTCCATGCCCATGTTCCTCGATATGACACCAACTGGAAGGTTAGCGATGTTGTGCAGCACACATGTCAACTTGACAATGTCCTGCAAGACCATCGTAATCTCACGTCAACCCTCCTGGCTAGACTGTTATACACTGAGATAGTGGAGACCAAAGCCATGGTGGTGAAAGCTATCATCAACAAAGTTGCTGTCAGATTTCACTACAATATATCTTACAGAAAGGCTTGGAGGACTAAGCAGAGGGCACTGGAGACAAGATTTGGTTCGTTTCGAGATGGATACGACTGTGTTGTTCGGATGCTGCAGACACTGCAGGCTAGGAATCCAGGCACATACCTCGACATCCAACACTTAACATTGCCTCAAGAACCCAATTTGAGGGTGCTACATCGATTGTTCTTCTCATTTGCTATATGCATAGAAGCTTTCACTCACTGTCGACCAGTCATTTGTGTAGATGGACCATTTCTCACTGGCAAGTACAGGGGCCAGATATTGATTGCTATAGGTCAAGACGGGAATAATCAAGTTGTTCCACTTGCATTTGCTTTCGTGGAGAGCGAGAACACCAAGAGTTGGGTATGGTTTTTCAGGCAGCTGAAGATAGCAGTTGTGAGGGATGTACCGAATGTATGCGTCCTACATGACAGGCATCCGGGTATACTCAGCGCGATAAGGAAGCTGACTCAGCCTGCTCCAGATGAACCAACTCCATGGCTAGACATGCAGAGTCGTTGGTGCATGCGGCATCTAGGGGCTAACTTTTTCTCACAGTTCAGGAACAAGGTCCTTATGAACCTATTCAAGAAGCTTTGCAAGCAGAACCAGGAGTGGAAGTATATCAATTGTCGGGCCTATCTAGATGAATTCACAAAAAAACATGTTAGGCAGAGGAGAGCAGCTAGAGCAGCAGCTGTGGCGGCTCATGCGGCCGCGGTAGCTACACAGACAGTAGCTGGAGCAGCACCACCCGAGGAAGAACCAATTGCTCTTTGCGATTTGCCGGGATTTGACCAACCCGGTACTAGGAGGAGGCCTGGCAGACGGATTAAGAATTTTCAGGAATGGATAGAGCACGAGCCTGCGGAGAGGTGGTCTCTGTTGCACGACACTCATGGTGCTAGGTTTGGCGTCATGACTACAAACCTTGCCGAAACTTACAACTTTGTCTTGAGAGGAAGTAGGGCTCTGCCATTAACAGCTATTGTGGAGTGTATTTTCACCGGAACGTTGAAGTAGTTCAGAGACAGACTCCAGCTTGCTTAGATGCATATCATGAACAACCCAAACACGAGGTACTGTTCAAAGATAATGGATTACATGAATGCCAAAATGGAAAAGGCTCAGTCTATGCAAGTCGTCGCCATCGGTAATCAAGAACGAAGATTTGAGGTTCGCCTCCCTTCCAACAGGATCGGATCTGGAGAAGAGGTAAAGACACAAGAGGTGAGGATAGGCAATGAGGCTTGGCCGACGTGTGAGTGTACCTGCAACAAACCCAAGCTGCTACATCTGCCTTGCTCTCATGTACTTGCTGCGTGTGGGCGGTTAGGTATGGATGCGAGATCGTTTGTGTCTCATTATTTTCTTAAGGAGTCGGTGATCAATACATGGACTGGCGAGATGATGGGATATAGAGCATGGGGCAATTTTAACAAAGTAAACCCCGGTGAAAGGATTTACATCCCAGATCCTGAACTAATGCGGACAGGCCGAGGAAGGCGACAATGTGTTCGGATCCGTAATGACATGGATGAATCTGAAGCCAGGGGCCCTACTAGACAATGTTTTCTATGTAATCGTTTTGGTCATAGAGACACCAATTGTCATATCTTCGGGACTGGAGGAGCGGCTCCTCGTGGACGTGGCAGACGTGGCAGGCGAGGAACAAGAGGCAGAGGCAGAAACTAGTTTTGAATTTGTAATTCGTATGGAACCATGTTTTAAATTTGTAATTCGTATGGAACTATGTTTTAAGTTTATAATTCGTATGGAACTATGTTTTAAGTTTGTAATCCGTATGGAACTATGTTGTAAGTTTGTAATTCGTATAGAACCATATTCTAAATTATGCAGATGGCGGGATCTTTGCTTAATGCTGATATTGATAGAAAGCACCGGTCAACTTTATTGGATGCGGAACCAGGGAGCTTAAAGCACCTTATCACTCGCACTCCCATGTGTAACTGGATGATACACTCTTATTGGCTGCAGAGGTATGAGACATTTATTCCTAATTCGTATGGAACTATGTTATAAATATTTTAGGGCCATAGTAAACAAAATGTAATTCTATCTCGGTATGCAGGTTGAAGTGGGCCGGGCTACTACCATTTGTGCGTCTGGTTGAGACCACTCATACGCAGGAGATAGAAGGACGACACCATGGATTCCAGACCACGCGCATGGCCTACGACGGGTCGTTGCTCACCTGCTTAGTGGATCGATGGAGGCCCGAGACTCACACTTTCCACTTTCGGTGGGGGGAGATGGCTCCTACACTACAGGATGTCTCGTACTTGCTGGGCCTGCCATTGGCTGGAGTGCCAATAGGCCCGGTGGATGCACCGGAGAATTGGGCCCAAGAAATGGCCCAACGATTCTATGGCATTCGTGAAGGAGTTCCAGAGTTCACGTATGAAAATCATGGGCCCAAATTTGATTGGTTGCAGAACTATCAGGTTTGTTTGTTCCTAAGTATCTTCGTATTTGATCCAACTAGTTCCATATCACACGATGCTAAAACTTGTTCTATTAACCAATGCAGATACAGAGGTTCGGGTACCCAGATGTTCTGATGACTGAGCCACAAATTACGCGCAGCCTTGAGGCGTACTTATTGTGGCTACTTGGGAAGGTGATGTTCACCGAGAACCACGTCTCAACCATCAGTGCACGCTACATCCGCTATGCTAGAGAGATCGCGGAGGCAACGTGCCAGAACGACATCACCCAGTGGAGTTGGGGGTTTGCTGTCTTAGCAGCAACGTACCGAGGTATGTGCACGGGCTGTACGCTAACCAAGGAAAAATCTGCCTTGCTAGGATGCCCATTGTTGCTGCAGTTGTGGTCATGGGAGAGGTTCCCTATTGGCCGCCCGGAGGTAGCAAAAAATCAGGCGGTTATCGTCCAGGGAGAGGGCCCTGTTGTCTATGAGTCTGATATGCTGTTTGACCACGAGAGAATTGACATGCCTACATTCGGTACACATTGGACACGCCGCAAGGTAATTTAAAAGGTTCTGTTAATTGCATGGTCCATATTGCACTACGAAGGAAACTAACAACTATTTCCTCCAACAGTGTCGTTTCGCGGGAGAACAAGTAACCCGCTGCTACCCGGCGTTCAGCGAGCAGTTCGACACGTTGAAGGAGGAATCGGTGATTTGGGAGCCGTACACCACAGCTGAAGCAAGAGCAAGATATCCTGACGGGTTATCTATTATGTGTCGTAGGGATGAGGACTACTGGCTCACTAAATCGAAGATCATCTTCGATTGTCAGGTGGAGGAGATGTCTCAACAGAGGGTCATGAGGCAATTCGGTCTTCGCCAGATGGTAGATCCTCCATCTCCGGAGGCGCCCCTTTCATCGAACGTGCATATGTAAGTTAATATATTATGTATCTATAATTTTACACCGATTGTGTACTTACAAAATCTAACTGCAGGTACTCTCGGAAGGGTACTAAAAGAAGTGCAAATCAGTGGCTTCAACGGGTTAATACTTATATCAATGGTTGGCAGAATGCAACAGATGACGTGTGGACCGCTCCTGCGTTTGATATGGACCTATTCCGTGCATACTTACAGAGGTACATGAGCATGACACGGTTGCGTCCCGTCCACCACGCACATGATGATGAAAGATACCCTAGCCAATCGACTATGGAGCCCAGACAATCAGCGGTAAATCCATTTTTCTTCGTCACTGCACCTGGTAGCCTATATAATGTGTACTTATCCACTTTACAAATGCAGGCTGATATGACATGGGAGCTACAGAATGAAGTGAATCAGTGGGGACGTTCGCTCTCGTCCGCTCCTCTTCTACTACCACGCCAAGGAGTTCATTCCTTCGTAAAGCGTGTCCAGAAAAGACTACAGAGTATCTATGCGACCATCACGTGCACGAACGTTTCAGACGTCGTTCAGCACCGAGCAGCACAGCGTCCACCTCGTCACTCCGTGGGGGAGGGCCAGCTGCGTCGCTCCACGCAGACTCGCCCTCCACGTCACTCGACGCAGGAGCGCACCCCGCGTGCGGACCAGACACTTCTCCGAGGCTCACAGCAGGAGACACCCACTGCACCTACCCACCACGGGCCTCGTCCACGGATCTCACAGCAGGAGACACCGAGAGCTCCACCCCCAGACCAGGCTAGAGGCTCAGCGTGGCAGCAGCAGCAGGAGACACCGAGAGCACCACCCCCAGACCAGGCTGGAGGATCGGCGTGGCAGCATCAGCCGCAGTTTGATTTCGACCAGTGGCAGCAGCAGCCGCATCTTACTTTCGACCAGTGGCACCAGCAGCAGCCGCAAGTCCCATTCATGGGCTATCGTCCTGAGGGTACGCATCTTCCTATCTATTTTGGTTACATGTAGTGTATAATCGTTAAGTACTTAATATTTTTACATGGCAGGAGGATATGGAGACCCAAGCATGTCCTCAATGGGTTCGTGGGCGACTAATGAGGAGGATCAGCAGACTCATCAGGATCAGGTTGACTGGTTTGGACTGTATCAGACGCAGCAGACTCAGGAGACGCATCAGACTCCACCACCTATCCCCACACAGGATACACAGACGCAGGATGACGGGTCAACTCTACCTCCCCGCAATGTGGTGCCTCCTAGAAGGTACGGATGGCCTACACCGACGCCAGGGCAACCTCGTGACCGGTGGCAGTGATATCTATCTATGTATCTGTCTGCGTATTTGTCTATGTATGAGACTTGAATCTTGTATCGGTCTAGTTATCTGTCTATATATCAGACTTGTATCTTGTATCGGTCTAGTTATCTGTCTATGTATCATACTTGTATCTTGTATCGCTCTAGTTATCTGTCTATGTATCATACTTGTATCTTGTATCGGTCTAGTTATCTGTCTATGTATCAGACTTGTATCTTGTATCGGTCTAGTTATCTGTCTATGTATGAGACACATTTTTTATTCGACAAACACTACAACATAGCTTGCAACACAATTCAACATAACCTGCGGTAAATAAATAAGAGTGCTCTCTATCCCTACGACTATGCCCTTACACTTCAACGATGCCTTCTTCATGGCCTGCTCTTCTTGCCCTTACCCTTCGACGATGCCTCGTCTTTACCCTTCTTCTTGGCCTGCCTTTCGTCCCACTCAGCTCTCCACTTAGTCCCAACGGCAGGCGTCATGAATATATCATCTTCATCTTCACTCTCTTCTAGCTTGTCATTGCTCTTCTTGCCCTTACCCTTCGACGATGCATCGACCGATGATGGCTTGCCCTTACCCTTCGACGATGCCTCGTATTTACCCTTCTTCTTGGCCTGCCTTTCGTCCCACTCAGCTCTCCACTTAGTCCCAACGGCAGGCGTCATGAATATATCATCTTCATCTTCACTCTCTTCTATCCAAATCCAAGGGAAGGTGAGGTTCTGCTGCCTTGCCCTTTCATTAGAGAATCTTTGCTTGCTCCACCTAGCATTGATCCGAAGTAGCTCTTGCCGTATCTCCTCTGGATTCCTCTTCGGCCACCCTTTCCTACGCAATCCCTCACGCAGCTCAGTGAGGAGACAATCACTACCAATTAGTTTCTCCAATGGGGCTAGATTGTTGTCTATCGTAAATTTCCTAGCCAAATGAAATAGGTCGACGGACATGTCTGGCACGAAACTACGATCGTAGGGAAACATACTGGCTAAAAATGGGGTGGCTGCTGCTTAAACAACTGCGCGAGGAGGGGTTTTTATAGGATAACATTTTGGCGGGGAAAATTCTGGCGGGAAACATTATGGCGGGAAGCATTTTGGCGGGAAAGATTTTGGCGGGAGATATTTTGGCGGGAAAAATTGTGGCGGGAAACATTCTGGCGGGAAAAATCTGGCATGCTGAAATTACATATACATGACAACACTCTAACTGAAATGAAGATATATCAAGACACTACAACTGAAAGGAAGTTACATCAAGACACTACAACTAAAATTAAGATACATCGGGACACTACAACAGGAATGAAGATACATCGGTACTGAGACATACGTCTACCTTCCCTGAGTCCAGCGCGGGTACTTCCCGGTCTTGTCCCCACGTTCCTCTGCCGCCCGCGCCTCGGCAACTCTTTCTCTTAATCTCTTCCTTTCCGCCTCACGGGCCTCCTTGCGCACCTCTTCCTGGCGCTCGAGGATTGCATTCCCTTCCTCCCTTCTCTTCCTATTCAGCTTGCGGTTTCGAGCTTGCTCTGCTCGGAATTCTTTCATTTCTCTCTCCCGTTCCTTCTTCCTGTTCGCGGCCTTCCTTTCAGCACGTTCCTCATCAAGAAAGATCTCCCTTGCACGTCGGCTCCTGTCCGCAATCTCCTGCACGGTCCAGGCTGGCTGCTCGGTGTCAATCCAATGGTACCACTGGCAAAGTGGAGGAGGAGACTGCAAGTAAATCAATGGAATGAATAAAAGAACACATGATAACATGAATGATTAATATTAACCATGCTCTGGGAACATACCGGAGGCCTCTCGTACGACGAACTTGCTTACCGAGGCGGGCTTGCGTCGTAGTTGGGACACATGAAAAACTTCATGCCCATGCAGGTGGAGAAATCGATCGACTCCTTGACCTTCGCAAGATGGCCGCACCAACAACGCTCGTGTGTCACCCCTTGCGGCAACCTCGCAGCTTTCGTCTTCGTAGGCCTATACTCGGGGTCCGAACATGGCACACTCATGATGGAAAGGGGAAGGAAATGGGAGAAATAGAGGAATAACAGGATGGAGAGCTACCATCTCGGTGCCAGTATTTATAGAGGCAACTAGTAGAAATTGGCGGGAGATAACAGCGAGAACAAGGGGCGGGAGAAAACGGCGGGAAGAAGTGGCGGGAGATAAACGGCGGGAAGAATTGGCGGGAGAAAACAACGGAAAGAAGTGGCGGGACAGAAACGACGCGAAAAATGTGGCGGGATAAATACTGGCGGGAAGAGGTGGCGGGAGATAAACGGCGCAAAAAAGTAGTAGGAGAAATACTAGCGGCGAAAATAACGGCGCAAAATAGTGGCGGGATTAGTCTAACGTAGTGTGCATGATCCATGCAACGGTCATCTTTTCAAAAAACGATTTGGGTCTATCGTCTTTTCAAAAAACGACCAGCTGCCAGCCGGTCTTGTCATCCTGCAAGCGTTTTTTCAAAAACGACACTAGCTGTCGTTTTCTCAAAAAACGACTTAGAGCTGGTCGTTTTTTCAAAAAATGACTTAGAGCTGGTCGTTTTTTCAAAAAACGACGGTGTATTATATCCGTAAATTCATTTTTTGGCGTAATATTCTTGAAATTAATTAAAAATAATGTATTATTTAAAAAAATTATTCCAAAACTGAAGTAGTGGAGTTGTTTGCTTGCCGAAATGTATATTATTATTTTCTGTTTTCTAAATTATAATCCGCAGGACTCGACCTGAGGATTTGACCCCTCTCTCAAGAAAAAGGACGAGGTTTAGAGTGTGTTTGGTTTGTGCTCAAGATTGTCCCACCAAATATTTGGTTAGCTAAAATTTTGGTTGATCTTTTGCTTGCCAACAAATTGGCTAATATTGGCTAAAAAATTGAACTAGAATTGGTAGTGGAGCATTGGCATGCCAAAAATTTGGCAACAATCCAAGCAAGAGCCAACCTTTTGGTCATGACCAAAATATTGGTAGGGTACACTTTTGCCGCAATCCAAACACACCCCTCCTCCAGAAGATCCCGTGACTGGATCCCCTAAGCCGCCGCACGTTGACGCGTCGTGGCCGCGCCTCCTAGTCCTATGCAAACAACGTGGGACCCACTTCTACTTTTCGTGGCCTTATCTCTTCCGGTCCCCAGCATCACTGCGCGCCTGCATCATCGCACGCCGCCGAAGCTTGTTGCGTCTGTTCCTTGCCCCGCGCCACCGCTCCTCCGGGCTGCTGCCTCGCGGCCATGCATAGCACAACGCCGACGCGCCTCTGGGCCGCCGCCGTACTATGTCGTCCCACTGGCTCGCCAGAGCGTCGCCTACTCGCGCCGCCGCGCCTCCAGGCTGCTGCCTCGCCGCCGCCGTCTCCCTTCTCACCGGCCAGAGCGCGTCGCCGCCCTCCCCTAAATCTCGCCGGAGGTCGCCGCTCTCCTCTAAAGCTTGCCGGAAAGTCGCCGCCGACCTCCACCCGACAAGCACGACCGCACAACCGCGCCGCCATAGCCCAGACGACATGGCTCCCGCCTGGTAGACGGTGTTTTGTAGTGGATCCATGACACGGTGCTACACAGGTAGGACGACGATGCTACTGGAAGTGGTCATCGTTGCTACAGATGAAGGGTCGCGATGCTACCGACCAATGTTATGCATTTTGATATTTTGCTACAAGGTGATGCTACAATAGTAGTATGTTTTTGTTATTTCTCTTCATGTTTTTGCTATAATAGAACAAAATACTTGCTACGGCATTTTCGACTAAAGTCCTCAGCAAAGTCGGTTTTGCTACGGCAGCCACCGACGATGTCTCCGGTGAGGTCGTTCTTTTTGCTACATTAGCATATTTTTTTGCTACCACCATTTGGTGGTTTTGCTACAATAGCGTAATGTTTTGCTACACGGTCTCCGGTGAGGTCTACCGGCGAAAGCCTCCAGCGAGTCTCCGACGAGGTCGGATATGCTATATTAACACAACTTTTTTGCTACACGGTCGCCGGCGAGGTCTCTAGCGAAATCTCCGACGTGGTCTAGTCTGTTTTTCTATTTCTTGGTCGAACATTTTTTGCTACATGCAGCAAAAGCGGAACATTTTGTAAAAAAGGGGTCATTTGTAGCAAAAGCGGGAGGAGGTGCTATTTTAGGGGACGTGTCGCGCTGTCGACTCGGGGATCCGGGGCAAATATCCCCGGGGGACGCGTAGCACTGCCCTTATTAATACTATGCGTCCTGGATTAAAACTTATGATCCGGGTCCCTGTAGCAACACGTGTCTCTAGAAAAAACCCTTTTTCTACATTGTGTCCCGATTTTGCAACATAAAATCTCATTTAGCTACATTGTTGCAAAACCAGTTCGCCCAGAATCAGAAAAAAAGATTGTCCCTCGTCGGAGATGGTGTCGGAGGCTCTGTAGCAAAAAGATTATGCCAACATAATTAAACCTATTTCAGTGGAGATATTGTCGAAGATTTGCCGGAAACCTCGTAGCAAAAAAGTACTCCCTCCGTCCATAAATAAGTACTTGACTTTATCTAGATTTGAATATATCTACACACTAAAACAAGTCTAGAGACATGCGAATCTGGACAAACACAAGTCGCTTATTCCTGGACGGAGCAGTATGTTATTGCAGAGGAAAACAATTGTAGCGAAGAAATTGTATTATCATAGCATTGTCGGAGAAAAAGCAACGTACTACCGTAGATAAAACAAACTTCACGGAAGATCTCTTAGCAAAAACTTTATAACATTGCAGTAAAGGCATGTAACTGTTGCAGCGAAAAAATTATACTACCGTAGCCTAGGATACCACCACCATCTGTAATTCTGTAGCAAGCCTGGCGTGGTGTCCATCCATCAGTAGCAAATGTGGCACCAGAATCAGGTATATTTTTTAAACAATACAACATTTCTAATCAATTTTACAAATAATACATAAAATTAATCATTTTAAAATGTAGGACGGCATCGGAGGCGGGTGCTCCGACGAGTACTAATCGGGTACTGAAATCCTGACTGCTCCTTGTCAAGGGGTTGATGCTCCGACCAGTTTAGCTCAGGCCCCCGCTGATTGGAATGTTGGCCGACAAGAACTTGGACAAGAGCTTGATCCTCCGACTGGAGCGGCAGCGCATGCAGCGAGCGCATGCAGCTAGATAGCACGGCGGCAGCAGCGCATGCAGCAGCCCGGCAGCAGCAGCGCAACGCATGCAGCTACGCGCGGTAGCTAGTCGTGGAAAGCAGCGCACCTTCGGAGGCCCAAGCACCGATTAGTCCGGTTGGAGGCCCAAACACCGATTAGTCCGGTCGGTATACGGGCCTCCGACTACATGTCTGTCGTGGCTGGCCACGCGACCGATAGACCTGTTGTACGGGATTTCGATAGGTTTTTGTTGGAGTCTTAGCTTCTGAAGCCGTGCTATTCAAATTTTTCTATTCAATGTTTTATTTGTGAAATTGATTTAAAAAACGTACTCTCTCCGACCAAAATTAATTGACTTAGATTTGTCTAGATTTAGACGTATCTAGGACTAAAATAGTCTAGATATATCCGAATTTGGATAAATTAGAGTCAATCAATTTGGATCGGAGGGAATATTCTTTTTAAGCGCGGGATCCGGTCTATGTCCATCAACAACAAAGTGTGGCGTCGGGATCCATTCTCAGTGGTGCGAGCTCCAGCGGAGAATGCTCCAACGGTGGTGATCCACGGGAACGTCAACGAGTAGCAGCGGGCAGGCGCGTCGCCCTTCCTTCAATGGAGTCGGCGTGAAGCAATAGAGACGAGAGAGAAGCAAATAGCGCAGGAATCTCACCAATTGAGTGTCTCCCGCGTGGCTTTTATCTCAGTGACGGTGACACTTCGACCTCCTCGGGAGGAGCATGGAACGACGTGGTGGGGTTACATCCACATCGGGGATGGGGGCAGAGCCGGCCGCGCAGCTAGGAAACGGTCCGTGACGTGAGCGATGGAAATATGTTTCAGAGGTAACAATATTTACTAGCTCAATGTCCGTTCGTTGGCACGTCTCATTTAATTTCTTTATCCTATACACATTAAATATAATCCACATAAAAATTTATATAAGTAGAAAACATAACTATTAAAAATTATATATAAAAAATTGTATTCTAAACACACTAAGCACACAATATGTTCCTGATAGTACTACAATCGTATCACAGAAAATAGAATCTTGTGCCCCGCTTTAGCCAGGCCACCTGATACAGGTGCGCTAGCATGAGCAAAGGCATTCGACGCTGTAGCTGCCTCACCCCATTCCGCAAAGATCTTCTCCTCCCTCGTGTTTGTGAAGTAGAGGAAGCAGGAGAAGGTAGATAAATCTTGGGGAATGAGTTAGAATGTGGATTAACCCGAATCGACCTGAATTGAATAAATTGCTAGGGCAATTTTATTTTCGGTCTTTTGTTAGGTTTCGTTCCTATTTTGCTCTTTGTTAGATTTTTTCGCTCTAAATTCAAATTCTGCTACTCACTAACCAAATTGATGCACCCGTACTCAAATTTGAAGTCATTTGAAGCACACAGAAAACTTGCAAAACAGTTTCTCCAAAACAATTATTCTTCTATCACTTTATCATTTTTGACTCAATATGACACATGTAAAAAGGTAAAAAAAAATAAGGCAAGTGGCATAAAAAATGGAGTCCCTTAGTAACATAGGTAATTTTCAAGATGAGTTGCTTCTCTGTTTACTCGTAAGAAAAGTAGAAAACTTTGCGGTACTCCTTCCGACCCAAATTAATTGACTTGGATTTGCCTACATTCGAATATATCTAGAAACTTTGTGGTACTCCTTCCGACCCAAATTAATTGACTTGGATTTGTCTAGATTCGGATATATCTAGACATGTTCTAGATATATCCGAATGTAGGCAAATCCAAGTCAATTAATTTGGGTCGGAGGGAGTAGTTGATTTGGAACATGAAAATTACACTATTTTTACTCATAAGAAGATGTAGCCCAGTTCAACTCATTTGCTTTATTTTAAGACCAAGCAGAAGCGCTGAACAAATGCCCACTGTATACGTGGGCATGATTTATGGAGGCATAAACATACGATATTACGATTAGTCTCGTCCCCTCCACCTAGGCTCGTACTCCTGAAGTTAAGACGTTTTAGCTTTATGAATAGACATATTTTAGTGTATAAGTTTATAAAGGTTTAAAGTGGACCTATATACTAAAATATGTCGAGATATGTTCGTTTCACGTGGCTTATATTTCCGAACGGAGAGTACTATCGTGCAGTTTTGAGCCAACGGTGGCAGTTGCCCACATTGCTCTCTGACTTTTCCCTTGCTGTTCATCACCGATCCACGCATAGAAAAACTGGCTGCCCAAATCGAGGTTGCGTTGCACAAATCACATCGATTGAGGAGAATACATAGTTCAGCTGCTTCTTCGGCTGCCTCGTCCCAAGTTAACGGCGCCCACCATGGCCACACCGGCATGCTCGCGCTGGCAGGATTTCGGTTGCCCATGACCGCGACCTTGAGCTGCAGCTGCCGCTGTCGGCCATGGCCATATTTTCAAGCACACGGACCTTCATACCCTCCTGGCCTCCAATCTCATCTCTCGTCGCTAACGGCCCCAGTGACCAGGATTTGGCCGTGCCCAGCCTCCTGGCTTCGACCTCGCGTGAGGTGAACGGGGAGACCGGCGGTGGCGAGCGGGCAAGTTGGAGCTCCTCAACCTCCAATCCCTCGTTGCTAACGGCCCCAGCGACCAGGACGCGTCCCCTCCCCACCCTCCTCGCTTCGGCCGCGCGCGAGGCGGACGAGGAGACCGGCGTCGGCACTCTGGCCAGCACCCAGCGACCCTTCCACGGTCGAAAAAGGAACCGAACCGTAGGATCCAATTTGACATAGGCGGTGGCAACCTTGTAATATTTTCGAACAGTCAGGGCTAAAGTTGGCAAAAAAAAAGGCAGACGGAAAAGGGAGACGAACGTCCTCAATTTTTTTTAATACTAGTTGAATGCCCGTGCGTTGCCAGGGCCTTCTTTTCGTGCTGCAGATGTAAACATATTACACATGTGTCTTCACGATTCATAGATAAAAGCCTGCAGATGTAAACATATTACACATGTGTCTTCACGATTCATAGATAAAAGCCACATAATATTTAAAAAATTAAAAAATATTTTTAAATAAAATAGTTCCGTAAGAAATAAATTAAACATTTACATGATCAAAGCGGCAACCAAACAATTATATCTTGTGTTGTTCAAGAAAACAAATTATGTCTTGTTGACTAAAATTTCACTTTGTTCCTTCAAGTAACAGCTTACATATCATAGCCTTAGGGACATACATCTTTAAAAGAAAATGATATCATAGTCCATATGCATCTTCATGGTAATAATATACATGTCCAGAAAAAGACCCTAAAATAAACAAAAATTATCTGACTTTAGAGGATAGTAAACTCAAACTGAAAGACTCTGTTTCTGAACGCAAGTACTGCAACTACATAGCTTCGGCAACTGCCTTAGTAGGTATGACATATTCAATGACACTTGCAAATGCAAAGGGAACTGAATCAGAAGGAAGGATCGCAACTAAATAAACATTAGGAACTTCATCATCTACCACGCAACCTGGCCTTTGTATTTATCTTTCCCCACCCAGTCTACCTCTTATCCTGGTGTCTCTTAGATTAACAGTGTAAATATAAATTTGAACCGATCACATCAAACAGGCTAAAGATATATCCGTATTGTGTTTTGTACACTCTTTGTACAAATGAATGGGCACGAGTCTGAACAAAAGAACACTGATTATTCTAACTGAAAAGCGATAATGGTGGGTTAAGTAACATGTAAAATACTCCTAGTTTATCTCAAACCACATCGTTTTGTCTCATGGTGGCCATCTTCTCTTGTTGAAAAACAAGGAGACCCACAGATTAGGCATGGCTGAAGCTCCTTGATCTCGACGATGATCACGTCTAATGTAAAGAACGTATTGACCACCACACAATATGCTCCAGGCAACATATCACCACTTGTATGTACATATATTCAGCATCGACAGACAAGGTTATGAAAGGCATATCAACAGTTCAGAGAGTGTTATTTAGATGAAACCATTATTTAGATCTAAGTTGTTCGTTGATTCTTCTTTCTGTGCTCTCAACAAATAATTCAGGTCCTGTAATATGAACATGAAGTACACAACATCAATAGTAGATTTTGTATGCATCAAGAGACTGAAATTACCCGGGAGGACAAACATCTAATAAAAGAGCACTACCTTGTCTTGCGAGGTACTTCCCTAGATCATCCAATGTTTTCTGTATCTAGAATGAGCGATGTCTGTTATCAAAAGCCAATGTGATGCACAAGCGCATACTCTTTTGAAGATGTTCAGTTCATTTGAAGAAACTGGGTGAGGTTATATAAGGCATATACTCTTTTCAAGATGCATAGATGCTGCATACTCTTCCATGGTTGTGACACTGAAACGAATGGCAAGGATTTTCATTTCTTTCTGAGTAGTATAAACCTCATGTTGCCAAGTTGCTAACCATATGCCAAAAATATTAATATCTATCCTAAAATAGAGACATATGCGCACGCGCACAGTTCCAAGCTGGTGCTTGCAAGCCATTTGCCCCAATTAATAGGGTGTTTTGCATATGAAAAACATGAGCTTCTCATTTTTCTCACCGAGCCGTCTCAATATAGTTTGTATAAGTAGAGAAGAATGTAATGTACTACTTCTAACACAATCCCTGTGACTTCTGCAAATTTTAGACATCAAATTTCTTTCGGTTCAGCCCTAAAATATAGACTTGCGGGAACAGAATTGCCAATTGTGGAAATTGTACAGGGGAGCAGAGGATTGAATTCCCTTCAGATTGCTTGGATAATTCAAAAAGATTGAACTGCACAAACTACAAACTTAGTTACTTACCGAGATCAACTTCAACAGCATCTGTGTGCAACCAAGAACGTCCCACCAATCTAGACCAGCCATAAAACTCTACCGAAAAATTGCAGATGTGAGATGGAAATTATATCATTTCAATCAGCTCACATTACCTATCAGCTACTGGCCGTTCCCACACAGATTGACATTACCTATCAGCTACTGGCCGTTCCCACACAGCTTGTACACCAACGCTGGAAGAATCAGGAGGGGTAATAGAGCAATACTCCGAACCGCCTTAGTCGAAGCGGTGGACTCCTTGCCGAAGAAGGCCGAACTGCTGCCAGAGATGAGGACGAGCTGGGCCTCAAATCCACATCGTCAGCCAAAGCACCATGTCGGTGTGTAGGGGAGATGCGATCTGCATAGGGATGTAAGCGGCGTACCATTTAATCCCGCGTAATACCGTTTATTAATACTCTAGTTCAATAAAATTTGCTTTTCCCAAAAAAAAAAGAACTAACTAGTTGAAAAACGGGACTTGCGGATGCCATTTAGGCGCCATTTACATCCCTAGATCTGCAGCTGGAGCACTCGTGTTGTACCCGACGACAGGGTTGGGCATACAGTCGAACACCTGGTGGGCGTACGCCAGATGAGCGTACCTAACCGTAGGAAGGGCCACACAGGCCTGTGGCCTGCAAAGAGGAGGAGGGGCTTCGGCAGCAGCCGACAGCGCCCGTTCCCTCTTCCCAGCCATCTTGGCCCGATCTGATGGAGGGCCACACAACGGCTGACCTAGAGAATCTGCGGGGGGCACGTAGGAGCAACCAGGCATCATGGGCAAGGGCAGGTACAGCCCGACGGCACCGCGACCGGAGGTCCTCATGAACCAGTCGGCGCAAACTGAGCAGAAACAAGGGGCAGATCGAGCCCGTCCACCACGAAGACCGCAAGATAGGAGTGTGTGGTGTCCGGCCTCCAGTTTCTCTCCTCTAGTCCGCCTCGCCGTCCTACCCACCTCGCTGGTGCGATTCCAGGCGCCGCTCCATCGCCGTTGCGCAGGTCCCTCGAGCACCTTCCGCGCACACCTCGAGCTCCGGCGGGAGAGGAGAAGGGACGGTGGGGCGGCCTCGCTGCGTCTCTCATTAGTCGCCTCCGCGAAGGGACTGTTGGACGGCTAGCGATATTTTTTTTCTTTTCACCAAACGTCTGGGTTTCACTTAGGCGGTGGCAGGGCTGTAATATCACCGAAAGGTTAGGGGCAAAACTATCTTCTTATGGCAGACGGAAAATTTGCTGTGTTGACGTACCACAACTTAAATTAGTAGATAGAATACTAGCAGCATGCCCCGCGAGTTGCTGCGAAACAACAAAAAAATGACCAACAAAATAAATTAAAAATTAAAATGACCAAGTGAATTCATATCAAATGTTGCATATCCATGCCATGACAGCAGGACCAGTGGAGGTTGTCAGAAAAAGAAAATGGCCTAGTGAATTCACATGTATTTCCTTGATCATGAGCAGTCTATGTATTCATCAAACACACAACAGCTGACAAATAGACTATGGGAATAAATAAATACTGAACATTTGTGTTTACAGTGCTGTGACATAAAATTGTAGATCACAAACGGCTAAGAAAGCATAGGAGTAACCATATAATATTCATGGCAGACAACATCCAATCTTCTGCATTTGCGTTGTTTTGTACTCTCCATCAGTCCCATAGAAGTACAACTATCAGGTTCTGCTTATCCATGCAAAGTCCAGATCCAGCAATTGCAATCACATATCTTCATGATTCAGGTCCCTCCGCACATGTTTTACCAGTTTACACCTTAGGAATATGTGAACTCCATCCCCATCTAGCCCGTAGCAGAGCGGGCATTATGTATCTAGCTGGACGTGCTTTCCGCTAATGTTCACTCGAGTAGGCAAACTGCTGAGTATAAATTTCACTTATGGACCAGAGATTTATGAAAAAAGAGTATTAATCATAGTGAAAAAATTCCAGCACACTATAAAAGTCTGTAAAAAGTGGGAACAATAAACCAAACTCTAAACTTGACATAAAATTCTCCCAAGTAGATTATCTCTACCTACTCCAAAAGCTTTTCTTTTTCAAAAAAAATAGTACATGATCCTAGTTTGGCACATAATCCAATAGCACAATGAAAATTTCTTCTAGCCTATCAGACACCAAATTGTTAAATCACATGACAAGAAACCCACCATTGGGCCTACACTCTTAACATACGTAGCTCATATACTCCTCCATACTCTACTAACAAATCTGATGTACCATTGTTGGAAACTGACAAACAAAGAACAACTTCAGAACTGAGGCACTGGCTGCACTGCAAAGACCTAGCAACTTCAGAAAGTATATACTCAAGTCAAGTATGCTGGTGCTGGTGCTGGTGCTGGTGCTGGTTCTGCGTCCCTGTCATGTAGTAGATGCAACATATTTAATCTACTCCTAGCAAAAATCAGCACCACTTCCATGGCAAGCAGCGACCAAGTGTTGGTGCTAACGGAAGGCCAGCTAAAGAAACTAAATCAAAATAATCGGTTGCTCCATTGTATAAAACCAGCTTTCACCAACGGTCATTGATGGGGATGGTATACATGTAAACTCAAGAGAAATAAAAAAGGAAAATAAGAAGGGTGAGATTTCAGCTGTGGCAATTGGCATGAGCCAGATACTCCAATAGAATGGATATAGTCAAGTATTGCCATTGGAAAACAGAAGTACTCCCCCTGTTTCAAAATATAAGATGTTTTAGATTTGTGAAAGAAGTGTATCTAGACCCTACACACTAAAAAGAGCCTAGATACACTCATTTCACAAAGCTAAAACATCTTATATTTTGAAACGGAGGGAGCACATGATAGGGCAAATGGAAAATAACACCAAACCTGCATTATGATAGATGCTGATATATGGTGACCGATTCCCAGCTGGAAGAATGACAGCTTCAGTTCAGAAACAAAATCAACGAGGTCATCTGCATGAGCGTTGCGCATTATACAACATGTAAGTAGTTTGCTAAAATTGCATAGCATGCCTGCACGCTTCCGTACATGAATATCACAGGTAGCAATCTAGCACGAACGAGTAACCTGGAGGATGAACCTGCAGGGAGCGGGGCAAAGCTGAGATAGGAGTCATGGATGAAGATGTGGTGGAACCTGTGGAGCGGGACGAATTAGCCGACGTGGCTGAGCACGATGAACATGGCCGTGACGGCCAGCCACAACTGGATCTTACTGCAGAAGAATGCCTTCGTCGTGCCCTCCAATACGGCCCCAGCCGCACCAGGTCCAGGAACCTGTTTCGGTGCCCGGACACCTTCCCTCCATCCGCGCTGCCATCACGGGATACAACAAGTTCGCCGTCTAGCCTTGGTCTCCACGCCGAAGTAGTTCGCCACCTCCAGCATCCGGAGTGCGTGCAGATCCACCTCGTAGGAAGCGCAGCTGCGACCCGCTGGTGTCCGAGGTGGTAGTACGGTTGGACGGAAGGTCGCTCGTTCTACCGATTTTGGTCAGGTCAAGATCCTCCCGTTCTCCATGTCACTCTCCCGCTGCAGATTTTGGTCGGGGCGGCGAGCTCCGTCGCCCCCCTCGCTGCTGATTTTTTTCAGGGCAGTGAACTCTCTGGAGATGACACCAGGCGGCGGGGAGGCGGAAGTGGCAGGGATGCAGCAATGTCAGGGACCGCGGCGGGAGGGAAGTTGGCGGTGGCTCACTGTGACGGGGCGGATGAATCGCCGCCACGAATCCCGGCTGCTCGAATTCCTGCCGCCCGACCTCGCGGGCGCCAACCGATAGCAAACACGGATCCGGGATCGAATTCTGCGGCTGATCTCGTGCCCCGCCCGTCTGGCCGCCGCGTCCGGCGACAGGAAGCAGAAGTTGTGCGGGACCTAGCTGCGAGGCGGATGGGAGCCCGGTGGCCTAAGCGGGGACAAACTGCACCTCGTCTGCACCGGTCGGCTGAGCAGAGGCGCAATGGGAGGCTGTCGGCAACGGGTTGGGTCGGAGGGTGCGTACTGGTCACGAGATAGATGTGATAGGGCTTCCACCGGCTCAGGCTTGACAAGTAGGGAGATGCGGTTAGGCGGAGGGAACTCGAGAGGAGGCAATCGCAAACTGATGAGTTCATTTACGAGGATTGACGGTGCCACCGGTCCTCCTCTTCACCCCCGCGACAGCCGCCCCTCCAATCTCGCGCAGACACGGCGGAGGCGGGGAAGGGGAATCGACCCGGGAGGGTCTGGATCCATTCCCATAGGCGCAGTAGAGGAGGGGAGGGGGACTTGATCTCGGGAGGCGGAGGCGGGGACTGGGAGAGGGAAGGGACTGGGAGGGGGCTCGGGACATGGAGGATTTGGGGGGCGGTCATGGACAGCGATAGGACCATGTGAGGGAAGCTACGGAACTATTCTTTTTAACTCGGCGGTGGCAGGATCTGTTATTTCTTCGAACTACTAAGGGCAAAATGGTCTTTTTATGGCAGACGGAAAATTCAATCTGTTGACGAACGTACCACAACGAAAATTAGTAGATAGATAGAGAAGATAGAAGATAGATATTTCTATTTCATAATTAAGTTAATTGTTTTGTGCTATAATTGTGTTTGTCCCGAATAAAGTGTACATGTGTTGAATAATAAACACCAACAAGATATTTCTGAGACTAGTTCATGTACTAATGATAGTCCCGGTTTCCTGACTATGGGCAATAATAAATATACTATTATTCATATTTCTGTTTTATAATTAAGTTTATTGTTCTGTGCTACAATTGTATTGGTCCCGAATAAAGTGTATTTAGAGGAAAATCCTAATACATGTGTGGAATAATAAACACCAACAAGACATCCCTGGTCTTGCCTCTGAGACTAGTTCATGTATCAATGATAGTCCCGGTTTCCTGAATATGGGAAAGACAACAAAGTGTTGTGGAGATGTTGTCCCGGTTTCTTGACTATGGTCACTTATGACGTTATCGAAATTTAGATCATGAGTGTGATCGTGATAGTTGAATGAAGTAATCCTGAAAGAAAGTTTCGGAGTGTCTCAGAAATATCCGGAAGTGTCCAGGATATTACCGAGAATGAGTGGGATCGTTCTAGAAGATATCAAGGATATTTCAGGAAGGTTCCAAAAGTAATTTGAATGAGTTCAGAATTTTTTGGAAAGCTTCGGAATAAATATTAATAAGTAAAGTAATTATCCCGGTTGAGCACCATGGGCCGGAGGGGCCGCTTGGGCCCCACCGGGTCACGTGCGCATGGGAAGGGGGAAACCCTGGCCGAGTCGTCCAGGGCCTCCCCTAGGCCGGCGGGTGGAGATAGAAGGTGGGGAGAGGAGCCTCCTCCCCTAGGCGCGTCTTCCGTGACGATTTTCTTTGCTCGACCGTGGTCTATGGAAATCTTTTTTCCCGGTTTCACAGTCCTCTATTACGATGAAACCGCCAAAAACATGGAGGAAGCTCGACTGGCACGTGACAGAAGCAAGATTTTCGGTTCCTCACACGATGTTGACTCGCCGAAGTCTTTTGAGGCGTGTGGGTCCTGGACGTCAGTGTCTCTAGCGGATCATACTTTTCGATCGCGCCTCCCTGATTTGAACTCGATAACGTAGCTCAATGCATCTACCGTTTAATCAGGCTGCTAGGTCCCTCATGCCAGCCTCTCATTAGAATCATGTGTATGATGGAAAAAAATTCTTTGCTCGCGCTACCCTGTCCTGAACTTGATAGCGTTGCTCGATGCATTTGCCGTTTAATCAGGCTGCTGGGTCCCACATGTCATCGTTTCATTAGAAAAAACGTGTGTATGATGGAATTTTTTTCTCGGACATGCCTCTATGTTCCGAACTTGATAACGTTGCTCGATGCGTCAAGCATTTATTCAGGCTAGTAAATCCCTATGTCAACCTCTTATTAGAAGAATCGTGTGTGATGGAATTCTTTTTCGTCGCTCGCGCTTTGCTGTTCTAAACTTGATAGTGTTGCTTGACGAATCTGCTATTTGGTCATAATGCTGGGTCCCACATGTCAGCCTCTCATTAGAAGAATCGGTTGTATGATTGAATTTTTTCCGCTAGCGCCTTCGTATTTCGAACTTGATAATGTTGCTTGCTGCATCAACCATTTATTTAGGCTGCTAGGTCCCTCATGTCAGCATGTCATTAGAAGAAACATGTGCATGCTAGACTTTTTTGTTCGCTCACGCCTACCTATTTCGAACTTGGCAATGTTGCTCGATGCAACACCTATATAAGGTCTCGCTATTGGGTCACACATGTCAGCCTCTCTGTAAATGAAACGTGTGTATGATGGATTTTTTTTGCCATGATGTCTACGCACTTCTATTCTTATAGACAATTGTTGGGCCTCCAAGTGCAGATGTTTGTAGAATAACATCAAGTTTCTCTTAAGTGGATTACCCAAGGTTTATCGAACTCAGGAAGAAAATGATCAAATGTATCCCTCTCAAGCAACCCTGCAATCAAGATACAAGAAGTCTCTTGTGTCCCCAACACACCCAATACACTTGTCAAGTGTATAGGTGCACTAGTTCGATGAAGAGATAGTGAAATACAAGTGGTATGGATATAAGACAATGGTGCCAGAAAAGAGCTTGACGGTAGGAAAAGACTAAAGGCAAAAGATGGAAGCAAGCAAACATGTAACAGATCTAGTTGCAAATGGTGTTTCAATGCTTAGAAACAAGGCCTAGGGATCATACTTTCACTAGTGAACACTCTCATATAAATATCTTCTCTTCATGATACTACTCTGAACTACTCTCCGGTTGGACACTCTAATCCATGGTAGGGCTATAACAACACTCCTCAAAGTCCACTTTCCCCATCTAGATAACCCCTCACTATCACCTTGAGCGCTAGATGGTTCCAACAAACACCACAATTTCATAGAGACATCCAACTCCAAATATAACTCATAACAAGTATTTGTAATCTTTAGCCTAAGTGCCACCATGGTGTGCACGCCATCACTTTCACACACGTGGGGAGAGTCAGAGATCTATTAAAGCACTTGAGTAGCAAGGTAGATCTACTTGATTACAAAGCTCATGATCACAATATGATCATGCATACAGAGATAGATGAACACATAGCTACCGGTAAAACCCTTAGCCTCGAGAGAGAACTACTCCCTGCTCATCATGGGAATCAACAACGGCGATGGAGATGATGGTGGAGATCGATGGAGATGGATCCGGGGGCACTTGCCCGTCCCGGCAGGGTGCCGGAACAGAGATTTTCTGTCCCCCGAATCTCCCCTTCGGTGGCGGCGGCGCTGCGGAACTTTTTGTGGCTAGAGGCTAGATGATTTAGGGTTTTCTCATCGGGAGGCTTCTTATAAGCGAAGGGGTGATGTCAGAGGGTGGACCAGGAGCCCACACCACCTGGTGGCGCGGCCAGGGGACCTGTGCCACCACATGGTGTGGCCAGCCCCTGGCCCCTCTCCGTCTCGTCTTCTGGCTCCGTGAGTCTTCCGGTAAAATATCAACTTTGGCTTGTGTCCGGTCCAATTCCGAGAATATTTCTTTTCTAGCTTTTCTAGAACCAAAAACAGAAGAAAACAGGAAACTGGCACTGTGGCATCTTGTTAATAGGTTAGTCCCATAAAGTGTGTAAAATACTCCAAAGTGTGGAAAAATCATAAGAAATTAGATATAAAACAAACATGGAACATCAAAAATTATAGATATGTTTAGAACGTATCAACATCCCCAAGATTAACTCCTGCTCGTCCTCGAGTAGGTAAGTGATAAAAAGAAAAGAATAATTTTTGAGGTGACATGCACCATCACAATCTTGATCAAGGCATTTATAAAACATTGAAAGGTGGGATTATAGTACTTTAACATAGCATGAAAGACATAGTTCTAACAATAAGACATAGCAACTATGTCATAACATGAAAATGTACAAACAAAAGATTCATGAATAACAATGCTTTAAAAGATGTTTGTCTGTTTCACATAAAGAAAACATAATGAGAATGGTATTTAGCTTGTCCCTTATAGTGTAGCAAAACATAAATGCATAGGACACCTTCAAAGTTCATAAGGGTGACTAGATACAAATAGTTTAAGAACAAGCAATATCAAAGTTATGCATCAATCAACAAGTCTTGGGACAATGCACATTAAACTAAGAATGGTCACTATGTTCTCTCAATATGTGCATAAAGATAGAAGATGGAGACTCAACATAAAAGTAAAAGAAAAGCCTTCATAGAAGGAAGCAGGGATTCAAGTCTCATAAAGAGCTTCCAAAAATTATGGTACTTATTAGCTTTTAGCTCTCATTGCCCCTATCATAAGCATCTTGAAGTGATTGAGGTTAAAGTGAACAAACTATGGAGTATATGCTTGAAAAAGTATAAGTTGGCAATCTCATGTCCCTTGAATACGAGGGCCGCTCCTCATTCTACTCGAGTTTAGTTACCGGTAAGTTCTTGTCATAGTAAGTAAATGTGTATCATAGAGAACCGCCAACGGGGTACCCCTTGCCCGATGATACGGAAGAATCCCCATATCAAAATGACAAGGAAAGCAAACAATAAGCATCTCAACATCTTCTTATTTACCATGGGAAAATGGTGCTTTTTTCTCTCTTTCCTCTTTTCTCATCTTTTTTTCTTTTTTTCTCTCAATCTCTATCTCTTTTTTTATAAGAAGAATGCTTCATAGATTGCTCATTATGGTTACGCTGCAGGTTTCCACCATGATTAGGCATGGATTAGACCAGCCTCCCAGGCGTTTCTCTAACACACATACATAACTCCATGGACTTACAAGCTCCCCTTTCATTTCACACCAATGACATCCATAAACAAAAGAGCATGATATCAACTGGGTACAATGTACAAGTGCAATGTTGAAAGCGTTCCACATGACATCATGGTTCTGCTAATCCCAACGTCTAAGTGCAAGCATATACAACATATATGACACAATGGTTCAAGTTTATTAGGGGCAAGAAAAGTAAAGTGTGCCATCAAGTTCGTGAGAGCTTTAATCACTAATTTTCACATAACAAGTTTAATTCGGAAGGTAGATAAAAACATGAATATACTTGGAATAGCAAATGCTAATAGGTAGGTATGGTGGACTCTTTGGAATAACTTGGTTTTATTTGGAGTTGGATGCATGAGTGGAACTCATACTTGGAATGGAGGCTAGCAAAAGACTGGCAGCGACCAACTAAAAGAGCAATAATGGACATAATCATGCAAAACGACAAAACATCATTAATTAAAGCATAAAGTGGTACCACAAGTCAAAAAATAAATGATCATAGAGGCTAAGGTGACTGGTTCATAATCATAACATGGTGTGAGCATGTGTTAAGTCAACCCAAATAAAGCATCAAAAGAGAATACCACAATATTATGTTTGTGTATGCTAAAACAACGCATGATTCTTTCAAGGCACATTAAGCAATCTCAATTGTTTGGAACAAGTCATGTTACAGCAATAATCACTAAGCATAAGGTCAAAACAACATCTAGCATGACATGATAAAGTCTAAGCCACAGTCAAAACAAGCTCCCTTTTGTACCACTAAAGCATGGAGCTTTCTACTCTCTTCCAACACGAATCGACTTATTTGAAAGAACTCACAAAGAAGAACTAAAAAGTTCTAAGCTGAAAGGACAAGAAAAGTAAGGCTAAACATAGTGCTAGCAAAAGAGAACACTCACAAAACAATAAGAATGAAAACTAGAGTGTTCTAAACAATGAAAGCAGAGTGTGTCTCTCTCCAAAAGAAGTGTTGGGATCCAACCAACTTATTGCAGCAAACAAAGCAAAAGAAAACTAAAACCAAAAACAAAGACGCTCTAAGAACAACACAATTATGCGTGAAACAATAAAAACGAAGTGCCTAGAAAGACCTGAGATTTTTATTGATGAAGAAGGGGATGCCTTGGGCATCCCCAAGCTTTGACGCTTGTACCTCTTGAATATTTCTTGTGGTGACACGGGGTGGCATCCCCAAGCTTGAGCTTTTATCCATTCTTCATCTCATTACATCATTCTTTCCCTACACCTGAAAATTTCCTTCATACAAAACTTCACACAATCTTCATTAGCAACATTAGTGCATTCAAAAGATAATAAACCTTCTGATTCAGTTCCACACAAATAAAACTTCCAATAAAACACAAGCTACTATAGAACTTCCTTTTAAAAAAGTTCAAATGATCAAAGAGAACTCAAAGAGAAAGAGATTAAGAGGCAAATGCAAATAATGGCAGAAATCTGTCAAAACAGACCAGTAGGTGAAAACTGATTTTTTAGAAGACCTTCTGTTGCTCAAATCGAAAAGTATTGAACTATCGAAAGTTAGCTAACAACCTGGGGGATTTATTCAGAAAATTATAGCTCAATCCGACATACAGAGATTTTTCACGTATTTTTACAGTGAAGCACAAAAATCTGTTTCGGGATAGAACTTCCCCAAATCTTACTTCCCTCTCATTAGAGGTTATTCTTGGCACAAAATCAAATAAAATGATAAGGGGAGGTTATTACAGAAGTAATAACTTCCAAGACTCAAGAAAACTCTTGGGTTATCTCCCAAGAAGTACTTTTCTTTAACGCCTTTAAGTTAGACCTGATAGTTTGAGAAGATGCTCACATAAGAAATATGAATTGAAGTAAAAGAGAGCATCATGAAGCAAATTCAAAGCACATTTAAGTCTAACCCAGTTCCTATGCATAGGAATCTTGTAAAAAAAGTCATTAAAGCACAAAGCAACAAGCATAGGCAAGCAAAACAAGTGCAACTTCAAAACTTTCAACATAAAGAGGGGAAATTTTAATGTTGTTGAGATACATAAAACCATGTTTCCCTATCTCATAATAACTTTCAGTAGCATCATGAATAAAATTAACAATATAACTATCACATAAAACATTCTTATCATGAGCCACATGCATAAAATAATTATTACTCTCCCTATAAGCATAGTCATTCTTATTAATCGTAGTGGGAGAAAATTCAACAAAATAGCTATTATTATTATTCTCATCACCATAATCATCAAATATAGGAGACATATTGTAATCATAATTAATTTTCTCCTCAATAGTAGGTGGACTGAAAATATCATATTCATCATTGTAATCATCATATATTGGAGGCATAGTGTCATCAAAGTAAATTTTCTCCTCCATGCTTGGGGGACTAAAAAGATCATTTTCATCAAAACTAGCTTCCCCAAGCTTAGACTTTTCCATAGCATTAGCAATAATGGTGTTCAAATAATTCATAGTAATAACATTGCTATTAGTATGCAAATAAAGTTCCATAGGTTTTTTAATTTTCTCTTCAAACACTTCATGTCCTAACTCAAGATAAATACTATAAAGCTCTCTAGTTTTTTTTGTTATTTTCCATTAAGCCTAACTAGTGAAAATAAAAACAAGAAAAAAAGATATGATTGCAGAATCTAAAGGAAATAACTTCGAGCACTCACACACCGGCAACAGTACTATAAGATAGCTTAGTAGCCAGAAGATGTGAGTACCTTTTACCTTACCTCTCTGGCAACGGCACCAGAAAATAGCTTGATGTCTATGCACTTCTATTCTTCTAGACAGTTGTTGGACCTCCAAGTGCAGAGGTTTGTAGAACAGCAGCAAGTTTCCCTTAAGTGGGTTATCCAAGGTTTATCGAACTCAGGGAGGAAGTGGTCAAAGGTATCCCTCTCAAGTAACCCTGCAATCACGATACAAGAAGTCTCTTGTGTCCCCAATACACCCAATACACTTGTTAGGTGTATAGATGCACTAGTTCAGTGACGAGATAGTGAAATACAAGTGGTATGGATATAAGACAACGGTGCCAGAAAAGAGCTTGACGGGAGGAAAAGACTAAAGGCAAAAAGATGGAAGCAAGCAAACATGTAACAGATCTAGTTGCAAACGATGATTCAATGCTTAGAAACAAGGCCTTGGGATCATACCTTCACTAGTGAACACTCTCATATAAATGTCTTCTCTTCATGATACTACTCTGAACTACTGTCTGGTTGGACACTCTAATCCATGGTAGGGCTATAAGAGCACTCCTCAAAGTCCACTTTCCCCATCTAGATAACCCCTCACTATCACCTTGAGCATTAGATGGTTCCAACAAACACCACAATTTCATAGAGACATCCAACTCCAAATATAACTCATAACAAGTATTTGTAATCTCTAGCCTAAGTGCCACCATGGTGTGCATGATATCACTTTCACACACGTGGGGAGAGCCAGAGATCTATTAAAGCACTTGCGTAGAAAGGTAGATCTACTTGATTACAAAGCTCATGATCACAATATGATCATGCATAGAGAGAGAGAGATGAACACATAGCTACCGGTAGAACCCTTAGCCTCGAGAGAGAACTACTCCCTGCTCATCATGGGAGTCAATAACGACGATGGAGATGGTGGTGGAGATCGATTAAGATGGCTCCGAGGGCACTTCCCTGTCCCGGTAGGGTGCCGGAACAGAGACTTTCTATCCCCGAATCTCCCCTTCAATGGTGGCGACGCTGCGGAACTTTTCGTGGCTAGAGGCTGGATGATTTAGGGTTTTCTCATCGGGAGGCTTCTTATAGGCGAAGGGGCGATGTTAGAGGGTGGACCAGGGGCCCACACCACCTGGTGGCACGGCCAGGGGGACCCGCACCACCACATGGTGTGGCCAGCCCCTGGCCCCTCTCCGTCTCGTCTTCTGGCTCCGTGAGTCTTCCGGTAAAATATCGACTTTGGCTTTTGTCCGGTCCAATTCTGAGAATATTTGTTTTCTGGCTTTCCTGGAACCAAAAACAGAAGAAAATAGGCAACTGGCACTATGGCATCTTGTTAATAGGTTAGTCCTAGAAAGTGTGTAAAAATACTCCAAAGTGTGGATAAAACATAAGAAAGTAGATATAAAACAAGCATGGAACATCAAAAATTATAGATACGTTTGCAACGTATCAGGCCGCGTCCGCTGTATTGACCTTGGTCCATCACTGGGTCTCATATGTCAGCCTCCTTTATGCAGGAAACATGTGTATGCTGGTCCTAGATGTCAACCTCTATTTGGAAGAAACATATGTATGTTGGAATGTTTTTCTGGTCGAGTCCACCATTATGACCTTGGCAACATTCCTAGATGTAGCAACTATTTTATCTGCTTCCCAGACGTCAGCCTCTTTGTACAAAAACCATGTGTATGCTGACTATGCCAATGTTGTTTGTTGCAGTCTTATATGGTCATCTTGCAGCTGGGTCCCTAGTGCCAGCCTCTTTGTACATAGTACGAAAAATTGCAATCTATAATAACACAAATTGCCTAGGATTTGAACTTGAGACTCTAGCGGTGGTCAACTGTGTGACTTGCCACTACACAAGAAACACTTCAAGCTCTTGAAATGTTAAACAATATTACTATAAATTATGAATTTGTATCCTTAAAAAGACTTTCCGTATCCATGTTTATCTCCCTTCAAATAATAAGGATGCACTCCTGGCAGCTCAATTAAAAAATGCTACATTATGTAGTAGTTTCTACACATAGGTAGGTGGAGCTTTTTTGGGGGGGGGGGGGGGGGGGCGGGGGGTAATGCCCATAAAGGACAAATTAAAAAGATTTTGGGCTAACTGGGGGCAGATGCCCTATTCTTCATGGGCTCACTCCAAAATTGAATGGGCTATGGTCGGCGGCCACCTGACCATGAAAAGGCCTAATTAGAAGGTTTTAAGCTGTGCTTGGGCCCGATAGGCTAATTTTTATGGCTCGGTAATAAAAATTCTAGACCTTAACAAGAAAGAAAAATATTCTTGCTGCTGGGGCTACCATGTCAGCCTCTTTAGTATGTTCTGACTTGTGGGTCCCCGATGTAGCCTTGTATGTTCTGACTGGTGGGTCTCTGATACCAGCCTCTCTATACAAGTACTTAACTTGTTTTTTTTAACTAGCCCATTAAACTCGAGGGACACTACAGGCTGGTGGGTCCGCGATTTCCGCCTCTCCGTAAAGCAATATTTCTACAAGAAAAAGTGTAAACCTAAGATAAATATATGTATGCACAGAGGATTCGAACTCAAGACTTCCAATAAATATAATCTGAGTGCGTTACCACTACACCAAATATATTTCTAGAAAACTTAACATTAAATATTTATTAGTACCTATAACTTATGTATTAGTCTTCTTAAAAAGATTTTGTGCATCAATGTTTATCTCTTCTAGGATAAAAGGGCAACGCTCCTGACATCTCTATCTAAAATAATGCCACATAATTGAGTAGTTTTTTTAAAACCATGGGTATACAGAGTTTTCTTTGAGAGGTGGGGGCAATGCCTAAAAGGCCGAATTAAAAAGATTTTGCCTATTCTACATGGGCTATACTCCATAGGCTATGCTTCATGGGATCCTTTCTCAAATTTCACTAGGTTGTGCTCAGCAGTCCCCTGACCTCGAAAAGGCCGGACTTATCATTAAATATTTGTTAGTACCTATAACTTATGTATCAGTCTTCTTAAAAAGATTTTGTGCATCGATGTTTATATATTCTAGGATAAAAGGGCAACACTCCTGGCATCTCTATCTTAAAAAATGCCACATAATGAAGTAGTTTCTTAAATGCATGGGTAGGCAGAGTTTTCTTTGAGAGGTGGGGGACAATGCCTAAATGTTGGGTCCGCAGCATAGAAAACAAAAAATTTCCTATGATGAGAACTATACGCCAAGATCTATCTACTAGATACAGAGCAACGGGTGGACATACATCCATGGAGAACTTACCCTCGAAGACAACGAGTTTTGTTAATGAGTAGGAACTCGTGGTTGATGTAGTCGTACGCTTGCCGATCTCAAGATCGTGTGGAAGTCCGAGCGCCGCAAATCAGCAGCGCATCCGTCCTCGCACACATGTTCAAGCCACCGGACAACCTCCACCTCCTCGCTCCAGCGAATCAGTGGAAGCAGCAACTCCTTCCAGACGCAAGGCCACCGGGAACATGTATCTCGCTAATCCGAGACCATGGGGGAATATCTAGAGGGGGAGAGAGATCCTTCACGAGGAGGTGTGAGGATGAAGGAGGGAATGGGTGGCCTTTTATAGGAGGAGGGGGGGGGTGCCCCCTCTCTCCATGGCCGGCGCATGGGGGAGGGTGACCCCTCACCTCCCCCATTCATGTGGTGGTAACCCCTCCACATTAAAATGCCCCTTCACATTCTCTTTTAAAGTCTCCACTTTAAATGCATTAAATTTCTCCAAATTTAATGCTCTCTCATTTAATAAAACTCCTTTTTTATTCAGAATTTTGTTAATTACTTTAATTAACAAACATTCACATAAAACCCCTTGCAACATTTCAATATCACATGCAGAACCACTTTCTGCAATTTCACCCGAAACAATTCCGGTTTCTATCGAAACAATTCCTGTTTCTATCGAAACATTTCCTGTGCTTTGCAAACCTTTTGTCTGGAACATATGTGCTCCTAAATGGTGTCCGGCAACCCTTAAGTGTGTCACCCTACGGTTCGCGAGTAATGCAGACATGATTGAGACTCCTCTCAGATCAATAATCAGAAGCGGACCTGGAGATCCATACTGACTCCTACACATTCAACGATGACTTCTGTGATCGTGAGAACCTTTAACGTCAGCAATTTAATCCCTTTGTCTCATGATATAATACATGTCCGAGATTCGATCATCGGTATCCAAATACCTAGTTTGATCTCGTTACCGACATGCACTCTTTTCTCATTCCCGTGTTATAACATTCTAGTGATCACATCACTTGCTTGCAAGCTATCTTAATGTGATATCACCGAGAGGGCCCAGAGTATATCTATCCGTCATATGGATTGACAAATTCCACTCTTGATCCATGAGCCTCAACATAACACCTTCGTAGTACTGAACCCATCTTTATAGTCACCTTGTTACGGTATGACGTTTGATGTTATCAAGATACTCTTCCGGTGTTAGAAATTAACATGATCTCATGGTCTAAGGACTAAGACTACTTTGTATGATGTTATAGCAATATAAACATAATGACTTGATCGTAATGCTATACTTCGGATGAATGTTCATCACATCATTTCACAAATGTTGTGACCTTGTTATTAACAACATCCAATGTCCATGATCAGGAAACTTTGATCATCTTGTTAATCAACAAGCTAGTCTATAAGAGAGGCATAACTAGGAACCCTTTTTGTTTATTAAACACACATGTATTGATGTTTCCTATCAATACAATTATAGCATGCAAAATAAACATCTATCATATACAAGAAATATATAATAACAACTTTATTATTGCCTCTCAGGGCATATTTCCTTCAGTCTCCCACTTGCACTAGAGACAATAATCTAGTTCACATAGTGATAAATCTAACACCCATGGAGTTCTGGTGTTGATCATGTTTTGCCCTAGGGAGTACTTTAGTCAACGGATCTGCTACATTTAGGTCCGTGTGCACTGTCAAATCTTTATATCTCCATCCTTGACATGCTCGCGGATGGAGTGAAACCGGCGCTTAATATGTTTGGAATTCTTGTGAGACCTTGGTTCCTTTGCGTTGGCTATGGATCCATTGTTGTCACAATAGATCACCATCGGGTCCAACGCACTGGGAACCACACCCAGTTCTGTAATGAACTCTTTCATCCAAACTGCCTCCTGCGCCGCTTCTGAAGCAGCAACATATTCCGCCTCTGTTGTTGATCCAGCCACCACAGGTTGTTTGGAACTCCTCCAACTAACGGCTGCTCCGTTCAAGAGAAATACGTATCCGGATTGAGACTTAGAGTCATCCGGATCGGTGTCAAAGCTAGCATCAACATAACACTTAGCGACTAGCTCTTCTTCACCTCCGTATATAAGAAGCATATCCTTAGTTCTTCTCAAGTACTTGAGGATGTTCTTTACCGCTATCTAGTGTTCCGAACCTGGATCAGATTGGTACCTACTAGTCAAACTAATAGCATGTGCCACATTCGCTCTTGTACATAGCATGGCATACATTATAGAGCCTATGGCCGAGGCATAGGGGATCTTATCCATCATCTCTCTTTCTTCCGCCGTAGCCGGACTTTGAGTCTTACTCAATGTCTTGCCTTGCAACATAGGTAAGAAACCCTTCTTACTTTCGTCCATATTAAACTTCTTTAATATCTTATCAAGGTATGTACTCTGCGATAGCCCAATTAGGCGTCTTGATCTATCTCTATAGATTTTAATGCCTAATATATATGAAGCTTCACCAAGGTCTTTCATCGAAAATTTGCTGTTTAGATAACTTTTAACACTGTTTAAAAGATCTATATCATTTCCAATCAATAATATGTCATCCACATATAATATCAGAAATGCCACATTGCTCCCACTCACTTTCTTGTAAATACAAGCCTCTCCATAAGTTTGGACAAATCCAAACTCTTTGATCACCTCATCAAAGCAGAGATTCCAACTCCGGGATGCTTGCTTTAGTCCATAGATGGATCGCTGAAGTTTGCACACCTTATCAGCATCCTTAGGATCGACAAAACCCTTTGGTTGTATCATATACAACTCTTATTCAATATTACCATTGAGGAACGCAGTTTTGACATCCATCTGCCATATTTCATAATCGAAATATGCAACAATTGCTAACATAATCCTAACCGACTTAAGCATCGCTACGGGAGAGAATGTCTCATCGTAGTCAACTCCTTGAATTTTTCGAAACCCCTTTGCGACAAGTCGAGCCTTATAGATGGTTACATTACCATCAGCATCAGTTTTTCTTTTGAAAATCCATTTATTCTCAACGGCCTTTCGATCGTGAGGTAAGTCCACCAAGGTCCAAACCTGGTTTTCGTACATGGATTCCATCTCGGATTTCATGGCTTCTAGCCATTTGTTGGAATCAGGGCTCATCATCGCTTCTTCATACGTCGCAGGGTCATCTATTTCATCAATCATGAAATTCATAACAGGATTGCCGTACAGTTTAGGAGCTGCACGTGTCCTGCTTGACCTGCGAGGTTCGGTAGTGTCCTCTTTCGGAGTTCCATGATCAATATCATTAGCTCTCTCTTCATTAGGTGAAGTCAACTCCGAAACAACTTCCGGTGCTGCGCTACTCACCATTTCATGAAGAGAAGGTTCAATAACCTCTTCGAGTTCTACCTTCCGACTACTCACACCTTTCGCGAGAAACTCCTTCTCAAGAAAGGATCCATTCTTGGCAACAAAGACCTTGCCCTCGGATCTGTGATAGAAGGTATACCCAATCGTTTCCTTAGGGTATCTTATGAAGACGCATTTTTCCGCTTTGGGTTCGAGTTTATTCGGTTGAAGTTTCTTCACATAAACATCACATCCCCAAACTTTAAGAAATGACAGCTTAGGTTTGTTTCCAAACCATAATTCATACGGTGTCTTTTCAACGGATTTAGATGGTGCCCTATTTAAAGTGAATGTAGCGGTTTCTAGTGCATAACCCCAAAATGACAGTGGCAAGTCAGTCAGAGACATCATAGATCGAACCATATCCAATAAAGTACGATTACGATGTTCTGACACACCATTACGTTGTGGTGTTCCGGCAGGCGTGAGTTGTGAAACTATTCCACAGTCTTTCATATGTGTGCTAAACTCGTAACTAAGATACTCTCCTCCACGGTCGGACCGCAGAAATTTGATCTTTCTGTTACGATGATTTTCCACTTCATTCTGAAATTCTTTGAACTTTTCAAAGGTTTCAGACTTATGTTTCATCAAATAGATATACCCGTATCTACTCAAATCTTCCGTGAAAGTAACAAAATAACGATATCCACCTCGCGCCGACACACTCATTGGTCCACACACATCAGTATGTATGATTTCCAATAGATCTGTCGCCCGTTCCATTGAACCGGAAAACGGCGTTCTAGTCATCTTGCCCATAAGGCATGGCTCACATGTATCAAATGATTCAAAATCAAGTGATTCCAAAAGTTCATCAGAATGGAGTTTCTTCATGCGTTTAACGCCAATATGACCTAGACGGCAGTGCCACATATATGCAGATATATCATTATCAAGTTTAATCCTTTTAGCATCAACATTATGAATATGTGTAATACTACTATCGAGATCCAATAGAAATAAACCATTCAACACAGGTGCATGACCATAAAAGATATTATTCATATAAATCGAACAACCATTGTTTTCAGACTTAAACGAATAACCACTTTGCATCAAACATGATCCGGATACAATGTTCATGCTCAGTGCAGGCACCAAATAACAATTATTTAGGTTTATAACTAATCCCGACGGCATATGGAGAGGCAGCGTTCCGATGGCGATCACATCAACTCTTGATCCATTGCCGACCCGCATCATGACCTCATCCCTTGCTAGTTGTCGCTTGTTCCGCAGCCCCTGAACCGAGTTACATATATTAGAAACCGATCCCGTATCAAATACCCAGGTGCTACTGCGAGTACTAGTCAAGTACACATCAATAACATGTATATCACATATACCTTTGTTTGCCTTGCCGGCCTTCTTGTCCGCCAAATACTTGGGGAAGTTGCGCTTCCAATGGCCAGTCCCCTTGCAATAGTAGCACTCGGTGTCAGACTTAGGGCCAGCTCGGGGTTTCTTTTCAGGCGCGGCAATAGATTTGCCGCCCTTCTTTCCCTTCTGCTTGCCTTTCTTGTCCTTCTTGAAACCGGTGGTCTTATTGATCATCAACACTTGATGTTCTTTCCTAATCTCCACTTCTGCAGTCTTAAGCATTGACAGAAGCTCGGTAAGAGACTTCTTCATGCCCTGCATATTATAGTTCATAACGAAGCTCTTGTAGCTAGGTGGCAGAGATTGGAGAACACGATGTATGCCTAAGTCAATGGGAATCGTTATTCCCAAGGACACAAGCTTATCGGCGTACCCAGACATTTTGAGTACGTGCTCACTAACGGAGCTGTTCTCTTCCATCATGCAGCTAAAGAACTTTTCAGAAGCATTATAACTCTCTATGGCAGCATGGGTATCAAAAATCATTTTCAATTCTCCCATGGTATCAAAGGCATTGCCATTTTCGAAACGTTTTCGAAGTTCTGGCTCTAGCCCATATAGTATGCCGCAATTAACTAAGTTGTGGTCCTCCTGACGAGTTATATAGACGTTCTTTTCCTCGTCAGGGGCATCGGGAGCTGGTGGGGGGCCTAGCGGCGCCTCTAGCACATATTGCTTTTGTGCAGCAGTGAGGAGAATCCTCAAATTCATAGCCCAGTTGGTGAAGTTGCTTTCATTCGTAGCAAGCTTCTCTTTCTCCATGAACACATTGAAATTAAAAGCAGGTGGTGCCATCTACAACAGAATTTGTAAAATATATTTAGACTAAGTTTATGATAGATTGAGTTCAACTAATCCAAATTACTAATGAACTCCCACTCAAAAACGGCATCCCTCGTGTCCTTTTGGTGATGACATGAACCAAATCCATTACACCAAGTCCGATCATCACGTGAGTCGGTGTAGATTCAAAGGCGAGTATCTATATAGGCATCATATCAACTATATGACTCATGCTTAACCTTTCGGTCCGTGTTCCGAGGCCATGTCTGTACATGCTAGGCTCGTCAAGAAAGAACCTTAGTATTCGCGTGTGTAAAACTGTCTTACACCCGTTGTATGAAAGCGTAGAGTCGAGAACACCCGATCATCACGTGATGCCTCAAAACACGATCCACAAAACGGTGCATACTTAAGGAAGAACACATTTTATCTTGATATCTAAATGAGGGATCATCTTATAATGCTACTAAAAGCGCCAAACTAGCAATATAAGATGCTAACATCTAATGTGTGAAGTGAGGTGATATGGTCCATGCATTTGATCTCTATCATTTGCATCGTGGTATGCCTTTGTGTGTAAGGCCAAGGTCTATGGAACTTACACGTTAAGTGAGTTGTAAGAGTATCTATCATACATCTACTTACAACAATACCATATCAAGACACTAGCCCAGCAACGATCTAAACTAGACGCCTCTAATTTATCAATTGCAAGTTTTACGTGGCTTAGGGCTTTCGGAGATAGAACCGGTCTTACCTACGAACATGAACCACAACGAGGATAACCAAGTTATTAGCAACTCGTTGTAAATCCGATATTGACTATAGTAGGAGAGACAGACACCCGCCAGCCACTTATGCAAAACAAGTTGCATGTCAGTCGTGGAACCGGTCTCATGTACGATGACATGTAAGTTTGGTCCGAGCCGCTTCATCCCACTATGCCACCAATATCCAAAGTACATAGAAGATGCAATAACATGATCATCATCGCCCACATATAAACATATGTGTACTACCCATACAAAGCACCTACACATAGATCTGGCTCTGATACCACTGTTGGGTCCGCAGCATAGAAAACAAAAAAATTCCTACGATAAGAACTATACGCCAAGATCTATCTACTAGATACAGAGCAACGGGTGGACATACATCCATGGAGAACTTACCCTTGAAGACAACGAGTTTTGTTAACGAGTAGGAACTCGTGGTTGATGTAGTCGTACGCTTACCGATCTCAAGATCGTGTGGAAGTCCGAGCGCCGCAAATCAGCAGCGCATCCGTCCTCGCACACACGTTCAAGCCACCGGACAACCTCCACCTCCTTGCTCCAGCGAATCAGCGGAAGCAGCAACTCCTTCCAGACGCAAGGCCACCGGGAACATGTATCTCGCTAATCCGAGACCATGGGGGAATATCTAGAGGGGGAGAGAGATCCTTCGCGGGGGAATATCTTTAATTAACAAACATTCACATAAAACCCCTTGCAACATTTCAATATCACATGCAGAACCACTTTCTGCAATTTCACCCGAAACAATTCCGGTTTCTATCGAAACAATTCCTATTTCTATCGAAACATTTCCTGCGCTTTGCAACCTTTTGTCTGGAACATATGTGCTCCTAAATGGTGTCCGGCAACCCTTAAGTGTGTCACCCTACGGTTCGCGAATAATGCAGACATGATTGAGACTCCTCTCAGATCAATAATCAGAAGCGGGACCTGGAGATCCATACTGACTCCTGCACATTCAACGATGACTTCTGTGATCGTGAGAACCTTTAACGTCAGCAATTTAATCCCTTTGTCTCATGATATAATACATGTCTGATATTCGATCATCGGTATCCAAATACCTAGTTTGATCTCGTTACCGACATGCACTCTTTTCTCGTTCCGTGATATAACATTCTAGTGATCACATCACTTGCTTGCAAGCTATCTTAATGTGATATCACCGAGAGGGCCCAGAGTATATCTATCCGTCATCTGGATTGACAAATTCCATTCTTGATCCATGAGCCTCAACATAACACCTTCGTAGTACTGAACCCATCTTTATAGTCACCTTGTTACTGTGTGACGTTTGATGTTATCAAGATACTCTTCCTGTGTTAGCAATTAACATGAACTCATGGTCTAAGGACTAAGACTAGTTTGTATGATGTTATAGCAATATAAACATAATGACTTGATCGTAATGCTATACTTCGGATGAATGTTCATCACATCATTTCACAAATGCCGTGACCTTGTTATTAACAACATCCAATGTCCATGATCAGGAAACTTTGATCATCTTGTTAATCAACAAGCTAGTCTATAAGAGAGGCATAACTAGGAACCCTTTTTGTTTATTAAACACACATGTATTGATGTTTCCTATCAATACAATTATAGCATGCAAAATAAACATCTATCATATACAAGAAATATATAATAACAACTTTATTATTGCCTCTTAGGGCATATTTCCTTCACTAAAAGGCCGAATTAAAAAGATTTTGCCTATTCTACATGGGCTATACTCCATAGGCTATGCTCCATGGGATCCTTTCTCAAATTTCACTAGGCTGTGCTCAATAGTTCCTTGACCCCGAAAAGACCGAACTAAAATGTTTTGGGATAAACAATGGCCGGAAGGGCTAGCTTTCATCTCCTCATTAGTAAAAGTTGCTTTGTACTGTGGCTCGATGGGACTCCAAACAAAGACCTCACAAAGGGAGGGGAAAACAAAGGGGTGAGGAAAAATGATAATTCTTTTGATAGATATTCATACAAAAAATCTAAAGAACGAGGGACACACACTCCGTTCGGGACAAAACTGGACTAATATCCAATGAAAAATCGCGCTGTATCTTTACCTCTTCATCTTTGTCCAAAACACATCCAACGGTTCCGATGATAGAAAGGAAACTCTAGGGCAAATAGCCAGGCAACAACGACAGAACTTTTGGCAGATTCAGTAGCGTTTGAAAGATTGACCAGTACAAAATAAGATAGAAAATATCGATAGATTCCTAGTTCATATTTTGAAGCAGATTTAGTAGCATTTCAAAGTAATCAATTTAGCAATAGAGACGCTAAAATTTAATAGTAGTCTAGAGGGAATCAATTCTTGTTTCAGCCCTATAAAATATTTTAGTAATAACAAGGATAGAACATTTGACAGATTTAGTAGCATTTGAAAGATTCAACAGTACATAATAAGACAGAAAATATCAACAGATTTCCAGTTCATATTCAGCAACAGTCACTACAACAAAAATGGCTTTTACAACAGACGTTTTTCATGGTTGAAGGCCCATTTTTCGTGGTTAAAAAGTATTCTACGATAGATGGCCTTCATGGTAACAACCCTGTCACAAATGATTCTACCATGTTTTTTTTGCAACAGTGGCAAATCGCACCCTTCAGCCACGAAAACTTATTCCGTCGTAGATCCGTTCGCCAGCCGCATTGACTGCTGACGCCATGCAAACTGCCACGTGGCAAACACCGTTAACGACATGTTACCGCCATTAACGGTCATGGAAACGATGGTAGAATCCAGGTCTAGCCAAGTCCTACTAATTATTAAGTGGGCCGACCCATTAGGAGAGCCCAATAAGAAGCTGAGTCGTTACTGTTTCGTCCTACACTATTTGAATTGGGCCCATTAATGTATCCCGCTGCAGCCTGTAAACTTTCAGGCCCGTTACTATTTCGGCCTACATAAGGCCCACCTTGGTCCAATACTGTGCGTCCCATTAGCGACCTACGTCAAGTCAGTCCGGTACTGTTAAGGTCTGCGGTCGGCCGTCACTGTTCTTACAGCCCGTCGTGGGCCACCCACTAAAGGCCCATTTTTCAGAAGGTTCGCTACTATTCTGGATTTTTACTATTTCTGACCTTTTACTATTCTGGCCTTTTACTGTTTAGGACCATATGCGCCCTGCTAACATGTTGGCCTGGTACTATTCTAGCTAGGTAAATTTTCCTGGCTGTTACTATTCTGTCATGGTACATTTTCTGGCATGTTACTATTCTAGTCCGTTACTGATCTGACCCATTACTGTTCTAGCATATTATTGTTCTGGTCTATTACTGTTCTGGCCTTTTACAGTTTCTGGTATGTTATTGTTTCTGGTCTCTTACTGTTCTGGCCTTTTACTATTCTGGCTTGATACTGTTATTAGAGCCCGCCCGTGGGTGGGTCCATTATTTTTACAGTCTTTATAGTTTCGGCCTTTCTGAAGCCTATGCCAATATCATAAAAGGTGTACAATTGGCAAGCATCTTTTAATATTCATCGTTAGCCCAATAAAATATGGGATAGTAACAAAGCCCGATAATGTTTCCTAATCGATCTGGCTGGCGCAGTTATGGTATCGCCTACCACAATGTATGGACGACATCAACTAAATGTCTACATGGCCTATGCGATTTATCAAGATATTACATCAGCTGTAAACTTCTTAAAATTATTACATATTATCAACTCAAGGGAAAGAAAATTCAGCATTTCAGTTGACAATCGAGTTGATATCAGTCCTCAATTTTCTTTCTCAATCTATCACCTACATCTCCTTTTTAAGTGTGATAACTACATTGGAAAACCACCATGAGACATGATTTTGCAGCCTCCTCTCTGGTGGCGATTGCAATATGAGACTAAGTAATAACAAGTTAATACATCAAACAAGGCAAACTACTCATTTAACTAATATGACATGAGCTATGAACTAAAGTTTACTACTGGTCAATGGTTCAACTATTGACCATCCCGTCAAACAAACATGACAAACAAGCATTAAACAAGTGTGCCTACCATGAAATGAGCAATCAAACAATGTGTGTGGCTTAGAATTTCAGCAAATATAAACTAGCCAGGTCATTTTAACAAATATATATGGAACCAGTTATATATCCTAGAATGCAAGAGACGTTGGGTGACTCAGAATTTATAGTGAGCTACACAATGGCATGCAGTTATTGTCGTAGCTAGGAATGAACCAGATAGAAATTATAATGACATCATACCAGAACTTGTAAGCAGGAATGCAAACCACGAATGAACTATATAGTAGAGGATAGTTATACCACTACTTAGAAAGAATGAGAACTATATACGAAATATAATGGCATCGCTTGTGAACCTGTAGAACAGGAAAATCAAGCATTAGACAAGTGTGTTACAATGAAATGAGCAATCAAACAAAGTGTTTCTTAGAATTTCAGCAAATATAAACTAGCCAGGTCATTTTAACAAATATATATGGAAGCAGTTATTTATTCTGGAATGCAAGAGACATTGGGTGACTCAGAATTTTCGAAGAGCTATGCAATGGCATGCAGTTACTGTCATAGATAAGAATGAACTAGATAAAAATTATAATAGTATCATAAGAGAACTTGGAGAGCAGGAATGCAAATCACGAATGAACTACACAGTAGAGGATAGTTATGTTGTTGCTCAAGACGAACCAACACCAGATATGGAATATAGTGGCATCGCTTGTGAACCCATAGAAGAGGACAAGCAAGCATTAGACAAGTGGGCCTACGATGAAATGAGTAGTCAAACAAAATGTTTCTTAGAATTTCAACAAATATAAACTAGCCAAGTCATTTTAACAAATATATATGGAAGCAATTGTATATCCTGGAATGCAAGAGAAGTTGGGTGACTTAGAATTTGCAGTGAGCTACACAATGGCACGCAGTTACTGTCGTACCTAAGAATGAACCAAATAGAAATTATAATGGCATCATAAGAGAACTTGGAGAGCGGGAATGCAAATCACGAATGAACTACATAGTAGAGGATAGTCATGTCATTGCTTAGGATGAACTAGCACCAGATACAGAATATAATGGCATCGCTTATGAACCTGTAGAAGAGGCTATGCAAACAAAGAGGTTCAATGTTTTATTTTGAGCTCTATGCAAAGAAAAAGAAAATAGATATTGTTGCAGCTTTTGAAGAACCAGATGGCAACAACAAAATTATAATCGAATTAGTATGAAGAGTTTAAACAGGTAGTACAGGATAGCAGAACAATGCCAGGGAAGAAATAATAGTAGAAACTTAGCTCAAGACGAACTAGATGGATTCAGTAACTATAGAGCTGGGAATCCACACTAATATTTTCCACTGACTTTACATTTTGCAAGAACTACACAATAGCAGGCAATTAATGTTGTATGGAGTAGATAAGAACATGTGCATAACAAAATAATAAACATGAGCAGGACTTGAAATTTGTAGAGCAGTGAATGCAAACCAACATGTCTAGTGACCTTGCATGTAGCACAAAGAACATGCGTGCCCAGTTAATTGTACTATGTACTAGCACGATTACAAAAATGCAGTTCTCTGCGATAGGCTTGAACATCCTATACCCCTGACAAAACAAAAACGGGTTGGATATTTGGTTACCTTGGTTGGAGAGGCGTCTAAGCATTGTCGGTACCGTGCGGGTGACGTCCAAGTCACCGAGGGTGTTGCGGTGGTGGCTGTTGATGTCGTTGAAGCAGATCTTGGGCAGTCGATGTCGGATTGAGCTCAGAGGACGAGAGATTTGCTGAGGCAGATCCGGTGCAGTGAATAGCGACGCCCATGCAGGTGGTCTAGAGCGGTGGACATGGAACTCGTTGAACTAGATCCCGTCCGGTGGACACCAGCGAAGCGGATTTGGTACGGTTGGGTAGCTTTCGGTGGTGAGGAATCAGAGCTTGGGCAGTCGATGATACCATCGGCGTGGTGAACGAGACGACAGCTCTGGTGCAGTGGCTGAGAGACCAGGTGAACTAGATCTGGTGGGGTGGGCATCGGTCAAGCGACTCCGTAGTGGTGCACGAGACTGCAACTCAAGTGGCTCTAGCCGTTGTGGAATTGCCGTCGACCGGTGTGCGTGGTGGTTGTGGAGGGGACAAAGGAGATTGGGATTTTTGGGAGGGCCAGCGGGAAAAACTACGCGAATCGAGACTATTGAGGTGAACCGAAAATTAATTATGATCGTGTCCCCAAGGTACCAACTTTAGCATGCCCATTTGTCGTGTGAACAATGAGTAGAATGGAAATTTTAAAGTCAAAGGTTTTTGAAATGGAGGGGCACGAAATGCTTCAAGGTCGGTGTGTAATTTTGCCACGCGATTGAGATTTTGAATTTGGCTAGCTCCCATCTAATAATAACAGAAAATTGGTACTGCTGGGTGGTAGATTTTTCCTCAAAGTTTTTGAAACGGAGGGGTGGGAAATTCTTCAAGGTTGGTGGGTGATTTTGCTGCTCGATTGAGATTTTGAATTTGGCTAGCATCCATCTACTAATAGAAAAAAAGGTAGTATACCGTATACTACCTGTCCAGGAATTCAAGATCGAGAGTCACATCAACTGATCATCCATATCCATATTTTTGCATAGAACATTGGATACCTGCGATTCACACAACATAGGCGGTAAATTTTGTCGCTTGATAGAGATTTTGAATTTGGCTAGCGCCCAAATAATACTCCCTCCATTTTAAAAAAGATTTCTTAGATTTATCAAGTATATTCCACAAACTAGTTACAATCTCTCAAGTATATACACACCCCTTTTTATTTGTCATACTTTCAAGTTATCAAAAAGTATGAGATAAATCATGAACAATGGGTGTGTTGTATCTTGTGCGTTTATAAGATTTTGTCCCAAAATATGATCATATGGGACTTGTGTAAAAGAGAAAAGACTTAAATTAATAGTATCATGTGTTATGCATACAAAATTTGTTATTTTGTGTAGGCTAGCCAGTGTCATATTTTGGGATGAAAATTTTCATATGCACAAGGCACAACATAATCTATGTTCATGATTTATTTCACATTTTTTGGAAATATGAAAGTGTGGCATGCAACAGTTCCGATGACAGAAAGGCAAAAGCTCTAGTGCAAATAGCCAGGCATCAACGAAGGAACTTTTGATAGATTCTGTAGTATTTGAAAGATTCAGAAGTACATAATAAGACATGAAAATATCATAGATTCATATTTTGTATTGAGCAGCACTTGACAGGAAGGATTAGATGGCTCCCACGGCTCCCGCGTCTCCCACGGCTCCCTCGGTGGTTTTGGATACGGAATCATCGACGACGGTTGATCGGCGTTAGGTGTTCTTCAGGTGCGCTAGTGTCGGTGTCCTAGCTCCACGTAGATCAGGGACGATCGAGGTTTTTGGCGTGAGAACCATCTCGCTTTTCGACGAGGATGGGCAGCGTCTCACAGATCGGATTCAGGTTGACTCAGAAGTCACGTATGGGGATCGTGTGCGATGTGGTACATGGCACGTCCTGGTCGGTCCACATGGGAATGTGTGTGGGCGCCGACATGGTCACGTCGGTGCACCGCCCTATGTGCGTGCGTGTCAGACGATTTTGATCGGTGATTCTACGAGACATGCTAGCTCTAACGGTGGACCGAATTCATGCGAGGGCCACACATCATGGGGAGATGTGGGTACATCAGTTCGGGAGAATTTGAGATCGAGCATGGGATTCAGATCGGCGGGCGGTTCCTCGATACCCATTAACACTAGATCGGGAGATGTGAGTAGGTTAGTTTTTGTTTGCACTTCCACCACTCCCCTTTCGTCTCCACGAGTTGCAGACCGGTGAGGTGGAGAGGGACCAATTCATGCGACGGGAGATCGTTCATGCAGGTGCTCACCTCTATGGTGCTCGTGCTGAGGCGCAAGTACTTTAGCAACCATCGTTCGTCGCCACGACAGCCATCCTGGCCTGGTCCCTATGTGAATAGGTCAAGGTTTGGATTGGCCCCAAATAGGCAGATAGAAGATTGGAGGTTCCCAGAGGATCAACGCTAGGAGGGGGGCTGGATTCGTGAACATGAACGTCGGAGAGATGAGGAGCACCGTTGGGAAGACAACCGCCTGGCAGAAGATCATAGTCGGATGGAAGAGGAGGCAAGGGAATAAGATCGTAGAAGAGATGAGCTAGCAAGGGAGTCGAGGGCAGTCGCGCAGAGGTGAGAAGATCTGGCTAGAGAGAGGGCACTGATAGAGGCCCGAAGGAGGGATGAATATCAAGCGAGGCACAAAGACAGATGGAGTCACATGCCGGAGATGCAGAGAGATTCGCATTCTGCAGCATTGGATTCTTCGCTTCCAGGAAGAACAGGTAATTCTACGAACACCTCATCTCGGCGTGATGCTCCGCTGTTTGCGCGTACAGTTGAACAACCTATTGCAGTCAGAATACTACCATCTATGTTAATCCCATGAGTAGATCCAATTTTCCTAGTACTGCTCCTTTTACAAACATTTCTGCCAGTATTCCAATTTCAACCTCTGTGAGTGTACCATCTGTTTCGATTAATTAACCTTCGTCGGCTACTGTGATCAGTCAGACAGATGCAATGGCCACGACATTGGTAGGGTCCTCTGTACCTGCAGCAGTGGTTGGTGTGGCCATGAATGTGAATGCAAATGTTGAAATAGTGGGCTTCCAACAGACAACAGATGCAGGGGCAGGGAGGCAGGAATGTGAGAATTGTGTACATAATCACAATATTTTGGTCTGTCAAGAGAGAAAGCCTTGGGAATATGTTCCTCTTTTCTTTGCTAGCACAGATTTTGATCAAGGATTTCATTCTATTCCAATGATTGAATCCTCATTTTAGTTAATGGAAAACTGTAATTATGCTCATATCATGGTTGTCAGGGGTGATGTGTCAGGAAAGGACCTGGAAAAAGAATTTCAGTTATGGGCAGATGTTGTTGGTTTTGGGTAGAGGTTCAATACTAAGCCCATTAGTGATGTTGAATTTCTTATGAGATTTCCCTCTTTGAAATACATTGAAGATTTTCATTTTGGCAAGGTTTTTATGAAGACAATCCCTGATGCTGTGATTCAGATTTCTAAGTGGACTTGTGATCTGGAACCTGTTAAATGGTATAGCATCCCATCTGTCTAACATCTGTAATGCTACATGGTCTAATAATAAAATGGTACTTCCTACATATAATTGTTGCATCATAATTATATCATGCTCATGTCATCATGCCACCTTGCATTTGAGCATCATATAAAACCCTTTTCTTTTGGATCTTGTCTCATATGCATTTATAAATTGTATTTGGTTCTTAATAAATTGTATTTGGTTCTTGATAAATGCTTGGTGCCCAAGTTGAGTTGGGGGCATATCTTTTATATAACTCCACCACCTTTTCTTGTCACCACCCCCTTTAATTCTACCATCCAACTATATGTGAGCTTTGCATTTTATTTGGGTTTACCTCTAGCTCATGTGGGTTGGGATGGATCCACTTCTACTTCCACATGCTCCCATATATGCATCATGTTGTTTTCACAATGCTGATATGTGGAGAGCCACATGGCCACCTTTGCATGCTATATGAGTACTTTTTCCTTGTCTAGCTTCCATATGGTTTGGTTTGGAATATTTGATCATGTATGAATATAATCATGGCTGTATACTTACCTAGTGGAACACACACACTAGCAATTCCATTATATTCATTCATGCTTATTTCTTCCATTCTTGGACATGTGGGTTTAATCCAAGCCATGTGTTAATTCCTTGTGCATATATCTTATGTGTGGGACCATTGTTTCATGTCACATGATACATAAACCCCACATCCCCATCTTACTCTAGTTCTTCTATTTTGATGATTTATTCAACCTTCCCAATCCTTTTGCTTGGGCTTTATTCAATTTGAGTGCATGTCACTAGATGGAGCCTTGTGATATTGTCCTTGTTTTCACAAATATAATGTGGCCTATCTAAGGATCATGCATGGCCCATGCAATGCCTCTCCCTTGTTCTTCTATCTTGGGTTTCCTTTGGGGATATTTGGGAGGAGTTTGTTTGGAATCAATTGAAACAAATGAGGCAAATAAATGCTTAAGCCATTTTTCTCCCACCTCGCAACTCTTTTAGTGGAAACTCTCTTTGTCAAGCATACATGGGATATATATTTTGTTTTCACCAAATATTGTCATGTGCATGAGAGAATGCCACATGCAAGATCATCCTCTTTTCTTTTCTTTGGTTTTTCTTAGGTTTTGAGTGGGGCATGGTTTTTCTCCCATGATCTAACCTAGTTCCTCTTCCTCTCTTTATTCTTTTTGGTGCCATCATCTAAACCTCACCCTCACCTCCCTATCTAACCTAAACCTACACCACACCAAACCCTAGCTACCACCCTCTCCCCATTCCTTCCCCTCTGTAACACCCCGTCCACTCCTGGGCCCGGGGGTGTCACTCCTGGTATCTTAATAGGATATCTAGACTGGCCCCACAGACCAACACTAGTCTTTTCTGTGCACTTTGTCCTCACTCGTGCGCACCCGGTTACCCACTTCCCGGTCGGTCACCCATCCTAGAATTGCTCTAGGCCAAGCGCACTTAACCTTAGAGTTCTTTTCGAATGAGCTTCCGGAAAAGAAGTTGCAACTTGTTGATATGGGTATCCTATCAATCCTATTAAGACATGTGCCTGGATATCACACCCTCCTACCCTAATCGCCACTCCACCCTACCGAGCCTCCCTAGGCCATCCCCACCTGGACCTGCCCTAGCTGGTCTTGGCTAGACCAAACCCAGCCGAGCCACCATGCCGAACCCCCTGCCGGTCTAGCCCTAGCCGAGCCCCTCCCCTCTCTGTTTTCTCTCCTGCTGCCAAGCTAAGCCCCACCGAGCCCTGCGTCGCCACTCTGGCCTAGATACACACCCCAGGAACCTCCCGAGCCGGTCTACCACGTGAGAGAGGGAGGAGAAAGGTGCACACCACCTTTACCCACCGAGCCCCATGTGCTCTCCCTCTGCCCTCGACCTTATCTACTCCCCCCTCTTCCTGACATCCTCAGATCTTCCCAGGGCCCTGCCCATCGCTGCCCATCACCACCCTTTCCTCCATCTACCCCTGCCAACCCTCTCTCTCTTCCATCTCCGACCGGCCACCGTCCGCATCAGCTCGCCACCGTAGCTAGGAGGAGGTGGGCGTGGTGTGGAGGTGTCGAGGAAGACCGAGGAGAGCCCCAGGAAGCTGCCTGTAGCCGTCGACGAGGAGGAGAAGGACCGGAGCCGGAGACCACCGCCGCGTCCGAAGCAAAACCCTAGACCGCTGGGCGTCAGCGTCGTCGTCGTCTGCCTGCGCCTCGACCCGATCTGTCACCACCAGCACACCCGCGGTGAGCCGACGCACCCCCTAACATCCTCTCCTCGCTCTGCGTTTCCTGTACACGCCAATCGTTCCATCGAGCGCCCTCTGTGCATGGTGCACGCAGTTGCTTCTCCGCCGTCGCGCCGCGGTAGGGTCTTCTAGCTGCGCAGCCGTTCCCTAGCACCAACCTCCGCCCACCGCAGCGGTAGCAGCCGCCTGCACGCGCGTCGTGTTGCTGGATCGAATCCCCGCAGCGCCGTTCCACCGCGTCGTCAGTTTCGTCAGAACGGAGAAGAGGAACAGGAACCTCCTCCCCTTTTTGCAGAAAGCCCCTTGCCTTTTTGATTCACGCAATCCGCACTCCACCCGGCCCCACATGTCAACCGTGGTGGCGTTTTTTACGAAAAAGCACCGCAGAGATCGCCGCCTCAACCCGCCGTCCCTGTCTCGGCCACGTGGCTGCGCCCGGTTCGCGCGCCTGTGCGTGGCCCCGCGGATACGTCGGCCCCACCTGTCTGTGAGCCCAGCTAGACGACCCCGCGATGAGAAAAGCTCTGCCGCACGTTGTTTTCCGCCAGCTCAGCGCGGCCCCACCCGTCAGCGGCTATGGCTAGATTTCTCTCAGTACAAAAAGTCTGTGTCCTCTTCTGTTTAATAAAAATGTTTTCTAGAAATGCTTATAATGATTTTAAATCCAGAAATTAATAACTTTTAATTAATAAATCCAAATAATACAAATGATATATGTTTTTGAATCGGAAAAATGTGAGGAATTCAAATCTGCCCTCCAAAATAATTTTTGACTATTTTAAATTTTCGAAATTGTTTAATTGCAATAAAAATGCCTTTTCTTAATTAATTAATAACTTTAATTCTATAACTCCAAACTTGGCAAATAATATGTCTAAATCGATCAGCGCGATGAGCCCGTTCTGTTTATGCATTCCATGATATCAATTGAAGCATGCATCATGTCATTATTAAAAATCAGAACTGTTTATGGCAATAAAACTTGACCAAATCATTAATAAAATGATTTATTTTTGTCTCCACACCTCACCCTTGCCATGCTACATTATTGCCATGTAATTTGTGCATCATTCATCATAGCATGCTTGTTTGCTTGTCGCATTTTATTTATATGCTTGTGCACTTTATTTATGTTGGCCCTTTTTTGTTTGGTTCTTCTTTCGAATAGACGCCGAGCAGGGGAAATATCAGGAATCCCAGGAGTACTAGCCAGATCCATCTCTCGCTTCAACTGAGCTGCCAGGCAAGCACTGCCACATGCTTGCATACATATAGTACCTATTGCCTCTATCTTATTCTTGCATCATTGAGTCACGATTGCATTAAATTGAATCCCAAGTACTGCATAGCCTTTACTTTTTAAACCCCACCGAGCTTGTTCCTCCATCCCATGAGCCATTACTGCAGGAGTTGTTTGAGCCATGCGGGTCGTAGAACAACATGTATAGGGTTTGTGAGTGTCTGATAGATAACGTGGTACCTAAACAACTTAACCTGAGTAGTAATGGGATAACTAATCAATATCTGTTATTTGGTTTTTCATGCTCACTTGTGTCCCGTAGGACCCCGAGTACTTGATTCCTGTTCCTTGACTATTCGCACTATCCACATACGGGAGACTCTATGAATCCCTCTTGGCATGAGCTTGATTTGTACTTTATTTTTTGGGGCCACAAAGCAGTTTAGGGCTTTATTACTATCCTGTACCTAAGCCATGTTTTACTGCTTTATTTAAGATTGTGCGTGGAGCACCTGTACTGTTTTGGATCGTGGAATGTTTTTGCGGTATCAACAAGCCCAGTCACACTTTCGGGTTCCCGGTCGTTTACAGCCATTGACACAAACCTTGGGTCCGTCTCGGAGCCAGCCAAATTCGTTGCGGGTAGCTTAATGGGGTGACCCCTAAAATATTTTATGAATCCTATGAATGCTTTGTCGTGAAAGCCTCGTTGGGTTTTAATTTGGTTTTTCTGAGGTCGATCGTGTGTGTGTTGCTATTTGTGCACCCCTACAGGGTAAATCTTTATGAAAGCCGTGTCCGCAGTTATGGACGACTTGGAGCACAGTTTCTCGATCATAGACAAGTATAACTAAAGTACCGTCTTTAACTTGACTAAATACCTGACTAGTAAATGGTGCAATCTTCATGGAATGGTTAATAAAACTGCCAACGGATGGGATGTTCGTCCGCTTTTCTCGTTGGTAAGCGAGAAGGAGGATGGATCTGTTACTTTATACTGTTATAACTGTTGTTCCTAATTAACGGACATCCGTCTATCATTGGTTAGGCGGATGGTTAGCGAGTATCTATAGATTTGTTAGTTATTATCTTTTGCTGCAATTGCGTCACCCCAGGTTCTGTCCCATTTAGAGGCATAAAGACTTGTTGAGTACCCCTAGGGTCTCACACGATAAATTGTTTGATTCAGATGAACAGATGTATTCGCAAGATGGATACTGGGTGGAGGAGACAGATGATGTTGGCAACGATCACTCGGTGTAGAGATTCCGGGGATGGGGATCCGTGAGATCTGTGGGCGGGGTGTGCTTATTTATTTGGCATCTTATGCCGATTTGCTTCTTGTATGTACTCGTATCTTGTTTCCCGCTTCCGCTTGATACTATGATGTTTGATGTATGAGGAGCTATCCTACACTATTATCTCTATCTAGGATATTTGGATCTTGCCGTATGGCGTTGCAATATTTCTACTTCTTTTAGATGGTATGGCTCTGCGAACTGTTGTAAGGTAGCTTGCATACATACTCACTTGTGTATGTATTTGATCTCTTCGCCTGTTGCCTACGCCGCTCGCTCTTGTCCCGATGTTCTTGGAAGTGGTTAGGGCGGCCGACGGGCCTACACGTGTGTAACACCCTGTCCACTCCTGGGCCCGGGGGTGTCACTCCTGGCAGCTTAATAGGATATCTAGACTGGCCCCACAGACCAACACTAGTCTTTTCTGCGCACTTTGTCCTCACTCGTGCGCACCCGGTTACCCACTTCCCGGTCGATCACCCATCCTAGAATTGCTCTAGGCCAAGCACGCTTAACCTTAGAGTTCTTTTCGAATGAGCTTCCGGAAAAGAAGTTGCAACTTGTTGATATGGGTATCCTATCAATCCTATTAAGCCATGTGCCTGGATCTCACATACACCCACCCTTTAGAAGATCGATGCCCTCATCGATCAAGCACACCCCAGGAATGTTCCCTCTTGGCACGCGTCTGTGTGTCCAGTGCCGGCACATGTACCATGTTGTGTCCACTCCGGGCCACACGCGCCATGCTCCACATGTCCCGCCACTGACCCGCACACACCCGTGTAATCGCAAGGGTTGGCTCTGATACCACTCTATAACACCCCGTCCACTCTTGGGCCCGGGGGGTGTCACTCCTGGCAGCTTAATAGGATATCTAGACTGGCCCCACAAACCAACACTAGTCTTTTATGCGCACTTTGTCCTCACTCGTGTGCACCCGGTTACCCACTTCCCGGTCGATCACCCATCCTAGAATTGCTCTAGGCCAGGCACTCTTAACCTTAGAGTTCTTTTCGAATGAGCTTCCGGAAAAGAAGTTGCAACTTGTTGATATGGGTATCCTATCAATCCTATTAAGCCATGTGCCATGATCTCACAACGTGGGTGGCCCTGGGCCCCCTCTGTACTTCCTTAACCATTTTTGGTTCATCCAGGCTTGAACTTAGAGCGTAGGGTCCGAGGTTGTTACAATTGGTATCAGAGCCATCCCGCCCTTCAGGGTCTCAGCCAAATGGTCGTTGTCAGTCTAGCAAATATTTTGGTAGTTATGTATACTAGGGAAAAACAAAACGTGAGAGTAGGACTGCTTCCACTTTTCTTCTTACCCACCCACCCACCCTTTTCTGGTAAGGAAGTGTAACATTTTCAATCCTCTTCTAAAATTCAAACTAGGATTCACGTGTTCTGGGTTCCGTAGTACCATAGGTTGTGTGTGTGTGTAATTCCTTGTCTATCTATTGCATCCAACTTGTTGTCGCTATCTGCCTTTTGGTTATCAACGGTTGGTACATTCCATACCGACAGGCTTTTGTAAACCGACGCGATCTATCTGATTCGTTGTAAACCGACGCGATCTGTCTTACTCTTTCTTATCCGACGCTATCTTGTTTGGGGTGTTTGTTTTCCATAGTTGCTAATCTTTAGGTTCATCTTAAGAAGGAAGGGGGTTGGGATATGTGTTTTACTTATTCATGTGCGGAGTAATGATTTGAGTGCGGGATGGAGTCGCGACCATACCACTACTTTTATCATTCGCTCTTGTATATTGAATTGGTAGAGTTACTAATCTTGATTCGTTAAGTGGTTTTGCGCATATAGTGGTATTTTAATGCCGAAATTTGTGGATATTTTTTCTTTGATAGCTTTGTGTATCACACTCCTTGTTCAGTCGTGTGCGATATGCTTACTATCTTCTAGGTGCTTTGGACTTTGTTGATATTTTAATATCACCTCAGTAAATTGTATCCTTTAATCTTGGTTAATTCCATTTTGGTACTATTTTGGATTATTATTATTCTCCATTATGGTACTGACTTGAGTTTTATATCAATCACATGATGGCACCACCACGCCGTACTGAGGAGGACATACCACTTGAACTGGGGGTTGCGTTGGCAAGTATTGCTAATGCCTTGGGAACAATGCAGCAGAACCAGCAGCGTTTTGAAGAAAGTGTCAGGAGGAATGAGTTTGTTTCGCTACCTCCACCTCCCAAGCGAGGAGACATCAAGGGTTTTCTGAAGTTTAACCCACGCCACTTTGAGGTGTCTGATCAGCCACTGGATGCTGATGATTGGCTGCGTGAGATGTCAAGGTTGCTGATGACTGCTGATGTTCCTGAGCAAGAATGGGTAAAATGTGCCACTCACCTTCAGAAGGGAGGCGCAACTCTATGGTGGGAGAATTACCTGAAGGCAAACGACTCTGGTTTTCAGCCTACTTGGGAGCAGTTCACTGGGGCTTTCAAAGAGCAATGCCTGTCAGAAATTTTCATGGAAAGGATGAAGGAAGTGTTTCTCAACCTCAAGCAGGGCAATGACAATGTCAACACCTATATCAGAAACTTCATGAATCTTTCTCGGTATGGTGGCGATGAGATCTCTGATGACAAGAAGAAACAAAAGAGGTTCAGGCAAGGGCTCAATGCATCTATCAAATATGCAATCACTCATGCAAGGCCGGGGTCTTTTCTAGAACTCCAACATACAGCTCTACAGGAAGAAGCCAGTAGGCAAGTGTTCGAGGAGTCCAAGAAACACAGTCGTGACGCAGCAAGCTCTTCAGCTATGACAGCTCCTTCTAAGCACCGTGTGTGGGTTCCTAATACCGCACCGCCACTCCCGGCTCCACCAAGACCTTCAAGCTATGCGGCAAGGCCACCAGAATCCTTCACCGCTGCTCCTAGGGGCTACAACCACAACTACCCTGGAGCGCCTGGCGGAGTCCCTGGCTACGCTGCTCCACGTCCACCTGGTGCTTGCTACACTTGTGGGAACACTGGGCATCAACACTGGAGTTGTCCCATGAACAACAAAGCTCTTCCCCCACCACCTCCAAGACCTGCAGCAAGTTCTTCTATGGTTCGTGCACCTCCACCTCGGGCTCTCAACATCAACACCAAGCCCGGGTCCACTGTTGCTCGTGCCAACTGTGTCAACGTCGCTCAAGCTGAACATGCACCTGGAGTTGTGATGGGTACGCTTCCCGTTAACTCAATCCCTGCACGTGTTTTGTTTGATTCTGGTGCATCGCATTCATTTGTGTCTCACAAGTTTGCAAATGAGCATGAGCTAACTATAGACCAACTAGATAAAAAGTTAATGGTTCTTTCTCCCGAGGCAAGAATGCTATCTACCAAGATCAGTCATGGCAATCAAATTCTAATTGGTGGTTCTTCATTTCTGGCTTCCTTTCATTCTCGGCAACTCTGACATTGATGTCATCTTGGGCATGGATTGGTTAACGGAAAATGCAGCTGTGATTGATTGTGCTGAACGCTCGGTTTCTCTGAAAATTCCTGAAGGCCATATAGTATATTCTCCAAGTCTGACTCCTGCAATTCAGCTTTTCTCATTGGCGGCTCTAAATGATGATGCTATGGATGCTATTCAGAGTGTTCCGGTGGTCCGTGAGTTTCCAGATGTTTTTCCTGAAGAGTTACCAGGTATGCCTCCTGACCGAGAGGTCGAGTTTGTGATTGAGCTTGAACCTGATACAGCTCCTATCTCCAAGCGGCCTTATAAAATGGGGCCTGCTGAATTGGCTGAACTCAAACGTCAGCTTGACGAACAATAGAAGTTGGGTTTCATTCAGCACAACACTTCTTCTTGGGGTAGCCCAACCATCTTTGTGAAGAAGCGAGACCGGACTGATAGACTTTGTGTTGACTATCGGGCTCTCAATGCTAAAACCATTAAGAATAAATATCCCCTTCCGCGGATTAATGATCTCTTCGATCATCTAGCTAGAGTTGTGGTATTCTCTAAGCTTGACTTGAGAAGTGGATATCATCAAATCAAGATTCGCAAGGAAGATGTTCCCAAAACAGCTTTCACCACCCGCTATGGCCTGTATGAGTACACGGTCATGTCTTTTGGTCTCACCAATGCACCTGCCCCTTCTCGAGGCTTATGAACTCGGTTTTCATGGAGTATCTTGATAAGTTCGTCGTGGTCTATCTGGATGACATTCTAGTCTATTCTAAGTCAAAGGAAGAACATGAAGAACACCTTCAGTGTGTCCTAAACAAGCTTCGTGAGAACCGCATATATGCAAAGTTCTCCAAGTGTGAATTTTGGCTTCCCGAAGTCACCTATCTTGGTCACGTCATCTCTGCCAAGGGCATTGCCGTTAACCCAGAAAATGTTCGGACAATTGTTGAGTGGCTTCCACCCAAAAATGTCAAAGAAGTCCAGAGTTTCCTTGGTTTGTCTAGTTACTACTGTCGCTTTGTGCAGAACTTCTCGAAGATTGCGAAGCCTCTTACCGATCTCCTCAAGAAAGGCAAGAAATACTTTTGGTCTCCTGCATGTCAAGCTAGCTTTGAAACACTCAAAGAGAAGCTCACTTCCACACCAGTCTTGATTCCTCCAGATACATCAAAGCCTTTCCAGATATTCTGTGACGCCTTCTTGCAAGGATTGGGTGCGGTCCTTATGCAAGAAAAACAAGTTGTTGCTTATGCCTCTCGACAGTTGAAGACGCATGAGATCAACTACCCTACACATGACCTCGAACTCGCAGCAGTTGTCTTTGCTTTGAAAGTATGGAGGCACTACTTGCTTGGGAACCGTTGTGAGATCTTTTCTGACCACAAGAGCCTGAAGTATATCTTCACACAACCTGATCTCAACCTTCATCAGAGGAGGTGGATTGAAGCAATTAATGATTTTGATCTAACAATCAACTACACTCCTGGCAAAGCTAATGTCATGGCTGATGCTCTCAGCCGAAAAGCTTATGTCAACAACCTCATGGTGGAAGAACAACAGGCTCTCTTGTGCGAGGAATTCCGCCAGCTCAACCTTGAAATTGTGGATCAAGGGTATCTTCTGAATCTTCTAGCAACCCCTCTCTTGGAAGAAAAATTTCGCTCCATTCAACTTGGTGATTCTTACACTAAAAACATCATCTCCAAGATTCAGCTTCTGAAGTATGAACCTTTCCACCTTGATGACCAAGGCACTCTATTCTTTAAGCACCGGATGTTCGTTCCGAAGTATCCGGGTTTGAGAGAGCGAGTTCTCAAAGAAGCTCATGATTCTGTTCTTTCTATCCACCCTGGCAGCACTAAGATGTACATGGACTTGAAAACACAGTATTGGTGGCCTGGATTGAAACGATATTGTGCCAAGTATGTCTCCGAGTGCGATGTCTGCCGCAGAGTTAAAGCTGTCCATCAGAAATCTTCCGGTCTTCTACAGCCATTGAAGCCTCCGGAATGGAAATGGGAGAAAGTAGAGATGGACTTCATAACTGGTTTTCCAAGGTCGCAGAAAGGCAACAATGCAATCTTTGTTGTCATCGACAGGCTTTCTAAAGTGGCTCACTTCTTTCCCGTCAAGGAAACAATTTCTGCAAGTCAGTTGGCTGAGCTCTATATCAACAGAATCGTCTCTCTGTATGGGGTTCCTCTTGAGATCAGCTCAGACCGTGGAAGCATCTTCACTTCCAAGTTCTGGGGAAGTTTCCAAAATACTTTGGGAACAAAGTTGAACTTCAGCACTGCCTCTCACCCTCAGTCACAAGGACAAGTTGAAAGGATCAATCAGATTCTAGAAGATATGCTCCGTGCTTGCGTCATCTTCTTCGGCATGAAGTGGGAAGAATGCCTTCCTTATGCTGAATTCTCTTACAACAACAACTTCCAGAAGAGTCTAAAGATGGCACCATTTGAGGTTCTCTATGGACGCAAATGCAGAACTCCGATTGGTTGGTCGGGCGCAGGTGAAAGAACATTGTTTGGCCCCGACATTGTAACTCAAGCGGAGGAGAAGGTTCACATCATTCTTGAAAACCTAAAGGTTGCTCAAAGTCGCCAGAAGAGCAACTATGACAGAAAGCACATGGACATGGAGGATGTCCCTGGTGATCTCGTTTACCTTCGTGTCACTCCCATGAGAGGCATGCACCGGTTTGGTATCAAAGGAAAGCTGGCTCCTAGATACATCGGTCCTTTCAAAGTTCGTGGAAGAAGAGGAGAAGTCGCTTATGCTCTTGAGCTCCCTAAAAAACTCAAGTTCCATGATGTTTTCCATATCTCTCAACTCAAGAAGTGCTTCAAGGATCCCGGCAGGACCGTGGACCATGAGCTCATCAATCTCCAAGAAGACCTGTCTTATCAAGGACACCCCACAAAAATCCTGGAAGTCGCAGAAAGAAAGACTCGCAACAAGTCTATCAAGTTCTGCAAGGTGAAGTGGTCGCACCATTCCGTTGATGAAGCCACTTGGGAACGCGAGGATGAGCTCCGTGCCAAGTACCCTACCCTCTTCGTGTCTTCTTCTTCCTAGAATCTCGGGGCGAGATTCCTGTTTAGTGGGGGAGAATTGTAGCATCCCATCTGTCTAACATCTGTAATGCTACATGGTATAATAATAAAATGCTACTTCCTACATATAATTGTTGCATCATAATTATATCATGCTCATGTCATCATGCCACCTTGCATTTGAGCATCATATAAAACCCTTTTATTTTGGATCTTGTCTCATATGCATTTATAAATTGTATTTGGTTCTTAATAAATTGTATTTGGTTCTTGATAAATGCTTGGTGCCCAAGTTGAGTTGGGGGAATATCTTTTATTTAACTCCACCGCCTTTTCTTGTCACCACCCCCTTTAATTCTACCATCCAACTATATGTGAGCTTTGAATTTTATTTGGGTTTACCTCTAGCTCATGTGGGTTGGGATGGATCCACTTCTACTTCCACATGCTCCCATATATGCATCATGTTGTTTTCACAATGCTGATATGTGGAGAGCCACATGGCCACCTTTGCATGCTATGTGAGTATTTTTTCCTTGTCTAGCTTCCATATGGTTTGGTTTGGAATATTTGATCATGTATGAATATAATCATGGCTGTATACTTACCTAGTGGAACACACACACTAGCAATTCCATTATATTCATTCATGCTTATTTCTTCCATTCTTGGACATGTGGGTTTAATCCAAGCCATGTGTTAATTCCTTGTGCATATATATTATGTGTGGGACCATTGTTTCATGTCACATGATACATAAACCCCACATCCCCATCTTACTCTAGTTCTTCTATTTTGATGATTTATTCAACCTTCCCAATCCTTTTGCTTGGGCTTTATTCAATTTGAGTGCATGTCACTAGATGGAGCCTTGTGATATTGTCCTTGTTTTCACAAATATAATGTGGCCTATCTAAGGATCATGCATGGCCCATGCAATGCCTCTCCCTTGTTCTTCTATCTTGGGTTTCCTTTGGGGATATTTGGGAGGAGTTTGTTTGGAATCAATTGAAACAAATGAGGCAAATAAATGCTTAAGCCATTTTTCTCCCACCTTGCAACTCTTTTAGTGGAAACTCTCTTTGTCAAGCATACATGGGATATATATTTTGTTTTCACCAAATATTGTCATGTGCATGAGAGAATGCCACATGCAAGATCATCCTCTTTTCTTTTCTTTGGTTTTTCTTCGGTTTTGAGTGGGGCATGGTTTTTCTCCCATGATCTAACCTAGTTCCTCTTCCTCTCTTTATTCTTTTTGGTGCCATCATCTAAACCTCACCCTCACCTCCCTATCTAACCTAAACCTACACCACACCAAACCCTAGCTACCACCCTCTCCCCATTCCTTCCCCTCCTACCCTAATCGCCACTCCACCCTGCCAAGCCTCCCTAGGCCATCCCCACCTGGACCTGCCCTAGCTGGTCTTGGCTAGACCAAACCCAGCCGAGCCACCATGCCGAACCCCTTGCCGGTCTAGCCCTAGCCGAGCACCTCCCCTCTCTGTTTTCTCTCCCGCTGCCAAGCTAAGCCCCACCGAGCCCTGCGTCGCCACTCTGGCCTAGCTGTAGACCCCGGGAACCTCCCGAGCCGGTCTACCACGTGAGAGAGGGAGGAGAAAGGTGCACGCCACCTTTACCCACCTAGCCCCATGTGATCTCCCTCTGACCTCGACCTTATCTACTCCCCCTCTTCCTGGCATCCTCAGATCTTCCCAGGGCCCTGCCCATCGCTGCCCATCACCACCCTTTCCCCCATCTACCCCTGCCAACCCTCTCTCTCTTCCATCTCCGATCGGCCACCGTCGGCATCAGCTCGCCACCGTAGCTAGGAGGAGGCGGGCGTGGTGTTGAGGTGTCGAGGAAGACCGAGGAGAGCCCCAGGAAGCTGCATGTACCCGTCGACGAGGAGGAGAAGGACCGGAGCCGGAGACCACCACCGCGTCCGAAGCAAAACCCTAGACTGCCGGGCGTCAGCGTCGTCGTCGTCTGCCTGCGCCCCGACCCGATCCGCCACCACAAGCACACCCGCGGTGTGCCGACACACCCCCCTGACATCCTCTCCTCGCTCTGCGCTTCCTGTACGCGCCAATCGTTCCGTCGAGCGCCCTCTGTGCACGGTGCACGCAGTTGCTTCTCCGCCGTCGCGCCGCGGTAGGGTCTTCTGGCCGCGCAGCCGTTCCCTAGCACCAACCTCCGCCACCGCAGCGGTAGCAACCGCCTGCGCGCGCACCGCGTCGCTGGATCGAATCCCCACAACGCCGTTCCACCGCGTCGTCAGTTTCATCAGAACGGAGAAGAGGAATAGGAACCTCCTTCCCTTTTTGCAGAAAGCCCCTTGCCTTTTTGATTCACGCAATCCGCACTCCACCCGGCCCCACATGTCAACCGCGGTGGTGTTTTTTACGAAAAAGCACCGCAGAGATCGCCGCCTCAACCCGCCGTCCCTGTCTCGGCCACGTGGCTGCGCCCGGTTCACGTGCCCGTGCGTGGCCCCGCGGATACGTCGGCCCCACCTATCTGTCAGCCTGGCTAGACGACCCCTCGGTGAGAAAAGCTCTGCCGCGCGTCGTTTTCCGCCAGCTCAGTGCAGCCCCACCCGTCAGCGGCTGTGGCTAGATTTCTCTCAGTACAAAAAGTCTGTGTCCTCTTCTGTTTAATAAAAATGTTTTCTAGAAATGCTTATAATGATTTTAAATCCAGAAATTAATAACTTTTAATTAATAAATCCAAATAATACAAATGATATATGTTTTTGAATCAGAAAAATGTGAGGAATTCAAATCTGCCCTCCAAAATAATGTTTGACTATTTTAAATTTTCGAAATTGTTTAATTGCAATAAAAATGCCTTTTCTTAATTAATTAATAACTTTAATTCGATAACTCCAAACTTGGCAAATAATATGTCTAAATCGATCAACGCGATGATCCTGTTCTGTTTATGCATTCCATGATATGAATTGAAGCATGCATCATGTCATTATTAAAAATCAGAACTCTTTATGGAAATAAAACTTGACCAAATCATTAATAAAATGATTTATTCTTGTCCCCACACCTCACCCTTGCCATGCTACATTATTGCCATGTAATTTGTGCATCATTCATCATGGCATGCTTGTTTGCTTGTCGCATTTTATTTATATGCTTGTGCACTTTATTTATGTTGGCCCTTGTTTGTTTGGTTCTTCTTTCGAATAGACGCCGAGCAGGGGAAATATCAGGAATCCCAGGAGTACTACCCAGATCCATCTCTCGCTTCAACTGAGCTACCAGGCAAGCACTACCACATGCTTGCATACATATAGTACCTATTGCCTCTATCTTATTCTTGCATCATTGAGTCGCGATTGCATTAAATTGAATCCCAAGTACTGCATAGCCTTTACTTTTTAAACCCCACCGAGCTTGTTCCTCCATCCCATGAGCCATTACTGCAGGAATTGTTTGAGCCATGCGGGTCGTAGAACAGCATGTGTAGGGTTTGTGAGTGTTTGATGGATAACGAGGTACCTAAACAACTTAACCTGAGTAGTAATGGGATAACTAATGAAAGAGGCACCGGTGAGCAATATCTGTTATTTGGTTTTTCATGCTCACTTGTGTCCCGTAGGACCCCGAGTACTTGATTCCTGTTCCTTGACTATTCGCACTATCCACACACGGGAGACTCTATGAATCCCCCTTGGCATGAGCTTGATTTGTACTTTATTTCTTGGGGCCACAAAGTAGTTTGGGGCTTTATTACTATCCTGTACCTATGCCATGTTTTACTGCTTTATTTAAGATTGTGCGTGGAGCACCTATACTGTTTTGGATCGTGGAATGTTTTTGCGGTATCGACAAGCCATTCACACTTTCGGGTTCCCAGTCGTTTACAACCATTGACACAAACCTTGGGTCCGTCTCGGAGGTGGCCAACTTTGTTGCGGGTAGCTTAATGGGGTGGCCCCCTAAAATATTTTATGAATCCTGTGAATGCTTTGTCGTGAAAGCCTCGTTGGGTTTTGATTTAGTTTTTCCGAGGTCGATCGTGTGTGTGTTGCTATTTGTGCACCCCTGCAGGGTAAATCTTTATGAAAGCCGTGTCCGCGGTTATGGACGACTTGGAGCACAGTTTCTCGATCATAGACAAGTATAACTAAAGTACCGTCTTTAACTTGACTAATTACCTGACTAGTAAATGGTGCAATCTTCATGGAATGGTTAATAAAACTGCCAACGGATGGGATGTTCGTCCGCTTTTCTCGTTGGTAAGCGAGAAGGAGGATGAATCTGTTACTTTATACTGTTATAACTGTTGTTCCTAATTAACGGACATCCGTCTATCATTGGTTAGGCGAATGGTTAGCGAGTATCTATAGATTTGTTAGTTATTATCTTTTGCTGTAATTGCGTCACCCCAGGTTATGTCCCCTTTAGAGGCATAAAGACTTGCTGAGTACCCCTAGGGTCTCACATGATAAATTGTTTGATTCAGATGAACATGTGTATTCGCAAGATGGATACTGGGTGGAGGAGACAGATGATGTTGGCAACGATCACTCGGTGTAGAGATTCTAGGGATGGGGATCCGTGAGATATGTGGGCAGGCTATGCTTATTTATGTGGCATCTTATGCCGATTTGCTTCTTGTCCGTACTCGGATCTTGTTTCCCGCTTCCGCTTGATACTCTGATGTTTGATGTATGAGGAGCTATCCTACACTATTATCTCTATCTAGGATATTTGGATTTTGCCGTATGGCGTTGCAATATTTCTACTTCTTTTAGATGGTATGGCTCTGAGAACTGTTGTAAGGTAGCTTGCATACATACTCACTTGTGTATCTATTTGATCTCTTTGCCTGTTGCCTATGCCGCTCGCTCTTGTCCCGATGTTCTTGGAAGTGGTTAGGGCGGCCGACGGGCCTACACGTGGGTGTCCCTAGGCCCCCGCTGTACTTCCTTAACCATTTTTGGTTCATTCAGGCTTGAACTTAGAGTGTAGGGTCCGAGGTTGTTACAAATGGCTGGACGAGGCTTGGTTTTGAATTGTTGGCATCCCCATGAAGTATAGAGATAAGTCCACTGTTTTCTATGTTGTATCTTTGATAGGAAAGCCTTTGGCAATGGATAGGAACAGTTTGAGAAATCTGGCATATGTTAGAGTAAAGGTGGCTTGCCAAGATGTGACTCTGGTACCAAACACAAGGAGAGGGGAGATGAAGTGAGGAATCTATGAATTCAAATATACAAGGGAGATTTTTGCTCTAGATGTTGTACCAACCATACCCATTTCTGTTGATGTGGGAGGAGAAAATAATCAAATTGGTCAGGCTAGACAGGATGACAGTAGTAGACCTGTGCTCATTATGGTTACTGCTGGAAGGACAGAGTCTGGGGTTGGTGTGGAACAGACAACACAAGGTGGAAATGGCAAAACCAATTGTTTTTTGGATGATATTCCACAATGTGCTACCTGGGAAAAAGGGAAAGGGCCTAGAGTTGAGGGTGAAAACTCTGGGAATACTAATGACATGTCCTTTGGTGCACGAGTGGCTCAACTTTGCCCAAGTGGGGGATCTGCTGGTGGTATTACAATTCGTGAAGCAACTGATAATGTTGCTGGCAATGTACCTGGTGGTGTCACAATAGGTGCAGGAAATACCAGGCAACAGAGTGACACTGGTGGGCAGATGCAAGAGCAGGTGATGAGGGATGTACATTTGGAGGTGGCACAAGCTCTGGCTCCACAAATAGGTGCTGTGGTGAACCCAGATGATCTAGCTGGCGGTGGACAGACTTTCCAGGAGTTTGTGCAGGATCTGCTTCAAAACAAACAAAGTGACAAATATTATGAACACAGGAAACAATATGGTCATCTGTTGGAGCAAATTGTAGAGGAGCAGGGAGGTGCTAAGAATGATAGTGATGATGAGGAATGGGATTCTAGTAACGCAAATAGTTCTTCTATTGAAGGTGGTGCTGATGAAGAAAGTAATCCTCCTGTGGAGCATATACCTTTGGCTGGGATGGAGGTCCCCATTCAAGATCAGGAGCAAGTGGTTGTTCAAGTGGGATCTTCTTAGCTAGAAAACTTAACTTAGGAGAGCCAAAGTTCACAACAAGAGGAACAAGAACAGGTTGCTGCTCAAGGGGACACAATATCTAATGCTCCACATATCAGAGTAAGTGAGAGATTGGTTCATTAGGGATGGGCATCTAATCTGAATGGAAGAACCATGATGCAAGGTCCTCAAAGAGACTTCTCAGGTACTAATGTAACTTTCTATAATTCCTTTGCCGTGTTAGATGATGATGACATTGTCAATAGAGCTTTGGAAATGGGTGTAGGACCTTCTTCTTTATCTCTTGAATTTATTAGTTCCTTGAAAGATCTAGAAATTGTCAGGCATACTTTAGCTGGAAAAAAGTGAAAATATACAAGAAATGGCAGAATAGGAGACACAGGTAGAGTTCCTAGGATGGAAGAGTGATGATGAAGCTAAGGAGGAATTTACTCCTGTGATGTCTAGAAAACAAAAGAGAAAGAAGAAGCTAGTTGGTACTGCTGGAGGTGGATAGGGTAAGTTAAAAGCGGCTGTTGTGCAAGTTAACAACTACCACCCTATGGGTGGTGTTGTAACTAGAACAAGAGAGAGGAAAAAAGTGTTATGATAGGTGGTATTTTAAATTGCAGAGGGGTTGGTAAGAAAGGGATGAGTTCCTATCTGATAAATTTAATGCAGCAACAACATTTGGACTTTATAGGGCTGCATGAAACTATGAAGAAAGAATATTCTGCTGAGTTTTTCAGGAAAATTGATCCTATGAATCAATTTTCCTGGAGTTGGTTGCCATCTGTTGGAAAATCTGGAGGTATTCTGTGGGGCCTACGATCCTCCAGATTGGATAATTGTGGATCATCTATGGGGAGGTTTCATGTCAAGATGAAAGTGTTTGATATTGAACTCCAGATTCATTGGCATCTGCTGGTTGTTTATGGTGCAACTAAGGATGAACATAAGGAAGCTTTTTTGGTAGAATTAGTAGAAATCTATAGAGATCAATCTCTCCCCTTGCTGCTGGGAGGGGATTTTAACATCATGAGATTTGCTTCTGAGAAGAACAATCTAGGTAAATGGAGCCATATGTTCAATAGCATCATCAACACTTATGGTTTGAGAGAGTTGCAGATGTCAGGAGGACAATATACTTAGTCAAATAATTAGAGAGTTCCCACTTTAGAAAAACTGGATAGGATTCTCATCTGTAAGAATTGGGAGCATCTTTTTTCCTTGGCTACTGTGCACAAATTAACTAGGGAGGTTTCTGATCATAGTCCTCTGATCATAGATACCATGGAAGGACAAGTTGGGAAAAATTCAGGTTTGAGAAAGGGAGGCTGAGAAATCCTGACTTTTTGCATAGAGTAGAGAAAATCTGGAATAAGCCTAGTAGATGCAGAAATAGTTTGGACAGGTTGTAGAAGAAATTGAAAAATGTTAGGAATGACCTTAAAGGCTGGGGAGCTCATATCAGGGGTTAGGAGAAGAAACTCAGGAAACAGTTAAATGATGAATTACATGAGCTTGAAGATATCGAGGAGCTGATTTTGTTCAATAAAGAACAACAAATTCGTAAAGCACAGGTCCAACAACAAATTTTTGAAATTTATGAAAAGGAAGAGCAATACTGGCAATAGAGATCTAGAGATTCTTGGGTTTTAAAAGGTGACAGTAACACAGAATACTTCCATAGGGTGGCTAATGGTGTAAGAAGGAAAAAAGATGATCTATTCTATGCAAAGTGAAGGTGGTGAGATTAAAGGGACCTATGATCTCTTGAATCATGCCACTGAATACTACAAAAATAAATTTGGCCCTGCTGATGGTTTTGCTATCAGGTTATCTGATGACAACTAGGAAAATTGGGAAAAATGGATGAAAATGATAGAGAGGAAATGCGCAAACCTTTCACAGAGGAGGAAATTAAAAAAGTGGTGGATCAGATGGAAAAGAATAAGGCTACTGGTCCTAATGGAATGCCAGTGGAGTTGTATCAACTCTGTTGGCATTTAATTAGGAGTGATGTTATGGAAGCCTTTGCAGATTTTCATTCACACAAAATTGATTTGAGTAGCATCAACTATGGTACAATTACTTTGATACCAAAAAGTGAGGATGCTAATGTTATACAGAAATTTAGACCTATTTTTCTGCTTCAGGTGTTGTTTAAGATTTTTACAAAAACTGTCACTATCATAACTAAGCCTGTAATGCATAAGTTGATAGATACATGCCAGACAACCTTCATCAAGGGGAGATTCATCTCATATGGGGTCACACTTTTGCATGAAATTCTGAAAGAGTCCAAGTTATAGAAACAACAAGGGGTAGTCCTGAAATTGGATTTTGAGAAGGCATATGACAAAGTCAACTGGAATTTTTGTTCCATTGCTGTAAGCAGAAAGGTTTTAGTGAAGATTGGATGATTTGGCTAAAGAGTGCTGTTACAGTGGGGACACTAAATGTGAGAGTGAGTGGTGAAATGGGTCCCTATTTTGGAAGTTTTAAAGGAGTCAGACAGGGAGATCCTTTTTCTCCTTTCTTGTTCGATATGGCAGGAGATTACTTGGCTAAAATGGTGTTGAATGCTCAGGCAAGTGGACTCATAACTGGTTTGGCTGACAACCTGTTTGACAAAGGGATTGCTATTCTTCAATATGCTAATGACATTATTTTGTTCATCAAGGATGATGTGGAAGGGGCTAGGAATTTGAAACTGCTTCTGTATCTTTTTGAAGCTATGTCTGGCCTAAAAATTAATTTTGAAAAAAGTGAGGTGCTAATGATTATGGAAGATGATGCAAAACTGGATATGTATGCAAATCTGATTAATTTTCAAACTGGAGAATGGCCAATCAAATACCTAGGCTTGCCTGTGTGTAGTAGAAAATGCTCTGTAGCTGAGTTAAAGTTCATTGGAGAGAAACTGGGTAAAAAGATGGATGGTTGGATGGGAGGTGACCATTCTATTGGGGGGAGATATGTAAAGATTACTGCATGTGTGGCAAGTGTAGTTGTTTACCCTATGTCTATGTTCCTTCTACACAAAACAAATGTGGAAGAAATAGAGAAACCTACCAGAGCTTTCTTCTAGTATGTAAAGACAGGTAGGAAAAATACCAATTGGTGAAATGGAAATATATTTGCAGACCTAAAAAGAAGGGAGATTTGGGTATAAAAAATATAAGGATTTTCAATATCAGTTTACTGTGTAAATGGTGGTGGAGGTTGGAGGCTGAAGAAGGACCTTGGCAAGTTTTTGTGAGAAGGAAATATCTGGGTAGTGGGGGGATTTTCTCTGTGAAATACAAACAATCTGACTCTACCTATTGGTCTGATTTGTTGAAAGTAAAGGACATATACCTATTAGGCATAAGATGATTGTTGGGAATGGAATGAGGACGGACTTTTGGGGAGATGCCTGGTGTATGGATGCCCCCTTGAAATTCATATTTCCTGAACTGTTTGATATATGTCGAGATTAGAATGTGCCAGTTGCTGCAATGGCTATGAGAAATTGGGACTATTCTTTCAGGAGGTGACTGAGTGATACCAAGCAGGAACAATATAATAGACTGCAAATGATTGTAAATGGGGTTACTTTGTCATCTGATGTGGATAGACCTAGATGGTTATGGAATAAAAATGGCACTTTTACTGTGAAATCGATGTATAATCATCTATCCAACATGGGTGTGGATATAAGGTTTAAGCACATGTGGAAGGCAAAGATCTCGTTGAAATCAAGATTTGGTTGTGGCTTATCTGGCATAATGCAATACCAACGAAAGATAATATGAAAAAAAGAAAATGGAATGGTGATACGAGGTGCGGGTTTTGTGATCAGGAAGAGTCTATTGGTCATCTTTTCTTCACTTGTGGGGCTGCAAAATATGTGGGGGGGTGGTGGCGAAATTAGTGGGTGTTGTGAATAGGCATGGGTCCTTTTCTCAGTATTTCTGGTGGATCCCACCATATCTTGCTATTAGTCGTAACATACAGATTACGGCCTTAGCCTCTATTTGTTGGGACATTTGGAAGCTTAGGAACAGAGCTTGTTTTGAGCTAAAGTTGATTAGCTCCCCTATTGATCTAATTATGTATGCTTGTGTTTTTATCAAATATTGGGCATGCCTTCACAATGATGGTGAGAGGGAGACACTAAGGAGTGGTGTTGATGTCCTGCAAAGGAACACTCTGGAAGATGCTGAGGCCATGGATGCAGTGCCAGTACCTCTACTGGGACTGCCATCTACCAGTCGTAAACGTGCAAGATCACCAGAAGATGATGAGGGGAAGAAATGAAGGTCGTTTAAATGGGTGAAAAAAGTGTGAAGGGAGAAAAAGAAGAGGCTTTTATGGGTGTCGTTTGAAAAACTTGCTCAGTGGTGCTTTGGTTCCTTTTGTGAGGAGAGAGTGGCTGGTGCCCCATTTTCCCTATTTGTTCCTGTAAAAACACTAGCGTAATGCGGTGGTCTCTTGCGTCTCTCTCCACCCCCACATCTTGCTTTTATGTTTTTATGTAGATAGTTGGTAGCTCTAGGAGCTTGAAACCTATGGATCTATGTGTCTGGTGTGTGGTGTTGTTCCGTTATCTAAGTATAGTGGAACCCGATCCCTATGTTATGGGGATTGTATGGAAAAAAGCAGCACTTGACAGATTCAGCAGCATTTCAAAATGACCAATTTAGCAATACAGATACTGAAATTCAATAGCAGTACAAAGAAAATCAGTTTTTGTTTCATCTCTCAAAACTTGGCATAGGATGAGTTTTCCTTTTCTCCGAACATAATCGATCATTGGAGCAAGCAAAACTGACGATCAAGTCTGCTTTTTGTGCATACATTATTCTCGTATCAATGCTTGTGTGACCCCCATATGCAACCCAAATTGCCCCAAGTCTCATCTAGATTGTGACAAGGCCATGTTTCAAAATAAAAGCAAAACAATCTACTGCCATTGATCAAAACAAGTACTAGTACATCAATATTAGTTCCACAAAATACTTTAATGATAGCAACATCAGAATATTTGAGAGATTTAGTAGCTTTTGAAAGATTCAGCAGTACATGCCATATTCTGCACTTGATCTGCACAATTCCCAGTACGTAAGAATTATTACAAAATATATTAGCAGTTGCAGAACTCTATACAAAATACTCAGTAGAAGTGTAAAAGTACTCGTAGTAGTACCTTAAGCTAGGAACCACTACATGTCCCATCATATACTCCAAACATCCATGAGAGAAAAGAGAGAGGTCAGAATCACCACAAGTTTTGTATGCCAACGATTCAACATGTCCAAGTTGTGGCCGGGTAACGCTTGCTTTCTAGCGTGGAACGCTTCTCTTGTTTCACAATCGCCCGTGGATCCTTGTAATAGGTTTTCGCCTGTGCACCCTCAGCAAGATAGATGTAAAATTCATGAATCTAAACTAGACGCTTCTAATTTATCCATTGCAGGTTTTACGTGGCTTAGCGCTTTCGAAGATAGAACCGGTCTTACCTACGAACATGGAACCACAACGATGATAACTAAATTATTAGCAAATCATAGTAAATCAGATGTTGACTATAGTAGGAGAGACAGACACCCGCTAGCCACTTATGCAAAACTAGTTGCATGTCAAGCGTGGAACTGGTCTCATGTGCGTGGACATGTAAAGTTAGTCTGGGCCGCTTCATCCCGCTATGCCACCAATATCCAAAATACATGAAAGAAGCAATAACATGATCATCATTGCACACATACTCTTATGTGTACTACCCGTGCAAAGCACCTACACATAGATCTGGCTCTGATACCACTATTGGGTTTGCAGCATAGAAAACAAAAAAATCCTATGATGAGAACTATTATACGCCAAGATCTATCTACTAGATACACGCAACGGGTGGATATACATCCATAGAGAACATGCCCTTGAAGATCGACAAAGAATTGTTAACAAAACTGATTTCGTGGTTGATGTAGTCGTACACTTGCTGATCTGAAGATCGTGATAAAGTGCAGCGAGTCCAGCAGGTCCAGCACCAGCAAGTCCAGCAGGTCCAGCACCACCAAGTCTAGCACCGTAAATCAGCGATGCATCCTCGATCGCACACACGTCTGGTACCCTGACAACCTCCGTCCCTCACTCAAGCAAAGCAGTAGAAGCAGCAACTCCTTTCTAGATAAAGCCACCGGGAACATGTATCTCGCTAATCCGAGACCATGGGGAATAATTTCTAGAAGGAGAGAGAGATCCTTCACGAGGAGGTGTGTTGTGAGAGGAGGAGATGGGGGCCTTTTATAGGGAGAGGGGGCAGCCAAGGGCCATGGCGTGGCAGCCATGGTGGGTGCCCGCACCTCTTCCACATTCATGTGGGTGGATCTCCCACTCCCATAAAAAGCCTCCACTCAAAATTCCACTCACACACGCATTAATTTTGCACCAAAATTAATGTATCTCTCATTTAATAAAACTATTTTATTTATTTTATTCAGAATTTTGTTAATTACATTAATTAACAAACATTCACATAAACCCCCCTGCAACATTTCAATATCACATCTAGAACTAGTTTCTGCAATTTCACCCAAAACAATTCCGGTTTCCATTGAAATGATTCCAACGCTTTCTTAAATCTTTATCTAATTTTTTTGCTCCAAATGGTGTCGGTATCCCTTAAGTGTGTCACCCTACGGTTCACGAGTAATGCAAACATCATCGAGACCTTTCTCCGATCAATAATCAGCAGACGGACCTGGAGATCCGTACTGACTCCCACACATTCAACGATGACTCTAGTGATCGTGTGAACCTTTAACATCGTAACTAAATCCCTTTGTCTCGCGATATATTACATGTCCGAGATTCGATCATCGGTATCTCAATACCTAGTTTGATCTTGTTGCCGACATGCACTCTTTTCTCGTTCCCGTGATATAACATTCTAGTGATCACATCACTTGCTTGCAAGCTATTTCAATGTGATATCACCAAGAGGGCCCTAAGTATATCTATCCGTCATCGGGATGGACAAATCCCACTCTTGATCCATGAGCCCCTACATAACACCTTCGTAGCACTGAACCCACCTTTATAGTCACCCTTTCACGGTGTGAAGTTTGATGTTATCAAGATACTCTTCCAGTTTTAGTGATTGACATGATCTCATGGTCTAAGGACTAGGATTACTCCATATGATGTTTTAGCAATATAAACATAATGAGTTTGATCGTAATGCTATACTTCGGATGAATGTTCATCACATCATTCCACCAATGTTCTGACCTCGTTATTAACAACATCCAATGTCCATGATCATGAAACCTTGATCATCTTGTTAATAAACGAGCTAGTTTATATGAGAGGCATTACTAGAAATTTTTTATTTTGTTTATTAAACACACATGTATTAATGTTTCCATTTAATAAAATTATAGCATGCAAAATAAACATTTATCATAAACATGGAATAATATAATAACCAATTTATTATTGCCTCTCGGGCATATTCCCTTCAGTCTCCCACTTGCACTAGAGTCAATAATCTAGTTCATAAACTTGTATATACAACACCTAGGTGTTGAATATACGCGTTTCCTAGTGGTTAACATAATCTTCAGATTTGACATTTTCAGGTCCGTGTGTATTTGCATGTCTTTGCGTCTCTACACATCACTCATTCTCTAATGAGATGGCATTGTATAAATTTAGTCCTTTGGTGAGACCTTTAGTTCCTTTGGGTTAAAACATGTTGATAGTATTGTCGTACAATATATATTCATAGTATTAGCCCACTGTGAACCACACCTAGTTTGATAACAAACTATTTAACACAAATGCTCTCCTTTGCTGTTACTATAGCAGTCATATACTTAGCCTTTTGTTGTAGTATCCATCACAATGTCTTAACTTTGGAACTCATCCAAATCCATCGTGGGTCTTCCTTTCCATTATATTGTGCCACACATAGTTTAAATTCAGATAGATTTAATTTGTATCTTGTGGCAAACTAGTATTAATGTAACACTTTACAATGAACTACTTTCAACTATTTGTCACTTATACATGATATATTCTTAGTTCTTCCAAAGCTCATAAGAATATCTTCAATATCGTCCAATGATCATCTTATGAATCATTCTGGTATATGATCATAACATTTAGAGCCTTGGACATATCTGGATATGTACATATCACGGTATTATTGATCAAAATATTCACGTGATTTCACTCACCAAGTGTCAATACACTTGAATCTTGATTCAATCCTTTCCATGCAGCAAGAACCTTTCTTGTTGTTTCCATATTGAAACCCTTTCAATATCTCATATATCTACGCATGGCATAACCATATTAGTGCCTCAATCTATCCATATAGACATTGATGCCAAATATTCTGATTTTTCCCAAGTCTTTCATCAAAATCCAATTTTAATGAAATTCTTAACTTGTGTCAATAAAGGATACATCATTTCCAATCAACAATATGTACTCTACATAATGTATTGGAAATTTGTTTCAGTGCTCCCACTTAATTTCTTGCAAATGCAAGCATCTTCATCGTCTCCAATGAAATTAAACTCTTTTAACATTTTCATCATGGTGAAGATTTTAACTCTGCCATGCTCACTTTAACCATTGAAGTTTGCACGCCCTTTTAGCATCATTTGAATTAACAAAACCCTTCGAACCGTGTCATGTACACGTCCTAGATAACTATTCTATTAGAAGAACATTGTTTTGTTTGTTCAACTACCATATACCAAATTATATGTAGTAGTTGCTACATTAATCCGTCAAGACTAAATATCGCTATGAAAGATCAAATCTTGAAATAGTCAACTCCTTGAACATAGTTGTAAACTCCTTTCCGACATGTCGACTATTTCATAGATGTCAAACATCCATGTATATTTCTTTATAGATCCAAATACGACCGATAGGCTTTATGCCTTTCAAGAGGGTCTTCCAAGTTCAAAACTTGATTTCTCGTATATGGAAACTATCACGGATTTTATGACTTTTAGTGATTTTATGGAGTCAGGGCCCATCATCGCTTCTTTGCATGTAGTTGGTTCATCATTGTCAAAACAATAATGACTTGTTTATCAAATATTGCTATTTGATTGTTACCCGACGCATACGATTCAAATAGGAACTTTAATCTCCAAGATCACAACCTTTGCAATCACGGGAGCCATGAGCATTGTGGCCGCCACCAGGACATTTTATAGTGCTATGATACTTAGCACATATAACTAAGGTTCAAATAACCTTATCAAAGTTCTATTGTCCTTCAACTTAACTTTTGTGAAAAAATCCTTCTTTAAGAAACTTCACGTCCCAAGAGACAAACTCTTTTGTCTTCGGTGTTATGGAGGAATACCCAACAAATTCTTTGGGATAACCTACAGAGACATGCTTATCCGACTTTGAAACATTTTACTTATGCATAGCGTAGCAAAATTGAAGAAAAAACAACTTAGGTTTTATCCCAAACCATAATGTTTATGGTGTCATTTCAACGGATCACGATGGTGCTCTTTTCAGTGTAAAAGTGCTAGTCTCTAAAGCTTTAATCTTTAAAACATATTGGCAGTTTTATAAATGTCACCTTTGATCTTACCATGTAAAACAAGGTTCAATTTGATCTCTCAAACACACCATACTCCTATGGTTTATCGGGAAATGCAAATCGATGGAACAATTCCTCAAATCTTAGATGTTTTGCTAAACATGTAACTCAAATATATTCCTTTATGATCGAATCATAATCTCTTTATTTTCTTGTTACAATGATTTTCCACTTCATCTTGAAAGTATCTGAACAATTTTAAAATGTTTCATACTTCTTCCTTATCAAGTAAATATACATATTCACTCAAATTTCTGGAGAAAGCATATGAAGTCGAAAGATGCATCGCATGTGGCTACAAATAATGGACTACATACATAAATATGCACAATTTCCAATAAGTTAGTCACCCGTTCCCTTTTGGCCTATGAACGGAGTTTCAATTATCTCGAGGAAAGTCACACAAGCGTCATTTGATCAAAATCAAAGACTCCAAAAATCCATCAACATGGAGTTTCTTCATGTTTTATTTCCAATATAATTTAAATGGTGATGTCACTTTGTAAGTGATCTTTCAATCATTTGTCTTGTGGCATTTTAGCATTAGTTTTTATGGACGTGATTTCTCCAACTAGACTTGTAAAAGTTCATCCATATTCAATGGAATACGGTAATTACTTGAACAACCATTGTTCTCATAATATCGGAACAAAATAACAATTATTTAAACAAATCTTGAAGGCAAGCTTCGATGTTAACAAGAAACACAATAACACTTTATTTGTTTTTGATGAACATCAACACAAACTCTCTTGCTAGTTACTCAGGCCATTGCAATTCATGAATTGGCTTGTTCTTGCATGACACTTCACACCAACCAATTCGGTATCCAATACCCAAGAACCACATTGTTTAACAAGCAAAGAATACAACCATAACATGTATATCATCTATATACCTTAGCTGTACATTTCCAGTCTTTTCTTTCTTGCCAAATATTTTATAGATTCTCTTTCAGCATTTCCTTTTCCTTTTAAAAGAATCTATCAACATCAATAGTGGCGCCATACATATGACACATAGTCCAAAGCATGTATAGCCAAATACTAATACCTTTGGACTTGCACTATGAAGTGGATCACCATCATCAATTGTTTGGCGTTCTTTCAAAAATCCATTCTTTAGTAATCTTGTAGTAAACATTTTACCTACATATTCTATTCATCCTTATCATGACAACTTTCATGATCAAGCTAATATAGTCTATAAGGACGAATCGTGAGTATAATGTCAGTTCCCAAAACCCTTTTGGGAGATTAGAATGTCTAGCGTCTCCAACCTTCGCAAATTCTCATACAATTATGAGAACATGTATTTTGCTAAATTATACTCTATCATATTGCAACCATAAGATATGACAATATCTTCCACACATGATGGTTTCTGAAACAATTATTTCAACTCCCAGATAACCTCGATATTAAAACAACATTTGAATATCAAGAAACATGGAGGCAAACATGATACTTTAGATACTAACATTGGAATTGTTACTCTTGGTTTAATACTACTTATTAGACTTCATGGAGTAGATGGGGTTTGCTAAAAGTTTGCAATAGGACTTTTAAACTTCAAATTGACACTTAAAACAATATGATACCAGTTCGTAAAGTAAATATCTAGAATTCTATAGTTCTATTATCTCAATTGAAACTAAGCGCAAGGTAGTAAACAGATGCCAATGACTACAACAAATTATGAAAATTCACTTTGATTTAGTTTATGCCAAAATTGAGTTCGACTAATCCAAATTACAAATGAACTCCCACTCAAAACCAACATCCCTCGAGTTATTTTGGTGATTACATGAACCAAATCCACTACACCAAGTCCGGTCATCACGTGAGTCGGTGTAGCTTCAAAGGTGAGCATCTATATGGGTATCATATCAACTATATGACTCATGCTTAACCTTTCGGTGCGTGTTCCGAGGCCATGTCTGTACATGCTAGGCTCGCCAAGTAAGAAACTTAGTACTCGCGTGTGTAAAACTATCTTACACCTATTGTATGAAAGCGCATAGTCGAGTACATCCGATCATCATGTGATGTCTCGAAACACGATCCATAGAACGGTGCATACTTACGGAAGAACACATTTTTATCTTGATATTTAAATGAGGGATCATATTATAATGCTACTAAAATGCCAAACAAGCAATATAAGATGCAAACATCATATGTGTAAAGTGAAATGATATGGTTCTTGCACTTGATCACTATCATGTGTATCGTGGTATGATATTTATCATTCCTTTGTGTGTAAGGCCAAGGTTTATGGAACTTACACGTTAGGTGTGTTGTCAGAGTATCAACTATACATCAACTTACGACATTACCATGTCATGACACTAGCCCAGCAACAATCTAAACTAGACGCTTCTAATTTATCCATTGCAAGTTTTACGTGGCTTAGGGCTTTCAAAGATAGAACCGATCTTACCTTTGAACATGGAACCACAACGATGATAACTAAATTATTAGCAACTCGTTGTAAATCAGATATTGACTATAGTAGGAGAGACATACACCCGCTAGCCACTTATGCAAAACTAGTTGCATGTCAAGCGTGGAACTGGTATCATGTGCGAGGACATGTAAAGTTAGTCCCAGCTGCTTCATCCCACTAGGCCACCAATATCCAAAATACATGAAAGAAGCAATAACATGATCATCATCACCCACATACTCTTATGTGTACTACCCGTGCAAAGCACCTATGCATAGATCTGGCTCTAATACCACTGTTGGGTTCGCACCATAAAAACAAATTTTTTCCTACAATGAGAACTATTATACGCCAAGATCTATCTACTAGATACAAGCAACGGGTGGATATACATCCATAGAAAACATACCCTTGAAGATCGACAAAGCATTGTTAACAAAACTGATTTCATGGTTGATGTAGTCGTACACTTGCCGATCTCAAGATCGTGATGAAGTCCAGCGAGTCCAGCAGGTGCAGCACCCACAAGTGCAGCAGGTCCATCACCACCAAGTCCAACTTCGCAAAGCAGAGGTGCATCCGTGATCGCACACACGTCCGGTACCCCAACAACCTCCATCCCTCGCTCCAACAAAGCAGTGGAAGCAACAACTCCTTTCCAGATAAATCCACCGGGAACATGTATCTCGCTAATCCGAGACCATGGGGAATAATTGCTAGAGGGGGAGAGAGATCCTTCACGAGGAGGTGTGTTGTGAGAGGAGGAGAGGGGGGCCTTTTATAGGGAGAGGGGGGCAGCCAAGGGTCATGGCATGGCAGCCATGGTGGGTGCCCCCACCTCTTCCACATTCATGTGGGTGGAGCTCCCACTCTCATAAAGAGCCTCCACTCAAAATTCCACTCACACATGCATTAATTTCCCACCAAAATTAATGTATCTCTCATATAATAAAAATATTTTATTTATTTTATTCAGAATTTTGTTAATTATATTAATTAACAAACATTCACATAAAAGCCCCTATAACATTTCAATATCACATGTAGAACTAGTTTTTTGCAATTTCACCCGAAACCATTCCGGTTTCCATAGAAATGATTCCAACGCTTTCTTAAATCTTTATCTGAAACATATTTGCTCCAAACAGTGTTAGTATAACTTAAGTGTGTCACCCTACGGTTCGCGAATAATGCAGGCATGATCGATACCTTTCTCCGATCAATAATTAGCAGCGGGACCTGGACATCCGTACTGACTCCCACACATTCAACAATGACTCTAGTGATCGTGTGAACCTTTAACATCGTAACTAAATCCCTTTGTCTCGCGATATATTACATGTCCAAGATTCGATCATTGGTATCTCAATACCTAGTTTGATCTTGTTGCCGACATGCACTCTTTTCTCGTTCCCGTGATATAACATTCTAGTGATCACATCACTTGCTTGCAAGCTATTTTAATGTGATATCACCGAGAGGGCCCTGAGTATATCTATCCGTCATCGGGATGGAAAATCCCACTCTTGATCCATGAGTCTCTACATATCACCTTCGTAGCACTGAACCCACCTTTATAGTCACCCTTTCATGGTGTGATGTTTGATGTTATCAAGATACTCTTCTAGTGTTAGTGATTGACATGATCTCATGGTCTAAGGATTAGGATTACTTCGTATGGTGTTATAGCAATATAAAAATAATGAGTTTGATCGTAATGCTATACTCCGAATGAATTTTCATCACATCATTCCACCAATGTTGTGACCTCGTTATTAACAACATCCAATGTCCATGATTAGGAAACCTTGATCATCTTGTTAATCAACGAGCTAATTTATATGAGAGGCATTACTATGAACTTTGTATGTTTTATTAAACACACGTGTATTAAAGTTTCCAATTAATACAATTATAGCATGCAAAATAAACATTTATCATAAACATGGAATAATATAATAACTAGTTTATTATTGCCTCTCGGGCATATTCCCTTCATGATGGACAGGACAATCTCCGTGCTGTGTGTGTTAGTGTTGCTGATGAATAGAATTTCCACCTTCCTGATGCCGATGACATTTGTTCTCTGCGAGCCCGGTACAGGCACCATCTTAGATGGGTCCCATTGTTTGATGTTGTAGCGAACTATGGGCATCTCCTTCGAGTGGGTAGATCTGAGGCGCATATGCAACTTTGATTTGTTGCCGACCCACTTGCATCCTGGCTCCATGCAGATAAACGGGCTATGGATGCACGAAATCATGTGGGCATAGAGTTTGTTGTAGGAGACCACTGCCGAGCAATCGTAGTTCGGGCAGGTGTAACCTTCCCCACCGGCAACTTGGCAGTGTAGCTCCTTGGAGCATGTGACCAGTCGGACGCTGCTTTTAGCATCCATATGCTCATCGATTTTGTTGATGATGTTGTGGACGACCTTGCTAAAGCCATTGAACTACCGGATCTCCCTCGAACCTCTCCAAATTTTGTACAGACAATGTGCGATCACGTCCGAGAGATTGGGGTGAGGGGGATGTGGGGTCCCCCGGATTCATTGTCTGAGAAATCCATGTTATGCACATATCCATGTTCACATGATCAGTGAGCCGTGGAACATAACCAACAAGTATCATTACAACATCCAAAACTTAACAAGAACAAGACTTACATGAATGCCATTATGGCTACATAACCTTCAGCGGTGGATCTTTATCGAACACAGAGTCCAATCATGCCTTAACCTACATGCAAATGACTGGGAAGACGGCCTAGCTCGCATACATGTCAATGAATCCATTATCCTTCGTGCTTCTGAAAGTCTAGCCAAGTAAATAGCCAGGGACAATGCCAATGAGTACTTTGAATATACTCACAAACCACCAAGATAAGGTAAACAAGATAATACAGTTTGGGTGTAGCAAGATAGCTCTAACTATGGTTGTTTTAAAACACCTAGTTTCTCTTACAGATATGGCGTCTCTATATCTTTGTTGAAAAAGAGTTTTGAAAACATATCTCCATTTTAAAAGTCGGATATCTCCATATACTTGCTAAAAACCTCTTTGAAAACATTTTTAGATGAAAACCCTTTGTAAACATCTTCGACCATCCATGGTCAAAACAAAACTTCAATCTTAGGTCCTCTCATGACCTCCATACTTTCATCCATATTTCCAGAACATCACTTGGGTACTCCTAGAAATCACCTTTCCAACCATCCTTGACCGTGGACATGGCTATTAGAATAGATTATACTCTACATAGTTTGTCCACTTTACCCACAAGAATCAATACATCCGCCGGGATTCAACCTTGCACCGCTACACACGGTAAATGGGGGTTCGTATAATCAAACATAACCTTTCATTTGTCGACCCTAAAAAATGAACCATTCCCTCTTGGGTTTGTTATCCCCGGAAACTCGTATGTGGCACCCAGTGCCATAATCCTCCCTTCCGTACATGCATATATCCAAACCCCAGACTTGAGATATACCATAATTTTTGTGATACCACTTCCTTACTTACTCCTAAGTCATACCATCTGCGGGAGACCCAATTGTTGCACCGGCCCTTGTCCAAGACATCTGCTAACCCCAGATCCGTAGACCTTTATGTGGGTAAATCCCAAAATTCGGGGTATTTATCCCCTACAGCAGGTGTAGGGGTGGCCCATGCTAAAGCAAACAAACTATGAGTTAATCCCTAGCTCCTGGGGTAATGTGGTTGTGATACCTTCGATCCGGATTACGGATGTAGTATAGCTCTTTTTCCCTAGTAGACCTAGGTTTATCGAATACTCGGGAAGCAGAAGTGTAGTGAAGTTACTTTAACGGACCTTCGGGAGTTTTAGAATTCCTTTTGTGTTTTTACCGGACCAAGAGTTTGCATATTTTTGTTGTTTTCGATGATGGAGAGAGAGGGTCTAGGACATTCGGTTTCACCTGTATCCGTGTAAAACATCTGATGGGAATAAAAGATAAAGATAAAGTATGCATGTAATTGTTAGAGCAAGATAAATTATATGTGGGCAGTGCATCCATAATTTCTATTGCCTCTGCAACCACTTATAGCAATAACCTACTAGTCTCATCCATAGAACAAAGAGAACTAATGATATGCATAGTGATGTCACCGTTAATCCCAAGTAAATCCCTCACATACAGCTGTACTACCCCTTTTATCACTGGGGTTCCCAACCTGCAGATTAGTCATTACTCATACTCCCTATACCTGGCTCAATCCTCGGGGTCTTGGGTACCTGAAAAGTCCTTAGATTGAGGCAAGAGAGGATACAATAATCATCATGTCATACAAACTAATACATGATCCCATCTATGATAAATAACATGCACAAAATCTACATGGCTAGGCTGAAGCGCTTAGCCCAAGGAGAATTACTCACACATAGAGATGAGATCAACAATCACAAACATTGTAATGAAAATCATGAGATTGATAGAAAATAGTCTTACAATATCGTTAATCGAAGATGAGATCTACTATTACAAGTGGTGGAATATGGCTATGGTGGTGGAGAAGAGTTTGGAGATTAGATCTAAGTCTATTCCTCCGACGGCTCTTCGGTGTGGTGGATGGAGATCTGGAGGTGGCTGATGATCTAGGGCAGGGACTCCGGAGGACCTTTTCTCATCGCCCGAGGCTCCTTTATATAGGGGTACCTTCACGAAAGTTGTTCTGTTTGACCTAACGATGTTGATGGGAACTTTACGATGATGACCCACAAGTATAGGGGGTGTATCACAGTATTTTTGATAAGTAAGAGTGCTGAACCCAACGAGGAGTAGAAGGTGTTGACGAGTGGCTTGGATCAGGAATTCTCTATAAATACTTAGAAAATGGATTTTTAGCGGTTTTTTATAATGAAGATAAATAAAGTGCGAGTAAATAAAAGACAATGATAATAATTGCAGCAAGTGGCCCAATCCTTTCTTTAGCAAAGGACAAGCAGGTTGTATTACTTCAGATGACCAAACATTCTCCAGGACACACGGGAATATCGTCAAGTGCTTTCGCTTCATATAGTTGATTAATCTTCTTTAGTTTGATAAGTGTTGTGTGGGTGAACCTGTGCTAATGTACTGACCTTCCTAGGACTAATACATACTTGTTATTATACCCCTTGCAAGCATACGCAAGTATAAGAACGTAATTAAGATAAAAACCTAACCACAGCTTTAAACTCTAAGATCCTACACTCCCTTGTGCAAAGGTTTCCTAACGGGGGTTCAGGTTTCTGCCACTTCGGCAACCCCTACGATTAGTAGCCAAATACAAATGCATTCCCCTAGGACAATAAAGGTGAGGTGCCATGTAGTGTACGTTCACATGACACCACTAGAAGAATAACACCACAACTTAAATAACAAACTATTGAATCTTTCTCAACACAATTCCACTACTAACAACATGACTTCTCCCATGTCCTCAAGAACTAAACGAACTACTCACAAGACATCATATGGATCAAGATCAGAGATGAAATAATGAAGAGTAACAATCTGAACATAACAATAATTCAATGGTTCCACTCAATAGCATCAAGTACAGCAAGTAATCAACACCAGGAAAGTTTCCCCTAAGAACTATGCAAGATTAAACCCAATTGTTACAACGGTATGAATTGGTGATGATGGCGACGATCTCCCTTCTTCGGGAAGGAATTTCACTGGTAGATTTCTGCCTACCGGAGAGCTCTTTCTCTCTCTGCAGTTTTCCGCCCCGCAGAGGCGGCGAAATCTTTCTGTGGTCGCTCCCCGAGTCTTAGGGTTTCATGGGGATAATATACGCCAAAGGAGAGAGCCAGAGGTGGGCCAGGGTGGCCACACCACCTGGTGGCACGGCCAAGGCTGTCTCGCACTAGGGGTGGTGTGGGCCCCCTGTGGCCCATCTCCGCTCCCCCTTCTGGCATCCTTCGTCCTCTAGAAAATAGGATTTTCCATGTATTTTCTGGGATTTTCTGGTCTTCGTGAATTTTTCCTCCAAGCAGTGCCTTTACCATCAGAATCCCGACTTCAGCGGTCCATCCTCCAAAAGTCATCAACCATGCAAAAACAGATGAAATGACATAAGTATCATCTCTTAATATGAAATATATCAATGAATAACAGTAAATTATGATATAGAATAGTGATTTAAAATGGACGTATCAACTCCCCCCAATCTTAGACTTCGCTTGTTCCCAAGCGAAAACTGAGCTCAATAAACATGACCTCCAGTTTATGGAGTGAAGTGTCGATAATAGAATATGGATAAGAAGCATCACATTCATCAATACACAAATCATAATAGAAGACAACTCACTATTATATAACTTAACTTGCAATAAGTTAAGGAAACACAATAAAGATACACAAAGTAAATCATAATTGGTAATGGCAAACTTTGCTCTTGGTCAAAGAATAGTTAACAATTTGTAGGAGTTCAAACATAATGGGGTTTTCAATGATAGCTTTCAAAGTAATACTCACTAAGATAAGAGCAGTGCGCAAAACAAGGAGCATAAGATACATGATTGAATAAATCAACATATGAATGAATGAAACACAACAACTCAAAATACTTGCTGAGATAGAAAGGAATAGGTTTAATGACTCAACTTAAAAAGTAAAAGATAGGCCCTTCGCAGAGGGAAGCAGGGATTTCAAGTTTCATAAAGAGCTTCCAAAAATTATGGTACTTACTAGCTTTCAGCTCTCATTGCCCCTATCATAAGAATCTTGAGGTGATTAAGGTTAAATTGAACAAATATGAGGATATGCTTGACAAGTTATAAATTGAAAATCTCATGCCCGTGCTTACGAGTACCAGACCTCATGCTACTCAACTTTAGTCACGAGTAAGTTCTTGTCATTGTAAATACATGTGTATCATGGAGAACCGCCAACGGGGTACCCCTTGTCTGATGATATAGAAGCATTCCCATACCAAAATGACAAGGCAAGTAGACAATGAGCATCTCAGCGATCTTTGTATTTGCTATTGGCATATGTTTTTATTGAGGATGCTTCACATATTGCTCACTATGGTTACGTTGCAAGTTTAGACTATCGGCCCAGGTGTTTCTCTAACACATATACAAACTCCATGAGCTTACAAGCTCCCCTTTTATTTCACACCACCGGGATCCATAAGCAAAAGAATCATGATATCAACTAAATAACTGCAATGTTGAAAGCGTTCCCCATGGTAACATGGTTGTGCTAACTTTCAACTTATAAAGCGTAAGCATATACGCAACATAGATGGGCACAATGGTTCAAGTTTATTAAATGCAAGAAAGTAAAGTGTGCCATCAAGTTTGTGAGAGCTTTAATCACTAATTTTCACATAACAAAGTTTAATTCAGAAGGTAGATAAAAACATGAATTTACTTGTAATAGCAATAATGCTAATAGGTAGGAATGGTGGACACAAATGGCATAGGTTTTGGTTTAAGGATTGGATGCACGAGAAGCATTCCCTCTCAGTACAGGTTTTAGGCTAGCAAGGCTAGGTAGCAAGCATAAGAGTTGAAGGAAACAAACATACAAGTGATAAAAACAAACATGTAATCTTCCTTGGAAGCACAAAAGATCTTAACTAGAGAATACTAAACTTATGAGCAAATCAAGAAAGATGATGAAATTATATTTCTTAAGAGCACTTTTATCTTTTTCATTCAATTCTCATAGTAGTGTTGCTACTGACTGAGCCAGGTTTGCCAAAACCAACTAAATTTACTTAATGATCTCAAAGTGATACCAATACTAACAACAAGATCAATCATATAACAGAAATTGAAAACTAAAATAAGATATGCAAAAGAGTGAATGATAGAACTTCTCATTAATATTCCATAACGGCAACTCGCACCAAGGGATACATAGATAACTAACAAGAGGTGGATACTTCCATAATGCAAACCATCCTATATGATAACTTCTGTATTCATGATATGACTCTACTAAAAGGGTAAAAATATAAAAGATAGTGACGTGATACCGCGGCACTCCCCCAATCTTGGAACAAACCAAGGGGATGTGAAAACATGATGACGAATTACTCCTTTAGTGGTGGTGGTGTTCTCTCATCATCGTCCGACTTCCAAGGTAAGGGTTCCCCATCAACAAAAGACATCCTGGTCTCCAACATCCTGAAACTAGCAGCAACACTTATGTGTTTAAACCTAACCTCATACTCATAGTTTTGATTTTGCACATCGTAGAGTTACGCTTGTAGTTGGTTGGTTGTTCAGTGGAGTGAGAGAATTTCATCTTTAAGCTCAGAGGTCTCCTTCTGGTGCTTGGCGATGAGTTCGGAACTAATCTTATGGATGATATCCACTTCACGTTCCACCATCTTCTTGTACTTAAAGACTTCCTGCTCCAGTGCTTCCATCCTGTCCTCCAGACTACCTTCACCTTTAGGGCCCTGAACCTCTTTTATCTGTACCTTCCCATTTTCGAGCAACAACTCCTTGGGATGAATCTTCAACTCACACATGTAAGGGTTGATGACGTCCGCAGAGGAATCTTCCTTGGCTGATCGAGAGGAAGACACTGTGGCTCCAAAACTGAGACTCTACCTGTCAGAAATAGATCGAAACGAAAACACATGAGAACACGATATACAAACCTCGAGGGATCTGGGGGATTATATATTACGAATTTTCACAACAAAAGGAAGGTACTGGGAGAAAACGGGTCGGAGACGGGTTCCAGGGTGGCCACACCCCCTAGTGGCGCGGCCAGGTGGGCCCATGCCACGGGGTGGTGTGAGCCACCCGGGCTTCGTTACCGTCCCTCTTTCTTCTCGTTGCTTTCCATGTTAGATAAAAACTACAAAAATATAAATTGACAGATTTTTATGGCCCTTCTTACCAGAACTGTTACCTATTCGAAAATGGACTCTGTAGGTCTCTGAAGTTGGTATTTCATAAATTTTTCCGGAGTCACCGCTTGAATAACATCAATATATTAATCTTCATACACATATTGCTTGAGTCATTTAACCATTCACCATCTTATTACACCATTTTCTCCTACAACCTGGAAATTTCTTTCACACAAAACTTCACACAATTCTCATTAGCAACATTTGTGCATGCGAGGTAATAAACCTATTAAGTTCAATTTCAACTGAAATCCATCAAAACATAAGCTTACTGTAGCAACTCCTTCTGAAAGCCCAAAAAGGAATTCAAAAAGGAAATCGATATAAGAAGCAAATGCAAGAGTAGCAAAAATCTGTCAAAATAGAACAGTAGGTAAAGATCATATTTTTCGAAAATCTTCTATTGCTCAAATCAAAAAGTGCAAAACCAATGGAAGTTAAATAATAACCTGGGGCATGCACACAAAAAATTACAGATCAGTACGATGTTCTGGGATTTTTAACGATTTTTTATAGTGAAGCACAAATATCTGTTTTGGGACAGCAACTTCCCCAAATATTACCTCTCTCTCATTAGAGGTTGATCTTGACACAAAACCAAAAAAAATGATAAGGTGATGTTATTGCAGAAGCAATAACTTCCAAGACTCAAATAAGCAAAAACAAACTGAAAGCAAAAATATATTGGGTTGTCTCCTAAAAATCTCTTTCTTTATAGCCATTAAGATGGGCATGATAATTTCAATGATGCTTACTTAAGAATATGAGTTGAAGTAAAAGAGAGCATGAAGAAGCAAAAATACACATGTTTAAGTCTAACCCACTTCCTGTGCAAGGGAATTTTGTAAGAAAATAAATTGTTGAAACCAGAGGTTACTAGCATAGGAAGGCAAAACAAGTGCAACATAAAGACTTTCAGCATAAAGCGAGGAAACATAATATTATTGAGATGCATAAGAACAATCTTCCCTCTCTCATAATAACTTTTAGTATCAAGCATAAATTTAATGATATAACTATCACATTAACCATTGTAGCAATGATCACTTATCCTAACAGAAACACAGGGACACTAGCTCTCATAACACTATTTTGTGAAACAATATTAGAAGTATCCTTAGAGAGGATAGTGTGTCCATCTTCTACATATTTAGTGACAAAGTCTTTCACATTTTCTATTACAGGTTCATCATCCACTTGTTCATCAGGTTCAACAGCTTTATTTGTACTTTCATTAACCATACTAGCTATCATAGAATGTTCCTTTATCTTAACTAGGAAAGGCATTTTCTCAATGTAAGGTTCAGGTAAAACATGATTAGCACTATAAACTTCAGTATTTCTTGTAGGAACACTATTAACACTATCTTTATATGGCTCATGATACTTATTCCATTTCTTTTTAGGAATTTCAATATAAGAAGCAAAAGCCTTAAAATAAGTTGCAATACTTTGAGAATCAATACCATAAGCATTACTAATATTACGAAAGTCATCAGTTCCCATAAAAGATTTAATGCATTCATAATCATAATTTATACCTGACTTTCTTCCTTTATCATTCTCCCATGCTTCAGCATTGTCTTGAATACGGTCTAGAATATCACATTTAGCTTCTTCTTCTATGTGTGTAAATGATCCAGCACAAGAAGCATCCAATAGATCCTTATCATGAAAAGAAAGCCTTGCATAAAAGTTATTGATAATAATATTATTGGGGAGCTCATGAATAGGACATTTGACCATTAGTAACTTCAGTCTCCCCCAATCTTGAGCTGTACTCTCTCCATCAAGAGGCCAAAATGTATATTTGATTCCGATATTTATGAATCTCACTAGGAGGATAACATTTTGAATAAAAGAGAGGTACTACTTCCTCCCATTCAAGAACTTGACCATTCTTCAGCAGCTTGTACCATTCTTCGGCTCTTCCTTTCAATGATAATGAGAATAACTTCTTCTTGACTTGATCTGTTGTAATACCTGCACACTTGGACAACCCGCATAATTCGTGTATAAAGAGCAAATGATCACCGGGATGGATAGTTCCATCTCCAAAATAGTAGTTACCCATAACACGATCAATAATTCTTGTAGGTATTTTAGAAGTATCATTTTCAGCAGGTGTAGGTTCATCTACTACCTTAACAATGGTAGTAGCATTACGAAATAAGAAACTAAGTGAATTATCCATATTGAAATAATGTAACTAACAAATATAAACAATACTCATAGTAGAAGTTTCCTTTACTAGTTCCACTCTCCAATAGAGCTTCACTCCCCGACAACGGCGCCAGAAAATAGTTTTGATGACCCACAAGTATAGGGGGTGTATCGCAATATTTTTGATAAGTAAGAGTGTCAAACCCAATGAGGAGCAGAAGGTGTTGACGAGTGGCTTGGATCAGGAATTCTCTGTAAATACTTAGCAAACGGATTTTTAGGGGTTTTTGATAATGCAGATAAATAAAGTGCGAGTAAATAAAAGACAATGATAATAATTGCAGCAAGTGGCCCAATCCTTTCTTTAGCAAAGGACAAGCCGGTTGTATTACTTAAGATGTCCAACCGTTCTCGAGGACACACGGGAATATCGTCAAGTGCTTTCGCTTCATATAGTTGACTAATATTTTTGTGTGGGTGAACCTGTGGTAATGTACTGAACTTCCTAGGACTAATACATACTTGTGATTATACCCCTTGCAAGCATCCACAAGTACAAGAAAGTAATTAAGATAAAACCCTAACCACAGCTTTAAACTCTGAGATCTTACACTCCCTTGTGCAAAGGTTTCCTAACGGGGGTTCAGGTTTCTGTCACTCCGGCAACCCCTACGATTAGTATCCAAATACACAATGCATTCCCTAGGCCCATAAAGGTGAAGTGTCATGTAGTCGATGTTCACATGGCACCACTAGAAGAATACCACCACAACTTAAATAACAAACTATTGAATCTTTCTCAACACAATTCCACTACTAACAACATGACTTCTCCCATGTCCTCAAGAACTAAATGAACTACTCACAAGACATCATATGGATCAAGATCAGAGATGAAATAATGAAGAGTAACAATCTGAACATAACAATAATTCAATGGTTCCACTCAATAGCATCAACTATAACAAGTAATCAACACCGGGAAAGTTTCCCCTAAGAACTATGCAAGATTCAACCCAATTGTTACAGCGGTATGAAGTGGTGATGATGGTGCTGATGGAGATGATGTTGGAGATGATGATGATGATCCCGATGAAGTCCAACTTGATGAAGGTGTTGATGGCGATGATCTCCCCTCTCAGGGAAGGAATTTTCCCTGTAGATTTGTGCCTGCCAGAGAGCTCTTTCTCTCTCTGCAGTTTTCTGCCCTACAGAGGCGGTGGAATCTTTCTGTGATCGCTCCCCGAGTCTTACGGTTTCATTGGGATAATATACGCCAAAGGGGATAGCCAGAGGTGGGCCAGGGTGGCCACACCACCTGGTGGCATGACTATGGCTGGCCCATGCCAGGGGTGGTGTGGGCCCGCCTGTGGCCCATCTCTGCTCCCCCTTTTGGCATCCTTCGTCTTCTGGAAAAATAGGATTTCCATGTATTTTCCGGGATTTTCTGGTCTTCGCGAATTTCATCTCCAAGCAGTGCCTTTTCCATCAGAATCCTGACTTTAGCGGTCCATCCTCCAAAAGTTATCAACCATGCAAAACAGATGAAATAACATAAGTATCATCTCTTCATATGAAATATATCAATGAATAAAAGTAAATTATGATATAGAATAGTGGTGCAAAATGGACGTATCATACGACCGGAACTATATGGCCGGAATTTTATTCCGGTCGTATAGTTGGTCGTTAAAGCATCTTCCTCCGACTCACGACTCATGGTTTCTTCTGGTTGTTGGCAATCTCGTATCTTTGAATTTAATGTAGTGATTCCCATCATCAAACGTCATTATCCGCGCAGGGAAAAATGGAAAGAAAGGATTGCATACCCCTTTGATCATTAGGCATTAGTGGCAGGGTTTAGAGAGATATTTCATCAAAAATTTGAATAATATCTAGTTTAAATGTGGGCTCATATGGCTATATTTTAGAGCCATCAATGTCCCCAAGCTTAAACTTGATCCTCCTCGAGGAAGAAAACCAAAATCAAAAAGGAAGTCAGCATTTAAACTGAAATAACGAGATTGGTAGTCTCATGTTTCCTCCACTTCATAAATCTGAAAAACTTCAGCATAGATAGTGTAATTGCAAGCATATCATACAAGTTTTATGCATCCTGATAGCACAGCAAAATTATTGTTAACATGGATGATGCAAATGAGTAAACTTTTATTCCATGTCATGTAATCAACTCATAGGCTTGCCTTTGAACAATAAAGTATAATGACGTAAATTGAGAGTGTGAGAGTTGTCATGAAAAGCATGAACACTAGAGTATCTCGATTCTCCCTCATCAATAAATCAAGACTTTTCAAGCACTACTTTTCTATTCATTGTTCTTCAAGAATTTCAGTTCTTGAGTAATTGAGAGCATGCCAAAAAAATATTAGTTTATCGGGCTGTGATGGACACTCGTGCATCACTAAGGTTTTTGTTCCTTTTGCATAATGATTACTCATAATAGCCAGAGGAGTGATTCCATCATGAACACAACTACCCGGGAGTGCCAAGAATCTTACCCACTATAGCATTGCTGCTACATGTGTATAATCAACTCATAGCTGAAATCTAGGAGTTTCCTCTATGAAGATCGTTCGTAGGCCAGCGGAGTTATTGGCATCCCATGAAGTTTGACACACATAAAGCTATATCATTCTTAGGATTAACAAGTCAAACTTTGGCATGCTCACAAAAACCGTTAAACATTAATTCAATCGAACAAATCCTTTTAAAGAGAGCTATCAAATCAATCAAAATTTTCAGTGGTGTTGAGTGTCTATAGAAATAAGCCTTCAAGACTAAACACTACAACACCCAAGCCTTCAATTGTGAGACTTTTTCTTATTACAGTTGTTTAGCAAATTTTTAGACAAGACTTGGTTAACTAAAAGAGCTGGAACAAAATGTACCCAACTAAATACTCATGCAAACAAAATCTTACTACAATACGAAGACTCACTCCACCAATATAACATCTCAACATTTACAACTAACTAGCATGTGTTTCTCAAAGTTCAAAAGTGGGGAGTCATAAGGCATACCTCTCATGTTTGGTTCCACTTGTCTCTTCCTTTTTTATTTGTTTCTTGGAAACTCGAAGTTGATCACTCTCCTGCAAATACATGAGAACCTCGAGGCGGAAAGAAAATAAAGAGGGAAAATAAAGAAAAATGGAGAAATCTTTTTGTTGTTTTTAAGAGAGGGAATTTAAAGAATAGAAAATTGGTGGCAAAGCTCGGCTAGAAAATCTCGAAAGCAAATAGAAATAATTAAAAATAAAGTGTTGTGGAAACCAACACGAGTGCTTATAAACTTGAATTAAAAACATAACCTGAAAATAAATAAAAGAAAATGAACACCAAATAAAGATACATGAGGAAACTTCCCCAAGCTTAGGATTTTGCAAGCCCTTCAAATCATTGCGGTCGCGAGAAAAAGTCATTACTCCAGTTCGCAAATTGAGTTGATAAATTACTAGTTGTTCCTCGGAGGTTCAAATAGAGGTTATGCATCCTTTCCACAGTCCCTCCAAGTTCTTGGAAGTCTTGGTTTGTGCCAAACCGGGTTTGTGGCTGCTCCTCTTGATAAGGAACTTCTTGCTCCTCTTCTTGGTCCTCATCCTCATCGGGAATCTCCTCCTCGGGTTGGTGTTGCTCAACGTGCAAGTGATATAGAAAACGTCCTTCCTCGATAGAGAAAAGACCGTTAGGCATAGGAGCAGGGTAGAGACGCCCTAGCTCCAGCAATATGCAGGTAATAAACACCACCTCTCCTAGTGAGCATTCCGCAAGCATTTAAACTAGAGAAACCAACACATAGCTCACCTAGCATAGGTTGCAACTCACCTAGGTCGATGCCTAGGGCAATGGAAAGCACGGTGGTGATGCCTCCACCTGTGATTGGTCCTTGGCTTTGAGAGGATTGGTGCTCCAGGTAGCACACAAGGATTACGCCCAAGTTGAGTGACAAGTCACAGTTGGTGTAAGCAGCTTTTGCAAGGAATAAGATGTCCACCTCATTGATTCTAGTGAACTCATTTATTGCCTGCAAGGTGTTAGTAGTAACATAGAACAAATAGCGAATTGCAGGATGTTGAATATTCTTCCCCTTGCTTACTCTAGTAGTGAAAGTCATTCCATTATAATATTGTGCAGGCGAAGGGTCTAAGCCAGTAAAGGATGCGCGTAAGGCATTAACATCATTGTTTGGGAAATTAAAACATGCGCACCATTCATCTAGCGTTAAAGTGTAGTTGTTGTTCATAAGTCGGAAAGAAATCGTGTCCTCTCCTTGCCATAGTTTAACGGTGCTTTGAAAAGAACTTAGAAATTCAATAGTTAACCGGCGATAAGTAGGCACATCATTGTACACAAAGTTTTGCAGGCCAGATCTATTGCAAAGTAAATTGGAGTCATCAGAAATACCGAGTTGGTTCAATATAATGGGGCAAGCCCACTTGGTTGCCTTCACTTCTCGGTTCATGATCCTATCGAAGCGATCACGTTGGAGCTCATTCCTGAATCGTATCCCCATGCGTTCTTGAGTGACAACCCGAGAAGTGCTAGCGGCGGCACGGGCACGAGTTTGGATCCTTGTGTTCATCATCTAAACCAATAAAGAAAGACAAAAATAAAACTTTTTTATCCAACAATAATAAGTATAACATATTCCTCATCATAGCACACTAAAGAATCCCCTCAAAATAATAATCTAGGCAAGAGAATCATGGCAATTAGTTCATAGTAGGTCCCACCCTAGATTGATAATGACAATAGATCGAAGATGAATTTACAAAAAGTAATTGGAGGATTGGAGGAGAAACATACCATAGATCACTTGTGTCCGAGGAAATCGAACAAAATTGAGTAGAGATGAAGATCTCTTGAGGTTTTGAGAGAGTTTGGAGGTAGAAGAGACAAAAAGGATTGAAGTTTTGGGGTTGGAGGTACCTCCCGTGGCATTTTTATTGTCACACACAACTATACGGGCGGAACTATACGGCCAAAACAATGTGTTCCCGCCGTATAGTTGGCCTGCTGATACATTGCAAATGTATATATAATTTTTGATGTTCCATGCTTGGTTTTATCCACTTTCTTGTGTTCCAACTTTGGAGTACTTTTCACATGATTTCTTGGACTAACCTATTAACAAGAGCCACAGTGCCAGCTGCCTGTTTTTTGCTATTTTTGGTTCTAGGAAAGTCAGAAAATGAATATTCTCGGAATTCGACGGGACAAAAGCCAAAGTGCCTATTTTCCGGAAGTGATCAAGTGCCAGAATACGAGATGGAGAAGGGCCAGGGGCCGCCACACGACCTGGCCGTGCAGCTAGGCCTGGCCCGCACCAGGGGGTGGTGTGGTGGCTCCCGGCACCCCTCAGCGTCTCCTTCCGCCTATATATTGCCCTCGGGACGAAAATCCTAAGAACTCGATCAAAAATCCACGAAAGAGTCTGTAGCCGCCGTCATCTCCATCCCTAGATCGGGAGGGATCTAAAGCTCTTCCCGGCACCCTGCCGGAGAGGGGAATTCACCCTGGAGGCCTTCTTCATCACCATGCAAGCCTCCAGTGTGATGCGTGAATAGTTCATCCTTGGACTACAGATCCATGTAGTAGCTAGATGGCTGGTTCTCCTCCTTTGTGCTTTCAGGTTTAGCTCTTGTGAGGTCCGTTCATGATCAAGATCATCTATTTGTAATTCATACATGTTGTGTTTGCGGGGATCCGATGGATATTGAGATGCTATTTCAGATTGATTATTGATTCTATCATGTCTTTGTTATTTGTGATCTTGCATGCTTTTCGTTGTTAGTAGCTATCTTGGCCAAGTAGATGCTAGCAACTCCAAGAGTTAGTATTTATGCTCGATAGTGGGTTCATGCCTCTGGTAATCTCGGGAAGTGACAGAAATCTCTAAGGTACTAGATGTGTTGTTGCTACTAGGAAGAAAACAACAATCCTTTGTTCATATAACAATTGTATTGTTTACTTTACATGCAGTTCATAAAGCAATAATGTGTTGCTTGCAACTTAATACTGGAGGGGGTTCGGATGATAACCTGAAGGTGGATTATTAGTCATAGATGCAGTTGGATGGCGGTCTATGTATTATGTTGTAATGCCCAATCAAGTCTCAAAGGAGTCAAGATGATTAGTATATGCATGTATTGCTATCTCGGTGTTTGTCAATTGCCCCGCTGTAATTTGTTCACCCAGCATGTAATCTATCTTAAGGAGAGCCACCTCTAGTGAACTATGGATCCTGGTCCTTGTCTTTACATACAATCTACAATATTTTACTACTTTGTGTTTACTTTCTGCAAACTTTTACTTTTTCAATTCGATATGTTTAATCCTTTGTTTTCTGCAAAACACAGTGAGATTGACAACCTCATCGCAAGTTGGGGACAAAGTTCTGTGGTTGTGTTGTGCAGGTCTCCACGTTGCTACTAGCACCAGTAGTGCGCCCTGCCAAAGCTCAGCTAGTAACACCTTTGGGGTGTTTCCTTGCTCCTACTGATTCGATTAAACCTTGGTTTCATAACTGAGGGAAAACTTGCTGCTGTATTCATCGTACCTTCCTCTTTGGGTTCCCAACGAGCTCTATGTCGAACGCCGAGCACATCAAGATTTTCTGGCACCGTTGCCGGGGAGTCAAGGACATCTTCACAAGGGGAGTCCCTCATAACCAATCTCTTTACTTTGTTGCTTTTGTTTTGCTTAGTTTTATTTTTGCTTTGTTTGCTTGTTTCTTTATCAAAAACACACAAAAAATAGTTTTACAAGTTTGCTTTCTTATTTGAAAACACAAAAAAATGACTACTCTTGAAAACACTAAGTTGTGTGACTTCACTAGCACCAACAACAATGATTTTATGAGCACACCTATTGCTCCACCTATGGCTGAAAATACTTTCTTTGAGATAAAACCTGCTTTACTCAATCTTGTTATGAGAGAGCAATTTTCTGGTATTGGTAATGAAGATGATGCTTCCCATCTAAATAACTTTGTTGAACTTTGTGAGATGCAAAAGCATAGGGATATAGATGGTGATATTATTAAGCTGAAATTGTTTCCTTTCTCTTTGAGAGGAAAAGCTAAAGAATGGTTCAATTCCTTAACTAGGAATCATATTGATTCTTGGACTAAGTGAAAAGATGCTTTTATTGGAAAATACTATCCTCCTGCTAAGATTATATCCATGAGAAGTGAAATAATGTAGTTTAAACAACTTGATAATGAGCATGTTGCTCAAGCTTGGGAAAGAATGAAATCTTTGGTAAAGAATTGTCCCACTCATGGACTGACTGCTTGGATGATCATCCAAACTTTTTATGAAGGATTGAACTATTCTTCAAGGAACCTATTGGATTCAACTGCTGGAGATACCTTTATGACCATCACTTTGGGTGCTGCAACAAAACTTTTGGATAATATGATGGTTCATTATTTTGAATGCAATACTGAGAGAGCTCCACAAGGTAAGAAGGTAAATTCTGTTGAGGAAACCTCCTCCTTGAGTGATAAAATTGATATTATTATGTCTATGCTTGTTAATGGGAAAGCCCATATTGATCCAAATAATGTTCCTTTAGCCTCTTTGGTTGCTCAAGAAGAGCAAGTTGATGTGAACTTCATAAGAAATAACAATTTTGGCAACAATGCTTATAGGAACAATTTTGGTAACAACAATTATAAGCCATATCCTCCCAACAATGGTAATGCCTATGGAAATTCTTACAACAATAATAAGAGTGCCCCCTCTAAACTTGAAGTTATGCTTAAAGAGTTTATTAGTAAACAAACTACTTTCAATAAAACTATTGAGGAAAAACTCTATAATGCTGAAAGAAATATAGCATCTTTGGCTGAAGCTCAATCTACTTTGAATAAAATGGCTGCTAAACCTAAAACTAATGAGAATCCCTTTGTAGCTACTAATGCCATACAAGTAAGAATTGATGAAAATGTTAGACTATTTGCTAAATTACATGCTAAGTGGGAACGAGAAGATGAAATTGCTAGAAACATTAGTGTTTCTACTATCACCACCACTAGTGTTGAGGCTAGTAATAGTTCTACTACTTTAGATGATAAAGTTGATTTTGATCTTGATGGTTGCAATATCTCTGAAGTTATTAAGTTCCTACAATAGCTTGCTAAAAGTCCTAATGCTGGTGTTATGAACATGGCTTTTACAAAACACATTACTGATGCTCTCATAAAGATTAAAGAAGAAAAGATGAAACATAAAGCTTCTATTCCTATAAAACAAGAGGATGGTTGGGAACCCATCATTAATATGAAAGTGAATGACTTTGATTTCAAAGCTTTGTGTGATCTTGATAGTAGTGTTTCTATTATGCCTAGAAGGATTTATGATATGCTTGATTTGCCTCCTCTTGAAGATTGTTATTTGAATGTCCCACTTGATGCTAATGCTAAAAAGAAACTCATGGGGAGTCTTAATGATGTTCTTATTATGGTTAACGATTCCTATGTCCCCATTTATTTCTATGTTTTGGATGTTGAATACAATGCTTCTTGTCCTATTACTTTGGGAAGACCTTTTCTTAGAACTGTTGGTGCCATCATTGATATGAAAGAAGGCACCATTAAATATCAACTCCCACTCAAGAAAGGTATGGAACACTTCCCTAAAAAGAGAGAAAAGATTTCTTTTGCTTCTCCTATGAAAACAAAATTTGGTCTTAATACTTCTTCATTTGAGAACACTTGATTCTTTCTTTGCTTCTTATGCCTAACTTAAATGCGTTAAAGAAAAGTACTTATTAGGAGATAACCCAAAAGTTTTAGATGAGTCTTGGAAGTTATTACCTCTGTAATAACTGTTCCTTATCCTTTTTATTTGCTTTTTGTGCCAAGAGTAACCTCTAATGAGAGTAAAGTAATGATTGGGAAAGTTGCTGTCCCGAAACAGATTTTTGTGCTTCACTGTAAAAATTCGTGAGAGAGATATGTATGTCGGATTAAGCTGTATGTTTTTGTGCTTCTGCCCCAGGTTGTTATCTAGCTTTCGTTAGTTCAACACTTTTTTATTTGAGCAACAGAAGGTCTTCGAAAAAAATCATCTTTACCTGCTGGTCTGTTTTGACAGATTTCTGTCATTTTCTGCATTTGCTTCTTCTTGGTTCCTTCTTGAGTTCTTTTGGGGAATTGAGCTTTTTGAGGGAAGTGCTACAGTATCTAGTGTTCTAATGTAAGTTTATTTGGTGTTAGAACTGAACCTTGAGACTTATTTATCTTAAGTGCACTAATGTTGCTAATGAGATTGTGTGAAGTTTTGTATGAAGGAAAAATTTCAGGTGTATGGAAGGAATGAGTAATGAGATGAAGGATGGACTAAAGCTCAAGATTGGGGATGCCACGCGTGTCACCCCAAGAAATATCCAAGAAGTACAAGCGTCAAAGCTTGGGGATGCCCAAGGCATCCCCTTCTGCATCAATAAAAATCCCAGGTTTCTTCCAAACGCTTCATTTTTATTGTTTCATGCACAGTTGTGTTTTTCTTGGAGCGTCTTCTTTTTCGTTTTTTCTTTGGTTTTTCATTTGCTTTGGTTTGCTTAGTTTTCTGAATAAATTGGTTGGACACCCTCTTTCATACATTGGTTTTCAAATAGTTTGGTTTGGTTTGGTTTGGAAAAGAGTAGGAAAGTTCATGCTTATGTGGTAAAAAGAGCTTGTTTTTGACCGTGGCCTATGCTTTGTCATGCCATGCTTGATATTGTTTTGGCTTTATGCTTAGTATTATTTTCTGTAGCATGACTTGTTATAAACAATTGAGATTGCTTAATGTGCCTTGGATGAATCATGCGTTGTTTTAGCATATTAAAGCATAGTATAGTGGTATTCTCCGTTGATGCTTTATTTGGGTTGACTTGGCACATGCTCACACCATGCTATAACTATCTGAAGTCACCATAGCCTTTATGATCCTTTAGTTTTCAACTTGTAGTATCACTTTATGCTTTTATCAATGATGTTTTGTCGCTCTGCATGATTATGGCCATTATTGCTCTCTTAGTTTGTCGCTCCCAGTCTTTTGCTAGCCTCCACAACAAAGTATGAGTTCCACTCATGCATCCAACTCCCTAAACCAAGTTATTCCAAAGATTCCACCATACCTACCTACTAGCTTATGCTATTCCAAGTATATTCATGCTTTTGTTTACCTTCCAAATTAAACTTGTTATGAGAAAATTAGTGATTAAAGCTCTCACGAACTTGATGGCACACTTTACTTTTCTTGCCCTTAATAAACTTGAACCATTGTGTCTTCTATGTTGTATATGCTTGCACTTATTTGTTGGGAATTAGCAGAACCATGCTTTCATGGGGAACGCTTTCAACATTGCACTTGGTACTTGTACCTAGTTGATATCATGCTCTTTTGTATATGGATGTCGTCGGTGTGAAATGAAAGGGGAGCTTGTAAGTCCATGTAGTTATGTATATGTGTTAGAGAAACGCCTGGGCCGCTGGTCTAATCCATGCTGACATGGTGGAAACCTGCAGCGTAACCATAATGAGCTGTCTATGAAGCATTCTTCTTATAAAAAAAAGAGTCCTATATTGAGAAAAAAGAGAAAAGAAAAAAAGAGATACTATGAAAAGAGGAAAGAGAGAAAAAAGCACCATATTCCCATGGTAAATAAGAAGAATGCTGAGATGCTCGTTGTCTGCTTGCCTTGTCATTTTGATATGGGGATTCTTCCGTATCATCGGGCAAGGGGTACCCCGTTGGCGGTTCTCTATGATACACATATACTTACAATGACAAGAACTTACCGATGACTAAACTTGAGTAGCATGAGGAGTGGCCCTCGTATACAAGGGACATGAGATTTCTGACTTATACTTCGCCAAGCATGTACACCATAGTTTGTTCACTTTAACCTTAATCACTTCAAGATGCTTATGATAGGGGCAATGAGAGCTGAAAGCTAAGTACCATAATTTTTGGAAGCTCTTTATGAGACTTGAATCCCTACTTCCTTTTACAAAAGGCCTTTCTTCCACCATTATATTGAGTCTCCACCTTCTACCTTTATGCACTACTTTGAGAGCATAGTGGCCATTCTTAGTTCTATGTGCATTGTCCCAAGACTAGTTGATTGATGCATAACTTGATATTGCTTGTTTTAAACTATTGTATCTAGTCACCCTTATGAATTTGAAGGTGTCCTATGCATTTATATTTGCTACTCTATTGAGGGACAAGCTGAATACTATTATGCTATGTTTTCTTTATGTGAAACAAACAAACGTCTTGCAAAGCATTGTTATTCATGAATCTTTTGTTTGTGCCTTTTCATGTTGCATCATAGTTTCTTTGCTTATTGCTAGAACTTTGTCTTTCATGTTATGATTGAAGTACTATGATCCCAGCTTTGAATGTTTTGCAAATACTTTGATCAAGTCTTTGATGGTGCATGCCACCTCAAAAATTATTCTTTCTTTTTATCACTTACCTACTCGAGGACGAGCAGGAGTTAAGCTTGGGGATGTTGATACATTGCAAATGTATCTATAATTTTTGATGTTCCATGCTTGGTTTTATCCACTTTCTTGTGTTTTGTTCCAACTTTTGAGTACTTTTCATATGATTTCTTGGACTAACCTATTAACAAGAGCCACAGTGCTAGCTGCCTATTTTCTGCTGTTTTTGGTTCCAGGAAAGTCAGAAAATGAATATTCTCGGAATTGGACGGGACAAAAGCCAAAGTGCCTAATTTTCCGGAAGTGATCAAGTGCCAGAATACGAGACGGAGAAGGCCAGGGGCCGGCCACACCACCTGGCCGCGCGGCCAGGCCTGGCCCGTGCCAGGGGGTGGTGTGGTGGCTCCCGGCACCCCCTCGGCCTCTCCTTCCGCCTATATATTTCCCTCGGGACGAAAATGCTAAGCACCCGATCAAAAATCCACGAAAGAGTCTGTAGCCGCCGTCATCTCCATCCCTAGATCGGGAGGGATCTAAAGCTCTTCCCGGCACCCTGCCGGAAGGGGAATTCACCCTGGAGGCCTTCTTCATCACCATGCAAGCCTCCGGTGTGATGCGTGAGTAGTTCATCCTTGGACTACGGATCCATGTAGTAGCTAGATGGCTGGTTCTCCTCCTTTGTGCTTTCATGTTTAGATCTTGTGAGCTCCATTCATGATCAAGATCATCTATTTGTAATTCATACATGTTGTGTTTGTGGGGATCCGATGGATATTGAGATGCTATTTCAGATTGATTATTGATTCTATCATGTCTTTGTTATTTGTGATCTTGCATGCTTTCCGTTGTTAGTAGCTATCTTGGCCAAGTAGATGCTAGCAACTCCAAGAGTTAGTATTTATGCTCGATAGTGGGTTCATGCCTCTGGTAATCTCGGGAAGTGACAGAAATATCTAAGGTACTAGATGTGTTGTTGCTACTAGGAAGAAAACAACAATCCTTTGTTCATATAACAATTGTATTGTTTACTTTACATGCAGTTCGTAAAGCAATAATGTGTTGCTTGCAACTTAATACTGGAGGGGGTTCGGATGATAACCTGAAGGTGGATTATTAGTCCTAGATGCAGTTGGATGGCGGTCTATGTATTATGTTGTAATGCCCAATCAAGTCTCAAAGGAGTCAAGATGATTAGTATATGCATGTATTGCTTTCTCGGTGTTTGTCAATTGCCCCGCTGTAATTTGTTCACCCAGCATGTAATCTATCTTAAGGAGAGCCACCTCTAGTGAACTATGGATCCTGGTCCTTGTCTTTACATACAATCTACAATCTTTTACTACTTTGTGTTTACTTTCTGCAAACTTTTACTTTTTCCATTCGATACGTTTAATCCTTTGTTTTCTGCAAAACACAGTGAGATTGACAACCTCATCGCAAGTTGGGGACAAAGTTCTGTGGTTGTGTTGTGCAGGTCTCCATGTTGCTACTAGCACCGGTAGTGCGCCCTGCCAAAGCTCAGCTAGTAACACCTTTGGGGTGTTTCCTTGCTCCTACTGATTCGATTAAACCTTGGTTTCATAGCTGAGGGAAAACTTGCTGCTGTATTCATCGTACCTTCCTCTTCGGGTTCCCAACGAGCTCTATGTCGAACGCCGAGCACATCACCTGCTATCAAAATTTTAGGGTTTCCACCCGACGGCCTAGCTATACGGCCGGAACTATACGGCCGGAACAATATGTTCACGCCGTTTAGTTTGTCATCAAACCGTCTGTACCCGGAAAAGAATTTGTACGAAAGCATCGTTATCTATACGATTGGAGCTATACGACCGGAATTTTATTCCCGCCGTATAGTTGGACGTTAAACCGTCAGTACATATGAAAGAAAATTTGTCGATGGCAAAAAAATCTATACGACCAGAACTATAGTTGGTCGTTAAACCTTCTGTATGCATCGAAAAAATTATGTTTCTTCGAAAATTATTTCTTATCCTATAACTTAGTGAAATACCATGTTTTGATAGAAAAATGATAGTAAATATTGTCGACCAACAACACCATGTATAAAGCAGGATTTTTAGTACTACCGAACTTCTTCTCCTCAATTGGAGCTTTCTACCACTCTTTATTAAACATTAACTTACAGTAAAACTTAAAACTTAACTCAAACCTTTATTTCACATGGGTTGCCTCCCATGAAGCCGTCTTTTATGGTCAATAGATTGACCTCAATGTTGCTTACTTAGGCCAGATAAGTGGAACACCCACTCCGAAATAGTTGGCCTTCAAAGTGATGGCCTCCTTTTCATCATGCTTGGCTTTCTTCTTCCTGGGAAATGAATAACAAAAGGATCCCGCGAAGGCAATTGAAGCTTCATGTTCCCTTCATGTAGATTAATCAAAGCCTTAATAGTTCTTAAGAAAGGACATCCTAATATAATAGGAGCAGTAGCATCTTCAGGCATGTCAACAATAACAAAATCAATAAGAGAAGGACAACATTTAATGTATACTAAAGTATTCTCCTTAATTCCTACAGCTTGTTTGTAGGTAGAATCTACTAGATGCAATTTTAACCCGGTGATCTCAAAAGGGCCAAAATTTAACTTATTAAAAAGACTTTTTGGAATTGTTGAGACGCTTGCACCTAGATCACAAAGTGGAGCTATCTCGTTGGTCCCAATTTTAATCTTAATAGTAGGCTCAAATATATCATCAAGTTTCATAGGTAATTTTTTAGCAATTTGCTTATATTCTTCCTCAAGCTCACGTACCTTTATTTCTAGCTGATTAACGAAGTGTTTGTAGATACCTTCTTTATTTCCTTCACTTACCGGAATCTTAATATTGATCCTTTTTACAAGATCTTCAACAGTGTAACTTGGTCAAGTAGCATTACTATAATCAAGTTCTTCAGGCTCCTCCCTTTGGATTCTCATCATCTTGAGGTCTTCAATGGGATTGGGCTCAACTTGACCTGCAAATTTAGCTAGAATGAGAGTTTGACTCTCGGTTATCTTACCTAGCTGTGCCTCAACAATCCTCGTTCTTTCTTGGAGGGTCTGCAAATCATTTCTCAAACTTACAGCTTGGTTAGATAATTTACCAAGCATAGCATCATGGTTCTCCGTTATTTTAACAAGAATATTGTTTTGTTTATTTTGTGACTCTATAAAAGACTTAAGTGTTTCTTGGAGACTACCATTACTAGTTCCCATATTATTATTCGAGTTACCCGCGGGACTAGAATAATGTATCTGAAAGTTAGGACTATAATTCTTCTTCCAGGCAGGGTTATAATCACTACAAGTTATGAAGTCTGTTTCTTCAATATTTGTTTCTGGGATAGCTCTTACCTGGGGTTTTCTTACCTTTTACATCTAATATGAGCTCATCCAACTTAGCATTCAGTTCTTCATTTTCTTATGGTGAAACGGAGTTCACCTTCTTCATGTTTGATCTATCCACATGACACTAGGCATGGTTGTCTTGCATATTGTCTAGCAGCTACTTTGCTTTGTTAATATGTTTACCCATAAATGTTCCTCCAACTGTAGTATCAATCATAGACTTAGACACATGGTTAAGAGCATTATAAAACAAATGGAGAATTAACGAGTCTTCCATCCCATGACTAGGACCGTTTCTCATGCATTCTTTCATCCTCTCCCATGCAAGCGCTAGTGGCTCACGCTCTTCCTATCTAAAACTAGTAATATTAGATCTTAGTTGCATAGTCTTTGTAGGCGGAAAAAAATTAGTCATAAATAAAGAAGTGCATTCCACCCATGATGTAATAGTATTTCTAGGCAAAGATATAAACCATTCTCTTGCTCTTCCTCTAAGAGAGAAAGGAAATAAACGAAATTTGACCACATCAGGGTCAACGTCTTTTATGCACATCATATCACATATTTCAGTGAAAGTATTCAAGTGCATACCTGCGTCCTCAACAACAGAGCCCCCAAATTGATTATGTTGAACCAAACTTAAATAATGGGGCTTAATTTCATAGTTATCAGCAATAATTGCTGGCTGAGTAATAGGAGTATGCAAATAATCATTGTTGGGAGTAGAAAACTCCCCAAGCTTCTTTTTAGCCATATTTCCTATGTTTTTTGGTTTTCTTAAACATAGACTTATAATCGTAAAAGCAAGAATTTAAAAACTAACTTTTTTTGGTTTTTCAAATAAAGACTGAAAGCAAACTAACAAAATTAAAAACAAGAATTAAAATTAGCGAGGTTCCTACTAACCTCACCAGGGTAGCTATTGCTTCCCCAGCAATGGCGCTAGAAAAAGGGTTGATACCTTCGATCCGTATTACAGATGTAGTATAGCTCTTTTTCCCTAGTAGACCTAGGTTTATCAAATCCTCAGGGAGCAAAAGCATAGTGAAGTTACTTTAACGGACGTTCGGGAGTTTTAGAATTCCTTTTGTGTTTTTACCGGACCAAGAGTTTGCGTCTTTTTGTTGTTGTCAATGATCGAGAGAGAGGGCCTAGGGCGTTCGGTTCCACCTGTAGCTATGCAAAACATCTGATGGGAATAAAAGATAAAGATAAAGTATGCATGTAATTGTTAGAGCAAGATAAATTATATGTGGGCAGTGCATCCATACTTGCTATTGCCTCCGCAACCACTTATAGCAATAACCTACTAGTCTCATCCATAGAATAAAGAGAACTAATGATATGCATAGTGACGTCACCATTAATCCCAAGTAAATCCCTCACATACAGCCATACTACCCCTTCTATCACTAGGGTTCCCAACCGGCAGATTACTCATTACTCATACTCCCTATACCTGGCTCAATCCTTGGGTCTTGGGTACCTGACAAGTCCTCAGATTGAGGCAAGAGAGGATACAATAATCATCATGTCATACAAACTAATACATGATCCCATCTATGATAAATAACATGCACAAAAGCTACATGGCTAGCCGAAGCCCTTAGCCCAAGGAGAATTACTCACACATAGAGATGAGATCAAACAATCACAAACATTGTAATGAAAATCATGAGATTGATAGAAAATAGTCTTACAATGTCGCCAATTGAAGATGAGATCTACTATTACAAGTGGTGGAATATGGCTATGGTGGTGGAGAAGGGTTTGGAGATTAGATTTAAGTCTATTCCTCTAGCGGCTCTTCGATGTGGTGGATGGAGATCTGGAGGCGGCTGATGATCTGGGGCAGGGACTCCAGAGGCCCTTTTCTCGTCGCCCGAGGCTCCTTTATATAGGGGGCCCTTCATGAAAGTTGTTCTGTTTGACCTAGCGGTGTCGATGGGAACTATACGACTGGAACTATACGACCAGAATTTGATTCCGGTCGTATAGTTGGTCGTTAAAGTGTCTGCCTCCGACTCATGACTCCTGGTTTCTTCTGGTTGTTGGCAATCTCGTATCTTTGACTTTAATGTAGTGATTACCATCATCAAACGTCATTATCTGTGCAGGAAAAAATGGAAAGAATGGATTGCATACCCCTTTGACCATTAGGCATTAGTGGTAGGGTTTTGAGAGATATTTCATAAAAAATATGAATAATATCCATTTTAAATGTGGACGTAGATAGCTATATTTCAGAGCCATCAGGTTGCCCGAATAAGTTGTTCTGGTAAAGGCATATACATCCCTTCTCAAACTCAGTCCATCATTCTCAATCTTCCCCATCACCTTTCCTCGTTTAAAACCTCCACTTGGAAATGATTCCTCTTTCCAAGGGATTTACCAAAACACTTTTTAAACTAGTTGTCTGGTAATCCCCTAAACACTTTGATTCATCGAAATCCGAGGTTTCCAACAGGGTAGGATGCTAACCATCGTACTTTCGGTCTAATGGGAGAAATGGTAGGTATACACAAGGGGGTGTCATATGGGACACCAAGTCATAACTTGGAGGAGGCAAGATATTAGCGCATCAGTAGTAAAACAAAACATACATGTGTCGGAGAAGTGACCCATGAAGGAACAAGGGTCCAATGAGCCCTGATTTTGAGAGGGGCCTGAATCACGTGTTCCGAGCTTCTCAGCGATGGTGAAGATAGAAGTGCACGAACACGATAGAGAGGTTGACATAGTTTTTTACCCAGGTTTGGGACGCTCGTGAGGAGGTAAATCCCCTACTTTTGCTTGGTTGTATTTCTTGAAGTGCTTCGCGAGGGTACAATGGAGAACCAAATGTTTAGTGTTTTAGATTCTAGGGATCGACCCCTCCAAGGTAGGAGAAGGCCTCCTTTTATAGGGTGCCTGGGCCTCTCCCCCCTCCCCAAATGTTGTGCAGGAAGGGTCACCACACTGTCGCCCGCCGAAGACTCGATTTACCGGACTGCTTTCCCTAGACCTAGCCTATACAGCTTCGGAGGCGCCCGTCCTCCTCATTCCTTTGGTCATGGATGGCGTCCGTTCCTATGGGATGCGTCGCCTCTGGCTCCCCTTGCACCAAAATGGGGATACACCATCCCAGCTACCGAGTCCCTTCTCAGGGACATCTTTGACCACTCAGGACCCCTTGGAGCATACCGGGAAGGCATCCTATGTTCCGCTCCTGCCCTATTTGTCGCCTCCTGGACCCGGACTCGTATGCCTCCGACCCTCGCGAGGGGGCTGCTCCTGAGACCCTCGCGAGGCATTCGGATGAACCGCCTGAGGTCCCAGCCGACTAGGGACTCATGCTGACCGGTCGACCAATCCTCAGGCACTGCGTGTGTTGGGACCGAATGCTCGTGCGGCGACAGACGCCTCCTTTTCATCTGCAGGTTGGACTCTCATCTCATTCCCAATGTGCCAAATTTCAGAGTGTACGCAATGAGACCCCTATCGGATTGTGCTTCTTTGGTGTATGTGTCTGGTTCTTCATCAGTGGCACCCTGTTCATCTTCTAAACCCATCGAACCCTGTGCAAGTTCGTGACCCCCTACTGCAACGAGGTTAGATCTGGAGGATTAGGGCTTTAACCCAAATCCGACATGCATCTAGTCAGATTTTTGCGAAGTGTACTACAGGTCCTTTGTTGAACTGCTTAGTTATATGTCATATTCTTGATAATTGTCTTTTGTGTTGTTCTTTATATGTCATATTCTTGATACTTGTCTTTTGTGCTATTTTGCTCAGTTATGGAATATTCTTGATGACGATGATCTAGGGTTCTGGTTTGGTACTTAGATGATGCATTGTGTTGTTTAGGAATTTTCCATGACGTGTTGTGCTGTTTTAGTATTTTTTATGATGCATTGTGTCTTGTCTCCTCACTGTGTTGTTTCGTCCATTTCATTCTGCATTCTGCTATTTAGGATTAAATGATATGCCTTCTAGTTGTTCAGATTATTTTAGTGACCCATCAGTTTAGGTAATTTTGATTGTTCAGACACTGTTTATTAAATTTAATTACATGATACCTTGTGTTGTTTTGGTATTTTTCATGATGCACTACATATATGTTGTTTTGTCTATCCAGATAATGCATTGTGTTGCTTTATCCATTCAAATTATGCATTGTGATGTTTAATCAATCTAATTAAATGGTATGTCTTCTAGTAGCTGTTCAGATAATTTGAGGACCCATCGGGTTAGGTGATTATGATGATGCATTGTGCTCTATAGGCAATTTAATTTACCTGATACCTTGTGCTGTTTAGGTAATTTTGATGGTGCAATGACGCATTGTGATCTTTAGTCAATTTATACAATGCATTGTGGTGTTTGGGTAATTCAAAAGGACTGAGGCAATGGTAATTTCCATGTAGGACGACCCAGTTGTAATGCCAAACTTAGACTACATTCTTGATTAGACTGCTCCAGCTCTAGGTGGCTATGAAGTTGCTCTACCGATCATACCAAGGGAGTTGAAGCTACTGGGCAGGAGAGTGGAGGCCTTGGCAAGGGCAAGTGCTGCCAGGTTGGTCGCTAGTTCTGCCAAACCGAGAAGATGCCCTAGGTCGGACACCATGCCACCGCGCATCATCCTAGGTGCTTCTACATCCAGCTAGTCTAGCATGACTTGTATATGCTTATCATCCCGACTTACTTTAAGCCTTACATTAAGCGACGCCCCTAGCCACAACTAGTGGTGGTCCAAGCATGCGAGGAATGCGAGTGGGTTGTCCATGCCAACCGCAACAAAGACCAGATCGTCCTGGACAAAGAGTGGCCTACCTTTGCTTCTTTCAATGAGTTGAAAGAGGGTGACTGCCTTATGTTCAAGGTCACCACAGACAGGTTCAAGTTGAAAATCTACGACCGCATCACCTCCTGTCGGAAGGTGTTCGTCTACCGTGAGCACGCATATCTTGATTAAGGGCCTCTTTGGATCGAAGGATTTTCAAAGGTATTTTGGAGGAATTCGACCCATAGGATTTTTTGTTCATAAGGAAGCCCTTTGGATGAAAGGAATCATACCTCCAAAATTCATATGGATTGCATTTCTACACCTCAATCCCATAGGAATTTCAACATCCACTTTTTTTACACTCATTCACGTAGGATTGAGGCAATTTTTCTGCGTGTTTCCTGTGTTTCATCGAAATGACTTTAAGCCTGCATATTTCCTCTTTTTTGTACCTGCGACCTTGTTATCCTGTGTTTTGAAATTCTGTGATCCAAAGAAAGCTATTTCCTCTGTTTTGCAATCCATTATTTTGTACCTTTGACCCAGCCAAATTCCCGTGTTTTTAAATCCTGTTATCCAAAGAAGCCCTAAGTTATCTTTAAGTTTGCCGTTCCATCTTTTGGCAACCGTTTGTGATGATTATGCGTCAAGACCTAAGTATATTCAATGTGACTACTACAACAACAACTACTACTACTACTTCTACTACTACTACGAGCAAGCATAGTGTAAGCCATTACTAGACGTGGCTAAGAAATGTACATACTAGACTTTTTGTTCCGAATCTACTAGAAATTTACTAGACTGGTTGGCAAAAACCAATCCTAAATATTCGACCCACTTAGTACAACATAAGCCAATTGATTGCACCGCTATGTATCTAGACAAATTTGTCCATAAGCTAGGACACCTAGCTGCCATCTCACATATTATTGTGATTGGAATTTGTTTCTATTTCTATTTATACCTAATAATAATATTCTAATGCTTATGGAATACCCTCAAGGGTCACCTTTAAGTTTTTGAGCTTATGGATAGGTTCCACTATGTATGTGAAACTATTTATCCAGTAGCGGATCCAAGATGGTTTTGAAGCCGGGGCAAACTGTAAATTTGAAGGCTAAATAAACAATTTTCAAACAAATTTCAACCAAAATAGCTTGTGCTTATCCATTTTTACCTTATGGGTAGCTTGTGGCCAACATAGTGGATGCACTATAAGAAAACAAAATATGCTCTAGCATTTAGACCAGGTAGGGGACCCACTCATCTTAGTAGAAAGAAACAATAAAGAAAACCTTTTTTATGAGTTAGTCTGCTGCGCGTAGTGGATGAACAAGCAAATAAAAAACACGTCTCTCAGATGGAATCTTTTCCACTGCTTTGACAAGACATCTACTACTAGTACATAACTTTGGGTGGGTCGTAAATATATACAGCTGGTAGCTCGATCGCTTAGTATGATGGCCTACCCATAGTCTACTCCGTACACCTAGGTTTTCCTTTCTACTACAGCAGAGCCTTGATGCTACCCATTGTGTCTTGGATGGACCAACGAGATTGCTTGAAGGCTGGCGACGAGACCCAGACCTTGCCATTTTGCTTCCACTATTCACTCTCCTCTCTCCTCCTACTAGTACTACCTCGCTTCGCCTTCGCAGAAACCATTTTCTTCTACTGCTCCTCCCTTGCTTCTCCACTTCTTCATCCAACGATGTCACAAAATATCATGTCTCGTCAGAAGAACAACAAGATGGCGATGGTTAGAGCCGTGGATAAATCCCACCGGCAGGGTGACCTGTAGGCTCAGACCAAGAAAGGAGACTAGCCATGGGCGAGGGCTCTTCTTCGCGCATGTATCCGAAGAGAGGCTATCATGGGGACCAAGAGTCTAGGTAGGTTTGTACTTCCGTTGATTCCTGGGTTGTCTGCTCCTACTATTGAACTGTCTATGTACATCTTCTAGGGTAGGCAGCTCGAGCGTCGAATTTTCCACCCCACGGGTCGATAGCACAACAGATATCTCTGATGCGTACGATGTCGTCATGCCCGCTCTCGGTCAAAGAAGAGAGGTACTGTAGACACTATACATGTATTGGCATTTTATGTTCTTCACTACATGCACTCCATGCTCTATTACTGATAATGCATTTTCCATGCAGGAAGTCAGGGCGAGAATCTCGGCCAAAGTAAATGAAATCAACAGCCAAAACATCAACATTCTGTAGAAAAACTTCGAACTCAACCTAGAGTGTGATCGCCTCCGAGCTGATTTGGCTTTTCAAATGAAGCTCGCATGATCTTACGAGCGTGACTCCTCGATGCATTGCGCTAAGTGCGAAATTTGAAGAAGGAAGTCATGGATCTCCGCAGCCAGCAGCTACCATTGCGGAGATCGTCCAGGTCATGCCCCGCTAAGTAGGAAGAGAGAAGCCATCTCATGTTGGCCGTCGAGGTCGTGCCTCCGCAGGGTAGCCATAGTGTTATAATCACCGAATTTTGGAGTAGGAACTAGGAAGGGAGAAGACTTCATGTGGCCCCCTTTTTTCTTTCTTTTGGGTGCATGGATCATTTTTTCTCATCCGTCTTCACATAATTATATTGCACTCTTAACAATCTAATGCGCTCTATGGAGCTTTTGTAATGATATACTTGTTGTATAGTAGTTACTGTTTAGTGTACATATACATTCAAATTTAGTCAAATATGTGACATCCTTTTAATTAGGTTGGAGGACATTTTCAGAAAATGTAGGATGGAGGGAGAGCATATTTGATAAATCAAAATAATTAAATCGTCAATGTGTGATCTTTAAATTTGGTCATACTTTCTACTTTGTTAGATGTGTAGGGATCCAGTGTCTAGTATACTTACTGTTCTGTCTCCCTATATGTGGCCCCTACATTGATGAGTGAGTTATTGGGTGATTTTTTTGCTCTTCCCTATTAAAATATTGTGGTTATGATATAGGGGACATAATATAGGGTTGCTGCTGGAGATAAGCAAAATTTAGGGGAAGAATCTTTTTAGGCTAGTAATAGTGCAAACAACTTCATGAGTAACTAAAGGTCCAACTCAGTAAAATTGCTTATGTGGCAGTGAGTTATTTACACATACCAAGGTGAAATGAGTCTATTACCTAATAAATGAACTACTCCTCTATTAACATAGACTAATAACTTATACATGTTATAGTCTATGTTACTCTCCACTATGACCAGCCTTTAGGGGAGGCCCCTACATATACACACATAGGGGAGAAAATGTAGGCGTGGTGCTGGACTTTCTCTTAACTTACAAGTTTTGTTCAACCTTGTTCTCTTCTCTGGTTCCTTTTTCATTTCTTTACTGTAGTAGACATTGTGTATAGTAGTACTAGACTCACCTCAGGGAATCTTTTCTTACTTAACTGCTCCACCGTTTACACATATACTATTAGGAGGCAGTGTCTATCTTGAAAAGAAAATACACCGCTAGTACTTTGGGTCACAAGCACCCAGCTATAGTCTAGAGTACTTTCGGTCACAAGCACAGCTACCCCTATAGTCTATCCAGGGACACCCAACGATTCCTTGCATAGGCATTCGCGCCAGAGCCTTCGCAGGGAAGGTATCTGCTTTGACCCGTGATTTTGAATTGGATGGACAAGATTGCTAGACACTGAACTCTGTCTCCCTGGATGATGTTCCTAATACTACTACATAAAATACACTTCTAAAACAACAAATGGAACTATGCTTATGAGTTACTAGTCTGATTTCATTAGAAGTCTGGTTATGACTGCAAACTACATTATGTGTGAGCTGCGTTGATTATCGAGAGTCATCAGCGGATGGGGGCCTCGACCGCACAAAAAAAGGTTTATCACTCAATAAAAGAGATGGAGCTTGTGCGCACATCCATGAAACTCAGTAACTAGACTGTGATCAACGTATATACGGAGAGAGAATAAGAGTAATACTATGATCAACCCAATAGAATCCACTCATTACTACACAATGCATGAGACTCAGTATCACCCATAGTGTGTAGCCAAAAGTGGTTCCATATTTGCTTTTTTGGCTTTTGGAACTAGTTCCCTACACTATGGAGGTGGTTCCAAATTGAGCAAAAGAGGGAACCGGAGCAAGAGGGTGCTCCGATGCCAAATGTGTGGTTCCAAATTGATTAGCCAACCTGTGTGTGACATGTGTCCTCTTCTCTCATATCTTTGTTAAAAAATTGAGGCTTTCCTTACTAGCGGTGGGATCGCGTGATGCAGGAATTTAGAATAGCTATATTGTGGAACTCTAGCCAAATTGCATGGTGAAGCCAAATTCACCTTTTCGCAGATTTAGCTATAGCAACATTGTGGCTACCCTAATAATATCATGCATGTAATCACGTAAGTACCTTTTTTTGAGCTGCACACATTCACTCCTGACCACCATAAAAGTAAAAGTTTGAACTCATGGAGCACCAAAATGACATGCGCCCCAGCTAGCCCGATTAATGGTCTACTACTACAGTAACCTACACATCTACCCCTATAGTCTACTCTGGGACACCCAACAATTGCTTGCACAGGCGTCCGTGCTAGAGTCTTCGAAGGGAAGGTATCCCCTCTGGCCCGTTGATTTGGGATAGACGGACAAGATTGGTAGACGGCCAAAATCACGTGGTCCCTACTCCCTCGCGCCCCTCCATTTCAAACACTATGAATTTCTCGTGCCCCTCCATTTCAAACAATACCAAAATCACATGGTCCCCACTCCCTCGCGCCCCTCCATTTCAAACACTGCGAAATTTCTCGCGCCCCTCTATTTCAAACAATACCAAAATCATGTGGTCCCCACTCCCTCGTGCCCCTCCATTTCAAACACTGAGAAATTTCTCGCGCCCCTCCATTTCAAACAATACCAAAATCATGTGGTCTCCACTCCCTCGTGCCCCTCCATTTCAAACACTACGAAATTTCTCGCACCCCTCCGTTTCAAACAATACCAAAATCACTTGGTCCCCACTCCCTCGTGCCCCTCCATTTCGAACACTACGAAATTTCTCGCGCCCCTCTGTTTCAAACAATACAAAAATCATGTGGTCCCCACTCCCTCGCGCCCTCCATTTCAAACACTGCGAAATTTCTCGCGCTCGGAACCTCCCGCAACACTTCTCCGGCTGGCTTTGCCCGTTGGAACTCGACACCATGCACTGCTCACCCAACAGTATACCGGAGTTGTATCAGCTGCGGTTTCATCCAAAGCACCATTGCCGCTTCACCGACATCCACCACACCCAATCCAGGTCACCAGGTCCGTCGTCGTCCACCGTACCTGATTTCCTTTTCCCACTTTCTCATCCATGGCGCCGAATCCATCAATGACTCCCCAAGATCTACATCAACACCACCGACATCCTCCCCTCCCGTACCATACCGGAGCCGTCTTGCAGTGCACCAATTCTCCCTCGTCCACCACGCTCAAGCCGGCATCGAGTGCCCAAGATATGCTTCCCTGACACAAATAGCTGGCGCAACCGTGGCACCCTCGGTGACAAGGATGTCACCCGCGCCTATATGGATGATGCTTAGAAGCCTATCCGACCATGGTAACCAAATATCCTACTCTCTTTTTTGTCAGCAGTACAACAGGTTCAAGTATATCGTAGTGAACTGCATTTTTGTAATCGTGTTGTACACCAAGTCAAAGTGCATGCCTGTTCTTCGTGCTACATACTACAGAGTAGGTACTAGATATGTTGGTTAGCATTCGCTGCTCTACAAATTTTAAAGTCATGCACATGTTCTTAGCTACTCCGAACAAGAGTAATTGCCTGCTATCGTGTAGTTCTTACAAAATGTAAAATCAGTGGAAAATATTAGTGTGGATTCCCTGCTCCATAGATACTAAATCTATCTGGTTCGTCCTGAGATAAGTTCCTGTTATTGTTTCCTCCTTGGCATCGTTCTGTTATCCTATAGTAGCCATTTAAACTCTTCGTACTAATTTGATTATAATTTTTTGTTTGCCATCTGGTTGTTCAAAAGCTGCATCACTAACTATTTTCTTTTTCTTGGATATATCTCAAAATGGAACAATGAACATGTTGGTTTGCACAGCCTATTCTACAAGTTCACAAGGGATGCCTTAACTTCCTTATCTGGTGCTGGTTCATCTTGAGCAATGACATAACTATCCCCTACTATATAGTTCACTCGTGGTTTGCATTCCTGCTCTAGAAGTTCTCTTTTGATGCCCTTATAATTTCTATCTGGTTGATTCTTAACTATGACATTAACTACATGCCATTGTGTAGCTCACCACAAATTCTGAGTAATCCAATGACTCTTGCATTCCAGGAGATACCACTACTTCCATATATATTTGCTGAAATGACCTGGCTATTTTATATTTGCTGAAATTCTAAGAAACACTTTGTTCGATTGCTCATTTCATTCTAGGCACACTTGTCTAATGCTTGTTTATCTTGTTCTACTGGTTCACGAGCGACGCCATAATATCTCGCATATGGTTCTGGTTTGTCCTAAGCAACGACATAACTATCCTCTACTATATAGAGTTCATTCGTGGTTTGCATTCCTGCTCTACAAGTTCTCGTATGATCTAGTTATAATTTCTACCTGGTTCATTCTTTGCTATGACAGTAACTGCATGCCATTTTGTGGCTCAGCACAAATTCCGTGTCACCCAACATCTCTTCATTTTAGAGAATACAACAACTTCCATATATATTTATTGAAATGACCTAGATAGTTTATATTTGCTGAAATTCTATGCCACACACACATTTTTTGATTGCTCGTTTCACGGTAGGCACACTAGTTTAATGCGTGCTTGCTTGTCATGTTTGTTTGATGTGTTGGTTAATAATTGAACCATTGACCAGTTGTAAACCCTAGTTCATAGCTCCTGTCATATCAGTCAAATGAGTAGTTTATCTTGTTTGGTGTACTAACTTGTTATTACTTAGTTTCACATTGCAATTATTGCCATCGCCACCAAAGGGGGGCTGCAAGATCATATCTCCTCCAATGTAGATGTGACACTCAAAGGAAAGATGCAGGTGATCGATTGAGAAAGCAAATTGAGGACTCTGCTATCAACTTGATTGTCAACTGAAATGCCGAATTTTCTTTCCCTTGAGTTGATAATATGTAATAATTTTAAGAAGGTTTTAGCTGATGTAATATCTAAATAACTCGCATAGGCGACGTAGACATTTAGTTGACGCCGTCCACACATGACGATAGGCGTTACGGTAACTACGCCAGACATGTCGATTAGGGAACAATATCGTGCTTTGTTATTGGCTCGTCTTGTATTCGGCCGATGATCAATAGTAAAAGGTGTTGGCTTATTATACAAGTTTTATGATATTGGCATGGGCTTCAGAAAGGTCGTAAACATAATGGGCGACCCACATGTGGTAACAAACCGTAACAGTAACAGGCCATAACAGTAACATGCCGTAACAGTAACATGGCATAACACTAGCAGACCAGAATAGAAACATGCCATTACAGTAACAAGCAAGAAACTGGAAAATGGTTGAACAGTAACAGGCCAGAGAATTAATGGGCCAGAACAGTAGCGGACCTCAACAGTAAAGGGCCACAATAGTAAACGGTCGCAACAGTTAAAGGCCAGAATAGTAACGATCCTAAATAGTAACGACCCGAGAAATTTTCAGATGAGGGCAGTAACAGGATGTCAAATTTACTAGGCTAGAATAGTAACTGACCGCTTGTGGGGCTGAACAGTTAAAGGCCAGAATAGTAAAAGTCCAGAATAGTAATGGACCATCTCAAAGAAGGGCCTATAGTAGGCGGCCCACGACGGGCTGAGATAACAATGATGGGCTGGCGGTAGGCCTTATGTGTACAGGAGCGACTTGGCGCAGGCTGCTAATGGGCCGCACAGTGTTGGACCAACATGGGCCTTCTGTAGGCCAAAACAGTATATAGCCTGAAAGTTTGCAGGCCGCGCCTAGCTGCATTATTGGGCCCATTTCAAGTAGTGCAGGACAAAATAGTAATGGGACATCTTCTTATTGGGATCTCCTCATGGGTCAGCCTAGTTAGTATTTAGCAGGCCTTGGCTGGGCCTGGCTTCTGCCACGGTTCATGTGACCGTTAACGGTGGTAACCGGATGCTAACAGCGGCTGCCATGTGGCAGTTTGCATGACGTCAGCAGTCAACACGGCTGGCTAACAGATCTACGATGGAAAACGTTTTTGTGGCTAAAGGGTGCGATCCAGCACGGTCGAAAAAGAACCATGGTTGATTCATTTGTGAAGGGGCTTTTACCACAAAGGCCATCCTTCGTGGAAGAATTTTTGTTCACGAAAAATGGGCCTTCAACCACAAAAATCGTCTGTTGTAAAAGCCAACTTTTCTTGTAGTGTCTCGCTTGGAACTTGAAGAACAGGTCTGAGATTTTTCGAATAAATCAAGAGTTCTGATAGGAGGATCAATTGGGGTATTTATACCCCCTGCCAAAACTCATCCGTTGGAGACTTTTGGGGCCGGATTATCCGGTCGGGGCAATACATCCGCCCTAGAGATGGATTTTCCGAGGGAAATCCGCCCCCTACTGCATGACGCATCGTGGCTCCCTTTGCAAAAATCTTGGGGGGATTATCCGGCCCCCTTTGGGGGCGGATTACGAAAGTCTCCAACGGATTACGAAAGTCTCCAACGAAAGTAAACAAGAGCATGTAAGTATGATTACGAAAGTCTGCAAGATGCTGGAAAGAGTTCTCAGGGAGTAGTGGATCCACCGCTAGTAATTAGAAAGAGTGATCAAAATTATTATAATGAATAAGACCATTTATTATATGTGTGGGAGGAGCTCCATATATGCACGAATAGGCAGCAACCACTGCACACATCATCTGTCATAACCACAACAGACAGCAATCGACATCAATCGAATTATTGCGCTATTAAGGGATTTTACCCCGTAGGATGTATCCCATGGCATGGACAATGTTCCGTGAGTTCTCCTCAGTTCCCAAGTTGATACGTAAGGAATGACAACATCTTCATATTGAGGAAAACATTGAGTGGCGCACTTCACCCAACATCAAGAAAGATGAATGAAATCTAACACAGACACATAATGAACAATATCACATAATAATCTTTATCTCAATTCAATCTCATACTAGGGTTTCTCCATCTCCCCAAGAATAAAGTAAACTACTCACACATGAAGGCAATCAACATGATGGATAGAATATGGATGAAGTATGATGATACAATTGAAGACAAGTGCAAATCCAACATTCAATCTAGAATTACAACAAGTAACCAATGGGGATCGGTGATGGAGACGTTGTTGAAGAAGATGATGATGTAGATCGATGTGGAGGGCTTCAAGACCCTAGTACCTTATCCTATTGTGTGATGGTGATGGTGTAGATCTGATTGGAGGTGGCTATGGTGGTGGCATGGTGGCAGGGCTCCGCCATGGTGGAGGATTTGGCTTAGTAGCTCTCTCTTGGATCCTCCCTCCTTTATATAGGCCTTGTGGGTTCCCTAGGGTCGGGTTCCCCCAATACCATCATATGACTTAGGGAAGGATCTAGAGCTTCTCCAGGGCGAAATCCCGTCGGTTGCAACCGTTTTACCAACTATACGGCCAAACTATACGGTGGGAACTTTTAGTTCCGGCCGTATAGTTGGTCGTTGAACTTGTAGATCCTTTAGTATTTTGGTCGCCATTTCTTCATATGAACTCCATTTTGGCTGTTCTTGGGCTCGTTGAGTTTGTATCGTCGAGGGATACAACTCCATGGTCTTGGATATTTATTTTGAGAAGTTGGAAAAATTCACTTTTCCAACCTCTCAAATGGCTAAGTCTGGTCCCTGCAGCTCCTCCATACTATGTTATCTTTGTTCCTTTTTATCCATAAACTTCACCAACACCTACACACATGTCATAGAAAAGGAAAGTGATAAACTTATACCTAAAATACTAAATGTGCAAAGCTCATATGAAAGTAAATGAGAATTAGAAGTCATGCAGATAAGGCATAGCTATAGCTGGAAGAAACATGATATGAGAGATAAATGGCAAATTTTATATGGCTAAAAGAGGTGGTATTTCACAAACCATGAACTTACCCAAGATAGACCTTGCTCTTCCTCGAGTAGGAAGGGTCGATAATAAATTAATGGTTGTGAAATAGCTTATCATTGGAAATCAATGCCTTGCATCCTTATTTCTTCTACAAGCTCGAAGAGAGAAAACATGTATTCATACAAGGCAACACAAGCTCAGTTATAAAGACCACTAAAGATTCATCAAAACTTATATGCTCCATGTCAACAGTGAGTCTACTTGCAGACAAACTTGTGATCCTCTTATTGCACCTTTTGTATAACTTTTCATATCATTATTTTTTAGGGATTTCTATTTTCGTGCCCTCGGTTCATTAGTTGTACTCAGTTTTCCCCAGCCGCTTAGTTTTCCTCACTTTCCCCTCCCTCCATTTCGGAACCCTCACATGCGCTTGGACGGGGGATGTCGTCAGGTCAAAGGCTTGACCGTTACATGCTGACATGTGGGACCGCGTTGGTGCGGGTCCTACGTTGAGCGTTACGTTATGTTGCCTTGACCGTTACGTGCTAACGGGTGGGGCCATGTTGGGATGGGTCCTGCATACGTGGTGAAGGGTGGGGCCATGTTGGGACGGGTCTTGCATACGTGGTGAAGGGTGGGGCCGCATGGAGATACGTCGAACCGGCCATTCTCGCTCAGAGCCTAGAATAGCTCCCACACCACCCCTCCGCTCCGCTCCCCCGTCGTCGTGCCCTCCTACCTAAGAGCCCCTCCTACCTTATGTTGTCCTCAGCCCCCGAGCCGCCCCTCCCCCTAGCAGTGAAGCCCACTCCGGCTCCTCTTCGTCCCCAGCTAGATTTACCCCGTTCGCGGAATAGTATGTGACGCCGACGGGTGTACTGCTCCTCCCTATCGAGGGCGGAGAAGATTCTGTGGAGTCGGAGGGATCTAACACATGGATTCCATCTAGGTAAGTATTGTTTCCCTTTGTGGATTGATTATAGGCAGTAATGTAGCGTGAATCACCGGTGCTCAGCTAACTGCCTTGCTTTTCGAATAGGATTGATCCCACACTAGCATTTCGACTGGCGGTTAAACTAGATACTAGCGTAATCCGTGGTTGTGAACAGTATCTCTCTAGATTTTACTTCCCAGTGGTGGTTGCAACCTCCATAACTCTCAGAGATTTGAAAGATAAAATATATTCTAAATTTCCCTAGAGTAATGGCGATTCAGTTGATTTGCAATATTTCAACATTAGCGAGCAAAGATTGCTCCCACTAACTAGCGAAGATGATCTGGTAATGCTTTTCTCTTTGAATCCTGCCGAACATTTTGGTCTAATTCATCTCCATGTGCAACCTAAAGTTGAAAACACGGGAAAGAGGGCTAAAGCATCATCTGGTGGTCAGGCATCATCAGGTGGTCAGGCATCATGTGTCTCTGTTGTCTCTGCTAATAGTGTGCGCCTCAGCCCCCGAGCCACCCCTCCCCCTAGCAGCGAAGCCCACTCCGGCTCCTCTTCCTCCCTCGCTAGATTTACCCCTTTCGCGGAACAGTATGTGATGCCGACAGGTGTACCAGTCCTCCGCATCGAGCACGGATAAGATTCGGTGGAATCAGAGGGATCTAACACATGGATTCCATCTGGGTAAGTATTGTTTCCCTTTGTGGATTGATTATAGGTAGTAATGTAGCGTGAATCACCAGTGCTCAGCTAACTGCCTTGCTTTTCGAATAGGATTGATCCAACACTGGCATTTCGGCTGGCGGTTAAACTAGATACTAGCATAATTTGTGGTTGTGAACAGTATCTCTCTGGATTTTACTTCCCAGTGGTGGTTGCAACCTCCATAACTCTCAGAGATTTGAAAGATAAAATATATTCTAAATTCCGCTAGAGTAATGGCGATTCAGTTGATTTGCAATATTTCAACATTAGCGAGCAAATATTGCTCCCACTAACTAGGGAAGATGATCTGGTAATGCTTTTCTCTTTGAATGTTGCCGAATATTTTGGTCTAATTCGTCTCCATGTGCAACCTAAAGTTGAAAACACGGGAAAGAGGGCTAAAGCATCATCTGGTGGTCAGGCATCATCAGGTGGTCGGGCATCATGTGTCTCTGTTGTCTCTGCTAATAGTGTGCGCCTCAGCCCCCGAGCCGCCCCCTCCCCCTAGCAGCGAAGCCCACTCCGGCTCCTCTTCCTCCCCCGCTAGATTTACCGCGTCCGCGGAACAGTATGTGACACCGACGGGTGTACCGGTCCTCCCCGTCGAGCGCAGAGAAGATTCGGTGGAATCGGAGGGATCTAACACATGGATTCCATCTGGGTAAGTATTGTTTCCCTTTGTGGATTGATTATAGGCAGTAATGTAGCATGAATCATGGGTGCTCAGCTAACTTCCTTGCTTTCCGAATAGGATTGATCCAGCACTGGCATTTCGGCTGGCGGTTGAACTAGATACTAGCGTATTCATGGTTGTGAACAGTATCTCTCTAGATTTTACTTCCCAGTGGTGGTTGCAACCTCCATAACTCTCAGAGATTTGAAAGATAAAATATATTCTAAATTCCCCTAGAGTAATGGTGATTCAGTTGATTTGCAATACTTCAACATTAGCGAGCAAAGATTGCTCCCACTAACTAGCGAAGATGATCTGGTAATGCTTTTCTCTTTGAATGCTGCCAAACATTTTGGTCTAATTCGTCTCCATGTGCAACCTAAAGTTGAAAACACGGGAAAGAGGGCTAAAGCATCATCTGGTGGTCAGGCATCATCAGGTGGTCGGGCATCATGTGTCTCTGTTGTCTCTGCTAATAGTGTGCACCCCCGCACTCCTTGTAGGTCCACAACAGTACCATATGTTGGCACTGCGAGTGTAAGCCAAATCGCTCATGTGGCCAATGTGGAGGACGAAGCAGAGCTTGGCGAGGGAGCGCCTCCACTAGATGATGAGGGTGAGTTGATGTTTCCTGAATTGGTAGATAGATTCAGTAAACATGCACTACAGGATCAATACATAGAGGAATTGGCCCACGGTGCCAGATTTGATGACACTGATGAAGAAGAGAACGAGGAGAACAATGACAGTCTCGTTTTAGTCGAGTGCAATGGTGAGGGCTTGCCAGTAATTGAGTGGGACAGGAACGATCCTAAGATTTCAGAAGGCACTATATTTGAAATGATGCGGGACTGTCGTAATGCCCTTACTACATATTGCATCTGCACCAATAATGATTATGTTGTTATTAAGAGTGAGCCATCAAGGTTCACAGTAAAGTGCCCATACAAGAGGTGTAGGTGGAGGATGCACGCATCAACTATGCTCAGGAGCAATTTGGTTCAGGTATTACAACTAGTTGTGTATTTTATATCATTGTGTAGAATTTGTTAACTGTACCTGACATTTTCATTATTTTTCAGATAAAAGGTAACCGGTTCGAACATTTTTGTCCACCTCAAGGGGGACAGCCAAATGACAAAACAAAACTAGCAAAGACTAGGTGGTTGGTAGATGCAATCATGGATTGGACGAGAGCGAACCCATCACTTGGTGCAATAGCGCTCATAAAAAAGTTTCTGAAAAGTTTAATATTATAGTACCTTACATGAGGATGTTCTAAAGGAAATGGCTCTTGATAGGATCAATGGTCCATGGAATGAAAGTTTTCAGATGCTTTACAGCTTCAAAGCTGAAGTGGAGATGACTAGTCTAGGTAGTGTTGTACAGATAGACATGCATATAATTCAGTACAAAATAAGAGGGAAGACAATGGAGAATGAGTGTTTTAGAAGGGATTTTGTTTGATTAAAAGCTTGTTGAAAAGGGTTTCTGGATGGTTGCAGGCCTTATTTGGCCGTGGATGCAAAAGCTCTTCATGACAGTTTTAAAGGACATCTAGTAGCTGCTACTGCAGTTGATGGCCACAATTGGATGTTCCATGTTGCTTTTGGAGTTTTGAAGATTGAGTCAGAGGAAAGTTGGACTTGGTTTCTGGAGAATTTGCGTGACCTTATAGGTCATCCACCAGGACTTACTATCCACACGGACGCTTGCAAAGGTTTGGAGAAAGCTGTAGAAGCAGTATTCCCTAGAGTGGAGCATAGGAATGTACGCGACATTTCGTGTAGAATTTTACAAAGAAATTCAAGGGTAAAGTTTATACTGACAACCTATGGCCATCTTCATGCACATGCAATTTGAGGAAGCATTTGTATCATTTGGAAGTGTTGTATAAACAAAAACCTGCGGTGAAGGAGTACTTGGATGCACATCATGGAATGGTGTGGTCAAGAAGCCAATTCAATGAAATTCGCAAGGTAGACTATGTGACAAGTAACCTTGTAGAGAGTTTCAATGCAAAGGTCAAGTCATTGAAAGGGCTTATGTTGTGGCAAATATTTGATAAGATTAGGCAGATGATCATGATAAAGATCGATTTGCGTCAAAGAATTGCATCAACAATATATGCTGGCCATCTCATCCTCCCATCTTTGATTAAGGCTTTGCATGCCAGGGCAAAATAATTGAAGATGAAATGCATTAGAAAAGGAATGGAGGCTGAGGTAACATACACTAACAGTAAAGATAGGCAATGGAGGTATCCAGTGAGTTTGGCTGACAGGACATGCCATTGCAGGCAATGGCAGCTCCGTGGGAAACCCTGCATACATGCATTGTTTTTCATGGGTGTTCTAGGAGGTGAAGAGGGTGAAGTTGATCAGTACATGTCGGAGTATTTCTCCGTTGCCAAATGTAGGGCAACATATGCTCAGAATGTTCCAGCCTTGTTGGGAAAAGACCAATGGATGGAAGTAAATCCAGGCTTCAAGCTATACCCTCCAGTTTTTACTAGACCAGCAGGTAGGCCAAGGAAGAGTAGGATGAGAGCTAGTGCAGAGGGTGGTGCACCACCTCGATAACGTAAGTGCAAACATTGTGGGATCCTAGGGCACATTACTAGGCTTTGTAAAAATGCAGTGGACCCAGCTTATGGAATGGATGATCAGGCGGGAGCCGCAAATGCAGATGAGAATGAAGTATCTGAACAAGAGGAGAATGAAGCAGTGGATACATTGCAGATTGAACCAACAGATCGAGAGGAGATTGAACCAGATGCAGGGAGATTGAACCAAATGCAGGGGAGATTGAACCAAATGCAGGGGAGATTGAACCAATGGATGGAGAGGAGATTGAACCAAATGAAGGGGAGATTGCACCAAATGCATGGGATTGAAGCAATTTATTCATTGGAAGTAGAGTTCAAAAATAAAGGAATTACACAAGAGGATATTGAAGAAATGATGCCAATGCATTTTGAACCGTATCAACCAATGGATCGAAACATGGTTGAACCAATTGTACGACAGACTGAAGCACTTGATTCATTTGATACAGAGAAAAAGAACAAAGGGAACAAACAGAAGAAGCTGATGGTGGACTCCGAGAATATTCCAGCTAGGATCACCCGGAGCAAGGTGGTGAACTCCGAGAATATTCCAGCGAAAAATACTAGGAGCCAGAAAAAATGAATTTGAATTTGTATGATGAATTTGAACTACTGTCAATGTTTGTATTGAATTTGAACTACTCTCAATGTTTGTGACACTTCCAAGTTTGTATGTTGGATAACCCCAGAATGTATGTGTTATTAAAAGTTTCGATTGTCATGCACCTAGTTTCCTAGCACTGCTCAGTTTTGCCCTCGACATGTGGTCAACACATGGGGTTTAGCTAGTGCATGCCTTAAACCATAGCAAACGTTGACCAATTGATCCAAAATTTGGCACACTTGTGTATCCTAGATTGATTTACCATATGAAAATGGAAATTTTGGACTTACTTGTAATCAACCACATTTTTTGTTTTTCTAAGTGATTAAATTCAAATAAGTGCTTTTAGGGTTAGTTTAATTCAAAAAAGAAGTCAGAACATAGTGCAACGTCCGGATGGAGTCTTGTTATGTTAACTAAAACCTAGCATGAATAATAAAGGAAAAGGAAATAAAGAGAAAGAGACTTCTCCCCTAAACCACTTCTTGGAATGAGCTACTAGCTATGAAGATGCATGGCTTTCTACTTAGTCAACCTCCAAGATAACCCATCCCAAAACATACTTTGTCTAAATGAGGCCAAATTTGGCACACTTGTGTATCTTTGAGTTGCAAACAATATAATGTCGGCCAAGATGGATTATTTTGTTCAAATAACACATTTTCCATTTGTTATGCCAAAAGCTTGAATTTCCCTTAGTCATTTTTTTATCTATGCGCCCTTGTTTTCCTTAGCTCTACTCAGTTTTCCCCTCCTGCTAAAGTTTTCCTCAGTCCCCCCCCCCCCCCCCCGCTAAAGTTTTCCTCACTTTTTGCCTCTCTCATGTCTCGGTTTGGCTAGCGCTCTGATTGGTCAAGATGTATGTCACACGGATCTTGGCTAACCACCATTGGATACATCATGATCCGACGGGTTGGAGGTCTCTCTCTCCCGATTGGCGCACCTAACCTTGTACGGCGAGGAGAGCCAGACAGGTTGGATGTCTCTCCCTCCCTTTCGCTGACGCACGTATATTAGCCGCATCAACTAGCGCTCAGTTTGGCTGCGCTTTGATTGGTCGAGATGTATGCCACATGGATCTTGGCCAATCACCGATGGATACATCATGATCCGATAGGCTGGAGGTATCTCTCTCCCGTTGGGCTACGGAGAGGAGAGCCTGACTGGCTGGATGTCTCTCCCTCTCTTTCCCTATCGCACGTATACCAGCCACATCTTCCTCCCCTCCTATCGACGTACGGCGGCACGGACCTACGCGTGGGGGTCGGAATGGCTTGCGGCAGCGCGGATCTAAGCACGGCTGCTAGAATGACATGCGGCGGTGAGGATCTAACCGTCTAAAATTTCTGTCTCTGTCTGTCTCACTTCCGTTCACATCCTCGGATCCGTTGCTGATGAAAGACACCAATGGACGCCATCATCCGCAACATCAGTGTGATGGCGGTGGTGCCGACACTGGCCATTGATGAAATACATCGATGGAAGCCATCATCCGCAACATATACGGCTGTGGTGCCGACAGTGGTCATCGATGCGATAATGATTGAAGCCATCATCCGCAACATCTACAGTTGTGGTGCCAAAAGTGGTCATCGATGTGACGACGATTGAAGCCATCATCCGCAACATCTACGGCTATGGTGCCGACACTGGTTATCGGTGCGAAGACGATTGAAGCCATCATCCGCAACATCACTACGACGACGCAGATCAAGCCCTCGTGAACCGAAGCTGTGGGAGGCAGGCTGCGACCGCGGCTGGCACGTCGAGGTGCACTTCGACGGTGAAGGTCGGATGGGAACACTTTTCCCGTACTTCTTGGAGTACACATACGGCAGGGAGGGCGGCTAGCTCACCGTCCACTTAAAATTGGGACAAATTTAAGCCCAATTTGAACCTAAATTACGTGACTTAAAATATATGTATCATTTGAATAAATTTGACATGTATTTGAGCCGTGAGACTGGTGGATATGCTCTAAAGTTGATTCATAAGTAGTAGTACTTGCTTTGACAATCTCCGTTGGGCTTGTATAAATTTGATAGAAATATGTATGATTTGAATCAAAATTGATATGTATTTGAGCAGTGAGGACGGTGGATATGCTCTAAAGCTGATTCATAAGTAGTACTCCCTCCGACACAAATTAGTTGATTTAGATTTAACTAGATCCGATTGTATCTTGAGGAATTTGAGTCAACTAACTTGGATTGACAATCTTAGCCACTAATTTGGACTGGGGAATGGATGTTGCCGCCAATGCTGCAACTCAACATGGCAGCCATGATGGCAGTGACAGAACAGTCAAAACTGATTGGCCCCAACTTGACCCTCTAGGCATTTGGCATGCCAACTATGAGCAGCTAGATCCAATGGCAAGCAACTCGAGCCCCACAATGCATTCTCTCGACAACTCTGGGACCGCTAGATCCAATGGCAAGCAACTTGGGTACCGCAATGCATTCTCTCGACCACTTTGGGACCGCTAGATCCAATGGCAAGCAACTCGGGCACCGCGATGCATTCTCTCGACAACTTTGGGACCGCAAAGTGAGTAAATTAGCAGGAACTCACAACCATCTATTGAATAACAATTCTAATCTCTAAATTAGCTATCTATTCAACTAATCATTACACGTGCCACCCTTCACCACAACCGCATACTGTAACTGCTAGGACGCGGATGACAACTACTAAAACTTCCCACATGAATCTACTATCCCCCCCTTCACTTGAAGTTCATGTTTTAGATTCTCTACGACTTGATCAGATACGGCAAGATCAACCTTAGGTGTCAACTTCTCTTTGCAAATAAGCTCTGAATTCTTCCTCGACAGTACACTTCAGCTCAAATATCAACAGGTTTTTATGAGCCAATTCATCACCTAACTTGGCAACCATCTCCTCCAAATCCATCCTATGGCTAGACCACTGAGTTGATTCATCTTGGTATGCAATGTACTATGGATCATTGGCCTGCATAGCAACTGTAATAATCCCAAAACAAACCAAATTGGAATCAGTCTGACAGGCCATGTCAGCACTTCAAATTCAATGATAGTGCAAAGGCAAGGAGATACATGCACTTCCAACGTGGTAGGAGAAGGAGAATGTGGCCACGACATGATCGATTCCCCACCCTCACTGGTGTACCCGCTACGACCAGACATTGATGACTAATTTGCACCTACAATATCGAGGAAATTACGGGAACCGAATCGATTAAGCTGGGCGGAGCAGGAGCAGAGGTCTTAGCAAGCACTACTGCCAATTGCTGCGACTGTTCGTCGAGCTATGGCGGCGGAACCAAATCCTGGTCGTCGTGGGTGGCGGACCTGCATGCGATTGGTACTGCCTCAACGTATAATCCGTGCGGACGAAACATGTGTTGGAGTCGTGGTTGAGGTGCATCGTGGCAGTCCATTCGATACCGCCGTAGGACAGATCCGATGACGCGCTGGCGATGGCTGCTCTGTCCGTTGGTGGGATAGGAGCTGCTCGGGGCTGGGGGCTGGGAGCGGATGAGAGAGAGAGAGCTGACGTGTCATGCACGACCTCACCTGTCAATTATTTCATATTTGCCAATTTTTCATATGTGCCAGACTTTTCTTTGAAATTTGCATATTTGCCACATGACCACCACATGTCAGTGACACACAAAATGGCAAATATGCAAGTTGCAAAGTAAAACGTGGCAAATATGCAAATCACCCTCCAGCCCCACATGGCGGCCCCACCGGTTATTAGCTACGAAGTCCCCATAGAACGGCTCCACATAGATCGTTCATTGGCTTCGATGGCCCCACAAAACGGTCCCATTTGTCATTGGCTGCAACGGCCACACAATCTGGAAAAACAGGGCCCACAAGTCAGCGAGAGACGGATGGCTGGTCCACCGTGTATCCTGGCCCTACCTTTCAGCATGTAACGGTCAAGGCGACATAACGTAATGCTCAACGTAGGACCCTCCCAACGCGGTCCCACCTATCAGCATGTAACGGTCAAGCCTTTGACCTGACAACATCCCCTCGTCCGAGCACATGTGAGTGTTTTGAAATGGAGGGAGGGGAAAAGTGAGGAAAAACTAAGTGCCTAGGGAAAACTAAGTACAACTAACGAAAGGGGCACGAAAATAGAAATCCCTATTTATTATGAGGCAAAACTTGGTCACAAATAGATGTCAAGCATAAATAGGAATAAAGTTTATCGATTCTAGCCAATCATGTCATCTAGTTAAGGCTCTCAAGTGCAAACATCAATTATTGAGTTTTAGAAAGTTTATCTCTTAGTAACGAGATTTATGCCAAAAGGAAATGCGAGAACATGTCAAAAGAAGCATATCATTAGAGTGTATCTTTTGGTCATCCACATCAATGAATCCTGGATATCAAACCCTCATTTTTTATTCTTTGTCTTTCTAAAACTTCAGTTCATCAGTAATGAGATAATGCCAAAACTTAGTGTGTTTAATCAGACTGTGCAGGCTAAGAATGGGTACTCGTGACCATTACTAAGGTTTCCCTTTTTGGTATAATGATTTCTCATAACGGTTAGAGGAGTATTCCCTCTTTTGCTTTGAAAGCATGCCCATGAGAATACTAATGCATACCCATGCATAGCATTTCTGCTACATATGTTGGGTAACTCATAGCCAAACTCCAAGAGTTTCCTCTTTTTGGACTGTTCAAAGGCCAGCGGAGTTGTTAGCATCCCATGTTGTGCGACAGTGGTGCAGACACGCATAAAGCAATATCATACTTTAATAAACAGGTCAAGATTTGGCTTGCATCTCAATTACTGCTAAATATTAGTTTCTTCAAACAAATCCTTTCAAAGAGTACTATCAAGTCGATCATCACATCGATGGTGTTGAGTATCTTTAAGGCTAAATTCTTAAGACAATTGAACAACACCTTATTTAGCATAGAACTCAAAACTTCAAAATATCATTTCCAATTGACAACTCCTTCTGTAAGCAAACTATCAAGTCTATTGTTTTGACATGATGGGGTCGAGCATAACCTATTCATTTAAGACAAAGCTATTTAGTGACAACCAACAAATTTCAAAAGATCTTGATCAAGTATTCATTCTTTCCAAGTGTAGAGATTGTGGCAATGTTTTCTAGAGGATCACAAATAGTGTCACAAGCTTGATAAATGTAACTACCTCGGTGAATTACGCTCTTAGTTACATGCCTGGATGTACGAAAGTGGTTAAAATAGTACGGTGGGGCCCAGGGCCACTCACGGTAGACCTTTCGGCCGTCCTAACCACTTTCAGACATCGGGACAAGAATGAGCGGCGTAATCGGCAGGCGAAGGGATCAACTACATACACAAATGAGTATGTATGCAAGCCACATACAACAGTCCTCAGAGCCATTCCATCTAAAAGAAATAGAAATATTGCAACGCCATACGGCAAGATTCAAATATCCTAGATAGAGATAATAATTTAGGATAGCTCCTCATACAACAAACATCAGAGTATCAGGCGGAAGCGGAAAACAAGATCCGAGTACGGATAAGAAGCAAATCGGCATAAGATGCCCCATAAATAAACACATCCCGCCCACAGATCTCACGGATCCCTGTTCCCGGAATCTCTACACTGAATGATCATTACCAACCTCATCTGTCTCTTCCACCCAGTATCCATCTTGCAGGTACACCTGTTCATCTAAATCAAACAATTTATCGTGTGAGACCCTAGGGGTACTCAACAAGTCCTTATGCCGCTAAAGGGGACACAACCTGGGGTGACGCAATTGCAGCAAAAGATAATACCTAACAATTCTACAGATACTCGCTAACCATCCGCCTAAGCAATGATAGACGGATGTCCGTGAATTAAGAACAACAGTGATAATAGTATAATTAACAGATCCATCCTCCTCCTCGCTTACCAACAAGGAAGCGGACGAACAACCCCCATCATCCGTTGGCAGTTTTATTAACCATTCCATGAGTATTGCACTATTTACTAGTCAAGTACTTAGTCAAATTAAGAGCGGTACTTTAGTTATATTTGTCTATAATCGAGAAACTATGCTCCAAGTCGTCCATAACCGCGGACACGGCTTTCAGAAAGATTTACCCTGCAGGGGTGCACGAATAGCAACACACACTCGATCAACCTCGGAAAAACCAAATCAAAACCCAACGAGGCATTCACGACAAAGCAATCACAGGATTCAGAAATATTTCAGGGGGCCACCCCATTAAGCTACCCGCAACGAAGTTGGCCGGCTCCGAGACGGACCCAAGGTTTGCGCCAATGGCTATAAACGACTGGGAACCCGAAAATGTGACTAGGCTTGTCGATACCGCGAAAACACTCTGCAATTCTTAAACAGTACACGTGCTCCTCGCACAATCTTAACAAAACAGTAACATGGCATAAGTACAGGATAGTAATAAAGCCCCAAACTACTTTGTGGCCCCAAGAAATAAGAAGGAATCGAGCTCTGGCTCAGGGGGGTCCATAAGGCCTCCCGGATGTGGATAGTGTGAATAGTCAAGGAACAGGAATCAAGTACTCGGGGTCCTACGGGACACAAGTGAGCATGAAAAACCAAATAGCAGATATTGCTCACCGGTGCCTCTTTCATTAGTTATCCCATTACTACTCAGGTCATGTTGTTTAGGTACCTCATTATTCATCAGACACTCACATACCCTACACATGCTTTTCTATGACTCGCATGGGTCAAGCAACTCCTATAGTAATGGCTCATAGGATGGAGGAACAAGCTTCGGTGGGGTTTAAAAGTAAAGGCTATGCAGTACTTGGGATTCCATTTAATGCAGTCGCGACTCAATGATGCAAGAATAAGATAGAGGCAATAGGTACTGTATGTATGCAAGCATGTGGTAGTGCTTGCCTGGCAGCTCAGTTGGAGCGAGAGATGGATCTGGGTACTACTCCTGTGATTCCTGGTAATTTTCCTGCTGGGCGTCTATTCGAAGAAGAACCAAACAAACAAGGGCCAACATAAATAAAGTGCACAAGCATATGAATTAAAATGCGTCAAGCAAACAAGCATGCCATGATGAATGATGCACATTTTACATGGCATTAAAGTAGCATGGCAAGGGTGAGGTGTGGATACAAGAAATAAAGCATTTTACTATTTATTTAACCAAGTTTTATTGTCATAAACAGTTCAGATTTGTAAGAATGACATGATGCATGCTTCAATTCAGAACAAGGACTGCATAAATAGAACGGGCTCGTCGCGCTGATCGATTACGACATATTATTTGTCAAATTTGGAGTTGTAGAATTAAAGTTATTAATTAATTAAGGAAAATGGCATTTTATTGTAATTTTAATCATCTCGAAATTCTAAAGTGTGCTAATAATATTTTGAAGGGCATATTTGAATTCCTCACATTTTTCTAATCCCAAAACATATATTATTTATAATATTTGGATTTGTATTTTAAAAATTATTTAAATCTGATTTGGTTTTGAATTTAAACAATTTTGAAAAGATTTAAATTAAACAGCAAAGCAGAAAACCATTTTGTACTCAAACAGATCCAGCCACCATCACTGACAGGTGGGTCCGAGCTGACCTGGTGACACAGTGCGGAGACAGATTTTCTTACCAGCACAGAGGCTAGCCCCGGAGGCCGACAGGTGGGACCAGCGGCTTGCAGGCCCACGTGTCAGCGGGTGTACCGTGCAGAGCCACATGGACCAACTGAGGACCGCGGGTCGAGGGTAAGGTTTCTCGGGTGCCTTTTCGTTAAATTGCCACTGCGGCTGACAGGTGGGGCCTCTAGGAGCGCGGGTTGAGGAAGTCAAAAAGGTGGGGGTTAAGTGCAAAGTGGCAACGTGCATTGTGGATCTTCTCTGATCTCTGACGAAACTGTTTGACGCGCGCGGCACAGTGAGACGGGGAATCGAACTGGGGACCTGGGGTGCTCACGCAGGGAGGCGAAGCCACTGCGGTGGGCTAGGGGAGCTGACAGGAGGGTGGCTGGGGCCTAGTTAAGGCTCTATGCGGCGTGTACAATGTGCAGATACCGGCGTCTGGCAGCGCACCGAGGGCGTTCGGTGTAAAGTCCGGCGCGGCTAGACGACGATGGCGACGCAGGGGTTGTCTAGGAGACACAGAGGCTCACCGCGGGCTCGACGGAGGGCTCGGATCGGAGCGAGGAGCTGCGGAGCGGCGAGGTTGCTAGCGCCCCAGATCTAGGGTTTGCGGCAGAGCGGCGAGGTACTGGCGGTCCTGAGGCTCCTTCTTCACGTCGGCGTGTACAGGGCGGTGTAGAGGAACGTCCTCGATCTCCTTGACCACTTCCACGTCGTGCTCGCTGGCTGGAACGAGGAGACGGTGGGGTACTGGCGATTCCGGCGAGAGGGAGGCATCATCGTGGAAGAAGAAGAAGGAGGGGAGAGGGCAGGTTGCTGGGGGATCTGGGAGAGGCGGAGCAGGCGTGTGGGGTGAGGACAACGAGAGAGAGGGAGGGGGCGCCCGTGGGGTTCAGGGTAGATAAAGTGGCCTCAGCCACTTTCCTCCTTCTCACGTGCTGGGGCCGGGGGCAGGTAGGCAGGGCAGGGTGGGGTTGTGGAGGCCACCAGGTAGGGACGGCGTGGTGGTGCAGCTGGGCCCGCACGGCAGAGAGATAAAGAGAGGAAGAGGGGAGGGGCTCGGGTGTAAGTTAGTCTAGGGTTAGGAGGAGCTCGGGTTAGCTAGGGCTTGGGCTAGGAGAGGGGTAGATGGGGTGTGGGCCAGGGAAAGAGGGTGGCCAGGTGGGGTCATCATGTTAGAGAGAGAGGGAGTGTAAGAGAGAGAGGTGGAAGGAGGTTTAGGGTTTAGTGTAGAACTAGGTTAGAGGAATTTAGAGATAGATAACTAGGTTAGGTTTTTATTAGGGTTTAGGTTTTGAATTTGTTTATGAGACCAAACCAAGAGGAAAGTGGGGCTTGGACTAGCATAAGCTAAGGTGGAGAAGAAACCAAGAAAAAGAGAGAGAAAAGAGATATGTAGAAGGAGCCTCATTTGATCATACATGGAGAAAATTAAATAAAAGAAAATGATGTGGATGGGAATATGGGGATGGTGGAAGGATGGAGATGATCCACAAAGAAAAGATCCAATAAAACAAAAGGAAAACCAATGAGATAAAAGATGGTGATGAAGGTTGCATGGCCCATGCAAAAATAATAAATGCCATGATTTATTTTGTAAGATCAAAAATAATGATATGGCATTATTCTAATGCATTCCCAAGAAGTGGAATAAGGCCAAGCAAAAGAATTGGATTAGATTCACCCCACCACATGAGCTAGAATAAAATCAAAAGAAAAGAATTGCAAGCTCATGGACTGATAGGATGGTGGAATTATAAAGTTGTGACAAAGAAAGGTGGTGGAATTGAAATAAAGGATATGCCCCCAGCTCAACTTGGGCATTTTAACAATATATCAATAACCAAATACAATATCAAGAGGCAAATACAATTAATAGTGCATATGAGAGAAGAACCAAAGAAACAGGGTTTTATATGATGCTCAAATGCAAGGTGGCATGATGACATGAGCATGATGTATTTATGATGCAACAATTATATATAGGAAGTATCCATTATCTTACTAGACCAGGTAGCATTACAATTGTTAGACAATTGGGATGCTACAATAAACAATTTGGTAAGATGCATACAAGCTCTAAGTCAACTCCTATGGTGCCCATCATGAGCAAGTGTATCCCCATATGAATACAAAACTAGACTCACTTAAACAAGCATTCAAAAACAGCGGGATACATGATTGCATTAAACCTTCATCGAATACGAAAATTGCACAAGACTCTACACATGCAGAAGTAACCTCCCCAAGCTTAGAACTTTGCAAGAACAAAACTTGAGTATATCACCAAAAGAAAAGAGAAAATATAGTTTTCAAAAGAGAGTGTGATAAGTGGTTACCTCCCCAAGCTTAGTTGAAAACAAGGGTGACACACTTTACCATTGAAGTACAAGTAACCTCTATTTTGCTGGGCAAAGAACCTTTGCTTTAACATATACTTCTTGATATAGCCTAGTGATTGCCTTCCTTGCGAACCAGACACTAATTGTCGAAGCATTGAATTGAAGCAACCAAGTGGCTCATGCGAGTATTTGCACGGTTGGCACTACCGTACACATCAACACAAGGTTCAAGTCCCTGCGAAAATAACACACAAAATAAAATATATCGGTTTGGTATACGAACATAGTTCGTTTACCCCATCGATAAAAGGAAAGTAAAAAATAAAACATGAACTTCTATAGAGAATTACAGTCTAGGAGGTTTCTGAGGTAGAATTTTATTGCTTACATATGCTCGGCTTCTCTAGATCATGGGACAAGCTCCCAGGTGGTGTTTTGAGGTTTTTAGAAGAAGAAAGAATAAAATTTTGAGCAATGGTTACCTTCCCTTTGGCGTTTGAGGGGTTTTCCCATCTATATGGGCCCAACTATACGGCTGGACCAAAAATGTCCCGCCGTATAGTTGGTCGTTAAACTTACTGAACCTTGGAAAAGAATTTTGACGAAGGCATCGATATCTATATGCCCGGAACTATATGGCCATAATTTCTATTCCCGTAGTATAGTTGGTCATTAAACCTTTAGTATCCTGGAATAGAAATTTTACAAAGGCATTGATATCTATACCGCTGGAGCTATACGGCTGGAATTTTTATTCCCGCTGTATAGTTGGTCGTTAAACCTTCTGTACCTAAGAAAGAAAATTTGTCGATGGCAAAGATATCTATATGGCCAAACTATACGGCTAGAATTTTTTATTCCCGCAAGACACAAAACTAAGGAAGACACCTAATGACTTCCGGGTTGCCTCCCGGGAAGCGCTTTCTTATAACCAAGTAGCTAGGATTTTCTCCAATATGATTTCAATAGATAGGAGCCAGAGAATTATTTATCCTTACCTCCAAAAGAGGTTTGGAGCACTTACTATTATAGCATGGTCGAAGTATCACCCGCTTGCGGTGCATCGGAGTCTTATAGATAAATGTGTTATTGCTCACAAATGATGATTGATGCGCCATGTGTGGTGAGCATACCTCCCTAGATAGCTTCAACAAAAGGATTAGATATTTACATGTAAAGTCAAACATTTTACTTTGATAGCATCATCGGGATACAATTCATAGTACTCTTCTTGGGCTACACTATCGAGAGGAAACACTTCATAATACTCATCTTTAGCAGCAGGGAGAAATTCAAAAGTGTCTCTATTCTCTAGTTCATCACCCTTGCTAACAAGTTCCTCAGTTCTAGAGTTATCAATCAATTCATAAAAAGAAGCATCATCAACAAATGTTTCATCAAAGATGTGCTCTCCCAAAACCTGCTCATTAACACTACAAGGCTTTATCTCCAGTTCATAATTATCAGTGTTCTCCAAATGAGTATCTAGGAATAAAGCCTCTGTAGATAAATTATCTTCAGTTTCAACACAATAAGAATCATTACTAGAGACTAAGGCATCATAAACAAACTTATTATTAGTAGAATGATGTTTGTCTTCAACCTCACCTTTTTGGTGTTCCTCCTCGTTATCCAGTGGTTCCTGCAAAATGTTAGTTTCAGGAACTATTGTTTTACATAGCTCCTTACTCTTTATCACAAGTGCATTCCCACTAAAATGTTCTTGACAATAATTGACAATATAATCCATAATATTATGATACCTTGGTAAATCCTCATTATCGCTACTTTCCATAATAATACCAATTTTCCTAAGAAGCTCATGAGACCCTTCATAAACTATGTATTCCAAGAGTTTTACATTATTACCGTTTATGTGAGTATTGGTTGATAAAAATTCTTTAAAGAGAGGAATGCATTCATAATCATAAAGCGTGTTAGGCTTACCATTATATTACCTCATCCCTTTGAATAAATTTGAAAAATTACCAGAACAGTAATGCACCTTCTCCCACATGTCCATTAGTTGCATATCCTCAAGGATTAGTGGTTCTTCTTCGTGTTCATCCTATTCTTGGGAATGAACTTCATCCTCCTCCAATGAGATTTGTAGTTCTTCTTCGTGTTCATCCTCTTCTTGGGAAGGAACTTCGTCCTTCTCCAATGAGATTTCCTGCAATTCAGTAACTTTGTGCGCTACGGGTTTTCTCCGTGCCTTACTCCTCATAATAAGTGTATTCTCATGAAAATGTTCATGAGAATACCAAGAAATACGTTGCAGGATTTCATAAGATGTTTTTATGAGAACACTAGCTTCACTATTAATACGTGATATGACATGTATTATCAACTCATGGGCACCTTCGAAGATAATATACTCTAATACTTCACTAGTAACATCACCATTATTATAAGACACTGAAGATTGATTAAAGGTATCAGAGCATTGAAAATGAAAGTGGTGCCCTAGTTTCATACATTGAGGAAATATTATTGGATCGTCTATCGTATCCAAAGAAATTAACTTTTTAGCATATTCCACTATTTGGGAATACATTTCTCTTACCGTCATATTTCTCACTTGTTCTTAAAAATACTCATCCTCCTCTTCCAATGAGGATTCATGTCCCATGTTAATAGCATCACAATATTCATAGAAAGATTCATCTTCTAGTCCCTCGCCAAAGTCCCCAAAATCACTGTCTAGGCACGAATCCTCCTTAGAACAATCATCATAAATTTGGGACTTATAGAAATCATTACTAGATAATGAGATATCGTTGCATGCATACTATTTGTGTGTGGAAAGTTATTTTCAGAGGTAGGAGATTCAAGTGGTTGATCAAATTGCTCCTCTTCATTCTTATGAAGATAATTCGTGAATAGCTCAGCGATAGTCTTACCTTCGGGCTTACCTTCCACTAGTTGAGAGGGTGCAACATCAAGTGCCACCTCTTTATTAACAACATGTTCTAGTGGTTTAGGTGGAGTGTCGTGGTATTGCCGACGAGTACGCCATGGAGGGGTCCTCACAGTGCGTGTTTAGAGACGTGAGGTAAAGCGGAGAGTTGGCGGGTACGAGGTAACACAGCTTACCCAGGTTCAAGTCCCACAACGATGGCGGAACTCTACTCGTGCTATAAATCACTATAATGGAAATACGCCGAGTTACAGAGGTAGGTTCGCTGTGCGAGGTGTTGCATGTTGTACGTAGAAATCTAAGAAGTTGTGCTCTAAAGGCTCCCACATGCCGGCTTATAAAGGCGCCAAGACCTAGGGTTTACAGGGAAAGGTCCTTGCCGAACAAGGTAAAGAGTCCTACACTAATATGAACTAGTCTTCCGCGTATTGTACTCCAAGTCTCCGAGTATGTCGGTGACTCCTGGGTAGCCTTCCTTTATCTGGCATGAGCCTCCCTTTAGGATCTGTCTAACTGGGCCGCCCAGCAGGCCATAGGCCTTGCTACCAACTATGGGCCACCAGGGTTAGGCGGATTGGTGACATGCTATGAGGATACCCATATAGCATATCCCCAACCGTAGCCCCTGGAGGACTTTGAAATCTTGCGTCGTCTTGCTCATTCATCTCTAAATATCCTGTCTAAGTGATGCTGGCAATTCATCAAGCAATATCTCAAAGGTCTCCCAAAGAACCCTGCAATCCTCTGCGGCTTCGCAATGTAGCCGGAGATTCCTTGAGTCTTCGTCTCCAGAGTCGGACAGTCCCCGTCTTCGATGGAATCTTCGGACGCGGCCCTTCACTGCAACTGTCAGGAGGATGACGTAGGGTACGGCCTACGTTATCTCGAAACTTACAGAAACAGAGAATTAATCATCAGCTATTTTGACACACGCAAAATCCAAAACGATGGAGCGGCAAAAGATGGAGGATGTGGCGAAATTACCGCGCATGTTCACTTCCACGTTGGCAAAGTTCCATCCATTAGATCTCTTTGCACGAATCTTGACGCGGGGTCTATATATTTTCACCATGGTCAATTTATTTCTCCTTTACCCGCATTCATCTTCTAGCCTTCGTCTTCCTCCCGCCACGCGACTGTTCGAGCTTTTCTGCGAAAACCCTAACCAGAGCCCTTCTTTCCTCCACCTTCTCCCTATCATAATGGCCTCCAGCAGCTCCATCCCTTCATCGGCAGCGACCCCGAGGCTCCCTCCAAGCCATCTTAGGGAGTGACCATCCTACCGGAGGGGGTGGTTGTCCCTGTCAACACCGTCGTGGAGACCACCAGCGATGACCAAGAACGAGCGGTGCCCGAAGCTGTAGAAGAAGAAAATGACTCCCATAAGGGGGTGTGGATTTGCAGGAGCTGGTCGCCGAGGGGTATCTTCCCACGGCAAAGGAGTTAGTCTGGCGGGCGCACCGGCCGGTGAGGTGGTCCCTTCCCCCAAGCCGGAGAGAAGGTGTACCTCAAATCTCACCTAGTACATGGTGTAAGCCTGCCAATCTCCGACTTCTTCTTGGATGTCCTCCGACACTTCTGGGTACTCCCCCACAATATCTCTCCCAACAACATTCTCCTTAGAAACTTCGTAGCCTTGTGCGAAGGATTCCTAGGCATTAAACCTAGGTTACATCTGTTCATGTACTTCTTTATGATCAAGAGAGAGTCCGTAGAGTCCAAGGATGGATTGCGGATCTGTGGAACCATTAGCTTCAAGATCTGGCCTAGTCGCGCTTCCCCGACATCGTAGGGCATGAGTTATGCAAGAATTGGCAGCGCACATACTTTTACGGGCCAAATATCCCTCTGCCTGACCACCTTGAGACTTATCCTGACTTCGTCAATGGAGCTGCCACCGAAGTGCCCACATGGCGGACCCCAGCCTCCCTTCCCTCCAATGACGAAGCCAATCGCGCCGTAAGGCGGATTGAATGGCTCGTAGACAAAGGTCTGACGGGCTTGGATCTGGCCATGTGTTGGTTCGTTAGGCGGATCTAGCCTCTGGAGCATCGTGCCCAGTTGATGTGTAAATACACTCAAGACAGGAGGGATCCCATGCGAATTTCGTGGGATAACTTGTCTACTGACTCCATCAAACTCCGGCTTAAGGATATCGTCAAGGTGAAGGACAAGAAGCGGGGATTCAAGATCACCTACGACATGTTCGACTGCGGTACATGCCCAGAGGTAGCTTATGTTTCCTTTGTTGCTCGTTACATGCACTAAGGTTTTTCCGACTTGAAGTTGTCAATCTAACACTCCTCTGTATCCCAGATGGCAACCTTGGCGGCGGATCAAATGGCCTCCCAGGTCTATGATCCAAAGCTGAAGGATATGTAGGTGGTGTTCGATCACGACGCCCCCAAGGATCAACCAGCTCCGGTAGCGCGAAAGCGGAAGAACTCCACCTCTAACGCTGCTGCCGAGGCCAAGAAGAAGAAGAAAACAGAGAGTGGAGTCTCCAAACAATCCACTTCCGCCTTAGAGGTAGAGAAGAATAAGAAATCCACCGGCATTCCCCTCCTGCCGTGGAGTAAGTACTTTCTTTCTCCAACTTGTAGTTTTCAGCTCATACCTTTTTTCAACTCTTGTACTTATACTTTGTACGTTTCAGGAGGAAAGCCGGTGTTAGTTTGAAGCGATCCTCCAGAGATGCTGGAGGGTCAAAAACCATTCATGACATGCTGACCAGGGAGATGTCCGCCAAGCCCTCTCCCGCTACTGCCCCTTACTCCTTCCGCCAAGCCTTCTACTGGCCCCGCTAGGCCGTCATCCCCCGTCATCCCTAAGATCTCCGCCATGGAGAAAAATGTCAATCCAATTCTTGATATCTCAGGCTCTGTCGAGGCAGACGTTGCTCCCAGCGGTCAGGCGATGCAGGAGAGCACTTCCTCTAAAGTGGTTGAAGCTCCAGCTAAGGATGCCACCGAGAAAGGGAAGCAAGTGGTGGGAGAGGTGGATGTGGAAGCAGCGATCCAGGCGGGAGCCTCTGAGCCATCCTCTGTCTTGAAGACGCAAGAGATGGCTAGGGCATCATCCATGCCTCTAGCTTCAACTTCTCCATTGGCTGCGACTCCTCCGATGTTGTGCTTGGATGACCTCATCTTGCAGGCCAATGCAATTTATAACAATTCCCGGACCTTCCATGATCCTTATGCTCATCTGGCCAACAATCTTAGGGTCATTACCATCGTAAGTCTTTTGAGCTTCACTTCTTTTTATTTGTAATGTATCCCACTGTAGCCCTTAGCTCTTAGGAAAAAAATCAATAGTTCTGGGCTGAGTGCTTCTAAAGAACTAAGTGTAAAACTTGTTCGTGTAGCCCCCGAGCGTTTAGTTGAAACTGGAAAGTTTCGACTAGATGCTCTAGAGAAACTAGCTTATTTTAAAATCTTATACTGTAGCCCCCGAGCGTTTAGTTGAAACTTGAATAGTTCCGACTAGATGCTCTAGAGAAACTAAGCATTTTAAAATTTTGTGCAGAATGAGAATAAACGGAGGATAGCCGCTAATGCGAGGTTTTCTACTCTGCGGAAGGAACTGGACCGTGAATAGGGTAAAATAGCCTTCCTGAAGCAATAGATCAAAAATAGCCGGAGTCTGTTTCTTGTAACAGCTCCGTGCTTTTACCCATGGATTCATTTCTTCCGTCTTCTTATAGAACTTTCTTATTTCCATCTTACAGGAGCCATTGCCAAGGCCAAGAGCATCGTCGAGCAATCCAAGCATATCCAGGAGCTCAATGACGAGAATAAAATTCTGAAGAAGGACCTGGCTGATACCATCAAGGGCCATGAGGCAGCGATGAAGGTGCTACAAGAATCTGCCGACTCTGAGATGCAGCGCCTGAAAGACGAGTTTGCATAGCTCAAGGAACACAACCAAGCTGCCAAAGAGCAGAACGCTAGGAACCTTGAGGTGTACAAGACAGTCTAGAAGGAGCGGGATGCATTGGCGAAGTCATGCTCACAAGCAGAGACGAGCATCTTCGGTAACCTTTCCCCGTCTTGGTCATTTCTGTATTTTGGATGATTCTTTGATTGGTTTGTACTCATGGTCCTTGTTTCTTATGCAAACCATAGCCCTTATTGGCTTAGTCAACTTGGGCGAAGGTGCTCCAGACCTCAAGGAACATATGATTCTTGCTAGCAACTTCGTCAACATCGCCATTGCTCAAGCCAAGGAGATAACCCAGCCTCTGTGGATTAATATCCAGGCGGCAGACTCAGGGGCCAAGTACGCGGAGATCCTGCGCCGAGCTCCTGAGAAATTGAAGGACTGGAAGGTCTCTTATGTCTGGGCTAGTGCTAGGATGTTGCTATCCTTAGTCAAGGCACACTATGACAACACCGACATCGACCTGGTGACCTCCGGCTTTCCCAAGCTGGATGAAGAAGGGAGGGAAATCGATAGCGGTGATATTTGGAATTCCCTTGCCGGCTTCGATACCAGGGTTGCTAGGATGGTCAACGCTGATTTCTTTGTGCCTGCTGAGATCCTTGACGAAGACATGGCCTCGTCCGAGTCTAGCCCATCGCCCTCCAAGTTTGATGAGCTCTCCCGACCTGGCTCTCTTGATGATGCCACCATGAAGCCCCCTACAACAGAGCCATGAAAACAATGTTTTTATTAAATGTATCTCTGCAATGCGGAAAAAACTTATGTTTTGTTAAGGCGGAAAATCTTGTATTCAAGTTTTCCTGCTACTTATCTATTTCCAGCATGTATATATTTTTTAAGCAAGTGCTGGCTTATCCATTATTCTGGTTCGTATGCTTGACCTTTCGTGAGATGGAAGACTCATAGCACAGAACTATGCTCTCAGGTGATGATGCTTAATATAACCCTCAAGAACCCAAGAACAAAATCGCTGGCTTTGAGTGCCGAAAAGTCACTACTCCGGAATCCACATAAAAACTTCAGAAAACGTGTAGACCAGAAAACTTAAGATAACGCCCATAGGCGGACTTTCCACAAGTGCAAATGCAAACTTGCGCATAAAGGGTTTATATGATCCAAAAATGAACAACTAAAGGAGGTAAAAGACTCAAAGAATATGAGTGAACCAAATGCTTTATTTCATTGATCATATAAGAAACTTATTACATAATATAAATGTGCTAAGTGTAAAAGAGACGTAGTTGTGCTATGTTCCATGGCCGATCTGTCTCTAGGTAATCATCATCGGAGTCATGTTGCTTGCGCTTGCGATTTTTAGCCTATCTTTCAACTCACGAATATCGACGAGGTAATAGGAACCATTGAGCAATGCTTTGCTTATGACGAACGGTCCTTCCCAAGGCGGGGATAGTTTGTGTGATTTCTCCTGCTTGAGTCTAAGCACCAGATCTCCCTCTTTAAATGAGCAATGCTTTACGCGGTGACTATGGTAGCCACGCAGCTTCTGCTAGTAGATGGCGGATCTCTGGCATGCCAACACATGCTCTTCTTCAATTAGGTCCATAGATAGTCGTCTGGATTCTTCAGCGTCATCCTCCTTGTAGGCGGAAACTCTTGGTGCATAGTGGAGGATGTCGGATGGGAGGATTGCTTCTGCTCCATAAACCTTGAAGAAAGGAGTCAAGCCAGTGGATCTGTTGGGTGTTGTTCGTAAACTCCACAAGACAGATGGTAGTTCCTCCGCCTAGGCTCCAGCTGCTCTATGTAGCGGTGCCTCTAAGCGTGGCTTGATTCCGTGCAGAATTAGTCCATTGTCCCTTTCAACTTGCCCATTTGACTGCAGATGTGCCACAGATGTTAGGTCAAGGCGGATGCCTTTCACATGACAGTACTCCTCAACTTCTCCGAGAGACAAATTTCTGCCATTGTCGGTGATGATGCTATGTGGGAGACCAAATCTCACCACTAGATCTCGGACAAATTTTTGGGTTGTTGCCCCATCAAGCTTTCTAATGGGTTTAGCTTCAATCCGTTTTGTGAACTTATCCACTACAACTAGCATGTGTGTGAATCCACAGGGTGCTGTTTGCAGAGGCCTCACCATGTCCAGCCCCTAGACTGCAAACGGCCAAGTTATTGGTATTGTTCGCCATTCTTCCGCTGGAACACTTGGTTGTCTTGCATAAAACTGATACCCAAGACATGTTTGTACCAACTTGTCGGTATCCGCCTTGGAATTTATCTAGTAGAATCCTTGTCGGAAGGCCGTAGCCACCAACGATCAGGGAGTGACGTGGTGCCCGCAATCTTTGAGATGTATTTCTCTAAGGATTTCAATACCTTGCTACTGGGAGACGCATCGAAGGAAAACTCATGTGGTACTTCTTTTGTAAAAATATCCGTCAATGATGACATAGCCATTTGATCTATGTACTATTTGCCAGCTTTCGACTTCGTCGGTGGGCAAAGTTTTGTCTTGTAGATAATCCTTGAACGGTTTTGTCCAAGCCGGAGAGGTCACTGTTATTGTATTAACAAATGAATCCTCTCTATCCGGGTTGTCGACGTCCACTCTCTTCATGGACAGGGTCCGTAAATGTTCCAGGAAAATGCCTAGCAGAATTGGTCGACGAGCTGATCCAAGCTTTAACAGCAGATCTGTCGCCTCATTCTCCTCCCTTTTGACGTACTTGACTTCATAGCCGTTGAAGCACTTGGCTATTTCATCTACTTCGTCTCGATATGCCACCATCATAGGGTTCCGCACGTTCCAGGTGCCAGCTAGTTGCTGGGTAACCAAGTCGGAATCTCCATAGCAAACTATGCGCTTGATGCCAATATCCTTGGCTACGCGAAGTCCATGAATGAGGGCCTCATACTCCGCCATGTTGTAGGTAGCATTGAAGTGGATCTGCAGGACGTATTGCAACTTTACCCTGTTGGTGATTGTAATAATACACCAGCCCCCGAGCCATTGAGTAGCTTCGATCCATCAAAGTGCATGATCCAATACTCTGGCTCTAGCATGGGAGTGTCTTCTGGCAGTTCTATCCAATCTGCTAGAAAATCCGCCAGTGCTTGTGATTTGATAGCGTCACGCCTCTTGTAGGTGATTTCAAAGGCGGCAAGTTCGATGCCCCACTTTGCCACTCTCCCTGTAGCGTCGCTATTGTTGATGATGTCGGATAGTGGAGCTTTGCTCACTACTATGATAGGGTCCTCCTGGAAATAATGCCTTAACTTACACGAAGCAAGGAAAACTCCATAAGCTATCTTTTGGTAGTGCGGGTAATGCTGTCTGGATTCCATCAAGACCTCACTTACATAGTAAACGGGCCGCTGAACTCCATACTCATGCGTTGGTTCCTTGCGCTCCACCACGATGACGATGTTGATTACTCAGTTGGTTGTCGCCATGTAAACTAACATAGGATCCCTTGGCACCGGTGCTACAAGTATTGGTGGGGAGGAGAGTATTCTCTTCAACTCCTGAAGTGTTGCGTCAGCTTCGTCCGTCCATGTGAATTTGTCTGCCTTCTTGAGCAACTTGTAGAGAGGCATAGCCTTCTCACCAAGTCGGCTGATGAACCGGCTTACTTCTGCAACGCAGCCTGTGAGCCTTTGTATGTCCTTCAGGCATGTCGGGCGTTTGATGTCAAGGATGGCCTTGATTTTCCTCGGGTTCACCTCGATTCCGCGATGCGAAATGATGAAACCCAATAGTTTGCCGGAGGGTACCCTGAAGACGTACTTCTTGGGGTTCAGTATCATGTTGTATTTCCGAAGGTTATCGAAGGTTTCCTATAGGTCAGCGATAAGATCATTTGATTTCTTTGACATTACCACGATGTCGTCCACATAAGCATGTACATTGCGACCTATTTGGTTGTGTAGGCAATGTTGCATCGTCAGCTGGTACATGGCACCGGCGTTTTTCAACCCAAATGGCATCTTGACATAGCAATACGTGCCATAAGGTGTGGTGAACAAAGTGGCCAATTGGTTCGACTTTCGCATTTAGATCTGGTGGTATCCTGAATAGGCATTGAGAAAACACAGAAGTTCTGATCCAGCCATCGATTCAATGACTTGGTCAATGCGAGGCAAAGCAAACGGATCCTACGGACACGCTTTGTTAAAGTCGGTATAATCAACACATATTCTTAATTCATTGGTTCCCTTTTTGGGGACAAGTACAGGATTTGCCACCCATCAGTGTGAATAACTTCTCGGATAAAGCCAGCCTTAAGTAACCTAGCTATTTCTTTGCCTATAGCCCTTCGTCTTTCATCACCAAAGCATCGTAGAGGTTGCTTCACCGGTTTGGCATTAGGATCAATATTCTAGCTGTGCTCGGCAAGTTCCCTAGGTACACCTTTCAAGCGCTCCTCCTTCTCGATCTCCTGCTCGATCTCCCTCATAACAGCATCCTATTCCTCCAAGTTAGCGTCTGAGCCACCGCCATCCATACTGATGTCGGCGTATAGCTCGTCAAGGACGGAGTTGGAGCGGGCTTTGGTGTTGGCGATGGCGGATGTGGAGGGTGATGGAGGCGGGCTGCTATTGTTATTTCCTCCTCCGGCTACACCGGCAATTTCCATCATGGCCTCTTCATTGGTGGTCTCGTATTCATTGACGATGGCAACCATCTCGCCAAGGGTGAGAGGGCATGCGGCTTGCCGCCTTTGGAGGGTATGGAGGAGTGTTTCAGGTGTGAGCCCTTCCATGAAGTGGTATACGAGCTTGTCGGCATGATCACCCTCTAGGGTTTCCCTCACCCTCATCCATCTGGCGAGGTATTCGCGGGGAGGTTCTCCATCCTTTTGAACGCATCTAGCTAGATCGAAGATGGTGACGACGCCGACAAAGTGTGACATGCACATCTCTAACGCTCGGGGAAGCCAAGCGGATTTGCGGGGTCCTTCCACCCTTATATCCTGCACAGGGGCGGTTTGGGTGGGCCTTGAAATTTGCTAATCCAAGCCACCATACTCCAAGGAGATGTATGGCCCAGATCCTTCCGTGAACGTGTCTTGCTCATAGGTGGTCCGTGCGGGGCTTGACAAGTTTCCGACATCCTAGGAGCTAGGACCCGAGTCAGTTTCGCCGATGAAGATGTGGATGTCTCCAAAGGGGATGACGGAGAAGCACGTGGGGTTCGTCTTTGCTGGCACCCAGAACTCATCTGGAGGGACGATCGGGACGTTGCCAGAGAAGAGAACGCGACCGATGGCTATGGTGTCACTGATTTCCACAAAGAGATTGGACATCGCCCGGTGTAGAGGTCGAAGCGCCTCTTGCCCCATGGTGGGCGCCAATTGTCGTGGTATTACCAACGAGTACGCCATGGACGGGTCCTCACGGTGCGTGTTTAGAGACGTGGGGTAAGGAGGAGAGTTGGTAGGTACGAGGTAACACACCTTACCCAGGTTTAAGTCCCACAACGGTGGCGGAACTCTATTCCTGCTATAAATCACTATAATGGCAATACGCCGAGTTACAGAGATAGGTTCGCTATGCGAGGTGTTGCATGTTGTACGTAGCAATCTAAGAAGTTGTGCCCTAAAGGCTCCCATAGGGGCTACTGGGCTGCGGTACCAAAGTTCGCGGTGAGTGCACCGCGGTACCTAAGTTGCCTGAAATTGCCGCGTTTCAAAATGTTGGGCCGCAAACTACTGAGAGGGGCCATTTTGATGCAAACTCATCTCACCCCTACCAAATCCAAACATTCCGTGAAACTGCCCCGTGAAGTAGACGGTCGGGACCCTCATGTCAGTAATATTTCCGTGACGCGAGCGCCAACGCGGCAACCACGTAGGAGAAACAAGAGACTAAAGGAGCATGGTGCGTTGACCAAATTCACAAATCCACTCGCTCCCTCCTTTCGCATGAACCCTAACACCGGCGGCGTCGAAATCCCCTCTCCAACCAGAATGATCTCTTCGGGCATTTGACTTCCGGCGCCAAGTTGCTGTGCCTACTCGCTGCTACCGAGCTCTAATGCCGAATGTCATGCCAGTCGTTGCGATGATCTAGCCCGCCTCTACCGCTGACGAGATGAGCAGCGCGAAGGATGTCAAATCCATTTGCCGAGGAAGAAGTACTTCTGGCTAATTGCGGGTGAGCTACTCTTCTCTTTGCTATTCGCACTACCTATAACTTCTAGCTGGCTATTGGAATTACAGAGGTATATTGAACATAGAATTGTTTGCTAGCACGACGCTGACAAACAATTCTTATCTTTTGTCTCCAATTTTCTATCAACTAGGATCTCCACTGAACCCAAGTACACGGTTCTGGTCACCATCTATGGCTACCTCATTAAATTAGCAGATGGGAAGAGCACGTGGAAACAAGCTCAGAATCTGAAGATGGAAGTAGTGCATGTGCAGTTATGCACTATCCCTAGTTTGGTTGCTGCTGTGCGTGAACTTGCTGAAATGAGGCCGGAGCAGACTGCACGGTTCAGCTTCATTGATGTATGAGGCTTCACGGTTCCTATAACGTGTGACAGTCAGCTAATTGGGTTGATGAAACAGTATGCTGGGCTTCGAACGGTTATGCTGATTTGTAACATACTGGATGAGGAAGCTCCTGCTACTGGGAGTCGCCCAGCTATTATTGGGCAGGGAGGTCTAACTCGAACCCCTGCTGTTGTTGAGCAAAATGTGGTTCCTCATCCGCGACATGCTTCTGTCAGGCAACCTCCTCGTAGGAGTTCCCGTATTTCCGTTGTGGAAAACTCTGCTCTGGAATCTGTTGGTACTGGTCGTCCCTGTCCCCGTGGTGTTGTTGCTCCGGCTGCTGCTCACCCAATCCATGTCGCTGTTGAGCAAACTAAGGCTTCCGGAGGCCGCCCCATTGTTGTTGCCAAGACCGCTGCCTTGTGTGCTGCTCCTCCTCGAAACCGTCCTCAAGTTGTGCGAACCCATGCTCTGGAATCTACTGGTACTGGTCCTCCACGTGTTGTTGTTGATCTGGCCGCTGTTGACCCAATCCCTACCGTTGTTGAGCAAACTAAGGCTTCCGGAGGCTGCCCCACTATTGTTGCAAAGACTGATGCCTTGTGTCCTCCTCGAACCCGTTCTCAGGTTCAGCAAGCTACTGGTCTGGATCTAGCTCATGGTCTGGACTCTGCTAGCACTCGAAACACTGCTGTTGTGGGAACTGTTCCTAATCGTCGATGTGGCATGGCAGCAGCTGATCCTATTGTGGCTACCATTAGAAGGGGCCCTGCCTGTCCACCATGTAATGTAGCTCCCGCTGCTAAGGGCCCTCGCCTTGCTCCTGGTCCTGGTACTTCCACCGAGGTTGATCCAGCTAACGACGACGCTGGTGATGGCGGCGGTGGCATTGGGGCTGGGTCTGATGGTGCCGCTCCACCTCTCGAACCTTTCAGAGGTTTCTATCCTAAAGAACCCGATGATGGCAAAGTAATCGTTTGTATCGGTGCCGCGGATTATACTGCAAAATTAGATGATGGCACAGAAAAATTCTATGACGAGTTTGATGTAATCCTTGGCAGATACGATCTTGAAGTAGTAGAGTTATCTGACCTGATGGCATCGTTACGTGTGAATGTGCTATGGGGGTCCTCCCAGGAAGCACGTTTGTTATATTTTGGTTACAGGAGCAAAAAGGCTATCGAAGTGAAAGATACCAGGGATTTAGTCGTACCATTTACAAGGAAACATTATAGAGGTGAATTGTACTTCCACTTGATAGTGCAAATGGTTGGAGAGGAATTGGAACTCGACAATAGAGGTGATGGACTTTTAGAAGGCATGCGTCAGCTGATCCATGGCATCACTAGGGCTGGTGCGACTGAGGGTAGCTTCGAACAGAGGAGAGTCTTACAGAGGAGCGTCATAAAGAGGAGCAGGAAGACCATCCCCAGAAAGGGCACCCCGAAGAAGAATGTCACCAAGGAGACCACACTAGAGAAGAGGACGCCCAAGAGTCTAACGAAAAAAGGCACCACGCCGCAGAGTACACCCCTGAGATCCAGTCAAAATGCCACACTCGACGGTAGCAGCAAAAATGCTAAGAGGGCTAGCACGGTGGTGAACACTCCCAGGAGTGGTAGCAAAGAGGCGAAGATGGCCAGCACGAAGGCCACACCCAGTGGGAGCTGAAAAAATACTAATTTGGAGCGGAACACGCCGCTGTCAAGGAATAATGCCAGTATGAAGGAGAACATGCCCAATAGTAGCAGAAAATTTCTAATTTGGAGCGGAACACGCCGCTGAGGTCAGGCAATAATGCCAGCACGATGGAGAACACGCCCAATAGTAGCAGCAAAAGGGCTAATTTGGACCGGAACACACCGCTGAGGTCATGCAATAATGCCAGGACGAAGGAGAACACGCCCAATAGTGGCAGCAAAAGGGCTAATTCGAAGAAGAACACGCCGCAGAGGTCAGGCAATAATGCCAGCACCCTGGAGCCAACACCCGTGAGGGGAGGCAGTAAGGAGATGACACCCAAGAGTGGCAGCAAAAAGCCTAGTTCGATGGGGAATGGAATGCAGATGTCAAGCCCTACTAATACCATCAGGAAAGATTACATCAGGAAGGAGGATGTACACAGGAAGAGCAAGAGGGTTCTGTAGAGTCAAGATGAAATTGATTCTGGCTGCTGTTTGTCCACTGAAGTACCTGGGATGCGTGCAAACGTAATACCACCCCTTGTGGTTGCAGCAGAACCAACCGAGTGTCTTGGAGAAAATAGAGTTGCCGGTGAGGTGGATTGGGGCAATGTTCTGGTCCATCCGGGTGGAGACGATGGTGCAGATCCACCCATGGGAGTCAATATGATGTGTGTAGTACTAGGCATTAGAGACGATTGCGAGGATTCTGAATTAGATGAAGAAGAAGGCATTGTAGAGGATCAAGAATCTGGTGATGATGAAATAGACGAGGAAATTAACGATGAGGCTGGTATTCCAGTCGATGATTTGGGTGTTGAAGTAGAAGAAATGAAACATGACCACGAGTATCCTATAATTTCGGTCGGAGTTCAGGAGCATGCATGAGTTCAGGATGTCATTCCGGAATTTTTGTATCAAGGGGGAGTTCGACGTTTATCGACTGAAGAACACTGCCCAGAGGTATGAGGCCGTTTGCAAGTTAACATGGATGAATGGACGGGTCGAGGTACATTGTGCATGGAGGATCACAACAAGAGCCTTACCTGCGTCGAATGCAATTAGGGTACTGGGGCAATTAATGCAGCAAATCATTAGAACTCTCTCTCTCTTTTCACTCTATAACTACAATTGATGTGCGATATCTTTCTGGCAACTATTCGACTCCGCTTATCTTTTAAATGAATCTGTGTTGCAGGTCAACAAAATGGGCCCTCCACACATGTGTCCGACAGGCAGCAAACTGAAATCCTCAATGGCTGATACGGAGTGGGTGACTATGCAATCTATGTCCATACTAAAGGATAACCCTAAGGAGACCGTGAAGAATATTCAGACTAGCCTCGGTTCTAAATACAACACTGTCCTCCCGTATTACACGGTTTGGAAAGGTAAAGAGAAAGCTCTAGGGGTCTTGCACAGGGATTGGACCAATAACTTCAGGATGTTGTACAACTTCAAGGCGAAGGTACAAGCTAGGTGTCCGAGGAGTGTTGTGGAGATTGACACCGAATCAGAAGGTGGTAAAATATATTTCAAAAGATATTTCATTGCGCTTAAACCTTGCATCCAGGGATTCAAGGACGGCTGTAGGCCGTATCTGAGTGTAGACAACACTGTCCTAACTGGCAAATGGAAAGGCTGCCTGCCATCTGCCATGGCACTTGATGGTCACAACTGGATGTTCCCAGTGGCATTCGGGCTGGTTGAAACAGAAACGGAGGAAAACTGGGTCTAGTTTTTGAGGCAGCTCAGGAGATCAATAGGCCACATGGATCCATTGGCTATATCCACGGATCCATGCAAAGGGCTGACGAATGTAGTGAAGGAGGTGTTCCCGCGAGCTGAAGGTAGAGAAGGCCATGCCCATATGATGCTCAACTTGTACTCACACTACGCAGGCAGCGTATTTTGTTACATGTTTCCTGCTGCTAGAGTTTACAAACCTAGTAGCAGCAAATATTTCATGAGCAAGATTTTTGCAGAAGCCCCTTAACTTCTAGAGTACTTAGCCATCCATCATTCGTAGCTATGGAAGAGGAGTCAATTCAACCCTGACATCAAAGTTGATTACATAAACAATAACCTTGCAGAATGTCTGAATAACTGGGTGAAGGACATAAAAGTGTGTCCTGTTCATATCTTGATGGACAACATACGTGGTATGATCATGAAGCTGTTAAATATAAGGAGAGAGATCGGTAGGAGACTTAGAGGACATATGCTACCGCCAGTTGTACAGCAACTACACAAGAGAAGGCGAGGACTTGCTCATCTTAAGGTTCTCTCGTCAACCAGCAGAAGCTGTGAGGTGGTCGATATGTCCAAGAGTGGCAAAAGGGATGTTCTGAACATCCAGCTGCGAGAATGCACCTGCTTAGAGTGGCAGCATACTAGGAAACCTTGCGACCACGCCTTTGCCTTCTTGGTGAAGAAAATAACTCTACCACATTTGGATCAGTATTTGTCAGACTACTACTCTATGGAAAATTTCAGAGCTGCATACGCTGGATCCCTTGAGCCATGTACAGACCCATCTCAGTGGCCTCAAGTCCAACTATCTTTCGAGCTTTGCCAGCCAGTTACAAAAAGGGGCAGAGGAATGCCTCAGGTGAATAGGTTTAAGAATTTTCTCGAGAAGAACGGTTCGGCTTTCTGTGCTACAAAGAAGGGCAAAAATAGATGCAAGACCTGCCATCTTATAGGCCATAGAGCAGCGGGTTGTCCCCTTAATGCTCCCAAACCAAGGTATGAGATGGTACATTCACACAAAAAATTGTTTATAGTCTGTAGTTATAAGGTAGTAATCCATGTACTGTTTTTTACAGGAAGCGCAAGGTAAGAAACAAGACAACCGACTCAGTGATTTTGCTGCAGGGAGAAAACCAAAACGAGTGGAGTGATGATGCCGGACAAGATTCTGGGGCTGATTGGCCTGACTTCCCTCGACCCAGAGATGCAGGGTACGTGAAGGTAAGAAAATTGGCACCTAGGAAGAGGAAGAAGACAGGAGATGAAGAAGCAAGTGGACATGAAGGAAAGAGGAAGAAACTTGGTACCCAAGCAGAGAAAGAAGGCTAGCAGTGTAGAAGCCTAATGATGTCTTGAACTTGAACCTATATATGTAGTTCGGTTAAACTCTAGAGCTGTGTGCATGGAACTTGTCGGGCGAAACAATCTGCCTCCCGTACTCGGAGTAAAATGTATCGTGACTTTAGGATTGGATACAGCCGAGGCCACTAGTTGAATCCAAAATTGTGACTGTGCCACTACTATCTGAACAATCGCGATAGCTGAGCGGTTAAGGGGTCTCCAAAATCGATGGGTGTTAGTGGCACAGACATGAATTATTTATAGGCGCTTAATAAATCCGTGCTATTGGCATTACACTTATGATAAGTTTCTGGGCTGAAAACAATTTCTTAAGCTGGCTGCTACACTCCACGAAGCAGCAACTTATTTCAGCTGCTGGACAACGACATGGCAACATAAACTGCAAATGCAACAGATAATGCCCAAATAATGAGGAAATTGTTTCCACTATCTAGCCTAATCTTGAGCCCGTCTGTCTCACCACTTCCCTGCCCCTGCCTCCCCTGCACCTGGCGAAGCTCCCGGATCTCTCGCTCCATCGCACGAATCTCCTCTTTCTTGTCCCACACAGCATCACGTAGATCCTGAACAAGCTCTTTGTGAAAACCTGTAAGTGGCTTTTCGATCCACACAAACTTGTCACAGCCAGTCCCCCTCCCTTCCTGCGTAGTAGATCGAAGGAAACAAAAAAAGAATTACATTACACTTTTCGGATCCGGGTTACCATTGTACCTACAGTAGGAACTTACCGCTCTGATGCTGCAGCTGCTGAATTTTCTTGCAGTATTTTCGTCGGTCCACGAAATTCATCTCGGCATCTTCTCACCGCACAAACACAGCATATCCGGGTAGTAATTGTAGGGCACCCTCCGGTACCTGATGGGGGCACCCGCCTGACGGTGTTGAGCCGACCCTGATTCCGCCCGAGACGAACTGCACGAGCTGCGAGCCATGAGCGAGGAGAGCGAGGGCAGAGGAAAGAGGAGCCTTTGGATGTCAGGGTAGTGGTGAAGCATGATTTATACCCACTTAATAACTCGGGCAGAATCCTACTGTCCACATTCGGCTGATAGGTGGGGGACCTAGCGTGTGGACTTGTCAACCAAACCTCACGCCTTCGTGGTTCAAAAGCCCTCTTGCGCGCATTGGACGAAATTTTTTGGCACCTTGCCAGCGTACATATCACTGGGAGGCCTTGCTCAGGAACCAGACACGCCTGGCCCACAATCTTACTCCCTCCTAGGAACTTGTCATGGCTCGCGCCGGCAGATCCATCCGCTCCACCGCTTTCGGTAGGGCTTGCCACGGCGGATCCACCCCAAGATCCTACCATTGCAGTATCAAATGGCCATGATTTCTTGAGAGGAGCGATGATGCTACGTATCCGAGCTCGGCCCCTCCTACCTGTAGAAGGACTGATGCGGCATCAAGCTCGATCAGGAGCCGCCAGGCGTGACGGCGCTCGGTCCACGCCAACCCCGTCACCTTCGTCATTGTCGATTCCGATGTGGAGGACGACGGGGACGAAGCTGTACATAACGCCATTGTTGCCTCCTTGGCAAAGGGCAAGCCACGGGCAGGAGTGGATGTCGCTGGGAAGGGCACGGCGGTGTCACCAATCGAGGTGGACTCCAACGACAGCGGTGTGATGTGGGTTTAGATGTTGTTTAGGATGGTTGCAATTTCGGTTTTGTTTAGTGCGAGTACAATTATTGTAATGGGTTTGTCGAGCTATATTGAGAAATATGTGCAATAGCAGTGTGTGAGTGCTTCCACTTTAGAAATTGTGTATGTGCCATTTGCATGTTGCATTATCAATGTAGATTACATGTAAACAATCCAACGAAAATTAGATTACAACCATTAGATGGGAGTGTCAGGATGGAAGAGAAATTGGGACAGTGGCATCAAATTGAAGGAAGAGAAGGGGGCGTGACACTGGCAGGTGGGCCCTCGGAACACGTGACACTAACATGCGTGTGCGGGAGCACACGGTATTACCGGTCTATCCAGAGCAAGCGGACTTTGCAACATGACAAAAGCAAGCTGATTGGACCAATATAATAACTCGTCGAATTATTAAGGAGTACTAAAAACTACAACTAGGGTACATTCGCACAACACGTATGATCTACGCACCTGAGAAGCATCTCTTAAGTCTAACAGTAATGACAACACAAGTACTACATTTCCCTGTCGGTCTTCTCGATACAAATGTAGAAATGCATCTGCCTGTTTGGTCCAGCACCGACAAGGTACTGAGATGGCACACATAGGATCGATCTTAGGTCCACATACTCCACCTCCCGCGGCGTCGGGCAGCTCGGCGCCTTGGCTAGCACAAGAATGCTATCGGACGACAGCGGCTGGGCGTTCGCCCACATGCGCACCATGTATACGGGCCAGGCACACGAGACCGACCCGACGCATACGACACACACGACGGTGGGCCCGGATCTGGTTCCCGGAACACCGGTGGTGATGGTCAGGACGAAAACAGAGCCGCCCCTTGGAAAATTAGTCGGCGGCGTGCCGAGTCAGTGAACGGCACCTGCTCTTGGAGAAGTTGGGCTTGTCCGTACGAGATCCTAATCACTTCAATCAAGTGCTCCTCTGCAAGGTGGACGATTGATGGCTCAGTGTTGATGTAGAGCTTGTTGGAAACCCCAAGAGGAAGGTATGATGAGCACAGCATCAAGTTTCCCTCAGTTATGAAACCAAGGTTTAATCGAACCAGTAGGAGCAAGGAAACACCCCAAAGGTGTTGCTAGCTGAGCCTTGGCAGGGTGCACTACCGGTGCTAGTAGCAACGTGGAGACCTGCACAACACAACCACAAAACTTTGTCCCCAACTTGCGATGAGGTTGTCAATCTCACCGGTTTTGCTGAAAACAAAGGATTAAACGTATCGAATGGAAGGAAGTAAAAGTTTGCAGAAAGTAAACACAAAGCAGTAAATAGTTTGTAGATTGTATGTAAAAGAAAGGACCGGGATCCATAGTTCACTAGAGGTGGCTCTCCTTAAGATAGATAACATGCTGGGTGAACAAATTACAGCGGGGCAATTGACAAACATCGAGAAAGCAATACATGCATATACTAATCATCTTGACTCCTTTGGAACTTGATTGGGCATTACAACATAGACCGCCATCCAACTGCATCTATGACTAATAATCCACCTTCAGGTTATCATCCGAACCCCCTCCAGTATTAAGTTGCAAGCAACAGATTATTGCTTTACGAATTGCATGTAATGTAAACAATACGATTGTTCTATGAACAAAGGATTGTTGTTTTCTCCCTAGTAGCAACAACACATCTAGTACCTTAGAGATTTCTGTCACTTCCCCAAATTACCAGAGGCATGAACCCACTATCGAGCATAAATACTAACTCTTGGAGTTGCTAGCATCTACTTGGCCAAGATAGTTAATAACAACGGAAAGCATGCAAGATCACAAATAACAAAGACATGACAGAATCAATAATCAATATGAAATAGCATCTCAATATACATCGGATCCTCGCAAGCACAACATGCAGAATTACAAATAGATGATCTTGATAATGAACGGAGCTCACAAAATCTAGACATGAAAGCACAAAGGAGGAGAACCATCCATCTAGCTACTGCATGGATTCGTAGTCCAAAGATGAACTACTCACACATCACACCGGAGGCTTGCATGGTGATGAAGAAGGCCTCCAGGGTGAATTCCCCTCTCCGGTAGGGTTCCAGGAAGAGCTTCAGATCCCTCCCGATCTAGGGATGGAGATGACGGTGGCTACAGACTCTTTCGTGGATTTTTGATCGGGTACTTAGGGTTTTCGTCCTGAGGGCATCTTATAGGCGGATGGAGAGGCCGAGGGGGTGCTAGGGTCAGCCACACCACCCCCTAGTGCGGCCAGGCCTGGCCCACGTGGCCCGGTGGTGTGGTGTCCCCCTGGCTCCTCTCCGTCTCGTATTCTGGCATCTGATGACTTCCGGAAAAATAGGCACTTTGGCTTTTGTCCCGTCCAATTCTGAGAATATTCATTTTCTGACTTTCTTGGAACCAAAAACAGCAGAAAATAGGCAGCTGGCACTGTGGCTCTTGTTAATAGGTTAGTACAAGAAATCATATGAAAAGTACTCCAAAGTGTGGACAAAACACAAGAAAGTGGATAAAACCAAGCATGGAACATCAAAATTATAGATAAATTTGCAATGTATCAACGACGAGCTATGCGGGCGGGCCGGTGTAGTTGCAGCCCGGCTCCATGCAGGAGCACGCGCCGTGCGGGCACGCGAGCTCGTGGACCGGGAGCTCGTGGTAGGAGTAACGACGAAAGCATCCTAGGTGGGAGCACATGAGCGGGATGTCGCTGCGAAGTTGCACGCGAGGATCTCTAGATTCTTGGGCTGTAACATCTGCCACATCTGAAGTTCGTCGAGAAATCGAAAAAAAGATCAGAAGTTAGATTGGCAAATAGTAGGAATATGTAGGATAAGTTCAAAAGCTTGTAAAATGATTTCTTAGCATGAAGGTAGCGACCCGAGAATTGGCGGATGTCGCCGGCTTGCGGCTGCGGCAGGATGGGAGTGAAGTGGGGAAAGTGGTGTAACTACCTCGGAAAATTACGCTCTTAGTTAATGCCTGGATGAACGAAAGTGGTTAAAATAGTAACCTGGGGCCCAGGGCCACTCACGGTAGACCTTTCGACCGTCCTAACCACTTTCAGACAACGGGACAAGAACGAGCGGCGTAATCGGCAGGCGAAGGGATCAACTACATACACAAATGAGTATGTACGCAAGCCACATACAACAGTCCTTAGAGCCATTCCATCTAAAAGAAATAGAAATATTGCAACGCCATACGGCAAGATCCAAATGTCCTAGATAGATATAATAATTTAGGATAGCTCCTCATACATCACACATCAGAGTATCAGGCGGAAGCGGAAAACAAGATCCGAGTACGGATAAGAAGCAAATCGGCATAAGATGCCCCATAAATAAACACATCCCGCCCACAGATCACACGGATCCCCGTTCCCGGAATCTCTACACCGAATGATAGTTGCCAACATCATCTGTCTCTTCCACCCAGTATCCATCTTGCGGGTACACCTGTTCATCTGAATCAAACAATTTATCATGTGAGACCCTAGGGGTACTCAGCAAGTCTTTATGCCACTAAAGGGGACACAACCTGGGGTGACGAAATTGCAGCAAAAGATAATACCTAACAATTCTACAGATATTCGCTAACCTTCCGCCTAACCAATGATAGACAGAAGTCCGTGAATTAAGAACAACAGTTATAACAGTATAATTAACAGATCCATCCTTCTCCTCGCTTACCAACGAGGAAGCGGACGAACAACCTCCATCATCCGTTGGCAGTTTTATTAAACATTCCAAGAGTGTTGCACTATTTACTAGTCAAGTACTTAGTCAAATTAAAAGCGGTACTTTAGTTATACTTGTCTATGATCAAGAAACTGTGCTCCAAGTCGTCCATAACCGCGGACACGGCTTTCAGAAAGATTTACCCTGCAGGGGTGCATGAATAGCAACACACTCGATCAACCTCGGAAAAACCAAATCAAAACCCAACGAGGCATTCACGACAAAGCAATCACAGGATTCAGAAAGATTTCAGGAGGCCACCCCATTAAGCTACCCGCAATGAAGTTGGCCGGCTCCGAGACGGACCCAAGGTTTGTGTCAATGGCTGTAAATGACTGGGAACCCGAAAATGTGACTGGGCTTGTCGATACTGCGAAAACATTCCACGATCCAAAACAGTACAGGTGCTCCACGCACAATCTTATTAAAGCAGTAACATGGCAATAGTACAGGATAGTAATAAAGCCCCAAACTAAATGTGGCCCCAAGAAATAAGAATGAATCAAGCTCTGGCTCAGGGGGGTCCATAAGGCCTCCCGGATGTGGATAGTGCGAATAAACAAGGAACAGGAATCAAGTACTCGGGGTCCTATGGGACACAAGTGAGCATGAAAGACCAAACAGCAGATATGGCTCACTGGTGCCTCTTTCATTAGTTATCCCATAACTACTCAGGTTATGTTCTTTAGGTACCTCGTTATTCCTCAGACACTCACATACCCTACTCATGCTTTTCTACGACTCGCATGGCTACAAAACAACTCCTGTAGTAATGGCTCATGGGATGGAGGAACAAGCTTCGGTGGGGTTTAAAAGTAAAGGCTATGCAGTACTTGGGATTCAATTTAATGCAATCGCAACTCAATGATGCAAGAATAAGATAGAGGCAATAGGTACTGTATGTATGAAAGCATGTGGTAGTGCTTTCCTGGCAGCTCAGTTGAACCGAGAGATGGATCTGGGTAATACTCCTGGGATTCCTGGTAATTCTCCTGCTGGGAGTCTATCCGAAGAAGAACCAAACAAACAAGGGCCAACATAAATAAGTGCACAAGCATATGAATTGAAATGCAACAAGCAACCAAGCATGCCATGATGAATGATGCACAACTTGCGTGGCATTAAAGTAGCATGGCAAAGGTGAGGTGTGGATGCAAGAAATAAAGCATTTTAATATTTATTTAAACAAGTTTTATTGTCATAAACAGTTCAGATTTTAAATGACAACATGATGCATGCTTCAATTCAGAACAAGGACTGCATAAATAGAACGGGCTCGTCGCGCTGATCGATTTAGACATATTATTTGTCAAATTTGGAGTTATAAAACAAAAGTTATTAATTAAATAAGGAAAAGGGCATTTTATTGTAATTTTAATCATCTCGAAATTTTAAAGTGTTCAAACATTATTTTGAAGGGCATATTTGAATTCCTCACATTTTTCTGATCCCAAAACATATATTATATGTATTATTTGGATTTGTATTTTAAAAATTATTTGAATCTGATTTGAATTTGAATTTAAATCAATTTGGAAAAGGTTCAAATTAAAACAGACAGCCGGAAATACTTTTCTTACCCAGTCAGATCCAGCCACAGCCACTGACGGGTGGGTCTTGCGCTGACTGGGCCACGCGCACGAAAAACCTTTTGTTACCGCGGATCGGGCTAGCCACTGAGACTGCGGGGTGGGCCAACTGGCGCAGGCCCGCGTGTCAGCGGTGAGGAACGCAGGGGCTGACAGGTGGGGCTGGGGCTGCAGCGCGGGTTACGCCGGATAAAGCAGAGGGGTTTTCCTGCAAAAGTGCTAGCGCGGCTGACTGGTGGGGTCGCTAGGAGCGCGGGTTGCAAGAATCAAAAATGTGGGGGGCTTAATGCAAATTTACCACGGGCCCGTACTGTTTCTCTTCTCCATCGTCTGGCGAGGAAAATCGGCACGCGGCGCGAGTGGGGATTCGATCCCAGGTCGCCGGAGTGTGCGCGGAGGGGCTAACCGGTGCGGCTGGCTCGGGTAGTTGTCAGGAGGGTGGCGGGGGCCTAGATAGGGTGTTGCGCGGCGCGGGAAAGCTTGCAGATGCCGGCGAGCGGCGCGCACTGAGAGCGCTCGACAAAAGCAACGGCGGCGCTAGGGCGATACGGCGCGGAGCATGTCAGGGAGAAGGAGAGGCTCACCGCGGGCTCGACGGCAGGCTCGAATCGGACGGGGGCGCGGCGGATCGCCGGGGATGCAGGCGCTCCGGCGAACTAGGGTTTCGGGGAGCGGCGAGGATCTGGCGGTGCTGGGACTTCCTCCTTCGCGTCAGCGTGTACAGGGCATCGTGGAGGAGCCTCCTCGAGCTTCTAGGCCACCTCCAGGACAAGCACGCCGGCTGGAACGTCGGGGGCGAGGTGGTACTGGCGGCGACCGGCGTCGGGTGTGGTGGTCGGAGAGGAAGAAGGAGAAGAAGGGGGTGGCTCGGGAAGATCTGGGAGAGGCCAGAGAGGCGTGGGGAGGAAGGAAAAATGAGAGGGAGAGAGAGAAGAGGGAGCCGTGGCAGGGGAGATAAAGGTGGCCTCGGTGCCACCTTTTTCTCCTCTCTCACGTGCCGGCTCGAGCTGGGGCTCGACCTGGGGCTGGTAGGCACGGCGGGGAGGGGCTGCAGGTGGTCCAGGGCGGGGAGAGAGGGATAGGCAGGGAGGCTCGGCTGGAGGGGGGCCCTCGGGTCAGGAAGAGAGAAGAGAGGGAGGGTAGCTCGGCTAGGGTTAGATGGGGCATGGCTCGGGTTAGGGTTTTGTCTAGGTTTGGGTTAGGTAGCTGGTGTGTTGCTCAGCAGGTTAGAGAGAGAGGGAGAGTAAGTGAGACAGATGGGAGAAGGTTAGGGTTTAGTAGAATTAGGGTTAGGAGAAATTAGAGAGAGAGAGAGAAATAGATAGGTTAGGTGGTTTTAGGTATTTAGATTTTAATTTTGTTTAAGAGGCCATACCAAGAAGAACCATAGGGCTTGATCTTGCATGAGCTAAAGTGGATGAGAAACAAGAAAGAAAAATGAAGAAAAGAATAGGTGGAAGAAGTCACATATGATCATGCTTGAAGAAAATAAATAAAAGAAAGAGATATGGTTGAGACTATGGAGAGGTGGAATGGTAGGAGATGATTTTTCCTAGATAGGATCCACCAAATCCAAAGAAAAACCAATGGAGGAAAAAGGTGGTGGAGAAGCTTGCATGGCCCATGCAAAAATAATAATGCCATGATTTATTTTGTGAAAACAATAATAATATGATGGCATCATTCTTATGCATTTTCAAGAAATGGAAAATGCCAAGCAAAGGAATTTAAAGGACTAGATCCACCCTATTTCCCATGAGCTTGCTAAAACCAAAATAAAGACAAACAAGCTCATGGTCTAGTAGGATGGTGGGATTATAAAGTGGTGGAAAAGAAAGGTGATGGAAATGAAATAAAAGATATGCCCCCAACTCAACTTGGGCATTTAGACAATATATCAATAGCCAAATACAATATCAAGAGGCAAATACAATTAATAATGCATGTGAGAGAAGAACCAAAAGAAGAGGAGTTTTATATGATGCTCAAATGCAAGGTGGCATGATGACATGAGCATGATATAATTATGATGCAACAATAATATATATGAAGTAGCCAATATCTTACTAGGACAAGTAGCATTACCATTGTTAGACAATTGGGATGCTACAACTCTCCCCTACTAAACAGGAATCTCGCCCCGAGATTCTAGGAATAAGAAGACTCAAAGAGGGTAGGATACTTGGCACGGAGCTCATCTTCACGTTCCCAGGTGGCTTCATCAACGGAATGGTGCGACCACTGCACCTTGCAAAACTTGATGGACTTGTTGCGAGTCCTTCTTTCTGCGACCTCAAGAATTTTTGTGGGGTGTTCTTGATAAGAAAGGTCTTCTTGGAGATTGATGAGTTCATGGTCCACGGTCCTGCCGGGATCCTTGAAGCACTTCTTGAGTTGAGAGATGTGAAAAACATCATGGACTTTGAGTTGTTCCGGGAGCTCAAGAGCATAAGCAACTTCTCCTCTTCTTCCACGAATTTTGAAAGGACCGATGTATCTAGGAGCCAGCTTTCCTTTGATACCAAATCGGTGCGTGCCTCTCATGGGAGTGACACGAAGGTAAACGAGATCACCAGGGACATACTCCATGTTCGTGTGCTTTCTGTCATAATTGCTCTTCTGGCGACTTTGAGCAATCTTCAGGTTTTCAAGAATGATGTGAACTTTCTCCTCCGCTTGAGTTACAATGTCGGGGCCAAACAATATTCTTTCACCTGCGCCCGACCAACCAATCGGAGTTATGCACTTGCGACCATAGAGAGCCTCAAAATGGTGCCATCTTTAGACTTTTCTGGAAGCTGTTGTTGTAAGAGAATTCAGCATAAGGAAGACATTCTTCCCACTTCATGCCGAAAGAGATAACGCAAGCACGGAGCATATCTTCCAGAATCTGATTGATCCTTTCAACTTGTCCTTGCGACTGAGGGTGGTAAGCTGTGCTGAAGTTTAGTTTTGTTCCCAAAGCATTTTGGAAACTTCCCCAGAACTTGGAAGTGAAGATACTTCCACGGTCTGAACTGATCTCAAGAGGAACTCCATACAGAGAGACAATTCTGTTGATATAGAGTTCAGCCATCTGAATTGCAGAAATTGTTTCCTTGACTGGAAAGAAGTGAGCTACTTTGGAAAGCCTGTCAATGACAACAAAAATTGCATTGTTGCCCTTCTACGACCTTGGAAAACCGGTGATGAAGTCCATCTCTACTTTCTCCCATTTCCATTCCGGAGGCTTCAATGGCTGTAGAAGACCGGAAGGTTTCTGATGAACAGCTTTAACTCTGCGACAAACATCGCACTCTGAGACATACTTGGCACAATATTGTTTCAAACCAGACCACCAATATTGTGTTTTCAAGTCCATGTACATCTTAGTGCTTCCAGGGTGGATAGAAAGCACAAAATCATGCGCCTCCTTGAGAACTTGCTCTCTAAACCCGGGTAGTTCGGAACAAACATCCGGTGTTCAAAGAAAAGAGTGCCTTGGTCATCTACGTGGAAAGACTCATACTTCGGGAGTTGAATGTTGGAGATGATCTTTTTAGTGTAAGGATCACCAAGCTGAATGGAACGGACCTTTTCTTCTAAGAGAGGTGTTGCTAGAAGGTTCAGAAGATAACCTTGATCCACAATTTCAAGGTTGAGCTTGCGGAATTCCTCGCACAAGAGAGGCTGTTGTTCTTCCACCATGAGGTTGTTGACATAAGCTTTTTGGCTGAGAGCATCTGCCATGACATTGGCTTTGCCCGGGGTGTAGTTGATGGTCAAATCAAAATCGTTGATTGTTTCAATCCACCTCCTCTGACGAAGGTTGAGATCAGGCTGTGTGAAGATATACCTCAGACTCTTGTGATTAGAAAAGATCTCGCAACGGTTGCCAAGCAAGTAATGCCTCCATACCTTCAAAGCAAAGACAACTGCTGCGAGTTCGAGGTCATGTGTAGGGTGGTTGATCTCATGCGTCTTCAACTGTCGAGAGGCATAAGCAACAACTTGTTTTTCTTGCATAAGGACCGCACCCAATCCTTGCAATGAGGCATCACAAAATATCTGGAAAGGCTTTGATGTATCTGGAGGAACCAAGACTGGTGTGGAAGTGAGCTTCTCTTTGAGTGTTTCAAAGCTTGCTTGACATGCCGGAGTCCAAAGATATTTCTTGCCTTTCTTGAGGAGATCGGTGAGAGGCTTCGCAATCTTTGAGAAGTTTTGAACGAAGCGACAGCAGTAACTGGCCAAACCAAGGAAACTCCGGACTTCTTTGACATTTATGGGTGGAAGCCAGTCCATAATTGTCTTAATAGTTTCTGGGTTGACGGCAATGCCCTTGGCAGAGATGACGTGACCAAGGTAGGTGACTTGAGGCAGCTAGAATTCACACTTGGAGAACTTTGCATACAGGCGGTTCTCACGAAGCTTGTTTAGGACACACCGAAGGTGTTCTTCATGTTCTTCTTTTGACTTAGAATAGACTAGAATGTCATCCAAATAGACCACAATGAACTTATCAAGATACTCCATGAAAACCGAGTTCATAAGCCTCGAGAAGGTGGCAGGTGCATTGGTGAGACCGAAAGACATGACCGTGTACTCGTACAGGCCATAGCGGGTGGTGAAAGCTGTTTTGGGAACATCTTCCTTGCGGATCTTGATTTGATGATAACCACTTCTCAAATCAAGCTTAGATAATACCACAGCTCCAGCTAGCTGATCGAAGAGATCATTAATTCGTGGAAGGGGATATTTATTTTTGATTGTTTTAGCATTGAGTGCCCGATAGTCAACACAAAGTCTATCAGTCTTGTCTCTCTTCTTCACAAAGATGGTTGGACTACCCCAAGAAGAAGTACTGTGCTGAATGAAACCCAACTTCTCTTGTTCATCCAACTGACGCTTGACTTCAGCCAACTCAGCAGGACCCATTTTATAAGGCCGCTTGGAGATAGGAGCGGTACCAGGTTCAAGTTCAATGACAAACTCAACCTCACGATCCGGAGGCATACCTGGCAACTCCTCAGGAAAGACATCTGGAAACTCACAAACTACAGGAACACTCTGAATACCTTCCATAGCATCATCATTCAGAGCCGCCAAAGAATAAAGCTGAATTGCAGGAGTCAGGCTTGGAGAATAGACTATATGGCCTTCAGGAACTTTCAGAGAAACCGAACATTCAGCACAATCAATCACAGCTGCATTTGCTGTCAACCAATCCATGCCCAAGATAACATCAATATCGGAATTGCCCAGAACAATTAAGGAAGCCGGAAAAGAAGAGCCACCAATCTCAATTTGATTGCCATGGTTGATCTTAGTAGATAACAATCTTGCCCCGGGAGAAAGAACCATTATTATCCAGCTGGTCTATAACAAGCTCATGCTCATTTGCAAATTTGTGAGAAACGAAAGAATCTGAAGCACCAGAATCAAACAAAACTAGTGCAGGAACTGAGTTAACAGGAAGCATACCCATGACAACTCCAGGTGCATGCTCAGCTTGAGCGACGTTGACACAGTTGGCACGAGAAACCGTAGATCCCGACTTAGTGTTGATGTTGAGAGCCCGAGGTGGAGGTGCACGAATCATAGGAGCACTTGCCGTAGGTCTTGGAGGTGGTGGTGGAAGAGCTTTGTTGTTCATTGGACAATTCCAGTGCTGATGCCCAGTGTTTCCACACGTATAGCAAGCACCAGGTGGACGTGGAGTAACGTAGCCAGGGACTCCGCCAGGCGCTCCAGGGTAGTTGTGGTTGTAGCCCCTGGGAGCTGCAGTGAAAGAGTTTGGTGGCCTTGGTGCGTAGCTTGACGATCTTGGTGGAGCAGGGAGCGACGGTGGGGTGTTAGGAACCCAGACACGACGCTTAGAAGGAGTTGTCATAGTAGAAGAGCTTGCTGTATCACGGCTGTGTTTCTTTGACTCCTCAAACACTTGCCTACTTGCTTCTTCTTGCAGAGCTGTGTGTTGAAGTTCCAGGAAAGATGCTGGCCTTGCATGAGTGATTGCATATTTGATGGAAGCATTGAGGCCTTGCCAAAACCTCTTTTGCTTCTTCTTGTCATCAGAGATCTCATCGCCACCATAACGAGAAAGGTTCATGAAGTTCCTGATGTAGGTATTGACATTGTCAGTGCCCTGCTTGAGGTTGAGAAACACTTCCTTCATTCTTTCCATGACAATTTCTGACAGATATTGCTCTTTGAAAGCAGTAGTGAACCGCTCCCAAGTAGGCTGAAAACCAGAAAGATCTGCCTTGAGGTAATTTTCCCACCAGAGAGCTGCATCTCCCTTCAGAAGGTGAGTAGCACACTTGACCCATTCTTGCTCGGGAACATCCGCAGTCATCAGCAACCTTGACACTTCACGAAGCCAATCATCCGCATCAAGTGGCTGATCAGACACTTCGAATTGACGTGGGTTGAACTTGAGAAAACTCTTGATGTCTTGGGAGGTGGAGGTAGCGGAACAAACTCATTCCTCCTCACGCTTTCCTCGAAGCACTGCTGGTTCTGCTGCATAGTGCCCAAAGCATTTGCAATACTTGCCAAAGCGGCCCCAAGCTCAGGTGGTATATCCTCCTCAGAATGGCGTGGTGGTGCCATCCTGTGATTGATATAAAACACAAGTCAGTACTATAATGGAGAATGATAATAATCCAAAATATTACCAAAATGGAATTAATCAAGATTAAAGAATGCAATACACTGAGGTGATATTAAAATATCAACAAAGTTCAAGGCAACTAGAAGATATTAAGCATAACACACACGACTGAACAAGGAGTGTGGTATACAAACTAACAAAGAAAAAAATTCCGCAAATTTCGGCATTAAAATACCACTAAATGCGCAAAACCACTTACGAATCAAGATTAGTAACTCTACTAGTTCAATATACAAAAGAAAATGACAAAAGTAGTGGCATGGTCGCGACTCCATCCCGCACTCAAGTCATTACTCCGCACATGAATTAGTAAAACACATATCCCAACAACTTCTTCTTAAGATGAACCTAAAGATTGTTAACTACGGAAAAGAACACCCCAACAAGATAACATCGGATAACAAAGAGTAAGATAGATCACATCGGTGTACAACGAATCAGAATAGATCGCGTCGGTTTGCAAAGGACTGTCGGTAGGGAATGTACCAGCAGTTGATAACCAAAAGGCAGATAGTGATAACATTTAGACGCAACAGATAGACAATGAATTCACACACACACACACGCAAACACAAACCCAACCTATGGTACTACGGAACCCAGAACACGTGAATCCTAGTTTGAATTTTAGAAGAGGATTGAAAACGTTACACTTCCTTACCAGAAAAAGGGTGGGTGGGTGGGTAAGAAGAAAAATGGAAGCAGTCCTACTCTCACGTTTGTTTTTCCCTAGTATACATAACTACCAAAATATTTGCTAGACTGACAACGACCATTTTGGCTGAGACCCTGAAGGGCGGGATGGCTCTGATACCAATTGTAACTACCTCGGTGAATTACGCTCTTAGTTAATGCCTGGGTGAACGAAAGTGGTTAAAATAGTACGATGGGGCCCAGGGCCACTCACGGTAGACCTTTCGGCCATCCTAACCACTTTCAGACAACGGGACAAGAACGAGCGGCGTAATCGGCAGGCGAAGGGATCAATTACATACACAAATGAGTATGTACGCAAGCCACATACAACAGTCCTCAGAGCCATTCCATCTAAAAGAAATAGAAATATTGCAACGCCATACGGCAAGATCCAAATGTCCTAGATAGATATAATAATTTAGGATAGCTCCTCATACATCACACATCAGAGTATCAGGCGGAAGCGGAAAACAAGATCCGAGTACGGATAAGTAGCAAATCGTCATAAGATGCCCCATAAATAAACACATCCCGCCCACAGATCACACGGATCCCCGTTCCCGGAATCTCTACACCGAATGATCGTTGCCAACATCATCTGTCTCTTCCACCCAGTATCCATCTTGCGGGTACACCTGTTCATCTGAATCAAACAATTTATCGTGTGAGACCCTAGGGGTACTCAGCAAGTCTTTATGCCACTAAAGGGGACACAACCTGGGGTGACGCAATTGCAGCAAAAGATAATACCTAACAATTCTACAGATATTCGCTAACCTTCCGCCTAACCAATGATAGACAGAAGTCCGTGAATTAAGAACAACAGTTATAACAGTATAATTAACAGATCCATCCTCCTCCTCACTTACCAACGAGGAAGCGGACGAACAACCCCCATCATCCGTTGGCAGTTTTATTAACCATTCCAAGAGTGTTGCACTATTTACTAGTCAAGTACTTAGTCAAATTAAAAGCGGTACTTTAGTTATACTTGTCTATGATCGAGAAACTGTGCTCCAAGTCGTCCATAACCGCGGACACGGCTTTCAGAAAGATTTACCCTGCAGGGGTGCACGAATAGCAACACACACTCGATCAACCTCGGAAAAACCAAATCAAAACCCAACGAGGCATTCACGACAAAGCAATCACAGGATTCAGAAAAGATTTCAGGGGGCCACCCCATTAAGCTACCCGCAACGAAGTTGGCCGGCTCCGAGACGGACCCAAGGTTTGTGTCAATGGCTGTAAATGACTGGGAACCCGAAAATGTGACTGGGCTTGTCGATACCGCGAAAACATTCCACGATCCAAAATAGTACAGGTGCTCCACGCACAATCTTATTAAAGCAGTAACATGGCATAAGTACAGGATAGTAATAAAGCCCCAAACTAAATGTGGCCCCAAGAAATAAGAATGAATCAAGCTCTGGCTCAGGGGGGTCCATAAGGCCTCCCGGATGTGGATAGTGTGAATAAACAAGGAACAGGAATCAAGTACTCGGGGTCCTACGGGACACAAGTGAGCATGAAAAACCAAACAGCAGATATGGCTCACCGGTGCCTCTTTCATTAGTTATCCCATTACTACTCAGGTTATGTTGTTTAGGTACCTCGTTATTCCTCAGACACTCACATACCCTACTCATGCTTTTCTATGACTCGCATGGCTCAAACAACTCCTGTAGTAATGGCTCATGGGATGGAGGAACAAGCTTTGGTGGGGTTTAAAAGTAAAGGCTATGAGGTACTTGGGATTCAATTCAATGCAATCGCGACTCAATGATGCAAGAATAAGATAGAGGCAATAGGTATTGTATGCATGCAAGCATGTGGTAGTGCTTGCCTGGCAGCTCAGTTGAAGCAAGAGATGGATCTAGGTAATACTCCTGGGATTCCTGGTAATTCTCCTGCTGGGAGTCTATCCGAAGAAGAACCAAACAAACAAGGTCCATCGTAAATAAGTGCACAAGCATATGAATTGAAATGCAACAAGCAACCAAGCATGCCATGATGAATGATGCACAACTTGCATGGCATAAACAGTTCAGATTTTAAATGACAACATGATGCATGCTCCAATTCAGAACAAGGACTGCATAAATAGAACGGGCTCGTCGCGCTGATCGATTTAGACATATTATTTGTCAAATTTGGAGTTATAAAACAAAAGTTATTAATTAAATAAGGAAAAGGGCATTTTATTGTAATTTTAATCATCTCGAAATTTTAAAGTGTTCAAACATTATTTTGAAGGGCATATTTGAATTCCTCACATTTTTCTGATCCCAAAACATATATTATATGTATTATTTGGATTTGTATTTTAAAAATTATTTGAATCTGATTTGAATTTGAATTTAAATCAATTTGGAAAAGGTTTAAATTTAAACAGACAGGCGGAAATACTTTTCTTACCCAGTCAGATCCAGCCACAGCCACTGATGAGTGGGCCTTGCGCTGACTGGGCCACGCGCGCGGAAAACCTTTTGTTACCGCGGATCGGGCTAGCCACTTAAACTGCGGGGTGGGCCAACTGGCGCAGGCCCGCATGTCAGCGGTGAGGAAGGCAGGGGCTGACAGGTGGGGCTGGGGCTGGAGCGCGGGTTACGCAGGATAAAGCAGAGGGGCTTTCCTGCAAAAGTGCTAGCGCGACTGACTGGTGGGGTCGCTAGGAGCGCGGGTTGTAGGAATCAAAAAGGTGGGGGGCTTAATGCAAATTTACCATGGGCCCATACTGTTTCTCTTCTCCATCGTCTGGCGAGGAAAATCGGCGCGCGGTGCGAGCGGGGATTCGATCCCGGGTCGCGGGAGTGCGCGCGGAGGGGCTAACCGGTGCGGCTGGCTCGGGTAGTTGTCAGGAGGGTGGCGGGGGCCTAGATAGGGTGTTGCGCGGCGCGGGAAAGCTTGCAGATGCCGGCGAGCGGCGTGCACTGAGAGCGCTCAACAAAAGCAACGGCGGCGCTAGGGCGGTACGGCGAGGCGGAGCATGTCAGGGAGAAGGAGAGGCTCACCGCGGGCTCGACGGCGGGCTCGGATCGGACGGGGGCGCGGCGGATCGCCGGGGATGCAGGCGCTCCGGCGAACTAGGGCTTCGGGGAGCGACGAGGATCTGGCGGTGCTGGGACTTCCTCCTTCGTGTCAGCGTGTACAGGGCGTCGTGGAGGAGCCTCCTCGAGCTTCCAGGCCACCTCCAGGACAAGCACGCCGGCTGGAACGTCGGGGGCGAGGTGGTACTGGCGGCGACCGGCGTCGGGTGTGGTGGTCGGAGAGGAAGAAGGAGAAGAAGGGGGTCGGCTCGGGCAGATCTGGGAGAGGCCAGAGAGGCGTGGGGAGGAAGGAAAAATGAGAGGGAGAGAGAGAAGAGGGAGCCGTGGCAGGGGAGATAAAGGTGGCCTCGGTGCCACCTTTTTCTCCTCTCTCACGTGCCGGCTCGAGCTGGGGCTCGACCTGGGGCTGGTAGGCACGGCGGGGAGGGGCTGCAGGTGGTCCAGGGCGGGGAGAGAGGGACAGGCAGGGAGGCTCGGCTGGAGGGGGGCCCTCGGGTCAAGAAGAGAGAAGAGAGGGAGGGTAGCTCGGCTAGGGTTAGATGGGGCATGGCTCGGGTTAGGGTTTTGTCTAGGTTTGGGTTAGGTAGCTGGGGTGTTGCTCAGCAGGTTAGAGAGAGAGGGAGAGTAAGTGAGAGAGATGGGAGAAGGTTAGGGTTTAGTAGAATTAGGGTTAGGAGAAATTAGAGAGAGAGAGAGAGAAATAGCTAGGTTAGGTGGTTTAGGTATTTAGATTTTAATTTTGTTTAAGAGGCCATACCAAGAAGAACCATAGGGCTTGATCTTGCATGAGCTAAAGTGGATGAGAAACAAGAAATAAAAATGAAGAAAAGAATAGGTGGAAGAAGTCACATATGATCATGCTTGAAGAAAATAAATAAAAGAAAGAGATATGGTTGAGACTATGGAGAGGTGGAATGGTAGGAGATGGTTTTTCCTAGATAGGATCCACCAAATCCAAAGAAAAACCAATGGAGGAAAAAGGTGGTGGAGAAGCTTGCATGGCCCATGCAAAAATAATAATGCCATGATTTATTTTGTGAAAACAATAATAATATGATGGCATCATTCTTATGCATTTTCAAGAAATGGAAAATGCCAAGCAAAGGAATTTAAAGGACTAGATCCACCCTATTGCCCATGAGCTAGCTAAAACCAAAATAAAGACAAACAAGCTCATGGTCTAGTAGGATGGTGGGATTATAAAGTGGTGGAAAAGAAAGGTGATGGAAATGAAATAAAAGATATGCCCCCAACTCAACTTGGGCATTTAGACAATATATCAATAGCCAAATACAATATCAAGAGGCAAATACAATTAATAATGCATGTGAGAGAAGAACCAAAAGAAGAGGAGTTTTATATGATGCTCAAATGCAAGGTGGCATGATGACATGAGCATGATATAATTATGATGCAACAATAATATATATGAAGTATCCAATATCTTACTAGGACAAGTAGCATTACCATTGTTAGACAATTGGGATGCTACAAGTGGCTTCGAGGGGAAGGAAGAGAAATACGGGGAGGAAGAGAAGTAATGGGGACGTGACACTAGGATATGGCCCACTGAACTCGTGAGTCGTGACACTCACAACATGCCAGTTTGTCCAGAGCAAGCGTGGCCAATCATGCTGCAGAACAGCCTAGTCGAGGATCGCTCTCATGAAGACCATCCCAATCGTCCAATCGCCCCGATCGAACGGTATGTAACAATCGTCAAGCAGAACAACTGTGTTATGGCGTGCCTTCTAGAAGACTCGGTCTAACGGTGGATCCATTGGGGGGCTAAGGTTAGGATCCATATGTGGTTTATGAAAAAGAACACACATCCAATGACATTGGTGGATCCTTATGTGGTTTGTGAGAAGAACACACATGCAATCACACTGGGTGGATCCATATGTGGTTTATGAGAGGAACACACATGTAATGACCACTGGTTGATCCATGTCTGCTTCATTATAGGAACACACATGCAATGACATTGGTTTATTCATGTGTGGTTCATGACAGGAACACACATGCAATGACTCTAGTTGATCCATGTGTGGTTCATGATAGGAACACACATGCAATAACATTGGTGGATCCATATGTGGTTTGTGGAAAGAACACGCATGCAATGACCACTGGTTGATCCATATGTGGTTTGTGGAAAGAACACACATGCAATGACTCTGGTGGAGCCATGTGTCGTTTGTGAAAAGAACACACATGCAATGCCATTGGTTGATCCATATGTGGTTTCTGAAAAGAACACACATGCAATGCCATTGGTTAATCCATGTGTGGTTTGTGGAAAGAACACACATGCAATGACTCTAGTGGATCCATATGTGGTTTGTGGAAGAGAACACACATGCAATGACCACTGGTTGATCCATATGTAGTTTGTGGAAAGAACACACATGCAATGACACTGGTTGATCCATGTACGGTTTGTGGAAAGAACACACATGCAATGCCATTGGTTGATCCATATGTGATTTGTGAAAAGAACACACATGCAATGACTCTAGTGGATCAATATGTCGTTTGTGGAAAGAACACACATGCAATGACTCTAGTGGGTCCATATGTGGTTCATGTCAGGAACACACATGCAATGCCATTGGTGGATCCATGTGTGGTTTGTGGAAAGAACCCACATTGAATGACTCTAGTGGCTCCATATCTGGTTTGTGAAAAGAACACACATGAAATGACTCTAGTTGATCCATATGTGGTTTCTGGAAAAGAACACACATGAATGAACACAGGTTGATCCATATGTGGTTCGTGGGAAGAACACACATGCAACAACTCTAGTGGATCCATATGTGGTTTGTGGAAAAGAACACACATGCAACGACCACTGGTTGATCCATATGTGGTTTGTGGAAAGAACACACATGCAATGACACTAGTTGATCCATGTGTGGTTTGTGGAAAGAACACACATGCAATGCCATTGGTTGATCCATATGTGGTTTGTGAAAAGAACACACATGCAATGACTCTAGTGCATCCATATGTGGTTTGTGGAAAGAACACACATGCATTGACTCTAGTGGGTCCATATGTGGTCCATGTGAGGAACACACATGCAATGCCATTGGTGGATCCATGTGTGGTTTGTGGAAAGAACACACATGAAATGACTCTAGTGGGTCCATATGTGGTTTGTGGAAAAGAACACACATGCAATGACCACTGGTGGATCCATAAGTGGTTTGTGGAAAGAACACACATGCAGTGAACACTGGTGGATCCATATGTGATTTGTGAAAATAACACACATGCAATGCCACTGGTTGATCCATATGTGGTTTGTGAAAAGAACACACATGCAATGAACACTGGTGGATCCATGTGTGGTTTGTGGAAAGAACACACATGCAATGACACCGGTGGATCCATATGTGGTTTGTGGAAAAGAACACACATGCAATGACCACTCATTGATCCATATGTGGTTTGTAGAAAGAACACACATGCAATGACACGGGTTGATCCATGTGTGGTTTTTGGAAAGAACACACATGCAATGCCATTGGTTGATCCATATGTGGTTTGTGAAAAGAACACACATGCAATGACTCTAGTGGATCCATATGTGGTTTGTGGAAAGAACACACAGGCAATGACACTGGTTGATTCATATTTGGTTTGTGGAAAGAATACACATGCAATGACTCAGGGGGATCCATGTGTGGTTTGTGGAAAGAACACACATGCAATGACCACTGGTCGATCCATGTGTGGTTTGTGGAAAGAACACACATGCAATGACACTAGTGGATCCGTATGTGGTTTGTGAAAAGAACACACATGCAATGACTCTAGTGTTGGTTTTAGTATAAGAACACACATGCAATGATTATAGTGGGTCCATATGTAGTTTGTGAAAAGAACACACATGCAATGACTCTAGTGGATCCATATGTGGTATGGTGAAAAGAACACACATGCAATGACCACTGGTTGATCCATATGTGGTTTGTGGAAAGAACACACATGCAATGACACTAGTTGATCCATGTGTGGTTTGTGGAAAGAACACACATGCAATGCCATTGGTTGATCCATATGTGGTTTGTGAAAAGAACACACATGCAATGCTATTGGTTAATCCATGTGTGGTTTGTCGAAAGGACACACATGTAATGACTCTAGTGGATCCATATGTAGTTTGTGGAAAGAACACACATGCGATGACTCTAGTGGGTCCATATTTGGTTCATGTCAGGAACACACATGCAATGCCATTGGTGTATCCATGTGTGGTTTGTGGAAAGAACACACATGCAATGACTCTAGTGGGTCCATATGTGGTTTGTGAAAAGAACACACATGCAATGACTCTAGTGGATCCATATGTTGTTTGTGGAAAAGAACACACATGCAATGAACACTGGTGGATCCATATGTGGTTTGTGGAAAGAACACACATGCAATGACCACTGGTCGATCCATGTGTGGTTTGTGGAAAGAACACACATGCGATGACACTAGTTTATCTTTATGTGGTTTGTGAAAAGAACACATGTGCAATGACTCTAGTGCTGCTTTTAGTATAAGAACACACATACAATGAGTATGGTGGGTCCATATGTAGTTTCTGAAAAGAACACACATGCAATGACTCTAGTGGATCCATATGTGGTTTGTGTAAAAGAACACACATGCAATGACCACTGGTTGATCCATATGTGGTTTGTGGAAAGAACACACATGCAATGACACTGGTTGATCCATGTGTGGTTTGTGGAAAGAACACACATGCAATGCCATTGGTTGATCTATATGTGGATTGTGAAAAGAACACACATGCAATGCTATTGGTTAATCCATGTGTGGTTTGTGGAAAGGACACACATGCAATGACTCTAGTGTATCCATATGTAGTTTGTGGAAAGAACACACATGCAATGACTCTAGTGGGTCCATATGTTGTTCATGTCAGGAACACACATGCAATGCCATTGGTGGATCCATGTGTGGTTTGTGGAAAGAACACACACACAATGACTCTAGTGGATCCATATTTGGTTTGTGAAAAGAACACATATGCAATGACTCTAGTGGATCCATATGTGGTTTGTGGAAAAGAACACACATGCTATGAACACTGGTAGATCCATATGTGGTTTGTGGAAAGAACACACATGCAATGACCACTGGTCGATCCATGTGTGGTTTGTGGAAAGAACACACATGCGATGACACTGGTGGATCCATATGTGGTTTGTGAAAAGAAGAGACATGCAATGACTCTAGTGCTGGTCTTAGTATAAGATAACACATGCAATGACTCTAGTGGGTCCATATGTGGTTTGTGAAAATAACACACATGCAATGACTCTCGTGGATCCATATGTGGTTTGTGGAAAAGAACACACATGCAATGACCACTAGTTGATCCATATGTGGTTTGTGGAAACAACACACATGCAATGACACTGGTTGATCCATGTGTGGTTTTTGGAAAGAACACACATGCAATGCCATTGGTTGATCCATATGTGGTTTGTGAAAAGAACACACATGCAAAGCCATTGGTTAATCCATGTGTGGTTTCTGGAAAGAACACACATGCAATGACTCTAGTGGATCCATATGTGGTATGGTGAAAAGAACACACATGCAATGACCACTGGTTGATCCATATGTGGTTTGTGGAAAGAACACACATGCAATGACACTAGTTGATCCATGTGTGGTTTGTGGAACGAACACACATGCAATGCCATTGGTTGATCCATATGTGGTTTGTGAAAAGAACACACATGCAATGACTCTAGTGCATCCATATGTGGTTTGTGGAAAGAACACACATGCATTGACTCTAGTGGGTCCATATGTGGTCCATGTGAGGAACACACATGCAATGCCATTGGTGGATCCATGTGTGGTTTGTGGAAAGAACACACATGAAATGACTCTAGTGGGTCCATATGTGGTTTGTGAAAACAACACACATGCAATGACTATAGTGGATCCATATGTGGTTTGTGGAAAAGAACACACATGCAATGACCACTGGTGGATCCATAAGTGGTTTGTGGAAAGAACACACATGCAGTGAACACTGGTGGATCCATATCTGATTTGTGAAAAGAACACACATGCAATGCCATTGTTTGATCCATATGTGGTTTGTGAAAAGAACACACATGTAATGACCACTTTTTGATCCATATGTGGTTTGTGGAAAGAACACACATGCAATGACAGTGGTTGATCCATGTGTGGTTTGTGGAAAGAACACACATGCAATGCCATTGTTTGATCCATATGTGGTTTGTGAAAAAGAACACACATGAAATGACTCTAGTGGATCCATACGTGGTTTGTGGAAAGAACACACATGCAATGACTCTAGTGGGTCCATATGTGGTTCATGTCAGGAACACACATGCAATGCCATTGGTGGATCCATGTGTGGTTTGTGGAAAGAACACACATGCAATGACTCTAGTGGGTCCATATGTGGTTTCTGAAAAGAACACACATGCAATGACTCTAGTGGAACCATATGTGGTTTGTGGAAAATAACACACATGCAATGACCACTTGTTGATCCATATGTGGTTTCTGGAAAGAACACACATGCAATGACACTGGTTGATCCATGTCTGGTTTTTGGAAAGAACACACATGCAATGCCATTGGTTTATCCATATGTGGTTTGTGAAAAGAACACACATGCAATGCCATTGGTTAATCCATGTGTGGTTTGTGGAAAGAACACACATGTAATGACTCTAGTGGATCCATATGTGGTTTGTGGAAAAGAACACACATGCAATGACCACTGGTTGATCCATGTGTGGTTTGTCGAAAGAACACACATGCAATGACACTAGTTGATGCAGGTGTGGTTTGTGGAAAGAACACGCATGCAATGCCATTGGTTGATCCATATGTGGTTTGTGAAAAGAACACACATGCAATGACTCTAGTGGATCCATATGTGGTTTGTGGAAAGAACACACATGCGATGAATCTAGTGGGTCCATATGTGGTTCATGTTAGGAACACACACGCAATGCCATTGGTGGATCCATGTGTGGTTTGTGGAAGGACCACACATGCAATGACTCTTGTGGGTCCATATGTGGTTTGTGGAAACAACACACATACAATGACTCTAGTGGATCCATATGTGGTTTGTGGAAAAGAACATACATGCAATGAACACTGGTGGATCCATATGTGGTTTGTGGAAAGAAGTCACATGCAATGACCACTGGTCGATCCATGTGTGGTTTGTGGAAAGAACACACATGTAATGACACTGGTGGATCCATATGTGGTTTGTGAAAAGAACACACATGCAATGACTCTAGTGCTGGTTTTAGTATAAGAACACACATGCAATGACTCTAGTGGGTCCATATGTGGTTTGTGAAAAGATAACACATGCAATGACTCTAGTGGATCCATATGTGGTTTGTGGAAAAGAACACACATGCAACGACCACTGGTTGATCCATATGTGGTTTGTGGAAAGAACACACATGCAATGACACTAGTTGATCCATGTGTGGTTTATGGAAAGAACACACATGCAATGCCATTGGTTGATCCATATGTGGTTTGTGAAAAGAAGACACATGCAATGCCATTGGTTAATCCATGTGTGGTTTGTGGAAAGAACACACATGAAATGACTCTAGTTGATCCATATGTGGTGTGTGGAAAAGAACACAGATGTAATGACCACTAGTTGATCCATATGTGGTTTGTGGAAAGAACACACATGCAATGACACTGGTTGATCCATGTGTGGTTTGTGGAAAGAACACACATGCAATGCCATTGGTTGATCCATATGTGGTTTGTGAAAAGAACACACATGAAATAACTCTAGTGGATCCATATGTGGTTTGTGGAAAGAACACACATGCAATGACTCTAGTGGGTCCATATGTGGTTCATGTCAAGAACACACATGCAATGCCATTGGTGGATCGATGTGTGGTTTGTGGAAAGAACACACATGCAATCACTCTAGTCGGTCCATATGTGGTTTGTGAAAATAACACACATGCAATGACTCTAGTGGATCTATATGTGGTTTGTGGAAAAGAACACACATGCAATGAACACTTGTGGATCCATATGTGGTTTGTGGAAAGAACACACATGCAATGCCATTGGTTAATCCATGTGCGGTTCGTGGAAAGAACACACGTGCAATGCCATTGGTTGATCCACATGTGGTTTGTGAAAAGAACACACATGCAATGCCATTGGTTAATCCATGTGTGGTTCGTGGAAAGAACACACATGCAATGATTCTAGTGGATCCATATATGGTTTGTGGAAAAGAACACACATGCCATGACCACTGGTTGATCCATATGTGGTTTGTGGAAAGAACACACGTGCAATGAATCTAGTGGACCCATATGTGGTTTGTGGAAAAGAACACACATGCAATGACCACTGGTTGATCCATATGTGGTTTGTGGAAAAGAACACACATGCAATGAATACTGGTGGATCCATATGTGGTATGTGGAAAGAACACACATGAAGTGAACATTGGTTGATCCATATGTGGTTTGTGGAAAGAACACACAAGCAATGACCACTGGTCGATCCATCTGTGGTTTGTCGAAAGAACACACATGCAATGCCATTGGTTGATCCATATGTGGTTTGTGAAAAGAACACACATGCAATGCTATTGGTTAATCCATGTGTGGTTTGTCGAAAGGACACACATGTAATGACTCTAGTGGATCCATATGTAGTTTGTGGAAAGAACACACATGCGATGACTCTAGTGGGTCCATATTTGGTTCATGTCAGGAACACACATGCAATGCCATTGGTGTATCCATGTGTGGTTTGTGGAAAGAACACACATGCAATGACTCTAGTGGGTCCATATGTGGTTTGTGAAAAGACCACACATGCAATGACTCTAGTGGATCCATATGTGGTTTGTGGAAAAGAACACACATGCAATGAACACTGGTGGATCCATATGTGGTTTGTGGAAAGAACACACATGCAATGACCACTGGTCGATCCATGTGTGGTTTGTGGAAAGAACACACATGCGATGACACTAGTTTATCTTTATGTGGTTTGTGAAAAGAACACATGTGCAATGACTCTAGTGCTGCTTTTAGTATAAGAACACACATACAATGAGTATGGTGGGTCCATATGTAGTTTCTGAAAAGAACACACATGCAATGACTCTAGTGGATCCATATGTGGTTTGTGGAAAAGAACACACATGCAATGACCACTGGTTGATCCATATGTGGTTTGTGGAAAGAACACACATGCAATGACACTGGTTGATCCATGTGTGGTTTGTGGAAAGAACACACATGCAATGCCATTGGTTGATCTATATGTGGATTGTGAAAAGAACACACATGCAATGCTATTGGTTAATCCATGTGTGGTTTGTGGAAAGGACACACATGCAATGACTCTAGTGTATCCATATGTAGTTTGTGGAAAGAACACACATGCAATGACTCTAGTGGGTCCATATGTTGTTCATGTCAGGAACACACATGCAATGCCATTGGTGGATCCATGTGTGGTTTGTGGAAAGAACACACACACAATGACTCTAGTGGATCCATATTTGGTTTGTGAAAAGAACACATATGCAATGACTCTAGTGGATCCATATGTGGTTTGTGGAAAAGAACACACATGCTATGAACACTGGTAGATCCATATGTGGTTTGTGGAAAGAACACACATGCAATGACCACTGGTCGATCCATGTGTGGTTTGTGGAAAGAACACACATGCGATGACACTGGTGGATCCATATGTGGTTTGTGAAAAGAAGAGACATGCAATGACTCTAGTGCTGGTCTTAGTATAAGATAACACATGCAATGACTCTAGTGGGTCCATATGTGGTTTGTGAAAATAACACACATGCAATGACTCTCGTGGATCCATATGTGGTTTGTGGAAAAGAACACACATGCAATGACCACTAGTTGATCCATATGTGGTTTGTGGAAACAACACACATGCAATGACACTGGTTGATCCATGTGTGGTTTTTGGAAAGAACACACATGCAATGCCATTGGTTGATCCATATGTGGTTTGTGAAAAGAACACACATGCAAAGCCATTGGTTAATCCATGTGTGGTTTTTGGAAAGAACACACATGCAATGACTCTAGTGGATCCATATGTGGTATGGTGAAAAGAACACACATGCAATGACCACTGGTTGATCCATATGTGGTTCGTGGAAAGAACACACATGCAATGACACTAGTTGATCCATGTGTGGTTTGTGGAACGAACACACATGCAATGCCATTGGTTGATCCATATGTGGTTTGTGAAAAGAACACACATGCAATGACTCTAGTGCATCCATATGTGGTTTGTGGAAAGAACACACATGCATTGACTCTAGTGGGTCCATATGTGGTCCATGTGAGGAACACACATGCAATGCCATTGGTGGATCCATGTGTGGTTTGTGGAAAGAACACACATGAAATGACTCTAGTGGGTCCATATGTGGTTTGTGAAAACAACACACATGCAATGACTATAGTGGATCCATATGTGGTTTGTGGAAAAGAACACACATGCAATGACCACTGGTGGATCCATAAGTGGTTTGTGGAAAGAACACACATGCAGTGAACACTGGTGGATCCATATCTGATTTGTGAAAAGAACACACATGCAATGCCATTGTTTGATCCATATGTGGTTTGTGAAAAGAACACACATGTAATGACCACTTTTTGATCCATATGTGGTTTGTGGAAAGAACACACATGCAATGACAGTGGTTGATCCATGTGTGGTTTGTGGAAAGAACACACATGCAATGCCATTGTTTGATCCATATGTGGTTTGTGAAAAAGAACACACATGAAATGACTCTAGTGGATCCATACGTGGTTTGTGGAAAGAACACACATGCAATGACTCTAGTGGGTCCATATGTGGTTCATGTCAGGAACACACATGCAATGCCATTGGTGGATCCATGTGTGGTTTGTGGAAAGAACACACATGCAATGACTCTAGTGGGTCCATATGTGGTTTCTGAAAAGAACACACATGCAATGACTCTAGTGGAACCATATGTGGTTTGTGGAAAATAACACACATGCAATGACCACTTGTTGATCCATATGTGGTTTCTGGAAAGAACACACATGCAATGACACTGGTTGATCCATGTCTGGTTTTTGGAAAGAACACACATGCAATGCCATTGGTTTATCCATATGTGGTTTGTGAAAAGAACACACATGCAATGCCATTGGTTAATCCATGTGTGGTTTGTGGAAAGAACACACATGTAATGACTCTAGTGGATCCATATGTGGTTTGTGGAAAAGAACACACATGCAATGACCACTGGTTGATCCATGTGTGGTTTGTCGAAAGAACACACATGCAATGACACTAGTTGATGCAGGTGTGGTTTGTGGAAAGAACACGCATGCAATGCCATTGGTTGATCCATATGTGGTTTGTGAAAAGAACACACATGCAATGACTCTAGTGGATCCATATGTGGTTTGTGGAAAGAACACACATGCGATGAATCTAGTGGGTCCATATGTGGTTCATGTTAGGAACACACACGCAATGCCATTGGTGGATCCATGTGTGGTTTGTGGAAGGACCACACATGCAATGACTCTTGTGGGTCCATATGTGGTTTGTGGAAACAACACACATACAATGACTCTAGTGGATCCATATGTGGTTTGTGGAAAAGAACATACATGCAATGAACACTGGTGGATCCATATGTGGTTTGTGGAAAGAAGTCACATGCAATGACCACTGGTCGATCCATGTGTGGTTTGTGGAAAGAACACACATGTAATGACACTGGTGGATCCATATGTGGTTTGTGAAAAGAACACACATGCAATGACTCTAGTGCTGGTTTTAGTATAAGAACACACATGCAATGACTCTAGTGGGTCCATATGTGGTTTGTGAAAAGATAACACATGCAATGACTCTAGTGGATCCATATGTGGTTTGTGGAAAAGAACACACATGCAACGACCACTGGTTGATCCATATGTGGTTTGTGGAAAGAACACACATGCAATGACACTAGTTGATCCATGTGTGGTTTATGGAAAGAACACACATGCAATGCCATTGGTTGATCCATATGTGGTTTGTGAAAAGAAGACACATGCAATGCCATTGGTTAATCCATGTGTGGTTTGTGGAAAGAACACACATGAAATGACTCTAGTTGATCCATATGTGGTGTGTGGAAAAGAACACAGATGTAATGACCACTAGTTGATCCATATGTGGTTTGTGGAAAGAACACACATGCAATGACACTGGTTGATCCATGTGTGGTTTGTGGAAAGAACACACATGCAATGCCATTGGTTGATCCATATGTGGTTTGTGAAAAGAACACACATGAAATAACTCTAGTGGATCCATATGTGGTTTGTGGAAAGAACACACATGCAATGACTCTAGTGGGTCCATATGTGGTTCATGTCAAGAACACACATGCAATGCCATTGGTGGATCGATGTGTGGTTTGTGGAAAGAACACACATGCAATCACTCTAGTCGGTCCATATGTGGTTTGTGAAAATAACACACATGCAATGACTCTAGTGGATCTATATGTGGTTTGTGGAAAAGAACACACATGCAATGAACACTTGTGGATCCATATGTGGTTTGTGGAAAGAACACACATGCAATGCCATTGGTTAATCCATGTGCGGTTCGTGGAAAGAACACACGTGCAATGCCATTGGTTGATCCACATGTGGTTTGTGAAAAGAACACACATGCAATGCCATTGGTTAATCCATGTGTGGTTCGTGGAAAGAACACACATGCAATGATTCTAGTGGATCCATATATGGTTTGTGGAAAAGAACACACATGCCATGACCACTGGTTGATCCATATGTGGTTTGTGGAAAGAACACACGTGCAATGAATCTAGTGGACCCATATGTGGTTTGTGGAAAAGAACACACATGCAATGACCACTGGTTGATCCATATGTGGTTTGTGGAAAAGAACACACATGCAATGAATACTGGTGGATCCATATGTGGTATGTGGAAAGAACACACATGAAGTGAACATTGGTTGATCCATATGTGGTTTGTGGAAAGAACACACAAGCAATGACCACTGGTCGATCCATCTGTGGTTTGTCGAAAGAACACATATGCAATGACACTGGTGGATCCATATGTGGTTCGTGAAAAGAACACACATGTAATGACTCTAGTGCTGGTTTTAGTATAAGAACGCACATGCAATGACTATAGTGGGTCCATATCTGGTTTGTGAAAATAACACATGCAATGACTCTAGTGGATCCATATGTGGTTTGTGGAAAATAACACACATGCAATGACCACTGGTTGATCCATATGTGGTTTGTGGAAAGAACACACATGCAATGACACTGGTTGATCCATGTGTGGTTTGTGGAAAGAACACACATGCAATGCCATTGGTTGATCCATATGTGGTTTGTGAAAAGAACACACATACAATGCTATTGGTTAATCCATGTGTGGTTTGTGGAAAGGACACACATGCAATGACTCTAGTGGATCCACATGTGGTTTGTGGAAAGAACACACATGCAATGACTCTAGTGGGTCCATACGTGGTTCATGTCAGGAACACACATGCAATGCCATTGGTGGATCCATGTGTGGTTTGTGGAAAGAACACACATGCAATGACTCTAGTGGGTCCATATGTGGTTTGTGAAAAGAATACACATGCAATGACTCTAGTGGATCCATATGTGGTTTGTGGAAAAGAACACACATGCAATGAACACTGGTGGATCCATATGTGGTTTGTGGAAAGAACACACATGCAATGACCACTGGTCGATCCATGTGTGGTTTATGGAAAGAACACACATGCAATGACACTAGTGGATCCGTATGTGGTTTGTGAAAAGAACACACATGCAATGACTCTAGTGTTGGTTTTAGTATAAGAACACACATGCAATGACTCTAGTGGGTCCATATGTGGTTTGTGAAAATAACACACATGCAATGACTCTAGTTGATCCATATGTGATTTGTGGAAAAGAACACACATACAATGACCACTAGTTGATCCATATGTGGTTTGTGGAAAAGAACACACATGCAATGACCACTGGTTGATCCATATGTGGTTTGTGGAAAGAACACACATGCAATGACACTGGTTGATCCATGTGAGGTTTGTGGAAAGAACACACATGCAATGCCATTGGTTGATCCATATGTGGATTGTGAAAAGAACACACATGCAATGCTATTGGTTAATCCATGTGTGGTTTGTGGAAAGGACACACATGCAATGACTCTAGTGTATCCATATGTAGTTTTTGGAAAGAACACACATGCAATGACTCTAGTGGGTCCATATGTGGTTCATGTCAGGAACACACATGCAATGCCATTGGTGGATCCATGTGTGGTTTGTGGAAAGAACACACACACAATGACTCTAGTGGATCCATATGTGGTTTGTGAAAAGAACACACATGCAATGACTCTAGTGGATCCATATGTGGTTTGTGGCAAAGAACACACATGCTATGAACACTATTAGATCCATATGTGCTTTGTGGAAAGAACACACGCAATGACCACTGGTCGATCCATGTGTGGTTTGTGGAAAGAACACACATGCGATGACACTGGTGGATCCATATGTGGTTTTGTGAAAAGAAGAGACATGCAATGACTCTAGTGCTGGTCTTAGTATAAGAACACACATGCAATGACTCTAGTGGGTCCATATGTGGTTTGTGAAAAGAACACACATGCAATGACTCTCGTGGATCCATATGTGGTTTGTGGAAAGAACAAACATGCAATGACCACTAGTTGATCCATATGTGGTTTGTGGAAACAACACACATGCAATGACACTGGTTGATCCATGTGTGGTTTT